>JAQPPZ010017023.1:0-1422856 GCA_028583015.1 Wollemia nobilis | reverse complement strand
TATTTTTATAAAATCCATTGATTATACTGAATGGATCTCGGATGTAGTTCCAGTAACTAAGAAAGAAGCTACCAAGGTTAGGGTTTGCATAAAAGTTAGAGATATTAATATTGCATGCCCTAAAGACGATTTTCCCCTTCCTAATATGGATCAGATCATTGATTTTACTGATGGGAGTGGAATGATATCCTTAATGGATGGATTTTTTGGTTATAATCAGATCAGGATAGCTCCTGAAGATCAGGCTAAAATAGCCTTTATTACCCCTTGGGGTGTTGGAATATTTTCAACATTGCCTCCTTAGTCCTAAGTATTAAGTCCTAGTATTTAGTTTTAGTTTAATGTTTTGATTTACATATTTCTAGTTAATTTGATTAGCATACATTGAGGTTTTGGCTTGGTTAATTAATGTTTGACCATAGTCCAAGATTAGCATGTTGTTAGGATAAGAGCTATCTTTAAGTTAGTTTGTTGTAATAAGTTTAAGAGGATTTCTCTCAACCACCATGTCTATTTTTAGTTCTTTCAAGAACTATAAAACTATGTAATGCATTGTTGATCAATAGAACAATTTCACCATTGTTTCTCATTTGGTATCAGAGCAGGTTTGCTCAAATGGATCAAAACCTATGGAGAGTGGTGTGAAGAGATCCGAAACACACACTTTGTCAGAGAAACTCAAGTGGCCAGCACTCAGCAGATTTGCAAGGAAGAGCTCGAGTAAATCATTAATATCTCACGAATCCTGAGGTATTTGATTATGAAATTTTGAGGGTTGTTAGGTAATTGTATCAAGAGGATGCAGTAAAAATTTCAGGTGATTTGGAGCTAATTTTCTGATTTTATTAGCATTTTTAGTTTTTCAATAAAATGGTTGTATAAGGTGGAATACAAGGTATTTGCTTCTCAAATTTTGGGAGAAATATTATTTCGATAAAATCATAATTCAGACAAAATTTCAGATCATTGGGATCTGTATTTATTGATTTATGTGAATATTTATTTTTCCTTCAACAATCCTAGATCCGGAATTGTGATAAAAAGGGAAAAAGTAAATGATCACATATTTTTCACCTTTGTGATTTTTCTTCTGAAATTTAGAGGGTTTTCAGATTATTGTCTCAAGAATACAGAGTTTAATTTTCAGAAATTTTGGGGTTGTATGGATTGATTTATGTGAAGAACATTGAGGTTGTCTCAAAAACACTCTAAGATCTAGAAAGGGCAAAAGTAAATTGATCACATATTTCTCATTTGTGTGAATTTGGATCTGAAATTTAGTGGATTTTCAGATAAGTATATCAGAAGTCTATAGGAAAGGAGTGGCTGAGATCTAGGTGGAAGATTGATGAATGGTGGATTGCAGAATGGCCACCATGTATAAAGAATTGGAAGTACCCAAATTCAATGGAGATAATTATGCTATTTGGAGCATAATGATGAAGACCTTCTTGAAGGCTCAAGACTTATGGGATATAGTTCAAGAAGGCTATGAGGAACCCTCTTGGAATAAGCTACAAGGTGAGGAGAGAAAAGAGAAGAAGGAGCAACAATATGCAAATTGCTTAGCTCTTATGGATTTGAGGAGAGGAATGGAAAAGAATGTTTTTCCTCTCATAGCCAATTGTAGATCAGCTACAATGGCATGGCAAGTGTTAAAGGATGTTTATGGGTTTTATGAGGATACCCATAAAGCCATGAGTGACAATCATGAAGATTGTTTAAGCAAGGAGGAACCTTGCTTTCTTGAAGCAGTTTCTGAATTAGATCCTTTTGAAGAGTCTTGTAAAGACTCATATGAAGTCATGCTTTGTAATGGAGAATTATTTCTTGCAGAGGAAGGCCTGTATGTAGAAAACCAACAAGATGAAGAATGCTTCATGGAGGAAGCATATGTTGCTGAATTTTGTGATGAAAAGATAAGAAGAGGTGTGTATTCCTCTAGAGGACGAGGAGGAAGAAGAGGATTTGTTGTTGATAGAAGAAAAAGTGATAAAAAATATCTCATGGAGGAGATAAATGAAGAGTGTATTATGGATAATGCACCTAAAATTCTCATGGGAGAGAATAAAGATGATAATAGGATCAACCAAAATTGTTGGCATGTTGATGGAGAAGCAATGTTTATGGAAGACCATTGTCTTGAAGACCATTCACTTGGAATGGATGTATGCTCTCTTGACGAGAGAAAATGAAGATCTCCTACAAGGAGAAGATAAAATTGTTAGAGTTCCTCTAAAAGGGGAGAAGAATGTGAAAAATGAGATAGAAACAGAAAATGGAAATGAGATTGCTGATTTTCTTATCGTAATGGCAAAGGAAACTTCACTCATGGATGAAGATCACTCACTTGGAGTGACTACATTGCAGAAAGAGAGTTGTCTTGAAAAGGCAACTATGTATGATTGCTTGAATGAATGGTGTTTCAACACACCAACATGGATTGAACAAAGGAGGAGAACTATTAGTGAAGAGTTGATGGTTGATCTTGAAGCACCATACAATGAAGGAGAGCTGCTACAAAATAGCTTTATGGGAAGCACCAAATCTACTCATACTAAAGGTAATGTTTTTATGATTAATGATTTGTTTTTTGTGAGCAGGCATGAAAAGAAAGGAGAATGTCTTCCAAAGGCATTATTGAGAGGTGATTGTCTCATTGAGACAACTTTGATGAAGAGTCTTCTTGGAGAGAAGACAATGATGGAGAACTTGGGTCACATGGATCAAAATGATGTGTTCAAAATTCCTTGGAAGAAGGATTATTGTAAAGTCATTGTTTTGAGAGAATATTTGTGTGAGGAGAAAATTTATGTTGCATATGTAGTTGGTCATTATATGGCCATATTTGTTGTGATATTTTGTGTGAAAATATGTGAAAGAGTTGTATGGTATAATCATCTATGTGAGATGATTAATTGTAAATACTCATGTGGAGTATTGTTTAGTGTTGAAGATGTAAAAGAAGATCAAAATGTGAGAGCATGGTTTAAAGACCATAATGATAAAGATGTAAGAGAGTGGTTTCTGAAAACCACAAGAGGAGATACTTTTGTTGAAGGGGGAGCTAATCAAAAAAAGAAGGCACTCAAGCATTTGCAGGAAATCCCACATAAAGAGTGGAAGGAGTGCCACCATAAGTATTTTGTAAATTCTGATTTCTTGATTCAAGATTGGAGGAAACGTAAGAGAAAAATTTTCTTCCAACTCTGTGATGCTTAAAGAACTCTTGCATGAGTATCTTTAGCATCAAGGGGGAGAATGTTGGAATATTTTCAACATTGCCTCCTTAGTCCTAAGTATTAAGTCCTAGTATTTAGTTTTAGTTTAATGTTTTGATTTACATATTTCTAGTTAATTTGATTAGCATACATTGAGGTTTTGGCTTGGTTAATTAATGTTTGACCATAGTCCAAGATTAGCATGTTGTTAGGATAAGAGCTATCTTTAAGTTAGTTTGTTGTAATAAGTTTAAGAGGATTTCTCTCAACCACCATGTCTATTTTTAGTTCTTTCAAGAACTATAAAACTATGTAATGCATTGTTGATCAATAGAACAATTTCACCATTGTTTCTCATGGGGGACCGTTTGTTGGAAAGTGATGTCATTCGGTTTGAAGAATGCAGGTGCAACATATCAACGAGCCATGACTTATATCTTTCATGATATGATGCATGATATACTACATGATTATGTAGGTGACATTATAGCTCATTCTATTAAAGAAGATGACCATTTAGATGACTTGAGAAAAGTATTTGATCGGTTAAGGGAATATCTTATCCGATTGAATCCAGCCAAATGTATATTCAAAGTCAAGTCAGGTAAATTATTGGGGGTTATAGTTTCTTTACGTCACATCAAAATTGACCCTCTCAAGATTGCAGCTATCACTGATATGCCCGCACCCATAAACATATCTGAATTATGGAGTCTACAAGGTAAGATTCAAGCTATCCGTCGCTTCATTGATAATATGGCGGATAAAACAAGACCCTTTCTTAAGCTTCTTAAGAAGTATGTCTCTTTCCATTGGGATAACGAATGTCAAGAAGCATTTGAACTCCTCAAACAATATCTTATTAACCCACCTGTACTTTCACCACCTAGACTTGATCGCCTATTTATCTTAAACGCTATTATGCATAAATCTGGTAATTTCATCATTTGTATAAATTTTGCATATTGTTTCATTTTAGTAATTCATATAAAAATTTCAAAAAACAGTAATATTATGTATTTTCTCAATTCATAAAGTAAAACCAAAATATAAAAAAAAAAAGTCAAAATTATCAAAATCTTCAAAAACATTTTCTATTTTTGCACCTGTCAATTCTTGAAGTATTGCAGTTATATTTTCATTTATTTTGGATAAATTAGCATTTATTTGGAATCCCTCACCTTCACACTCACATGAATAAATATCTTGATTTTATTTGGTATGATTATTAATCTCTCTTATGTCGAAGTCCACGGTTGAATTAAATAAAGTTTTGAGCATAGAGAATTGATCTTCTTATTTACTTGAACCAAGTACACCTTTTCACATTAAAATGATTTCATTGCAAATTCAATACGATGCTACATAGTAGAAGTGGTTTCTTGAGTGAAAGATTTCCCCTGCTATCCTAACATGCACATGGTCTAGAATCTTTGATAATTGACAAAAGGACAAGCTCACCCCTGCCCAGAATAAAAATCGCTTGCTCTACAGCCAATACGAGCAAGTATCCCTAGTATAGAAAGCAAAAATAATGAGAAAAAGAAGCATTATTTCAATATCATTTTTTACCATTTCAGCAATATTTCAGCATTATCTCAATGTCAAGCAAAAATACAAAAAAAAAAAAAAAAGGAGAAAATAAAAGCAAAAGGCAATAAATCCCTTTCCCCTACCCTTTGAAAATAAAAGAAGGGTAAATGAGCTTGAATCCCTGGAATTATCAATTATTTGAAAACTATGAGGTCAGCCCCATAACATGTGGTTTGTGCCCAACCCGCTTGGCCTTGGGTAACTCCTAGCATGGTGATATGTCTGTCACATTAGCGACCTTATTTTGCATAGACCTATGTCCACTCATGGATCAGCCAGCTCTTGATGACCCGACTTACATAGTAGTTTGGTACGGTTACATGCATATAAATCATGGTCAACGAACACTCATTTGGTTAATTCAAATTACTTGTATCAAATTATCTTACTCAAAATTGGTAAATGAACAATACAATTGCACACACATTTGTATTTGAGAGATTTTGTATCATTATGATAGATCAATATTGGCGATGAACTCACATATGCACATGGGGTTCCTTATAAATCTACATTTTGTCTTTGAGATAATTTAAAATATTTATGCAAATATTATGGAATAATTTCATTTTCTTATTTGAGAACATCTGTTTAGTATAAAACAATTACATACATTTTTTTCAAAAATCCAAAATTTCTTTCAAAACATGTTGAAAAATCTAGCAATAAAGTCACATTTATATATTTTTGACTTTCGCAACGATGGTATAGTTCCTAAACCTAAACTGGAATTTTATGCCTAACGCAAGTCCTCATCTTATATTTTTTGTTTATTTCAAAATCAAAAATCAATTATGCAATAAAATTATTCCTCCTTCTTTGGATTTCGCGATGATGGTATAAGTCTATACCTAAAATTCTATGCCTAGCACAAACCATTGTTCTAATTTTATCTCCCATTTATTTAATTCATAAAAACATATGGCTTAAATCATTATGTTACAAAATTGTGCTTTAAAAATAACGAACACTTTTTTTATTTCATTTCATTATGTCAACATTCAGTTTTGCGACGATGGTATAATTCCTAGGCACTTATTCAAATTTTTATCACACTTAGGAATTTTATGCCTAGCAAAAATCATATTTTTAATATTTCATGCATAATATTTTCATGGAAATCTGAAAACAATTCATCACCATCATCATTTTTCATCATCACAACACAAAGTCTTAAGACAGTATCTTAACCACTCTTTTACTTTTAGCAATATTTCTATACTAGGATTATCTTGATGACCTAGCGAGCGACGACTCCATGAAATTGTCATGTAACAACAACAATGTCCTTTGAAATTATTGTTAGAAGTCACTTTATTTTTTATCAAATCATACCACAACAACCAATTTGTTTACATCAGATTATTTCATTTAAATTTTATAGCATGACATAAAATTATAATATTTCCAATGACATAATTACATGAATCATCAATCAACAATTCAAATATTAAAGCATCATAAAACATATGCATAATTCATATCACAAAAAGAACATATATATATATATATATATATATCAAAAAGGTATATACATCATATCAAAACGGATTGGTATACCACAATCTATACCCTGGCATACTCAATCCTCTCAAAAATGTACAATCTATGTGCAATGAGCAGCTAGCCTCGAGAAGCCCTCGAGCTCTCAGCCTCATCTTCTCTCTTGCCATGAGGTGGAGGAGGTGGTCCCATCGAAGTCTGTGTCATATCGTGGGTCCTCGATGTCGATCGTGATGATGTCCTCAACGATCCCATCTTGATAGGCTTTACAATGCCAACTAGCAGCGATATCCTCTGCTCCTCTGGAACCATCTGGAAGTATACTCCCTAATAGAACATGGTCTGAGCAACTGACCGTGCCAGCTCTAGAATGCTTGTCCCTCTGCTTCGAGCCCTAATTCATGTAGCCTCATCCTGCAGTGTCTGCACCTAAGCTCAGAGGCGGGCATTCTCCACCCAGAGAGCCACCACCTTGCTTCTCTCCCCCACCTCGACACCCTTACCCTTATCGGGTGATGGTGGCCTATCCCTATGTTGAGAAGGGAGTCCCTCCTCCCTCCTCTCTGGCTGTTGCAATCTCTCCAAAATCTATGGCACTCTCTGGCGTCTCTCCTTAGGAAGTTGTCACTGCTCCCTCCCTCCATGACTCCTCACTACATCGATGGCAGCATGGTGCCACCTCCCCATCCATCGCACAACAGCGTGCATCGAATCCTATGCCCTTGTCATCCTAGGAGGGCAGATGCCTGCATACCAGGCATCATACCTGTCTATGACCCTAGCATTGTCCCCATCCACTGGCTGAATGGGGGCATCATTAGCTTCCTAACTCTAGAATCGCTGCATATATGGAGCCCTAATTAGTGTAGTGTTATCTCGGATAGTTCGAGAGTACTAGTAATCCCTGAGAGAAGGGATCCCCTGTTGAAGACCGAACTACCTCAAAACTTGGTCATAGCAGCGGAGCTCTACCTATCCCTACTCCATCCTCAACTATAAGACTCACTTGATGGGATCCAACTCCTATCTGTCCTCTTCCCACCCTGGATACTCTCTCCATGGTCTCCAGGTGATCTAATTAGGGATGAGGTCATCTAGCAACCTCTGGAACATTAATAGATCTATCCATCGCTGTGACCCTCTCTGGAGCCACCAATAGAAAACTCAAGGTCTCTCTCGGTTAACCCCTATCAGTGGAATCCCTACTGGCCTCCGCACCACAATGTGCTCCTAGCACCAAAACTGTAGCAGCGATGTTAGTACTATATATTGACCTCCCTTGTATACGACCTCGTACATGATCCTATACAAGCGGCATAGTACAAAACTTTCCCAAGAAAACCTATTAGGGTAATATAATGCATAATGCTATCAAAAATATAAAATTTAACATCATATCTAATAAGACAAACAAAAACATTAGTCATCTTGCATCATTAATTATATTCAATAGCAAATTTATTTGTCTAAAAATTGGGCCACTAATATACATTTTTAACACATTCATCATTCAATAAATGCATCAAAAATAGGAAAATGTAGACCCAATTTTGATCACATCATCAACCTCTAAATATATAAATATCTTCATCCATTAGAAAATCAAATATCAAAACTAAATCAACTATTTCTAAGCTTAAATTAAAGGTATTTATTTCTCTAGAAGCAAAAACACCATAGAAAAAGTGAAAGCACTCATGATGCTTTTACTTCCTAGTATCACTTTTGTATGATTTAAAATTTTTCATAATTTTTTTTATTCAATTTAACTAGCAGTGGTCACATTAAAAAAAGTGTTGGAGCATTAAATTTTTTCATAATTTTTGTAGTTAGTGTAGATGGCCACATACTTAGCAAAATTTGACTAAGTGATAATGTTGTTATTCCACTCTGGAATCAGGTTGATGGTATGAGTCCGCTGGGAAATATCTCCACTTGAAGGTTTGAGCATATTTCGGGAAATTCCATTCCTGGTTCAGAATAATGATGGGTTTCAAATTCGCAAAATTTTGTAAGCGATCGTGATATCACCAATAAAAAGTGCAGATTTGGTTTTTTTCGTATGTCCAATTCTTAAAAGTCTTTTTTCTTCCCGCTCTGGAAGAGCCTTCTTGCTTTCCGCTCCAGATTGATGAAAGTTCCAAAATTCACAAAAGTTTTTAAGAGATGATGATGTCATTGGAAGAAATGTGTGGATTTGTGATCCGAGAAAATAAAAAGGATTCTTTTCCCAAAATGAAGATAAAGTGGAAGGGAAAAATAATCTAAGTGTTTGACTCCGAGCTCGGATTTGCATTATCTCTAAATTCCACAAAAGTCATGAGGAGATGATGACATCAGTGATGAAAAGATGCGGATTAACAAAGACAAAATGGAAGATAAAATAGCCTGGAGTGGATTTAGGGTTTTGATGCTGCGGATCCAAATTGAAGATTTTGATGCTGAGGAAAAGAGTGGGATGGCTTTCAGCTCATGTCAAACTTAATCTAAGTCATCCAAAAGGGAGAATCAACGGTGGAGGTTGACCTATCATATTTTTGTTGTTCAAAATATTTTTGCATCAGAACTATGGTGTGCAGCTGGAAGATGGAACATCAAAGACTTTCAAGAAAATCTAACCAGAAGCAGTTCAGATCGATAGTGTCAAGTTGTTCTCAATAAATATCGACGGGACGTGTGATCTGGAAGATTTTGAACTTTAGTTCTTCTGGTCGACCATCAAGTTGTAGAGATCCCGAACGACCATGGCGGATGTTCTTCTAGTAGATTTCTTAGAGTTTGAATGAACCAGCTAATGCTAGCTAATATTTTTCTAAGTTGTAACAAGATTGAATGTATTGTTTCTTGAATATTATAATATGAAAACTATAAATAGAGATCGAACCCTCAATTTAAAGGGTCGACTCTAACATGTTTTCCTATTCTACTTGTAGACACCTAAAACATGCCATGCCGAGGGCGACTACTCATATGGACATGCTACAAAACCATATGAAGGATCTTGGATAGACTCCAAGATAGAGCAGTGGTTCTAACCACTCAATTTAGGCATTCTGGCCTAAGCAGTCTGAACCATAGCCCAGACTTATGGTCTCCAGTCTGAACCATGGTTGACACCTACGGTCTCCAGTCTGGACCATAGCTGTGACCTATGGTTTGAACTGGAGTTCAGTTAGGCCTTCCATCCGAGCCAAATCGGTTGGAACGACCAAGAGATCTAGAAGGAGGCAGTTGGAGGATGGAATATTCCAAAGGCTTCCATCCCAACTGACCTAACCAACCTTCTTGATCTTGGCTTCTCCATGAAGCCACCCCTAGCCCTAGGGGCATGCTATAAGTACCCCCCTTTTTCAATGGGGAAGGAGAGGACTGAGGAGAGATAATTTGCATAGCGAAGCACTATCGAATTGTCGAGCAAACTAGTTGATCAAGAGAGCAGCGAAGCCCTATCAAATTGCATAATGACCTTGTGCATTTGGGAGCCCCTTTGCTATCCATTCAATGATCAATTAGCCATGGATGCCCTAGGTGCCTAGGAGGATCAAGAAACGCAAATCCGGGTGAACGAAGGCCCTTCATAGCGATTTGACCACCAAATCTGTCAGAAGACGACAAAGGCGACCCTTGAACATCAATTCGGACAAGGAGGTCAAGCCCACTGCCCCTAATTCTGAGGGCAAACACATCAGAGGTCAAACCATGGCTGTCAGCCATGGTTTACAGTGCAGACCGCCCCTCATAGCTATGGTTTGCAATAGGTTAGAGATCACCTTACTCAATCTGCTTTTTACTGCATAGGTTAGTCAGATTAGTTATTTCATAGGTTAAATTGCACTTTTAGAGAAACTCTGACCGTAGGAATTAGGCATTTTATGTGTTGTAGTGGTTAGAAGTATATTGAATATTTTTTATGCTTTATTGCTTTCAATTCAATATTTGTTCAATGCATCATGTTTTTATTCATGTTTTGTATATTGTAGTGTAATTCTTGATACAATTAGAATAGCGTAGAACCTTTCTTTATGCTTTCTTGTTTCATTAGTTTGATGGCATTTACATGTATAATCCTTTAAAGGGCCTCATCATGAGAGGCTATCAATCTATATAATCATGCATTGTTGTTTCTTGTTCATAGGGAGACAGGTGCATAAAGGAGCCTATATCATAATCCTTCCACATCACGGAGAAGGGGGTTAGCTCTACCCCAAGGCAGTTCGTGTCACCCTGAGGGGCATTTTGATCACACCTACCCTTAAGAGGGAAACAATTACACACTCCTATTGTAATATTGTATCAAGATGATTATCCCTAAGAGGGATGTACTTGTAATTTGATTTTGACTTTGAATATAATGGAATAAAGCATGTTTTATTGATTCATCTATTGTCAATTTCTTGTTCTTGTATCCATGTTATGCTTTTGTCAATTATTACCATAGGACATCAATAGGTGTGAGCCTTTTCGGTGGTCACAGATGGCGATCATGGTGGCACCCCACAATTTTAGCCTCGAATTCTAACTATTCTTGGCTTTTTCTATCCACAGGTGCTAACCGTAGCTTTCAGCTATGGTTATTTTTTGGCCCACGGCTGTAACCTACGGTCTCCACTACAGCCCGTAGGTCGGACCTACGGTTCATAGAGGAAGAAGCAGACAACAAAGAAATCAGTGGGCAATAGAGCAGGAGTTGAGGTAGGTCCTAATTTCACCTTCTGTATTCAAATTTTTGCTCTGTATCTTTCCAGAGATCATCGAATCACTGCAAATTAGGAACAAAAGATAAGGGGTCAATGAATAAGTCCTAATTTGCATTTGATTTCCATTCAGTGGGAAGGCATTGTTGGGAATAGCGGACCTCTGAGTGTAGTCTGCCCCTAAATACAATGACCTTGATAAGTATTGTGTGTCGTTTGCATGCTTGAGGTCCAATCAGCGGCCATGTCATTATAATTGCATCATCAAAATATCATGTAGGACATTAGCATGCATTATTTCTGAATGCGAAACGTTCCTTTTTCCTTTCGTGTACATCATGTAGGAATGGTCATTGTGCTCTATGATGCATTTGTCATTTTCACAAAATAAAAAGAACCACACACACCACGTATCATTTAAACATCAGTGGCGTTGGGCTCTCACATCCAACCCGCTTGATTGAGACCAACAGTGGATGTTATTACCACTTGGTTGGCTCATTTGAAATTGTACTATCGAGACCCGCTCATTGCCAAGGCCAACCCAAGAACTATCCTATCCATGCAAAATAGCATGCACTCTTCCTCGAAAGGGTGTATCACTGCATATGGTGTGTTGGGTGAGGGTTGGTAGTACCTATGCTACTTCATTGAGTATGGATGTCATTACCATATTCGGCTTGTGCGAGTATATAGGTGAAAGCCAATTTAACTGAGTTTAAAATCCAACAATATTTCAAAACATGCAAAGAGTTTCTAACACTGATACAACACATCTAAAAACAACATCAAATAGTTTAGGGCTCACAATCAAACATTTAAAAGAGATAATCACCATTTGTTTACATTGTCTGCATAATAAAATACATCTAGACATCAGGAACACAAATGGTGAACACACGGGGTGATCGGCAAAGGTCTAGGACCGATGCCCATGATCAACCCCCAACTGGTTCACAGCAGCATGTGTCGAGTCCTCATACACATGAGCGAACCGAATGACGTTCGGCTAGCATTAGAGGTGACAACTCGACATGGGGAGATCCCATTGAGTGGACCCTCGATAGAGGAGCTTCAGTACACTCCTCTAGGCATAGGACTGAGCATGGAGCTTCTCAGCATGAGGATGCTCTACCAAGGAATATGTGGTGCAGGGGACCAAGTTGGTTCCCATATGTACTAGGTCCATAGGGGGTTCTAACCCTCCACCATCAGAGTATAGATGAGTCAGAGATCCACCCATTCAGGGGTAAGAGGATAGGCTCATTTTTGAGCATAGGTCCACCCATACTCCCATGCATGGCTCACCATGCAAGATCACCATTGATATATCAAAGGTGGGAGCTAATGGAACACCACCACATGAGCGATGGAGGTCTAGATAGCTAGATGGTCTAGGTAGTGTTCTTGAGTAGCTAGGCTACAAGCCTATAGCTCCGCCCACTCATGCTCCGAGTGAGCATAGCGATAGTTGTATCAAGATCACTAGAGAGCATGGAGAGGCTTCTAAGCGCCCTCATGTCACACGTCCACCATCCACACATCTGTCTGATGGGTACAGAACCCATAAGGTAGCTCACACAGAGCACGCACACTAGAGGCCTCCTACGGTCGACCAGATCGATAGATCACATAGACTGGTGTCCGAGCAAAGATGTCAGCTACTCCAAGATCAATTGGATGATGCTCGCCTAGAGAGGCAACATATTGAAGATGAAAATATTCAAGCGCAAAGGCTCTTACGATAGAGATTATATGAGCAACGCATGCATGAAGAGCGTATTCTAGCTCAGAAGGAGCGCATAGAGCAGGAGGATCGGCTAGCCAGGGCTGGCCTATACCCTCTCGAGGACCATAGAGAGCATGTGCATAGAAGGGCTGTGTCCCTAGCCGATATGCATGAGGAGCGAAGAGATGCTCGTACTCATGCTAGTGCCCAATAGAGGGAGCGACTACCATCACTCAATGATCTTAGACAGAGGCAGCATGAGCACATAGATGCAGACAGATACGATCAGGGCTACCCTGAGAGTTCTCGGGTTGAGGAGGAGGAAGAGCCATGTCCTCCACCTCCCCCAAAGAAGGCATTACCTCCTAGACCACCTCCATGGTAGCTTAGGGAGGAGGACTTTTGTCTTCTAAGGCGTACAAGGTTTTGGCCGATAAGGTCAAAGCAATAGAGAGGCAAGGCATGGCTATGCAAAAGCCGACACTAAGGAAGATACACAATGAACCTCTAGACCCCTCGGTGCCTACACCTCCATATCTCGAGCATTTTGATATGCCCCGGTTGGAAAAATTCAAGGGTGATGAGGATGCACAAGAGCATGTTACGAGTTTTCTGGATGCGTGTTTCTAGATAGAGAGTCAGGATGCCTTGTTGTTGCGCACTTTCATTATGACACTTTTTGGCCCAGCCCGAGAGTGGTTCAACCAACTGAAGAAACATAGTATTACTAGTTTCGAATAGTTGGCCGATGCATTTCTTGAATGCTATTCATTTGGCATCAAGAAACAAGCCAACCTTTCTGATTTGGCTGCGCTAGCTCAACGTGACGATGAGCCCATCGAGCAATACGAAAAGAGATGGCATAGAATAATGGCAAAGCTGCCATTCCCTATTCCTACGACTGAACTGACCCGAATGTTTACAAAGAGTTGTGCCAAGCACATCTCACTATTGTTGTAGCTGCAATAGTACCCTACATTCGAGGAAGTCATGGCGCAAGCCAGGGTGATCGAGGACATCAAGTTGCAAGAAGGCAACTTGAAGCTCAAAACTAGGAAAGAGGGGTTTAAAAAGAGTACTACGAAACAACAGGGCAAGCAGGCCCACGTGAATCAAGTAGTGCTAAATCTCGGAGGAGAAGACAAGGGACAATAGAAGCCTAATTATCAAGCTCAACCTCCTCCTATGCGTTATGAGACACGCAAAAACAACTATAAGGGCAAAAACAAAGAAGAGCACCCACCTCGCCAGTTCACACCCTTGATGGAATCGATGACTTCAATTTTTCATCAACTATGCGAGGCCAAGGCCATACGATTGCCTGAGGTCAAATTAGTAGATCCGAATGTGCCAAAATCAAAGTGGCATCAAGATGATCTATTCTACATATTCCATAGAGCGAAAGGCCATGACATCGAGACATGTTGGTCCTTCAAACACATCATGCAGAACATGATAGAAAAAGGAGAGCTGGTAGTACCAGGAAACCCATAGGCGCTCGACAATAGAAACATGGGGATTTTCAAGAATCCGCTACCTAATCATGAGGCACCTCATAACAATGTCGGCCAGGTCAATCAAGTGTGAATCGAACCACCTACCCAGGGGTTCGTAGGCATGGTCAATATTGTTACTAGACATGGGAGGTACGACCAACCGAATCGACCTCATGCTCCCATTAGAATACAAGCTACGCCGGATCAACGACCAGCTCAGAACATGCCAGGCCCACCAGCTAGACCGGTGGTGACCATAAGGAGCAAGCTAGTTCAGAACCTGCAGATAGCTCCTACGAAGTTGTCAATATACGAGCTTATTCAACAGTCCCCTAGACACAGGGAGACTCTTATGGACATTCTGAGGTCCATTGAGGTACAGTCCCAAGATGCCCATGCATTTACAAATTTTGTGGGACATGTACAACAGTGTCAGGAACCCACGATACAATTTTATGATCATGAAGTGAAGATGGTTCCTACTATTACGGCTGACCCACCATTGCATATTATCACATGTGTTAACCACATGCCTTTCAAAAGGGTCTTGATCGACACTGGGTCCTCGATCAACATAATCACAACCAAGGCACTGAGCCACCTCAAGCTACCCAAGTCACACATTGTACCTACCACCTTTACATTGAGGGCATTTAATGATGCGCTATGCTCGATGGTTGGTACAATTGTTCTACCTATTCAGGTGGGACTCAAGACCATCTCTATGATGTGTCACATGATAGAGGGTGCCATGCAGTACAACATTCTGCTCGGGAGGCCTTGGATTCATGAAATGCATTGCATCCCCTCTATCTTGCATCAGTGTGTGAAATACATTCATGAGGGACAAGTTCACGTAGTGTCCTCAGACGAAGAACCATTCAAGTTCATGAACTTAGCAGATTTTCTTGGGGGTTTTGTACTCCCATCGATGCACTTGGATATCTGACCTATCTCATCGGTTAAGATTCCAATAGGTAAACCAGTAGCCCATGCTCAACCATCGACATCTATGTCACATAGATCTGAGCACACAACTACAACTTCTCTAAAGTCGACTGCATCGGTGATGCACCGACAAGTCGAGAAGCTAAAGGTGAAATTGGGTGAGAAAGTGGAAAATCATGTGCCCAGATCAGTCACCAATGAGACTCCCACTCCCATGGATGTGGAAGAACCTCAAGACAAAGTCGATGAGGCACCTCAGCCTACTTCACCTGCATCTTCAGCAGGGTCATCTGCACCATAGGTGACCGTTCATCTAGCCAACACGGGGTTGGGTGAGTATCTTGTGCAAAATGTTACTTTCGGACCTATCCTAAAAACTATGCAAGAGATGGGCCGACCGCATGCCCATCGATTTTTGATTGGATCCATAGTGTCGTTGGGTGAGCCACCCAACCAGACAAACTTCGTCTATGCAGGGCTGGATCAAGCACCCACCAGAATGTCCATAGATGAGGATGATGATGAGCCATTCACTATGAATGTGTACTATCTGTCCAACCTAAAATATGCCATGCACATTTTTGAGTCATATCATTGGCATGGGCGCGGCCTTGGTATTTTTGAACAAGGATGGAGAACTCCACTCGAACCTCATTATCAGTTGGCTACTGATAGGTTCGGGTTAGGGTTACAAGTACAAGGTCATGACGATTTGCTTGCTGCATCCTTAGATCACATGTACTTGAGTCTGGGGGATGATGTGGATTTTAATCCATATCACCCTGATCCTTCCAGCTATTGGAGGACTCGCCAGATGGTATCATTTGTTACCATAGGGCCACCTGATTCATACCATGATGGGCCCTTAGAGGACAACCCCAGAGACAACCTGGGTAACCAAATCCGTGGTGCTACCAATGACACTGGTATGCAGGGGCATGACCCCCATGCTGTAGGCGATCTCAAATCAGGAGATCTTTGTGATGATGATGGAGAGGAGTCCACCTCCGAGATGAGTGGACCTAGTTATGATGCAGATGATGAGTCCTCAAATGATGATCAATCTGAGGAGGAAATCAGGCCGACCTTTTTAGGTCCGGATTTATATGCCATCTACTGCCTATGGAACAAGTGGAAGAGGTGAACGAGTGCTCCATAGTCGATAGTGATTACAAAGATGAAATAGAGGAGGCTTACTTAAAGCCTCACCCAGTGGATCTCCCACTATGCATAGACACAATAGAGTGGCCCATCCATGGTAATGACCATAGTGATGTAGATGAGAGGATCGATTCTAGGCTCGTGTATCCACAATATCTATTGCCTAGGGAATCGAAGCATGTTATGGAGGAAGTCCTTCCCAACACTGAGCGCTCTGAGGAAGGAGCAACACTAGTTTATATGGTAGTATCGTATATATGATCATTCTATCAGATTTATCTGGATAGTGATGATAGCGATCGTAGGATCAGATACATGGGACCACATCTACCTAATCCCTCCTTAGAAGATGAGGGAAGTGATGGATTGTATTTGAACAATGATGATGAGGACTCGATGGAGATGGCCTATCTGGGACCTCACCACTTACGCAATAGGCCTCCACCTAGAGGTCCCCCACCTATTATAGCTGCAGGTTTGCATCGAGAGATCAATCTCCATCGTAGCCTGAGGGAAAGAAGAGAGCTCGAAGAGAGGTATCAGGAACTCTTTCCTGATCTGCCTACGTACGTGGAGCTCCTTGAGCTGAGAGATCCCATTCTGTAGCTAGTGCACTGGGATGATCCAGTTATATGGGCATCCCATAGAGAGGATCCATTTGTGCCCGTACCATCCGAACTAGATCTTGGGTATGGAAGCTACGCTTCAGAGATAGAGTTCTATCCATGTGGTTCTGGAGATCAATTCCATTCCATCAATATGGTCTCCATCGATTTGACCACTCCACTCCACAATCTAGTAGATCCATCCAAACCATTGCATCTGAACATGGATGCTATCGATTGGGATCATGCTGATTCACTAGTCCAGCCTGAAGATTTCTTCCCAAATGAAGAAATGTTGCAACCATTTCATTTCACACCAGGCTGCGCTCATGATGTTTGTCATACCGAGAATGCTTCCCAAGAGGAACATGTGAACCTGATTGATGACATCCATCTGATTCCTACGCCTCACCAGCTTGAGGAGGGATCACATATGTCAGTAGAGAAAACCTTCGATGTGGATATCAGTAAAGATCCCACCAATCCAAAGAAGGTTAGATTTGGAGAGAGTCTCACTCCGGATGAGCATGATAGCATCATCCCTCTACTGAAAGAGAGACCTGATCTCTTTTCTTGGACTTACAAAGACATGTCGGGTCTAGATCCAAAATTGGTTACTCATAACCTTTCGCTAGATCTGTCGAAGAAGCCAGTCAAGCAAAAACTTAGAAAGATGCATCCAACAGTAGCCTTAATGGTAAAAGATGAGTTGCAAAAGTTGTTGGATGTAGAGTTCATCATCTCCATCGACTATCCGAAGTGGGTTTCCAATATGGTGCCCGTAGGAAAGCCAGATGGAAGGGTCCATATTTGTATGGATTTTAGAGATCTCAACAAGGCAACACCCAAAGATTCATTTCCATTGCCAAATATCGATGCTCTGGTAGACGCCACTGTAGGTCATGAAATGCTCTCCCTTATGGATGGTTTTTTTGGATATAACCAGATTCGGATTAAACCCGAAGATCAACATAAAACCACGTTCATAACGCCATGGGGGACATTTTGCTACAAAGTTATGCCATTCGGTCTTAAAAATGTTGGTGCCACATATCAACGGGCTATGACATATATTTTTCATGACTATATGCATAAAATATTAGAAGATTATATCGATGACTTACTAGCTAAGTCGTTGCTATGAGCAGAGCATGCAGAGGTCTTAAGGAAGGTCTTCGATCACCTGATAGAGCACAATGTCAGGTTGAATCCTAAGAAGTGCGTATTTGGCGTAACTTCAGGTAAACTCTTGGGATTCATCATTTCTAAGTGAGGCATCGAAGTAGACCCAACAAAGGTCATGACTATTCTAGAGATGCATCCTCCCACTAATATCAGAGAATTAAGAAGCCTTCAGGGCAAAGTAGCATCCATAAAGTGATTCATCGCTCAATTATCGGATAAGTGTCGACCCATGAATCGACTACTACACAAGGGGGTCCCATTTGATTGGGACAAGGACTACCAAGCAGCCTTTGTTGAGATTAAGCAATACCTAGCAACGTCGCTAGTACTAGCTCCACCAAGGCCGGATGAGCCTTTTCTGCTATATATATCGGCAACCAACTTTGCATTAGGGACCATGTTAGCCCAAAAGAATGTGCAAGGCAAAGAGCAAGCCGTATATTACATCAGTCGCACCTTGGTGAGTTATGAGTCAGGATATGCATATGTTGAAAAACTTTGTTTAGCAGTAGTGTTCGCTACCAGGAAATTGTGGCATTACATGCTAAGTCATACAACATATGTTATATCAAAATAGAATCCTTTGCAGTACATGATGAGCAAGACATATCATAACACACGTATTGCAAAGTGGATCATGCTATTGATAGAATTTGATTTGCAATTCATCAGCCAAAATTCCATCAAGGGACAAGTCATAGCTGATCAACTGGTTGAGGCACCACTATCCAATAGTAGGCCTCTAACCATTGAGCTTCTAGATGATGTGGTCTTCATAATATCTGAAGCTCTCAAACCTGAGGAACTAGAGAATAATGTTGATATGACATTGTTCTTCGATGGTTCAAAGTGTGAGCAAGGGGGTGGTGTAGGAATAGTGTTTTTCATGCCACAAGGAGCTCCAATGCCCTTGTCATTCAAGTTAAACTTTTCGTGCACCAACAATAATGTTGAATATGAAGCCCTACTTCTGGGCCTCCACACAGCCATCGCCATGGGTATTAAAAGACTGAACATTTTTGGTGATTCTCTGCTCATAGTTAACTAGGTTAAGGGGCTCTTTCAGTGTCGATGTCCCATGCTGAAAGCCTACAAAGATCTTGTTGCCACTTATCTGGCTAAACTTGAATGGTATGACATCGAGGCAATCCCTCATTCATCAAATAGGTTCATAGACACCATGGCATCTTTGGGGTCCTTGATCCCTCAGAATCCATCTATCGAGTTTACTACCATCCATGTTAGAATGCTCTCACACCCAGCAACGGAGCGTGCAACCTTTAATAACAAAGAGTCAGTCAACATGATTGTTGTGGAACCAACAGCTGATTGGTTTCGTAGAGCAGAAGACTTTCTTAAGCAGGCACCCTAGGAGTCATTGAC
Source organism: Wollemia nobilis (assembly GCA_028583015.1). Taxonomy (NCBI): domain Eukaryota; kingdom Viridiplantae; phylum Streptophyta; class Pinopsida; order Araucariales; family Araucariaceae; genus Wollemia; species Wollemia nobilis. The sequence goes on along the minus strand of JAQPPZ010017023.1, from coordinate 1,403,338 downwards.
TTCTCAGAGTCCTACGGGGAGTGGTACTACCATTCACCACAAGGTTGTTTCCTAGTCTGCATTTGCAAAGCTAAATACGTAGGGGGAGCAGGCCATCTTAGCAGTCAAAGCTGAGGCTTGTCAAAGCTGGATGTTGCAAATCCAAGACTTCCTAAAACTTGGTATGATTCTAGAAGGATTGTCGTATGTCGCAAGATGCACATTTAAATAGAAAGTGACTAAGTATGTCTTGATAGGAGACATTTTGTATCGATGCAGTTATGAAGGAGTCCTCCTTCGATGTCTTGAGCCCCAAGAGTCATCTTGGGCAATTTTAGAAGCTCACGATGGTACGTGCGATGGCCATTTCAGTGGCATGGCTATCATCAAATGCATCCTTCGCATGGGTTATTATTGGCCCACTATGGAGAAGGATTGCAATGTGTATGTCAAGAAATGCGTTAAATGTCAGCATCATGCTAATCTTACGCACTTGCCATCATAGGCCTTACAGCCCATTCAGGCGGCTTGGCCATTTGCTCAGTGGGGATTAGATCTGATTGGCAAGATTTCCCCTCCATCGTCAGGCCGACATACATTCATTATCATGGCTACTGAGTATTTTACAAAGTGGGTGGAAGCCATTCCCCTTACAATGACCACTGGAGCTCGCATCATAGAATTTATTCTCGAGCATATCATATGTCATTTTGGGATACCATCCAAAATAATTTTGGATAATGGAACTTCTTTTAAGAACAAAATTGTGTGGGCTTTAACGTCTAAATACCACATTCAACATAGTTTTGCAACTCCATATTATCCACAAGAAAACGGGCAAGCTGAGGCCTCAAACAAGACTATGGTAGCCATCTTGAAAAAGATAGTGCAAGAACACCACAAGGATTGGCATATACAACTGCCCCTTGCACTATGGGCTTATAGGACTAGCATTCGGATGCCCATTGGGGCAACACCATTTTCACTAGTATATGGCATTGAGGCCATTATGCCCTTAGAGTTGGAAATTCCAATGTTGCGCATCACATTGAAAGAGTTCATCGATGATGACACCGCATGGCAAGCTCACCTCGATCAATTGACGTTGCTTGATGAACATCACGTGAATGCCCTCGAGCATCTTCATGTTTATTAGGAATGATTAAAATGAGCTTACAATATCAAAGTCCACCAGAGAGACTTTGAATTTGGGGATCTTGTGCTAAAAGAAAACCAACAGAACTCGAATTTTTCGCCTAACATGCGAGACAAATTTATGGCTAACTGGCTAGGGCCTTACATCATATCTAAAAATATTGGTCTAGGTACCTATCGCCTAACATCGCTAGAGGGTGTGGACGAGCTTGAACCTCTCAATATCATCCATATTAAGGCGTTCTATGCTTAAGAGTGTAGTAAAGGCACCAAAGGCATCTGTAAGCCCTTTGGTCAACCCAAAAGTCTCGAGGGTTTTGTCTAAACCGCTCGGTCACCCCAAAAGGCCCCAAGCTATCTGATTAAGAAGCTTGGTCAAGTAAAGGCACCAAAGGCATCTATAAGCCCTTTGGTCAACCCAAAAGCCCTGAGAGGTTTTGTCTAAACTGCTCGGTCATCTCAAAAGGCCCCAAGCTATCTGATTAAGAAGCTTGGTCAAGTCAAAAGGCACCAAGGATTCCCAAAAATTGCTTGGTCAACCCAAAGGCTCTGAGAGTTCCTATAACTTCTCGGTCATCCCAAAAGGCTCCATGCCCTCTTGTTGAGAGTTTGGTCAACTAAAAGGTTCCAAAGGTGGTTGTAAAACCTTTGGTCAAGTCAAAAGGCTCCAAGGATTTCTAAAAATTGCTTGGTCAACCCTAAAAAGCTCCAAGGACATGTACTCATCGTTTGGTCAAATATGAAAGCTCAAAAACCTATAAAAATCAAGAAAAATATATAAAAGTCCAAAAAATTTGATAAAGCTTAAAATCCAAAAACATTTGCATTTGCATTTTCATCTACATTCACACATGCATTCACATCATCATATTGCATTTAGGCATTTGTCATCCATTGCATTCCATAGTAGAGTGTAGTGCATTTATCAAAGTTTTACAAATAGTCACACATTTGTATGACAATCATGCACCCTTGCATTTATCATAATTCATTGCATTCGTACACGATACCTATTGTGGAGACCTATGTGTATTAAGTTTTCCTGTCACTCAGCCATACCTAGTGGGTTCTTCAGATATTGTAGAAAGCTTGCTTTGCTGTTATAGACAAGGTCATTAGTTGGGATAGTGCCTCGACATATCAGAATCTCATCACTAAGCAAAACAATATAAAATCCTGCTAAGACGAGAGAGGATGAAAGCCGTGAAAGCAGTCTTAGGTCTCTAGAGAGATGGGTCTCACGACCTGCTTATCTTGCAAATAGTCGGTCTAGAAAGGTGTACTTTGGCAAAAGGACAAGAATTTCCCCTATACATCCCAAAGTCACAAAAGTTAAATCCCAAGTTACAAAGTGCAAAAAAAAATATATACAAATTTCAAGTTCAAAATATAAAGTGACATAGTGAATCAAAAGCACTATAAAAATCCCTTGCTCAAAGAAAGCGATAACACGTGGACTAACAATGATTTTTATCACTACATCTGAGCAAGTAAGAAGGGTGAGAACTTGAATCCCTGGATTGTACACCTTTTGAAAGCCATAGAGTGATCCTCGATCGTAACAATGGGTTGGAAGAGTCCCACCTGCAATCGGAGGGGTAGTTCTATTGGGTGATCCCCAAATGTAGCAATGGGTTGAAAGAGTCCCGCCTGCATTTGGAGGGGTAGCCCTGATAAATTTGCAAGATGAGCTAGCTCTAGGTACTTAGGATTGTCTAGTTGTATAAGTCTAATCAAAGCTGAAACAAGGATGATACGATCGTATGAGGAACCCTATCTCACATATGGGTTGAAAGAGTCCCGACTGACATACGGGGTATGCTTACGATCTATCTAAAAATACTCACATGCACACACAGGGATTATGAATAGTTGGGTCTATCATGGCAAAAGCCTTGTCCAATATAAGCCTGGTATAGTTAGTATGTGATTTTTGGAGAGGTCTACTAGAGTGTTTGAGTCTCAAGGAAAAACCCAAAAAGGTGCTCCAATAGCAACAAAATATCAAATATCATTAGACTGCAGAAATACGAGTCATTCATTAATCAAAATGCATTTTACAAAGTACAATCAAATATATAAGATAGATACCGCATGAAGATCAGAAATGATGTTTAGACGACCACTGATTATATAGTACGAAATGACATAATCATTCATTAAGCATTTTACCAATCCATTTCACTGCATTTCATATATGGGTGATTAATTGATTAAGTTCTTGTAATGAGAATTATCAATTATTTTGCATGATTGTTATACATTCTGTGGTGTCATATTTTAAAAATTGATATACACAGTTTACATTCATTCCTTATGTTTTAAGTGATTAAAGCATACAGGTTCATTTCCATTAGATTATGATTATGTACATAATGCATTACCATACATTGCATAGCATATCATAAACTGCATAAAATATATGCATGCCCACAAAGCAAAAATAAATATGCATTAAAAAAATAAGCATCGCATCCATCTACATACATCATATGTCACACATCTAATCATCTAGATCACTGCATATCATCATCATAAAAAATAATAGCTATCTAGTGCATGACATCCATACATTGCATCATATAAACATAGCATTTAAATACGCATTGCATCCATGTGCATCAAATAAACATAAAATCAAAAATTAATAAATACACATTTACACATAATGAGCCATGAAAGATCATATCATATATATATGTGTCCAAATGAGTACATAGGGAGTACAAAATGCCCATAGGCTACAACTGTGTAGGTCCTCGACCTTACACACAAAATGATACATCAAACTATAGTAGGCAAATGCTAAAAAAATAGATCTAGGCTGCTCCCCCTGTACTGGAGCTCTCGTCACCTCCCTCTGCACTATGCTCTAGAGCCTGCTCTCCTGGCTGACCTGGCACCTATGGTGGATCCTGCTATGGATCCTGCCTACCTCCAAACCCTAACGCACCCAACACATGAGAAACTGGTAGCTATAGTAGGCTAGTCCTCTAGCTGGAGGCCCTTGATGTCTACCCCAGATCTCTAGCCCTGGCCTGTGACCTCATTGTATGCATGCTAGAGGACCTGTGCATCCTCTCAGTCCTATGAGTCCTATGACTCGAGCTAGCTATGGACTACCTTGAAGTCCTAGATCTGGTACGCTATGACTCTATGGCAAAAGGATCCTCAAGAATCGGTAGCCCCTACATCTCTATATAGTCGACCAGCTGATCAATGTGGGCAAGCCGGGCTACGTGCATCTCATTGGTCCTCATGACCATACCATGCAGTCATGTCACCTCAGTAGTCGGATCCTACATCGCTAGTGTACCTACTACTGGTATCATAGGAGGCCCAATAATAGCCTGAGGAGGCCCCATAGTAGCTCCCCTCGCTGCTCGAGTGAGATCCCACTCTACCTCTACTATAGTCCGCTGCGCCTGTGCCAACTCTAGGGTAGTCTATAGTCTCTACACCTGGGCCTCTATGTCAGTAGCTCGAGTCATGAGCTCCTATATCTGGCCCTACACCTCAGTCAGGCATCGCTCCTTGTCAGTCACCTTCACCTCTAGAGTGGCGATGGTAGTATCTCGCTCCCGCTGCTACGTATGGAATCACCCAATCTGACTCTACAAGTCAGCAACCTATGCTAGCAGTTGTCCCTCTACACTATCAAGAGGGACCTCACCCTCCTCTGGAGCATCCTCCTTAGGGTCGATCTCTGGTAGGTCCTCAATGGTGGCCTCTATGCCCCAACCACCCTTAGTATACTGGCGCACCCTACGCCCATCAAGATCTGCCTCTACCTCTCTGCTCTCGACCTAGAGGCCCGGTATCATGCCATCTAAAAAGAGACCACCACCCATCATAGTCAGGTGTGGTCCCAGTAGTCTCAACCCTCGACTCTTGGAAGTCATCAGGTGCATCCCCTAGTGGTAGAGGAACTATCAGTGGGAGATCCCTCTCTAGAGCCAGTCGTCTATACCTGAGGGGCATATCTGGCAGGTCCTACACCATGCCAAACTATCGTAGGATGCGAGAGAAAAACTGGTACTCTCTCACCTCTAGCTTATGCCAGATGAGCCATCTATCTCGGTGGGCCCATCGTAGCCACTCGTCCACCTCTGGCCATATAGGACAATCCATGTAGGGGCATCAGATGATGTCCCCTGCCCAAGTGCCACAAAATTGATGATATAATGTTGTGTATCCCTAACATGAGCCCTACTATGGACACCCTCCTCAGCATGAGGCTAGCAAGTGGTGTAGCACTGATGAGCGGCATCTAGGGTAGTGATGCATAGAGGTAGGTCAGTAGGATGCTCGATCTGGATATGCTACCACCCCTAGATCTATAGCAAAATGCTATAGTTGATGCCCTTATGGCTCTGCTCTATGATCTGGTATAGCTCTTGGTAGAGCTGGCATAATAAAGTGCTCCCCTAGGCTAGCAGTAGTGGCTCCTCCATCGAGCTCTAAAGCACCCTCCAAGTAGGGGCTAGCATGTTCTAGGGAATCGTCACACCCGAGGAGTCTAGAAGGACAATCTGAATGATGAGGTGCATGAATAGGGCCTCTCGAGCAGAGAAGACGTCATCTCGGTACTAGTCCTCGATGTGCACCCCTCCATGGTCTGCATCATCCTGTGCATCGATGCTCTGATCATCGAATATGGTAGCAAAGATGACATCCTTTGTCGTGTAGGTAGAGGAAATGATAGCCTCACCATCGATAGGGATCCTGAAGATCCTGTAGACGTCCTCTAGTGTGATAGTCATCTCACCAGGAGGCAGGTGAAATGTGTTGGTCCATGCATTCCAGCGTCGGGCCAACATAGTAATATAGGCCTGATCTACCCTAATGGTGGGTAGATCCATGACATAACCGAACCCGATGGCTCGAAACCATGCTCGGTCATCATCTGATAAGGCCTCATGGAGAGTCTTCATCAAGTCAGCTCCCTGCTCTAGACGTCAACTTTTAAAAAGCAAAAAATACATACTGTAAGCTAAATCTAGCTAAGCAGTGCTAAAAAAAAAAAACAAAGCAATTGCGTATTAACTTGGGTCCCCAATTTGCAAATTGGGAACCGAATAATTGGGTCCCCAATTTGCAAATTGGGAAAATTGGGTCCCCAATTTGCAAATTGGGGTAGTAAACCTGCGGTTCCCATTTTTCTAACTGGGAACCATAACTACCAACTATGGTTTAGGAGTGGCACCCATTTAGGGTACCCTCCTAGACCACTCATGCATAAAATTAAAATTCTAATCTAGCCTAAACTAGTGGGGTTCATTACCGACAGTTTAATGAGGTTCAATTTTTGCATTTATTAAGTGTGGTTTATTTTACTGTTATTAAGTGTGAGGTCTCGGTTTTGAGTTACCTTGCCCGCACCCTACCCTCGGCTAGTAGATGGTTGATCAGGATCTGCCATCAGGGAAGAATGAGTGTACAAGTTGTGGAGTTGGACAACGTTCCGTATCAGGGAATGTCTTCTCTCTCTCAGAGCTCTCAAATTGCTCAAGGTTGCAGGAAAATAATGACAAATTGCAAATAAAATTTCAATTTATAGGTTCTCCTAGTCACTGTGGACCGTAGCTGACACCCGCGGTCCGCAAACTAGGGTTTTCTGCCCGTAGGTCTGACCTACGGTCCCCAAAATTTGGTAGTGGAAACCGTCGACCGTACCCACGGTCCATAATTAGTAATAAATGCGCTAAAAACCCATCGTGGGAAGGTCTGAAAAGGTAAATTAATGACTCCCAGTGGACAAAAATCAAAATAAATGATCAAAATTGCAAATTTGGTGACATTAAAAGCACCAGGATTAATCCAATAAATACAAAATTCAACAACAAAAAAATCAAACAAATGAAAAACCAAATGCGCCTCGTATTCAGTGATTTATCCTATACACTTGGCGGTTGCAACGACTTGCGATCCATGCAATCCGACAAGATGAGTAGATCACAATAAGGACATTTGGGGTAAAATTGTCATTTCTTCTATGACATTTTTTAGCAAATCATCGACAATATGATTCAACACAAGTCTTCTTGAATTTGTATTATCTTGACTCTCTAAGACGACTATCATAGCCTGACTGCTCCATGGGAGAGAGATATGCAAATACTACTAAGCGTTGCAATCATAAGCTGAACTAGGCCTAGCCAAGGCATTAAATGTCTCAAATCTAAAGTTGTTCAGGATCATTCATTATGGTCAAGCAATTTCGTCGCTTCAGACATTGTCATTACCCTCATCGACTCGTCGCTTGAGGGGGTAGTCATAATTTCATGTCATAATCAAAATCAATAGAAGATCTCAGAGATCGTAGATCCCTTGATCTTGTCAAAATTGTGTTCGTCCTTGTGAATCATTGCTAACAACTATCATAAGCTTCCCCTCTGCTTGGGGTAAATAGCAAATATGAAATTTTATTTGTAGCTCTCATCCATCGGTTATATAGGCCTAACTCCTATTGTAGCACCAAAGCTACCCGAATGTCTGATGATGAGTGCAGACTTTTCAAATGTAAGCCTTCCCACGTTGGAAGCAATGATTCTAGGATGCGCATCCTTTTGCTGGACTAGGGGCATCTAATGTTGATCAGACTAATGATCATCATAGAACCTTCGACATCATTTTAGGAGGTCTATTTTTCTCAGCATTGTTCAATCTCACAACGCATCTCAAAAGGGGCATCTGTAGACACCTAAAATGCACCATGCCGAGGGCGACTACTCATATGGACATGCTACAAAACCATATGAAGGATCTTGGATAGACTCCAAGATAGAGCAGTGGTTCTAACCATTCAATTTAGGCATTCTAGCCTAAGCAGTCTGAACCATAGCCCAGACCTGCGGTCTCCAGTCTGAACCATGGTTGACACCTACGGTCTCTAGTCTGGACCATAGCTGTGACCTACGGTTTGAACTGGAGTTCAGTTAGGCCTTCCATCCGAGCCAAATCGGTTGGAACGACCAAGAGATCTAGAAGGAGGCAGTTGGAGGATGAAAGATTCCAAAGGCTTCCATCCCAACTGACCTAACCAACCTTCTTGATCTTGGCTTCTCCATGAAGCCACCCCTAGCCCTAGGGGCATGCTATAAGTACCCCCATTTTTCAATGGGGAAGAGAGGACTGAGGAGAGATAATTTGCATAGCGAAGCACTGTCGAATTGTCGAGCAAACTAGTTGATCAAGAGAGCAGCGAAGCCCTATCAAATTGCATAATGACCTTGTGCATTTGGGAGCCCCTTTGCTATCCATTCAATGATCAATTAGCCATGGATGCCCTAGGTGCCTAGGAGGATCAAGAAATGCAAATTCGGGTGAACGAAGGCCCTTCATAGTGATTTGACCACCAAATCTATCAGAAGACGACAAAGGTGACCCTTGAACATCAATTCGGACAAGGAGGTCAAGCCCACTGCCCCTAATTCTGAGGGCAAACACATCAGAGGTCAAACCATGGCTGTCAGCCATGGTTTACAGTGCAGACCGCCCCTCACAGCTATGGTTTGCAATAGGTTAGAGATCACCTTACTCAATCTACTTTTTACTGCATAGGTTAGTCAGATTAGTTATTTCATAGGTTAAATTGCACTTTTAGAGAAACTCTGACCGTAGGAATTAGGCATTTTACGTGTTGTAGTGGTTAGAAGTATATTGAATATTTTTGATGCTTTATTGCTTTCAATTCAATATTTGTTCAATGCATCATGTTTTTATTCATGTTTTGTATATTGTAGTGTAATTCTTGATACAATTAGAATAGCGTAGAACCTTTCTTTATGCTTTCTTGTTTCATTAGTTTGATGGCATTTACATGTATAATCCTTTAAAGGGCCTCATCATGAGAGGCTATCAATCTATATAATCATGCATTGTTGTTTCTTGTTCGTAGGGAGACAGGTGCAGAAAGGAGCCTATATCATAATCCTTCCACATCATAGAGAAGGGGGTTAGCTCTACCCCAAGGCAGTTCATGTCACCCTGAGGGGCATTTTGATCACACCTACCCTTAAGAGGGAAACAATTACACACTCCTATTGTAATATTGTATCAAGATGATTATCCCTAAGAGGGATGTACTTGTAATTTGATTTTGACTTTGAATATAATGGAATAAAGCATGTTTTATTGATTCATCTATTGTCAATTTCTTGTTCTTGTATCCATGTTATGCTTTTGTCAATTATTACCATAGGACATCAATAGGTGTGAGCCTTTTCGGTGGTCACAATATTGTAAATATTTTTGAAGGACTGAATGCAAGGAGCAATACATTGATCTTCACCTCAAGGCTACATTTCTGTGTTGGATGTTAGAGGTTCGGATTTCATAGTTGTATTTCTGTAAATGCTTAGATGGTTAGTTTGTGTCGATCATGGATTACTAGTTGTTATGAGTAATTGAAATCTGTTGTGAAGTTTGTTCTTTGTTATTAGAAGGTGCATTTCTATAAAATCTGGGTTGTGGTGAATTCTGCTATTTGGATTATCATTTCCTGGATATTGAAATTGCTTACTGTAACATTTCTCTGTTATGCTTTAAATATCTGAAATGAGTTATCTTGGGATAAAAGTTGATCTGGATGTATATCTTTAATATGGTTTTTTGGAAGCTTTTTATGGTAATGCAATGTTGTTAACCTATCCATCCACTGATATCTACATTTCTCTAACCTTACCCTTTTCTAACCCTAAACTCCAAGCCCTAATTGAGCATAATTGTGTCAACAATCTGCTAAGTTGACAAGGAACCAACCTACTCTGGAGGTTGGATCTAAAACCCCTATTTTAGTCCATCCAATGTTGAGTGTTGAGCTGCAACTATCGGGTGCAAGCCTAAGTAGAAAGTAGGAAGATAGATAGCCACAGTATCAAGAAAACTTGGTGCAATTTAGTGCCCAATAGTTTTTGGCATGCCCGATGGGACAGTTCACAAGGAACACGAAACCCATATTAAGAGTTATTGTTATCTCTACCCGAAGGAATCAAGATTCGGTGAATTGTCTTGACCTTGTTAGCGGAGAAAAGAAAGTTCACCTGGTGACTCCCTGGTCAGAAGACCCTAAAAAGTATTGTAGATCAGTGCCCTTTCATGTATACCAGGTCCTTCAAGAGGAACAACCCTGATTCTTTCTTTCACTATGAGTTACCCCTAAGAGGGTCTACTATTATCAAAAGTTTGGATCAAGATTTTATTGAAGAAGAAGAGCTTCTGGAAGAAAACCCAGTAGTTCCCCCAAGAAGACCTATAGCCAGAAACATGGCACACAATGTGGCCCCAAACGTGCCACTACAGAAGTACCCAAACTGGGACTCAACTGGGCCCCTTAGTTTAGCCCAAATGGATGCCATTCCTCAAGTTGTATCTAAGGCAACACCCACATATGATGGATTTGGAAAGACAACTTACGAGCACTACCAAGATATCTTGAATCTGGCAGCAATCCATAATATAAAAGAGGAAAATATTATTGTCAGGATTCTAGCCCTGTCATTTCGTGGAAAGATATTACACTGGTTCAGAACCCTGGAAGATAAGTCTATTGATTCATGGCAGTCATTGGCTGAGCCATTCATAGAAGAATTTAATGAATCTGCTGATCCTTTTTCCCTGCTAAATCAGTTTATAACTATGCAAAAAACATAACAAGAAACCATCTCTGATTTTAATTTGAGATTTAGCAAAACTTGGAAGAGAATTCCCCCTGAAGCTAGACCAACTACTTGTTTGGCTTATATGTATTACATCCATGCCCTAGGATCAGAGCTAGGTTTGCAGACACAACAATCTAGAATTGAAACCTTTCCCCAAGTCTATAATGTTGTCATCCATGCTGAAAATATCCTGATCAATGTAGGAAGAATTCCCGCCAAGACCGTGTTGCCTTACAATTCAAAAAATAGTGGGAGCCATGAGCAATCTACAAAATCCTCTCACATGGATCCTCCCTCTGTACCATCTTCATTTCCTAAGATGAATCCTATTCCTGGATCTAAAGTTGTGTCCTCCACACCTTCTTTCCCCCCTCTTCCTTCCCAACCTTCTCAAGAATTGTCTGCTATCCTGGACATACAAAATACCATGAAAGCTCTGAGTAATAGAATGAATTCAATGGAGAAGAGAGATCAAGAAAGGTCACAATAGAGGAGATTTCCATATGTGAACAAAGATCAAAGGCCTGGTCCTAGCAATAGTGTCGGGGTTAGAGTGAATGCAGCATATGAGGATCCAAAATGTTCTGTAGATTCCACCCTTGCAAATATCTGGTGTTTAGTATGCAATGACCCCCATGATTCACAGTCTTGTGTGATGTATCAACACCATGTTCAACAAGCTATGGATCAAGCTAAAAGAAATCAGAAGGGAAGAGTTAATATGTTATGGCACCCTGATCAGATCATGGTTGGAAAAGACTTAGAGGAAGAAGGCCCAATTGCTGTTATGACGAGGTCCGAAAACAAAGCTTTACAAGTAGACCCTCAGAAAATGGGACAGTTCCAGGTCCCTTCCTAGAAGAAAGCTGATTTCCCCCCTCAGAATAGTGACATTTTTCCCATTCCCCGAGCTAAGGGAAAGGAGAAGACCAAAAATTTCCCCAGGATTCTAGAAAGAGTAATGAAAGGAGATAGGATGAAATCCAAGAATGAAGAGCAAGAAAGGCTTAGGTTCCCCTCTGTTACTAAAAGACAAAGGTTAGAGGTAACCCAACAATACAAAAGAAGGTATGGTGAGCCAGACAGAGAACTGGAAAGACTATCCCTAACCAAGTCTGAGTATAACATTGTGGAAGAGATGAAAAATATTCCATCAAAAGCTAGCCTGTATGATACCCTTTTCATTTCAGGCCAAATTGACTTACTTAAAGCTTCCCTCAGTAAAAGTCCCCAGAGCAGATTCGCTACCACCATCCTCAGTATACCCTCAGAAAAGAAAGAAATGACACCTACTATCCTAAAGAACAAACCTCCCCCCTTTTATATATCCTTAATAATGGAGGGATGGGTAGTCTAGAATTGCATGATTGATTCAGGAGCATCAACCACGGTTATGCCTAAAGCGGTCTATGAAGAGATGGGGATGGAATATACCCGGTCTTGTCTAGGAGTATTGCAACTAGATGGGACACCTATAAAGATGGTTGGAGTTATTAAAGATGTACTGATGAGGTTGCACAGAGCCCCTGAGGTGACAATAGTGCAAGAAATAGTGGTGGTGGATTTAGAACCCTATTTTGGATTATGTCTCTCAAGAGAATTTACTGCAAATCTTGGAGGATGTATGTATATGGATTATTCTAGCATGGTAATACCTTTCAAGGGAAAGAGGATAAGGATAACTCCTGAGAAACCAGTTGCTTATCATATTGAGAAAATTGAAGAAGACATGTGTAACCTTAATCCTGTGGAGGAATTTGAGCTAGTAGAAAATATTGAAGAACTAGATATTGAAGATGAGTTGCCTTTCAAAGAGGATTACAGTCAATTTGGAACTGGTATGGGTACATACAATATCACAAATGAATTGGAAAAGAAACTCTCGACTATTTCTAATAAATCCCTAAGAAATAATGAAACATGGGTTATGCACTTTGATGGTGCTAAATGCAGAAATGGTGCAGGGGTTGGTGTAGTTCTACAATCACAGTCAGAAGGGGTGAAGAATTTTTCTTATAGATTGACATGGTCATGCACCAATAACACTGTAGAATACGAGGCTTTGTGCCTTGGATTAATGCAAGCTGAAAGCATGGGCATCAAGATTTTGAACATATATGGTGATTCTGAGTTAATAGTACATCAGGTAAGAAATAAGTGTAGCAGTAAGCATCATTACTTAAAAGCTTACCGAAATAGAGTTTGGGACCTAATGGATTCATTTGATGCCCTGAACCTAACTTTTGTGCCTAGAGAAGAGAATCACCTGGCAGATGCATTGGCAACTAAGGGAGCTAATTTCAATCCTCCTATAGATTTTGGAACTAAGAAGACCAAGGGGATTAAAATGGTTTTCAGGCCTGTAGTATCGGATAAGAAAATATTCTGGCAGGTTTTTGAGAGTGATGAATAGATTCTGGACTTTATGATAAAAGAAGCATGCTTCACGACTGTCCAAGAAGAAGACTTGGAGGAGATAGACCAGCAGGACTTCATCCAGCTGAGAAACAATCACATCCCAAAGGGGTTGGTTACCCTTGAAAGTTTATTTGATAATGAAGATAGAAAGAAAGTGGGAGTTATGAAGGTTGGTGAAAATATCTATAAAGAAATAGAAGTCGGAATCGGAAAGAAGTTAAATATTGGGGTCCAATGTTCTACTGAGGAAGCAGAAGATATTAAAGCTTTATGTTTAAAATACCAAGATACGGTAGCTTGGTCATATGAGGACCTTAAGGTTTATGACAAAAGGATTATTCAACATACTATTGAGTTAGAGCCTGATGCTAAACCATTCCGACAAAAATAGAGGCCTATCAATCCAAGGATAGAAGTCATTATGAGAGAAGAACTTTTGAAGTTGTTAAAGGCTAGGATAATATATCCGATAAAACACTCTACTTGGGTAGCTAATTTGGTACCTGTAAGAAAGAAGAATGGGGACATACGCCTATGTGTAGATTTCAGGAATCTGAATCAAGCTTCCCTCAAGGATCACTATCCCCTTCCTCAGATTGATCAGATTTTACAAGTAGTAGCTGGAGCAGAGAGGTTTTCTCTACTGGATGGTTATTCTGGATATAACCAGATCTGGGTAAAATATCAAGATCAATATAAGACAACATTTACTACAAAGTGGGGAACATTTACCTATCAGAGGATGCCTTTTGGGCTATCTAATGCAGGAGCTACATTTCAGAGGGCCATGGATTATGCCTTCGGTACACTTATAAACAAAGTCATTCTGATTTACCTAGATGACATGACTATGTTTTCTCATGATAAAAATGATCATCTATATCATTTGGAACAAGTTTTTCAAAAATGTAGAGAATTTGGTATTTCATTGAATCCTAAGAAGTCATTCTTTGTAGTACATGAGGGAAAACTGTTAGGACATGTAGTCTCAAAAGAAGGTATGGCCATAGAACCAGATAGAATTAAAGCAATCCTAGCTATTCCTTTACCTACTAATCAGAAGATGCTGCAGTCTTTCTTAGGCCAGATCAATTTTGTTAGAAAGTTCATTTCTGATTTTGCATAGAAGGTGAGGCCTATATCTGAACTACTCAAGAAGAAGGTAGAGTTCAAGTGGACTGAGGTTAGGAAGCAAGCTTTTGAAATCATCAAGCAATCCATTTCTACAGCCCTAGTTTTGATAAATCCTGATTTTAACAAAGATTTTATCCTATATGCTTATGGAGCTGAACAAAGTTATGCTTCAGTACTCACTCAAAAGGATGATCAAGGGGATGAACACCCTGTGTTATTTTGGAGTCAGAATTTACATGACTATCAAGTGAAATATAATTTTATTGAAAAACAAGTGTTTGTTGTGATGAAGTCACTTAAGAAGTTCAGACAATATCTGGTGCAGAGCAAAACTCTGGTGTATGTAGTTCATCCAGATGTGAGAAGTTTTATTTTACAAGGTGACCTTGGAGATAAAAGGATTGGTTGGATTACTAAGATCCAGGAATATGATGTGGAAATATGACCTACCAAGCTGGTAAGAGGCAGAGCCTTGTGCCAAGGATTGATAGATATTTCAGCTCTGGCCGGAGTAACAAATTGTCAGATGATAGAAGAAGATCAAATAGAGATTGTTCACACTCCGGATTCTGATTGGATCGAACAAATGACCAGGTATTTTCAAACTGGTGTATGCCCACCTGATCTGAATTCTTCTCAAAGAAGGAGGTATAGACTTCATGCTTTGAAATATGCATTATTACTAGAAGGGTTATTCAAAATAAACTTGGATGGTGTTCTCCTAAAATGTTTGAGGGAGGACCAACAAAAGAGAGTCCTAGAAGAATTTCATGGAGGATCATCCGGTGGTCATGGCTCAGGCAGAGTTACAACTTTGAAAATAATAAGAGCAGGCTATTATTGGCCTACTGTCTTTAAGGATGCTTTCAAAGTTACTCAGGTTTGTGATAAATGTCAGAGGTATGTTGGAAGAACTAGAAATGTTGCATCTCCTCTAAAGCCTATTCAAGTTGAAGAACCTTTCCAGCAATGGGGATTGGATTTCATAGGAGTTATAAACCCTAACTCTTCATCAGAACATAAGTTCATCTTGATAGCTACTGATTATCTAACCAGATGGGTAGAGGCTATTCCTACAAAAAGGGTAGATCAAGATGTTGTGATCAACTTTATGGAGAGTTTAATTGCCAGATTTGGAATCCCGAAAGCTTTGGTGAGTGATAATGGTCCTACTTTTATAGGGGCCAAGTATATTGAGTTTTCTAGTAAGTATGGCATCACTCTCAAAAATACTTCAAATTATTATCCTCAAGGTAATGGACTTGCAGAATCTACTAACAAGAACCTGTTGAGGATTTTGAGAAAGTCCCTGGAAGGTAACAAGAGGAGTTGGCATCTACTGCTTGACCATGCTCTATGGGTAGACAGGATTACCATTAAGAAATCTATCAAAAATTCCCCTTATGCACTGGTATACGAAAAAGAAGTAGTATTGCCAATCCACTTGGAGATCCCGACACTTAAATTTGTCAGTTCAGAAGAGGAAGAATTAAAGGGAGATCCTGTAAAAACTAGATTGACACACTTGCTGCAACTGGAGGAAATCTAGACTCAAGCATATGATCATTTTTAGAAGCACTCATCAGATATTAAAGCATGGTTTGATAAAAAGGCCAGGTTCAGAAAACTTCAGGTCGGAGACTCAGTTCTCAGGTGGAATGTGGATAGAGCAAAGCCGAGAAAACATGAGAAATTTGATTCCTTTTGGGATGGTCCTTTTGAAATAGTGGAAGCTAAAGAATCTAATGTATTCCAGCTGAAGGATCCGGAAGGGAACATTCAACCGATTTCGGTGAATGGTTTCCACCTCAAGCTTTACTATCTGTAAGTTGTTATCTCATTGTAACATATGTACATAAATATTTCCCTTTCTTTCTGCACTTTGTTCTTGTTTTTGCACTTTGTAAATTGGTCCTTTTTTTGAAAAGGTACTCCAACAAAAAGAGAAAAAAGAAAAAAATTGTTTCAAAAAAATGACTAAGTGTTGAGAGGGGCGTGCTAAGGTTCTATTCCATAGACGGTACCACCCAAGGTTCTCCGAAATGATGTTTTGCCTTCGAATCCACATGATTGGATCCGGATGGACAATTCCATAGGATGATCCACCAGGAGAAAGATGAGAATGGTAATAATCCAAAAATCCCTCAAAGCTTGGAATAGGCCAGAGCGAAATCAATTCAAAATCAAATGACAAGTTCTAAAATGATGCGTGGAGACTAAATATTGCTCGTGCATTTAATCCTAATGAACTCATGCATGAAATGAAGAGTAGCCGAAGGGATGTGATGGGCTGGCAGCACAATTTCAAAATTTGACCAATGAAGAGGTACAACGCCACCTTTGCACCACCAAATTGAATGATGAAATGGATTGGAAAGTGTGCCCACAAAGATATCACACAACAACTGCATTAATGACAAAAGATACACGGGTTCCAGAAAGGGGAAGTAATGAAAAGCATTTGCCAAATTCACTTCGAGGTCCCTTGCTTCTATAGAAAAGTAAAATAAGTACAACCATACTTGGAAGAATTCACTGCAGAAAATTGGGAAAACGAAGCTTGCTACTATCAGAATGGCATCCAAAAAATCATCCACTGAATCAATGAGGACAACGACAAGATTGCAGGTGCATGCACATCGCACCAGTCGAATCGCAGACACAGTGATGGCTAGAGTGGAAAGGACCCACCTCAGGACCGATTTTGAATTCCCATATTTCGAAGGAAAGCCAATGCAGCGGCGAGGTATGATAGCCATAAAATCCTTTTTGTTCTCTTACATTTGTGATTTTGTACATCATTGTCCCGAACTAGTCTCTGCTATGATTCAGTTCTATGACCCAAAAAATAGGATAGTTAGAACCCATGAGGGCACTCCCCTATTTTCTATCACAAGGGAGACATGTTATGAATTGTTTGCCATGGGGGTAGGTCCACCATCAAAACCCAGACCATTTAGTGTAGCAGAGCTAGATAGGGCTTACAATAACATGATGGCTATAGAAGAAAAAAGAGAGGCACTAGAAAGGTGGCTTCAGCTTAATTTCATAAGGATAAGGAATGAAGCTGAGATGCCTGAGGTCCCGATTCATATTGATGAAATTGCATACCCAGAGTTATTTTCTATGTTGGCCTTGATGGAGGGTTTGGACTCTGACAAAATGGTGCACGGTTGGCAAATCATCGTGGCATATTGTATGTCTGATGAAAGGATGTACAAAAAGGGGGCAAAAAAGAGGGGCATCAGAGTAATTTACTTTGACTGGCTGACTTTTCTTGCTCAAAATATTCATGAGCAGATGGTAGACATGAAGAGAGGTGTTGGTACTCCCAGCTTCAGACACTGCTCGAGTCTGGTATGGATGTTTTATGCAGCTATCAGGAACAAAATGCCATGGATTACAGCTAAGGATAAGACTGATGATGGAGAACCATTGCCAGTCTATTATTGGATAGATCTTTTGAAAAGCAGCAGGTCCCATTACAGGTTCAATTTGAAATTTTTGGAACCTGCCCTCAAAATAATGTACAATGAGTGCCCTAGGTTACCTGCTTTGGCTAAGCAGATTCTGAGGAGAGAATACACTGAGGAGGGAGATTGGTATCTGCTGACAGAGGGCATAGTAATCAGGTTGTATGGTTTCTTAGGTAAACCCTTTATTTTACCTCACTTTGTTACAGAAAGACTATTCGCCCTAGAGTATCTGAGATAGGTGGTATACATTGACACGAGCTTCGGTTCTGCAAGAAAGAAGAAGTCTCTAATTACTTACCACCCTAAAAATAGTATTCTTGTAGCCGAATGGCAGGGCCAACTAATTGAGCGGTATCTTGATAGATTAGGTCTGCTTTATATTCCTCAAAGGTGGAGTTATGATCCCGACGATATTTTTACCATAAGGAATAAAGCCCTCAATGGAGATAAAGCCTATAAATTTGAAAAAAGGCCTAGGGCTATTTTTGAATAGGGGAGGAATAATGATGAAACTTCTCTTGTGGAGTGGAATGTTTCAAATATGGGTCAATTGCCTCCATGGTTGGATTTCTATGAACAGGTAGTAGATTTTGATCCAGAGAATGAGACCAGTCATCAGCTTACCAAAGATATTATTGATAGAGTGACAATTGAATCTGTTAATTTAAAAGACCTCCCTTCTGGAGAAGATATATCATAGAGAGGAAAACCGGTAGAAAAGGGACCTTGGAAGGTGGAGAAGATTGCAGATTGGTGGCGTATGAGGATTGAAAATGGAAAACCTTTTCCCAAATCAAAGTTTGGAATGAAGATGGATAAGGAATTTTCTGGGATTTATAATAAAAATTTTGAAACCTGGAAGCCGAAAGATGTCAAGAAAATAGTTTTGATAAGTGAAAGGCCTCAGAAATATTCTGAATCATTACCTTCTCTAATGCGACAGAGGATTCTGGTAGAAACACGAGAGGTTCCTTCGACCGCTACCGAAATACCAAATATTTTTGAACCCCTCTCTGAGCAGGTGGAAAAGCTTCCCGAGAATGCTAAATTAATAAATGAGACACCATGTTCTGAGGAAGTAGCAGTTAATATCCCATTAATTGAAGTAAGATCCCCACTTTCTTCTGTTGTCCCTACAGCTTCGTATGAGTTACGACCCATAGCTGAGCAGTCTTTACATTCAAGGGTAGAACAGGGAAATGAAGGAGGGGAAGATTCTGAAGGAGAAAGTGCCACTTATCAAATAGTGTACAGAAGGACTAAGAGGGCCCTAGAAATAGAGGAGAAAGAAATCTCTAAGAAGCAAAAAATAGGTCTAAAAGGAATGAATGGAGAAGTAGCTGTTGTTACTACAGAAGGGTTGGTTGACCGAGAACAACAGCCGGTAATAGAAGCTGAACAGGAAAACCCTGCATCTACAAGCAAAGGTATGGTTTCTAAACTCTCTTCTCCTTCTCATCTTCATGAATCCCTGGAAGGATTTCCCTCCTTTTCTGTTCAAGATGCGGTAAAGTTACCTCCTCCACCTTTCAGTTCTTCTCCCAATCCATCAATAACCTTAGAGGTACCAGTCAGTTCTACATTGTCGCAACCTCCTCCAAACCCACTCTCAACCTCTCAGGTCTCCACTCCCATGTTCGCCATTGTTACATCTTTGTCTCTTTCATTATCGTCATCAATGGGACACTGCGTTCCAAATTCATCCATTCCATCCACTAGCAATTTGGTCTCTATTTCACTTAATTTACCTGTATCAATGACAACAATAGTCACCGAGTCCACCATTGTAACAGAAGCTGCGGTTAGAATGTCTTCATCCCTACCAACAAAGGGGTAGTCCACCCTTATGTTTTTGATGCCATTATCTCCTTTGGCGGCTGATGTTTCAAGGTCTGTTGCTAAACCCCGAGAGCAGGAGAATGTTCAGAGCATAAGTGATTACTGGGCAAAAAAGCTTATCAAGCCTTCTAGCCAGATGGCTGTGACCAGGAAAAGTATGTATGTCAATCCTATCACCAGGCAGAGGATTTCAAGGTCCTTAATTCCGCAAGTAAGCAAGCCTGAGAATGAGATGACTGCTCAAGATTATAGAGCAGAAGAAATTATAGAAGATATTGACAAACTACATGCTGAAGATGAATTGGGGATGGCCAAGGCCCACTTAGAAACTTTTTGTGTGAAGATATTCTTTGAAATAAAGCCTTATAAAGGAAGAAGAGTTGTATATAGCTTACAAAGGCAGTAATAATACTGATATTGTAGACATAGTATCTGGTTAAAAAGGAAGGTTTGATGATGTTCTCGACATGGTTTCTATGTGACCCTCTACCCTCTAGATAGAATTTGTGTTTTTAGAGGGTAGGGTTTGCATGGAAATCATTCTTTAAAACATAATCTCAAAGATAATTCTTGTTTTGACTCCTGAAGCCCAATGGATAAGACTCTGGATTTGATTGGTTTTGTGAGCAAATCCACCCGGGAGGCACCAGAATGTAGACCAAAAATGGCCACATACTTAGCAAAATTTGACTAAGTGATAATGTTTGTTGGCAATTTTGGGTACCTTGAGTACATTGCCTTTGCTCAAGTATAGTTGTTGTCATTGATGTCAAAGGAGCTCTTGGTAGTTGTTGTCTTTGATGTCAAGGAGTTCTTGAAGCAATTTGATTAGTTGTCTAAGTATGTGTTTTGATGAAGGTTTCAGCTGGTCAATAAGTCTCCAAGAAAATCAGAGTAGCCCAGTTGCCAAAAATCCAAAAAAAGATAAGTTAGAAAAAGGTTGCAGGCTGCTGGAAAAACTGTCACGATTTCGCGACATGTTTGAGGAGAGAGAAAGCGCTGGAAAAACTATCATGATTTCGTGACATGTTTGAGGAGAGAGAAAGCACTGGCAAAACTGTCACGATTTCGCGACATGTGGAAGGCAGAGGCAAAGCCGGCAAAACTGTCATGATTTCGCGACATGTTTGAGGAGAGAGAAAGTTAGAAAAGTCGCGATTTCGCGACATGTTGGGAGTGGGGGTGAAAGCGTCGCGATTTCGTGACATGTTCCGCAGTTGGAGAAAAGTGCTTAAGGCAGCGAAAGCGTCGCGATTTCGCGACATGTTCCAGTTTCGCGAGTAGTTGGCAGAAAAGTGCTTAAGGCAGCGAAAGCGTCGCGATTTCGTGACATGTTCCAGTTTTGTGAGCAGTTGGCAGAAAAGAGCTTAAGGCAGCAAAAGCGTCGCGATTTCGCGACATGTTCCATTTTCGCTAGTGCAAACCGAGGAAAGGTTGAAGAAGCAAGAAGTGTCACGATTTCGCGACAGAGTTGCTGATGACGTCAGCAAAAGCAAATGTGTCACGATTTTATGACAAGAGCAGCGAGGAAGGCCTTGCAGACTAAAGCATCATGATTTCGTGACAAGAATCATGATGACGTCAGCAAAAGCAAATGTGTCACGATTTCACGACAAGAGCAGCGAGGAAGGTCTTGCAGACTAAAGCGTCATGATTTCATGACAAGAATCATGATGACGTCAGCAAAAGCAAATGTGTCGCGATTTCATGACAAGAGCAGCGAGGAAGGCCTTGCAGACTAAAGCGTCATGATTTCGTGACAAGAATCATGATGACGTCAGCAAAGTCAGGGAGTGTCACGATTTCATGACAACAAGCTCAAGCAAGGCGTAAGGCAGACTACAGTGTGTCACGATTTTGCGACAACAAGCTAGCGAAAGTGTACGGCAGGCTGTAGTGTCACGATTTCGCGACAACAAACCAAAGAAGGCACACGACAGGTAGTAGTGTCACGATTTCATGACAGCAAGTATTACAAGGTGTACGACAGACAAAGGCGTAGCGATATCGTGACATGTTTGAGTTTCGTGCTAGGAAAGCTACAGAACAACAGAGGCGGTTGAAGCCGATGAAGTTAACCTTTGCCGACGAAGTGTAAGGTTGTGCAGCCGACGATTGTTTTAAGGATTTACAACCGACTAAGATCATGAATTTAATCATGAATTATTGCTATAAAAGGAGGACTATTTTCGAGATTCAAGTGTCGAATGTGTTGTGTCGTTTTTGCGCAAGTGAAGTCTACTGTGCGCAAAGAGTAGTCGTATCGAATCGATCGAAGTGTGCATTCGTAAGTGTGACCTTCGCAGAAGCAGAGATCGAGAAGAAGAACGATCGAGGAGAAGCAGACTGTGCGAAGAAGGTGCTGTTGTGATTACACATAGGTGCACAAATTGTTGTGCGATAGAAGTGCTACAGTATTTCATGACTATGTAAAGAAAGCAAGTGTGCGAAGCTACGTTGTGGTGGATGTGCAACGAAGCGAAGCAAAGTTGAGAAGATAGTGTTGTTGCCTTTTGCAAAGATTACACTACTGTGTTTTTGTAGAAGTTGAGAAGATAGTGTTGTCGTAATTTGAGAAGTCGCTATTGTATTTGCACGAGTACGGTGAAAATTTGATTTCGACCAAGTGCAGAAAAGAATAGTGGAAGAGGACAAAATTGTGCTAGACCGAAGGACTGTGTTTGGTACAAAAAAGAGGACCAGCTTTGCAGTGACAGAGTTGAGGACAGAGATCTCCAGCCAGAGCAGGGAAGACAGGTGTCTTCTGTGGATAGAATTCCACTTGCTAAGGGCAGAGGAGGTAGAGGTCTTCTAGAGGATCACCAGCAAAGCAGAATTAGGGGAAGGTGTCTCCTTTGAGTCGAGGCTCATAAACATTGTAATTGGGAAGGATTCCCAGAGGACTTTGATACAACTTTTAGAAGAAAATTTTTATCCGTGGAGTAGCCCACCTTGGGTGAACCACGTAAATTGTTGTGTCTCTTTGTGGATTGCATCTTGTGCATTGTTTTACTATTGTTATTACTGCTATCTTATTCTGCATGTTAATGGTTTGAAAGTCTGTATTGATAGATAAAGTTAAAAGTGGTCTTATACTGTTCACCCCCCCTCTCAGTATAAGCTTGTGTTCTTCAATTGGTATCAGAGCCAGTGCCTTCGAAAAGTTTAACAGCTTGAAGGAAAAGTTTGCAAAGAACACAATGGACTACTCAAGTGGCAATGCAGCACCTATTCTTGATGGATCAGATTTTGGCCTGTGGAGTGCAAGAATGAAAGTCTATCTTATGGCTCTTGGTAATGAGGTATGGGAGGTTGTTTAAGATGGTACACCATTATCGCAAATGGTATTTACACTAAGGAAGATAGGCTTCTATATCACAGCAACTCAAAAGCCATGAATGCTATCTTGAAGGGTTTACAAAAGGTAGATCTCACCAAAGTTATTCACTGCAAGACAGCTAGTGAAATGTGGAAACAATTGCAGGTTGTTCATACAGGTGATGCAAATGTTCGAAAGGCCAAGTTGAGACATTTTAAAGGTATGTTTGAACAACTCAAGATGAATGATGATGAAAATATTAGTGACTACATGCTCCGGATGGATGAAGTTGTTAATTCTATGAAAGACTTAGGTCTTGAACTTGCTGAAAATGATGTGTGTGATAAGATTTTAAGATCTCTTCCTAATAGATTTAGTGAAAATATTTCTGCTATTGAGGAAGCCAAAGATTTAGATAAATTGAAAAAGGATGAGCTCCATAGTATTCTTGCAGCATTTGAGTTGAGAACTCAAGTGAAAGTTGATGTAAAGAAAGAGGCAGCTTTCAAAGCTACCAAGAAATCAAAGGGCAAACAGATTCAAGAAAGTGATGAGTCTTCTAGTGAGGAAGAGGCATATTACAGCAAGAAAGGCAAGTTTTCCAGAAAGCACAAAAGCAAGAAAAATATAAGATGTTTCAATTGTGGGAAATTTGGTCATTATGCTACTGACTGTACTATTTCCAAAAATGAAAGTGATGAAGATATACAGGATGTTAAGAGCAAGGATTCTAAAAAGTACAGGTATTACAAAAAGAGCAAAGATGAGTACAACAATCACAAGAAAAGCAAATATGAGTACAACAATCAGGGAAAGAGGCATTCTCACAAGAATAAGAAAAGCCTCTACTTAGACAAAGCAAGTAAGTGTTCTAGCAGTGATAGTGAAAGTTCTTCTAGTGATGATGAAAATGAGATGTTGTTCATTTCAGAAAAAGAGGAAGAACCGAAACATAAATTCATTATCATGAAATGTTTTAGATGTGGAAATTTTGGGCACCTTGAGGATGATTGCAAAAATGATGATTTAGCTGCTAGTATGTATGAGGATGCTTCAAAAAACTACAATGAAGATGCATGTATGGTTTTTGAAAAAGGTAGCACCTCTAGTGATAAGAAAACTGAAAAAGGCCGTGATAATTCAAAGCACCATGAAATAGAGGATCTTGAATGTGAACTCAATAATGCTCTTAGTGTTTTGAAAAAGGAAAGAAAGAAGAATGATAGACTCAAGATTAAATTAGATGAATGTTGTATGGAGAGAGATGAACTTATAGAAAATCTTGAAGTCTCTATGGCTAAGTCACAAGAACTCAGAAATGAGTTGGATTCTAAAATTCTGGAGTATAGTGAGTTAGAACAGGAAATGGCTTCTCTGAAAGAAGAAAATAAAGATTACAAGGATAAGCTCTACAAATTTCAGGATAGCTCCAAGAAAGTTAAGTCTCTCATCAAAAGTCAAAGAAATCCAACAGATAAAACAGGTCTCGGTTTTGTTGAGCCGCACAAAAAACAGGTTGGGGAATCCAGCAAGAGATTTCAAAAGGAAGAAAGCTCTGATGAAGAAAGTACTTCAGACCATAAGTCCGTGAGTAATGAATGCGCAGAAATAGAAAACAATATTCAGATTGAGAAGAAGAAGTTTTCGGGACCCATGAAGTCGAATAAAAGAAAATTTCATGGCACATGTTTTGCGTGTCACAGGTTTGGTCACATGGCTGTACATTGCATGACTCAAGTGAAGAAAGTAAATGATAGTTTTAGGAGACGTAATTTCTTTCAAGGGTATTGCTACGCTTGTCAACAATTCGGGCACAAGGCAATTTTTTGTAAGGGAAATAGCAGGAACTGGGTCAATCAGAACAGGCGGATTCAAAGAACAGCCATGCCTGAAAGAAATAATATTGTTACTTGCTATAAGTGCAACAATGAGGGTCACCTAGCTAGACAATGTAGAGCTGATCTTCCGAGATACAGGAACAGAAACAGCAGTATGAACAAGTCCAAGGATCAAAGCATGGATAAGAACAGGAATGACAATAGAAACAAGAAAAATGATATGAACAGGTTCAAGGATCAAGGTATGAAGAAAAACAGGAATGATGAAAGGAACAGGAACAGCAGTATGAACAGGTCCGAGGATCAAAACAGTAATAAGAACAAAAATGTGGAAAAAGAATTCAAGAGAAGGCCCGACAAAGAAATAGTAGACATTAATGATGATGAGTGTCTAATGGGAGTTTCACTCCCAACCCTGTTTTAAATCACCTTAATAGAAGGTGGGGGAGGGATTAAGCTAAGAGACTCATTCTTAGTCCCAAACCCCAAAGGTGACCCTTTGCCATTGATGACAAAGGGGGAGAGATTTGAGTAAGGGGGAGAGATATGTATAAGGGGAAGTGCTTCAAGTGAAGAGAAGAGCTTCAAGTCAGGGGGAGCAAAAACTTCAATTGCAGAATTCTATAGTTGATGGATCAGTTGGTTCAGTTTTGGCTCTTGAGATATGTTTTTAGTTAAGGGTTGCCATCAATGACAAAGGGGGAGATTGTTGGCAATTTTGGGTACCTTGAGTACATTGCCTTTGCTCAAGTATAGTTGTTGTCATTGATGTCAAAGGAGCTCTTGGTAGTTGTTGTCTTTGATGTCAAGGAGTTCTTGAAGCAATTTGATTAGTTGTCTAAGTATGTGTTTTGATGAAGGTTTCAGCTGATCAGTAAGTCTCCAAGAAAATCAGAGTAGCCCAGTTGCCAAAAATCCAGAAAAAGATAAGTTAGAAAAAGGTTGCAGGCTGTTGGAAAAACTGTCGCGATTTCGCGACATGTTTGAGGAGAGAGAAAGCACTGGAAAAACTGTCACGATTTCGTGACATGTTTGAGGAGAGAGAAAGCGCTGGCAAATCTGTCATGATTTCGTGACATGCTGGAAGGCAGAGGCAAAGCAGGAAAAAGTGTCACGATTTCACGACATGTTTGAGGAGAGAGAAAGTTTAGGAAAAACTGTCACGATTTCGTGACATGTTGGGGGGTGAAAGCGTCACGATTTCGCGACATGTTCCGAGCAGTTGGCAAAAAAGTGCTTAAGGTAGCGAAAGCGTCGCGATTTCGCGACATGTTCCAGTTTCGCGAGCAGTTGGAGAAAAGTGCTTAAGGCAGCGAAAGCGTCACGATTTCGCGACATGTTCCAGTTTCGTGAGCAGTTGGCAGAAAAGAGCTTAAGGCAGCAAAAGCGTCGCGATTTCGTGACATGTTCCATTTTTGCTAGTGCAAACCGAGGAAAGGTTGAAGAAGCAAGAAGTGTCACGATTTCACGACAGAGTTGCTGATGACGTCAGCAAAAGCAAATGTGTCACGATTTCACGACAAGAGCAGGAGGAAGGCCTTGTAGACTAAAGCGTCACGATTTCGTGACAAGAATCATGATGACGTCAACAAAAGCAAATGTGTCACGATTTCACGACAAGAGCAGCGAGGAAGGTCTTGCAGACTAAAGCGTCATGATTTCGTGACAAGAATCATGATGACGTCGACAAAAGCAAATGTGTCACGATTTCATGACAAGAGCAAGGAAGGTCTTGCAGACTAAAGCATCGATTTTGCAACAAGAATCATGATGAAGTAGAAAGTGGGAGTGTCACGATTTCATGACAACAGGCTCAAGCAAGGCGTAAGGCAGACTGTAGTGTCACGATTTTGCGATAGCAAGCTAGCGAAAGTGTACGGCAGGCTGTAGTGTCACGATTTCGTGACAACAAACCAAAGAAGGCGCACGACAGGTAGTAGTGTCATGATTTCGTGACAGCAAGTAATACAAGGTGTACGACAGACAAAGGCGTAGCGATATCATGACATGTTTGAGTTTCACGCTAGGAAAGCTATAGAACAGCAGAGGCGGTTGAAGCCAACGAAGTTAACCTTTTCGATGAAGTGTAAGGTTGTGCAGTCGACGATTGTTTTAAGGATTTATAGCCGACTAAGATCATGAATTTAATCATGAATTATTGCTATAAAAGGAGGACTATTTTTGAGATTCAAGTGTCGAATGTGTGAGTGTCGTTTTTGCGCAAGTGAAGTCTACTGCGCAAAGAGCAGTCGTATCGAATCGATCGAAGTGTGCATTCGTAAGTGTGACCTTCGCAGAAGCAGAGAGCAGGAAGAAGAACGATCGAGGAGAAGCAGACTATGCGAAGAGGGTGCTGTTGTGATTACACATAGGCGCATAAGTTGTTGTGCGATAGAGTGCTACAGTATTTCATGTGTAAAGATTGTGTGTTGATAGAAGCAAGTTGAGAAGATAGTGCTATTGACTTTTGCAAAGATTACACTACTATGTTTGTGTAGAAGTTGAGAAGATAGTGTTGTTGTACTTTGAAAGTGGCTATTGTATTTGCACAGTCAGTGAGAAATTGATTTCAACCAAGTGCAGAAAAGAACAGAGGAAGAGGACAATTGTGCTAGACCGAAGGACTGTGTTTGGTGTAGAAAAGAGGACCAGCTTTGCAGTGACAGAGTTGAGGACAGAGATCTCCAGCCAGAGCAAGGAAGACAGGTGTCT
This sequence comes from Wollemia nobilis, assembly GCA_028583015.1. NCBI lineage: Eukaryota > Viridiplantae > Streptophyta > Pinopsida > Araucariales > Araucariaceae > Wollemia > Wollemia nobilis. Next base: position 1,375,806 of record JAQPPZ010017023.1, on the reverse strand, counting down.
TCTGTGGACAGAATTCCACTTGCTAAGGGCAAAGGAGGTAGAGGTCTTCTAGAGGATCACCAGAAAAGCAGAATTAGGGGAAGGTGTCTCCTTTGAGCTGAGGCTCATAAACATTGTAATTGGGAAGGATTCCCAGAGGACTTTGATACAACTTTTAGAAGAAAAGTTTTATCCGTGGAGTAGCCCACCTTGGGTGAACCACGTAAATTGTTGTGTCTCTTTGTGGATTGCATCTTGTGCATTGTTTTACTGTTGTTATTACTGCTATCTTATTCTGCATGTTAATGGTTTGAAAGTTGTATTGATAGATAAAGTTAAAAGTGGTCTTATACTGTTCACCCCCCCCTCTCAGTATAAGCTTGTGTTCTTCAATGTTGTTATTTCGCTCCAAAATCAGGTTGATGGTATGAGTCCACTGGGAAATATCTCCACTTGAAGGTTTGAGCATATTCCAAGAAATTCCATTTTGGGTCTGAAATAATGATGGGTTTCAAATCCATAAAAGTTTGTAAGAGATCATGACATCAACAATAAAAAGTGTGGATTTGGTTCTTGTCGTATGTCTAATTTTGGAAAGTCTTTTTGCTTCCCACTCTGGAAGAGCCTTCTTGCTTTCCGCTCCGGATTGATGAAAGTTCCAAAATCTACAAAAGTTTGTAAGAGATGATGACGTCAGTGGAAGAAATGTGTGGATTCATGATCCGAGAAATGAACAAGGATTCTCTTCCTAGAATGAAGATAAAGCGAAAGGGGAAAATAATCTAAGTGTTTGACTTCAGGCTCGAATTTGCATTATCTCTAAATTCTATAAAATTCACGAGGAGATGATGACGTCAGTGATGAAAAGATGTGGATTAACAAAGATAAAATGGAAGATAAAATATCCTAAAGAGGATTCAGGGTTTTGATGCTGCGGATCCAAATTGAAGATTCTGATGCTGAGGGAAAGAGCGATATGGCTTTCAGTTGTCCAAAAGGGAGAATCAATGGTGGAGGTTGACCTATCATATTTTTTCTATTCAAAATATTTTTGCATCAGAACTATGGCATGCAGTTGGAAGATGGAACATCAAAGACTTTCAAGAAAAGCTAACCAGAAGTAGTTACAGATCGATGGTGTCAAGTTGTTCTCAAGAAATATCAACGGGATGCATGATCTAGAAGATTCTAAACTTTAGTTCTTCTGGTCGACCATCAAGTTGCAAAGATCTCGAACGGCCATGGCAGATGTTCTTCCAGCAGATTTCTTGGAGTTTGAACGAACTAGCTAATGCCAGCTAATATTTTTCTGAGCTATTGTAACAAGATTGAATGTATTGTTTCTTGAATATTATAATATGAAAACTATAAAGAGAGATCAAACCCTCAATTTAAAGGGTCAACTCTAGCATGTTTGCTTATGCTACTGTAAATATTTCTAAAGGACTGAATTCAAAGAACAATACATTGATCTTTACCTCAAGGCTGCATTTATGTGTTGGATGTTAGAGGTTCAGATTTCATAGTTGTATTTCTATAAATGCTTAGATGGTTAGTTTGTGCCAATCATGGATTACTAGTTGTTATGAGTAATTGAAATCTGTTGTGAAGTTTGTTCTTTATTATTATAAGGTGCATTTCTATAAAATATGGGTTGTGGTGAATTTTGCTATTTGGATTATCATTTCATGGATATTTAAATTGCTTACTATAACATTTCTCCATTATGTTTTAAATATCTGAAACGAGTTATCTTGGGATAAAATTTTATTTGGATGTATATATTTAATATGGTTTTTTGGAATATTTTTATGGTAATGCAATGCTTTTAACCTATCCATCCACTGATATCTACATTTATCTAACCTTACCATTTTTTAACCCTAAAATACAAGCCCTAATTGAGCATAATTGTGTCAACAATTTGCTAATTTGACAAGGAACCAGCCTACTTTGGATGTTGGATCTGGAACCCCTATTTTAGTCCTTCCAATGTTGAGTTATGAGCTACAACTATTAGGTGTAAGCCTAAGTAGAAAGTAGGAAGATAGACAGCCATAGTATCAAGAAAACTTGGTGCAATTCAGTGCCCAACAGTTAGTACCCTGGAAGCCACCCCACCAAAAATGGATTTGATCATACTAGTTTGATCCATATCTTGAGCAAAAATTAAAAGACCATTTTTTTCAATATTTGATCCATTAATTGCATCCTTATTCAAATTAAAATTCTTACCTTTTCTAATTCTATCATATTCAATGTAACCTTCCTCAAAGAATCCATAGTTTCCTATAAATCCAAAACTTAGGGAGCTTAATTCATATTGTCTTGTAACACAATAAAACTTTGTTAAAATTTATGGTTATTCATATTTAAGCATGAAAATGTTATGCTAAAAACATGCCATAATATTTTTAAATAACTCAATATCTCAAGCATTCAATCCCCCAAGTATTCAAGCACTCAAACACTCAAGAAATTTAAGCACACAAGCTCTCAAACATCTTCAAGCAACAAAAAAACTCCAATCAAGCTTCCCCAACATAAGGGGATTATAACGTTGGCATCTTGGAGCTATATGAAGCATACCAAAGGCTACCATTTGATCAAGAAAATTAACTATAACAAATCAAAATGCTCAGAAGTGCTTTCAACTCATTTTATTAAGAATTTGATACAAGATTACAGGGTGAATCTCCTTTTCTTTCTCAACAATATGTGAAACACTCTGATGGTTTCTCTTGGGGCCCCTCGAATGTAGGTGGGCTTTGATGCGTGTGTGCCACCATTGTGTGTTGTTGTTGCTATTGTGTTTGTTGTTGTGATGATGTTTGCTACTATTGGAGGACCTACAAAATAGTGTTAGTTCATTTGGGGGCCTATCATGGATCAGGCCCCATATTGATGAAGACAAAATGATATTAAAAACATGAAATAAAGCCTAAAATGAAGTGTAAATGCTATAAAAACATGAAATAAAGGTTACCTAAAGTTTTTGCTATTGTAGATCAGTTGTACGACCAACTCGTAGGGTAGGGGGTGATCTGGAACCTAGATTCATAGGTCAAGGGGTGAACCCAACTACAGGTGCCTTCTGATGGAGATCCTTTGTCCGGATGGGCTCTTGGGATGCTTGGATGTTGTTTGTACCATCCACAATCAAAAGAAGGGATTCTAGCAGGATTTTGGTAGAGTTTCTGTAAGTTAGCTAAAAGGGAGAGAGATAATGAGAGGGGGGACCCTCTATTTATAGGAAAATCTAAGGTCAGGGGGGTGGTTAGGTAGACCAAACCCTAGAGTCTATTCCATGCTAGGTTAGGTTAGGGTTTGGGGAGGTGTCATCTCCACATTCCCTAAAGGAATATCTCATCCTCACACATGTGTGAGGAGAGATTAGGGTTAACTAGGATTAGCTAACTCCTAGGTTAGATTAGGGTTTAGTTAGGATTTCTAGGAAATATCCTAACTAACCTAATGTGCACACATGTGTGAGGGAATAATTAGGACTAATTTGGGTTTAGGATCCTAATTAACCTTTTTAAGTCATAAAGTACACTTAAGTGAAAAGTGACTTTACAATTAGAAATTCAATTAACTTAATTAGGATTTTTGGGAAGTAATAGTCCCATGGGGTCCTAATTAGGTGTAGGAAAGGGCTTAGGTTGCCTTAGGGAGCTGATAGGTGACCTCCTGATAGATAGAAGGTGGTTAGGACATGAATTGTGTAGTTTAGTAGGGTTTCATGCCTATAGGCCAATGAGATGGCCTACGTAGGTCTACAATAGTCTAGAGGTCTACGCTAGTCTAGAGTGGTCTACGCTGATCTAGAGTGGTCTACGCTGGTCTAGAGTAGTCTACAGTGGTCTACAATGGTCTACACTAGTCTACAATAGCCTAGAGGGGTCTAGGATGGTCTATGCAAACCTACAAGTGTCTGGATAGATCTACAAGTATGTAGAGGTAGACATGTGCGACTTTTGGGTGTCTACATTTGCCCCTTTTTGTACTATGTTGTGTGAAATACAGTTTAGTACAAAAATATGATGGGAGAAAGTAGAAGATGAAGGAGGGAAGAGAAGAATAGAATCTAATCAAAGGTATGTAGCCGCTCGAAGCATGACCATACAACATTGACCGGGAATCCAAGGAGAGAAGAGAGGAATAGGAATCCAACCAAAGGTATGTAGCCGCTCGAAGCGTGACCATACAACATTGATCGAGAATAGGGAGGGAAAAGAAGAAGAAAGGAGGAAGAAAAAGGGAAATAAGAGAGAAGGAGGAGAAATAAGAAAAGGGGGAGAAGAGAGAAAAGAGAAGAGAGAAAAGAGAAGAGAAAGAAAATGGAAAATGTTGATGATGAATGCAAGTGGATGATTGCGGATGCAATGCGATGATTTTGCTGATTTTGTATGACATTTTGCAATGTCATACTAGTTGCTTGTGAAGGCAACTTATGACTACTTTGCTTTTGTGACCAATGCAAGATGGTCCAAAGTACGAATAGAACAAATGCCTATTCAAATTTTTGTTGTTGATTGATTGATGAGTGCATGGTGACATGTGTCAAACCATTTGAGCTAGTTAACATGGATTATTCAAACGTGTCATTCATTGTGTATCATGAACGCTAGAGTGACATCTTCGAATGTTGCGCATGGATTATTCAAACATGTCATTCATTATGTGATCATCATCGACATACATGAATGCTAGAGTGACATCTCCATTGTTGTGCATAGCTCTCATGATCTAACAAATATCTGGTTGGTTGGGTTTAGTATTATCTTGAGATAATCTTCAACAAAAATTTGTGTAGATAGATGCGATATCCATGATTTGGATGTTTGATTGTTTGGTTGCATGCAAAGCTGACTTTTGTATATGAATACCCCCTCAAATGAGGAATCAACAATGAGGTGAATGAAATGTGGTGAAATGATGATGAGTCGATTGATAGAAGAAAATGGGTTGCAAAAGATGGAAAATTTACAAAATAGCATGAAGATGGAGGGGAAGAATCTTTTGGAAGGAAGAAATTTTGAATTTTGTGTTATTTGGTTCAAATCGTAGGGTGACCTACGATTTGGTGTTGGATTCATAGGGTGACCTACGATTTGGGTTGAAATCATATGGTGACCTATGATTTGGGTTGAAATCATAGGGTGACCTACGATTTAGGGTTTGGAGGCATATAAAAGCCTTTTGTCATGCGTGTGGGGTCATTTTCATGGCGTGCGAGTGGAGGAGTGAGGTGTGAGTGAAGAATTTTGATGTGGAGCGCTTGCAAATTTTTGATTCGACTTGATTATGGTGAGGGGTCAGACTAGCATTGGTAGTCATTGCGGGGAGCCACGGGTAAGTGTTCTAGCCCTTTGTATTTGAATTTTGGAAATCACGTAATTGAAAATAAATGTTGTAGGGTAGCGTTTTACTTGTTTTTATTACTTGCATGGTTAATTTGATGAAAATTTAAACACAAAGTGTTAAACAAGCCAAATGGGTATTTGGAATGATTGCCCTTTTTTGTTTTGACCTATTTTGGTGATTATTTGACCGTGTGATTTGAGCAAATAGAAGACCTAGTTTGACCTTGATTTTCATGCCAAACCATGTACTATTTGCCAAGTGTTTTTGAACTTTCACCATGAAATAGCGAAATGGGTATCCAAAAATATGATTGTTGTTGTGATTGGACTTGATTTGATGATGTTTTGAATTTACATGTTGTACGATGTAAATGATAAATGTGGATGTAGTTGTTTTTGGGTAAATGATGTACTGTTTTCCAAATATTTTTGAACTTTTACCATGAAATGATGAAATGGGTATTCAAAAATGTGATTGTTATTTTATTTTGATTTTGTTTGGTAATTATTTTGAATTAAGCGATGTAATTCATTGTTGTTTGATGTATTATTGGATGTTTTGGGCAAACGGTGTATTGTTTTCCAAATGTTTTTGAACTTTCACCATGAAATGGGGAAATGGGTATTCAAAAATGTGATTGTTATTTTGTTTTGATTTATTTTGGTAATTGTTTTGAATTATGTGATGTAATACATAGTTGTTTGATATGTTGTTGGATGTTTTGGGGAAATGGTGTACTGTTTTCCCAATGTGTTTGAACTTTCACCATGAAATGGGGAAATGGGTGTTCAAAAATGTGACTATTATTATGGTGTGATGTTATTTGGTAATGTTTTGAATTACGTGATGTAATACATATTGGATGTTTTGGGAAATGGTATTTTTGATGTTTTGAATTTCACATGAAATAGGAAATGGTGTTCAAAAATGTGACTGTTATCATGGTATGATGTGATTTGGTAATGTTTTGAATTTTATGCCATGATGGGGGTATGAATGCATGTGAATTGCTCTATTTTGTGTCGATTGTGCACTATTTTTGAATTTTGTTCACACTTTAGCCATGAAAGGGTAAAATGGGTATTTGTTTTTGGTTTTGGGTTGTTTTGTAGTGTCTCAAAATATGTAAAGATGTATTTTTTGTACATAGAATGCAGTTGTATGATGATTGTATTGTAATCATAGGACTAAAATTATGTATTTTGATACTAACATAAATTTTATTATGATGTTTGTGAATGAAATAGGTGAAGATGATTGAGCCTCATCATCGTGTGTGAATGATGAAGGTGATGTTGGCGAAGGTGTGGAGTGATGCTGATTTGGAGTGGTTGGATGTAGTATGGCTGAGAGGAGTGTGGGAGTGTGTTAGCATTCATGCTAACCGAGCCTATATATCATATTTGTGTGAGAGGTGGGATCTTGATAGGAACACCTTCCATTTGTTGATGGGTGAGATGATGATCACCCTAGAGGATATATACAAGATTTACAAGTTACCAATCGAGGGTGTTCCTGTGAGGGTGGTAGATGATGGTAGGCGTGATGCAACACTGCAACGTACATTTGGTGAGAGGTGGAGGGAAGTAGATACCAAGAAGGGCATTGATTATGAGTATTATTGGTATCAAAATATGTCTAATCACCATTGTGTGGTGATGTTGATGATTTTGACATGGGTACTTCTTGATGCTTCCAAGGTGAAGTTCACCTGGAACATGTTGGATGTGGTGTGTGATATGGTAGAGCACAAGGTTGTGTTCATGTGGGTGCCTGTGCTACTAGCCTAGGTATATAGGGAGCTACACGATGTGGTGAGGATAGGGTGAAAGGGACTGAATTGGGTCCCTTTACTATAGGTTTGGGTATGGGAGCACATAGTAGTAGAGCGACCAATGCTATTGCCATACTTGGTGCATGAGAAGAAGAGTAAGGATTTACCGTATGCATTGAGGTGGTATATGGATGAGGAGAAGGGCATGAAGAGACCACATGAGGGTGATTACTTATTTTGGAGGGTTACTTTTGGATAGTTGGAGCTGAAAGATATCGAGTGGAGGCCCTAGAGGGGAGGAGTGGTGTGGGAGAAGGATGATGAGTAGCTTAGGGCTATATGATGGGGGTGATGGGTTATAGGATGATATACCCATTAGGTCGAGTTCTTTCCCTTCAGTAGGGTGATGAGGTAGTTTGGATTGTGGTAGGGTATGCTAGAGGCACTTGTGATCTACAGGTGGAGAGGTGATAGGGGGATGCATCTTATGGTACCTCCTTGGGATGGTGAGAGGGATCCATCGATGGTGATTCTTGATGTAGTTGATGTAGGTACCACTCTTGAGTATGATGCTTGGTGGGCTAGGTAGGATTGGGAGGTAGGTACTAGTGTTATCGAGCATGTGATGGGGCTAGTTGGTGGGGTGCCTTCATGAGAGGGAGAGGCACCAAGTGGATCAAGGGTGAGGGCTGAGACATCTCTTTGGTGATCAAGGCGACTTTAGAGAGGGGAGTCTAGTGCACCTAGTGAGATGGGTGGGGTTGCATAGGATGTGGTAGCTGGTGAGCAGCCCATAGAGGGGGATGTGGTGATGGAGGATATAGGTGTGGATGTGGAGGTTGATGACATGATTGATTTTGGGGATATGGGAGATATCCCATTGGAGGAGTAGGAGAGGAGAGATTTAGAGGAGGAGTTGATGATGTTGTGTGATCGGGTACAACATTTAGAGGGAGAGTTGCATGATTATGAGGAGCGATTGATGGTAGTTGATATAGTGAGTACTATGGAGAAGAGAGATCTAGAGCTTTAGTGTGTAGAGCTATGAGAGAGGTTGGTAGCATTAGAGATAGTGAGTGTTGAGATGAGGAGGGATCTAGAGTTGTAGTGTGTGGAGCTATGAGGTAGACTTGTTATGGAGGAGAGGAGGTATGTTGAGTTAGTTGAGATTTTATGTGTCCTCATGATAGAGGTTATAGTGATTATAGATAAGTTCAATATGGAGGTGGTTAGGTTGGAGTATATGGAAGCATCTATGGAGATTGAGTATGCTACTCATGTAGTCGAGGTGATCGATTTATGCATTAAGGTGGAGTAGTTATGGTAGGAGCTAGGAGAGGTGAGGGTTCCTATAGATGTGGTTGCTCTTTAGGCTAAGATAGAGTGGTTGAGGAAGGGGAATGAGGATCTGGTAGATAGGTTGAGAGATGAGGTTTTGATGAGGTATGATTATGAGATAGCCTTGATGGTCTGAGGGATTGCACTACTAGATTATGATAGGTCATGATCGAGGTCAAGATCATGATCGTGAGCATGGACTCAGTCTGAGAAGAGTCATTGGAGTGCTACCTCCATAGGATAGAGAGAGGTTGGTATGGGTAGGCTTCCATTAGTGATAGGTGGGTGGTAGTGCTCTAGGATTAGAGGGAGTTGTAGTAGTTGTAGGTACTGAGGTATCTAGAGTAGGTGTTGAGTCGAGCAGGGTGGAAGTAGTATATAGAGAGGGAGTAGATAGATGGGGCTCGTGAGGGGAGTGGAGAGACTCTTGGTGATCAGTAGGGGTGATGTTTATATGTATGGGTATTGATCCCTATTGTAGCCATTAGGTATTTTTGAGGATAGATAGTGGACATTATCTTATTTTGTAGCCTAAGGGTATTTTGATGATTATATATATACATATACAACTTTTTGTTGTGGCTCTTATATGTGTGTGTGATTTTTTATTAGCATTTTGTGTTGCTTTTGTGTGTGATTATTGTGATGTATGGATGTGTAATGTAGAATATTGGTATGTACTTGTATGATAGATGAATTTATGTGTATGGGGTAACACATAGGAAAATTAGATCATTGTATCATAGACAACATTGCTTAGTGATGTGACACTGATAAATGCATGTTGGAGAGATGTAATGTTGCATGATGGAGATTGAGATGTTGATATGTAATGCAATGTAAATAACATGTATGTTTGATAGATGTGATGTTGCATGTATCTTGAGATTTGAAATGCATCGAGGAAACACTTGTATCATAACATAAACCTATGTGGATGTGATCTGTACCATAATCTCATGGATATAAGATGGTATAGGGGTATGTGTAAGACTCTTGACTAACATAGTTATTGCAATCAAACATCCTAAATAACTGAATTGGGTTTTTATTGACAACTTATGACTAACCTTGCTAGGTCAAAGTCTATCATGGACCAGTGTGTGCAAATGAGTGATGTTCATTTATCCATTTTGAGGGAGGTAGGATGAACCCATTGTAAACATAGCCAAGGTAGCTAGCTCATCCACAAGCGCTCAGTGATCTGTACAAAATAAGGTCACTAATGTGACAGATGTGTCACCACTTGTAAGACTATTCCACTGGTAGGCAGGTGCTTAGGGCCTATAGCTAGCGATGGAAATCATCCCATGATGTTATGTTAAACCTAAGGACCAAAGGCGATGAAGCATAACAATTGTGATATCTGGAGGCTTTTCCTTTTGTTTTCTACCCCTCAATTATTGCTTGTATTTTTGTGGTGCTCTTTTTTCTTTTTTTTTTTGTATGGGCATTGGATTTTGTTTTCTACCTATATTTGTGATGCTTTGTTATGCTTATCCCTTTGTTTATCCCTAGATCGTATGTTGATCATGCAAATGATAGGATGAGTAGGGGAAATCATTCGCTAGATGGTGATATCTACGCAAGGTGTTATCTTCCCTAGACTCAAAAGGTGCTTTAAATTTATGCCATGTGTGAATGGTCCTTGAAAGAAGTTGAATCAACAATGGAAAGCTATAAGGAGTGTAATAACCTATCAGCTGGAGGTGATGCTTGATTGGTTGTAACTATCATATGGTCAAAACTTACACAATACCCTATAATCTATGATCCTGAGTGAAAGGTGTGGACATCCATGTGGTGATGCTAACAAGTGTGTATGTTATTTCCTATTATGAGCATATTTTTAGAAGGAGAATATACAAACCTGAATAAAATTATGATAGAAGAAGCGATGGATATATGCAATGAAAGATGGGATGTAAGAGGAAGATTTTATTACAAGAGGAATTTGCATGTAATGAAACTAGATGAACATTTTGAAATTCATATTTATAGATGATCATGTGTAATGATGGTGATGAGAATCACAAGATACGGTGAGGTTACCCCAGTGTGTGGGGGATGTATCGAACCTGAAGAGATTATGTAGTTGTAGATGATGTATGTGATGAGAATGACCAAAAAAAGTTAACTAAAAAGGTGACATAGTAATGGAAAATAAATAGACACAGGAAGAAATAGGAGAAGATTAGACATACAAGAAATGTAGAGGAAGAGTAGGAAGATGATAGAAGTAGCATAGGTATGTAGCCACTCAAAGCATGACCATACAACTATGCTTGATAAATAAAAGAAGAAAAAAGAGGAGAAGAAGAGAAGAAAGATGAACATAACCTAGAGATTTCAGAAATTGTGAGGGTCAGATCGTGCCCGAGTTGGTGACATGATAAGGCGACCTGGGTGTTGTTGAGTTGTATAGTTGGCCAGCCATTGGAATTGGCATGATGATGTTGTGCTGGATTCACGGGGTGGCAATGGGTGAGATACCAGGTGATGTGGAGGGCTTTGAAGTTAGATGGATGAAGGGGTATCTTTGGGTGATTGGATTGGTTCTTCAAATAACATATCATTTACTAGGGTTTCAAAGGTATGACACATGTTGATGTCATGCCCTGATTGGTGATGGTAAATGTAAAATTGATTCTCATGAAATTTTTATGGCTTGGGGCGCAGTGGGTCCATAGGATGAATTTTGGGTAGGGCAATGAGGCCCTGGTGTAGTAACTGATGGAATGTTTGGTCTAGTGGTGTGGATCAGACTGGCATGGGGTAAATATAAGGTTTGGGTGGTGTCGAGTGGGGAAGGGGTGGAGTAGAGGTGAGTGTTTGGGAGGTAGATCGGGAATTCAGTGATGGTCGAATCCTAGGTCTAGTGGTCATCCTAGGATGAGATGTAGAGATTTGGGCCATGGTAGGTTGGTGAGGAGAAGTACAACAAGGACAATGACTGAAATGGAGTTTGATATTATCGAGGTGGGAAAGAATGTGTTGGATATCAAGTGAAGAGGGTGATAAAATTGAGGGTGGTGGGGATTGAGGTTTTGGTGAATGTGTCGGAGTGTGGTATAACTATGAAGATCTAGGTGAAGAGGAAGGAGAGTGGAACTATGCCACTGATGATGAGGTAGGCTAAAATGGAAGACCATGTAGTGTGGATGGTGGTGTCTACAGAATAGGAGGAGTGAGAGATGGCTCGAGATAGCATCAATGATGAGCTGGGATAGGCTACCCGATGGTGAGTAGGGTAGCATGTGCTTGGAGGGTTTGAACGTATGGGGACATACCACTCGAGAGGGGTGGAGGTAAACATGGAAGGCATGTTGGGTGAAAGGTATGCCCCCTATTAGGTGGGTAGTAACCTAAAGGGGGATGATGGGCCAAAGATGGTGGTATGTAAGGGTCCCTCTCATCATGATATGGAGGGGGTGGAGATCCTCGTGGGTGAGGATGTGGGTGCTCCTCCTTGTCATCAAAGGAGGATAATGAGACCTGACTATCACCTGATCGGGGTGAGTAGGAGGAGCCTCTATGAATAGGTGAATGGTGCTCGAGGTGATGGGTGATGATCTGAGTGGGAGGATGGTGAGGATTTCTGAACATGAGTCAAGGCAGGCGGTCATGTAAGATCGGATGGAGTGATTGGAACTAGGGGTAATATCGAGGGGTCTTGCATGGTGAGATCCAGAGATGTTGTGGGTGTATGCATGGAATAGTGTATATCTACTGATGATGTGGTAGTCGACGATGCAAAAACCTACAAAAATATATAAATACCAATAGTATATAAATGATGCAAAAAGAAGCAAAATATTCCTACTGTGAAATAGAAAGTGAAACATCGTATGTGAGGTGTTGTGTGTGATTTTGTCTAAATTGCAATTTAATGACAATGTACATAACCTATGATGTCACAAACCTAGGTAGGCTAGGCATTGAATGCATGCAGGTGGATGATGTTGATAGGTTCAGGTTCGATGTGTCCTTCCAAATTTACCAATCGATAGGCACCAGAACCGAATCTATGTGTAATAATGTATGGGCCAAGCCAGTTGGGAGTGAACTTGTCTCACTGTTGGTAGGGTTGACTCATGATTTGCTGATTTTCTTTGAGTACCAGGTCACCAATTTGAAATTCATGTTGATGTACCTTACTATTGTAGGCACAACAAAGGTGATCCTGATAAACACGCATGTGTTCGATGGTGTGGATACACCGCTCATCTAGGAGTGTTAACTGATCAAGGTGGGCTTGACAAGCAGTGTCATCATCAATGAAGTCTTTCATGGACACTTGTAAAGAGGGTATTTCGAGCTCAAGGGGCATGATGGCCTCATCTCCATAAACTAATGAGAATGGGGTTGCCCCAGTGGGAGTATGAATGCTTGTGCGGTAAGCCCACAAAGCCAATGGCATTTGGTTGTGCCAATCATGGTGTGACTTTATGACTATCTTATGTAGGATAGAATATATAGTTTTGTTGGTGGCTTTCGCTTGACCATTACCCTAAGGGTAATATGGGGTAGAAAAACTATGGTGGATGTGAAATTTAGTGCAGAGAGCATGGATAGTTTTGTTCTTGAAGGATTTACCATTGTCTAAGATGATTTGGGATGGGATCCCGAAGCGGCATATGATGTGATCAGTAATGAATGCTATGATTTTGGCCCCCATGGTTTGGACAAGTGGGATTGCCTCGACCCACTTTGTGAAGTATTCTATGGTGGTTATGATGAACTTATGATTGCTTGATGAAGCAGGTGTGATTTGGCCAATAAGGTCAAGGCCCCACTAGGAGAAGGGCCACATGGATTGGATAGGTTGGAGCACTTGTGAAGGGAGATGCATGAGATTTACATGTTGTTGACACTTGAAGCATCACTTTACATACTCATAGCAATCATGTTCCATTTTGGGCCAATAGTAGCCCATGCATAGGATACGCTTTGTGATGGCCATACCACTGAAGTGGCCACCACAAGTACCATCATGAGTTTCTTGCACTACTCATTGGGATTCATATGGTTCTAGGCAGCACAAGAGGATGCCATCATAACTATGGTGATAGAGGATGTCCCCTAGTAATGTATAATGAATTACCCTTTGTTTGAATGCTCGATGATGAGCATGTGGCAAATCGCATGGTAAGAAACCTAGTTTAATATAGTCCTTGATTTATGAAAACCAAGGATCATGAGGTTCGGTTTGGACAATGTGAATGCCCTCATCATCTATGGTGAGCGAAGGTGCGATGGCAGATTGATTTAGGGTGTGAACAGACACATGTGTGGTGTCAGAAAGGGGATTTTTGGGTATGAGCGATCCCAATGAAGCCATGGTATCCACAAAATGGTTTGAAGAGCATGGGGTAGCTTCAATAATATACCACTCGAACTGGGTGAGAAGTTGGGAAATTTATTTGTATTGCTAGAGAACTAGGCAGCAATATTGCCAGATCTCTTGAACCTGATTAACAATTAGGAGGGAATAGCCTATGATGTGAAGGCGTTGAATGTGCATGGAGTGGGCTTGTTTCAATCCCAAGATTAAGGCCTCATATTCTACATTATTGTTAGTGCATGGGAAGCCTAATTTGAAGGAAAAGGGGAGTGGTTCCCCATATGGTGTAAAGAAAATGATGCTTGCACCCTTAATGTGGGTGCAGTGACAACCACTAAAGAAAAGTATTTAATTTGTTGGTTTTTTGGGTTCTGTTGTGGCTGATCCACAACACACCCCAAAATTGGGGACCCACCTTTTTTGCATGCTTTCAAAGAAGATCTCAGTGACCCAGATGCTAAAAATCAAGAAAAAGGCAAAATTGCACAAGAATGGAAAAGTGTCGCGAAATCGCGACATGTTGCTCCGTCGCGGCCGAAAATGAAAAAGTGTCACGAAATCGCGACATGTTGCTCCGTCGCGGCCGAAAATGAAAAAGTGTCACGAAATCGCGACATGTTGCTCCGTCGCGGCCGAAAATGAAAAAGTGTCACGATATCGTGACATGTTGCTCCGTCGCGATCGAAAATAAAAAAGTGTCGCGAAATCGCGACATGTTGCTCCATCGCGGTCTAGAGAGGAGAGAGAAATATAGAATGGAAAATTATAGCAAAATCATGACATGTCACAAAATCATGGTCAAGACAGTCAAACGGGGCACGAAGCAGAAAAGCGTAGCGAAATCGTGACATGTCACAAAATCACGGTCAAGACAGTCAAACGGGGCATGAAGCAGAAAAGCGTAGCGATTTCGCGACAAAAAGCAGCAAAGGAGCATGAAGCAGAAAAGCATCACGATATCGCGACAAGAAACAGCAAAGGGGCCCAAAATAGAAAAGCGTCGCGATTTCATGACGGAAAGCCACAAGATAGCTCCAAATGAAAAAACGTCACGATTTCACGACAGGAAGCAGCCGAGGCATACGGAGATGAAAAATGTCATGATTTCACGACAGGAAGCAGCCGAGGCGTACGGAGATGAAAAATGTCATGATTTCACGACAAGTTGCGCCCTCACAGCTCAAAACAGAAAAACGTCACGATTTCACGACAGGTTGCATTGGCAAGGCTGTTGGCAGGAAAATGTCACGATATCGCGACATGTCGCGTTTTCGCGGTGAAAGTAAAGGAGCAAAGCTGCATGCATAAAATGTCACGATTTACATGGGGCCATTACAGAACATGCAGAAAAGTGTGGAACACGTGGCATACATGCTACAGAGGCATTACATGTCAACCAGAAAATATCGAACGTTTCGACATCGAACATAAATTCAAAAGCAACGAAAAGGCGGGAATACGAAGCGATGCATTCTGGGAGGTGAAACGAAGCGCCGCAGGGTGAAACAGAGAGCCGCATCAGGAAGTATAAAATCAGAGGCACGAACTGATACGAGGGTCGAAAACCGCTGCGGGCAGAGTTGCAGTGCCTAAAGGCCGAGGGTCATTCCGGGCCTGCTTTGAGGCTATTTTCCTTCCATAGACTGGGTTTGGGGAAACCAGCAGATTCTGCTATTGTAACATGATTTATTTTTAATGCAGGAGTGTTCAAAAATTTGCATCTTGTGGGCAAGAAAGAAGGAGATCTTCTGTGCATGCTATAGATTTAATGTTTATTCTTTCATTTTCAAATTTTGGATTTATAGATAATGTTAAATGCCACTTTTGTGGGTTGCATTAGGCGAATGTTCAAAATTTGAATTTTATTTCAAAACCCTTTGAATCAGCACTTAGCTTATCAGGATTGTGCGTGTTTGCAGGTCCCATAGGTTAGGTTGCATGCATGGAAACCTCACATCTTCGGTTTTGCCAGGACGGGATAGCATCAAACTGAATGCAATTTTAATTTCTTTTCTTTTGCATTTTATTTTCTTTTTGCTGCACTTTATTTTTCAGAAGTTCCAACTTTATTTTTCAAGCATTAAAATAAAATAAAAAAATTAAAAAACTTCAAAATCCATAAATAATTCCATCATTTATGGCATTTCATCAAATTTCATTTTGAGGTTACAGCATGGTCATATAAAGATCAAATCATATTTGCTTTATTCGGGTTCAATGAACAATCACTAAACTTTCACAGTAAAATAAACCACAGTGCCCCTTGTTTTCAGTTACTTGCAACCACTAAGGTGTTCCAAGCATTTAAAATGAATATCTTCATTTGAGATCATTAATACACAGATGCAAAATGCTAACATAACAGGAACCTTGGAGAAGTTACTTGTTTAATTTCTTTGCAAGCAGAGGATTTAGAACCCAAATCCTATCGGAGAGTGTGTTTTCACAATCGGGTGAAAATACCACTCAACAGATTGGCGCTAGAAGGAGGGCCTGAAGGGGTTTATTTTATCGTGATTTTAGATGCTGTAGGTTTATAATTGTTTAAGAGCTTTACATTGCTAAATATTTCAAGTCCATTTGATTAGCATCTTCGGCCTCCTCTAACACCACTCAATGGATTGGTGCTAGGAGGGCCGAACGGGTTTATTTTAGTGTTATTTAAATTTAAATTTTTTATGCTTTAGTCCTCTAACACTCAGCAGATTGTTAAAAGGACGGCCTGAATTGGTTTATTTTATTCTATTTTAAGCAATTCAGGTATGCTGTAATATTTTTCTGATTGTTCATACAGAAACAATGTGATTTGATTTAATTTTGAAAATTTTGGTCTTGACTAACAAAGTGTTGTTTCCATACAATTACTTTCATTTGATTTTAATACATCTCTTAGTTGATGCTAACTTGATTTTTTTTTATACATTGCAGGTTGAATATTCAACAGATTTGGTTCTAAAATTACATTTTAAGTTTCACTAATGGCAACACTTGAGGAGCAAATGGTATCCCTAAGAGCTGAAATAGTGTCTCTAAGAGAGAGAATGGTATCAATGATAGAGGATCATTATAAGGGTTTGTCTATACCCGTGGTACCCTATCAAATTCCTAAAATGTTATTGGATTTTTTACGGTGTTTTAATCAAGAGGTGCCACTAGGATACTTGCAAAAACTGCATGTCTACAAGGATACATTATGTAAATTCCAGATTTTCTATGAGGAGGTGGCTTGTAAGTTATTTGCATACATTTTGGATGATAAACCATTCTTTTGGTATAGCCAACTACCCATGGAGGTTAGGACTTCTTGGATACAACTAGAAGCAGCCTATCTTTATCATTTTGGTAATCAGGTTGACTTAGAAATCTTGAAAAATCAGTTTACCTCCATATGTAAAGAGCCTAATGAATCCTTGAGTCAATTCAATGGAAGATTTCGTGAGTTGCACTCCCAAATGTGGGAAAATTTTAACACATTAGAAGAGGAAGCCATGGAAGTATACCTAGGAGCCATACACCCCACACTTGCTTCACTCATTGAGGAAAAACTGAGTGGTTTGTCTCTAGAGAAAATCCATGAGGTCTTAGAAGAGATAGAACGACAAGGTCTTGAAGAAGAAAAGGCACAACATGTTCACATGAGAGATTGTTCTTTTGATGCCAACCTACACCAACCATCAAACATAGCACCCTCCACTCCAATGATATCTAAGGTAAATGATCAAGGGGATGAATTTGAATATCCAAATCTTACAACCACCTTAGATGTAGTCCACGAGGAGGTGCAAATTGATAAGCCAACATCCACTAGTGAGGATCATGCAGAAATGATCTCATTCATAGAGATACACGATTATCTAGATGAAGGGGTTCTAAATTCAACAATGTTTGATATATGTGATAGGATGGAACCCACCATAGAATTGAATGAAGTGGTTGAAAGTGAAATGGAGAGAAAACCAATAAATGAATTTGAAGACATGATAGAGTTTCACCACTTGTTCTTGGAAGATACTATTGATGAGATGTGTAAAATTAAAGATCAAGAAATTCTTCACCCTCCAAATTATGATAAAATTGAATCATGGGTTACTAATTTGGACAATGATAGCCTTATAAATTTGAATTCAAGAAATAACCCACTTTTGGAAATAATTGAACCATCTAAGGAAGGTGAAGATGAATTTGATGAGAAGCATATTGATGAATTGGAAGATGTTGAAGAAGTAGTTGAACGTCACCACTTGATTTTGAAAGATGATTATTATGATGCTTGGAAGAAGTGGGAAGACTTCACTCATTCCAAAACTACTAATGAAACTTGTGTGCCCATTGATATACAGGACAACATAATCGCCTACTCAAAGGAAGACCTTACAACTCCTGTACAATTTGAGGATGTTTTGGAAGAGGGTTTCAAATCTCATCAAATTTTGGAAGATTATAATGATCCTATTGCCAAGGACAAAGAAGAAAAAGAATTGATGAATGAATCAAAAGATCATGTCACAAATATCATGGAATTTCATTCCATGGATTTGGATGACGATTTTTACAATGGTTGGGGGAGATATGATAATGCATTCTTTTCTCACATCCCTATAAATGAAACTCATATTTCACTTGATATGCAGGATGTTGAACCTTCTACATCATACGAAGATCTCATATTCACAAGATTTGAAAAGGTGACAAAATTTGATCATGTTGAATATAAATTCATTGAAGGTGTGGATGCAAGTTTGCATGATGATTTTGAGGATTCAAATGAAGAGATACCATGGATAGTGAACAAAGAATTGGAACCAAATGACAAAGAGATTGATCAATTGGAAGCAACTCAAATGAAGGATCATCAAGATGAGTCATGGGACATACACTTTGACCAAGAATGTTTGAGGATTGAAAATGATGACCATATTTTGAATTTAAATAATGTTTATGGTGAAATGTCATTAAAGGTAAATGAAAAACAAGGTATAATTTTTAATCACACCTTTAATAACATTGTTTTAATGAATGGAAAAGAAGTTGATGCACTTGAATTGTTAAACCAAATTCATCAACAATTACTAATTGAATCTAGGGTAAAAACTTTTAATGATCCTAATTTAGTAAATATCCTAGATGCTTGTAAATTGTTACACAAATTTGATTGGCCTACAAATTTGGAAAATGATTTGGCTTTGAAATTTGTAGAAATAGGCTCCTACTTACAAAATTGCATATTTGAAAAGGATAGCCTAATTCTAAATCAAGGAGGGAATTATGAAATTTACATTTTAAAGAATAGACATGATAAAATTGAAAATCATTTATTGTCTAATCATTTTAGTAATTTGATGCTCACCTATGGGAGTATTATTGGAACTAAATCAAATTGGTATGGTGAGCATGGCAAGTGGAAATTTGTTGCATTGTTTGGTCTAGTCTTGTTTGTGTTGGATTCCCACAACATTTGGCATGCATATCATGTTATATTTTTGTTGAAATGTTCTAATCATGTTTGGGATCCAGGAAAGTGATAATCCAAGCTTTGCATCATCTTGTATTATATTGTACATTTGTATATAGATTTTGGTTTTTTTGGGTTTTGGTTTGTGTTTTCAAGATCATTTTTGAAGTTACTTTGGGTTTGGTTTTGGTTTGTGTTTTCAAATTTTCATTTTTGGGATTGCAGTTTGGTTTTGGATTGAATAAGTTTTAATTTAAAGTTGTGTGTTTATTTGACATGTTTTGTTTGTCTATAAAATATAAAAAATAAATAAATGATGAAAAAGTTGCCTTGAGATGCTAACTTATGTTCTAGATCGGGGAAATATGGAACATTGGAATTATGTGGTAGAAAGCTCCACAAGAAATACAAACAATTTAAGTAATATCGTTTGAAACTTGTGATGCATGAAGTAGTCAGTTTTATATGGCAATATTTCATCTGCAATTCAAAAGACAATGCATTCATATTACATCTCACTTTGCACATACATGCCATCTTAGTTGCATATGCATTTCAAATACAAATCATTAAAGTGTGTCAAATCCTCTTAAGGTTATGCTATCACATAAATAAGAAGAAAATCCTAAGGTTGGGAACTGAGTCTTGAGATATCTAGAACCAAGCACATTTTATACACATTAAAAAGGATCTTGAGCAAAATGATCAAAACCTTGCTTGGAAGAAAAGGTTGGGCGAAAGAAGTATTTCATGTCTATCCTATTATGCAACATGATCCTTAAAACAGTGGTTTTGACCACTTCCATAAAGCTTAAAGCCTAAAATCAAAGTAGTAAGGATAGGGCTAAATCCTCATCGAACTTAGGTTGAGGATCCAACTCCCCAAAGCTTTGATTTGACCTACATGGAGTAGTAAGGATAGGGCATAAATTCTCATCTCGCTTAGGTTGAGAATCTGATTCCCCAAAGCTCCTATGTCTCATTTCATGATAAATCTTGGATTGGAAGGATCGTACTACTTGTCCTCTGCAAAGGATGGGTAGTCATCCCCAAGGTCTAAGCAATAAAATTAATATTTTCCATTTTTATCCAAAGCTTGGATTGGAAGGATCGTACTACATGTCCCTAGCAAGGATGGGTAGTCATCCCCAAGGTCCAAGAAGTAAAAAATTAATTTTTCCCATCTCATATTTATATTGGATTGGAAGGATCGTACTACTTGTCCTCTCGCAAAGGATGGGTAGTCATCCCCAAGGTCCAAAGAAATGAAGGTAAGTCTTGGATTATGGGGTTAGGTATGCCCATGCATGGCAACATGTCTTGTCTAAAAAACAAGACCACTTTTTGTTCAAAGGGTTAGACTAGCATGACCATTTCTTCCATAATTGGTTAAATTATTTTGCTCAAAGTGAGGTAATGAATTCCAAATCAGAGTAGTAAGGATAGGGTTAAACTCCCATCTCGATTAGGTTGGGAGTCCGATTCCCCAAAGCTCTGATTTCACTTTCACTTGCACATGGGTTCAAGATAGTAGGGACTCATAACCAACTTTGGGATCTAATAAAGCAATTCATTATACATATAGTTGATCCTAAGAGGGTTTGATAATCTTGAATGTTTGTGTATGATACTAGAAGAAAGACTATGCCTTTTATAAAAGCAAAATCTCTTAGCATATTTATTAGGTTACACAAATCATTCACAATCTCACATATGCATTCATGTAAAACTGACGATGGAATGTTGATCAATTTCAAACGATAGGGAATGAAACACATTGCACACATCGAGCTGATACTTAATGATTCTGATGATTCATGTATTTTTGATCTATGGGCATTTGTTTATATTTCTTATGTGCTAATGTTGGTTTCCAAGTTTGTATACTTCCAGGTTGGGTTCTCACTAAAATGCTCAGGAGCATTTGACAGCAGAGTCACCATTTGTTGTGGCTGATCCACAACACACCCCAAAATTGGGGACCCACCTTTTTTGCATGCTTTCAAAGAAGATCTCAGTGACCCAGATGCTAAAAATCAAGAAAAAGGCAAAATTGCACAAGTATGGAAAAGTGTCGTGAAATCGCGACATGTTGCTCCGTCGCGGCCGAAAATGAAAAAGTGTCATGAAATCACGACATGTTGCTCCGTCGCGATCGAAAATGAAAAAGTGTCATGAAATCGCGACATGTTGCTCCGTCGCGGCCGAAAATGAAAAAGTGTCACGAAATCGTGACATGTTGCTCCGTCACGGCCAAAAATGAAAAAGTGTCGCGATATCGCGACATGTTGCTCCATCATGGCCAAAAATGAAAAAGTGTCACGATATCGCGACATGTTGTTAAAAAAAAAAGTGTGGAATCAGACATGTGCTGAAATCGCGGTCGAGAGGAGAGAGAAAGATAGAATGGAAAATCGTAGCGAAATCGTGACATGTCACAAAATCATGGTCAAGACAGTCAAATGGGGCATGAAGCAAAAAAGCATAGCGAAATCATGACATGTCGCAAAATCATGGTCAAGACAGTCAAATGGGGCATGAAGCAGAAAAGCGTAGCGATTTCGCGACAAAAAGTAGCAAAGGAGCATGAAGCAGAAAAGCATCGTGATATCGTAACAGGAAATAGCAAAGGGGCCCAAAATAGAAAAGCGTCGCAATTTTGTGACAGAAAGCCGCAAGATAGCTCCAAATGAAAAAATGTCACGATTTCGTGATAGGAAGCAGCCGAGGCATACGAGATGAAAAATGTCATGATTTCATGACAGGAAGTAGTCGAGGCGTACGGAGATGAAAAATGTCACGATTTCACGACAGGTTGCACCCTCACAGCTCAAAACAGAAAAATGTCACGATTTCGCGACAGGTTGCATTGGCAAGGCTGTTGGCAGGAAAATGTCGCGATATCGCGACATGTCACGTTTTTGCGGTGAAAGTAAAGGAGCAAAGCTGCATGCATAAAAATGTCATGATTTACATGGGGCCATTATAGAACATGCAAAGGAAGCGTGAAACACGTGGCATACATGCTGTAGAGGCGTTACAGTCAACAGAAAAATATCGAACGTTTCGACATCGAACATAAATTCAAAAGCAACGAAAAGGCGGGAATACGAAGCGATGCATTCTGGGAGGTGAAACGAAGCGCCGCAGGGCAAAACAGAGAGCCGCATCAGGAAGTATAAAATCAAAGGCACGGACTGATACGAGGGTCAAAAACCGCTACGAGCAGAGTTGCAGTGCTAAAGGCCAGAGGGTCATTCTGGGCCTGCTTTGAGGTTGTTTTCCTTCCATAGACTGGGTTTGGGGAAACCAGCAGATTCTGCTATTGTAACATGATTTATTTTTAATGCAGGAGTGTTCAAAAATTTGCATCTTGTGGGCAAGAAAGAAGGAGATCTTCTATGCATGCTATAGATTTAATGTTTATTCTTTCATTTTCAAATTTTGGATTTATAGATAATGTTAAATGCCACTTTTGTGGGTTGCATTAGGCGAATGTTCGAAATTTGAATTTTATTTCAAAACCCTTTGAATCAGCACTTAGCTTATCAGGATTGTGCGTGTTTGCATGTCCCATAGGTTAGGTTGCATGCATGGAAACCTCACATCTTCGGTTTTGCTAGGACGGGATAGCATCAAACTGAATGCAATTTTAATTTCTTTTCTTTTGCATTTTATTTTCTTTTTGCTGCACTTTATTTTTCAGAAGTTCCAACTTTATTTTTCAAGCATTAAAATAAAATAAAAAAATAAAAAAACTTCAAAATCCATAAATAATTCCATCATTTATGGCATTTCATCAAATTTCATTTTGAGGTTACAGCATGGTCATATAAAGATCAAATCATATTTGCTTTATTCGGGTTCAATGAACAATCACTAAACTTTCACAGTAAAATAAACCACGAGTGCCCCTTGTTTTCAGTTACTTGCAACCACTAAGGTGTTCCAAGCATTTAAAATGAATATCTTCATTTGAGATCATTAATACACGGATGCAAAATGCTAACATAACAGGAACTTTGGAGAAGTTACTTGTTTAATTTCTTTGCAAGCAGAGGATTTAGAACCCAAATCCTATCGGAGAGTGTGTTTTCACAATCGGGTGAAAATACCACTCAAAAGGTTTAGTATATTCTTTGGCTTCTATGACATGGAAGATAGAGTCATCGGGTAGTTGGATGAGAAGTGGTTTGTCTTCGTGTAATGGAGCTTCAACCAATTGATCTGTGATGAAATATCCTTTTATGGATTTTTGTGAAATGAATTCAAGGTCAAATTTAGTAAGAAGCATGATCCATTTGGTTGTGCGAGAGTTATGATAACTTTTGTTCATCATGTATCAAAGTGGGTTTTCATGAGTGATAAAAAATGTGGTATGGTTCAACATGTAATGACATAGTTTTTGGGTAGCAAAAGCTATATCTAGGCATAGATTTTTCATATATGCGTAACGTATCTCATAGATAACTTGGGTGTGACTAATGTAATAGATGGCTTGCTCATGATTGAGCACATTCTTTTGTGCTAATAATGTACCAAGTGTGAAGTTTGTAGTGATGATGTACAAAATAAAAGGTAGCTATGGGTGTGGAGGAGATAATACTAGTGAGGAGGTGAGATAGGATTTGATCGAGTCAAAAGCTTGTTGACATTTATTGTAACATTTGAAAGATACCCCTTTTTGCAAAATGTGATTGAATGGCTTACATTTGTATGATAATTGGGTGATGAATCATTGGATTGATGTGATTTTACCTTGCAAGCTACGTAATTATTTAAGGTTGGTGGGAGAAGGCATTTTGATGATAGCCTTGACTTTGTTAAGGTTGACTTAGATGCCTCACTGAGAGATGATGAACCTAAAATTTTTTTGGATGTAAAACCAAAGATGCACTTCTTTGGGTTGAGGCACACGTTGTGTTCCAGGAGACGATTAAATATTTTACATAAATTAGCTAGATGTTGCAAAATTTATTTGGATTTTTTTATGAGGTCATCTATGTAATATTCTACGATTTTATGCATGTAATCATGAAATATATATATCATTGCGCATTGGTAGGTTGAGCCAACATTTTTGAGGTTGAATGACATAACCTTGTTGCAAAATTTCCCCCAGGAGGTTGTGAAGGATGTTTTGTGTTGATCTGTAGGATTGATATTAATTTGGTTATAACTAGAAAATCCATCCATGAGGGATATCATTTCATGGCCGATGATGGAATCAAAAAGTGAGTCAATTTTTGGAAATTGAAGAAATTATGAATCAAACCATGGCCACTATTGCTCAGAGAAATTGGTTCTATTAGCCACTAAAGTCGGTGGCAGTTGAAACTGTGGGCTACTATAAAATATAATGGCCATGAATTGAGTATTATTCCTCTTGAATCAGGGGTTGTAGTGCATAAATCACCAGTTGAATTAATGGTCAAGGGTCACTTGCTTGTCCAAAGATGGATTGGCAATTGAATTCGATGGAATTCACATTGGATTAGCTTGAATTTGTGATGTGTGTTTCTCAGTCCTTCAGAAGTTCTATTTTTATTTGCATGCTTTTCATTCCACAATTGGGCAAAACTTCGAATCTCCTCAAGGATTATCACTTCATTGTCCAATCCGAAAGAGCTTGGCTATGTCAAATTTAGGATTATTGCTCATGTTTGGGAGGCCTATAGATAGGTTCCCCAAATCCCAATCTTAGCTTCTTGGGGAAGCCAAGATCAAAATTTTCTATCCTATGGTAGTTAGGATGAACCTTCTAGAATATTCACACCCTAAAACCATCTAAGATCAGTTGCATTTGGCTGTTACAATTAATTTGGCTCACCTCCTGAGGTCAAGTCTATTTTAGAGCTAGCTACTATTAGCAGGGGTGGCTAGCTCGTAGCCACTTTGAGAATTAGTAGTTGGGTTGGTAGCCACTCTAATCATCAATTACTAAGCCTAAATAGGAAAATCTTACCCAAAATGAGTGGTTAGAACCACTTCTATCTCTTGGAAAGGTCCAAGATCATTCATATGGTCTGCAAAGGTGTCCATATGAGTAGTCTCCTAAACATGATGTATTTTAGTTGTATATAATCATATAAGGAGATCTAATGAGTGTGTATATATAGTTATTTACATCTCTATAATCAGATAGACCCACTAAACATAATCATAGTTGTATTTATGTTTATTTTATAGGTTTTGGCATGATAGCAATAGAAATAGTTAATAGCACTAAGGGTAGCGCTACTAAAAAATATAATTTCTTTTACTTAGACACTAAAATTGGTTACTTTTTGTTAGCTTTTGAGGATATATGTAGTGGGAGAGATCTATCACAAGTCCTAATATAATGTAAAAAATATGAAAAAATTAATTCTGCAATATGATTGAAATATACTATAAATAGAAAGTGGTGAAAATACAATGCAGTATGGAGGTGATGGTCACTCCATTAATATAAGATAAAGAACTACATTGTACTCCATATAGGAGTTCTACCACTATCTACTACTCTCTACTATAATGCACTTGATATGTTTGATATGAACTATCACTATGAGGCCCTTTATATAAGAAGATAGATTCCTTGGCCAACACTCTACCTAGTTGTACAAGGAGATACCTTACACATTACAACTTGCACATTGACACTTGTGCATTTATTACATTGCTTGAAGTAGCTAGCTAATTTCCCTCTAAAGTAATATCCTACTCTAACTATGTACCAAAGGTGGTACATTTACATAACCCAAATGATGTAATATACTCTAAGTCTAACCCTCCATGTATTAAATTATTTGGATATTGAAGATTTCAATATTCAATATGGATCTTATTCTTGAGAATGGTCTTTGGCTTGCTCGGTGATATCGTTCTCTTCTATACATCCTCCTTTTATTTTCTTTGTGAGTATCCTTATTTTGTTTTGTTGCTTCTTTTGATTCTAATTGGTTGATTAGAGCATAGTATTTCTGACCTCTCATATTTTTTATTTTGATTATTCTATGCTTACCTTTATGATGTGTCAGTTCTTCATTTTCTTCAACCTATTCCTCAAGAAATGAGTTAGTATCATTTTTTATTACAACAAAATCTTGTGATATTTCCATTGAATCTAGGATATATTTATTTCCATGGATTGATATTTTTGCTTCTATATCACTTTAGTTCATGATAAGGTATGTATTGATCTCATTCAAATATCTAAAATTGACTCTCCAATTACTTTCAACTAACTTGCATATTGAAATGAGATTAAATGTTAATCTAGGAACATATAATACTTTTTGTAGTAGAAATTTTGGAAATGATTTGCTTGGTGTTACACATCCATATCAGTGTATAGGATAAGTTTAGCTATCTACAATTCTTAGTCTGTAACCATGAGTGATTTCAACATAGTCAAACCGTTGTAGATTTCTAGTCATGTGCTGACTAGCTCCTGAGTTAGTGTGTCATGTATTCTTCTACTTTATTGAATTTTCCATGCTTTCATTTTTGTATTTGTGGAATGATGTAGTGTGTGTATCTGGTTCTTTTTTATTTGTGTGAAAATATATTCTTTCCATTGTGCTATAATAGAACCTTTGTAGTAGTATTCCTTATAACTCCCTAATTTAGAGTATATGAGCTTGATTTGATAAAACCTTTTTAGAGCTTAGGTTTTGTAGGCTTCCTTATGACTCCCAAATAGATTGACTACTTGATAAAATTTGATGAATGATATTATTATCAAGTTTTGTAGAATGCCTTATGTCTCCCTAGCAATTTTAGATATGCGAAATGACTAATAAATTTCTTTTAAGAATAGTAGTTCAATTTTATATTGACTCTGTAAAATTTTGTTAATAGCAAAAATCAACTTCTATTACACCTTATTACTCATATTGAACTTAAGCACTTTCTAATTTTATGAGGTCCTAATGGTTAGATTTATTTTATCCATTTAATGTGATTATAAGACAAGTATACCAA
Source organism: Wollemia nobilis (assembly GCA_028583015.1). NCBI lineage: Eukaryota > Viridiplantae > Streptophyta > Pinopsida > Araucariales > Araucariaceae > Wollemia > Wollemia nobilis. Next base: position 1,348,584 of record JAQPPZ010017023.1, on the reverse strand, counting down.
TTAATTTCCAACCCTTGATAGTATTTAATGAATCTCCCTTCTATAGCTTTTGATATTTGATATTTAATGTTTCTAATTTCTGATATCCTACTTTGGTGTAGTATTCCTTATAACACCATAATTTGGAATATTAGAAAATAATAATATTTGCAATAATATAAATTTAACGTTTTTAGGTAGAAATCCTTATTTCTCCTATGTTTTAATTTGAAAATATTAAATTATATTTCTCCTTTAATTTTATTTCAAATATGGTTGATTTTCCTATAGTTTCAACCTTATTTTATACCCTTATATCTCCCTATTAATGAAAACAAATAAATTAAGGTAAAGTCTTACCTTTATAATACTGTAAATTTGCAATATGAGCATTGTATTTTCCTTGTATTCTACAACGTATGCATACCAATATTAATGCTTGATTTGACCTCCTTTCAATCATGGATGGTGGTAGATTCCTTTGACTGAAATATTGGGTGCTCCACTTTTTCTTGACCAAGATCCTTTAATGCTCTTACTTCTTCCTTCATGTTGCACTCCCCTGGCTACTACAAATGCACTTCTCCTTGATATTTGGAAATTCAAATAGGGAAAAAATATTGTAGTGGGTGACAAGTGTCATGGCAGTTTCACTTTAATGTCTGGGAGAGAAATAGAACCTTGTTGACCCTTGGAATTTTCTCCAAAATGGAAAGTGAGCATTACAGTCTTGTATGAGTGCTTATATTCCTTGGTGACAAGTGTCACTTATCTTCTAACAATCCCAACCTCCTCTTGTGTAACACCTTTTTAGAATTTAATTCAAGCATACAAAGGGTGAGCATTCATGTAGGAGACATTAGGGTTTCATTAAAGGTGACAAGTGTCACATTCCCTTTTTGCATGGGACTTTTATTTTCAATGTCTCTCAATACTTAACGTATTCTTTACAACATTATTTTATCAACATATTATGGTCAACTTCTCCTTTATTATATGCTTTCGATGGCACTTATTGTGAGTTGGTTCTAGTTGGAGTAGTGAGCAACACTTTGGTGGCTTTGAGCTAGGATTGTGAGCAATGCTTTTGTGGCTATGGGCAATGCTTTGGTGGAGTTTTGAGATACTCCAATGGTTCCCTTGAGTACTCCTTGTGGACGTATGCCTAGCTAGTATAGCCTCTTTTGTGTTTTTTCTTCCTCCTTTCAACCTACTATGTATTTACCTTTGTAGATAATATTTCTCCTTCCTTATGTTGTGTTTTCTTGTAGGTACCTTTATATGGCTGTCCAAAAATATGGATGATATGAGCTCTTTGAGAGGCTATTTTACCTTTCTTGGAGAATGTTTTTACACAGTCACTTCGAGCTGATTTTGGATTATGAAGAATGTGTCATTGTGGCACTTAAACTCTATCATTTTTCCTATGTAGGACAAATTAGTATGGTTCAACATGATGTAAATGAAATTGTGAATATAATATCTTTTTGCACCTCCTTTTGTAACCATATTTTTTTTGGTTTTAATGGTGTATTTATTGTAGGCAATGAAAGATTTTGAGGTTGTCTCCTTTTCTAGAAAAATCTCTCCTTTCCTTGGTTACTTTTGGTAATGAACCCAAGCTAATGACCACATAGATAGAAGATTTTGTAGAAGTATTGACGGGGACCGGATTTACCACCCCTTACAAATTCCAAATTTTTATTTTTTTTTCATTAAAAAGCTTCGGGAAAATATTTACATTCCACAATAGCAAGATGCTCGCAGGCTTACAAAGACCAGAGATGCTCTGGTAATTCTCCCTCTCCGGTCCACCCTCCCGACTAATACAAAAATTCCGGGTTTTAACGAGGTCCCGGTCCTCCCAGCCATCAATGCTCCCACCAAACAATATTTTGATTTCAAATTTCCCTCTTTCTCGGGTTTTCAAAATTTTGACATTAATGGCAATCTCTGCCCGATCTATCCCTGAGTTTGCATTAATGATCTTCCTCCTCTGCACCCATCGCTTCGATCAGACTATTTTCTGCACTGTCATCTCCCCCATATTGGCCATGCCCTGCAACAGTTGTTTTTTGAAAAGATCTTCAAGAGGTGGTTCTCCCCCATTAAATGCATGCGACTGTTGATTTTAAATCCCTATACGTGGTATTAATTTTTGCTTTAGTACACGTATGCTCCCATGTGCAAAACTTGCCATGCCTCCTCCCGGATGTAAAATATTTCAAACACGTGTCCTTTACAATTTTCAAGCTACACGTGGCTACCCACGTGTCAAATTCGGCCTTGTCTGGCCGTCCGCCCTTAAGCTTTGTTCTGCCTCCCTTCTCACCGGCCGCGATATCACGACATGTCACAATATCGCGACCCAACCACTGCCTAGTCACTGCCCATTTGAAACTGTCATGATATCGCGACCCAAACTCCACCGCGCCTAGCTCTTTCAACATCGTCACGATATCATGATGTCGCGATATCGCGATGTCACGATATTGCGACGGAGAACTCCCCCTGCAAACGCTTTTCTACTTCCACCGTGATACCGCGACGTTGCGATACCGCGACGTCGCGATATCACGACGAAAACCTCCCAATGCTCCAGCTTTCAACAAAAGCCATGATATCGCGACGTCGCGGTATCGCGACGTCGTGATATCGCGACAAAACAGGTCCCTGCCCATTCCAAAGCTTTGGAGGTCACGATTTCGTGACCTCCCCAACAATTTCCTTAACCCGTCCAACTACTTTTCTTGCTGCTTCACAACATCTCCCCTTCCCGAAAAAGAACCAATATACTTCAAAATTGATGGACTTCAAGAAAATTTTGAAGGATGTAACATGGCTTGAACTGTCATCGGATGCTCCTGCATCAGAAACCCTGGGTAAGAAGGATAAGTGACCTTCAATTCTACGTTGTTCGAGCTGCGTCCCTTGCAATATCTCTGAACATTCATCAACCTTTATGCCCAGCTCAAATCTTGCTTGGCAAATTTTTCTGCCCTCTACCAGACAAATTTTGGCATTACTTCACACTTTCTCATCTTTGGTCTGCAATGGCTTCAACTTGTGCCACACTCCTTCTTTCACCAAGGAGTACGTATTTGCATGTCCATCATGCACTACACTCCGATCAAACTGCCATGGCCTACCCAACAGCAAATGGCAAGCATCCATGGGGAATACATCACACAGGACTTCATCCTGGTATCTCTCGATCTGGAACGTGACTAAACACTGTTCCCGGACCCAAGATCTGTGGTCCTTTCACAACCACGCAATCCGATATGGGTGCGGGTGTCTCCTTCTTTCCAGCTGCAACTTAGAAACCATCTCCTCGAAAACCAAGTTGTCTGTACTCCCATTGTCAATAATGACATTACAGACTTTGCCCGCACTTTTGCATCGGGTGCAGAACAGGCTTCTCCTTTGCTCAGACTGGTCTTCATCCACCAGCATGGTCCTTCTCACAATCATGGCTTCCCCCTTTTCAGCTTCTTCAGAATGTTCTGAGTCAGCATCCTCAACTGCCACAACTGCTCTGGCAGGACCCACTGGCCTCTTGTTTGTATTTTCCTGGTGTTGTGGGCACTCAAATGCCCGATGTCCTTCTTCATAGTGGAAACATGTTCCTCGAAACACTCCCCTTTCATTTCTGCATCTAGACCTACCTCTTCCTCTCGGGTAGTTATCATTCTGAACTGGCGGTGTTGGGTCTTCCTCTCCTTTCTGATCCCGACTGCTGCTCTCCTCTTCCGTCTTCTCTTCCTTTCCTTCTTTCTTTCGACCATTCTTTCCTCCCAGTCCTTTCACTTTTTTCTTGCTGTCAAACCTTCTGTTCAACTTTTCTTCAACCTTTAAAGAAAATTGGTAAGCATCTTCGATGGTGCTTACCCGAACCAAGCTCAACTCCTCCTGCACACTCGGTCTCAACCCATTAATGTAACGGGCCACTTTTTCCTTGCTTGCTTCCAAATGCCCTGTTCTGATGGAGATTTTATAGAATTCCTCCGTGTATTCTTGAACTGTTCTGTTCATCTGCCTCAAGCTTTGCATTTTACGTAACAGATCCACCTCATAGTCAACAAGGATGAACTATCTTTTTAATTTCTCCACCATTATGTCCCACCTGGTAATCCGTTCTTTTCCTCTTCGATTCCTCTCCAACTGTACCCCCTTCCACCATATTCTAGCATGAACCTTCAGTCGGGTCTTAGCAAATCTGACCCGGTTAGGGTCTTCAACCTCTTCGTATTCAAAATATTCTTCTAAATCATTCACCCAGTCTATCAACTCCTCTGGGTTCAAGTTCCCGGAATACGTAGGAACTTCTAACTTCGGCCTCTTCCCGATTTGGGATATGGCCTTGTACAATCTGGCCTGTGTCGGATCTACATCTTCTTCCTCTTCTTCAAACTCATTCTATTCTTCCACCTCATCCTCACTGTCTGCATCCCTTCTCGGTTCACGTCCTCTACGTAGTTCTTCCTGCAGGGCCTGGACTTGCCGCTGCAAAGCCCGGAAATCTTCCGCTGCCATACCTCTGCCACCCATCGGGTTTCTTCTCGGAGGCATCTTCACTCAAGCTCAAATCCTCCCACACATCCTGGTACAACTGCCTCTCCTTCAGCGGTCTACTGTACGCTCAGGAACTCCAGCTCTGATACCACTGACGGGGACCGGATTTACCACCCCTTACAAATTCCAATTTTTTTTTTTTTTCATTAAAAAGCTTTGGGAAAATATTTATATTCCATAATAGCAAGATGACCGCAGGCTTACAAAGACCAGAGATGCTCTGGTAATTCTCCCTCTCCGGTCCACCACCCGACTAATACAAAAATTCTTGGTTTTAACGAGGTCCCGGTCCTCCCAGCCATCAATGCTCCCACCAAACAAGATTTTGATTTCAAATTTCCCTCTTTCTTGGGTTTTCAAAATTTTGACATTAATGGCAATATTTTCCTGATCTATCCCTGAGTTTGCATTAATGATCTTCCTCCTCTGCACCCATCGCTTCGGTCAGACTATTTTATGCACTGTCGTCTCCCCCATACCGGCCATGCCCTGCAACAGTTGTTTTTCAAAAAGATCTTCAAGAGGTGGTTCACCCCCATTAAATGCACGTGGTTGTTGATTTTAAATCCCTATACGTGGTCTTCATTTTTGCTTTAGTACATGTATGATCCCGCATGCAAAACTTGCCATGCCTCCTCTCGGATGTAAAATATTTCAAACACGTGTCCTTTACAATTTTCAAGCTACACGTGGCTACCCACGTGTCAAATTCGGCCTTGTCTGGCCGTCTGCCCTTAAGCTTTGTTCTGCCTCCCTTCTCACCGGCCATGATATCACGACATGTCGCGATATCGCGACCCAACCACTGCCTAGTCACTGCCCATTTGAAACTGTCACGATATCGTGACGTCGCGATATCGCGACCCAAACTCCGTCGCGCCTAGCTCTTTCAACATCGTCACGATATCGCGACGTCGCGATATCGTGATGGAGAACTCCCCTTGCAAATGCTTTTCTACTTCCATCGCGATACCGCGACGTCGCAATATCAACTTTCAACAAAATCCGTGATATCGCGACGTCACGATATCGCGACAAAACAGGTCCCTACCCATTCCAAAGCTTTAGAGATCATGATTTCGTGACCTCCCCAACAATTTCCTTAACCCTTCCAACTACTTTTCCTGCTGCTTCACAACATCTCCCCTTCCCGAAAAAGAACCAATATACTTCAAAATTGATGGACTTCAAGAAAATTTTGAAGGATGTAACATGGCTCGAACTGTCATCGGATGCTCCTACATCAAGTATTTTTTGCATTATTTATTTTGTAAATAACCCTTAGTGCACCTCAAATATAAGACTCACCAAGTCTCGATTTATAGCTTATTTTATTCATTTTGATGGTGGATTTCTTATCCACTCCTTTGAGGAATATGATCTGATTTTGGTGGCTTATTTGGGCCATGAAATGTTGTAGGTTATGTGCATCAAATAGTGTCTCTAGACAATTTAATAATATACTAGTTTTGTGCCCTTGATCTTTAACAATCAACAAACACAAACTAACCCTTTTTAGAGTAACTAGTTAAATATTAACTAGTATAGTGCTAATGGATTAATAATGTACTTTAATGGTAACAATAATATCACCTTATTGCTCTTGTAAATAAACTCTCAAAATAATTTCAAATGCACATAATAATATTTGCAACTTTTAAGAGTAATCTTTAATGAACCCTTAATGAATAATCTGTAATTTTCACTACAATCAATATTATAGGATGTAGTCTTCTTACTCTCTAGATAGATAATAGGTAGGTAATAATTTTATTTCTTTCAAAAAATATCCAACTCCTATTTAATGTTCAGATATATATTTAAAATTAACTCTCCTTTTTGTACTTTCCTAAAGACTATAATATAAGCCCTTTTCTTTTGCAACTCTAATCTAAATATGGTGCTTAAGAGGATTTTATAATGAACCCTTATTTGAAGTTCAACTAATTGCACCCAAGTTGCTTGCATTTTAATGGATTATATATTAGACGTATAACTTGGTGTTTTGATTCACTAAGTTGCTACCTTGTAGTGGATGAATTCATAACTACTTGTTGGTTGTCCAAAACAACTTCTGTTCATCTGCCTCAAGCTTTGCATTTTACGTAACAGATCCACCTCATAGTCAACAAGGATGAACTATCTTTTTAATTTCTCCACCATTATGTCCCACCTGGTAATCCGTTCTTTTCCTCTTCGATTCCTCTCCAACTGTACCCCCTTCCACCATATGCTAGCATGAACCTTTAGTCAGGTCTTAGCAAATCTGACCCGGTTAGGGTCTTCAACCTCTTCGTATTCAAAATATTCTTCTAAATCATTCACCCAGTCTATCAACTCCTCTGGGTTCAAGTTCCCAGAATACGTAGGAACTTCTAACTTCGGCCTCTTCCCGATTTGGGATATGGCCTTGTAAAATATGGCCTGTGTCAGATCTACATATTCTTCCTCTTCTTCAAACTCATTCTATTCTTCCACCTCATCCTCACTGTCTACATCCCTTCTCGGCTCACGTCCTCTGCGTAGTTCTTCCTGCAGGGCCTGGACTTGCCGCTACAAAGCCCAAAAATCTTTCGCTGCCATACCTCTGCCACCCACCGGGTTTCTTCTCGGAGGCATCTTCACTCGAGCTCAAATCCTCCCACACATCCTGGTACAACTGCCTCTCCTTCGACGGTCTACTGTACGCTCAGGAACTCCCGCTCTGATACCACTGATGGGGACCGGATTTACCACCCCTTACAAATTCCAATTTTTTTTTTTTTTTCATTAAAAAGCTTTGGGAAAATATTCACATTCCATAATAGCAAGATGCCCGCAGGCTTACAAAGACCAGAGATGCTCTGGTAATTCTCCCTCTCCGGTCCACCACCCGACTAATACAAAAATTTTGGGTTTTAACGAGGTCCCGGTCCTCCCAGCCATCAATGCTCCCACCAAACAAGATTTTGATTTCAAATTTCCCTCTTTCTTAGGTTTTCAAAATTTTGACATTAATGGCAATCTTTGCCCGATCTATCCCTGAGTTTGCATTAATGATCTTCCTCCTCTGCACCCATCGCTTCGGTCAGACTATTTTATGCACTGCCGTCTCCCCCATACCGGCCATGCCCTGCAACAATTGTTTTTCGAAAAGATCTTCAAGAGGTGGTTCTCCCCCATTAAATGCACGTGGCTGTTGATTTTAAATCCCTATACGTGGTCTTCATTTTTGCTTTAGTACACGTATGCTCCCGCGTGCAAAACTTGCCATGCCTCCTCCCGGATGTAAAATATTTCAAACACGTGTCCTTTACAATTTTCAAGCTACACGTGGCTACCCACGTGTCAAATTCGGCCTTGTCTGGCCGTCTGCCCTTAAGCTTTGTTTTGCCTCCCTTCTCACCGACCATGATATCATGACATGTCACGATATCGTGACATGTCGCGATATTGCGACCCAACCACTGCCTAGTCACTGCCCATTTGAAACTGTCACGATATCGCGACGTCGCGATATTGCGACCCAAAATCTATCGCGCCTAGCTCTTTCAACATCGTCGTGATATCGCGACGTCGTGATATCGTGACGGAGAACTCCCCCTGCAAACGCTTTTCTACTTTCGTCGCGATACCGCGACGGAAACCTCCCAATGCTCCAACTTTCAACAAAAGCCTTGATATCGCGACAAAATAGGTCCCTACCCATTCCAAAGCTTCGGAGGTCGCGATTTCATGACCTCCCCAACAATTTCCTTAACCCTTCCAACTACTTTTCCTGCTGCTTCACAACATCTCCCCTTCCCGAAAAAGAACCAATATACTTCAAAATTGATGGACTTCAAGAAAATTTTGAAGGATGTAACATGGCTCGAACTGTCATCGGATGCTCCTACATCAAGTATTTTTTGCATTATTTATTTTGTAAATAACCCTTAGTGCACCTCAAATATAAGACTCACCAAGTCTCGATTTATAGCTTATTTTATTCATTTTGATTGTGGATTTCTTATCCACTCCTTTGAGGAATATGATCTGATTTTGGTGGCTTATTTGGGCCATGAAATGTTGTAGGTTATGTGCATCAAATAGTGTCTCTAGACAATTTAATAATATACTAGTTTTGTGCCCTTGATCTTTAACAATCAACAAACACAAACTAACCCTTTTTAGAGTAACTAGTTAAATATTAACTAGTATAGTGCTAATGGATTAATAATGTACTTTAATGGTAACAATAATATCACCTTATTGCTCTTGTAAATAAACTCTCAAAATAATTTCAAATGCACATAATAATATTTGCAACTTTTAAGAGTAATATTTAATGAACCCTTAATGAATAATCTGTAATTTTCACTACAATCAATATTATAGGATGTAGTCTTCTTACTCTCTAGATAGATAATAGGTAGGTAATAATTTTATTTCTTTCAAAAAATATCCAACTCCTATTTAATGTTCAGATATATATTTAAAATTAACTCTTCATTTTGCACTTTCCTAAAGACTATAATATAAGCCCTTTTCCTTTGCAACTCTAATCTAAATATGGTGCTTAAGAGGATTTTATAATGAACCCTTATTTGAAGTTCAACTAATTGCACCCAAGTTGCTTGCATTTTAATGGATTATATATTAGACGTATAACTTGGTGTTTTGATTCACTAAGTTGCTACCTTGTAGTGGATGAATTCATAGCTTCTTGTTGGTTGTCCAAAACAACTTCTTGCTTCACCAAACTATGGTCTTGAACCTTCTATATTGAGTCTAGGTTTTGGTGGCTTGATCCTTCTAGTGATATTTAATTTTTTGTAGTAGTTTCAAAAATTCCTTGCTTCTAAAATGTGCCTTCTTGCTATGAGAGGTAATCTCCAAATCTCTTCTTCTATCTAAATCCTCATTCAATATTATTATTAAATTTTGACTTCAAATAAGATCTTCTTCTTCTCAAGATTCTAAATGTCTTGAAGTCTTAAATATATTATTCTTCTATATTTGGCACTCTCTACCAAATTCTTCTTCTCTTGGGCTTTTTGTTAGATGGTGACAATTTTTCCAAGTCCTTCACTATCAGGAGCTTCTCCTTAGTAGTGTATTTATCCAATGAGTTCTCATAGGAACTATTTGATTATGCTTCCATGAGCTCTACAACAAGGCTCTCCAAGTATTCTTCCTTTCCTCATTGAAAACTCTCCAAGCTATTCTATCTTGCAACTTATTTGGTCTTCCAACTAAGACCTTTTATTCAACCTTCTACTTCTAGAATTTTTGGTGATGAGATATTCTTGGATATCTAAAATTTATTGCTTTTGTGATTAGGAATATGACTCTATTAGTCCCTCTCTATCTCTTCCAATATTGGAAGTTTTCCAATGAGATCTACTTCAGATCTCTTCAAATTCTTCTAAAAGAAGTATTTAATCAGTAAAGAAGATCACCAATATATTATTTCAAGGACTCTTCCCTAGAGTTTTATCTAAAGTCTTCTTTTGAATCAGGAACTCTTCTTTGAAGTATTATTCAAAATTAAGGCTTCTATGACCTTCTTCTTCTAGATCAAGACTTATGTGGCCTTTTCTTCTATATCTAGGATTATGTGGCCTTTTTTGCTTTTACACTTTGCAAGTGTTGATCTTGAATGGAGATAACCAATATCCTATCTCCTCCTTGACTCATATTATAGAATCCTTACTTGAGTCTACTATAAGCCTATTGTGGCTTTTTCTTCACTTATGCAATATGCATGATTTGTAGCTCTTATAATAAGATATATATGTAAGGTATTTAAAATATTTAGTATTCTTCTTGTTATTACAAGTGATGGAATGATTCTAAGAAGATATTCTTCCTAGATCTTTTGTAGGAAGCTTCCCAACCTTTTTTTCTATCTCCTTTTCTTGCAACAAGTTGTTAGAGACTGGAATGAAATAATTTATAATTCTGGAGATAATAATCTTCACTAGTTTATTTGTCAATATAGTGGTATGAATGTTGAGTCCTAGTATTCACGAGTTTTTTTGCAACTCTATGGAAATACTAGCCAAATTTAATATTAGAATTTATGTAACTAAGATTTATTTCATTCCTTTCAATATTTATTGTGACTCTCCCTAATCCTATTGACTACTGCAGCTCTTTCTATCAATTGATTTCTAGTGGAAATATTTACATGTAGCGATGCACAATGGCAGATCTAGTTTACAAATATGTAGACCAATAGTAGCAATGATGACTCTCCCTAATCCTATCTCAATTCATCGTGGCTCTAATAGCACTGTTAGATTTTGAGGATATATGCAGTGGGTGAGATCTATCACAGGTCCTAATGAAATGTATAAAATATGAAATAAAGTAACTCTGCAATATGACTAAAATATACTATAAATAGAAAGTGGTAAAAATACAATGTAATATGGAGGTGATGGTCACTCCATTAATATAAGCTAAATAACTACATTGTACTCCATATAGGAGTTCTACCACTATCTACTACTCTCTACTATAATGCACTTGATATGCTTGATATGAAATATCACTATGAGAACCTTTATATAGGATGATAGATTCCTTGACCAACACTCTACCTAGTTGTACAAGGGTCACCTTGCACATTACAACTTGCACATTGACACTTGTGTATTTATTACATTGCTTGAAGTAACTAGCTAACTTCCCCCTAAAGTAATATCCTACTCTAACTATGTACCAAAGGTGGTACATTTACATGACCCAAATGATGTAATATACTCTAACTCTAACAATTTTAATTTTTGTTTAAATTTCCCTACTTTTTGTAACCTTATTTTTGTTGTGTTTGCATTTATTATTATAGCCTATTATTTATTTTTAACAACTTAATCATAAAGGAAAAATAACTAAATTTAAATCAATTTATTTTATCAAATTTCTTTAGGCAAGGAGTTTTAAAATCATTTAGTTCTGTTGAGTGATATTTTGTCCTTTTTACAAAATGAACACACAACTAGAGTCTCTGACAAGAAACTCTTTCTTGCAAAGAAAGTTTGTTATTTTAATTTCTCCAAGTTTCTTGTGAACAAACATTCATATGCATATAACCAATTAAGACCTAATGCTAATAAATGGATGTAATCTAGAATAACTTAAATCCTGCAAGTAACTATTAACAAGGGGCCTTTGATGATTCACAACAAACTTTGTAACCCTAATATGTTAAAATAACCAACCGCGTAAAGCAAAAGAAAGAACAAAAAATCCCTTTCTTCTTTTATGCTATTGAAATTAATGAAACCCTCCCAAAAATAAATTAGCAACCTCTTTTATCTTCTAGCTTAAAGAAAGATTTTAAATGAGAAAATGCGTGGTATAGGCCACTTCATTTTAAGCTCCGTGCCTTTAGCATGAGGTTCATTTTACAGTTAATTGGTTCATTTTATCTTTGTTTAAGTGTTCTGCTATTTTTGCGTTAGATTTTGGTGTTAATAAAATTTTGCAAAGTATTCTGGAATGTACCAGAATCCAAAACTCATATTTTTAAATAAGATTAAAAAAAATACATCAAAAATTGAAACAAAAATGCTCTTTCTGAGAATTAGCTAGAAAAATTGCAAAAGGACGTTAATCTGGTTAGCAATCTCCTCCCTGTAAAACCCCAAGTTATGAGATGAAGCTCTAAAACAACCTGACCTAATAGACCTGTAATAGAACACAGTCAAATCAAATTAGATGCTAGACTCTAAGGAAATAAATAATTTGCACCATTCTATCATTCACCTATCACAACCCACATTATGGTGTAAACAAATAGATACAAAACAAAATAATGCAAAGGAAAGATATACAGAAATAACAGTAGTCTTAGCCTTCAATCTTCTTTTGGTTTCACACACAAAAGTTACTCTTGCCAAATAAACTCCTTTATTCAATAAAAATAATGCTTTCTATTTACAATTTCCAGCCTTTGTATCCACATTCGCTTCTGCTTTTAAAATTTCTACTGCAGCTCTTGGTTTCCCTCTGTGATGCTTCGTTTCATTTCCCTTAATGCTTCGTTTCATTTTCCTACTTCTTTGATTCTTTGACCTTTCACTCGAACCTGAAACGTTTGATTTTCTCTGCTAAATGTAATTGTCGATCTGCAGCATTACCATGACCCTCATGCCTTTGTGCCACGTGTTCAGCATTTTTTTGCATGTTCCATAACGACCCCATGTAAATTGTGACATTTTTATGCATGCAGCTTGTTCCTCTGCCAGCACAGCGAAAATGATACAGGTAGCGAAATCGCTATGTTTTTCGGCCAACAGCCTTATCTGCCATCACGCCTAGTGAAAACGTGACATGTCATGAAATTGCGATGCTTTTGTTCTTCGTACGCCCTCAGCCATAACCTATCACGAAATCATGATGTTTTTCATATCTGTATGCTTCGGCCGCAACCTGTCGTGAAATCGCTACCATTTTCTATTTCGGGCCATCTCGCCGCAACCTGTCATGATTTTGCTACCATTTCTTCGTTTCGTACCACTTTGCTGCAACTTGTCGCAAAATCGCTAACATTTTTTGCCCTCTGCATGGTCTTCACTTTCTATCACAATTTTGCGACGTCTTTGTCTTCCTGAAATGTTTTGCCAAAAGTTGCACGAAATCGCTACACTGTTTGGCCTTAGGCTCTTTTCACTCACCCGCGTCGCAAAAACATGACGTGTCACGATTTCATGATGCCTTTCGACTTATGCGCTTTGTCTCCGATTTTGTCATGATTTCACTACACTGCTGGGCCTTAGACTCTTTTCATTCACCCACACCGCGAAAATGTGATGTGTCACGATTTTGCGATGCCTTTTGACTTATGTGCTTTGTCTCTGGTTTTGTGGCGATTTTGCGACCATTTTATACTCTATGCCTTCTGCCCGCTTTCAAGCCGTGAAAATCAAACATGTCATGATTTCACGACGGTTCTGCCCACTTGCCGCCGTTGACTATGTTGATCGTGATTTTGTGACATGTCGTGATTTCACTACAGTTTTCCATTCTACCTTTCTCTCTCCTCTCTGGGCCGCGACGGAGCAACATGTCACGATTTCGCTACACTTTTTTGTTTTCCGTAGCGACGGAGCAACATGTCATGATTTCGCTACACTTTTCATTTTCTATAGTGACGAAGCAACATGTCGTGATTTTGCTACACTTTTTTGTTTTCCATAGCAATGGAGCGACATGTTGCGATATCGCGACAACTTTCGGCCGCGACAGAGCGACATGTCGTGATATCGTGACATCTTTTTTCCTTAGTGAAATTTTTTTGCCTTTTTCTTTGATTTTCTTAGCATCTGGGTCATTGTTTTCTTCTTTGAAAGGATGCAAAAAAGGTAGGTCCCCAATTTGGGGTGTGTTGTGGATTAGCCACAACAAATGGCAACTCTGCTGTCAAATGCTCCAGAGCATTTTGGTGAGAACCCAACCTGAAATATACAAGCTTAGATATAGGCATCAGCACATAAAAGATAAACAAATACCGACAGATCAGAAGTACATGAAGCATTAGAATCATTAGTATTAGATCGATGTGTGCTATTTGTTTTCATTTCATATCGCTTGAACTTGATCAACATTCCATTGTCAGTTTTACATGCATGCATATGTGAGACTGTGAATGATTTGTGTAACCTAATAAATATGCTTAGAGATTTTGCTTTTACAAATGCATAGACCTTCTAATATCATACACAAATATTCAAGATTATAAAACCCTCTTATGATCAACCATGTGTATAATGAATTGTTTTATTAGATCCCAAAGTTGGTTATGAGTCACTACTATATTAAACCCATGGGTAAGTGAAAGTGAAATCAGAGCCTTAGGAAATCAGACTCACAACCTAATCGAGATGAGAGTTTAACCCTATTCTTACTACTCTTATTTGGAATTCATTACCTCACTTTGAGCAAAATAATTTAACCAATTATGGAAGAAATGGTCATGCTAGTCTAACCCTTTGAACAGTCAGTGGTCTTGTTTTTTAGACAAGACATGCTGTCATGCATGGGCATACCTAACCCCATAATCCATGACTTAACTTCATTTCTTTGGACCTTGGGTATGACTACCCATCCTTTGCAGAGGACAAGTAGTACAATCCTTCCAATCCAATATAAAGATGAGATGGGAAAAATTAATTTTTTTACTTCTTAGATCTTGGGGATGACTACCCATCCTTGTCAGGGACATGTAGTACGATCCTTCCAATCCAAGTTTTAGATGAAAATGGAGAATATGAATTTTATTAATTGGACCTTGGGGATGACTACCCATTCTTTGCAGAGGACAAGTAGTACGATCCTTCCAATCCAAGTTTTATCATGAAATGAGACATAGGAGCTTTGGGGAATCAGATTCTCAACCTAGGCGAGATGAGAATTATGCCCTATCCTTACTACTCCATGTAGGTCAAATCAAATTTTTTGGGAGTTGGATCCTCAACCTAAGTTCAATGAGGACTTAACCCTATCCTTACTACTCTGATTTTAGGCTTTAAGCTTAATGGAAGTGGTAAAAACCACTGTTTTAAGGATCATGTTGCATAATAGGATAGACATGAAATATTTCTTTCGCTTGACCTTTTCTTCCAAGCAAGGTTTAGATCATTTTGCTCAAGATCCTCTTTAATGTGTGTAAAATGTTCTTGGTTCTAGATATCTCGGGGCTTAGTTTCCAACCTTAGGATCTTTTTTTTTTTATTCATGTTATAGCATAACCCTAAGAGGATTTGACACACTTTAATGATTTGTATCTGAAATGCATATGCAACTAAGACGACATGTATATGCAAAGTGAGATGTAATATGAATGCATTGCCCTTTGAATTGCAGATGAAGTATTGCCATAATTTGTAAAGCTGACTACTTCATGCATCACAAGCCTCAAACGATATTATTTAACTGTTTGTGTTACATGTGGAGCTTTTACAACACAATTCCAATGTTTCATATTTTCCCGATCTTAGCCATGTGTTAACATTTCAAACTTTTATTCTTCTTTTTTTATTTATTTTTATAAGAAAATAAAACATGTCAAATAAAAACACCACCTAAACGTCCAACCTGCACACACAAAAGAAACAAAGCACGACATCAATACAAAACCTAAACATGTCAAACAAAAACACAACTTAAATATCAAATCTACACACACGATAGAAACAAAGCATGGCATAATTTACATATAATACAAACCCAGCCGCTTCAAGCCTGGAAATAATGTTTCAAGTGCAACCCATTGACAGGTAATGCCAAATCCTTTCCATCCAAGGTTCTTAGTCTAAAACTGTTTTCCCCTAGGACTTCTGAAATCTATATGAACCCAACCATAAGTAGTCAAACTTATCATGATCCCCTTTCTTCTCATGTCTTTTATCCCATAACAGCACTAGATCTGATATTTTAAAAGCCTTGGCTCTAGACTTTTTGTCAAACCATATTTTTACTACATCCTAGTGTTTACTAAAATGAAGCATAGCCTCATCCCTTTTTTCATCCGGATGCATTAATTGTGTTAGTCTAGACTCAAGTTTATCATCAGTTCTGAAATAATCTTTCATGAAATGCAGTGTTTGTAACTTGAGATTTGTAGGGAAAATGGGATCTTCTCCATAAACTAGATGGTAAGGAGATGTTCCTATTGATTCTTTGACTATGATTCTATTAGCCCAAAGATCCAACTTAAGTTTGTTATGCCAATCTCTAGGATTTCTTTCTAACAACTTTTTTATGATGCATAACAAATTCTTGTTAGAAGATTCAGCCAACCCATTGCCTTGCGGATAATAATTGGAAGAGAACTTTAAACTCACACTATTTTCAAATGCCCAATTAGCAAATTCCCAAGAGGAAAAATCTAAACCATTATCACTTACAATGGAGCTAGGCATCCCAAACCGAGTGACAATATTATCCTCTAAGAATTTAATAACAACCTCCGAAGTAGCATTCTTTGTAGGGATAGCTTCAGTCCACCTTGTGCAATAATCCATAGCTATCAGAATGTATTTGTGGGAATCAGATGAATTGGGACTGATAATACCAAAAAAATCCAGGCCCCATTGCACAAAAGGTCTAGACTCAATTATGGATTGTAAAGGCATGGCAGCACCCCTGTCTCTATTGGCTATAGTTTGACATGTATGACATGACCTCACATGAGTATGGGCATCTTTGAACAGTCGAGGCCAATAATAACCGACTCTAAGGATTTGGTGGGCTGTGGCATTAGCGGACCCGTGTCCTGTCCCATGTTTACCATGAAATTCCTTGAGTATTTGCACTGCCTCCTTTTGATCAACACATTGAAGGTAAATACCTTCATGGTTTTTCTTGTATAACATGCAAGATCTAATTATGAAATTAGAAGAATTCAAGCGCAAGGCTCTTCGTTGAGTAGAATTCAAATGCGGTGGATATTTACCATTTAATAGAAAATACACCACATTTGCATACCACTCATCTTTGGTTATATCTGCAACTTCATAATGTTGACATGAAATTGCAAGGTCCTTTTCTGTGATGGCCTTAACCAACCCTTGTCCCTGCACTATCTTCATGGATTGAATCTCAAGATCAAATTCTTGCAAAGTTGAAATCCACTTCCCTCGTCTTTCACCTAATTCATTCTGGATAAACATGGCTTTGACTGTAGGATCCAGGACTATATCAAACACCCTACTGTGGACAATGTAATGCCTAAATTTTTTAAAAGTCTTAACTAGAGCATACATTTGCTTGTCCAAGATGGAGTATCTCAGCTTCGCATCTTTGAGAGGACTACTTAGGAAGGCAATAGGATTTTCAATGTTGCCTTCACTTTTCTATGTTAAAACACTCGCAAAGGAGTGATCTGAAGCAAATGTGTAAATATAGAAAGGCTTCGTATAATCGAGACTCACTAAAACCGGGGCTTTAGAAATCACGTCCTTCATATTTTTGAAAGCATCTCTATTTTCATATGTCCACTTGATCTGGACCTCTTTCTTTAACATGTCGTTCAAAGGCTTTGCTATTTTTGCAAAATCTGCAATAAATTTTTTGACGAAATTGATCTTCCCAAAAAATGATCTCAACCCCTTTTTGCTATTGGGACAAGGAATCTGTTGTATGGCCTCTATTCTTTTAGGGTCAATGGAAATTCCATCCTTAGATATCACATGTCCCAATAGTTTTCCTTTCGTTACCCCGAAAATGCACTTCTTTGGGTTGAGAGAAATGCCATGTTCCCTGCATCTTTGAAAGACTTTCTTTAGATCCCTGATGTGGTTTCCCCTATGCTTAGAAAAGACAGGAATGTCATCTACATAGACGATGATGCACTTACCTATGATCCCCTTAAAAGCAAAGTCCATAGCTCGTTGGAATGTGGCACCTGCGTTCAATAGTCTGAAAGGCATTCTTTTGTATGCAAAGGTGCCCCACCTTGTGGTGAAAGCAGTTTTCATCCTATCACTAGGATGGATAAGGACTTGATTATATCTTGAATAACCATCCAGGAATGACATCATCTCCGACCCATTTACCTTTTGGAGTATTTCATCAATGGTGGGTAACGGGTAGTTGTACTTTTGTGAGGCTTTATTAATATTTCTAAAATTGATACATAACCTTATTTCTCCACTCTTTTTCCTCACGGGGACCAGGTTAGCAACCCATGTGGAATGTCTAACAGGAAAGATGATCTTAGCTTCTAACAGTCGCTTTACCTCTTTCTCTATTAAGGGTTCTAATAATGGATTGACTCGCCTTTGTCTTTGCCTGAAGGGTTTGAAGTCTGGTTTCAACGGAATCGTATGCATTATGACATTCTGAACATAATTTTTTAGCTCCTTATAACTCCAAGCTATGTAGTTTATGTATTCATTTAATGTATTGGCAATGGAATCTTTCTCCTGCTTGGTACATGCTTTTGCTATGAGTACTTCTTAAGGGTTTTCTGCACTTCCAATGTTAACCAAGTTATAGGCTTCTCTGGGATGTGGAACCTTTTTACCTTCTCTTGGTTGGTATCCGATATCGAAAGTTTTTTCTAATGAAGCCATCTCATCTGGCATCTTATTACATTTTCCAATAATTTTTTTTTTTAAATCTGCCTCCTCTAAATCCCTCTCATATTCATCTATAACCTGCTTTTCAAATATACCAGAATTAGTGACAAAATGGAATATGTGCCTGTCACTATCAAACACTTGGAAATTAGTGACATTATCTGGTATCGAGGGACAAGGGACCAGTTCTATGGATAATTTCTTGCATTTCTTATGGTCCACTGGCTTCAACATACTCGCAGCTACGACTAGAGAGTTTTCCAGACAATTGCCTTTTATAGAAATCAAAGATATGTTAAAGGCATCAAAATCATCTATTAAATCTCTAACCCTGGTTCTATAAAGTCTAAGTTGCTTGTTCTTATATACGTATTGTCCTTTCACTTGTTTTACCACCAGCTCCGAATCACCAAGGACCTTGATACACTTAACTTTCTTTTGAAGGGCCAATTGAAGTCCGAGAATCAAGGCCTCATATTCTGCCATATTGTTGGTGGTAGGGAACTGTAGTCTATATGCAATGAACATAGGCTCTCTATCTGAACATGATAATTCAATACCGGCTCCCGCTCCTTATCTGGACTTGGATCCATCAAATCTTAAAGTCCAAATGTCTTGATGTCCTTCAGTAATGTTGCACCCAATCCTTTCATTTTGGGAACTTTCAGGCTTTTTTATGTCCAAACAATATGCTCCCAGTACCGCTTCAATGTATTGGATCTCATTCGGTTTGTTGTACTCTATGATCATCTCCTTGAGACTAGGTTCACTATCAATCCAAATTTTGTTGGCCACTCCCCTCCACGAAAACCACATATGTGAAGAATCTATCACAATGTAACCATTTAGGTTTTTACTCCAATATCTTCCCAAAACCATGCCATATTTGATAGGAATGTCGAGCTCCAATATGTCTATGTGATGTTGAACCCTGGGTTCTGAATTGACTTGAATAAGAACATCACCCAATTCTCCAACTGCCTCCATGGTTGATCTATCCAGCTGCACCACCCTGCTTTTAGAAGGTTTTTGTGTAAGTCCCAATTTTTTACAGATTTCTAGGGGCATAATGGTAGCCGAGGCCCCTGAATCTATTAAGCAATTGTGCAAGTTTTTACCCACAATTCTAATGGTTATCAGAAAAGGAGGTATATCTCGTTTTTCCTTTTTCAAAACCAATCGGGACTCAACACTTTTAGCTTCATGAACTTGGGCAGGTGGATCTAAAATTTTTGGTGGACTTACTTCTTGGCCTAATAATCGGGACATATCATACATTGAGACATTGGCCTTAGTTTTCTTCATGTCTTCCACCAAGTCATAAGTGAGTTTTTCTGAATTTGACATGTTTTGCACCATCTTAGAATTTTCCACCATGGATGGAGAAGGGGGATTGACATCTCCTTTGAAATTAGGAGGGAGAAATTGGTTGTTTGGAGGAGTAGAGGAAGTTTTGGGCTCCTTAGAACTCCTAGTGTAATACTTCTGATTTCCTTTCCCAAAACGTTTGTTGGCATGAATTTCCAATGTTTCTTCATCTTCGTTTCCAAAAAAATTCCACATCCTCCTCTTCTTCACTTTCTTGGAAAGTGTAACCTCAGTCAATATAGACTCATGCTTCCCGTGGCCACAGTGCATACAATCGTTGTCACAAGGTCCCGATTCTCCAAAATATTCCGAGACATCTACCTGATTGGCTACGGGATTGGGTACTCGCCCATTATTCGGCTGCATGTTGTATGTTCCTTTTCCTCTATGGTTATGAGGCCGGTTATGACCCATGGCTTGGTCCACTTTTTTATTGACATTTCCCACCGTAACCAAAACTTTGGCCAAGGTTTCCTTCATGTTTTCTATGGCGAATTCAGACCCCTGTGGTTGAGGCACTATAATTTCGGGTCCAGTTGTGTTTGCTGCATTAGCCACCTCTGGAATAGGTACAATGGCTTAGGTCTGGGCAGGTGGATTCCATCCTGGATTCACACTTTGAATCGGAGTTATTGTTGGATAAGTCATTGGGCTTGGCATGCTAATTGGAGCAAACCCCGACATGGTCAACAAATTACTGCCCATGCCGAACCCAGGAAAACCCATCAGGCTATTTTGAATTAATCCCTGCGTTTGAATGGAGGCATTAGGATAACTTGGAAATGATGCCACTTGGGTGGGTGTTTGAAAATTTTTCATCATAGGAACCTATGGTGCCATCAGTTGGTTCATCATGGCAAATTGACTGTATGGACCATATTGTCCCATCCCAGTCAATTGAGACAATCCTGCTCCTGGCAGGTTCATCTGTTGTTCAAGAGTCATTGTTTATGCATAGGCTAAATGAAGCGTCGTAACCTGAGGGTTTCTTCTAGTAAACAAATACATTAAAGGATCTAAGGCTCCGAAATATAATTACAAGGTGACCGCAGGATCTACCACAAAGTGACGAGTCAGATTCGTGTATAGTTTTTGGAACCTCTGGTTGAATGTTCGTATGGGCTCATTGGGTAATATTTTGCATGATACGAACAAATTGTAGATTATGGAGGGATCCAATAACATTCTAAATTGGCTAATGAATGTGGTTTCTAATTGGGCCCATGAAGTGATGGACCCTGCTAGAAGATTTCGATACCATTCATTGGCCGTGGGGTCTAGACTAGTAGGGAAAACTTGGCAAGCAACATCCTCATGAGTAACCCCTTGCCTAAACATATAATCCTTGTAGATTTGGACATGATCTTCTGCTGTTATGGGACCATCATGCATGAATTTGGGTAATCCCCTTTCAATGTTTCTAGGCAAGTCGTGGACTGCCCTAGGAATGTCTAAGGGGGAACTTTGCGTACCATACCAAAGGGTAGGTGGCTATTGTTGTTGTTGTTGTTGGGCCATGTTGTTCAAATGTGTTAACCCTATGGGAACAATGGAAAAACTTGGAACTGTGGAGATAAATACACCTAGTGTTACTGTCACACTTGAAACTAAGGGCTTAGGCTCGCTAGACGTACTTGAGTCTAAAGAAATCCCTAACTCAAGTATACTGGGTGGCATTTCGATCTCTAATGTTTTGTTTTTTGGCTTTCTAGCAGCGGGAGAAAGGCTTTGGAAAATAGTTTCTCCTGTGGTCTTGGACCTAGTAGCTAAGTACTCAGGTTGGGCCAGCTTGGAAACTCCAGAACTCAAAAGACTTCTCTCAACTTACTTGCAAAATATAGTATCCTAATTTTTATACCTGCAAAAACAATAGGTGGAAACAAAACTACCCATGTTAATTGTTAGAACAAATCATAATCACAAAGCAATAAATAAGGCCCTCCTTCTAGCACAAAAATGTTGAGTGATATTTTGTCCTTTTTACAAAATGAACACACAACTAGAGTCTCTGATAGGAAACTCTTTCTTGCAAAGAAAGTTTGTTATTTTAATTTCTCCAAGTTTCTTGTGAACAAAAATTCATATGCATATAACCAATTAAGACCTAATGCTAATAAATGAATGTAATATAGAATAACTTAAATCCTGCAAGTAACTGTTAACAAGGGGCCTTTGATGATTCACAGCAAACTTTGTAACCCTAATCTGTTAAAATAACCAACCGCGTAAAGCAAAAGAAAGAACAAAAAATCCCTTTCTTCTTTTATGCTCTTGAAATTAATGAAACCCTCCCGAAAATAAATTAGCAACCTCTTTTATCTTTTGGCTTAAAGAAATATTTTAAATGAGAAAATGCGTGGTATAGGCCACTTCATTTTAAGCTCCGTGCCTTTAGCATGAGGTTCATTTTATAGTTAATTGGTTCATTTTATATTTGTTTAAGTGTTCTGCTATTTCTACGTTAGCTTTTGGTGTTAATAAAATTTTGCAAAGTATTCTGGAATGTACCAGAATCCGAAACTCAGATTTTAAAATAAGATTAAAAAAATACATCAGAAATTGAAACAGAAATGCTCTTTCTAAGAATTAGCTGGAAAAACTGTAGAAGGATGTTAATCTGGTTAGCAATCTCCTCCCTGTAAAACCCCAAGTTATGAGATGAAGCTCTAAAACAACCTGACCTAACAGACCTATAATAAATCATAGTCAGATCAAATTAGATGCTAGAATCTAAGGAGATAAATAATTTGCACCATTCTATCATTCACCTATCGCAACCCACATTATGGTGTAAATGAATAGATACAAAACAAAATAATGCAAAGGAAAGATATACAGAAATAACAGTAGTCTTAGCATTCAATCTCATTTTGGTTTCACACACAAAAGTTACTCTTGCCAAATAAACTCCTTTATTCAATAAAAATAATGCTTTCTGTTTACAATTTCCAGCCTCTATATCCACATTCACTTCTACTTTTAAAATTTTTGCTGTGGCTCTTGGATTCCCTCTGTGACACTTCGTTTCATTTCCCTTAACACTTCGTTTCATTTTCCCGCTTCTTTGATGCTTTGACCTATCGCTCGAACCTAAAACGTTTGATTTTCTCTGCTAAATGTAACTGTCGATCTGTAGCGTTACCATGACCCCCATGTCTTTGTGCCATGTGTTTAGCATTTTTTTGCATGTTTCATAATGGCCCCATGTAAATCATGACGTTTTTATGCATGCAGCTTGTTCCTCTGCCAACACAGTGAAAATGAGACAGGTAGCGAAATCATGATGTTTTTCGGCCAACAACCTTGTCTGCCATCACGCCCAGTGAAAACGTGACATGTTGTGAAATCGTGATGCTTTTGTTCTTCGTACGCCCTCGACCGCAACCTGTCGTGAAATTGTGACATTTTTTCATCTCCGTACGCTTCGGTCGCAACCTGTCGTGAAATCGCTACCATTTTCTATTTTGGGCCATCTCGTCGCAACCTATCGCGATTTCGCTACCATTTCTCCATTTCGTACCACTTTGCTGCAACCTGTCGTGAAATCGCTACCATTTTTTGCCTTCTGCATGGTCTTCACTTTCTGTCATGATTTCGTGACGTCTTTGTCTACCTGAAATGTTTTACCAAAAGTTATGCAAAATCGCCACACTGTTGGGCCTTAGACTCTTTTCACTCACCCGCGTCATGAAAATGTGACGCGTCATGATTTCGTGATGCCTTTTGACTTATGTGCTTTGTCTCTGATTTTGTCACGATTTCGCTACACTACTGGGCCTTAGACTCTTTTCATTCACCCGCGCTGTGAAAATGCGACGCGTCGCGATTTCATGATGCCTTTCGATTTATGCGCTTTGTCTCCGGTTTTGTCGTGATTTCACGACCATTTTATACTTTGTGCCTTTTTCCCTCTTTCAAGCCACGAAAATCAAACACGTCATGATTTCACGACGGTTCCATCCACCTGTTGCCGTTGACTGCGTTGATCACGATTTTGCGACATGTCACGATTTCGCTACAGTTTTCCATTCTACCTTTCTCTCTCCTCTCTGGGCCGCGACGGAGCAACATGTCACGATTTCACTACACTTTTTTTTTTTCCGCAGCAATGGAGCAATATGTCATGATTTCGCTGCACTTTTTCGTTTTTCGTAGCAACGGAGCAACATGTCATGATTTCGCTACACTTTTTCGTTTTTCGCAGCGACGGAGCGACATGTCGCGATATCGCAACAACTTTTTTCCTTAGTGAAATTTTTTTGCCTTTTTCTTTGATTTTCTTAGCATCTGGATCACTGTTTTCTTCTTTGAAAGGATGCAAAAAAGGTGGGCCCCCAATTTGGGGTGTGTTGTGGATTAGCCACAACAAGTTCCATTTAGACTAACTTGTTTGCTTGCATTATCTCTTTGTTGAAAAAAAAGGCTACTTTCCTCTCTTGGAATAATTGAAATCAAAATAGCACATAATCTAAGAATTTTTTTCTTGCATACATGTATTGTTGCATTCCTTTTATATATATTTTTAAGTTTATAGTGGTCTTATTTAGAATATATTAAGGCTGTGTGACACAACCTTAGGTGATTTGTCAAATTGAAACATAAAACATTCATTTAAATATATTTTTATATTTGTACATGTACATGTGATTGTAGACCAACCTACATAAAATTTTAGGTCCCCTTTGGAAAGGGATTCAAGGTCTTAGCCTATGTAAGACTTGTTGTCTATATTTTTGTGAACTCGACATGAAATAAACTTAGCCTTGATAAAATATGAAATTACTTTAAAACAAATAAGAACATTAAAAATATTTTGTTTATATTAGAGCATATTAATCAATACTAAGAATTCATTCCCTCTATCAGTGTAAAAGTATCAATACTAAGTCATGTATCTACGTGTAGTTGATACTTGTATCAAAACTTATTGATATACCTCAAGGTTTTCCATCACATACAACCATTTAAATTGGGGGAACTAAGTCTCTTCCACATACTAACAAGCATATCAGGAGGTTGGGCATATCTAATAGGTTTAGGTATATCGACCAGTTTGATATTTATATAATTTGCTACCTTTCTTAATCAAGATCAAATTAATTAATCAAATATCTCTTTCCAACCGTATTCAATGGCCATATTACTAAACCTTAGAAACTTATTAAAATTAATTCTCTTTCCTTTTCAAATATTCCTACTCATTTTAAGATACCTTGTAACTCATAAGATACCATGTCAATTAACTACCCATCCAAAATCTTTAGTGAAAGATTATAAAGAACCTTCCACCCATTGAAATACTAGTTTTAATAAAAAAAATAAGGGCGCTACCCCTTTGGACCCTATAATACCTTCACATGATGATCTTAATCATATAATATCATATTTTCAAGGGCATAAAGACATCATTAATGAATTCTCTAATTATTTTCTTAATAATGATCAAGAGAGAAATACCCTCAAAGCTCTTGGTCATATACTATCGTCTTCACAAGAACATGAGGATATCATTCATGAATTTATTAATCAATTACCTAATAATTATCAAAATAAGATAACCTTCAAATTTCCTAATAATACAATATGTTCTTCAAAAGAGCATCAACATATCATCAAAGAATTCCTTAATAATGATACAAAGATAACAACTCCTAGTTCCCTCAATCATATGACAACTCCTTTGCATGAACATGAATATATCATCCATAAATTTATTAATAATATTAACAATGAATAAAATATTCCCTTAATGGAAGATTCCCTTAAGGATTTTTCTTTAGAATATAATTTCAATCAATTACCTTATCATTCTACTCTTATTGCTATAAAACATTATAAGAATAAAAAAAACTCTCCCTTAAGAAAATATTCTCCTAGGGATTACCCTCTTCCCTCTAATACCAATCACCCACAGGATACTACAAATCTTGATTCTTTGAAATCTAATCGTGTTCCTCTTATCAATAATATTTTCAAAATCATTAGATCCAAGATACTCAATAATTAGTACACCATCATTCATTACCTCATTATGAACTACTAAAATGAGATATAAGTTGCCCCTTGTTTCAACAAGCAAACATGGTATGCATCCCTAATTTAAGTGTACCTCCTAGTTCTTCATCCCATCACCCTTTCATCAATAGTTCTTCTGGTTCCATTAGTGTGAATATTAATTTTTCTCAAACCTCTATTTCTTCTATCACTTGTACTATGGTCATCAAGTCTTTTAATCCAAATAATTTGAGGATAATCTAGAAGACATCAAATTTGGTATCATCCTCTCAAATATCTCAATATTATATATGAATTAATTCACAAACTCCTTGGGTCTTACCTCAAGGACCTTAAAACTCATTTCTCATTGAATATCAAAATATAAACTCTATATTGGAAAAAATGGAAAGTTAATACTCTAAATTGGAGCAATTAGAGAAACAAGTGGCCTCCATCCAAGGATCCTCTTCCAACCATAAGTACTCTTATGAGGTTATGTGAAATAAATGATTATATCCCATCATAGTTAGTCATTCATTCCCCCTAACTTTAAATCACCTTAGCTTTAAATAAACTAAGTAAATGAATATCCCATCAATCATCTTAGTTTTTTTCCAAATCACACGTACTAACATTGAATATGATGAAATTTTGTTACTCAAAAACTTCCCTAAAATCCTTAGAAATCTTACCTTTGAGTGATAGTAGCAATTACCAAGGCACTCCCTCAAAAGTTTCAAAGATCTTGTTGAATTATTTGTCAAACAATTCTCCATTTACATTGAACAAAGGACCACAATTAATGATCTTCTTGATATCAAACAAGCTAATATTAATTAAATAATGAATTTTGATAATTTATGAATGATAAAATAATGAATTAAATAGGTAAATAATGTGTATAAGAAATTAATGTCATGGTAATTAATTTGATGTATTGAGCACATATGAGCATGTGTGAAATTTTGTAAGGGTAAAGTATTTTTAGAAAAACCTAGTTATTATAGGAAAATGTTAAAAGGAATGAATAGGTAATGGATTTTATAGAGGAAGGCTAATAGAATAGCAATAATGGGTTGGATTAGTTGAACATAAGGTAAGCAAAGGCAAGGAATAAATAGTGTCCAATTAGGGCTAGAAAGTATATGTGCAATATGAAAAAAACAATTGAATTGTGGTCATGAAGGACTACATGAGCAAGTGAAGAGATGTTAGTGAAGTCCTATTTGAGCCAAATTTTAAAAAAATTATGTATAATATTTATAATATTTACAAAACTATGCATACAAACTATCATGACCCTCCCTGGCAGGATTTTTAGCACAAAGAAACAATGTATTAATCTATGATGCTTTAATACCTATGTCGAGAAATTAAACCAACTATGCAATATTTAGTTGATTTGGAAGAGCATGGTCCTACTGACATATTGCCAAATGTGTAGGATCAGGTACACTCGTAGGTGGAAGAAGTAGAATCATCCACCAGAAGCAGGGGTACTTGAGGTTGGGAAGTGATGATTAAGGTAAATCGGGGATAACGCTAATGGACATCTTCATATAGGTATGTATTCGGTTAGGGATAATTTTCAATAGCTAGTCACCTTGAGCCTTAGTTGATGGCCTATTAGTCATCGTAAACTCTCAGGCTGAGACAAGTGACTAGGTTGACGGAAAAACTCCCTCTTTATTTTTTGCATATGTTTGATTGTATTTTACTTCATCACTATTTGCATTGGTAGTTTTCAAAATAAAAAGCATGCATAAATTGGTTACCTTTGAAAGATCCTTTTTTTTTTTAAATCCTCTTACTCTATTTTATAAATAATAGAAGTTTTATTTTAAAATGATAATAAACTTTCATTTTGTAAATAATAGAAGTTTTATTTTAAAATGATAATAGAGATTCATTTTATAAATAATAGAATTTTTATTTTGAAATGATAATAGAGTTTCATTTTATAAATAAAAGAAGTTTCTTTAAATGATAATATACTTTCATTTGTAAATAATAATTATATTTATTTAATTAATAAAGGAAATTCATTTTTTAATAATAGTTGTTTATTTAAAAGATGATTGATATTCATTTAAAAAATAAAAAGTAAGGCTTTTATCTAAATTATAATGGAAAGCTCATTTTAAAGATAACAAAGCTTTTATTTTTTATTTTTAAAAAGAGAAGTTAGTAAAATTCCTTTTAATTAAAGGAAGAATTGCAAGTCTTGATTCATGAGAAAAAAAATGTCCCTTCAAAAGAGATCTGATCAAGTGCAACGAAAGATTCTGATCGAAATGGGAAGGATAGCTTCATTTATGAGAATTTATGAGAATACGGGATGGACATGATATATCTCCTCCTACCACCTGACTTATGGGAAGAAGAGTAATGGTGTGCAGATGAAAGATAATACCAGAGACATTGGAAAGGAAAACACATTGTCTGTTAAAGAGAAAGAGAGACAAGGAAAGAAAGGGGGTTGGATAATATTGGAAGAGGATGTTGAGACCAAAAATCCCATAGTTGCAAAAACTTAAAGGGGAGATAGACATTGGGGGAAGAAGAACTCCATGACAGAATGTGGTAACAACAAAAGAGTAACTAGAGTTTATCAAGTTGGTAAACATACTTATGATATCCTATTGTTATTATCTTTTTCTTGATGTTGTCCCTATTTGGGATAGTCATTCATTTATTCTCTCTCGAACGAATGTCAACTTTATTGAATAGCTCGTTGGCATTGTCTCTTACATCTGAGACTACTTTGTGTGGGCTACATCATCTAGACCCTTATATTCAGGTTTGGTTTGTGTAGGGTAGTCAACTCTTGTTTACACCCTAACCTCATCTCCTTGACATCATGTCGTCAAGTTTTGGGAACTATCCAGAGCACTAAGGAACTCTTTCTCCAAGCTGGCGAGTTGTTGGCTCTAAGCCCCAACTATTATCTCCTTGGTCACCCTATCGTTGTGTCTTACCATTATTTTAGCATTATAATACCCTAAGGACACCATTGTAAATGCAATATCTATCAAAAACTATGTGGCAAGAGGTATGTTGGCCGATGTTGTGTTTTTGAGCATCTCAGCCTATGGACGTCACCCGATTGGTTGATTCTTATGTGTTATTCATATTCCTATGGTAGTTTAAGGATAGAAAAACCCAATTACAGGTGGATTGTTTGCCTTTGGTTGAGTACTTGTGTATATAAATAAATTATCGTCATTGATTCCTTGAGCGCCACGTAGGATAGGGTTTTGTGTGGAGGCCTACCCCATTCATTGACCATAAATTGGACTTACTTATTAGACCTTGCTATCCTAGTCCACTTGTGTGTGCGTCATTCTAAAATTAATGGGAGTCTTCCTTTCCCTTAGGACTATTGGTAGTGTGTTTACCTTTGACTGTAATCTGGTTTGGTTTGAAGTCCCTTATTTAATGTAAATTAAGTTTACAGCTTCCTAAACATCTTTTTAATGATACTTTAATTTGTGAAGGTAAAAAAAAAAAGAGATGGTTTAATAATAAATTAAAGTAGGAGGATTTGATTTATTTAAATAGTTGTTAATAAATTTAAATAGGAAGCTTGGAATTATTAATTAACTAAAAGGGATTATTTATAAATTAAAGTAAATGACTTTGATTTATTAAATAAATAGAAATATTTTGTTTTTTAAATTAAGGGTATGAGAATTTAGTTTATAAAATAAAGAAAAATGGTTTATTTATGGATTAAAGTATGTGACATTGATTTATGAAACAAAGAAAGAGTTAGTTTATTTATGAAATAAAGTATTAGGAATTTGATCTAATAAGTAAATGAAAAAGGTTTATTTTATAGATTAAAGGTATGGGACTTTAATTTATGAAATAAAAAGGTAATATATTGCGCAAATTAAGTAATGAGGCTTAATTTATAGAAGTAGAGGAACCTAGTTATTTGATGATTAAAGGTATGGGACTTTAACTTGTCAAATAAAGGTTGAATGAATTGATTAAAGTGAAACCTATGATCTAGTTGTAATTGTTGAAAGACTCTCTACAATCAGTGAGAGGTGAAAATAAAAATAATTATTTTTATGATATCAACTATATAGTATATGGTTAGATACTTTGATTTAATTTGTATAGTTGCAATTTGGAAAATAAATTAGTAAATACATTTAGAAGCATGTCTATCATGGAACCATGAGTGCCCTGATCCCCTACTATCCTCAAATGATT
The DNA here is from genome assembly GCA_028583015.1 of Wollemia nobilis. NCBI lineage: Eukaryota > Viridiplantae > Streptophyta > Pinopsida > Araucariales > Araucariaceae > Wollemia > Wollemia nobilis. The sequence goes on along the minus strand of JAQPPZ010017023.1, from coordinate 1,318,390 downwards.
GATGGAAAGTGAAGAAGGACCAAAGAGGCAAATGGAACCATTGCACCAATTTGTTCTCTACTTGTAGTAATTTACTTATGTTTAAATAGATATGAATTGTGGGGAGATTTCCCTAATAAAATTGATGTAATATATTACTCTTTAAGGGCATTTACCATACTTACATGTAATAATTGCTTAATTTGTGGAAGATGTACCTTTAAATTATTGGTTTGAATTATCTATGTTTTGTGTTTAAACTCTTTTCAATTAATGTTCATTTTATTTAAATGTTGCTTCCTTTTTAGTATCCTTTGTATATTTTATGAATTATGCTTTTTATTAGATTTAGTATCTAGAATAATCCTTGCTTTTTCTTTCTAATCATCAAAAAATTAAGTAATGAGTTCTAGGGTGAACGTAGAGGATGACCTACGAGAATTGAGATCCCCTTAGGGTGAACATAGATGACCTAATGTAATTGAGACCCCCTTAGGGTGAACATAGATTACCTAAGGGAATTGAGACCCCCTTAGGGTGAACATAGGTGACCTAAGGGATTAAGACCCCTTAGGAAGAATGATAACTAAATTTAGGGAAACACTACATCTGAGTTAAGATAACTTGTCATGGAGATGAGATAGATAGCTTAACTTACAATACACAGAACATACCTACACATATTGACTTGTGTATGGTATGGATATGAGCGTATACCTTCAATTTACTAAAGGTGATAATTTTAGCTCATCAAGAGATGAGAGGGATAAAATTATTTGTAGTAACACATAATATGGCTACATAGATGGACTTGTGTTAGGATATCTAGTGAGATGTAGTTCTTTAGAATACTTAGGTAATTTAAACAATAGATCAATTAGAATTCACTTAGGGGTTTATGAATCCCTCTACTTAGTAAAGAATAAATAAAATTTATTTTCTTTTCTAAGTGTTATATTGTAGTTAATTTTGGGTTATTATATTTGGTATCAAAGATCTAGGTACAAGGGTATAGAGCTTCTTGTTTGCTAAAGGGATTTAGTGTCTCCAATGAAGGCTTGATTAGAGTTTAATCTAGAGTTGGGATGACCTAGAATCTTCTGCTTGCTATAATATAAAATAGAATTAATCCAAATGGGGAATGAATGTTATTATACCCTACATATAGTGAGTATGGGCTTTGGTATTTTTGTTACATAACAACCTTGAAATATCATCCTAATTATATTATTGATTCTTTTAACAAGAGAAAGTTGGACAGCCTGCCCGGATTCGTGGTGGCTACCGATTCCACCATGTAAATTCAAAAAAAAAAAAAAACAAGAGAACTATGTATTATGGTTTGAATTAGTGGTATAGTTTAAGGTGAATCTATAGCCTAATATTTTTCTTGGTGGTAACCAAGTTACAAATATCATCTAAGACCATAAAAGAGAGGCCTACATATAGACAAACTCAATAAAATAATGTTGAAAAATATATCTGAGATGAGGATCCAAGAAATTCAAATAGAGAGGTAGAAGACCTCACTGTTATAATTGCTACCATGCAGGATCAGATGAGACAAGTATTGGAAACAATTGCAAATTAGAACTTGTAAGCTAGAGGCTCATAGGTTGACCAAGTTGATGGGCTAATTGTAGAAAAGTTGCAAGCTAGAGCCCTTATAGAAAAGGAAATGACTAGGGATCTAAAAAATATTTGTATCTCCATGTTTTATGGAGAAGGTGAAGGGGATGCAGCTAAAGTCTGGCTAAGAGAATAGAAGTTTATTTTATAGCAGAAGGCTATTCCCCAAGAATATGAATAGTTTGGGCCACAATAAACTTAGAAGGGGCTACTTTAGATTGGTGGGGAACCTGCTATGATAGAAATAAATTTGATCCTGTTGATAGTAAATGGAAAGATTTTGTTGAAATATTCAAAAAGAGGTTTCTCATAGAACACTTCTATACCTTAAATATTGAAGAATTTTCAAATCTTTGGCAAGGAACTAAAATAGTGGATACATACTATAAGAAGTTGGTTTGGTTACTTATGTATGTTCCTACTTATTATGAGAATATGAGGGTTCACAAGTTTATTCATGAGTTGGAATCTAGAGTGAAGCATGATGTAAACATGCATGAACCTAAATTACTATAGAAAGCATATGGCTTGGCAAAGAAAGTAGAATCCCACCTGTAATTTAAATATGTTACCCTATCTGAGCAAGATTAAAAAGCACTATGGAAGAGGATTAGTCAAGAATTATTGAAATGGAAAGACGAAGAGGATCGAAAGACGAAGAACCCTTAGAATTTTGAGAAGAGAAATAATAGAAAACAAGGAAATTTCAAGAATTTCCAAAAGTTGACCAATAATAATCCCAACAATGCAAAGTATTATCCTCAAAAACAATAAAATTCAGCTCCAATAAGTAATATAGGGGAATATAAATAAAAAAATAAGCAAGGACCCAAGGATGGGTGTTATCATTACAAAGGCCCACATTATTCTAATCAATGTCTGCACCAACTAGGTCCAAGTTCATCCAATGCCAAAGGAAAGGAACTTGAGCATCATATCTATGCCACAATCAAGAAACAAAAGTTAGAGGGGCAAGCTACCCCATTTATTTTAAAAGGTAATATTTTTAATAAGCAAGTAAATATTCTAATAGACAGTGGGGCCACTGATATTTTTCTTTCTTCTAGTTTAGCAAGGAACATATAAGAAAGACCAGGATAAGTGGCCCATGGATGGAAGGTAGAGTATGGTTCTAGGTAAAAATACTTGGTAAACTAGTGTTATCCAATGGCAAAAATTACTTTAGCTAGTGGTAACACCAAATGTTATTTGTATGTAGCTCCACTTCATGCCTTTGATGTGATCCTACATATGGATTGGTTATAATCCCATAAGGACTTGATCAATTTCGAAGACAAATGAATCGAGTATTCAGATAAAGGTAGGAAAGGACTAAGAATTCATAGCAAGCAGGGGGCATTCAAACCTTAGATGTTTCCAAATATGCAATTGAAAAAAATCCCTCAAGAAAGGAGGCATAGTGTATTTTGTAAAAAACAATAAATTAGAAGATTATCAAAAGAGAGAGGTGTTAGGGAAGCACCCAATTTTATAGGATTTTAAGCATGTGTTCCTAGAGAATTTACCTAGACTCCCTCTTGTGTGGGAATTTGATTTTATAATTGACCTAATTCCAGGAGAAAAACCTATTTATAAATATCCATATAGGATGAATCCTATCAAGATGTAGAAACTAAAGGTTCAATTGCAAGGGCTATTGGAGAAGGGGTTGACAAAACCAAGTGTGTCACCTTGGGGTGCACCACTTTTATTTGTGAAAAAAGAAATATGGTTCACTAAGATTGCGTATTGACTACAAAATGTTAAATGAGGCTACAATCAAGAACCTATTGAGTGATAATTTTACCCAATTACAAAATCATACTCATAGTTAGGGTATTGTTAGAAAACCCTCTCTTGCAAAGAAATTATAAAATCTCTCCAAGGTTCTTGTTATCTTAATTAAAACATATGCTTTGTGTATCGCTCCAAATTTTTTGCACCCTTACCTTTAGGCTATAGGATCCGCTCCCGAAAGGGGGATGTGAAAAGGATGGGACAATACCTTAGACTAAGAGGCCTTTGAAGGTCCCGCCTCTCGAGGGAGGTGTATAAAGGTGAATTTTCGACGGATGGTGGGTTCACCAGGAAACTTTTGAATGGTAGTTTCCATGCCTAGGTTGAGAGGGTGTTTGATATGTTCATTTTTATGTTTGCTCATTCAACTCCTAGGTTTGGTCGATATGAATCTAATCTATTCTATATGCCAATGTGGATTTAAATGAGTATAGAAAATAGAAATGGATGCAAATAACAGAGAATATGCTAACTAGAAGAAATCATACCTAATTTTGGATGTCTGATGGAGATTCTGAGTCTTGTAGTAGTTCAGATCATTTCAGTTTGTACGTAATTGTTTGATATTGCTCGAGATAATCTTAAATCATAGAAGGTCATCTGAAATCAGACAAAATTATTTGTAATCTAACGAATTTTTCAGACGAATTCGTCAAAAACCTGCAATCACAAAAACAGACATGAAATACCAAATATTCAAGTGCAGAAGCAAGGGGTAATGGTAGAAATAACAACAAAAATGCCTAAATAACATATTATAATAACAGATAAGGAAATGCAATAAATTTAATGGTTGATTTTATCTTTATCATGCAATTATACTAAATGAGGTGAACTCCAAGATGCAAAATAGTAATAATTCTAACTAATGCAAAGCAAAACAGTAGATAGTGGAGAAAGAATGCAAACTTAGGGCACTAATTGCCGCCAATGTTGGCTACAGTCGAAATCGCCTACAAAATACAAAATCATATTGAATTGCGGCGTGATCTTCCGAGATCATACAGGATCATCTGCAATGATCTGAGCTTGCTTTGACTGAAAAATAATGAGGTTCCTACAAGAAAACTTAGAAAGGCACAAATGCAAATGATAATTCAAGGTATTTTAATGCACATAAAGATCAAATTACAGGGGAATTCAGCCAGGGGTAGGTCAAGGGGAGGGCCTAAGATTAAATAGGCATAGGAAGGAGGTTGGGAGGTTGGAGATCATCCCAATCTGGGAGATCTCCAACGTTGAAGGTCTCTAACGGCACAGACACGCTTTTGCCCTAGTTAGAGATGCCATTGAAATAGAAGCTAATTATGAACAAATCAATTTGGGACAAAATTGTCTGGACGTTTTGTTCCAGACGAATTCATCAGATAGGGGAAAATTTCATCTAATCAGCGGCAATATCGTCCAAAAGTCAAAACAAATCCTAAAAATGGCTCAAAAAATAGGGAAAGCAGGTAAAAGGTTGTTTAACGGATAGTTTGGGGTTAAAATTCAAATTTTAATATTTTATCTTTTTACTAATGTTTTAACCCTGTCAATTTTAGGGTGCTACATTTTGCCCCCTCTTTAGCGAATTTTCCAAAGAAAATGCGTTAAAGACGAGTTTTTCCCATTTTACGAGAAAGCAAAAATATACTCAATTTTTTAGACGATGATTCTTGGTCGAATCGTATGAATGCTGACTATGGTGCCCCCTCCGTGTTTTTACCCAAATTGAACGTTTGAGGTAAAAACGCGAAAAAGCAAAAATTAAAATTTTAAAATGCTGATGTTTAAATAAATTTAAAGAAAATAGGGAAAGCCCTAATTCATTTGTACTATTCAATTTTACTTTTCCAGAGCTCTTGCAGAGAGAAAAATGGTGGAGACAGCGCACAGAGCGATAGAGGTCCAGCGCGGGCTACGGGTAAGGATCTAATCCTAGTAGATTAGGTTTAATTTAACTTTGTGCAATTTTTGTGATTTAAATTTGATTGTTTGGGGCATCGTGGCCGTTTTTAGGCCGTCGACATCGTTGGGATGAAATCATCTCGATTTTGTCAAAATCGTCCCTAGATCATCGATTTCGTCTGATGGCAAAATCGACGAATTAGGGGTGATTTCATCCAACAAGGGGCGATTCCCAAGTTGCAAAATCAAAGACGATTTAGTCCTCACAAAGGATGATTTTTCCCAATTGGTGACGATATCATCCAATAGTGGACGATATCATTTAAAACTTGATTTTAAGTTGTTTAATTTGAATGATTAAGTTATTAATGATTTTGTTGTTTTATTGTTTGTTTTGCAGAAGGGATTACTAAAGAGCCAAGAATGGAAATATGGCAGGCTAAGAGATGACATAGCCACACTTGACCAGGCAGAGCGTGACCAACTTGGACAAGTCGGTCTACAGCATGTGGCAGAGATGCCATAAGTATCAACTGACATAGAGCTACTGACAGCCCTAGCAGAGAGATGGTATCTAGGGTCATCTTTGTTTCGATTACCGATAGGGGAGATGGCTCCCACTCTAGAGGACGTATGGAGGATCATGAGGATCCCCATACAAGGATAGCTGATGATGCCTGCAGCTAATCAAGGCCAGGTGATGATGAGGCTCACAAGAGACCCAAGCTTCACCCTAGAGAAGGGTGGAGTGAACATTGAGTCACTACGACAGATGCCTGGGGCATCTAGACTGACATAGGTTTTGGCAGGAGTTGTCGGTGGCTTACTGTTGTGCCACCAGAGTGGATGCAGACTACCTTGGGTGCTCTTAGACATAGTCTGCGACATGAGAGACCATGAGCATAGATTTGCATGGGGCAGCTTTGTTCTTTGTCGCTTGTATAGGATCCTGCATGGGGTCGTATACAAGGGAGGTCGATGTCTAGTTTTGACATCACTGCTGCAGGTTTGGTGCTGGGAGCACATTGCAGTGTGAAAGTCGATAGGGCTCCCATTGACAGGGGTTGACCGGGAGAGGCCCCAGATTTTCTATTGGTGTCTATAAAGGGGGTCATAGTGGCAAATAGATCTGTCGATGTCATAGAGGTTGCTAGATGACCTCATCTTGGACTAGATCACCTAGAGGCCATGGCAAGAGCACCTCGGGTGGGCAGAGGATGGGCAGGATCTGGCTCACATCATGCAAGTCTATTGGCTAAGGATGGAGCGAGGAGAGGTAGAGATCCATTGCTATGACCGAGAACTATGACAGTTCGATCTACAATAGGGGATCCCTTCTCTTAGGGATTATGAGTACTCCTGAGCTATTTGGGATAATACCACACTGAGTGAGGCTCTAGATATGTAGTGATTCTGGAGTCAGGACACGGACGATGCCCCCATCCAACCAGTGGATGGTGATGATGTTGATGTTGCGAATGGCTATGATGCCTGGTACATAGGAATCCGCCCTCCTTAGATGATGAGGGTGTAGGGTCTAGTGTACGCTATAGTGCACCAGATGGGGAGGCATCGATAGGCTGCTATTGAGGTAGCACGGGGTCACGAGGGGAGAGAGCAGGGATAGATCCCATAGGAGAGATGCCAGAGGATGGCACAGGCTCCACAAAGGCCATGGGAGACAGGACGGAGGGAGGAGGGACTCCCTTCGTAGTAGGGTGAGAGACCACCATCACCTGATAAGGGCAAGGGTGTTGACACAGGGGAGAGCAGTGAGACAGTGGCTCTCCGAGATGAGGTTGCCCTCCTCTGGGCTCAGGTGCAGACATTGTAGGATGAGGCTACATAGCTTAGAGATCAAGGCAAAGGGGTGAGCAGGGATGATCTATCATGGTCTATTGCTCAGACTGCATTCTACCAGGGTGTATACTTTTAGCTGGTTCCAGAGGTCCAGAGGGTACAACTGCCAACAAACATTGCAAAACCAGTCAGGCTAGGATCGACGAGGACATCCTCCCAATCGACAACGAGGACTCAAGATACATCTCAGACCTCTATGGGACCACCTCCTCCACAACAGGGTGGGAGAGGAGATGAGGCTGAGAGCTTGAGGGCTTCTCAAGGTTAGGTTTCGATGGACTACAGATTTTGGAGAGATTTTTGAGAGGATTGAGTATGCCAGGGTATAGATTATGGCATACCAATCCAGTTTTGATATGATGTATATAATTTTTTGGTATATATATATGATATTTTTGATGATATGACTTGTTCATATGTTTTTATGATGCTTTAATGGTTGAATTGTTTGCTTATTGAATTGATGATTCATGTAATTATGTCGTGTTTGAAATATTATAATTTGATGTCATGCTGGAAGATTTTAAATGAAATAATCTGATATAAACAATTGGTTGTGGTGGTGTGATGTGATAAAAAAATGGAAAGGGACTTCTAACAATAATTTCAAAGGACATTGTCACTATTATAGACCATTTCATGGAGTCACCACTCACTTGGTCGTCAAGCTAATCCCAGTATAGAAATATTGTTAAAAGTAAAAGAGTGCTTAAGAGACTATCTTAAGACTTTGTGTTGTGATGATGGAGATAATGATGGTTTGATGATTTGTTTTCAGATTTTCATAAAAAATAGTATGCATGAGATACTAAAGAAATATGATTTTGCTAGGCATAAATTCCTAAGTGTGATAAAATTTTGAACAATTCCTTAGAATTTATACCATGGTTGCAATATTGAATTTGAACATAATGACATAAAATAAAAAAAATGGGTGTTCATTTGTTTGTAAAGCATAATTGTGTAACATAATGATGCAAGTCATATGTTTTGATGAATTTGTTTTAAAATAAATGGAATATAAAATTAGAACAATGGTTTGTGCTAGGCATAGAATTATAGGTATAGACTTATACCATCATCGTGAAATCCAAAGAAGAAAATAGATGGTTGGTTTTATTGCAAGATGAATTTATGACTTTTGTTAAATAGAAAAATAATAATATGAAAATTTTGTTTGAAATTATTTTTAAGATTTTGTGAGAAGATGTATGTAATTGCTCTTATACAAACAACAAATTCTGAAATAAAATAATAAAATCATTCCGAAAATATTCACAGAAATATTTTAAATTATCTCAAAGAGAAATGTAGATTTATAAGGAATCCTCATGTGCAAATGTGAGTTCATTACCGATCTTGATTTATCATAATGATACAAAATATCTCAAATACAAATGTGTGTGCAATTGTTTTGTTCATTCACCAATTTTGAGCAAGATAATTTGATACAAGTAATTTGCCTTAACCAAATGAATGTTCGTTGACCATGATTTATATGCATGTAACCGTACTAGACTACTATGTAAGTGAGGTTATCAAGAGCTAGATAATCCATAAGCTGACAGAGATCTATACAAAAGAAGGTCGCTAAAGTGACAGACATATTGCCATGCTAGGGATTACCCAAGGCCAAGCGGGTTGGGCACAAACCACCTGTTATGGGGCTTACCTCACAGTTTTTGAATAATTGAGAATTCCAAGGATTCAAGCTCATTCACCCTTATTTTCTTTTCAAGGGGTAGGGAAAGGATTTTATTGATTTTGCTTTTGCATTTCTCTTTTGCTTCTCTTTTTTTTTTTTTTTTGTACTTTTGTATTTGTGCTTGATACTGAGATAATGCTGAAATATTGTTGTGATGATATAGAATAACATTTTTATTTTTCTCTTTTTTCTTCAACTTTTCTTTTCTTCCTATGCTAAGGATACTTTCTCGGATTAGCTGTAGAGCAGGGGATTTTTATTCTAGGTAGGGGTGAGCTTGTCCTTTTGTCAATTCTCAAAGATTCTAGACCATGTGCATGATACGATAGCAAGGGAAACTTTTCGCTTAGGAAACCAGTTCTACTATGTAGCATCATACCGAATTTGCAATGAAATCATTTTAATGTGAAAAGAGATACTTGACTCAAGTAAATTACAAGATCAGTTCTCTATGCTCAAAACTTTATTTAATTCAACTGTGGACTTTGATATAAGAGAGATGAATAATCATACCAAATAAAATCAAGATATTTATACATGTGAATGTGAAAGTGTGGGATTCCAAATAAATGCTAATTTATCCAAAATAACGAAAAATATAACTGCAATACTTCACAGTTTGAGAAGTACAAAATAAAAAAATGTTTTTGAAAATTTTGATGATTTTGAATGTTTTTGATGTTTTAAGTGATGAATTAAAAAGAAATACAAGGTAGTTATTTTTTTGAAAACATTTTAAAATAAGTGACTAAAAGGAAATAATAGGTAAAAAAAATATATACAATGATGAAATGACCAATTTTTATGCATAGTAACGTTTAAGATGCATAATGTTCATAGGTTCTTTAAGTTCTTTACCATCTAAGGTAGATAATTTGTATGCTCCTGATCCAAATTTAGCAGTGATGACATATGGTCCAAGCCAGTTGGGCTCAAATTTACCTTTAAGGTTTTTAGTTGCATTAGTATTTTTTTTATTTTCTTTTAAGACAAGGTTACCGATATCAAAGGATCAAGGATGAACTTTCTTAAGATATGCTCTCTTAAGCTTGTTAGGGTAGGCGCGAAGATGCTCCAAAGCATTAATGTGCTTTTCATCTAGAAGTTCTAGCTGACTAAATATGCCATCACGATATTCATCCCCTACTTCAGTATCTTGAAGTAGTAGAGCTAAAGAAGAAACTTCTAATTCAAGGGAAAAAATAGCTTCAGCACCATAAACCAAGACAAAAGGTGAAGTTCCAATGGGGGTTCGAACACTAGTTCGATAGGCCCACAAAGAAGGATATAACTGAGTGTGCCAATCTCGACCGGTTTTATTGACCAATTTTTTGAGAATTTTGATTAAGGTTTTATTAGATGCTTCTACTTGACCATTACCCTGAGGATAATAGGGAGTGGACCAGCGATGTTGAATTTTATATTTTTGACATAATTTCTTTACATTTTTATTTTTGAAACAAGTCCCATTATCTGAAATGAGATTGGCAGGAATTCTAAACCTACAAATAATTTGATTAAAAATAAATTTGGAAACTTGTGATCCAGTGCAAGAAGCTAATGGCATAGCTTCAACCCACTTCATGAAATACTCAGTGGCGGTTATGATGAATTTGTGTCCATCGGATGAAACAGGGTTGATTTTTCCAATAATGTCTAGGCCCCATTTTGAAAAATGCCAAGGAGACGAAATAGCCTGCAGTTCTTGTATAGGTGCATGGACAAGGTTAGCATGTTTCTGGCACTTGTCGCAATGTCGCACATAATTATGTGCATCATTTTCCATGGTAAGCCAAAAATATCCTATCCGAAGGAGTGTCTTAGCAATGGGGCTACCACTAAAATGTCCCCCACAAGATCCATTGTGGGCTTCATTCAAAGTTGATCTGGATTTTTCTAGATTCAAACATCTCAATAAGATGCCTTCAAAATATCTTCTGTACAAGGTATTACCAATAATCACAATGCGGCTTTCTTGTCTACGTAATAACCTATGCTGGTTGCTAGTACAACCATTAGGGAAGGTTCCTTTCAGCAAAAAATTAAATGTATCAGTATACCATGGTTCAGGAGTTGTTTCATTGATGAGAAACACGTCCAAGGGTTCTAAACACAATTTTATTGAAGCGGGTTCCTAGAGTCAACGAATAATGATGGTAGCATATTCATAATCTAACTCCAAGGGTAAAAGAGATGCAGTTGCAACCATAGCATCAACCGCACGATTGCTAGTTCGAGGAATAGCTTCCAAAGTAACTTATCAAACAAGGTTAATAACTACAAAACATAGGCTTTATATGGGCGTAATTTATCATCTCTAGTCTGATAAACATCATTGATTTGGTTTATGACAAGTTGGGAGTCACCAAAAACCAATAAAATTTTAATTTTCAATGCCAAGGTAGCTCGTAATCCAAGGATAAGAGCTTCATATTCAGCAATGTTATTGGTGCAAGCAAATGTTAATTTGAAGGACAAAGGTATAGGATGTTTTTTTGGAGATATTAAAATAATACCCGCACCAGCCCCACTCATGCATCGAGCTCCATCAAAGTATAAGGACCATTGCTCTGAATGGTCTGCCTCGAGTTTAAGGCATTCATCAGGAAACTCAATGATGAGGGGATGAGTAGATTCTAAGGGTGCAGCAACTAATTGATCTGCTATGATTTGACCCTTAACATACTTTTGTCCTATAAAGGTGAGTTCAAATTTGCTTAACGCAAGAATCCATTTGGTTGTGCGACCAGATAAATATGGTCGACTCATGAGATATCGCAAAGGGTCGAATTTGGCAATAACATACGTTTTCTGACTGAGCATATAATGTCATAGTTTCTATGTAGAAAATACGACTGCTAGACATAATTTTTGTAATATGGTATATCAAGTTTCATAAGTGATTAAGGTTCTGCTAATGTAATAATTAGTGCGTTCTTTCTTCTCATCATCAAGATAGGCTAACATAGCTCCTAAGGTAGAATCAAAAGCAAAAATGTACAAGATAAAAGGGTGATCAGATCTAGGTGGGGAAAGCACTGGCGGTTGAAGGAGATATTTCTTAAGTCCAAATGCTTCCTGGCATTCTTCCTCCCAATGAAAAGGGACATCTTTCTTAAGAAGCTTAAGAAAGGGTCTAGTTTTGTCCACCAACTTGTCGATGAAGCGACGAATAGCTTGAAGCTTACCTTGTAAACTTCATAATTCTAATATATTGGTGGGTACGGGCATATCTATGATAGTTGCAATCTTGAGAGGGTCAATTTCAATGCCACATAAAGAAACTATAACCCCTAATAATTTACCGGACTTAACTCCGAATATGCATTTAGTTGGATTTAGTCGGATAAGATATTCCCTTAACCAATCAAATACTTTTCTTAAGTCATTTAGATGATCATCTTCTTTGATGGAACGAGCTATGATATCATCTACATAATCATGTAGGATATCATGCATCATATCGTGAAAGATATAAGTCATAGCTCATTGATAGGTTGCACCTACATTCTTTAAGAAAAATAGCATCACTTTCCAACAAAAGGTTCCCCAAGGGGTAATAAAGGTTGTTTTGGCCTGATTTTCAAGAGCTATCCTGATCTGATTATAACATAAAAATCCATCTATTAAGGCTATCATTCCACTTCTAGCAGTAAAGTCAATGTTTTGATCCATATTGGGAAGAGGAAAATCATATTTAGGGTATGCAACATTAATATCTCTAAAGTCTGTACAAACCCTAACTTTAGTGGCTTCTTTCTTAGTTACTAGAACTACATTAGAGATCCATTCGGCATAATCAATGGCTTGTATAAAAATGACTTTCAATAGTTTTTCTAGTTCTCCTTTGACTAGTAAGGCCACTTTAGGATGCATTTTTTTGAGTTTATGTTTAACAGGTTTAGCATTTGGATGGACCACTAGATGATGCATAACTACAGAAGGGTCCAAACCTGGCATGTCTTCATATGTCCAAGCAAAGACATCTTCATAATCTTTAAGAAATGAAATGTATTTATATTGTTTTTCTTGACTTAATTTTGATCCAATATGGATTATGTGAGGGTTATGTTCGGTTCCAATGTTAATTTTTATAACATTTTCAACTTCCATATGTAAATCTCTCTCAAAATTAGGTGGGGTGGATGAAACACCCAATTCTTGTAATTCTTCCAAGGTTAGCTTGGATAATTCGTCTTGAGGAGTCGAGGCCTCAAGCTGAGCTATACTAGGTATAGAACCATCAAAATAAAATTTGTTATGTAACAATTCCTCAATGAAGACATCATGAAAAATATCCCCTTCCAACTCGTCGTCGAATTCAACAATCATTTCAGGGTAGGCTATGGATAGCATATTGCAGGTAAAAGAATTATTCTTTAGACACAAAGAATCTAGTTTATCTAGATAATATTGATAACATACGAGATGGTCATCATCCTCAAATGGAAAGGGCTAACCTTTACTCGAAAATAGGCCCACACCACAGCGGGCAGGCCACGGTTCTACCTCAAAAGGTTCTTTCATACCATTTTGGAAAGGTCCTAAACCTTTCCCTTTATATCCCAATTTAAGCATTATGGGCTTAGCTTTAAGATAATCATTAGCAAAATAGCATCTAGCATATCCATCACAATGTGTCTTAATGTTTCTGGGTATTATTCCCCAATCATATCCTTTATAAATAAAAGCACAACTCTCAAATTGGTAGATATTTCCCATAGGTTGTGGGAGACCCAAGGTATGAGGAGAGGGTGGGAGTTTATTTAAAAGAAGGGAAGTTTTCATAGCAGTGTTGGCTTCCTCAGATATAATAATTGTAGATAAATCGAGTAAGAGCTCATCAGTAAGAGCATAAGAAGTAGAAGAAACATTTCCTACATCATAGGGTGTAGAAAGGATGCCAGTAGTGGATGTAGATGTCATAGGGATATTGATGGGTGAATCTATAGGTATGGAAGGTATAGGATTAAAACAAGAAGCATTGGTTGTCGGTTTATGATCGTTTCAAAGTCCTAATGTGGTTGGTTCAGAAGATGGTTGAGCTAAATGTATAGGTGTAGTTGAAAGAGTAGATGATGTTATGGGTGTATGTTTCACACGTTTAGACGGATGATAAGAACTAGGATGTGTGGATGACAGGGCAGGGCAAAATTGCACTCCAACAAGTTCTACCAAAGCACACATATCAAAGGGTCTAGGATCACCATGAATGGTAACCAATTGGTTTTTAAATTCGAATTTAACACACTGATGTAAAGTGGAGGGAACCGCTCGCATCACATTGATCCAAGGGCGACCCAGAAGTATATTGTACGATGCAGGGCAGTGTACAATAAACACGGTCATATCCAGGGTTCTAGGACCAAATTGCAAGGGTATAGTAATGACTCCACACGTTTCTTATGTCTCATCATTGAAGGCTTTGATAATCATATCAGTTCTTTTCATTTCATCACTTCTAAACCCAAATCGTTGGTAGAAGTCAAAAGTGCATATGTTTAAATATGAACCATTATCAATCAAGACTCGTTTAATAGCTACATCTCCAATTAGGGCAGTAATATATAAGGGGTTATCCTTATGTAAACTATGTTTCAGGATATCTTTATCTCGAAATTCAATACAATCAACTTCTTGAGTGATGATAGTATTGGCCATGGCTTCAGGTTGAATGTTTTGTGGTACCATCATTTGGCTTAATGTAAACATTAATTCATCCCTATGTGTAGGAGAAGATCTTAATAGGTCCAAAAGGGAAATTTTGGTTGTAGTATTGGATAATTGCTCATTAATATTGTAAGGAGGTTTAGGTTGAACATTAGATGTATAATTCCCTTTATTGGGATTTTTCAAAACAAATGGGGTTGATCCATCGTTCTGAGTTTGATCCTATTGAGAAGTTTGAGCTTGTTATCTGGTAATGGATCCGATGGTTCCTACAATATTATTTTGCATATGATGAATAGGTCTTGGTCTAGCATTTATAGCTTGTTCATTAGAAACTATTTGGTGAGAAGATGGTCTAGTAGTGACTCTTCAAGGAAATGGTTCTTCTGGAACCATAGAACTAGTGATAGGTTGAATAGGATCTGATTCATCTTAAAAACTATTCGATTGATTTGAAGTGATTTCCATGTCACTTTCAGTCTCATATTCGGTGTCACTAAGATCAAACATCCGAATATTATGTAGAGGTCTGGTCGTAACTATGGATAAAGTTGTGTCAAATATTTGAGGATCAGAAATAGGTAATTGTCCACTAATAGTCCCTACATATCAGGTAGGAGGAGGAACATTGTGATGCTCAATTTGATTGGCCACCTCTTTACCATGTTTTGGTAAAGGATGTTGAAATATGTCCAATGATTGATTGGCATTCTGATTCTAATTTTGGGGAGTATTCTTTTGAGCGTTATTAGAAGGATTTTGTTTAGGTTGGAAGGCTTGCACCTCCATCTCATTATTATCAATCAAATATTGTATTTTATGTTTTAATATTTTACAAGAGTTGGTGGTGTGTCCAAGTCCTCTATGAAAATCACAATATAAATCAGCTCTGTATCCGGGTATAGTTGGATCAGGTTCTCGGATAGCTGGTAATTGGATCAAGCCTCATGCTAGTAATTGCGGGAGAATGGTTGATAAAGGTTGATTTAACCTATTAAATTCTTGGGGTGGTTTATCAGGAGGATTCAATATAAACTTCTCTATTGTTTTTGCAGTGTTACCATTAGCAATTTTTCTGCTATCAGTGACTTCGTCACCCACAACTTGTTTATTTTTATATTTATTTTTGGATGTTTTCTCATCATCTTTCCTTTTGATCTGACCTCTTCTAATGAGAGCATCTTCCATCCTTCGAGCTAATTCTATAGCTTGATCGAATATGGTCAAAAAAGTAGTTGATAATTCATAGGATAGTTGTTCTTGTAAATTATTGATACAAATATCCAACATCTCCCGATAAGGTAACACAAAGTGTAATTTTCCTATCAACTGTCTCCATCGAGCTAAGAAGTTAGCAAAAAACTCATCTTTGTCTTGTTTTAGGTTGTACATATCTTTAATGGTTACATGCCTTTCTATATAGGCACTAAATTGATGCACAAAAGACTTAGCAGTCTCTTCAAAATTTCTCAAAGAATGAGTAGGTAATTGATAATACCATTCCAATGCCATCCCCCCTAAGCTTTTCGGGAACATTTTTAGTAATAGCAAATCATCATGTGATATGTCATGACATGTTATCCTAAACATATGAAGATGCTCTATGGGATCTTCGGTTCCTTTATAGATAGGTAGGACAGGCATAGGAAAGTGTTTGGGATATGGTTGTGCTACAACTATAGGATCGAGAGGTTGACTACACATCTCTCGATAATTGTATGAGGGACGGTAGGGATCTATTTGGTCCATGCAAGAGACTAACTGTTTCACCATGGCTTCCAAATTACCAGTTTTTCCACCATATTGGTTTGATGGTACATGAGTATGGGTCTTGTGACCGTAGGAAGGCGAGACATAAGGATTAGATGCTATATTGTTGTTAGGCAAATGGTTGGTAGGAAGAGTATTATGAAGAAGATTTGTTGTAGCATTATGTTGTATCCCAGATTGTTGGAAATCGGTATTTGGTTTTGTTTTAGGATTTTGTTGATTTGAAGTATATTGATCAATAGCTTGGCAATATAGAGCAGTGAATGAAGGTTTATTTTGTGTGGGGATAACCTTTGGCTTGGTAACAGGCACTCTAGGTGGTTGGGTAGCCTATTGTTGTTGCATGTTTTGGATTATAGCATCCATGTCCAAATTGGACGGTCCATCTTGATCACTCTCTTGATCAATGAAGGACAAAGGATTAGTGCATGTGTGATATATGTCTTCTAGGGTCGCTTGAGTATCACTATTTTGATCTTTATCCATATGAACTACTCTATTAAGGGTGCCAATATTATTATTGAGAAATTTCTAAAAATGGTCCATGTTCACAAAGGTAACAACTCCTTCTGGAGTTATTTTAGGAGATGAGGATCCTTCCTTTGGGTTCACCAAAATTTATCACTCCAAATTTTTTGCACCCTTATCTTCAAGCTATAGGATCCCTGCCCGGAAGGGGGATGTGAAAAGGATGGGACAATACCTCGAACTGAGAGGCCTTTGAAGGTCTCGCCTCTCGGGGGAGGTGTATAAAAGTGAATTTTTGATGGATGGTGGGTTCACCAAGAAAATTTTGAATGGCATTTTCCATGCCTAGGTTGAGAGGGTGTTTGATATGTTCATTTTTATGTTTGCTCATTCAACTCCTAGGTTTGGCCGATATGAATCTAATCTATTCTATATGCCAATGCGGATTTAAATGAGTACAGAAAATAGATATGGATGCAAATAATAGAGAATATGTAACTAGAAGAAATCATACCTAATTTTAGATGTCTGATGGAGATTCTGAGTCTTGTAGTAGTTCAGATCATTTCAGTTTGTACGTAATCGTCTGATATTACTCGAAATTGTCTTAAATCACAAAAGGTCATCTAAAATCAGATAGAATCATCTGTAATCTGATGAATTCATCAGAAGAATTCATCAAAAACCTACAATCATAAAAACAGACACAAAATACCAAATATGCAAGTGCAAAAACAAGGGATAATGGTAGAAATAATAGCAAAAATACCTAAATAACAGATTATAATAACAAATAAGGAAATGCAATAAATTTAATGGTTGATTTTATCTTTATCATGCCATTATACTAAATGAGATGAACTCCAAGATGCAAAATAGTAATAAGTCTAACTAATGCAAAACAAAACAGTAGATAGTGGAGAAAGAATGCAAACTTAGGGCACTGATTGCCCCCAATGTTGGCTGCAGTCAAAATCGCCTGCAAAATACAAAATCATCTTGAATTGCAGCGTGATCATCCAAGATCGTACAGGATTGTCTGCGACGATCTGAGCTTGCTCCGACTAAAAAATAATGAGGTTCCTGCAAGAAAACTTAGAAAGGCACAAATGCAAATGATAATTCAGGGTATTCTAATGCACACAAAGATCAAATTACAAGGGAATTCAGCTAGGGGTAGGTCAAGGGGAGGGCGTAAGATTAAATAGGCATAGGAAGGAGGTTGGTAGGTTGGAGATCATCCCAATATTGGAGATATCCAATGGGGAATGTCTCTAACGGTGTAGACACGCTTTTTCCTCGATTAGAGACGTCGTTGAAACAAAAGCTAATTATGAACAAATTAGTTTGGTACGAAATCTTCTGGACATTCTGTTCCAGATGAATTCATCAGATAGGGGATTATTTCATCTAATCTATGACGCTATCATCCAATGATAAAAAAAATCCTAAAAATGGCACAAAAAATGGGGAAAGCAGGTAAAAGGCTGTTTAATGGGCAGTTTGGGGTTAAAATTCAAATTTTAATATTTTATCTTTTTACTAATGTTTTAACCATGCCAATTTTAGGGTGCTACACTTTGAATGTATGTGAAAATTATGTCAATGTGTGCCAAGTACCTGTTGGAACAAAATTTTCCTTCGGTTAATAGTGTTGCACCTTAGACTTTGCCAACATTGAATAGACAGATCCTACTTGAGATCATCTGTCTAGTCTCCAGAGAAGGCTGGTTCCTTTGAGTTTTTAGAGAAAAGGGGAACAAGAGATAAGGGAAATATAGCCTAAGCTAGAACTTTTCTCATAGTATAGATTAGACAACAACAAACATTGATGATGCAGATTACTACTTTTAGAGCTTTATTTATATCTTCTATATAGAAATCACGAATTCTTGAGTGTAACTTTTAGATGTTCATCTAAAAGCATGTAAATATCTTTAATGTTCAAATCTAGAAACAAGATCCATACGTGCACAGTCCAGATTTCAAAATAGATACATTATAAACCTTAGAATTAATAAAAGTTAAAACACTAGATACATACACTCGCACACAGAAGTTTTGGAAACCAGAAGAAGAAATCTTTTATTGCTTGAAAACTAGTACATGTACATCAAGCTTGTAAACGTCCAAGAGCCGACCTTTTTTTGGAGTCGCTCACCCCTATATATACCCTAAAAGAGTATCTTTTTCTAAGTACATCTTACTATTTTACAAGCAATCATCTATAATTTCTAATAATTCTAGACAAGCCTATCATATTTTCAATCATCTGGCAAGCCTGCTCTATCCTAGATTTCTGATAATAATGTCAAAAATCACTTCTTGGTGTCAGTGCATGCCTTTGATTGCCAAAAATACATTTTATTCCTTTACAGCTAGCGTGTCGTGAAATCGTGACATTCTTTCCTTGCTTTGCTCTTTTGCCACCTCCAACCACAAAAATGAGACATGTGAAATCACGACATTCATCTCTTGTTTTGCTCTTCTATCGCTTCCAACCGTGAAAATGAGACATGTCATGAAATCATGACATTTGTCTCTTGCTTTGCTTTTCTGCCACTTCTAGCCACAAAAATGAGACATGTTGTGAAATCGTGACATCCGTCTCTTGCTTTGCTCTTCTACCGCTTCTAGTCACGAAAATGAGACATGTCATGAAATCGTGATATTCTTCTCTTACTTTGCTCTTTTGCTGCCTCTTGCCATGAAAATGAGACATTTCATGAAATCGTGACATCCATCTCTTGCCTTGCTCTCTGCTGCTTCCAATCTCTAAAATGAGACATGTCACGAAATGGCGACATCTTTGTCTTTTCCTTCATTTCTTTTGGGCGGTCGTGAAAATGCGACATGTCACGAAATCACGACATTCTTTCTTGCTTGCACTCTTTTTTTGTCTTCGGCCGTGAAAATGTGACATGTCACAAAATCACGACATTCTTTCCCGCTTGGACTCTTTTGCCGCCTTCAGTCGCAAAAATGCAACATGTCGCGATATCGCAACACTTTTGCCTCCTTTCTCCCTTCTGTTGCTCTTGATCGCGAAAATGCAACATGTCGCGATATCGCAACACTTTTGCCTCCTTGCTCCCTTCTGTTGCTCTTGATCGCAAAAATGCAACATGTCGTGATATCGCGACACTTTTTCCTCCTTGCTCTTTCTCTTTGCTTTGGACCGCGAAAATGCAACATGTCGTGATATCGTGACACTTTTTCCTCCTTGCTCTTTCTCTTTGCTTTGAATCGCAAAAATGCAACATGTCACGATATCATGACACTTTTGCCTCTTTGTTCTCTTTTGTTGCTCTTAGTCGTGAAAATGCAACATGTCACGATATCGTGACACTTTTGCCTCCTTGATCCCTTTTGTTGCTCTGAGCCGCGATAATGCAACATGTCGCGATATCGCGACACTTTTGCCTCCTTGTTCCTTTTTGTTGCTCTTAGCCGCGAAAATGCAAAATGTCGCGATATCATGACACTTTTTCCTCCTTGCTCCCTTTTGTTGCTCTTAGCTACGAAAATGCAAAATGTCGCGATATCGTGACACTTTTGCCTCCTTGCTCCCTTTTGTTGCTCTTAGTCACAAAAATGCAACATGTCGCGATATCGCAACACTTTTGCCTCCTTGCTCCCTTTTGTTGCTCTTAGCCATGAAAATGCAACATGTCGCGATATCGTGACACTTTTTCCTCCTTGCTCCCTTTTGTTGCTCTTAGCCGTGAAAATGCAACATGTCGCGATATCGCGACACTTTTGCCTCCTTGCGGTATTTTACTTCTTCTTTGATATTTAGCATATGATCCACTTCGGTCTTCTTGGAAAATATGCAAAAAGGTGCATCAGCTATTTTTCTATAGTTAGTCACTTTTTGACTAACATTCTTGGTGCCTTTCGGGGGAATTTTTTGCTTGCAAAAATTTTGAACAAGGCCTTTATCCATTGGGAAACAGAGTCAACAACGCAGTTATAAAAAAGAATATTTTAGATAAAGACAAAGAAAATAGGAAAATGCAGTTGGATTAAAAGTGAACATTACCTTGTCAAAACTCCCTCTATACCTTAGTATCTCTTATTCAAAAAAAATGTTGACTTCTAATTGGCTGCGATTGAAATTTCTTTTGTTAAGGCCGAAAAATGGTAATATTTACAAATATTGTCTGAATATACTTATATTATACTGTACATATAATTATTTTTCTACTTTCTCAACAGAAATATGACTTTAGGTGAAATGCATTCACCGTGATGGGAAAAACCCATCCATATTGATCTTTCAACTCAAAAGCATTGAACTGTTTCTCTGAAACAATTTCAAATGGTCCCTCCCAGAAAGCATCGAATTTATCATGGTTACCTGGCTTAGCTTTCTTTACATCCTATTTCAAAACCAAGTCTCCCACTCTAAATTTTTTTGCAGTTGTCTTTTTGTTGAACCATCCTTCAGTATCTGCCATATGCTTCTAATTGTGATTGTATGATTGCTCTCTTTGTTATTCTAACTGTAAGAGATGCATTGCTCCTGCAACTGCGTGTAGAATTTTGTCAATATGAGGTAGCGAGTAATGATTTTTGAGTGATGCTCTATTTAGATTTTTGAAATCTACACACAATCTGATATCTCCATTTTTCTTCCTGACTGGTACCAAGTTTGCCACCCAGGTGGAGTGTTTAACAAGGTATACTATCTTAGCTTGAAGGAGTTTTAGCAGTTCTTGTTTCATTAAAGATTTTTTCTTCAGATTCACTGGTCTTTGATTTTGCCTAAAAGGCTTAGCTCCTTCTTCTGATTCTATGGTATGTTGAATAACATAGTTATTGTACTCTTTTAGATCACTATACACCCAAGCTATGATGTCAAGGAATTTTTTATACAATTCTCTAATCTGGTTCACTTCATCTTCTGTACAACTAATTCCAACCTTAATCATTTTTCCTGGCTCCAAATTTACATCTTTGTATATTTGTTTATCGACCTTGATTTTATGGCCAACTGCTCTATCATTGTTATCAAACAGGCTTTCAAGAGTGATGAGACCCTTAGGAATATGATTATTTTTTAACTGAATAATGTCCTCTTCCTCTTCAACCTGCAGATCCCGATTGGATGAGCAATTCATTTGATGGATTAAGAAATCTAGTATCTGTTCATCATTTTCACAAACTTGCCAAAAAATATTTTTATCAGGCACTGAAGACCTGTATATAAGTCTAACAGTTTTAGACTTTTGAATAACATTACTTACATGACAAAATTTAGCTCCCACTAAAGCTAACAAATCTGCATGGGTATTCTGTTCTCTAGGGATAAAATTTATATTTAGGGCCTCAAAGGCCTCTAAGAGATCCCACACTTTGTTCCTGTAAGAATTCAAATAATGTTGTTTACTTATACATTTTTTGGTGACTTGATTCATAATAAGTTATGAATATCCATAGATGAGTAACTGTTTGATTCCCAATTACTCAGCCCTTCTTAACCCTAAGCATAGGGCCTCATATTATGCTATGTTATTGGAGCAACTCCAAGTCAACCTGTAAGAGAAAACCTTTTCCTCTTCGATGGGAGAAATCAAAACTATTCTGGCACCAGCTCCATTCTTGCACCTAGCCCCATCAAAGAAAAGCTTTCACAATTAATTCACAGAACCATACTTTTCTAGGGAGGGTATCAATTTTCATTTTGGTTTCTCAATAGAATAATTTCCTATTTCTATTTCTATCATGGCATTAAAATTTTGTAGAGAAAACTCATCCTCATATTGGAGCTCTTCTAATGTTTCTTCCATTAGATATTCTTCTATTGCTTCTTCAGTCATCATATTTACATGGCCAGTTTCACCAATATGTTCTACATGAAACATAGATGGTTTCTCATTAAAAATCTTGAACCTTCTACCTTTGAAAGGTATCTCCAAATGAGAATAATCTAAGGATAAGTATCCTCCCATATTTGTTGTGAACTCTCTGGATAGACACATACCAAAATAGGGCTCCAAGTCTATGACTACTACCTCTTGTATGATTGTCATCTGAGGCATTTTATGTAGTCGTATGGGAATATCCTTTATCACTCCTATAGTTTTTACTGGAGTACCATCTAACTGTAGGATGCCTGCACTGCTCCTAGTGTACTCCATTCCCATAATATCACATACTACTTTGGGTATCACAGTGGTAGCAACGCCTGAATCTATCATGTAGTTGTGGACAACCCATCCTTCCATTTGAAGGGACAAATAAAAAGGTGGTGGCCTATTCTTACCAGTGGCATACATCAATTTCATTAGAACCATTTTTGAAGATTGTGCAGTATCACCTCCATTTTCCATTGTTCTTAGGGATTCTTGTAGGATATCAATTTGACCTAGGATTTGAAGAGCATCATACATACTTGCATTAGAAGAAGTCTTTTTCATTTCCTCTACTATACTAAATGTAGGTGAATCAACTATTCTTTCTCTTTCTTTGGAAAAATTTTCATATTTATTTTTGTATCCCTGGGTAGCTTCAGTTCTTTGCCCTTTTGTCAATGAGAGGAATCTCAACCTTTTCCTGGCCTATTCTTGGGTTTCATTTCCCCCCCGAGGAATAAATTCTTTGTGTGTTTCTTGCCCTTGAATTTTGGCTGGAAACTAATATTTTTTTTCCTGAGGGAGACTTCCCTTAGGGGTTTCTTTGGGAAATTCCTTGGGAGTAGGGGAAACATTCAATGGCTGAAGCTCCTTAGGGTCTACTTGCAATGGTTTCTTACCTGATCTTGTCAAAACTGAAACATGTTCTATTGTAGGCATCATGAAGTTGTGGTCCTTCTCTCTAATCATATTTACATGGCCTTTCATTTTTTCTTTACTCTTTTCAACTGTTATACTTTGTACATAATGTTGGTGTATCATACACAAACTTTCCCCATGTGGATCGTTACATGTAGTACACCAAAAGTTAGAATAAGTGGGAGGCTCCTCGTCCTCCACTGTCTTATTTGTATATACCATGCGCGGTCTCTCTTATCCCCTATTACTTGATTGTGTTGCATCTCTCATTACCTGAGGGAACCTCCTTGGCAGAACATTCCTTTCAACTTGTCTCTTTTTTATGGATGCCATTTCATTTAACAATGTCTTCATTGTATCAATTATGGTCGTGTATTGATCACTGGGGGAGCTAATGCAAGGGGTGTGGCTAGTAATGCAAGGAATGTAGGAGGTGCAGCTATAGCTGGGAGGGCCTATGTTGATGGGAGTACAGGCAGTTTAAGAATTGATGCATGGGAAAGCTCTGGTAAAATTGGCAATAGAATTTTTTATGGATATATTTTTGTAGCGATGAGATTAGCTTAGCCCTTTACTGCCTCTACATAGATCCCATGAAAAGTGTTTACACGGGATTGCCTTATTATCATACTGAGATCTGATTCAAAAGACCTTAAATAATAGCATATAGCTTGTTCTTCCATGGGCTTTAGGCCTTGCGGTACTCTATCACAAGTTCTGGTAAATCTGATGGTGAAATCTTGGATTTCTTCTTGTGGATGCCTCTCAATGATAGTGAATTGATTTAGCAATGTGAAAGGATCAACATGTATATTAAATTCATTGACCAGACAGCCGGTCAGTACTACCCAAGAAGTAATGGATCCAGCGAGAAGCGCTCTGTACGAATAGAGCATCTTTCCTTTCAAAGATATAATAAACAATGTGACCATTACATTTTCTTGAGTGATGTTGTAAATAGATGCTAGCACTGATACATCTAAACAGTGCTTATCTACTATTTTTCCTATTTTGTCAAAGGTCGGTAATGCTTTTAGTGCAGCTTATGAAATTTGGTGGTGTGTTCCCAATTTCAAAGGGCCATTTTGATTTGACACAAGATGCGCTGGGGTAGGGGCGACTGCCATGATTGCTAAAGGAGTTACAACCACTATGGGATTACTTGTAGATGCTCCTACAGTGGGTGTTGAAGAGGTGCTAATGGTTTCGGGTGAATTTGATCGTGTGCCTAGCATAGGGTGTGCTTTTAGGATTTCGAGATGTAGTTCAAAGAACTCGATAGGTTCTTCAGAGTTTGTAGCTTAGGATCTGGTTATCATAAGGCTATATAACTAGAAGGTTTCTACACAAGGTCTTTCTTTTATGGTATAAATGCAATGGAGTCACCAAGTGGTTTTTCTTGAGATTTAAAAAAAAAAAGGCTCTTAAGGTAAAACACCAAAACTTATACAATACTGTGGGATTGCTGGTCCCACCGGGCATACCAAAAACTATTGTAACAAAATCTTCCTTTGGTTAATAGTGTTGCATCTTAGACTTTGCCAACATTGAATAGACAGATCCTGCTTGAGATCATCTGTCTAGTCTCCAGAGAAGGCTAGTTCCTTTGAGTTTTTAGAGAAAAGGGGAACAAGAGATAAGAGAAATATAGCCTAAGATAAAAAATTTCTCATGGTACATATTAGACAACAAAAAACATTGATGATGCAAATTACTACTTTCAGAGCTTTCTTTATATCTTTTTTATAGAAATCATGAATTCCTGAGTGTGACTTTTAGATGTTCGTCTAAAAGCATGTAAATATATTTTAATGTTCAACTCTAGAAACAAGATCTATACGTGCACAGTACAAATTTTAGAACAAATACATTATAAACCTTAGAATGAATAAAATTTAAAACACCATATACATACACTCGCACACAAAAGTTTCGAAATCTAAAAGAAGAAATCTTTTATTGCTTAAAACCCAATACATGTACATCAAGCTTGTAAACATCCAAGAGCCGACCTTTTTTTTGGAGTCACTCACCCCTATATATACCCTAAAAGAGTATCTTTTTCTAATTACATCTTACCATTTTACAAGCAATCATCTATAATTTCTAATAATTCTAGACGAGCCTGTCACATTTTCAATCGTCTGGCAAGCCTGCTCTATCCTAGATTTCTGATAATCATGACTTCTTGGTGTCAGTGCATGCCTTTGATTGTAAAAAATACATTTTATTCCTTTACATCTAGCGTGTCATGAAATTGTGATATTATTTCCTTGATTTGCTCTTTTGCCACCTCTAGTCACGAAAATGAGACATGTCGCAAAATTGTGACATTCGTCTCTTGTTTTGCTCTTCTACCGCTTCCAACCACAAAAATGAGACATGTCACAAAATCATGATATCCGTATCTTGCTTTGCTTTTCTACCACTTCCAGCCATGAAAATGAGACATGTCATGAAATCACGACATCCGTCTCTTGCTTTGCTTTTCTACCGCTTCCAACTGCAAAAATGAGACATGTCATGAAATCGCGACATTCATCTCTTACTTTGCTCTTTTGCTGCCTCCTGCCATGAAAATGAGACATGTCATGAAATCACGACATCCGTCTCTTGCTTTGCTCTTCTGCTGCTTCCAGCCATGAAAATGAGACATGTCACGAAATCACGACATCTTTATGTCTTTTCCTTCATTTCTTCTGGGCGGTCACAAAAATGTGACATGTCATGAAATCGCGACATTCTTTCCTTCTTGGACTCTTTTTCCACCTTCATTCACGAAAATGTGACATGTCATGAAATTGTGACATTCTTTCCTACTTGGATTCTTTTTTCGCCTTCAGCCATGAAAATGCAACATGTTGCGATATCACGACACTTTTGCCTCCTTGCTCCCTTCTGTTGCTCTTGACCCTGCAAATGCAACATGTCACGATATCACAACACTTTTTCCTCCTTGCTCTTTCTCTTTGCTTTGGACCACGAAAATGCAACATGTCACGATATCGCGACACTTTTTCCTCCTTGCTCTTTCTCTTTGCTTTGGACTGCGAAAATGCAACATGTCGCGATATCGTGACACTTTTACCTCTTTGTTATCTTTTGTTGATCTTAGCTATGAAAATGCAACATGTCGCGATATCGCGACACTTTTGCCTCTTTGTTCTCTTTTGTTGCTCTTAGCCGCAAAAATGCAACATGTCACGATATCGTGACACTTTTGCCTTCTTGCTCCCTTTTGTTGCTCTTAGCCACGAAAATGCAACATGTTGCGATATCATGACACTTTTGCCTCCTTGATCCCTTTTGTTTCTCTTAGCCATGAAAATGCAACATGTCACGATATCGCAACACTTTTGCCTCCTTGCTCCCTTTTGTTGCTCTTAGCCACGAAAATGCAACATGTCACGATATCGCGACACTTTTGCCTCCTTGCTCCCTTTTGTTGCTCTTAGTCGTGAAAATGCAACATGTCGTGATATCGTAACACTTTTGCCTCCTTGCTCCCTTTTGTTGCTCTTAGCCATGAAAATGCAACATGTTGCGATATCGTGACACTTTTACCTCCTTGTTCCATTTTGTTGCTCTTAGCCGCAAAAATACAAAAGTGTCGCAATATCGCGACACTTTTGCCTCGCGGTATTTTTCTTTTTCTTTGATCTTTAGCATATGAGCCACTTCGGTCTTCTTGGAAAATATGCAAAAAGGTGCATCAGTTGTTTTTCTGGAGTTAGTCACTTTTTTACTAATAGTACCTCAGTGTTGCAAGTAACTGTTAACAAGGGGCATGTGGTTAAGGTGATTTGCCATGTTTTATGCCTTATTAAATTGCTTGTTGTTCATGAAATTTACTTCCTAAGTGTGCATTAAATAATCTATCAAGATTAATCTTCGAATGTGCAAAATAACAACCCTTGAAATGTGATGAATGAATTTTGAACATTGATTTTTAATTCATTTTTTATCTCAAATTGTTAATCAATTTCAATCTTGGATTGTTAACAGATTATATCTTGGATTGTTAAACAATTTTTATCTTCTTTTGTTAACCAGAATTGAACATGATAAAATTTGTGGAGTGCTAGAATTTGTGAAACAAATTTGAAAATAATGAAACCTATGGAGTGCAAATTCCTTTTAAACCTTAGGAAGTGCTTTGATTGAATTTATCCAAATAATTTAATATTTAGCCTTGTAAATGATTTATTTGGACAATATAATTACTCCAAAACCCTGTTGTTTACTTTAGTGCAAAAATATAACCCTAGGATTTTGAGTATTTGATAATGCTTGAAATAAAATAAAGGTAAATAAAATAAAAGGGGTAAGGTTAGAGAAAGAAAATAAACCACTGGAATAAAAAGAAAATGCAGAATATTGAAAGAAAATTAGCTATTATAAAAATTTCATGTCACCCTATCCTGCAAAACTAGAGAAAATTCTGAACATTAAAACTCAGTCTAGTTGGAGCTGCATCCACATGATCCAAGTTAGACCAAGTGCAAGCTTCTAAGGGAAATGAAAGCATGCATTAAATACATTAAATAGTGCTACCATATCCATGCATAAAACACCATCAATGAAACCAATACATGCGGGGAAAAATATGCAGTAAATATTATATTCAAAACCTTCTCCTCTATTTTTGTTTTACAAGGTGCAAAAATCCATTTTGTAGCAGCTTGGAGTCTCCCAAATCTTCCTTCACACCATTTTTCACCAAAAATTTCAACCCTTATACATGTCCTTACATGGGTTTTTAAAAATTTCAATCTGACTTTGTTTCATGACTCATACTTCAACATTCGTTCATTTTATAATGCCTCCCTTACAATCATCCGTTCTCATGACAGGTTTAGTAATATTTTCTTCTCTTTTACCTTCCTTGGTAACACCATTATGCCATGTGCCAAAACCTAATATATTTTTCTTGCATTTGTTTTCATAAAATATATAGCCATGTCAAGGTGGTCTCCATGCTACACATTGTTTTTAGAACTTAAAAACACCATCGTGAAGGAACATTCATTACAAACTATAATGAACAAGGCTATTACACTCTAAGACTTAAAATTAATTGTAATGTGCCAAGCCATACCTCAAATAATAAAGATACCTGACTACTGATAATGCTTCGGTGAATTTATTGTACTTCCCACTGCTTAACACCCATATTTGGTTGCCAATATTTACTATGAATGGATTAGAAATTGGATTTCTAGAAATCACATTGGCCATAATGAAACACCTGCAACCCTAAAACCTCATCACTTTCTTTATTTATCATTCAACAATTTTGAAATCTAGTGTAGTCTAAATGGTCGTCTCCATTTTTCTTGCATTGATAGTTCAACTATGGTCATCTTCACACCCACTATGACTAATATATGAATCACCAGTAAAATACTTTTGCATATGTGTCATCTTCCATTATCATGCCATAATAAGCTTCTTCGTATGCATTTGATGCCTATTGATATCAATATTTACCTTTACAATAGGTTCTAATCCATATTTTCTAATATTAAAATGAGTTGCAATTTTACCTGAGAACACCATCCCATAATTGGAGAGATTGAATAAATTGAAACAAACTTCCATATAAGCAAAGCAATCATCCCCAATAATCTGGTAGTTGTGTACATAGTTCTACTCAATGGACCAATGCATCCTCCCTAGCAAGATTTTATTCCTAGCACTAAATACAATATCCTAGATATTACACAAAAACTTTGAGACAAAACACATCCACCATGCTTCCTCTTATCGTTTGATGCTCGTAGTTTATCAGAATAGCCATTGTATTCATAAAACTAATGTGTTGTGTATAGAACGCTATGCTAGATACATTGTAAGCCTTTAGTTACATATGTTAGAGGGAGTGTGATACATTTTTGCTACTTTTCATGTGTTATTTCCAAAATATGAAAACCAGGTAAATATGTTATTGACCTATTTGTATCCCCATTCTCTTTTGGAGCTACACATTCTAGCAACGTATATCACTGTTCATACTACAAAACCATACAAGACGATCATCTAGTCATTTGTCTTTAGGGAGTAGTTTTCACCACTTATTGTAGGCATCACACTATATCCATGTATCATCACTTTCTGAAGCCTCAACTCCATTAGACTCATATTTTTTACCTTAACCTGAGATAATGACCTTCATTTTTTACATGTTTGGTTAGTAAATAAAACGGACGAAAAATGATCTTTGTTGTTGTTTGGTCCTATCTCCATCCCCTTGAATGCTAGAAGTAGGATATTATTCATATGTTGCTAGAATATTTATCTTGATCTAACTAAAAATCCTAGTGAATCAAACAAACTGCATTGTTGGTGGAGACTGCTGAAAAGTGATACTTCTCCTAAAACTACATTAATGTAAAATTGAAAGACATATTTAGTGGATATATCATGATAAAAAGGATGCATCATGACCTCCATGCTTTTCTCATGTTGTAACACACATTCAAATACAATCGTAACACTACGATGGTCATTTCATTTTCCAAAATCCCTAGTACTCATAACACACACATTGTGAAGCTTGAACCTTCTATAATGTTGTCATCTAGTATATGATCATCAATTCAATGTTGATGGCTAGAGTTCAATACTAGCATGTAAAATCACCTTCACCATGCCAAAAATGGTCTTGCACTCCATGTAGGGACCTTACTGGACAACGTGTGCTAAACATCCCATGTCTGAGATACATCAGCATGCATGCTTTCCAACACCCGTATCTGGTCAGTCACCTGTAAATAAAAACTAAAATTCATTGGTTCCCTTTTAAATAAGTAAACAATACTTATAGCCTATATTGTATTATGTGGTATATTTTGTGAAATGTACCTCGGAGGATGAAATATATAACACACCCATCACATGGATGCATGCACATTTTTATTTCAATTAAAGTATGCAAATACACCCTTATATTTTAAATTTTACTTTTCACATCTTCTGTTGCAATAGACCACTTCTTTCCTGAGTATTAGTATAGGATAATATAATATAATTGATGGGCCTCACTTTGACTTTATATATATATATATATATATACTCTTTTGTTTTTATTATTTTTAATTAATTAATTAATTTTATTTTATTTTTAATTTTTTTTCACTTTTTATTTATTAATGCATGAGGGTGTGGTAAAATCATGAGGATGAATACATGAAACTACAAACATTATCCAATGATGAAATTATGACAACATAAAATCTTTGGAATTTTAAACCCTACCCAAATACTGTGAAACCTTGATATGCAAGCTACATTTGCAACCAACTCTATAGAACTATTTGGTGCAAATTACCCTACAAAACCCTCAATGCAAACCAAAATTTTCTAAAAAAACTCAAATTAAAGGTGGGTCCCCAAATTTGGGGTAAGTTGTGCAATGGCCACAACAAAACCAATATCTCCTATCTAGAACCAAATATTTTTTCAATCAACTGAGAGATGCCATAGTATTCATAAAGATTTACCTTAAGATTAGGATATCATCAATTAAGAATACATAAAGAGGATACTCATAAAATGAAATTTAATACTATGTACAAGTATTATGAGTTTATAGTTCTATCCTTTGGACTGACTAACGCCCCAACTGCATTCATGAATCTAATGAACAATGTGTTTAGAAGGCATCTAGACCAGTTTGTCCTTGTATTTCTAGATGATATCTTAGTATACTCTCGAAACAAAGAAGAGCATGATAAACATCTCAAGATCATGTTAGAGTTGTTTAGGTAAAATAAACTCTATAGAAATCTAACCAAAAGTGATTTCTACATTTCTAAGGTATGATATCTTGGATATATAATATCAGTAGAAGGAATTTTTGTGGATCTAAAGAAAATTAAAACCATTTTGAATTGTCCATACCCCACTAATGTAATTGAAGTGTGAAGCTTCATGGGGTTAAAAAAATACTATAGATGTTACATTAAGTATTACTCCAAGATTATTGCATCCATAACTAACCTTCATAAGAAGGAAAAGGAGTTAAAGTGGTCAAAATAGTGTGAAGTTGCCTTGGCATTGCTGAAAAATAAACTCACTACCACACCAATACTGAATATTCTTGATTCTCAAGGGGAATTTTTAGTATGCATGGACACATCATTAGAAGGGTTAGTAGGAGTACTATCTCAAGAAGATTTAGTAGTAGCATATACTTCAAGGAAGCTCAAGAAGCATGAAGTTAATTATGCTACACATGATTTAGAGCTAGCTACAGTGGTGCATGCTCTAAAGGCCTGGTGCCACTACTTGGTGGGAAGGCCCTTTGAATTAAATACTAACCATCAAAGTTTGAGGTACATATTTACCCAACCTATACTCAATGCAAGATAGATAAGATGGGTCAAGTTTCTCACTGAGTATGAATTTGAAATTGAGTACATAGAAGAGAAATATTATAAGGTTGTTGATGCTTTGAGTAGAAGGAAACACATAGAAGCCATAGCTAGAAGTCATATGGATATGATAGATCAAGTCAGACAGGAGCAATCTCGGGATGAATATTGCCAGGAAATTCAAGCTAGGATGAACAGAGACCCTGAGGGTAATACAAAATTTGGCATGAAAGATGATCTTTTGTGCTACAAAGGTAGAGTCATCATACAAAAAATGGATAATATAAGAGAATTAATAATGTAATAAACCCATAGATCTCCTTATTCATCCCATCTTGGAGGATCCAAAATATAAGAAAACATGAAAATAACCTTCTTCTAGGTAGAAATGAAGAAGTATATAATTGATTTTGTCGCTTGGTGTCTTGAATATCAAAAATTTAAGACAAAATGCAAGCACATTTCAGGATAATTGTATCCACATGATGTACCTACGTAGAAATGGTAGGTCATATCTATGGATTTTATTGTAGGGTTACCCAAGACTAGGTATAAAAATGATGCAATCCTTGTGATAGTTGATAGATTGACTAAGGTTGCACATTTTATACCCAAAAACATCAAGGATGATTCTCAGGTAGTGGCTAACATATTTGCTAGAGAGGTATTTAAATTACATGGATTTCCTAAGGTGATCATTTTAGATAAGTATCCTAATTAGTTCGGTTGCATACCACTCACCTTACCACCTAACCCGCCAAATATCCATGATACCTTTCACATATCCTTGCTTAGGAAATATGTTGTTGACCCAAAACTTTTGTGGGTTGTTTCTAAATTTTAGATGGTAAATCCAAAGGCTATTGAAGTTATGTTGGTAAATATTCTTGAGTTCCATTCTAAGTCTATGCGAAATCAAACTCTTGAGCAATATAAGGTCCAGTGGGACCAAATTTTTGAAAGAAATATCACTTGGAAAAAAATGGATGAGGTGCAAAATATTTTCCCTTCTTGTTTGAAAATATATAATGTAATAATTTTTATTTTTATAAAATTGGAAAAACTCGAGATGGTGTTTAGTCCTAGGGGTAAGGATATCATGACCCTCCCTAGTAGGATTTTTGTCACAAAAAAACAATGTATTAATCTATGATGCTTTTAATACCTAAGTTGAGCAATTGAACCATGTGATGTTTAGTTGATTTGGAAGAGCATGGTAGTACTGACATATTACCAAATGTGTAGGATTAGGTACACTCATAGGTGGAAGAAGTAGAATCATCCACCAGAATTGAGGGTACTTGAGGTTATGGAAGTTATGATTAAGGCAATTTAGGGGTAACATTTATGGATACTTTCATATAGGCATGCATTCATTTAGGGATAATTTAATTTTCAATAAATAGCCACCTTAAGCCTCAATTGATGGCCTAATAGTCATCATAAAATCTCAGGCTAAGATAGGTGACTAGGTTGGCAGAAAGACTCTCTTTATCTATTTCATATGTTTGATTGTATTTTACTCCATAACTATATGCATTGATGCTTTAGGAAATAAAAAGCATGCATAAATTGGTTGCCTTTGAAAGCTCCTTGTTTTGCTTAAATTCTCTTACTTTCTATTTTATAAATAATAGAATTTTTATTTTGAAATGATAATAGAGTTTCATTTTATAAATAATAGAAGTTTTATTTTAAAATGATAATAGAGTTTCATTTTATAAATAATAGAAGTTTTATTTTGAAATGATAATAGATTTTCATTTTATAAATAAAAGAAGTTTTGTTTTAAATGATAATATAGTTTCATTTGTAAATAATAATTATATTTCTTTAATTAATAAAGAAAAATTATTTTTTAATAATAGTTGTTTATTTAAAAGATGATTGATATTCGTTTAAAAAATAAAAAGCAAGGCTTTTATCTAAATGACAATGGAAAGATCATTTTAAATATAACAAAGCTTTTATTTTTATTTTTTTAAAGAGAAAATAAAATTCCTTTTAATTAAAGGAAGAATTACGAGTCTTGATTTGTGAGAAAAAACCTTCCCTTTAAAGATATCTGATCAAGAACAAGAGAAGCTTATGATTGACGTGGGAAGGATAGATTCATTTATGAGAAGTTTTGGGTATAAGGGATGGATGTGATATGTCTTCTCCTACTGCTTGACGGATGGGAAGGAGAGTAATGACACGTAGGTGAAAGAAAATATCAAATATGTAGGAAAGGAAAACTCACTTCCTGTTAAAGAGAGATATAGAGGAAGAAATAGGATTGGATAATATTAGAAAAGGACATTGAGATAAAAACTTGCAATCACAAAAACTAGAAATGGATCTAGATTTTGGGGAAGAACTCAGTGAGAGAATGAGGTAATAAAAAAAGAGTAATTAGAGTTTATTAGGTTGGCAAACATGCTTATGATCTCCTATCATTATTATATTTTTCTTGAAATTGTCCCTATTTGGGATAGTCTTCTTGATTTATTTCCTCTTTCGAGTGAATGTCACCTTTGTCGACTAGCTCATTGGTATGGTCTCTTGCATCTAAGACTACTCTGTGTAGGTTATGTCATATAGGCCCTTTTATTTAGGTTTTGTTTGTGTAGGGTAGTCAACTCTTATTTACACCCTGACCTCCTCTCCATGCAATCATGTCATCAAGGTTTGGGTGTTATCTAGAGCACTAATGAAATCTTTCTACAAGTTATTCGTGAGCCATCGGTTCTAATCCCCAACCATTACCTTCCCGATCACCTATCACTATTTCTTACCATTGTTTTAGTGCTATAAAATTTTGAGGACACCATTGTATATGTGACAACTATCGAGTGTTGTGTGGCAAAAGGTATGTCAATCGATGTGTTTTTTAGCGTCTCTGCATGTGGACATCACTTGGTTGGTTGACACTTGTGTGTTTTTTATTTGCCTAAGGTATTTTTAGGATGGAAAAACCCCATCATGGGTGGGTTGATTACATTTAGTTGAGTTCCTATGTAGCTCTAGAAACCACCATAATTGAGTCCTTGAGTGCCAGGTAGGATAGGGTTTTGTGTGGAGGCTTGCCCCATTCATTGACCATGAACTAGAATTACCCCTCAAACCTTGCCATCTGAGTCCACATGTGTGTGCGTCATTCTAAAAGCAATGGGAGTATCTCTTTCTCTTAAGACTATTGGTAGTGTATTTATATTCAATTGTAATTTGGATGAAGTCCCTTGTTTAATGTAAATTAATTTTACAGCTTTCTAAACATCTTTTCAATGATACTTTAATTTGTGACGGTAAAAGAAAATATATGATTTAATAATAAATTAAACTAGGAGGATTTGATTTATTTAAATAGTTGTTAGTAAATTAAAGTAGAAATCTTGGATTTATTAATTAATGAAAAGGGGTTATTTATGGATTAAAGTAAGTGACTTTGATTTATTAAATAAATGGAAATAGTTTGTTTTGTAAATTAAGGGTATGGGACTTTAATTTATAAAATAAATAAAAATGGTTTATTTATGGATTAAAGTAAGTGAATTTGATTTATTAAATAAATGAAGAGTTATTTGACTTATGAATTAAAGTAATAGGAATTTGATTTAATAAGTAAAGGAAAAGGTTTATTTTATAGATTAAAGGTATGGGACTTTAATTTATGAAATAAAATAAGGTAATCTATTGTATAAATTAAGTAATGAGGCTTAATTTATGGAAGTAGAGGAACCTAGTTATTTGATGATTAAAGGTATGAGACTTTAACTTGTCAAATAAAGGTTGAATGAATTGATTAAAGTGAAACCTATGATCTAGTTGTAATTTTTGAAAGACTCTCTATGGTCAATGAGAGGTGAAAATAAAAATAGTGATTTTTATGATATCAACTATACAATAGATGATTAGATACTTTGATTTAATTTTTTTAGTTGCAATTTGGATAAGAAATTAGTAAATGTATTTAGAAGCATGTCTATCATGGAACCATGAGTGCCCTGATCATCTACTATCTTCAAATGATCGATGAAAGTGAAGAATGATCAAAGAGGTAGATGGAACCATTACACCAGTTTGTTGTCTACTTGTAATAATTCACTTATGCTCAAAAATATATGAATTGTGGGTATATTTCCCTAATGAAATTATTGTAATATATAATTCTTTAAGGGTATGGAGGATTTACCATACTTGCTTATATGTAATAATTGCTTAATTATTGGAAGATGTACCTTTAAATTATTGTTTTGGATTATCTATGTTTTGTGTTTAAACTCTTTTCAATTATTGTTTATCTTCTTTAAATGTTCCTTCCTCTTTAGTATCCCTTGTATATTTTATGACTTATGCTTTTTTTTAGATTTAGTATCTAGAACTATCCTTGTTTTTCCTTGCTAATCATCAAAAACTTAAGTAATGAGTTCTAGGGTGAACGTAGAGGATGACCTAAGGAAATTGAGACACCCTTAGGGTGAACATAGATGACCTAAGAGAATTAAGACCTCCTTAGGGTGAACATAGATGACCTAAGGGAATTGAGACCCCCTTAGGGTGAACATAGGTGACCTAAGGGATTAAGACCCCTTAGGGAGAATGATAACTAAATTTAGGGAAATATTACATATGAGTTAAGATAGAACATCATGGGGATGAGATGAATAGCTTAACTCATAATACACAAACCATAAATACACAAATTAACTTGTGTATGGAATGGATATGGGCATATACCTTTGATTGACTAAAGGTGATAAGTTTAGCTCATCAAGAGAGATGAGAGGGATAAATTTATTTGTGATAACACATAATATGCCTACACATATGGACTTGTGTTAGGGTATCTAGTGAGATGTAGCTCTTTAGGAAAATTAGGGGATTTAAATAATATATCAATTAGAAGTTGGTTAGGGGTTTATGAATCCCTCACCTTTGTTAAAAAAAATCTTTTCTTTTTTATGTGTTTTCTTGTAATTAAATTTGGGTCATTACAAGGACCCATCAATGCCCAAATTTGAAGGAGTTTGAATGAAAATCAATTAAGGCCTATATGAGTAAGTGAACAATGTCAATATCACCATCTGCAACAAGACTTATATCGTTGACATCAAATTGCTTATTGAACTAACTAGGAAGTAATCTAAAGGATGATCCATCAAGAGAGAGAAGCATAATTGGGACACCAAATTGAATAACATTAAGGGCAAGGAGGTTTAAAGAAATGCTTGTTTGGATATGCGGTGTGATGAGCTACCATTTCTATGGGGGAGCATCCTTAAGCCCATTATGGAGTATGTAACTATTGATGATCTAGATAAGCCTCTCTATAATTTTAATTTCTCCTTTTATAACCACTTTCATGATGTAAGCACAGTAAATATACCTTAATTTGTATTTAATTCTGCTAGTTATACCATTGAGCATTATAGGTATAAAAATAGGTCATAATTACCCACCAATTGTGGCATTTTTAATATCTTGTTTAAACATTGATTAATGCAATGCCCTGAGGGCATTGTCATGACTCCACCTCCCAAACCCAAATAGAGTCCCTTGAAACCTATCTCTTCCCAAACCATACCTCAATCCTCATGCACCCCTAGGCTATCCACCAAAAAACAAAAAATTGTTGAGTTTGTTCACCAACTAAGGAAGAGACCTAGTAGTGCCTCCCCTAAACCTAAAATTGAGCCTAAAAAAAACCGTTGTGCTCCTCTATGTGACTGAAGAACAAAGCTATGAAGAAAGAATTACTAGTCATTGAGTTTGAAGAAGAGGACAAGGACAACCCTGATTTTTGCATGTAGATGTTCATCATCAAATCCATAACAAACTACATTACCCAACTCGTTGATCTATGTAATGCCCTGAATTTGTGGTTTTTCAAGAAGCCCTTTACTAAGGGTGTGGGAGATATTCCTACTAAAAACCTGAAGGTGGTTTTCATTCTTGAGGATGTCCCTACTGAAGAAAATATTGCTGAGATGGATACTTCAAAATATGGACTCTAAGATGTTGTTGTTAATCCTGGCATGGAGGTTTAAGTGGCCCCTTTCCATTCTGGAAGGTTGCTAGTATTATTTTTGCTATTTAATGTCTTCTATTCATTTTTGGGTCTTTTCAACAACTTTTTTTGCTAAGTCTTGTTGTTCTTGCTACCGTATGAGGACAACCTTAATGTATGAGCTTTTTGAAGGATGGCACTATGTTTTGAATTTATCTATTTCTCTAGCATCTGTTACCATTTTGTAAAAAGGTTTTGGGGCCCTGTTAAAACCCGTCTGAAATATAAATCTTAATCTCTTTAACCGATAAAAAAAAAGTTAACAATGGCTACTTAAGGCCATTTTGAACAAGCATTATTATTTTTTATATAAAATATATACAATATTTACAATTTATTTACAAAATGTCTACAATGGCTAGTTAAGGCCTATATGATCAAGTGAACGATGAGTCAAGGCTTGTATGAAAAAAGTGAATAGTAGACCATTAAGGCCTATATGAACAATGACCATTTACAGCCTATATAAGCAATTATGGTCATCAACTAGTTAATGCCTATATGAGAAATGTTAATAGAGATGATTTAAGGCCTATATGAGAAAAGTGAACAATGGATAATTAAGGCCTATATGAGAAAAGTGAATAATGGTAAGTTAAGGCATATATGAGCAAAGTGAATAGTGGTTAGTTAAGGCCTATATGATAAAATGAACGATGATAAGTTAAGACCTATATGAACAATTATGGTCAATAGTTATTTAAGGCCTATATGAATAAAGTGAACAGTGGCTAGTTAATTCCTATATGGCCAAAGTGAATAATAGCTAGTTAATACCTATATGAGTAAAGTGAACAACAACCAATTAATACCTATGTTAGAAAAGTGAAAAATAGCTTAGGATAGTGCAAGATACAGTAATAGTACAATAATGAAGATGTCATAAAAGAAGGACCCTATCTAGGATGATGAAGGTGTCAACTAAAGATGAGATTATATTTCTAATATTAGTTAGTCCTATAAATGATAGTGGGATTGCTAAGAACTATAGGGAATGGGCCACATGGATTAATAACCTGAGTTCCTTTATAAAGAGGACTTAAAAGTGTTCATGCAGGTTGGTCTACCTCACATGTATATGTCTATGCATAAGTATATGTATATGCTGAAGAAAATATTTTATATGTTGATTTTTTAAAGCTTATGCCTCTAAACTAAGAAAGACCATTATGAACTAAAATGAAACATAAAGGATGCAATAATACAAGCATGCAACAAACAATAGAACTAAGATAATATGCTCTTTTTATTTTGATGATTGCAAAAAAATAAAATAGACCTTTTCTTTCAATGGAAAGCAAGGGATGAAGCAAGCATACAACTAGCATAAGTGTAAATAAAGGAAATTTATTTTCTTGCCTAAGAAAATTTGAAAGAAGAGATTCTAAGTAAACCCTATTTTTTTTTTGTTCATGAAATTTTGGTGGATTTTATCCAAAAAAATAGTCATAAAGGGCAAAATAACAAAATTTGAGTTGTAAAAGACAAATATAAAGAACTCAAAACTAAAAATCCTAATTTTGAATGGCTATGCAAAAGCACTAAAACTCTATAGAAGTGCTATCCTAGTTCTTTTTCTAAAATTTAATGCTTTGGTTGGAACCTATAAAACCTACAAAATGGCAACTGTAGTTAGGTTTAGGGGGTCTATTCTATCATAGCGAAGTAGTATACTATCTATATAGATATATTAAACCATATTTTTATTAGATAAATTTGGAAAATTTCTAGATAATAGAAGGAAAATGAATGCACACAAAAGTGCTATAATTGCTCAAAAACACTACCACAATACTTTTGCAGAACTTATTATTTTTACACTATGTAAAACAAAGAGGTAGAAGCAATGGGTTTCTAGAAATGTTAGTGCTTCTACACCTACAACTCGAAAACAAAAGTTTCAAGTACCTAATTGATGCAAAATTTGGCTCAAATATATAGATAAGATTCAAAATCTAATATAAGTCTAATTACAAGTGTTTTATTTCTAAAATAGTTACAAAACTTTATAAAATGATCTCTAATATTTACAAAAAGCATTAGAGGAGCATAAGAGATCTACAAAATCCTACAAATGGGGACTAAGGAGATCCTAAAATGAGATTAGATGATTATAAATATTTGTAAATGAACACATAGTTGTTACAAAAACTTAATCAAAACAAAGTATGATGTTATTTAGCTAATACAAGTATGATTCCAAGTAGTATATGATAAAGCAAAAGATAAATGTCTTGATACTCATACAACTACGACCTTATACAAAAGGTTAGACATTGCAAATTTTCTATGACTAAGTAATGAGAGTTCTAAAATAAGATTAGATATTGCAAATTAGTAATAAAGAGACATAAAAAAACTAGACAATGATATTTTAATTAGTAGATATTCTAGTGTAACTATAATATGATAAAAACAAGCATGTAATAGTTGTAGATGCTTGCAATGCAAGATGAAGTAATCGTAAACCAAGATTGATAGCTACAAAAAAGATTAGAGATATATAAAATGAACTACTATAGGTAAGAAAAAACCATAAACAAATATATAATTAGCTATAGATTTGTAGAAAATATGTGATTAGCAAATTAATACAAAAAATTCATGAAATAGGAAGAAAAATAAAGAGAAAAATAAGCCAGTAATGGATGATTACAACCAAATCCCAACAGAGTCTCCTCCTCTTAGTCAATAACTCCTTGATAACAACATTTAGAGGATGTGTTCTTGCCCCAATGCCTTATGCCTTGCTTTAGTTAAGCTCAAATCCTATTGAGGATGTTCAAATATGATTGAATACATATGGATGGATTGTAGGTAGACAAGGTCTATCTAATGCCTAAGCTCATGGTACAGTTGGACAATGTGATAATGGATGAAAATAGTGCTCGAGCTCAACTAGTAGTGTTAACTTTGGAGAGTGATATAGAATAGGCAAACATAGATAGAATTAGAGGAGATGTCTAAATATAGTAGTAAAGAGATGAGGCCTAAGCAATAGGTAGGAGCAGGGTTGGGTAGAGTAGGAATGTAGTGGTCTAGTAGCTATTGGACCAACTAAAGATGAACCAAGAGGGTGCCAAGTGTGCTAAGGTTTATAGTGGTATATACTATTAGGAAATGCCACAGATTCAATAGATACCTTATATTTCTAGGACACATTCAAGATCCTAGTCATGATCGAGGATAGTCTCTTAATAAGTGGGGATGCCAATGCCATAGCCTTAATCATAACAATCACCACCATGGCCTAGAGGATGAGAGGATAGAGAGGGTAGCTCTAATAGCTAATAGAGATGTAGATAGCCAAGTGTACCAATTTTTTTTGTTGTGGTACACAAGTTTATGAGTATTGATGTACATAAAATATTAATATATATTTATATGTATATATAAATAGATTGATTGATTTATTATGATGTCCATATGATGTGTCTATGATTAATGAATGGATTATGTGATGTTGATAATTTATGAATGATAAAATAATGAATTAAATAGGTATGGAAGAAATGTGTATAAGAAATGGATGCCATGATAATTAATTTTATGTATTGAGAACATATTAGCATGTGTGAAATTTTGTAAGAGTACAGTATTTTTAGGAAAACCTCGTTGTTTTAGGAAAATGTTCAAAGGAAATAATATGTAATAGAATTTGAAGAGGAAAGACAATAGGATAGCAATAACGGGTTGGATGAGTTGAACATAAGGTAAGAAAAGACAATGGATGAATAGCGTCCAAATAGGGCTAGAAAATGTATGTGCAATATGTAAAAAAACGTTGAACTACGACCTATGAAAGAATATTTTAGCAAGTGAATAGAGGTTAGTGAAGTCCTATTTGAGCCAAATGTGAACAAAATTATGTACAATATTTATAAAATTTATTTATAAAACTATGCATAGGGACCCATCAAGGCCCAAATTTGAATGAGTTTGAATGACAAACAATTAAGGCCTATATTAGTAAAGTGAACAATGACTAGTTAAGGCCATTTTGAACAAGCATGAAGAACAGTTTAAAAAATATATACAATATTTACAATTTATTTACAAACTATGTACGATGGATAGTTAAGGACTATATGATCAAGTGAATGATCAACCAAGGCCTATATGAACAAAGTGAATAGTAGTCAATTAAGGCTTGTATGAGCAAAGTGAACAATAGACAATTAAGTCCTATATGAGCAAAGTGAATAGTGATTAGTTAAGGCCTATACGATCAAATGAATGATGGACAATTAAAGTCTATATGAATAATTATGGTCAATGGTCAATTAATATCTATATGAACAATTATTATCAATGGTTAGTAAAGCATATATGAGTAAAGTGAACAACAACCAATTAAGGCTTATGTGAGAAAAGTAAAAAATAGCTTAGTATAGATCAAGAGAAATCATAAGTACAATATTAGAGATGTCACAAAAGAAGGTCCCTATCTAGGATGATGAATGTGTCAAATAAATATAATATTTTAGTGCTATTACCAGTTAAGTCTATAAATGTAGTGGGCTTGATAGGCACTACAGAAAATAGACCACATGGGTTAATAACCCAAGTTCCTTTGCTAAGAGGACCTAAAATGTTTCATGCGAGTTGGTCTACCTTGCATGTATATGTAAATGTACAAGTATTTGCATACGCTCAAGCAAATTTTTTATATGTTCATTTGTTAAAGCACCTAAGGCTATGTATCTAAACTATGTAAGATCATTATGAACTAAAATTAAAGATAAAGGATGCAAGAATACAAATATGCAACAAAAAATATACCTGAGCTAATATGCTCTTTTTATTTTAATTATTGCAAAAAAATAAAATAGATCTTTTATTTCAATGGAAAACAATGGATGATGCAAGTATACAACTAGCATAAATGTGACCAAAGGCTATTTCAATTCCTTACCTAAGAATATTTGAAATAAGATATTCAAAATAAACCCTATTTTTTTACTGTTGAAGTTTTGGTGGATTTTATCCAAAAAGCATAGTCATAAAGAGCAAAATAACAAAAATCAAGATGCAAAAGACAAATAGAAAGATCTCAAAACTAAAAATCCTGATTCTAGATGGCTATGTAGAACCACTAAAACTCTATAGAAGTGTTACCTTGGTGCTTTTGCTGAAATTTAGTGCTTTGGTTGGAACATACAAAACCTAAAAAAATGGAAATTGTAGTTAGTTTTAGGGGGTCTGTTTGATCATCGTGAAGTAGCAAACTATATATATAGATAGATTAGACCCTCTTTTTATCAGATAAATTTAGAAATTTTCTAGAAATAAGAAGGAAAATTAATGCACACATATGTGCTATAATTGATCAAAAATACTACCACAATGCTTTTGTAGATGTTAGTGTTTTGAACTATATAAAAAAAAGGGTTAGAAACACAAGGTTTCTAAAAATGTTAGTGCTTCTACACCTACAACTCAAAAACAAAAGTTTCAAGTGCCTAAATTGTTGCAAAATTTGACTCAGATTTATAGATATGATTCAAAATGTAATCAAAGCCTAATTACAAGTGTTTTTGTGCTAAAATATTTACACAACTTTACAAAAATATCTCTAATGCTTACAAAAAGTATTAGAGGAGCATAAAATATCAACAAAACCCTATAAATGGGGACTAAAGAGGTCCCAAAATGAGATTAGATGTTATAAATATTTGCAAATGGACTCATAGTTGTTACAAATACTTAATCAAAATAAAGTATGATGTGATTTAGCAAATGCAAGTATGATTTCATGTAGCATATGACAAAGCAAAATATAAATGTCTTGATACTCATACAACTAAGGACTTAGAAAAAATGTTAGATGTTGCAAATTACCTACGACTAAGTAATGAGAATTATAAAATAAAAATAGATGCTACAAATTAGTAATAAATAGCTATAAAATCACTAGACAAAGGAGATTTGAATGATTAGAAATGCTAGTGTGACTATAATATAATAAAAAAACATGTAATAGTTGTATATGCTTGCAAGACAAGATGAAGTAATCATAAACCAAGATTGATAGCTACAAAAAAGATTAGAGATATATAAAATGAACTACTATAAGAAAGAAAAATCCATAAACATGTATTCTTAGCTATAGATTTATAATAAAGAAGTGATTAGCAAATCAATAAGTAAAATGCATGAAATAAGAAACAAAATGAAGATAAGAGTAATCTAGGAATGGATGATTACAACCAAATCCCAGTAGAGTCCCCTCCTCTCTACCAATAACTCCTTGAAAACAACAATAAGAGGATGTGTCCTTGTCCCAAGGCCTTATGCCTTGCGTTAGTTGAAACCAAAATCTATTGAGTATGTTGATGATGCAAGACAATAATAAATAGAGAGAGGGATTTTGAGATATTTTGGGAGACTTTGGACACCTTGAGAATTTTTTCTTGTTGAAATACCCATCCCATGGGCTATATATATATTTTTACAAAAAGGATTACATTAGAAGGAATGAGGACTAAAATTTGACATTAGGGTAAAGAGGAATTCAATTTTCATAGGCCTAATGTGAGGGTGATCATTCTTAAGAGTGAAGGAAAGAATTAGCATACCCAAGAATCATGATTTCAAATATTCCATTCATGCTAGAAAAAAAAATGAGATTCCACATAAGAATTGGGGTAGTGTTATTGCACTTAAGTAGAAATTTTGTTCAACTGCATTACTGGTTGGTCAACTCTCCAAGACAAGTTAAACTTCAAAAATTGTTGGAAATGAGAAAAAGTGCTAGGGATTTTTTTTTTCTAAACTATAACACTTTTGCAAAAGCATA
The DNA here is from genome assembly GCA_028583015.1 of Wollemia nobilis. Lineage (NCBI taxonomy): Eukaryota > Viridiplantae > Streptophyta > Pinopsida > Araucariales > Araucariaceae > Wollemia > Wollemia nobilis. The sequence goes on along the minus strand of JAQPPZ010017023.1, from coordinate 1,273,623 downwards.
ATTTCAAGCCTAATTTTACTAGGTTAACTTATTTGATTAGTTATCTTATCTTTGATGCTTTGGTTGAGGAGGTAGCTAACTAGCTATATCAAAATTGGATGTGAATATTTTTTCACATTTTGATGTATTTATTATATTATAAAATGCATCAAAAAATATCATAGGAGTCCAATTTACACACCAAAATGCTTGTTCATATTAAATGATGCTATATTGATGAAACAAGTGTAAATATGTTGTGAATATTGATGATTTATTAGTGTCATTGATGCTTTTATGCCTCATAAATAACCCAAGGATGGCCCCTTGATTTTTGGAAAAAAAACATTTTTTGAGAGGAAACTCGATTAGGTGAGGCATTGCGCAAGATAAAGGGAAGGAAAAAAGGGTGAATAGATCCAAATTGTGGGAAAATGGGAGGTTTAAGAGAGGGAGAGGGGGTAGAAAGTGATTCATTTTTTTAGCATGTACATTTCTTGACTGCAAGAGCACTAAATTATGTACCAATATTTGATTGCATATTTTATGAGGCTTGTTCATTACACAAACTTGGTTCAATGATAGTACTAGATTTAGAGGTTGTTTGGTGGGTATGATCCAAAATAATAACTTGGTTTTGGATTTTTATACATGCTTTTTAACTTTTTTGGCTAATTTTAGTGCTTTTTTCAAATGTGGTGTTATTGCTAAATATGGTGTTGTTAAAAGTAGTGTGTTTGCTAATGGTATTACTTTTGTAGAACCTTGGAGATTTTGATTTTTGGTATTTTTATAGTTTCTTGGCATTTTTATTGTTGTAGGAAAAAAAACTAGGGATAATAATGGATTTTTTATGGCTCTAATATAATCTATTTTTGTGATTTTTAATGTCTAGGGGTGTTATATTGCCAAGAGATATGACCTAAGGCATTGGATATGGTCCTAGATATGTTGGAAGATATAGATGTTGGAGGTATTGGTGGTGAAAAGATTATATCAAATATATGTTATGTAAAAGGTTGAATTTGATCAAGCCTCTTTGATAACTTTTGTGGAGATATCATATTTAGAGTTGAATACCTTTTAGTTTTTGATAAGAGATATGATAGTCACTTTGGAGGATGTTTTATGGATTATTTGAGTACCAATGCAAGGGGTTCCTAAATGTATTAGAAGTAATGAGAGATTGTACATGGAGATATTAACATGGGATAGGGGATTCCCTAGATTCAAATCTATGGTTAGCATCAATGATACTTATCATGGAGGTCATTTGGATCATTTGATAGCTCTCCTATGCTTAATAGTGTCTAGGATTCTAATAGTAGATACCAGTCAATAATTTTTATCTTGAGGATGGGGAGAGGTGATCATCATGATGTAAGACTTATATCCATTTGTGCTTAGGGATAGCAATATTGAAGAGATTCTATAACACCCTTCATCAAATGTTTTATTGAAGAAAAAAGAGCTTGGTGTGTTGCACACTCCTATAGATTTAGGTATAAGATCATTTAGCTATTAGATGACTACCATTGTGCCAAGGATAGAGTTGCAATCCTAAGAGGTCTATGGATTATAGATGGTTTCATAAGAATAAAGTTGATAGAGGGACATTGATGAACACTTTTCAAGATATAGATGATCTAATATCCCATCAAGTTACTTGGAATCCATGGAGGGATCACCATAGGTGGAGAGAGGATCAATGGAAGCTAGCCTTGACGAGAATACTTTGATGGTTAATTAATTATGATAGAAAGTATGAGCTATAATACTTTGATAGGATGGTCTAATAGTTTGGTGGGGTTTAATAGGATATATTTTGTTTTGTTATATGACCTAAGAGATAGAGTTTGGATGGTATCCTAATTTTCTATCCTCTGTCAAGGTTAATTTTTATGATGAATTATTTATCAACTTTGGTAGATATGACTCTAGATTCAATGAGGCATATACAAGTTGGTATGTGGGGTTTCATCTTGGGTGAGTGACTTCAATAGAGTCACCTCCTGAGAGAGTAAATATTATGGAGTGGATAGAGAAGATATTGAGATCCCTCCATAATTGAATGGGGTAAGATATAGTGACATGATAAGTAGTTAGGATGGATACAAAAGTAGAGAGGTGCAATAGAGTAGAGGGTGGTGATGTATCAATTACACGAGATTATATAGATATGGAACCTTTGGAGATCATGTCATCGATGCCTAAAGGATATAGAGGAGTTAGGCCTACCAAATTAATGGAAGAGGCTACATGGGTAGATATGGAGGCTATGCTATGAATCTTTCATGATATTATGGTACATTTAACTAGTGTAGAAATGGTGAGGGAGGAGGAGGTAGCTAGATCTCAATAGGATATATATATACTAAGATAATATCAATATGATTTCATAGCTCAGGTGACCTAGCTATTGGATGATCATGCCTAGGCTATGGCCCAAATTATTAGGTTATAGGTTTATCACACTTAGAAGTTTGGTCATATGTCGAGCAAGATTGAGTAGCTAGTATGAGAGAGGGATGAGTCTATGCTAGGCAAAAATTGGGGGACCAAGAACATATATGGTATAGCCTATATTGGGATAGTGGTAGGTGTAGTACCCTAAAAATAACTCACATTAATTAAACCTAAGGCATGAACATTTGAAAAATCAAATTAAACTACCCTTAACTTGTTGCCTAAATTTTATGAGATTGTATGATTTTAGTATGATATTAGAGGATTTTATACGAAATCGGATCACCCGATTTCATCCAAAACTAAAAAATACCTGCTTTAGAAAAGCGACAAAAATAGTTGCAACCTCTTTGTCCTTACCTGGGCAACTACACGATTATTGTGGGATCGGCTCGAATGATTTTGTCCAGAATAGGGGAGGTTGCAACCTTCTTCATTTTTAGCCCAACCTCTTAGCTAATTCCCTTCTATTTAATCCAGGATCCTCGCCTTGGATTCCCCCTAGAACATTCATGCAACTTCACTCTATTATTCTTCCATTTTGTTGTGTTTTTGTAGGTTCAACTTGTGCATTGGTTAGATTTGTGTGATATCATATCGTCCGATCTCGATATTGTATTACCTGATCTGAAAAACAAATTACCTGATCTGGTCTGCATCACATATTTCTGCTGTTTAGCTACTTGGGGGCATCTAGACCTCACTATTTGCATTCTCTTTCCTCATTTTCTTCTGTTTACAATCATATTCAACACTCGTTAGATCATTTTAAATTCATTACCATTGATACTTTAGCTTTTACATTCATATTTCATCACTTTTTCATGAATATTCATGTATTTATCATAGATTCACATCCAGTCATTCATATGTTGTCCTTTTAAGTTCATCATTGTTTGCAATTCATTTCAATAGATGCATATTTTTTGTAAAACTATTGTTTGTTGTATCAAAATTATCAAACTACAGCTCTCTGCCCTGATCGGGTGGATTCCTGCATAATCAGATCACCCGATCATAAGATCGTATCGTCCGATATCATCTGATTTTGACCGATTCTATCTACAACAAAGAATAAAAAACTAAATCAAACTTCTAGATATAGGTCAGAGTTTTAAATATCCTTTTAAGCATTGCATAATTCATTTAAGTTATGTTTTCTATTGTTTGTTGTCTGCATATGAAAAATTACATATAGGTTAGCATAGTTGCATATTGGCCAAAACTAGGTGTGTGTGAGATTTGATAAAAGGAACACATCAAAACAAACTCCAAAGCCTAGGTGTGGAAACTGCCATAAAATATTTCCTCGTGAACCCACCTAATTCATCGAAAAATCACCAAAGAAGACACGAAATCAAGTGTCTCTCTTTGAGGCACGGATCCATTATCCTGAAGGAAATGAGTGTATGAATTTTAGACCTAAATTTTTTGGTGAACTCGACATGAAAAACATTAGGCATATTTATGATTTATAAACACAAAAAAACATAAAAAATTACAAAACATAAAAACAAAACAAAAACCAAAAATTAAACAAAGTCTTAGTTAGATTTGCACATTTTAGTAAATTTCATAAATGTTAGATCGTAAAATTAGAAGAGTTGTACTCATAAATTTTAGGGTATTTTTAGATACATAAGAAAATTTTCAAACACTTGGAAACTCCAAAACTCTATCCGAATAAAAGTGGACTGATCTTTGGAGAATATTAGAGATCATAAAATATTACGAACCAAGACTTAAGCAAATTGTAAGATTTGACCTAGCTATAATCTTGGATCCTAAAATTGCTTCTCGCTACTTTGATATTCAAAGGGCATGTGAGAGGTGGTTGGCAGATAAAATAGCTAGCATCTCTTCAACCATTTACACCTTTGATGACTACCTTGAGAATGCTATAATAGTGCAAAAATTATTAGCACACGTAGAAGATCAATAAATAGTCTTGGACAATATAACAATATTCTACAGAACTCCTAGGGTAGTACATTATCATGAATATGGCAAGATCTTGAAGTTGATAATATCACCATAGCCAACTTTGTTAAGTTCTCAAAAGCCAATTTTTAGTCTGAGGAAGAACACTATATGACACCAGAGGAACTTGAACCCATTAATGATATCTGTAAACTCTTTCAGGAAGACTAAGATACAATAGTTAGGATATTATAATTTTTTTTTCTGATTTGTTTCAAAAACATAAAAAAAAACCAAAAACATAATATATATTTACATATTTTCATACTTAGTTATTTAGGTATATATAACATATATACCCCAAAATTTTAAGCATATATATAACATATATATTTGCAAGAGAAAAATACTAAAACCAAAATGCCTAAAGTCTTAAGGAATGGTAAACAAATAAATACTGATGAACAAGACCAAGAAAATATTGATGATAGGATACTCATTGAAGATTATGTACCTTCAGAAGATGAAGAATATAATAAAGAAGATGAAATGGATAATCCAACTAGACCTTATACAGATGAGGAAGGTAATATCACCTTTAAGTCTAACCTACATTTTTATGGCTTTTTTAAATAAAACATAGATGTCATCAATCATGTAATACAAACATAAGGTCAACTTCCTATGGGAGATTATTCAATGAAGGCTACTATAGAAGTTAATATTTGGTTAAATGGAAACCCAATGACATATATGAACAAAACAAATCAAGATCAAGTTGGTACATCCTAAATTATTAATCAAAATTAAAATCAAAACATAGCAAAACCACCACCAACAACAAATCCAAATTCCAAACAAAAACAAAATTCTTCTACTTCTCAAGCTCCTAATCAACAAATAGCTAAATCAAAAAAGACAAATAAAATTCAAAATGACAATCATTATCAATAGAAAATTCAACAAAACACACTCACATATAAACTCCATAATATTGTTCCCACACAGACTTTACACAAGAATATTTCAATTGGAAATTCTTACACAACAACATCAACTTACCAAAGATACAACAACATGGTGCAACAAAATCAATTTGGTGGACAATCACAAGGTCTTGAAGACATAGTTAAACAATTAACATCAATATTATATCAAATATATCCCTACCGTCCCTCATATAGTTATAGAGAGATATGTAGCCAACCCTTGGATCCTATTATGGTTGCCTAGCCATACCCAAAATATTTCCCTGTCTATCCTCTCGATATATAAAGGAATTGAAGATCCTATTGAGCATCTTTGCATGTTTAGGAAAACATGTCATGATATTTCTCATGATTATTTGTTTTTGCTAAAAATATTCCCTAAAAGTATCGGAGGCATGGCTCTATAATGGTACTATCAACTACCTACAAACTTTCTAAGGAACTTTGAAGAGACATATGAGATGTTTTTCCATCAATTTAGTGCATATATAGAGAAGCATGTAGCCATTAAGGATTTATACAATCTTAAATAAGGTAAATATGAGAGTTTTACCAAATTATTGACTAAGTGGATACAAATCTTAGGTAAATTAAATTTTGCATTATCTCATCGTGAAATGTTGGACATATTTATTCGTAGTTTGCAAGAATAGTTGTCTTATGAACTTTCTAATGCTACAATAACAAATTTTGATCAAGACATTGATCTAGATAGGAGGGTAGAAGATGCCATAATTAGAAGAGGAAAAGTAAAGAATAAATATGAGGATAAAACTCCTAAGAACCAATACAAAAATAAGCAAGTAGTGGGTGACGGAGTTACTGATAGCAAAAACACTTCAATGGTCAACACTGCAGAAGCCTTAAAGAAAATTGTATTAAAAATCCCTAATAATCCACCAAGAGAACTTACAAGATTAAATAAACCCTTAACTATGATTTTACCTCAATTATTGGAATAAGGCTTGATATGGTTACTTGAGGTAAGACAACCAAACACTACTGCAGCTGGATATAGGGCTGATTTACATTGTAATTTTTACCAAGTAGATGGACATTCTACAAATTATTGTAAAAATTTAAAGCACATGATACAAGATTTGATTTAAAAAGGTAATATAGAAGTTCAAAAATTTCCTATAAACAATAATACCCAAAATAATACTCAAAAACAAATAAATAAAAATGCAAATCAAAACCTAGATATTTTTCAACATCCCTTACCTAAGCATGGTAAAGAAGTAGTAAACCAAGTAGATCATCACAATGTTCCTCATCCAACTTGGTATGTGGGAACCATTAGTAGCTTCATGCCACAACAAGATTTTCAAACCTCCTATGTACCTACTTTATCTATGGTTACAACTAGACCAATACAATATTTTCAATCTTCATTGTTGAAAGATACTAAAAGTGACATAGAAAGTGAAACATGAAGTGAAATAGAGATTGCCTCAAATAGTTTTGAGTATTAATAATATTGAGTTACTCCTATTACAGATTTATCAGTTCCAGAAGAACCATTCCCTAGGAGAATGACTGTTTGACCATCATCTCAACAAATGCTTACAAATGAACAAGCAGAAAATACTAGACCTCATTTTTGTTATATGAGAAATAATAATGTTGTGGGTACTACTGAAAACATTACTAGACAACAAATCCAAAATCAAAATTCCCAATCACAAACTCAAACTCAAAATGAGAAAACAACTCCATTTGTATTAAAGGCACCAAAAAAAGGGAATAATATATCAAGTTCACAACAAAAATCTCCTTATGATATTAATAAAAAATTAAAAAATATCACATCAAGAATCTCTCTTTTGGATCTTTAGAGAACTTCATTTATCCTTAGAGAAGAACTAATGAGTACCTTAATTAAGATTATGGTACCATAAAATATAGAACCCAATGTTCTGGTTAATGCTATAAGCTCGAATGGAATAAATTACATAGATTTTTTAGATAAGGATATTCCTCCTCAAAGCATGTATAGAGATAATCCTCTATACATCACATCATTAATTGGGGATGTAGGTGTAAAAAGTGTTTTAATTGATAATGGATCATCATTAAATATATGCACATATAAATTTTTCCAAATATTTAGATTTAGGAATAAAGATATAAAAAGGACTAAAATGATTATAAAAGCATTTAATGATGAAACTCAAGAAACATGTGGAGTGTTATCGATTCCATTGCAAGTTGGTCTAATAATTTTGGATACGACCATATTTTTTGTACAATTCCCTGCATTGTATAACATACTCTTGGGTTGATCTTGGATCAACGCAATACGAGTGGTACCCTCAACATTACATTAGCGTGTCAGGTTTGAATTTAAAAATCAACTAGTTACTAGTTACTATACATGGTGATCCTAGACTGTTTGATATGTGTGCCATGGAAAAACCAATAGGAGTTCCATTTTATCTTGCTATGTCATCAACACATCCTAGCCCACCTACATCATCAAAACCTTCATCATCGCCATCTTCATCATCAAAACCATTAGCATCAATGCCTTCAGCATCAACACCTTCATCATAAACACCTTCATTGTCTAAAACTACACCATCTAAATATACAATTAAAGAATATAGTCCCTCTACTTCATATCCTACTTTGGATGAAATATTGCCAGATTTATTTTCAATACTCATAACTTCAAGATAAATTAATAATTTTACCACTCAAGACTCCCTAGTGCTACCTAAGTTACCACCATCTCCCCAAACGATGGGTTTGCCACAAAATTTGGGAAGTATTTATCATGTTGGGAGTTGTACCTTTGTCTACGTAGGGTATGATTATGGTAAAATTAATATTGTGAGTATCACAATTGATAAAAATGGTTTTGCTAAATGTTATTTTTCTAATGGATATATAAAATCAAAACATGATGTGTGATATGGTTTACAGAGGTAAAGGTTTAATATCTCTTGAAAATGGAATACAAGAGCCTTTGGAAGTTGGAGAATGGTCTGCACGATGTGGTATTGGCTACATTTCTACAAAAACCCAACCATTCCCATATAAGGATGATGATCACCTTATAACATATGAAGAATATTTAGCACAAAAAGAATTGCTTAAATCAATAAGAAGAATATCTTCTTGTAATATGTTATCAATAGCATACCTAGACATGATTGTTGAATCAGATGAATATTTAGAGGGAGATATTTTCCATGATATCTCTGTTGATGAAGTTTTAAAGAATAAATTTTATTTTGATGGGTCTATCCCATGTATAGCCCATGTTGAAGCAACTACCCCTCAATAAGATTTAGCAAGATTAAATTTAGAATAAGTACAAGAAATGGGGGTGGCATGAGCACCACCCAAATTTGAAAGAGAATCAAATATTGTGATAGAAAATGTTTTGCAAGTTAACATTGGGACAGAGGAAAACCCTCACATGGTCAAAATTGGAGAAAAATTAAGTGAAGAAAGATAGGAAAAATATATAGTATTTCTCACATAATATTTAGGTGTCTTTTCTTTGATATATGCAGATATACTAGGCCTAGATCTGTCTGTGGTAATGCACCATTTAGTAGTGTGTTCTCATGCAAAACCTATGAGGAAAAAACTTAGGAAAATGCATCCCAAAGTATCACTACTAGTCAAAATGAGTTAGAAAAACTTTTAAACGTAATTTTTATCCAAGCTATTGACTATGTTGAATGGATATCAAATGTTGTCCCAGTAGCCAAAAATAAAACCACTAAAGTTAGGGTTTGTACTGATTTTAGGGAAATTAATTATGCATGCCCTAAGGATGACTTCCCTCTCCCTAATATGGATCAAATCATAGATTTTACAGCTAGGAGTGGGATGTTATCCCTCGTGGATGGTTTTTCAAGATACAATCAAATTAGAATAGCTCATGAAGATCAAACCAAAATAGTTTTTATTACACCTTGGGGTACCTTTTGTTGGAAAGTAATACCTTGTGGATTAAATAATGCAGGAGAAACATATCAAAGAGCTATGAAATATATCTTTCATGATATGATGTATGATATTCTACACTATTATGTAGATGATATTATAGCTCATTCAACTAAAGAGGAAGAGCATATCAATTATTTAAGAAAAGTGTATGGTAGATTAAGAGAATATTTGATTCGATTAAATCTTGACAAATGTGTATTTGGAGTTAAATCAGTAAAATATTTGTGGATTATTGTTTCTATGCATGGTATAGAAGTAGATCCTCTCAAAATTAAATCTATCCTTGATATACCACCACCTAAAAACATATCAGAGTTAAGAAGTTTACAAGGTAAATTATAGTCTATCCGTTGATAAATTGGTGGATAAAACATGACATTTTCTTAAATTACTTAAGAAAAACATTCCATTTCAATGGGATTATGAATGTCAAGAAGATTTTGGTAATCTTAAACAATATCTTCTTACACATCTAGTGCTTGTTCCTCATAGACTAGATTATCCATTTATTTTATATATTTTTGTCTCGGAACTTACACTTGGAGCTATGTTGGCTCAAATTGATGATGAAAAGAAAGAACGAGCCACATATTATATAATAATAATATTAATAATTTATGAAACCCGCTATACTCCATTATAAAAATATTGTTTAGCGGTTGTGTTTTCTACATAAAAGTTGCGTCATTATATGCTTAGTTAGAAAATATTTGTTATAGCTAAATTTGATCCATTAATGTACTTGTTGAGTAGACCTTACTTGTTAGGGTGCACAACTAAGTAGGTTCTTTCTCTAAGTGAGTTTAACCTTAAATTCATTGACCAAAATTCTATTAAAGGCCAATTTATGGCTTATCAGTTAGTTGTTGCACCTTTAGAGTCTACTCACCCTATAACTATAGAATTTTCTAATGAGTGCCTTAATTTAGAAGAATATTTGTCTGAGTCATGGTCTTTGTATTTTGATGGAGCTAGATGCATGAGCAGTGTAGGTGCCAATATTATATTAATATATCCACAAAATCACCTTATCCTTTTATATTTCAAATTATAATTTAATTGTACTAATAATACTGTAGAGTATGAGGCTCTAATCCTAGGGTTAAGAGTCACTTTAGCCTTAAGAATTAAAATATTATTAGTCTTTGGAGATTCTTAGCTTGTGATAAATCAAATTAATGAATTTTATCAAACACGAGATGAGAATCTCCACCCTTATAAGGAGTATTTTCTTAAACTTATTTCATTTTTTGATAAAGTAACTTTAGAAGCCATCCCTCACACTAGAAATCGTGTTGCTGATGCAATGGTCGTAGTTTCTTCTTTGTTACCTTTGGAGTTGAATGACGAGTATGCTATTATCATTATTCACCAACTCTGAGAGCCTGCTTCCTCTAATTCATGTCTAGAGCCATTAGATGTGTTTCTTATTAATGAAACAACCCCAGAACCTTGGTATATGGATGTCTTTAATTGTATCCAAAATGGAACCTTCCCAAAAGGATTAGATAGAAATAAACATAGTTTATTACATAAGCAAACTATTCGCATTGTAATTGTTGGTAATAACTTATACAAAATATCCTTTGAAGGTATCCTATTAAGATATATTAATTTAGAAGAGTCTAATAAAGCCTTAAGTGAAGCCCATGATGGATCCTGTGGAGGACACTTTAGTGGAAGTGCCATTGCTAAGAAACTCCTTCGAATGGGGTATTTTTGGCCTTCCATGGAAAATGATGCTAATGATTATGTGCATCATTGTGACAAGTTTCAAAGACATGTAGACCTTGTTCATGCTCCTACCTAGGAAATTCAAGCTATTGCATCTCCTTGGCCCTTCTCTAAATGGGGTTTACACATTATTGGTAAAATCAATCCTATTTCATCTGATGATCATAAATTCATAATAACAAAAACAAAATATTTCACAAAGTGGGTAGAATCTATGCCATTAGCTTCTTGCACAGGAGTCCAAGTTTCTAAATTTATCTTTAATCAAATCATATGTAGATTTGGAATCCCATAAACTCTTATCTCAGACAATGAAACATGTTTAAAGAACAAAGATGTTAAGAAATTATGTCAAAAATATAAAATTCAACATAGATGATCTCCTCATTATCCACAAGGAAATGACCAGGTTGAAGCTTCAAATAAAACCTTAATAAAAATTCTAAAAATATTGGTTAATAAAATAGACCATGAGTGGCACATGCAATTATATCTCGCATTGTGGGCTTATCGAACTAGTGTTCGTACTCCTATAGGTGCATCACCTTTTCTCTTGGTTTATGGTGTTGAAGTAGTTTTTCCATTTGAATTAGAAGTTCCTTCTCTAGCTCTCTTACTTAAGGATGCTGAAGTAGGGGACGAATATCATGCTGGTAGATTAAGTCAGCTAGAATTTCTAGATGAAAAATATATTCATGCTCTAGAGTATCTTAACTCTTACCAAGACAAACTCAAAATATCATATGCCAAGAAAGTCCATCATCGATCTTTTGAAATAGGTGATTTATTAGTTAAAAAAAATAAAAAAAATAAAATTGCTAGAAAATATTTAAAAAGTAAATTTCAACCTAATTGGCTTGGACCACTTGTCATCACTACTAAATTTTGATCAGGTGCATATTGCTTGGCCACCTTAGAAGGAAAAGAACTTAAGGAGCCAATGAACATTATGCATCTCAAAAAGTATTATGCGTAAAACAAAAAGATTCATTTTTTTACATACTTGTAAATAAATTCTTCATCTTTTAGTTTGCAATTCTCATTTTATTATCAAAATACCAAAAAAATAAAAAAGCATCAAAATATCCAAAAATATTTCAAATTTGTATTCTTTGCATCAGTGTGTGTTGTTTTTCCAAAATTCAAGTTATTTTTTCTTTTATTTCAAATAAATTCAAAAGTTATCTTGAACCATGCATTTAATTTACATATTTCATAATTGTGATTTTGTCACTTTGATTATAAATATATCTTGTATCAAGAAACACTATTACTTCACTAAATAAATTTTGAGTTTTGGGAAATGATCTTGCTACTTATTGAACCAAGAACACACTATCACATCTTAAATATGATTTATTGCAAAATTTAAAATTGGATACTACATAGTAGTCTTAGTTCCTTAAGAAAAAAAATGTCCTTCCTATCCTATTATGCACATGGTCTAGAATACTGAGAATTGGAAAAAGGACAAGCTCCCCCTCTACCCGAGTAAAATCCCTTGCTCTACGCCTAATCTGGACAAGTATCCTAGAAAAAAAAATGATAAGAAAAGAAAAAGCAATAAAATCCCCTTGTTAAAAAATGGATAATTTTTAAATCCCTATTCCAAAAATCAGAAGAAAATAATGGGGTAGTGAGCTTGAATCACTAGAATTCATTAGTTATTTGAAACCCATGAGGTAAGCCCCATAACAAGTTGTTTTTGTCCAACCCACTTGGCCTTGGATAATACCTTTCACATGGTGACATGTCTATCACATTAGTGACCTTATTTTGTATAGACCATTGTCTTCTTGTGGATTAGCTATATTTTGGTAACTTGACTTTCATAGTAGTTCGGTACAATGGCATGCACAAAATCATGGTTAATGAACATCTCACTTGCACACACATTGGATCATAAAAGTTTTCTTATATCACTACCTTACTCAAAATTGGTAAATTAATTTCACAAGAACACACATTTGATCCTTGAGATATTTTGTATCATTGCATCAAATAAATATGGATAATGAACTCATGTATCACACATTGGTTCTTGATAAATTTGATTTTGTCTTAGAAATAAATTAAAATATTCCTTTGAAGTTTGTTAGACAACATTAGTTCATCATTTATATTTCAAAAGTTTTCAAAAATCTTCAAAAATAATTTATCTCAAAAAGAACTTGTAGTACAAAATCATTCATCATGCATTGCATTTTGACTTCGTGATGATGGTATAATTCCTAGGAATTATTCTTCTCAAATTTCACACTAGGAATTATATGCCTAGCGCAAGACAGATTTCTCAATTTTTAGGTCTAAAACATTTCATATTTATTAATCTTCTTAGATATGTGATACAAATGATTTTTTGCATATCAACCTATATCTTAAAGAATAAAACAATTTCATATTATCATGCATTGCATTTTTGACTTCGTGATGATGGTATAATTCTTAGTAACCATTGTCCTCAAAATTTTCACACTAATAATTCTATGCCTAGCGCAAGTCATCCTTCCCAAATTTTCATGCTTAAATCATATTATTTTCACAAAACAATAAACCTTATCAACATATTTCTTCAACTTCAAATTTTCTCAAAAACAAAATCAAACATATTCTTATATCATAAGCCTTAAGATTATACTTGAGCACCACAAAAATATTTTATCATTAGCAATACTAAAATTCCTCACAATAGGATTCACTTCATGACCTAGCGAGTACCGATCTCCACCAATGGTCATATAACAACACAACATCCTTCGAGGAACATTTTTAATCCGTTTATTTCATCATTTTACAAAAACATCTTTTCAAAAATTACATTTACAAAAATTTTAATCATTTTCATTTTTAAGCATAATCAAAACACTTAAATCAAAAGCATGATTATAAGAAATTTAAACATCATAAAAATTCACTCAAATGCAATCAAATCATACAGAGTCACATAAAATAAGAAGGTCAATATATATATATATATATATATATATATATATATATATATATATACTTATACCTCGAAAGTCTATATACAAAAATAAAGTCAGGCAGGTATGCCACAATCTCCAACATTGGCATACTCAGTCACCAAAAACATAGTACAAAAATAATCCCACATATATAAACCCCTATCCTCTAGAACCCCTAGAACTCTAGGCATCATCATCTCCACCAGGGGGTCATGGTACTCGAAATCCTCTTGCTCCCATAGTAGTAGTTTCTTGGGTAGTCAATCAAGATTTGGAGTGACTCGAAGTCTTCGATATGTCAAGCATCGGAGGCTCTGGCTACCTCTGCTCCATAGGCATTATTGCATGATATAAACCCTAATAGAAACCCATAAGCTGAAGCACTTGAGTCAATTACCTCCCTAAGTCACTCCTCATCAATCGCACTGACTGAGAAGATATAGGAGGTGGATCCCTAGCTCCCTATCCCACCTGTGTCTGAACCGATGCTTGTGTGAGATCTGCCTCCAAATTATGGATTTAAATCTCAAACCTACATCTTGCACCTATAGATTCTTAATATTAGTCTTTTGGGAGAAATTCTCCTCCCTTAGACTAATCACCTCTTCCCATAGAGCAGTTGTCTCACTGCTCTCCCCCTCCTCCATAAATCTCATTCCATTTTCGGGTGATTTAGGTCTCTCCTCCTACTAAGGATATGCTCCTCTCTCCTATTGAGGGGAAACTCCTCTCCTCCCTCACTCCTCTATATGATCTCTCTCATCTCATCAAAGTCTAATGACCTCCCATAGTACAAGGTCCTCTTCTCCTAAGAGGATCTTCATCCTATCTCCTCTGCTGCTACTACTGAGTAGCAGGATGACATTGTTGTTGCATCTGCTCATAAGCCTACTCTACCATAGTTCTTAGCCTGGTAATCCTTATAGGTTGAATCTAAGCATACCAATATCGATATCCATCATTCACTCTAGTGTCATCTCTAGTAGCTGTAAGAACCACCTCATCACCTGCATATGGATCCATGAACCATGTCATATTGGGAGCACCACTAAATATGGTTGTATCTTGAGTCAACCTAGAGAAATAAATATCCCTAGTACCAAGGATGTCCTACTGCAATCCAAACTACCACATAACTCGATCAATGTGATGTAGCTCCATGTCACCCTAGTCCATCCACAACAAAATAACTTGCATCACATGAGCTAACTGATATCCACCCTCTCTCCAACTTGGATGACCTATGTATCGCCTCCATGTGATTCTATCCACTATCAGCTCATCTAGAAGTCTCCTAGTTGTGTCCACAGATATCTGATTCCCAAGAGCTCTACCTTGACACAAATAGAAATCCCTAGGCATCTCTATGGCTAACCCCACTATTGGTAGCCCTACGGGCCTCCATATGGCTATATGTTCCCATGCCCAAACCTATAATAAGGGAGTGAGGGACAGTGCCGTAACATCCTTGTATACGACCTTGAAAAGAGTCCTATACAAATGAAATAGCATGAAAGACCCCCATGCAAAGAGTCTAGGCTGATCCCTCATGTCGACCACAAACTTTGCCAAAGTCCATGGTAGAATATGACTGATAAAGTGGCTTAGAAGTAATCCACCAACAATACCACTGAGCACAATTGTGAGTCAAGAAACCCCTGCTCTCTAACTCAAAATCTCAATCCCAATGCCTCCACTCATCAGAGGGAATCTAGGATCACCAAATAATATCTGAAGTGTCTGGATCTAATTTCCCAACATAGAAACAAACATACCTCTGACAGATAATCTTAGTATCCTCCATATGTCCTCTAGTGTAGGGGTCATCTCTCCCATTGGTAACCGAAAGTAGGAAGAACTCGAGTACCATCGCTCAACCAAAGCAAACAACAATTGCATGTCAACTAGAACTTGTGGTAGTTCCGCCAAGTATCTCAACCTAATAGTGTCTAGAGTCCTTCTCTCTACTGGTGTAAGGGTATTCAGGTCATCTTGAAATGCACCATATCACCACTTCCTTTTCTTTAATTCCCTTTTCTATTCACAAAATAAACAAAAAAATCAAAATTTCAATTAGTAACTTAGTAATAAAATAACCTTATTTGATATCAGTCAATTTTTCATGATATCGAATGTTTTATCCGATATCGACCGATTTTCCATGATATTGAGTGAATTCTTCTGATATCAGTCGATTTTCTATGATATCAAATGATTTCATTCGAGCCGATTTCATATAAATTGACCCAATTTCACTGACATGGTGAAATAGCGGTAATCGTGCCCTAAAATTTTGAAAATGCATCTAAATTAAGTATAGAAAAAAAAATCTCAGTAAGAATTAATTTAAGATCCTTACATGTATCTGGTCAGTTCTTCTTCGTACTAGATCATCTCGGTGAGGAACTTCTACCATTTTTCTCTAGAGCTCAAAATCAGAATAATTGCACAAATGAATTAGGTTTTACCCTAATTTTCTAAATTTTATTTAAAAATTACCCTAAAAAGTGCAAATTTCAATTTTTTCACCAAACTTGGAATTTGGTGCAAAAACTCGAAGGGGGTATCATACCTAAAATAGTTTAACAATAAAACTTGAAATCATCAACAAAATTTGCAATAATTTTTTGCTTTCTCGTAAAGCATGCCATCTTATCTTTAACACATTTTTTCAAAAAAAATATGCTAAAGAGGGGGTAAAATGTAGTACCCTAAAAATGACTCACATTAATTAAACCTAAGTCAAAAACATTTGAAAAATCAAATTAAACTGCCCCTAACTTGTTACCTCAATTTTTGTGCCCATTGCAAGTTTGTTTTAACCATTGTACGAGATCGTATGATTTTAGTATGAGATCAAAGGATTTTATACGAAATCGGATCACCCGATTTCATCCAAAACTAAAAATTGCCTACTTTAGCAAAGCGACAAAAATAGTTGCAACCTCTTTGTCCTTACCTGGGCAACTACATGACGGTTGCAGGATCAGCTCGAATGATTTTTTCTATAATAGGGGAGGTTGTAACCTTCTTCATTTTTAGCCCAACCTCTTAGCTAATTCCCTTCTATTTAATCCAGGCTCCTCATCTTGGATTCCCCTTGGAAAATTCATGTAACTTCACTCTGTTATTATTCCATTTTGTTGTGTTTTTGCAGGTTCAACTTGTGCATCGGTCAGATTTATACAATATCATACCGTTCAATATCGATATTGTATTACCTGATATGAGATAAAAATTGCCCGATTTGATCTGCATCACATATTTTTATTGTTTAGCTACTTGGAGGCATCCAGATATCATTGTTTGCATTCATTTTCCTTATTTTCTTCTGTTTACAATCATATTCAACACTAGTTAGATCATTTTAAATTCATTACCATTGATACTTTAGCTTTTACATTCATATTTCATTGCTTTTTCATGAATATTCATGTATTTATCATAGATTCACATCCAATCATTCATATGTTGTCCTTTTAAGTTCATAATTGTTTGCAATTAATTTCAATAGATGTGTGTTCTTTGTAAAACTATTGTTTGTTGTATTAAAATTATAAACTGCAACTCTACCCTAATCGGGTGGATTCCTGCATAATCGGATCACCCGATCATTAGACCGTATCATTCGATCTCGTCTGATTTTGACTGGTTCTATCTGCAACAAATAATCATAAACTATATCAAACTTCCGGATATATGTCAAAGTTTTAAATCTCTTTTTAAGCATTGCATAATTCATTTAAGTTCTATTTTCTACTATTTGTTGTCTGCATATGAATTAAAATTGCATATAGGTTAGCATAGTTGCATATTGGCCAAAACTAGGTGTATGTGAGATTTGATAAAAGGAACACATCAAAGCAAACTCCAAAGCCAGGCATGTAAACTACCATAAAATATTTCCTAGTGAACCCACCTAATTCATCGAAAAATCACCAAAGAAGACACAAAATTAAGTGTCTTTCTTTGAGGTGTAGACCTATCATTCCCACATTTCCCTTCGAGGTGTAGATCTATTAGCCTCAAGGAAAGGAGTGTGTGAATTTTAGACCTACAGTAGGCATATAATAACCAATTAAATGGGGATATAGAGAGGGTGTGAATGGAGGCACAAAAAAGTAATCAAGAGGCTTGAGAGGAGGGGATGTGTGTCATGCATTATTAAGATCTTTATAATGTGGTAGTGGCTACTGCACATAGGGATCCATTACCTATAGATTTATGGATCCACATTAGATAATGATATATGACATGACTATCACAAAGGTCTATGGGTTTTTATCCTCCATCATCAATAGTAGCAATAGGAAGTGGGGATATATGATCTACTTGCTAAAAGGTTTTGATATTTTGAGGGTGAGTGCATTAATTTTGATACTTGTGGTGTATTGCATCCTAGATATTGATCCAATTGTATCAATTTTTATCATTGTGGTACATGAAACCCATAACTAGATATTATATTGAGGTATTTATACATCATTGATATGTTGAGGTTTATTTCATTAATTTTGATGTAGTTTGTTTATTTTTATTATAATTTTGTGATGTGATGTTGATTTTGGTATGATTTATAAATAAATATAGAAAATTGTTAGATAAGAAATTTTGGAAAATGGATGACATCCAACTCTATCGATAGAAGAATCACTTTGTGGATGGGGTGACTAGATTTTACAAATAGACAAAAATATATATGATGAATGGAATAAATAAAATGAGGGATTTGTTTGACCAAAATCTACCTAGTTTGTGAATTGGTAATACACCCTAGACTTTAGCCAATGGTTTGACTAGATGAAATGACGTTTCTCTCAATTTTAACCTCTAGAGAAGGCCAATTCCTTAGAATAATTATAAAATAAAATAGGGGTTTAAGAATAAGAGAAAAGAGAGAGGTTTGAGAGAAGACAAGGGTTTAGAGAATTGAAATAAATATGGAAAATATATAGTTTAACAAAAATGGATATTACCATATAACAAGCTAACACAATCAATTCAAAGGATGCTTAATAGACCAACCGTTATTATATGTTATTACAAATTCATTCAACTTCAATTGCATTCTTTAATCATTCTAAGTACTTAAATGAATAACAATCCAATAATTATCCAAATAGTAAAATCCACTTTAATAGAATAGACTAAATATATAAGTGTAACAAAAATGACTTAAAGCAAAGATGCATTCATAAAACTTACAATTACATAACAATGGAGGCCAAACAACTATCACTTTTTATTAACTGGTAGCAATATTACACAACAAATATAATCCATATTTTGAAACTTGTAGTAAAATTTTTACAATCAATTACAAAATTGCTATGAAAATAGCCTATTAGAGAAATATTCATATGTTGAGGTGGCTGCTTCATATCTCATTCTATGTTTGAATTTGAATTCTGGTGTAACCTACTCCATCGATATATAACTGTCTACTTTAAGTGCTTTAATGATTATAACCAGTCTATCAAGGCCATCATTGTCATGCTTTGATGGTGCTAAATTAGTCAGCTAGAAAGCATTGATATGGTTATGGTATTTTAGAGAGATGTGTATCAAGGCCAAACTCCTACTTCATTTGCAATGCACTTCAAAATTGTCTTGGATTTGTTCATTATTTGGATATGTTGTTGCTAAGGAAGTTTGTATTTGAGAATTATGTCCTTGAATACTCCACATTATTCATCATTTAGGATTTTATAATTTAGCTTTTTAAAATGTCGGGTTCATGCATTAACTCCTTCTGCATAGTATCAAGCTTTGGTGCCAAGGTGTTGACGTCATTGGAAAGAAGGGTTTGAATTTGTGCATCATGGCTTTATGCATATCTCAATCCATTAAAAACTTATCCAAATTTAAGAAAAAGGGATTTACCTTTTGGGATGTAAAAGTGGTAATGAATTTGACCTATATTCTTGGCACATCCTAGGGTATTATGCTTGTAAATAAAGATAAACCTAGATAGCTTTATCTTAAAGGTATGAAATAATGAAGAAGGGAAGGAAATAGAATATAAGAAAATAAAAAATATAAGGGGAAATATGATACTATATATGGTAATGACTACAAGAATAAATAAATGTAGGGATCTTAAAATGTGAGGTGATCAAAGGTGATGGACCAATATACAAGGGAATGGAGTATGGAGAAGTGGAACAAAGAGGAATATAGGAAGGAAAGAAGAATGGATAATTAATGGGGATATTTTCCCTATGGCATCCCCAAAGAAAATGGTACCTCTATGATCATATTAAACCATAGCTAAGAGTTGCTTCAAGTTTGGGAAAGACGCTTTAGTAAAATATTTCAGGCACTTGTAGGCTAGATATTTATATTATTACACATTTTCATTTTCTTCATAAAATTGCACAAGAAATCCTTCTGTTTGTCTCTTGTATTGGTGAAAAATTCCAATACTTTAACCATACTCATGTTATCACCAAAGAACATATCATTTTTTATTATTCAACCCTTCACAACATTATATAGAACTTGACAAATAACTATGCCAACTAAAGCTCCATAATGACTACATGGTGCTTTCTTCTAATTTATCTCTTTTTTCAAAAAATCTAGAACTTATGTGGAAAGTTTGTTCACATGCCTCATTTAACACTCTTACATTAGCCAAAATCATTTGGCTCAATCACCTTGTATTTTAATTTCATCTTGTGTAGAAAAAAAAAAAAATTGTGTTTCATTTCACATGTCACTTCCTAGACTAGCTCGTGCCATATTATGATGCTTGAGTACTTCCATGTCATTTATCTATTCTTATTATCTTATATTTTGGGCTATGGAGTCATGATAATTGTAATCAAAGGAATGTTGTATGGGAAATATATGTGATTTTATTAATGGAATGAAATAGGATGGATGGGGAAATGATATGATATTTAGGGGTGTGTGTTATAGAAAAATAATATTAGAGATATAGTACATGAGGATGATGAGTATTTCCTTTCTACCTTTGTTTTATGTTCACCTATGATTAGGCCATGTAGTTTCTTTCCTTGGTTAAGTAGTGCAACTTCATTTTTTTCAAATATTTGGTAGGACCCTAGTATAATCAAATTTGAAAAGTGTTCATAATTACACATTTTTAAATATTTTTTTGTTGTTGTGTGTAATTGTGAAAAACCCTCAAATTTGGTCAAACATATTTGTGGTCATTTTTTCAGGGAGCTTAACCTTTTTCTTAGATGTAGTAATTCACATCCATCCTTCCATATTATGTTTTGCTATATACTCATCTTAAAAGTCCTGTGAGGGGAATACCAATTTAAGGGTCTCTTATAAAGACTTATCATTCTAGTGAGGAGTATTGATTTATTATCCAAATTACCTTCTTTTCTATGTCCACTTCACACCTATTTTTGATAAGAGAACATTTGAATATAGTCATTGTTATTTTTTCTTAATCTACAATTATAGTCATAGATTCTAGCCTTTAACAACTTAATATGTGTGCCATTCAATTGTCTTATTAGCTAGTCACCTTAAATTTCAAATTTGTATTTAACCATTTATTTACTTGATGACTATTTATACAAAAATGTGGCATATTTTCCTATGCTTGGAGAAAGTAATTTTATTACTTCATCCTATATGTAGAGAGAGAAAACTATCCTATTATGTACGATTCTCAGCTAGATCCACTAGGAGTTGAGGTGACCGTGGGGGTGTGTTATAACTCTATAATCAGTGGAAAAGGGAGAAAGGTTCACCAAGAATGATTTTAGGACTCACTCCAAGTTGAGGGTGGAAATGTTTAATGTGTTCAATTGAGAAAACACCTATGTTTGGTATTTCTAAACTGAACTATGGAAATTAAAGAATAATACAACACATAAGATGTAAGAGACAATGACTAACCCTAGTATGATTTTTGTATTCAATGATTTCTAAACGTAGGCTATAGGAAATAAAATTATTTCTCTTTGAGCAAGGGCACAAATGAAATGCAAAAACAAGGCTAAACCCTAGATGCAAAACTATATGCCTTTTTATTTCAAATTCCTAGAAAGCAACCAAATATTTTTTCTTTTTACTTATGACCTAGGTGTGAATAGAAAACAAGAAACATACAAACCAAGAGCTTTACTCAGGGAACTTATCTGATATGGTATTTTATCCAAGATTTATCTTAATTCAAAAACATCCAATGACTTCAGACCTATAAAACAACTTTACAAACCCTAGAAAGTATGGTAAGGATTAGGGTCCTACATAGGCCACTATAGACTATGCTTGGAGGTGTAGTATTCAAGCCCCCTAGGTCATTTTAGTTAAAAATTTGAAATCAAAATTATATTTGACCTTTAGAACAAACATAGCAAAATATGAAGCATGAAATAGTAAATGGGATGCAAAACAAAATGATCTCAAAGCTTGAATAAGAATGCAACTTTGAAACCTAGGATTTGAGAATATATAATTACCCCCAAGCTAATGCAGTATGAAGTGTAAGAAAACATAATGCTAATAGATAGAAAAAAATGTGATAGAGATGCAAAAATTCACAATAGGCATGCAAATCAAAACCCTAGGGTTTTGAACAATTACCCCAAAGTCTACCTAGACTGAATCCATACCCTATAAATTACTGAGAGTGGATTTAGTAACATATAAGAAGTGGACACAAAAATCCCAATAGGAGAAAGTAGATCTTTCACCGAATATGTGGTCTATAGCATATAGGGCTTGTATTCACACAAGAGGGCTTAAAAACCTAAAACAAAAATTAAAAAATATAACAAAGACACAAAATAATGAATGCAAATAAACACCTTTGAGATCCTATGGAATAATCAAGAGCACAAGTGGAATACCTCTCCTCATTCAAGAAGATAAGCTATAATAAAGGCTTTCTCCACTAGAAAATGACAAGGTACACTAATAGCAGAACACCAAAGCACCAAGAGAACCAGAAGAATATTGCACAAGAATTCACTTAAAATTGCATGAAATTTCTTATATTGATAGCTTGATTGTCATTAATAACTGATGGAAAAGGGTAATCCAATCCCTTTAATTATAGAGGGTTTGGAGGGCTCAAAGGTAGGAAAAATTAAAGTTAACCTTGATTAAGATGACACCCCAAAAGGGTTAGCTTAGAATTTAGGTTTTTCTAAGAAAAAATCCTTAATTTACCAAATCTATACCCTGTAATTTACTAGGTGTGGATTCGGTCAAGGTTAAGAAAAGCAAGGTAGAAAACAAGAAAAGGGGGCCAAAAATTTCTTCTAACAAGTTTAGGACCTAAGGAAAATGACTCATTTGGTGGGTCAATTTTTTATGTCTACATTTTACTCCCTCTTTGATGTATTTATAGCCTAATAAATGCATCAAAGAAATATGTGGACATCTATGGACGAGAAGAAAAACAAGAAGAAAAGGGGTAGCTGGTTTAGGAGAAAGGGATGGTGCAAAATGGTGTCATTCTAGATATGTTGAATATTTATCATGAAAATTAAGGTATTATGGACATTAAATCCTCTTAGGCTAGGGTGCCTCCTCGAGTTTCAGAAGGAATGCCAAATTCCTAAGGAAACTTGAAATGATTGACTCAGAAAGAAGATAGAGTGGCAGACAATGAAAAAATAGGGGTGTGGCAAAGAGAAGAAAGATAAGAGAAACAAAGACAAAAGGAAAATATTAGGCTTTAATTGCATTTTTAAGTTTTTTTTGCTATGCATGATGATCACAAAAATAACTAATGCAATGCATAATGAATGAACTAAATGATATGCATGAGTGAATATAACTATATGAAATAAAATTTAAAATAAAATGATATGCATGGATGGATGAAAGAAGAGAAGGAAATAAGGAGAAGAAACAAAACAAAAAAAGAATGGAGTGAAGAAGTAAATTTCCAGAAGATCAATAAAGAAAAGAAAATAGGAGCAGAACCCTATAATGATGTATGCTCATAAATGACCGAATGGAGGCTACCCCTTGCTTGTGGTATTGAAGCGATCCTATGAGGGTGTTATTCTTGTAAGTATGGACAAGTGTGGAGGATATCCAATATCAGTGTAGTGCTTGTAAGGATGGCCATAGAAAAAGAGATGTACTTTGTAGGATGTATACTTGCAAATGGTCGAATGGAGGCTGCCCCTCACTCATGACCATGAAGTGATCCTATATGGGATGTTAATATGTGATTGATTTTTCCAAAAAAGTACTACTCTATAGGGGTATGGTGTGTGCAAAATATGAGTGAAGCACACCAAAGTGGTGTGATTGTGTGCATGTGTTAGAAGAAAAGAGATAGAAGAATGAGGGAAGCATGCAGTAAAAGTGTGTGTGTGCATCCTTAATGAAATTTCAAGAGCTGAGAGGCTTGCATGAGATAATCAATTATCGTATAAGCATAATAAATGATAATCATGCAATATCTATCCTATCCCATGAGGATACCTTAATAGGTGAAATATTAATAATAGGAAGGTGTGAGCAAAGCAAAAATAAAAGAACTATATACCTTGACTTGGAGAGATATTAATAATCATTTTATACTTTCAAGATCAAGGAATATAAGAGAAAAAATAAGAAGAATATATAGATAAAAATGCATAGATATGGGCCCTAGGTTGGGGATTCTCTAAGCATCAAAGCCCTAGTGTGAGTGCAATGCATGTGAGCTATGACCTAACTAGGTGTCATCACTTGATATTATCATAAAATTCCCAAGAATCTATATGATCAAGCGGTCATGCAAATATGAGCAAGCAACAATGCAATTATATCATAGGTAAAAACGCAAAATAGAATGTCAGGAAAACCATGCAAGATATAACAAGCAGTCATGTAGTATGAACAAGAAAAATGAATGAAATATGAAAACTAATCTAAATGCAACATAAAAATATATTCCCACTTATGCATAGTAGATGCATTATGTTCATTGGTTCTTTAAGGTCTTTACCATCCAAGAGTAAATCAACTTAGGGTGCACCAAATTTACCACACTGCATCACAAAGAGGGAGAAGGTAGTCCTTCATACTCATCACTCCACTCCAAGCCTTGATGATATAGATTCAAAAAAAAATTCTTGAAGAAAAGGATTGACTTGATCCTATGATGAAACATTGATTATTGGTTCCTCACTCACCTTCATATTTTTTAGGTTGGTTGGTGATGTGATATGCAGAAACTAATGGATATAAATTTAGATCAGATTGAGCTTGCTCAACTATTGAACAATATTGGAATGGATTAGGGTCCCCCAAAATGGTTATAGGTTGATATTTAAATTCAAACTTTAAATATTTATGAAGAGTGGAAGGGACAACCCTCATCACATGAATCCAAGGGCACTTAATAAGAATATTAAAATATGTAAGGCAAGAAAACACATAGAACAAGGTATCTAAGATCTTAGGTTTGACCCTAAAGGGGATATATACAATTTTGCAAGCCTCTTGGTACTTGTTTTTGAAAGCTTTGATGATAATGTTAGACTTGGTGTTGGCATTTTTGCCACATTGGAATTTTGTTGTAGTGTGCCACATTGACATTTCGTTGTAATCATTGGTGCCACATTGGAATTTTGTTGTAATCTTTGTTCGAAAATTGTTTTTCTTTTTTAAGTGTTTTCACACATTGAACACTTTTTCCTATGGATGTAATTTTGGGTGAAGTTTGGTGCAAATATTCCTTGAAAAGAGATTAATATTGATAAAGATAATTCTTGAGGTGATATGATCACTGAAGCTACCAAGTTTAAGCATGTGCTCTTGATTCCAGTGCAATATTGTTCATTTTCGAGGCATCGACCACTTCGTGGGCATGCATTTCCAAGGCGCCACCATGGAGATTGAAACTGGACCGATGATTTGTGTTGAAGCTTGATATGCCATGTGATAAAATCATCAGTTATTTTATTTGGCATTTGCTCATTGGTTCATTGTTGTGGTCGAGGAGAAAGTTGTTGCTATTGGTGGCTGAGTGGCCGACACTTTGCCTCCACATGTATTTAATGAAAGAGGCGAAAACCTCTATAAATACTAATCAAATTCTTATTGTAAAGGGAGGTTAGATATTTTGCAAGAAAACTCTCTAAGTTCTCTGCATCAATAGAAGAGACTTGGCTTCTAAAATTTGCAAGCATTCTTATGTGTGTGATTTCCTTATTTTTTTTAAAATCATTTATGTTTATGCTCATGCTCTTGTTGTTAAGTTTTGAATTCTGCATTCTGAATTCAAACGTTGTTGGTTAGTGAGTAGATTTTGAAATGCGATCCGGGGGTTATCTCTACAAAGGTGTGAGTTAAATTCTGCTGCTTTCCTTTTATTATATGTTGTTATAAAACTTGGTGGAATTTTTGTTGTTAGTCTGCCCCAAATTCTACACTTCGGCCTGTGGCTATATTTCCCTTTCTTTCAGTTATTTTTCAATTTCTTTCCTGCATCCCTAGTCTTCAAACAGTGTAGAATTTAGTAAGGGAGCCAGCCCTCTCTGGAGATCGGTTCGAAGGAATTTTCTTTTTCCCTCGGCCTTTCAATGTTGGCCGAGTCTAGGGCGCACAAGTGATGAAATCTTGTACTTAGGCAGATTTGTGACCAACAGTTTTTGGCACGCCCGGTGGGACCCTGAAAGTTTCACTTTCAATAGTATTGAGGTTTAATGTTCACCTTCATGTTGTATAGTTAGAACATTTGGCGACTCAGCACTACCCAAAAGCCTCCGAACGTGGAGATAGTGAGAGCTGTACTTCATGATCACAAGATCGAAGGCCAAAAAATTTGAAAATCCCGTTGAGTTTTTTGAACTTGACAACCAAAAATTAAGTGGACACCCTAAGTTGATCTCCCCACCACTTACGTACTTCGCAACATCCTCACAAATTGCTGGTGTATTTTTTGTTCCTTCAAGTTCATCTAGTACTGCTACTAGTTTTCCACCTCCTCAACCACACACACCAGTCCAAATGGCCTAGAATCCTCCACCAAGGCAGTTCTCGGCATGGAATAGTTCGGGAGCCTTGAATTTATAGGCACAAAATCCAGTCCCTCAAGCTGCTTTGAAAGCTTTTCCGACCTATGATGGTACTGGTAAAACTGCTTATGAGCATATTCAAGATGTAGCCTCTTTGGCGACCATCCATGACATAACGGATGAAGACGTGATGATAAAATTGTTGGTGTTGTCACTGAGAGGGAAATTGTTGTATTGGTACCGATCGTTGCAACCAGGCACTATTGCATCATGGGATCAATTAGGAGAGTTGTTAATCAAAAACTTTCATGAACAAGCCGATCCATTTTCCTTGTTGCATCAATTTAATGCAATTCAAAGGCATCCGCAGGAGGAGATAGCGGACTTCAATGTCAGATTTACCAGAAGCTGGCAGAGAGTTCCTGAAGGTCTTCGGCCCACTCATGAGCAAGTTGCATTCTATTATCTCAGAGCTTTTAACATAGACATTGGCTTGGCTATCCGATAGTCCAACGTGACTACATTCCCAGAGTTGTTCGAACAAGCGCAAAAGGTGGAAGCAGACTTGATTGCCATAGGTAGGCTTCCCCCAAAGGTAACAATGCCTATCTTACCTGATCTTCCTCAACATTTGTATTCTGGTTCATTTTCATAGCCTATGCCTTCCATGTATCCTATTCCATCATGGAGCTCAAGTGCGCCTCAGATCGCACCCATTCCAGTTCCCCAGCTCCCTGCTCCAACTATTCCACAATTGCCTGCACCAAGCATTCCACAATTACCAGCTCCCACTTCATTCCCAGCATTGCCTGCACCGCCAGCACCTCTACCTATACCGGCACCTCCTGCGCCCTCAAATCCTGATCCTTACACAACGCTATTACAAGAGGTAAAATCTGCTAATTCAGCTATAAGAGCAATGGGAAATAAAATCACAATTATTGAAAGAAAGCAGGCCGAGAGAGATTTCCAACCCAGGAGATTTCAACCTCCATCGATCACTAGAGAACAAGCGGCTTCAACAAGCAAAGTGCCTGAGAAGAACCCGACTGTGTTGACGAATGAGGAAGCTGGCCCTGCAGAAAGAACATATTGGTGCTCTACATGTAATGATCCACACGGTGAGGAGACTTGTATGGTTCATTTGAACTATGTACAAACATTGGCCGCAAGCTCTTCTGGAGGACAAGTTAACATGATTACTGAGGTAGATCATAATTTTATGGTTCCATCTGAAGAACAAGTCTCAGTTCTCATGAGAACTGGGAAGAAGCCAGTCACGGTAGATCCAACAGAGATGGAACCATTAAGGGTACCGACTGATCCGAAGATGCAAAATGAGAAGAAACAAGTACAAGTGAAAGCTCCTACTTCAATACCAAAGCCAGATTCACCTGTTCTATTAAAAGATCTTTTGCCACCACGAGCAAAGGAAATATTGCAAGAAAAAGCCTCAACTTCGTAGGCAAGAGCTGAAATAGAGGAACAAGCTAGAGAAAAGCTCAAGTACCCATATTTGACTAAAATACTGAGGGTAGAAGCCACTCAGCAATATCGGAGCAAATATGAAGCCACTATTGAAAAGAGGGAGTCTGGTGCATCTACATACAATATTGTTGAAGAATTGAAGAAGATTCCAGCCAAGGTTAGTCTCTATGATGCATTACAATTACCTGGGCAAGTTGATTTGTTACAAGAATCATTGAAGTCTATGAAAGATAATGAGAAGAATCCTACCCAGATGATTTTTTCTCAAACATTAACTACTTCAGCCACTGGAAAAAATAGACCACCCCCATTTTATTTGTCACTCAGGATGGAGGGTTGGATAGTGCACAACTGCATGATTGATTCTGGTGTTGCGACAACTGTCATGCCAAAGGCAGTTTGTGAAGTCATGGGTATGGAGTATACAAGAAGTAGCCCTGGTGTCTTGCAGTTGGATGGGACTCCCATGAAAATAGTGGGTGTAATCAAGGATATTCCTATTGTTCTACATAGTATGCCTCAAATTACAGTAATTCAGGAGGTAGTTGTGGTTGATTTGGAACCATATTTCAGTATGTGTTTGTCGAGAGAATTCACTGCCAAGCTGGGAGGCTACCTTTCTCTGGATTATTCTCACTTGGAGATTCCTTTCAAAGGAAGAAGAATCTGGATCTACAATGAGAAGCCTTCTACTTTTCATATAGAGAAGATGGAAGAAGAAGAAAAGTCCACACATTCTGTCAACATGATAACTGAAGAATTGGAAAATCTTGATTTGATGGATGAAGTCCTGGATGAGCTTCGCTTAGAGGATGAGTTTTCAATGCTCGATTTTAATGCCATGATGGAAACTAAAATTGGTTGTTACTCCATTACAAAGCCTGAAGAGGTTGAAATAAAGATGCCTCTTGATCAAGATGATCAAGACTCTATGCCCGATCAATTATGGAAGTTGTATTTTGATGGAGCAAGATGTAAAAATGGTGCGGGAGTAGGGATTGTTCTTATTTCTCCCTCTGGCCTATAGAAAACATATTCATATCGACTGACCTGGAGTTGTACTAACAATGTTGCTGAGTATGAAGCATTGTGCCTAGGTTTGAAGAAGGCAAAAAAATTGGGGATTGAACAATTGCAGATTTTTGGTGACTCTGAATTGATTGTGAATCAAGTAACGAACAAGTGCATCTCCAAGCAGCATTATCTCAAGGCATACCACAACAAATTTTGGGACCTGTTTGAGGCTTTCACAACATTGAATATTCAATCCATTTCATGAGAGCTGAATAAGCATGCTGATCTTCTAGCATCTCTTGGAGCAAACTTCTCTCCGATTGAGCATGTAGTGAGGAAACCTAAGACCGTAAGGTTAGTTTACAGACCTTCGGTCCCGGACAAGAACATGTATTGGCAAGTATTCGAAAGTGATGAGCAGATTGTAAATTTTTTGATAAGAGAAGCGAGTACTGTGGAAGAGAGAACGCTTGATGAGGAGGAAGCCAAAGGGCTTATTCAACTAAGGAATAATCATATCCCAAAAGGATTGATTACACTTGAAAGCCTTTTTGATCAAAATGATAGGGCAGAGAAGCATAGGATCAAAGTAGATGAGAAGGAGTATACTGAACTGGAGTTGGGTCCCCAAAAATTGATAAATATTGGGATGGATTGTACTCCCGAGGAGTTAGAACAAATCAGAGATTTATGTCATGAATTTCCTGACACAGTTGCTTGGAGTTACCATGATTTGAAGGGATATAACAAAGATGTAATACAACATACTATTGAGTTGCATGATGGGGTGAAACCCTTCAGACAAAAGCAGAGACCAGTTAATCCCAAGATTGAAGTACTGATGAAGGCGGAGCTTCTTAAAATGTTGGATTCTAAAATCATTTACCCCATCAAGCATTCAACTTGGGTGGCAAATCTGGTCCCAGTACAGAAAAAGAATGGAGATATTCGCCTATGTGTTGATTTTCAAAATTTGAATCAAGCCTCGCTAAAAGATCATTATCCTCTCGCCTCAGATTGACCAGATTCTTCATGTGGTTGCGGGAGCTCGGAGATTCTCTTTGTTGGATGGATTCTCTGGGTATAACCAGATTTGGGTCAGGGATGAGGACCAACATAAAACAACGTTCACCACAAAATAGGGAACCTTTGCTTACCAGCGAATGCCGTTTGGACTCTCAAATGTTGGCGCAACTTTTCAAAGGGCAATGGATGTGGCTTTTGGTGAGTTGTTAAATCGCATTATTGTGATTTATTTGGATGATATGACTATTTTTTCTCACAATAGGGAGGAGCACGGATCTCATTTAAGGCAGGTATTTGAAAAATGTCGAGAATTTGGCATATCTATTAATCCAAAAAAGTCAATTTTTTTTGTAAAGGAGGGAAAGCTCCTAGGACATGTAATTTCAGAAAATGGCCTAGCTATTGATCCAGCTAGGGCCCAAGCTCTTTTGAAGCTTCCATTGCCAGCCAATAAGAAGGATTTGCAATCTTTTTTTGGGCAAATTAATTTTGTTCGAAAGTTTGTTGCAGATTTCGCTCAAGTAATAAGGCCAATGACAGAGCTTTTAAAGAAAAATGCTGAATTTAAATGGACCGAGCAGAGGAAGCAATCATTTGAGGAGATCAAAGAAAGGATCACTCAAGCTCCGGTCCTGGTGAACCCTGATTATTCCAAGGATTTTATCCTTTATGTTGTTGGTGAACAAGAAGCTTATGCAGCGGTGCTTACACAAAAGGGAGATGATGAAAATGAACGTCCGATTGCTTTCCTAAGCCAAGTCATCCAACCACATCAAGAGAAGTATAACTTCATTGAGAAACAAGTGTATGCGGTAATGAAATCTCTGAAGAAGTTTCGGCACTTTGTTTCACAGAGTAAAACAATAGTTTATGTTGTTCATCCAGATGTCCAAAATTTTATCATACAAGGAGAACTTGGAGATAGGAGAGCTGGCTGGGTTTCTAAAATTCAGGAATTTGATGTTGAGATCCGACCAACCAAACTTGTTCGAGGTCGAGCATTGTGCCAAGAGCTTGCAAAGAATGCTTCCTCTGGATCCACAATTCATGAGTATGAGGATGTAGTAGATAATTGTAATTTTGACAATCATTCTATAGTGGATCAAGATTGGACAGAGGAGCTGATTGAATATTTTTATTCTGGGAAATGTCCTTCACATCTGAATGCCTCACAGAGAAGAAGATTTAGACTGCAAGCCCTCAAGTATGTCTTGCTACCAAATGGCTTGTTTCATAAGAATATTGATGGGGTTCTTCTTAGATGTGTCAAAGAATCAGAGAAGGAGAAAATTTTAGAAGAATTCCATTATGGATTATCAGGAGGTCATTATGCAGGTAGACCCATGGCATTAAATATTATTCGAGCAGGCTATTTTTGGCCTACTCTTTTTGCAGACGCCTTCAAAGTTAGTCAAAAATGTGATAAGTGCCAAAGATACATCGGTAGAACCAGGAATGCATCATTACCTCTTCACCCGATTCAAGTAGAAGTACCATTTCAGCAATGGGGCCTAGACTTTATCGGGGTCATTGATCCTAACTCATCTGCTGGTCACAAGTACATCTTGACTGCAACCGACTATTTCACTAGATGGACTGAAGCAATTCCAACTAAAAAGGTGGATCAAGCCACGGTCATCACTTTTCTTGAGGGGTTGATCACTCGCTTTGGTATCCCGGATGCGATTATAACGAGATAATGGAACTCCTTTCATAGGTGCCAAAATCAGTGAATTTGTGGGTAAGTACGGAATTTATTTGAAAACTTCATCTAATTATTATCCGTAGGGGAATGGCTTGGCCGAATCTACAAACAAGAATTTGCTTCGAATTTTGAAGAGGACCCTTGGCGACAATAAGCGGAGTTGGCACCTACTTTTGAATCAAGCATTGTGGGCTGATCGCATCTCGATGAAAAAATCTATCAAGACATCCCCTTATTCATTGGTATACGACAAAGAAGCGGTTTTGCCAATTCATATTGAATTACCGGCCCTCCAGACTTGGCATTTGATTGATGATGAGGATGATGAATCTGATTCTATGAACATGAGATTAGCTCAACTTTTACAGTTGGAAGAAGAACGGGAGAAATCATACCAGGATTTTATAGAACATGCTGAGATGACAAAGAAATGGTTCGGTAAAAAGGTCTCTGAAAGGACTTTTAAGGTTGGCGATCTTGTATTGAAGTGGAATGAAAAGAAATCAAAGCCTGGCAAACATCACAAGTTCGAGGCAATATGGGAAGGTCCATTTCAAATCACAGGTGCCAATCAAGTTAATTCTTTTTATTTGCAAGATATGGATGGTCATGCACTGTTAATTCCAGTTAATGGTCTTCATTTGAAGGCCTATTATCAAAAAAAAAATGAAAAAGTGTGCAGAACCCAGGACTTCCAGGAGGTCACCCATCCGAGTACTACTCTAGGAAGGTTATGCTTAACTAGGGAGTTCTTTAAAAACTTGAAAACCAAAAAATCAAGTTGGATGAGGTGTTTAGGGGGTCCAAGGTTCTGGAGGTAAAAAAATTAATAAAAAATTCATTCTCTTTTTAAATTCCTTTTGGTCCCTTATTATTTAAAAAAAAAAAATTAACGTGCTCATGCATGCCCAAAATTTCTTCATATTCCCCCGAAATAGCCTTTTCAGGTCCTCGAAAACATTATTTTGAGTCCCAAAAAGCCCTTTCGGACCTCCCAATATACATGTCTTCCACCACTCCCCGTCCGTAGTCTTCGTTATCCTTCCGAAATACTCATTTTGAATGCCGAAAACACTATTTCGGGTCCCGAAATTCCCATTCCGTCCCCGAATAAACCATTTCGGCCATTTAAAAAAAAAAATAATATAAAAAAAAAAAAAACAATGATACTAAAATAAGAAAAACCATTATGCATTTAAATCCTTTCGCTCGTCTTTTTCCCATGCACCCCCTTCTCCATGTTGCACTATCCGTAAATTCCGCTCATTACCATTTCTCACTCCGCTCACTCATTACACTTTCTAAAAAAAAAACTACCACTTCTCGCATTTCAAGAAGTGGTAAGAAGCATAAAAATAAAAAAAATAAAAGCATCATTGGAATGCATGCGGTGCCCATGAAATTAGAAAG
Organism: Wollemia nobilis; assembly: GCA_028583015.1. NCBI lineage: Eukaryota > Viridiplantae > Streptophyta > Pinopsida > Araucariales > Araucariaceae > Wollemia > Wollemia nobilis. The sequence continues at coordinate 1,240,004 of JAQPPZ010017023.1, read as the reverse complement.
CTTTCCAATGGATGTGTATGGAAATTTATAAAAAGGAGGCCCATCCTTTTGTTTTCAATCAAAGCATTTGCAGGGTTCCTATATCGAAGTCTTGCGAATCCCTTTTGCTCCAGGGTTTGTTGTTCGTTGCTGCATATTCAAAGGAAGCTGAAGATGGGGAGGAAAGCTGCAGAGGCCAAGAAGGTGAATGTACAAAAAAGGCCTGAGATCGCGAAGAAGCCGCGAAGAGCTCGAGAAGAAAAGGTTGAAGATATGGAACTGAAACCTTATGATGATCGCTTGGGACAGATTAAAGATTGCAATATCACCAACAAGGGAGTAGAAAGACTACGTCTAGATGCTGAGTTTGTTGCACAACATATGTCTGCTAGGAGTCCCCGTACTATAGCATTTCATTCTCATCTCTCCTGGTACTTGTGTACACTTGTGCATCCATGTCCTGAGCTGATCTGGGCAATCGCACAATGCTACAACACTGCTGCAAGAACTGTCCAAAATGCCCATGGAGAAGTATTGTTTAGTATCTCGGCTAGTTCCATACAGGATGCGTTTGCTTGCGGTGCACAACTTTCATCTTCTGCTACATTAAAAAAATTTAGTTTTAAGGAGGAGGAGGAGAGGTATCAACCTACCATTCAGATGCGGCAGTTCATGGAGAGCCAGTTATTAAAGACCCCACGATTGGGAGAGTTGCCAAAAATGCCGACACCATTGAAAAGTTTCAAGAGCCCAGATTTGTATTCAATGATAGCATGGCTAACAGGATTATCTTCAGATTTTGCAGTACAAAAGTGGCAAGCATCGTTGGTGCAATTCATTTCACAACCAGGGTTTTATGCTCCAACTGCCACGACAACAACTCCAAATTCAATTTTCTTTGATTGGGCAAGTTTCTTAGAAATGAGGATACATTCACAATTGAGAAAGGTACAAAATGGAGAAGATCTTACCTTTAGGCATTGTTCCCTCTTGACATGGTATTTTTTCTACCATATGCACTCTCGTTTTGCTTTTGTAGCAATAAACAAGACAGATGAAGCAGGAAAAGCATTACAAGTATACTCATGGACTCAGAGTTTGTCCAAGAACGAGTCCTATTATAACTTCAACAGAATGTTTTTAGGACCTGCTTTGGAGATAATGTATGGAGTATGCAACAGAGTGCCTCGGGCCCTACAAGCAAAAGTGGTTGATCAGAAAAAAGGTGATGTTTTCTTACTAACCCAAGGCGTGGTAGTTAGAGTGTATGGTTTTACTGGTAAACCTTTTTTGCTACCATATTTTACAACTGAACATCTTTTTGCCTTGGAAGTAGCCCGACAAAGTGATTTTATAAATGATACCTATGGGTCAGGTAATAGAAAAAAAATACATGTGTTATGCCTTTCAAGTTTGGTGATATCACAGTTACTCAGTGTGGGCAGAATGAACTGATTGCTGAGACACTCTATGATCATGGATTGGTTGAGCTCCCCCAACGATGGAAGTATGATCCTTTGGGTATTTTTTCCAGTTTCATCAAGGCAAAAACATTTCATTGTTGCCCCAGAGAAGATATTGTGCGACAAAGGAACAATCCTGAAGGGCATGACATTGAATGGCATGTAGAGAAGATGATGTCACTTCCTCCTTGGCATGATTTTTATGAAATGGAGGTTGAATATGATCCTGCCAATCACTCAGAACAGGTTCCTCCTGAAGGTTTGTTTGAGCAAATGAAGACCAAATTGCTTGATTGGTCTGATGAAAAGATTGCCAATTGGTGGATCATGAGAGTTCATCAAAATAAGCTCAAAACAAAATATTCGATGGCTATAGATGATTCTTTTTCAAATATTTATGATGATAATTATGAGAAGTATCAGCCCCTCTCCTTTGCTGATTTGGTGCCTAAAAGTATTAGTAGTCCAGGTAAAGAACAAGAAATGATCGGACAAGTGGAGGTATTGGAAAAAGAGAGGATTGTTATTGAAGAGGAAGAGCAAGAGCAATTTCTACAAAATAAAAGGAGTGCAGCCATGGAAATTCCTTTCCCTCACATAGCGAAGAAGCCTAGGAGTGGAGCACATTCTACGCTGAGCATAAAACAGTCTTCATCACAAGCAATTGAGCCAACACACTCTGATTCAATGGTGACATCGGTTGATCTGAACATGGGGAAGGAACAATCTAAAGGAGAAGAAAATATTGTGATACAACAATGTTTACCATCGGCTCAAATGATCATAAGCACAAAAGGAGAGGAGCCCATAGGTATGCATTTTCCTTCTTCTTCTCTCATTAATAAGCATTTGGTGACCACTATTTTTTCATCCATAGTTCCTATGTCTACTTCACCTCCCGTCACATCCACCTCTCCCATTCCCACTTCTGTCCCACAGTCACAGGTCACTAGTGCTTCTTCAGTTTCACCCATTCCATCCTTTTCTCTTGCCTTCAGTTCATTTGCATCTGCCCCAAATCCATTTGCCCTTCCATTACCCTCTGTTTCATCTTCCATACCTTCACATTCTTCCATAAGCACGCAAGCACCTCTTCGAGTAAGCGTAGCTGAGATCCCCTCCACTTCCATTCCTGTGGTTGAATCCAATCCCCAACAAGCTATTTTTCTCTCTTCCCCAATTTTTGCCATGGAGGAGCCACTAGTCTCTGAGATAGAGTTGCTACCTGAGCGCTCAATAGCGGAAAAACTCAGCAAGGCACAACAAAGTTCATCTAGGTGGTGGAAGAATCGTAAGAGAAAGGATTCACTAGCCATGGCACAACCAGTAAAGAAAGTGACTTTTGATCCCATAGCAATGGAGAAGCACACGGTGACCATGATTCCTCGGGTTCAGAAACCTCAAAGAGAAATGACATCTAGTGACTATTCATACCAAGCTATCACTGAGGACCTCACAAAGAAGCATCCAGTTGAGCACATGGGCACCATACAGGAGGCATCAAGTTCCATGTATCTGTAGGCAGAACATTACAAGGATCTTCTCATTCAGGATGAAGAGAAAATCAAAAAGCTCGAGGAAGCCTTAGAGGAACAACAGGCTAAATCTGATGCAGCATAATTTGAATCTCAATAGTGGCAGCAACAGGTGATGCATTTGGAAAGTGACATAGCAGAGAGCAAGCAGACAACTACACAGTTTCAGGCAGTCGAGCAGGAAGCACAACTAAAAATTCAAGCTTTGCAGGATCAGCTTCAGAACTTGCAGAATCAATTGGCAGCAAAATCAATGCACTCTGTGTCCCTCACCAAGGACAAGATTAAGGAAGCTCGTAGTCAGATGTTGACTAATTGTAAGAAAATGGTGACCAAGGCTACATTAGTGCTCTTGTTCCTTCAGGATGTTCAGGCAGCTGTTTCATATGGTGGACCTATAATAGACAACATGGAGCAAGATTTAGAGCCAAAATTGGAAATGGCCATGAAGATCCAAGCAATGACTCAAATAAATCTCAAGATGCGTCCAATGAGTGATATAGCCCATGCTTGGGCGAGTGCTAAAATCACATTACGCAGTTATTTCTCCAAGATGAATCTGATTAAAGAAGCTCGTCAGTTGCAAGAGACCTTTGAGCATGAAAGACGTATTTCATTGGTTTATTTTGAAACACTTGCAGATAATGGTTTTCCTAGTTTTGTTGATGATCAAGGAAATATTCTGGCAAAGAAAGACCTGGATACATTATGGGTTGTTTTCATGATGGATACTTCAGATATTGATAATTTGGAGGAGCCCATCACCGAAGAGCATGTGTTACCATTAATGAGAGAGTTCATTCGCATTGAATCTGGATTATTGGAGCTCAATCAAAGGGCCAAACATCTTGATATAGAAAAGGTTGAGACTTTTCGATATCTTGTGGGTACTCTCAAAGCTCGGGAGGCGATTACCATAGATGGATGGGCTGAAGCAGTTGCGATATATGAATCCACCGCAACACATCTCAAAAAGCAAGACGAAGCTGATACAAGTAGCTAACCATCAGATGCAGCTGCAAGTGGGAACTCTGTACCCAATGAATAAAGGCCTGGAATCGATTACATTCAGGCGAGCTGAATACCCCGTGAGCCGCCAAAAATGTTGGCATTTTTGCCACATTGGAATTTTGTTGTAGTGTGCCACATTGACATTTCGTTGTAATCATTGGTGCCACATTGGAATTTTGTTGTAATCTTTGTTCGAAAATTGTTTTTCTTTTTAAAGTGTTTTCACACATTGAACACTTTTTCCTATGGATGTAATTTTGGGTGAAGTTTGGTGCAAATATTCCTTGAAAAGAGATTAATATTGATAAAGATAATTCTTGAGGTGATATGATCGCTGAAGCTACCAAGTTTAAGCATGTGCTCTTGATTCCAGTGCAATATTGTTCATTTTCGAGGCATCGACCACTTCGTGGGCATGCATTTCCAAGGCGCCACCATGGAGATTGAAACTGGACCGATGATTTGTGTTGAAGCTTGATATGCCATGTGATAAAATCATCAGTTATTTTATTTGGCATTTGCTCATTGGTTCATTGTTGTGGTCGAGGAGAAAGTTGTTGCTATTGGTGGCTGAGTGGCCGACACTTTGCCTCCACATGTATTTAATGAAAGAGGCGAAAACCTCTATAAATACTAATCAAATTCTTATTGTAAAGGGAGGTTAGATATTTTGCAAGAAAACTCTCTAAGTTCTCTGCATCAATAGAAGAGACTTGGCTTCTAAAATTTGCAAGCATTCTTATGTGTGTGATTTCCTTCTTTTTTTTAAATCATTTCTGTTTATGCTCATGCTCTTGTTGTTAAGTTTTGAATTCTGCATTCTGAATTCAAACGTTGTTGGTTAGTGAGTAGATTTTGAAATGCGATCTGGGGGTTATCTCTACAAAGGTGTGAGTTAAATTCTGCTGCTTTCCTTTTATTATATGTTGTTATAAAACTTGGTGGAATTTTTGTTGTTAGTCTGCCCCAAATTCTACACTTCGGCCTGTGGCTATATTTCCCTTTCTTTCAGTTATTTTTCAATTTCTTTCCTGCATCCCTAGTCTTCAAACAGTGTAGAATTTAGTAAGGGAGCCAGCCCTCTCTGGAGATCGGTTCGAAGGAATTTTCTTTTTCCCTCGGCCTTTCAATGTTGGCCGAGTCTAGGGTGCACAAGTGATGAAATCTTGTACTTAGGCAGATTTGTGACCAACACTTGGTTAAATATTCCTCTTTTAACCTAAATTTTTGGAAGAATTGATTAGTGCATAAGTTGAGGGAAGAATAATTATCAATCAAGATTCTCTTGAAAACTGTTTCTGCAATGAATGTTGTGATGTAGAGGGATGAATCCCCTCATAAGTATTAGGAAGGCATATCATCATACAAAAACGTGATGTTATGTATCCCAATATAACCCAAAACATCAATTATAAAACTAGGAGAAATATCACGAGGAATAAATTGTTGACTTAGGAGCTCCAACAAGGCTTCTCTATGAATAGGAGAAGTTTTCAAAAGTTGTAAAAGGGAGATCTTAGTTGGGGTACTAGCTAATTGTTGTTGAATGTCAAACGAGACTTTAGGTTGTGGTATCAACACTAAAGGTGGGTTTTCTACCTTTGTGTTCCTTTTTTGGGTCCTCTTCAAAATTAAGGTGGGTTGGATGAAAAAATATCTCCTATTGAGAAGGTTGAATCGATTGAATTTGTTCTTGTTACCTTGTGGTTTTTGCTAGCATAAAAACCATATTATCATAGAGAGGGGGCACATTTTTATATGACACTTGATTATCTACCTACCAACCATGCTTAGGGAGGGGATCTTGGAATATCCCCATGTCTTGATTAGTTGTGGGTGCTTGTTGTGTAGGAGGTTGATTTTTTGTTAGAGGATTAAGTCAAGAAACTTCTATAACAAGGTTTCCTTCATCAATTAAGTCATGAAACACATGTTTCAATATCTTACAATATTTTTTTTAAGTGCCCCTCTACCTGATGGTACTCAAAGTGTTGACCAACTTTATACCAGTTAACTATGGTATCAGGTTGCCTTATGGGTGGAAAATAAATCATGTTACCTTTTAGAAGCTACGTTAAGATCATAGTCATAGGTATTTTGAGTCTTGTATAAAAAAATTTCAAGGGTTTTTTGGGGTTGGCTAAGCAACATCTTTTGTATGGTGTTAACAACATTGTTATTGGACCTACTATCTATTACCCCATCACCAACCACATGCTTGTTCTTATACTATTTTTAATGTTCCTATATTATTTTATTTTAAAGTGACCTCTTCTAATAAGGGATTTATCTACCCTTATTGCTAGATCTATTTCTTTGTCAAAAGCTTTGATAGTTGTACTTTCCAATTTATAAGATATTTGTTCTCGTAAATTCTTAATTAATATCTCAAGCATGTCTCGAGAAAATTAAGGTAAAGTATATCTCAAGTGTCCAATGAGACTCCTCAAACGAGACAATTTTTTTGAAAAGATTTCATATTTACATTGTTTTAACATATAAACATCTCTCATGGTCACATTCGTTTAAACATAAGCCCCAAAATATTGAACAAACAATTCAACTATCTCTTCAAAAAATTTCAAAGAGTGATTATGCAGTTGCTAATACCATTCTAAAGCCATACCACCAAGGATCTTAGGTAACATATTAAAAAACAATATATCATCATATATGATATCATGGCATGTCATTCTAAAACTTCTTAGATTCTCAATTGGATCTTTCATTCCCTTATAGATAGGTAAAATTGGCATTGGAAAATGCTTAGGATAGGTCCTAGAGGCAATGATAGGGTTTAAGGGTTGGTTGCAAATTTCTCTATAGTTGTAGGTGAAACTAAGAGGTTGAATCATATCCACTCTTGAAACCAATTGTTTCACCACTCTTGTTAAAATTTACATTTTAGGATTGTTGTTGTGCAACATCCCTAGATTCCCTAGGGGAAGAGGTATAGGTAGACTATTGAAATGGAACTTGGTCTATGTTTGAGGTTTTGAAACTATTATGGTATGGGCTATGATACATGGTATCTTGTTGTGGAGGATAACTGATATTCAATATAATAGAAACATAATTGTTGAGATGAGTAGAATGAGGAGGAAATTGAACATAATCTTGATATGCACTACTAGTTGGAGGGATTTTTGGAACCCTTCCAATGTTGGTGGTCATAGTAGTGGCATATGTTGGTTTATAACAAGGATTGACATGATGTGAAGATTCCAATAATGGATTGGTGTGAACATTCTAAGGAGAAATGATTGGATGATGAGAAGTATTAGCTTCCTCGAGTCGATATTTCTCATCCATAGCTTATTAAAGGCATCTCTATGGTACTTGTAGAAATTCTAGATACAATGAAATGATTTAATAATAAGGTTCCCATTGGATACCTTAGCAGGATCAAGGTCATTATCAGGTTCTTCATTTTATTCCTCTTCTAGTTTATGATTCTCTCTATCAATATGATCATCTTCTTGAACAATCTCATTAAATTATAAAAGCCTTCACTTGCTCCTAAGGTTAGAAGCCATTAGGAGAAAGATAAAGGATAGATTCCATAGCCATTTTTGTTCCATTCCCATAAAAAATCTACAATAACTTCATAATAGTTGGAATAGGAGAATAAGCCATTATATTAAAATGACCTTTATAAATCTAGTCAAGGAGTTTCTCTTGGGGCCTCCAAGGCACAAGTACTAGATTATATCAAGGAAATTGTTTATATTATTTTAGTAGAGAATGCATCACTGACCTATAAGGTGGTTCCAAATATAATTTTAGAGGTGATATATATGGATAAATTATTATTGTGGTACACACTATGAATTTTGGGACCACAATAATAGAATAATTAAAATTGAAGAATCAATTGGTTCTAATATGCTTCGATATGAATAGCTATAGCTTGTATATGTTGCATGTGTAGGATATTCTACAAGCTATATTTTAGGATCTACTAATTAATAGGAGGTAAATGTTACTATATATTCTATAATGTTTGGTTGATTATAAATATCATTTTTTGGGGGCTACACCCTAAAATCCTTGTCTCCGATTGATTAGGAAATGCTTATAAATTTTGATCTATGTCTTGGTTTGAATCTAGAATATTGATTTAATCTAAAGCATTACTAGTATTGGTATTAGTTACATTTCATTGACCAAATTTCAAGAGAAAATTTGAAGCAATGGCATTCTTATCTAATTCATGTAATGACTAGCTTAAAGCAATACTCATTCACAAGTTATTTTGAGGATTGGAATATGTTAAATAGTAACTTATTTTGGCTAGTGGTTGGAAGGATGGTTACTTAAAGAAAAATTTATACCAACTAAATACCCTATCTAAGTAGGGTGTTTTTATATGTTAGATAATGTTTGTGGTGATTGATATATTCCATATAAGTAATTGTTTATTACAATTGTAATAGTGGGTCCCTTAGAAGCCCAAGTTTAGGTGGTGCTAGGAAATTCATAAACAAAAGTTGGAGAATGATTAATGAAATTTTACTCTTTCAAAAGGGATAAATATTTGGGATTATAGCCTTAATTAGATGGGTTATTCATTTGAAATTTTGATGAAATTCATGTAACAAGTTGCTCATTTTCCATTTTTTATCCTCCTTTGATATGAGACTATTTAAAATAGATAAAGCTTGTTGTATGATTGATGTATTTTTGATTTTGTACTCATATTTTTGCATCCCTTATGTTATTATAATCATTAACATGAAGAACTATGATTATTCTAAATCATTCCAAAAAAATAATTGTAAATCTAGGGAGAAATCTAGAATGTAGAACAATTGTAATAGAACTATCCATTCCTAGCTTTAAAAAATAAATATTTAGCTACTTAATAAGGCATACATATATGTTTAATAGAAAGAGATGAGAAAAATTCCAAACAACAATATAATCTTAATTCAAAATATGTATAGTACTCAATTGATACAGTTAGGCCAATTGTAAATACCAAAGAGTCAAACATTAGAATGACTTACATTCTAGTATATAGAGAGGTTTAAATTGTATTCAATTATCTAAGTATTATTGTTGCAAGAGCATATTATAGGTTTCAGGTTAGGCATAGAGATTGGTTATAACATTTAGGTATGATATGCTTAATTGCTTCAAGCATTCTCTACTAATGTGGAAAATGCATATTTTATCTTGGGACTAGCTTGCATGATACATCATTATATTATAACCATAAAATTATGGTCCACTCCTTTTTGTTGTGCATAACTAAATAAGTAGAGATAAGTGTGAGATTTAAAGGGCTTCGATCATTGAGATCTTTTGATAGTGATGATTCTTGGTGGCTGATAAACATGTGCATACCTACTAACGTGGATGCTTTTGTATTAATTATGCATAGGTTAACAACTTAAAGGTCCACTACTTATCACTAGACATCTATCATAACTGAGTATAGTTTCTTCTTTCTCTTCATGTTAGATTGAAGTTCTTATTACTATGTGTTGGATGACGAATCCACTCTTGATGGTTGTTATATGAAGAGTCGAGTAGATATCTTGCTCATGTATGGTGTGGTACACTAAGTGTTTGATCCTTCCATTTTTTTGTTATCAGGTTGTTCTACTTATAACTATTTTACATCCAAGATTGTATTTTATCTTGTTAAAATCTTAAGCTCTTGATGTCATCACCTTCCAAATTTTGAAAGCTTTGCAAGTTATAGTGTCATATGTCGAGTACCAAGTCCAATACCTTAGGATATTTCTTGTTTTCATTACTTTACATTATTCCATCCATTTTATGCCACCTTGCTGACATCAACTTGTAGTCTTTCTGAATAGCCATATCTTCATTGTTGATTGCCAAACATCGAGCCTTATTCCTTTGATGTTCTAAGGAATACTAGATGTTGGAATTTTGTTTTCCTAATGCTAACATCAACTTCTTGTATATCTAGTAGGGTTTCCATGCTTAGCAAAATTTCATTTCATTAAGCTAAAATTTTGCTAGATGTCAGGTTTAGTGCCTTAGTACAAAAATATTATCTAATTTTGGTTTGCTTGTTGCTCTGTCTTCTTTCTTACCATATTTTGCATTTGACAATACTTATTTACACCTTGCATTTTTCTACAATATTTTAGCCTGCTTTATTGCTACAATAGCCTCTTTTGGTACTCTTATGGACTATTACATGCTCATTGCTACACTAATTTTTAGAAAAGGAACTATATAGTATAACTATATCACATGGTGAATGTAGGTGATAAAATTCACCTAAAGTTCAGTAAATGAGATCTACACATCAGGTAGATTGCATAAGACCATCAATTGTAGGAAGGGATCAATATTAGGTATGTACTTTAAAACTAGACTAATTTAAATTTTTTTTTCCAAAAAGCATATCCAATGTGAAGGACAATGTTTATATGTAGTGATGTTTGTATTACATTAATGATTTTTCCAAGTGATAACACTTTTGAATAACAATAAAAAAATTTCCATGGGACAATGCTTTCACCACTTTAGTAGTGCATTTTTTTATATGGTGGTACTTTCACATCATGATTATGATTTTATCTTTCAATGTTATTGTTTATAGTATAATTATTTAGGCTACGTTTTTGGGTTGTCTAGGTTTACACTCAAAATTGAGATGTTAACTAATCATTTGGCTTGGTTATGGTTGTAAGACAAGATTCAAACACTATATTGTTAGAATAAGATAGCATATGAGCTAGAGACTATCTTGGCCTTTCTCAACTATGTTGACCATGTACTCCTGGTAGTAGTAGGGTTGTATCATGTTTCCCTAATGCCAAAGGTAGAGTTTAATTGGGTCCTCCTATCTTTCTTGGTGGATTGATGTCATTTGGATGTGAATATAGTTTTTCTACCATGTACAAATTTGGTTGTGATACTAGTGAATGTATGGTTTATTTTGAGGGTACCCATAAAAGAAGCTCCCATGTACATGAGTCAAAGTAAGTAGTAGAAACTAGAGTGGATCATAGGGGATGTAGAATTCTTAGTCATGCAATAAACCATTAACATTAGTTTCATGTATGCTAAAGGATATCGAGATAAATAAGTGGTTCTACTACCAAATCTAGTGTTAAGGATTTTTATTGGGGATACAAATCAATAGGTAATGCACTAGGGCTAGGAATAGGCCATCATAGATATACTAGATCAAAATACTAATTTTGTATTGGTAGGCATAATTATAAGCTAACTATACCACTCACTCTATCAAATGGTATATAGTGAAAGAAGATGACTATCATATTGTACATTGCTCTAGGTGTGGATATGGGAGCACATAAGAATAATTTATCTATCAAGGTTATTAGGATAGGTGGTGAACATGAATCAGGGCCTATATATGGGATTACTAACTAGAGGAGGTAAATAAAGCTTCATAGAGGTATATTGGCCAAGATAGGATGACTAATATATGAACTATGTTGAGAGCAAATTTTGCCCCTATAGGGGGCATTCTAGATGGGAAATGTACACCTATAAATTGGCATGGATTAGGTATAGGAGATGGTAGGTGGGACCATAGGGAGAGTAGGAGATATTTTTTTTGTGCATGGTATATTAAGTTTGCATGTAGTAGGGCATACCACTAAATTTAGACTAGTATTATCATTTAACTCAAACGTAATAATTTGATCCCTTGTAAAATCCTAACTGATATCCAAAGCATTATGTTGGTGATCTAATAATTCTAGATCCTAGAGTTAATGACCCCAATATCAAGGATGGTTACTAGGATGGTATTAGACCATCCATTTAAGGAGGGACATAGTAACAAGCCTAATAATGGATGAAAGGATAAAGATATATAGATGGTTAGATGGTTTTATTAGATTATCTTACCACTAGTTAAATGGTGATAAGATAATTAATAAATAAAGCAAGGAGCAGTGGCAACAGTGATAGTAGAAGCTTTAAAAATAATCATGCCTATTATCACAATGAAGGATGAAGGGCATAATAGGTCATATTAGTCCTCCATAGAGGCAATGAGATGCACTAGGTAGCTACTCTACAAGCTACATTGGCAACAACCTTGGTAAATAAGGATGTGACACGAGATAATAATATGAGCATAAGAGATGGAAATTTTGGTGTAGTAGACCTCTATGATGTAGTCCATTACTATAAGCTTGACTACAATGAAGGATGCAACTACAATAAAGGCCATAACAATAGCTAGATCTAGGGATGTCCTATAGGTCTAGATATTATTACATTCAATATATGGCATTCATCAAAATCACTTGATAAATATGGAATTAGTATAGGTGGAATTGACAATGAAGATTGAGTGATTGTGTTACTATCGTATAACCTACCAAATAGTAGGTGTAGCTAATATTACCTATCATCATCAAACAAGAAGCATACAACATGGACCTACTCATGATTTTTGATCCAATATTCATAGCAATCTACTAGGATGCCACCACCACTTGTAGCATGATTAGGAGGAGCTTTAGAAAGCAACCCATAAATCCAGTTACTAGGTTGCATCTATGAAGGCCAATCATGTAGTTATTGTGTTATATATGAATATGATTTTTTGATGATGATTCCCATGTATATACGTATATATATATATATATATATATATATATATATATATATATATATATATATATATATATATATATATATATTGATTTTTATGATCCATGATAATATGTCAAACTAGATGAATGTATTTTATCTTTATGTTATTTTATTAGATTATGTTTATGATTTATGATTAATGATTTGACCTTGTTATGTTATGATGATGTTATGAAGATGTTGTTATTAAAAGATAATGGTTATATGATAAGGATTTAAAATTATAAGAATTTATTAATATATTTTGATATTAAGATGCATAAAAGACATGTAAAATAGATGTTGGATTAATCATGATAACATAGTTTATGATACAAGTATGTACAAGTATATTGAAAATAGATATGCCTAAGGGGATGTTAGATAATGCTATAAGACACTACTATGATACCAGCTATGATTTAAAAAAAAAAAAAAACTTGCCTAGGGGGACTTTACATAATTCCATAAGGCATTGATATGATACATATAAAGATCTTACCATGAAGACTAACTTATATAATATCATCATGTTTTGCTATGATACAAGTTATGATATAGATAAAAATATTCCCATAGAGATTTAATATGATTCTATAAGGCATTACTATGAGATAAGATAAATATATTATTTTTGTTTCCCCCAAACATATGCCAAGTTAGCTTTTGAGGTAGATTATAATGGGAGATGGCAATCACAAGATGCAGAAATGTGAGAGAAATTAAATTCATGATATTGGAAAAATGTGCTATAAATAGAAATGACTAAAATAAATACAATATTGCTATGGAGGAAATGGACACTCCATACAAGAAGCTATAGGACTATATTGTACTCCATCACTAATGGAGTTACATAGTAATACTACTCCTACCTACTATCTTATCAATCTCTTACAATGAGTCCTTTTTATAATTGAAGATAGATTTTTTGCCCAACACTCTACCTAGTTGTACAAGGGACACCTTGTACATTTACAATTTGCACATTGAAACTTGTGCATTTATTACATTGCACAAAGTAACTATATAACTTCCCCCTAAAGTAATCTAATTTCCTATGTATGTACCTAGGAAGGTAAATTTACATGACCCAAATGATGTACTAGAATCTAACTCTAACATCCCTTGTATTATATTATTTGGGTATTGAAGACTTTAGTCTTCAATATGGATCTTCTTCTTCATCTTGAACTTCATAGTCTTCCTCTATATTCTTTATAACATGTTAAATAAAATGCTTAGTGTCTTTGTAATATGTTACATTTGTTGATAGGTCTTTCTCCTCATAATTTTTTGAGTGTTCATCCAGTTCTTCAATTTCTTCTATCCTCTAAACCATGTGTCCTTTATTATTTTCCTTTCAATACTCTAATTGAGGATAATTTATTGGTTGCTGAAATTTTTGTTGATGAGAATTCCTTTGATATTGTATTGCTTGCAATTGATTCCAATTGTTTATTTGATTTTATTGATTCTGGGTTTTGGGATTGTACCTGCAATAATTGGTACTATGACCTTTCTTTCTACATATATGAAAATACCATATTCTCTGTCCTTTTGATGATGATGCAATATTTTACTATGGATTATCTTTTTATGTCAATGCAATGTTACTCATATCATATTTCACAATGTGTTCCACCTCATATTCCTGAAGGATATTGACTAAGTCATCAAAATAAGTATCTTTACTTAGGATTTGTAAAAATGTGATCAAATGCTTATAGTTGTTTAGAATTTCTCTCATGGTTACTTGAGTAAGAAGTTAATATTTAGGCTCTTGTACAAGGTTTAGCAATTTACTCTTAATATCTGCTACCTTCCTTAGAAATAGTTTTATGCTTTCCCCACTGCCCATTTTCAAGGAATGTCATTGAAGAATGGTGGCTTTATTCTTTCCTTCAAATATTTTCTCTAATATTGTCCAAGCTTCAGAAGATATTTTTGCTGAACTGATATAAGGTTGTATTTCATCAATGATCGCAAATGATATGATCATTAGGGCTTTTGAATCATTTTTCTAAAATTTTAGAATCTTAGTATCACCTGTGGCAGGTTTCTTTGTTTTTCCTTGGACAATATCCCAAATTTTTTCATATACCAAGATTGCTTTATTTGATTGCAAGAGAAATAATTTGGGCCCTTGAGTAGTTGGGATTTGGCTAGGAAGAATTTATTGGATGCCATTGAATTCCTTTATCAACTCTTATATTTTGTGTACTTCCTTATATCTCCCTAATGATGAGAATTCACAAACCTAGTAAGTTTTTAGATTTTGTAGAAAGCTTACATCTATCCAATTAATTTAGAACTTGATAATTTTTTATGGATGCTAATATTACCAAGTTGTTTAGAATACCTTATGACTCCCTATGATGTTTTGGATAGGATATATGATCAATATAATGTTTTTTGTAAATTGTAGTTCAATTTTGAGTTGATTTTGTAAAAGTTTGTAAACAACAATATCAAATTTTCTATCTTCTTATAACTCCTATTGAACCAAGCACTATTTAAATATTTGAAGAGGTTTTGAAGTTGTATTTATTTTACCTATTTTAAGTGTTTTGAGACAACACTATTATAAAAATTACAACCTTTAATTTTTTTAATAAACCTCTTTAAATACCCGTTTTGGTTGATTTTAATGTTTTCTAATTTCCAATTCCTAAATTTGATGTTGTATTCCTTATAACTCGCAAATTTGGAAAGATTGAAAAATAAAAATTTCAAGTAATTTAAATTTTAGTAATAACCCTTATTTCTCCTTGGTAAAATTTTGCAAATATTAACAATTATAATAGCCTTCGTTCCACCCAAGGACGATTAACAACGCTCGCTCTTGGGTGGGATGAATGCTAGGTTTGACCTGCAAAAAGTCAAACCTCGACACATGACAACTCAGAACTGCCACTTAGCTTCCCCTTCAGGGCATAGGAGTGCGAGTGGGTTCTTTTGACAACTTAGATTTGCCACTTAACTATCCCTTCATTGCATGGGAGTGCGAGTGAGCTTTTATAAACATACAAAGACATGCACAGAGGTAGTTAAGAAGCCCTTGATCAAGAAGAAGTCTTCTCTTCACAAAAAAGCATTCATGCAAAGTAACACTTCTGCATGTTAATTCAAGAGACCCCTTGGGTCTATAAAATGGTGAGTTTCCTCACCCAAAAGATACAGAGAAGGAGCATTTTTGAGCGACGAAGTGCTGCCAGTTTACTTACAATTTGTGCTTCACATCCATAATCTCTTAATTGAAAAGGAGGTTGTTGGGTGACTTTAGAGGCACGAATCAAGAATCAAAACCCGATTTTTTTGACCACAATATCCTACCAATTTTCCAAAAACCCATCACAACAGGTTTCGAACCCATCCCAAGCAGATTGGTGTTGAAACAAAGTTTCACCCGCGGGTGGTTTGCCTTCGGGAACCCCCTGCCTTATTGCGTTTGGTGACTATTTTTTTTGCAGTACTTTGCTAGTTACATGATTATGCTTATGTCAAATTTTTAGTTTATTTGGACTCATTTTAACCATCATTATATTTATCTTTTGTTTTTCATACACAGGTGCTACTGATTCTTTGTTTGTTTCTTTGAACGCAGATTTGTAGCATTAGAGGAGCAGCAAGGAATCTACTTTTACCAACACAAGCGGTGACAAAGTTTTGGTTGCCCATCTTATATGTGGGCACGCAAAAGAAGGAATTCTGAAACAAGTTGTAAAAGACCAACATTTAACGCTCCTATCCCCTCAAAAGGAAGGAGACGCATTGTAACACAAATTTGAAAAGCATATCAATAAAAGGGCCGTATTTTATATTGTTTTGATATCTTGTGTTCATGTTCCTTCTTTTTATGCATTTCTCAATAACATAGGGTTTGAGCATTATTTTAGTTTCGTTTACATTGCATTTTTAGTCTATCCTTTTTGTTTTCGGAATCTCGTGTTTTCAAGTAGCAATTGGAACCCCAAACAATATTAATGCTTGAATGACTTGTTTATAATTAACATTCTTTAAAAGCAATGGTAGAACATTTTGAGATTCAAAAAATATTTAAAGTTTGTGATCTTATTTGGAGTAGCTTGGCACAAAAATAACAAAGAAAGTGAACCAAATATTTTATGGAGCAATATCAACAAAATCGTTCAAAATCTTCTATACATGAAATAGCTTATGGAAGAAAATAGAATGTTGGTAGCTAAGTGCAGGTTGCATTCAAATATGTCTCTCTACCCCTTCATTCTCTTAAGCCTCTCCTCCTATTCCTTAATTATTTTAAGGAACCAAACTTATATAGAGGTTTATTTATAAGTGATTACGAGTTATCCAATATTGAATTCCATCTAGGGTGCAAATTATTATCTAGGTATATTGGAGCATCAAGAGTTTTTGGCATACCTGGTGGGACCAAATTTCATCAATTTGTCTCACATTCAAAATATTTCATGAAGACATTGAAATAAGAATCATCGGTAGGACCAAAATAGAACAAATTGCCTAATTATATGCTAAAGTCAGTATGTGTACAAGATAACCCTTAGAAAAACCAACAAGAACCATCTTCAACTCTATTAACCACTTCATTGCATACCTTGCTAACACCAAAAACATGTCCTCAACATACCCTTTTGATTATAACAATGCTAACATTACTCAATATAGAGCTCAAATAATCAAAAAATATGGAAGAGATAAAAGTTATGGTCAAGAACCTAACAAATAAGCTCACTATGTTGGAGTGATAGAATGCTAAAATGAGGTTTAAAGGATATCAATAAAGAATATAAGGGGATTCAACAAGCAATGCTACCAAAAATAAAATTGCTATTGCCAAAACTAAAGAGGAGGAGACATCCACTATTCGACAAAGTTATTGGTGCTTATAATGCAATTATTAACACAATGCTAACAATTGTATGGTTTATCAACACCAATGCTAGCTGGTTGTGGCCTAGAAAGTAAAAAAATAAAAAGGGCTTATGAATATGCTTATAGATCCAAAGTAGAATATCATAGTTGAAGAACCTTTAACTTTCGATGTGGTGCAATTGTTGGAAATTTTGAGCTTATTTAGTTGTCATTGATGTCAAGGTGAAAATTCATCATTTATACCATGGAGCACACCATCAATAGCACCAAGAACAATGTGAAGAGTTGAAGAGAAAGTTGGAAAAATAATATTTTATGAAGGTTTATGGTAAAACCCATGGTGGAAGATTAAATGGTTTCATTAAAACCATTATAGTTGGAAAAATAATATTTTATGAGGGTTTATGGTAAACCCATGGTGGAAGATTAAAAGGTTTCATTAAAACCATTATAGTTGGAAAAATAATATTTTATGAGGGTTTATGGTATACCCACGGTGGCCGAATATATTACATTTAAAGTTTTAAGTTTAAACCCAAAGTTAAAGTTTATAAAAAAAAATTTATAAAATTTAAATTCATTAGAATTTAAATAATTTATAAATTATAAAGGTGGGAGTGCCGATGTCATGCAATAAAAGGAAGCACCGATGTCAAGCAACACAAGAATTTTTGTATAAATAAATGCCAAGGAGTCATTCTAAATTTACCCCTTCGATTTATTAATGCATGCGATAAAAAGTGAAAGGTTTTCGTGTTTGTTCATTGTGAGGAAGAAGACAATAAATTTTGCTTGTCTTTAGTGCTAGGTAGAGGACAAAATAGAAAGGGCACATTTATTGAAATGCATAGGACACAGTGGTCCATTGGTAGTGCACGTTTTGTAAAGGCATTTAGAGTTGAGAGGCATGTGATCGATTCACATGGAGTGGTGTGTCTTAGGCACCAAGGGAAGTTCGTTTTGCATGTAGTTTTTGCACGCCATCTGAGGTCAAAGAAAACGAAGAGCACTTAGGCTCTTAACCATGCATCTAGCGCATGCAACGATTATAGTCATGGCTAGAGTGCTCATGGAGGCAAATATCATGGGTTCAAAACCCACTAAGAGGTAAAGGTAACTTTTTGATGATTAATTTTTGCCTAAGGTTTTTCAAAGGATATTGTGGAGTAATAAGGGTTTGTGAAAAATTGTGTGTTTGAATTATGTTATTGTTGGAGTTATAAGGGTTTGAGAAAGGTTGTTGATTTGATATTTGATTTTTATAATTGTGGAGTAACAAGGATTAATGAAAGGTTGTTTTATTGATGAGGTGATTTATATCTTTGGAACCATAAAGAAAGTTGATTTGATTTTTATCAAAGTTTCTCTTGCCATTAAAATAAATTAAAGAGGTTTGAATTAATTTTTTGTGGATGTTAAGTTTATTCTAGTTGGGAGTTTATAAGGTGTTATTGGATAAATATTTTATGTATGTTGATGGTTGTTTTTGAAAGGTGGAGTGATAAGGTGTATTTGAGTATTTACATTATATTGTAAGAAATATTTATCTTCTAACCTCTTTGATATTGGCATAGAAGTTGTTGTGGTTGTGGCAGATTTATGAGATTCCTTCATCATAAATAAAAAGGTATGAGCACATTCTTCCATAGTTGAGTTGATTTATTGGTTTTCTAGAAAATAAGTTTGGAGTGAAAAAAACTTGATTAGGGTTTCATTTTCAAGAGTGTTTGACTTAATGCTTCAAGGTTTTTTGGAATAACGAGTTGTTAAAACCTTGTTTTATAAGTATTGTTTTTGAAGCCATTGGTTGTGTGAAGAACTTGAGTTACGGTTTTGAAAAGAAGATGAGTATTATTGTTATGTGAAGATTTTTTTATAATCATTTTTGTTGAAGTGAGTTGATGTGCAAAGAATTTGAACTAGGGTTTGAAAAGAACATGAGTATCATTGTTATGTGAGATTTATTGTTGAGCATTGTTGGAAACATTTTGAGTTTATGGTTATATGCTTGGACTAGGTTTTGTGAGCAAAGGTTGTTTCATTGAGTTATTGGTTGAGTAAAGTTGATTGAGCCTAGTCAAGTGAATGTGTGAAGTGATTTTTCAAGTTCCATTAAATAAACTATTATATATTATGTTTTGAGTTGAGATTGAGCATTGAGTTGTAACATATTGGGTCTCTAACAATTCTCTTTATATTTCTATGAGATTGGACAAGTTCTATGTGGACTTGTTAAGCAAATTTGAGGTAAGTCTTTGAGAGGAATTGTGGACTAATTTTGTGTGAGCTTTTTGTGGAAGTTTACAATACATATTTGGTTAAGTTCTAGAGAGGACTTATTGAGCATATTTGAGCAAGTTCTGAGTGAGTTTGTTGAGAAGAATTGAGCAAGTTATGAGTGGAATTGTTGTGCAAATTTAGGAAAGTTCTAAATGAATTTTTTGGGGTTGTTGTGCAAGGTCTAAGTGGGGTTTTTGGCATATTGAGCGAGTTTTGGGGGGGATTGGTGGGGAGAAATAAAGGAGGTTAGGGGGGATGGTGGGGGGGGTTGGGCAACATTGATGGACTTTTTGAGCATATTTGAGCAAGTTGGAGGTAGGGGGAAATTGCATAGAAAGCATTTGAGTGGACTTTTTGAATAGATTTAAGAAATTTATGAGTGGACTTGTTGAGCATATTTGAGCAAGTTCTGAGTGGACTTTTTGAGTAGATTTGTGCTAGACCAAAGGATTGAGTTTAGTGCAGATTTGAGACAGAGCTTTGGAGGTGACAGAGCAGAGACGATAGTAGTCTCTAGTGGATAGAGATACATCATCCAAGGTAGTGAGGATAGGTCTTCTGAGTGGGGACAAGATTCTTCAGTGAAGAGAGATCCACAAGCCAGTGTAGTGGAGGCAGTAGTCTTCTAGAGGAGCACCAGCCAGAGTAGAGGAGAATAAGTTATCCTATGGATAGAATTCATGAACTTGATTTAGGGGATTGGTATCTCCTTTGGATAGAGGTACATAAACATTGTAATAGTGAAGGATTCCCAAGATATTGATTGAGAAAATTTTAATGAAATATTTTCTCTATGGAGTAGCCCACTTTTTTACATGATGTCTCTATTGTGTATGGTGTTTTGTGCATTTCTTGATTACTGCTATTGATATTGGTATCTATTCATTGTATAATATTGATTGGGAAAGAAAAGTAAAAAGTGGTCTTTTATTGTTCACCCCTCTTAATATTAGCTTGTGTTCTTCATGCACATATTCACTAGACTAGATAAATACCTCTTTTGTCAAACCCTCAAAAGGATGATGGTTCAAAGGTTACCCCTAAACCTCAAAAGGAGTATAAAAAGGAAGAACATAAGGAGAATATGAAGTTAAAAGTGCAAAAAAACCAAGAAAATTTTAGGAAGAAAGCATTGAGGAAGTTATGTTACCCATCCATCACTAGAAAATGCACAAAGCTTCCATTATAACTTTTATTTTGTTACATTTCTTCCCCAATGTATCATTATTCCAATTTCTTGTTAAGAATCCCCATGTTGTGTAGATATGAAACATTATTGGCATTTTATCTATATTAATAACATAAAAACATTGCAAATCACAAATACACAAGCA
The DNA here is from genome assembly GCA_028583015.1 of Wollemia nobilis. Classification (NCBI taxonomy): domain Eukaryota; kingdom Viridiplantae; phylum Streptophyta; class Pinopsida; order Araucariales; family Araucariaceae; genus Wollemia; species Wollemia nobilis. The sequence continues at coordinate 1,218,923 of JAQPPZ010017023.1, read as the reverse complement.
AACATCCTAAAAGTTGTGGAAGGAAGGTAACAATTCTAGGGTTTAGTAGTAGTGGAAGCAAAGAAAACCCACACACTATAACACTCCATATATCTTCCATGTCTTCCAAGCCTACATATATCATCAACATTCCATCAATTATTCCCATATTTTCCCTCTCAATAAGAAGGAGAAATTTTTGAGAAGTAGAAACTAGATGTGAAATAGTGGTTGAAGTTCCTCCCATGTTGGCAATAAACTTTATCATCTTGAAACATGACATGGCTCTCATGGCACCATCAAGTCCACCTGGAACTTCAATTGACATTATGGCACAATCAAGTGACCAATTCATCTTAAAATATATTGAGCTGCAAAGTATTCACCTTGCTAGTTCTACAGTTGTTGATAATGCATGGTCCATGCTAACCTAAATTTATTAGAGCTTCCCATATTCAAAATATTCTTTTTACAAATCTATGATTATAAAAATTGCCCTCTTAGGGCTAAGAGGTAAGTTTTTAACTACCCTCTTAGGGCTAAGAGGGTAGTTTTTAACTGTCCTCTTCAGGTCTAAGATAAGAGGGAAATTTTAAACTCCCTCTTAGGGCCTAAGATAAGAGGAAAATTTTAAACCACCATCTTAGGGCCTAAGATAAGAGGTCAGTTTTAAACCACCCTCTTAGGGCCTAAGAGGATGGTTTTTTAGACGGTTTTTAACCATCATTGTATGACAAAATTTTTATGTTATCCTCATAGACAGTGGCTGAATAACCATTCTTAAAGACCCTTTTTAGTGTAGTGAGACTATTTGTATGGTTGCAAGTGAAGAAAAACTATATCTCCAACATAAAATCTATGCTTAGTGTGATGTTTATCAGCTTGTTATTTCATATGGTTTTGATCCACATCCAAATTAACCTTGAGTTGGTGAAGAATGGAATCATGCTAGCGAAGAGTGGAATCCATATCTTGAATTATGGAACTACCTAGAATATAAGAAGATGGCAATAGTAGAGGTTGACCATATACTAATTCAGAGGGACTCACCTTAGTGGCAATGTGATATATTGTGTTATACCATCATTTGGTCAAAGAAAGCCACTTGGCCCAATGTGTAGGATGTTTAGAGGTGAAGTAATAAAGATATGCTCGTAAGTAGTTATTCACAATTTTAGTTTGGTCATCAATTTGAGGGTGATAGGCCAAACTCATCTTCACTTGTGTTCCCTAAAACTTGAACAATTCCTACAAAAAATGATTAGTGAAGGTAGGATTCCTATCAAAGACAATATATTTAAGCATGTCATGGAGATGAAATATAGAGTCTAGGAAAGTTTAAGCAACAATGAATGTAGTGAATGGGCCAGATAAGGAATAGAAATGAGCATACTTTGTAATACAATCCACTATCACTAGAATAACCTATTTGCCTCCTAATTTAGGCAACCCTTCAATAAAATCCATAGAGATATCCATCCAAACCTACTCAAGAATCGATAAGGGTTGGAGGGTACCAAGGCAACTCATAGTTTCACGTTCTATACGTTGGCAATGATCACATTTAGCCACAAAAGTATAAATATTATTTTTTATTCCTTACCAAAAAAAGATATGCTTGGTCCTTGTATAAGTTTTAAGAAATATCGAATGGCCAACTATTGGGGAAGCATGCATTTCCTAAAGAATAAGATCCTTTATTTATGATTGATTGGGTACAACAAGATTTCCATGGTACCATAAATTGTGACCATTCCAATTATAGCCAAGACTTGAATGAGAATCTACATTGGTTAGTCTCAATCAATTCCTCATAGAGTTGATGAATCCACTGAGGATGTGGTGTGGATAGAGCATGTAGCATAGCCATTTCCTCATGTAGTTAGGATAAAGCATCCACTACCAAGTTCTCCTTACCCTTCTTATAGGTGATGTTGTAGTCATAACTCAACAATTTTGAAACCCAAATTTGTTGTTCTAGTATGGCCACCCATTATTCTAAGAAATATTTGAGACTCTGGTGATTAGTCTTGATGGAAAAATATCTCTCAAAGAGATACAACTGTCATTGATTGACCACATGTAAAGTGGTAAGATTTTTATTCTCATAAGTAGACTTACCCAAATTCTAGCATGAGAGTGCCTTGCTAGTGAAGGCCAAAGGTCTACCTTCTTGCATTAAGACCACCCCAATGCCAATTCTTGATGCATCACTTTTAGTGACAAATGATTTAGAGAAATTTGATATTGCTAACATAGGGATAGTGGTCATGGCATACTTCAAATAAAAAAAAGCCTTTTTTATAGGTTCTATCCATAAAAATGAATTCTTCCTCAACATGGTTATCAAGGGAGCTAATATTTTGCTCTAATTCTTCACAAATTTCATATAATAATCCATGAGTTCCAACAAGCCATGAAGTCCCTTTAGGGTACAAGGCTTAGGCCAATATTGGACAACCTAAATTTTCTTGGGATCAACCTGAACTCCATCCTTAGTGATAATGTGACCCAAGCATTCAACCTCTTGCTAGTAAAAAGAATATTTGGACATATTTGCATAGATTTGATGGTGCCTCATTCAAATATAGATACAATTATAGCTAGGGCATAATCTTCCCATTATGCAATTGGTGCCTCTTCCATATCTAGCGGATACATTTTTTATTGCACACACTTGTGCCCCTATGAATACTTTTCATCATAATTATAATATAACCCTTATGACCTACTCTCCATATCTTCATAAGTCAATTTTTGTAGTAGGAGATTTAGTGGTAGGACTTGTCATAGGCTTGGATAAAAATAATGTTTGAGATTGAGGAAATTTAGAGGTGTGTCCTAGAGCCTTGAATTTCTCTTCTACCATTTTAGCCAATTATATTATCTATGGTAATGTTTGAGGTGTCAACAGTTTAATCTTAGCTCGAATGTCATCATTCAAACCACTCACAAAACAACTTTGAAAGGAGTCAACACTTAGACCAGTGTTATGATTGGCAAGTTTTTTAGATTGACTTTGATACTCTTGAATAGTTGAGGTTTTTCTAAGTTTAAAAAGGGCTCCTATAAAATCTTCAAACTCACTAGGACCAAAGTGAGTGAGTAGATGTTGTTCAAAGTCTTTCCAAGAGAGGATATCAGGTTCGGTATTTCAAAGCCACACAAACCAATAGAGTGCATTTGATTCAAAATTGAAGGAGGCAATCATCAACCACATGTAGCATGGGATATTATGAAGAGTGAAATATTGTTCTACCTTACAAATCCACCCCTTAAGATATTTTCCATCAAATTTTGGAAAGTCTAATTTTGACAATTTAAATCCTTTATTATTTGGTATATTTCAATGGTGATGACTCATACTAGTATCTTGTTGATCCTAATGACCCAAGGAATCAAAAGAGATATGACTATCCAATTCGGCCTTCATTTATTTCTATGCCTCAATGACCACACTCAACATCCTAGAAGTTTTTAATTTGTGGTATTATCTTGTCTAAGTTGTGGGTGATTGAGGACCATATTTTTTTATCCATATTATCCACTTTTTGAGAAATTTGGTTATCTAATTCTTGTTGCCAAGTACCAGAATCCATGTTCTAAGAGTTATGTCCTATTGGTGAGACTTACTAAAAATAGAAAGGTGGTTTTAGGGGTTACTATTTTTAATAAGAATCCCAAAAAGTGGTTTGGGTGCTATATATCAAAATTATCAGCTCGAGAAGATGATCACAATGAGCTATATACCACAACACTAGTTTTGGATACCCTAGACTTTTTTAATATTATATTTTGTTGAGGTTGCTAGTGTGGTCAGTTTTTTTTTTAGAGGTTTGGTTTAGAAGTTAGGTTCTATGTCGACCAACTATTTTGTAATCTCTATTCTATCTACTCTAGCTATTGACCACTCTTGACACTATACTAGCACCTACCTAGTCTGACTCTATCACAAATATTCTCTATTTGTTTTTAAATTTTAACTGTCATAGGTAACTATTTTGACACTAACAATTGATGACCCTATACTGATTATTACTAATGGAATATCCTGACTATTATCGATATTAACCCCCCTTGTTCTTACTATTTTGACTCTAATGAATTTTGCCTACGTATTATATTTTTTTGTAAAAAATTATGACTTTGTTGCATGCAAAAATTCTGGGATAGGGATGTCTTCTTCGTATGCTTAATTTTTATAACAAGGTTATGGCACATGTTCAATATTTATAGAACAAAAATTACAGATATTTTTGTTGCAAGCTAATATTCAACATAACAGGGTATGTTAAGCCAAGGTATATGTATTTCCCATAGGCCCTCTATTATACCACAATGACAAATGATAGTGCTTAGACCAATATTTCAGGCCACTACTCAAGGAGGATTCCACACATACCCTTGAGCATACTATCTACCTCTCTATTAGTATGGGAGGGTAATCTTTCCAGATGTTGTGTCAGGTGCACTATGGAGAATACAAGGCCAAAAATATTTCTAAGGGTTAAAGGTCTCTCTTAATCCTAGGGGGTCTCCTAATATATCTAAAGATACATGGGAGTTCAATTCCATAGATGGGTGTTGTCTGAGGCCTAGGTATTGGAGCCTAATAACCCCTCACTTCACTAGATGCTTTACGGGTAATCTAGCTTAGCCAATAATGATAGCTCCTTTGTAATATTTTAAAACTCTCGGCACAGGGTTTCTAGCCTAAATAACTATTATAAAAAAATAGAGGTTAGATTTTTTAAATAAGGAAAACTAGCAAAAAATAGAACACAAAATCTTTTACCTAATAATTGAAATGGCAGGAACTGTCAATGTCGTAGTTGCAATAAAACATTACCCTAGAAAGTGCTCTGATACCACTTGTTAGAAACTTACTATTAAAAATAAGCACACTCACTCAAATAGTGCAAATAAACTTAAATGCTCACAACACAACTATGAAATATAAATGCAAAAATGAACAATCTCACAATTAACGCATAATCAATTTAAAGTTCAAATTTTAATTTTATAAATGAACTTTAACAATTTATTTTATAATGTATAAAATATTTAGTTTGAAGTTAAAAGTTTCACAACTAAAACTATAGTTAAATTTCTGTGCTTTTAAAATTTAATTTTAAATAATAATTAAATTTAACAACTAACACTAAGATTAAATTCCTCTCCTTAACCTAAATTAAAATTAAATTTAATTATATATATAAATTTATTATATTACTATTATGTAATATTCTAGATTAGACCCTTTTCAATCCTATAACTGTAATACTTTGTTTGAAATTTAAACGGCAGTCACATACTTTTTACAATCTCTAACCTTCGGCAAATTGTGCGACAATAGGTATTTCCTTTTCCAGCTACTTACATCAACATTTGCCTTCTGCATACGGGATGTTTTTCACTAAAAAGATGCTGTAGAAAACCGAGGTGGTCGAACCATGTTCAAAATTAAAAGACAACCGAGGTCGTCGAACAATACCCGACTTTCCTCCAATTTCCTGAGGGATTTTGCACATCACAGAGGGACTCTATTCATGGCTGTCTGTTGTTCCTCCGGAGCCGTATTGTTATTTCTTCTCTGCAATGGCGTCACCGCGTACATGCTACAGGGACTCGTAGCTATCATGTACGAAAGGTCAAGCCTTCTCAGTCTGTGTCTGTCTCACAGGTATGGGCAAAGTTTGATTATAATTTTAATCTAAAATTAAATTATATTAATATAATTAAACTCAAATAAAATTTATTAAAATAATATTTTTTATATTTTATTTTGTCGTGTTTTCATTGTTCTATAGTTTTCTGCGTTCAAATGGTAAACATAATATTTTTATTTTGTATGCAGTTTAACAGTGAAGATTATAAAATTTTAAATAATCTTTGTTTCAAATCTTGTAAAAGTTAGTGTGGTATATTATACTCTAATAACCGTGTAAAACAAAAATAATTTAAAAATAATTTCATATATAAACTATCGTATCTTAAACTATGGTGTTTTAAAGTTTAAATTCACCTTATAACTAATTATAAAATTCGAAGATGAACTCCAGTCCAACCTTATAATAATGGAGCCCTGACTTGTGACGCAGAAGTACAACGTACGGTCTGGGATGTCCATCTCGCTTTTTCTAGCTAAGCGACCTTCCACCTATAATTGTGTGTTGAGTCGATCGAAGCTGCGACTTGGATTCTTATTGTTTGTCTCCTACTGGAATTATGTACGCCAATATTCGGGGATCAGATATGGGCGAAAGCGGAACCCCGAGTCCAATCCCGGAGCAGAGAAGTCGGAGATGGCGTCCAACGAGAGAGCAGCTGAGAATACTGGAGAGCCTGTACAATGGAGGGATCCGGTGTCCCGCAAGAGAGGAGATCCATCAAATCGTTTGCGAGCTCAGCCGCCACGGAGGCGTCGCGGGGATCAACGTCTTCTACTGGTTCAAAAATCGCAGAGCCCGCGAGAGGCAGAACGCGCTAAACACGGAACCGCCCGCTCAAAAAAATGGTGCCTATCATGTTTTTTCCGCTCGCAAAACCAAAACATAGATGTTTGAAGAAAAAACGTAGAGTTCTGCTTGTTTAACAGAGAAACTATGAATTCTATGCGTCTTTATTCTTACCACGTCTCATTTTTTGATTTGTTGTAGAGAAGTATAGTGCGAACTTCTTTATTCATACCACGTCTCATTTTTTTTAATTTGTTTTTTCGGCATGTTTAAAGTCTAAAGTAATAGCAGTAGAATGAGGCTATATTTTATTAATTTTAAATAATTAAATTATAATAGGTTTTATAATTATGATTATATTTTTGGAAGTATAACAACAAAGAGCTTCTTTCTGAAATAATTTAAATAAAATAAAATTTATATTAAATTTAATCATAAACACTGATCAACTTGATTACTGAACATATAGCGGAATAAGATATTTAAAACCTATCTCTACACTATAATATATAGAAATCAGTTAGCAATACTCTATAATAAAAAAAAAAAAAAAATATTTATTTTTTAATGGATGAAAAAGCTTAATTTTTTTTAATAAAAACGCTCTAAAAATATGTAAATTGGCTGAGTGACGGACGTATCTTTGGAGACTTATCTATACATTACTGATTTTACGGTGGATGCTGGTGGATAATATCTACAAAAAATACTCTTAACATATTTTTTTTAAATAAATGAAATAACTTAGTTTTCCCTTTTATTCATTTTCTTTAAAAAAAAAAGTTCTTAAAGAACATGCAAATTTGCATCCATTTGCAGAAATCTGGACCGAGTCGGAGATGCAAGTGAGGGTGAACGCTGAAGCGCGTCTTGTAACTTCCAATAGTGAAACGGTAAAAAGGATTTGTTGTTAAGATCTAGTACTTTTTCTTTGGTTTTTAATTTTTTTAGAGAATATAGTTGACTGATTCGAGAATATAATGTGGTGTTGTGTTTGATTTTGTACGCAGGAGGAGGACAACTCTCGTTATTCCAATTTCAATGAAATTTATATTTTGCCTTCCGTTGGTCGGACTGAGCCTCCGCAAACCCTTCAGTTATTTCCGAGCCTGCGAGATCCAAACGAACATACTTGAATGGCGTTTCTTTTAGGGTTAGTGATTGCACTGGTCTGTGATTTTGTCTTCTAGAAAATACGTCATAAAAAAGCAAAGAAATCTACGGAGCACCCTATGGCTGTATTTATTTCACAAAGTTAATGGTTTGTTGTCTCTTCAAATACGACCATATTCCAAAAACGGGGTCTTTTCTGCAAATTTCTGATCGAAGCATTTTATATATTAGCTGAGATTTTATTTGTTTGGGTGAATCGTTTTTGTTGCCTCTTGAACGTCGCCGTTATTAGATTTTATGTATGGCTAGCAGAGAATGGTTAACAACATCTTTAGCAAGATCATTAAGCCTTGGGAGTAAAAGGGTTAATGTCAACTAGCCTGTCTAAAGATTCAGATGGAGACAAAGAATAGTACTGTCTCCCATTTGCACGTTTGGTGTTCCGGTGTTTTGGTGGGACTACATGCATAATCTTGGTGTTAACTTCCACTATTTAATCTACTCAAATATTGATCTTGAGTCCAACTTAGTTTTTTTATAAAGCAGTTAGATGTTGTTTATTTAATATATGGTTATTCACCCATGTTCAAAGTATAATAAACAATCTATTTTTATAAGATTTATTTTGGACCTCTTATTCATATTTCTAAAGTTTTCATAGTTAAATCCATTCAAGTTAAATTATATCAACATGGAAAGCTAGGATAATGACACTTTTACATGTTTCTTTTTTATTGTTACTTTGCACTTTATAGTTTCATCTTCATGATGTGTTCTTAGTTCAACTCTATAATTCTCAGCCTCTCATGGATCTTACTAATGAGGTGTTCAAGTTATGATTGTGAATCATGTTTATCTGCAATATGATGTCATGCATGAGAGAGTTGCGCCTAGCTCAAGGGAATAGAGCCCCCTAATAAATAAAAATCTACACCTTAATTTTCAAATAAATTATAATAACAACTCTTAAAATATCAAGGGTGAATGCATAATCGAGTTGGTGTGAGATGCCCAATTGAGAAACATGATCTATATGGTGTGGATCCAAGCAACTTCGGTTTAAATCACACTAGTTTACCATAGATTCTTTATGTCCATGAGGGCTAGGTGGATTGGTATGTGCTTGTTTTGCTAGGCACTTATCAAGAAGACACCCAAGTTCAAAACTTGGGGATAACTTGTTTGCAAATGTAGTAGTTTGATCTAAATCCTTTGAGTGCACACCAAACCGATGAAGATGGTACGAATCCCGAGTGATTGGTGGTTCCCTTCATGCTAGGTCAACAATAATGATATGAAATAGGTTTGGTGGGAGTAGCCCCTATGGTTTGAACCTTGGGCTTGTTAGTTACTAAAAATAGTGTGGTTGTGACCAACTCTCCTATGTAACAAAAAAAAACTTAAAATATTGTGACTCATATTTTAAGGATGAAAATTATACAAGATATTAAGGAGGTAGGTTTTTCAATTAACACAAGTGAATAAGGGTGAGAGAAGATCAGTAAACACTTTCCAATCTTCTAAGTTATAAGGACAAAACCAAAATGAGTATTTGATAGACCCCATTTATTCATAAGCAACACAAAAGGACTAGGTTAGGTTGAGTATTTCTAGGTGATGAAGAGAAGGGATTTTACACTAAAGGAATCTCTAGGCAAACAATAGATCTTGGAAATGTTGGATTACATTACATTATTTGGTACATGCTAATATACCACCTTGGATACATCTTTAGATTAGGAGTGTGTCTTAGATTAGGGTGTGAGTATTTACTTTATGCAATATAAAAATGCATAAATATGTGCTAAGTATTTGATAATGTAAATGTGCATTGTATTCCATGTGCACATGAGTCCATATAATAGGAAGATGAAAATTCATAGGAATATGGAAGTCCAAGAGTCACATCCCATTATATATTAACCTTTGTGTGAGCATATTGAGAGACAATTTGGAGAGACACATAGTAGAGAAGAAGTAGAGATACAATGTAGAGCATGTATAAAATATGGAGAGTTTGAGATCTCCATTATATATCAGAATAATATTTTGTGAGCTTTCATTAATGGCATTTTATTGAGTTATTGTATAAGTTATTCATGAGTTTTATATGTTTAGAATATTATCATTATATTATATATGATATAGCATGCTCATTTTAGATCTTGTGGTTATTTTTTATTAAGTATTTAGTATCAAAAGCTAACAGTGGTATTAGAGCCACAAGGGAGATTGATAGGAGATAGGAAGAACCACAAGAGATATTGAGAGGAGATAGGGAGATTTTATTTTAAAAAATTTAAAAAATTTAGTTTTTGGATAGAGTCTTTCCATAGGGTTGTAGGAAAACTTGTGAAGACTAGGACTCAATAAATTTTTATTACCAGTAGGTTGAAGGATAACTAGTGAAGTATATTGATTTTTTAGATCTAAATATTTGCATGTAATTAATTATCATTGTCTAAGTTTTTGTTGTAGAAAACTAGTTATTAGAAGTTGAGAAGCTTTCTACAATTGATAGAGAAGAATTTCATCTTTTATTACCAAAAATTCTATGTGCTTTCCATGTGTAGGGATTAGTTTTGAGTTGCATGAATAACATAGACATTGAAGATTAAGGAGGTCCAAGGAAAAGGTCCCATTGGAGGAAGACTAAGGAGACCCAATAAGAAGGTCCCCATAGAATATTGAAGATTGAAGACTAGATTGATGATAGAAGAAAGCAACTCTATTGAAAATTGAGAAGGAGGAGACCCAAGAGAAGATGTCCCCATTGTAGATTTGAGAAAGAAGATAGGATATTTGAGGAAGAAGATAGAGGACTAAGAAAAGGTCAAATAGAAGAGTTGCAAAATTTGAAGATCCAAGAGAAGAGATCTCAAGCAAACTTAGAAGGAGAAAGAAGAAGGCTAGAGAAGCCCTATTAAAATTTTTAAGTAAAGCAATAAGGAAGGTAGTCAAAGTAGCTTCCAAATGTAGGAGGAGAGATTATTGGAAGAGCCACCAACATAGTTGGATAAGAGGCAACTAAAATGGCATTGAGCAGACACTGTAAATACAAGCATCAATAGGAGGTCAAATATTGAAGAACACAAGCTTATACTGAGAGGGGGGGTGAACAGTATAAGACCGCTTTTTACTTTTTCTTTTATACTTTAAAATAGTAAAGCAATATACCCAAAGCAATATCAAAGCAATGCACAAAACCATCCACAAAGTGACACAACAATTTACATGGTTCACCCAAAATGGGCTACTCCCACAAAACTTTTCTCTAAAAGTTATCTCAAAGTTCTTTGGGAAACCTTCCCAATTACAATGTTTATGAGCCTCGGCTCAAAGGAGATACCTTCCCCCAATCTAAATTTATGAGCCTCTGCTCAAAGGAGATATCTTCCCCTACCTCTGCTCTAGTTGGTGATCCTCTAGAAGACCTCTGCCTCCGCTGCCCTTAGCAAATGGATCTCTATCCATAGAAGACACCTATCTTCCCTGCTCTGGCTGGAGACCTCTATCCTCAACTCTATCACCTCCAAAGTTGGTCCTTGAATTTGCACTAAACACAGTCCTTCGGTCTAGCACAAATGTCCTCGGGTTCTTCTCATAGAACCAATGCACCTCTATCCTCAAGTTCTCTGATAGAACTATCAAACTTAGCTTCACAAGTCCTCTGCTAGGACCTGTCCAAATCTGCTCACAAGTCCCCAAAGGAACCTGTCCAAATCCTGCTCACAAGTCCCCAGCTGTCCAAAACCTCTCCGTCCCACACTTCAAAGCTCACAAGTCCCCAACGGAACCTATCCAAAACCTACTCACAAGTTCATCAAGAAAAACTTGCTTGGCATGAACCCACAAAGAGAATTGTTAGAGACCCAATGTGATTCATCAACCTCATAGAAGCATAAAGAGAATTGTTAGAGACTCAATATGTTCTATACTTAACTCCCAATCTCAATCTCAAATCTCATATAAACATAAAGAGAATTGTTAGAGACTCAATATGTTCTATACTTAACTCTCAATATCAATCTCAACTCAGTCTCAAATCTCAAAAGAATAAGATAGATGTAGTATGCTTTTCTCAAGAACATGAAACACAACCCAACAATTTCCAACCATGCAATATCTCATATAACAATGATACTCATGTTCTTTTCACCAAACAATTTGGGTTTCAACAACAATGCTCATCAAACAAGGTTTAGTCAACCAACTCCATTCAACTCAACATCAACCTTGAAGCTTCACCCAACCACTTTTGAAAAGGAAACTACAAACAATCCTTTTCCCTCCAATGATATTTCAAAAATCAACCACCATAAACAATTAATAGGAGAATGTGCCCATACCTTTTTGAAGTGAAGAAACCCCTTTGGAAATCTGCCACACTCAACACACTTTGAAAAAGAGCACAACAATCTTCACTTTTGAAACCCTTTACAAAATAGAAATATCTCTCTATATACACCTTATTTCTCCTTCTAAATGAGTTAGTCAAATAGCCCTCGAAATGAGCTTTCCAACGATATATAATATGATATACTTTTATAAAAAGAAAATACCAGAAATATCTTCTTTTCTAAAAGTGCATTTAAACTTGTCTTCCAAAGAAAATCAACCAACCTCCAACATTAATAAAATATTGTACAATAAGGTTTAAGTTCCTTTGAACAATAAATCCTTGTATCCCCTTTACAAAATTTCAATATTAGACACTCTACCTTATAAATCATTTATTTCACTTAATCTATCACACAAAACAAAAACAATATTGTTACCTTGCCAAACTATTTTTCTAAGGGAGCTTTCCAACCAAAAGGATGTACCTGTTTGAGCATACATTGCATAGAGCTAACCTTAACCAACTCTCGTAGTTGCGTGGAATAAAAGATGCACATCTTAGTTTCTATTAAGTCATTGTCGAATTGCGATGGTTGTGTGTCTATACCATTTACACTTCATGACGTGAGTCGAACTCACATCTCTAAGTAGCCTCGCACTTTGGTCGAGCCTAGATTACCATCAGCCATAATTTCTCTCAACCAAAGCTTCTTTCTTGAGGCTAGCAATGCCACTACGCACCATCATGTTATCGAAAACTAATTACTTGTCTCTTCTGCATACCTCGAATATCATGTAAATCCTCTGTGTGACTTTTGTCCTTGTTTTCAATTAGCGTGCAGCCACCACAAAACTCTTCAAACACGCACCCTCGAATTTTGTGTGTTTCATTTACCGCATCTGGGTCTTATGTCTTCGTAGGGTCTTCGAACGATATGATATCTATAACCCTCTTTAATCGTTCCACACCTTTGACCATGCAACGATTGTCTTCCTCCTTCGCTGGCACAGGGGCTTCGATGATGAAATCGAAAATGCACAAGGAATTAATATCGACAACTTCACTCCACCATTAATGAATTCCATTGCCTCATTTTATATGCACTATGATGCATTTTTTAACACGTCGGCATTTCCAAACACGTCGAAAAATATTTTAATTTAATTTTAAAATTTTAATTTAAATTTTAAATAAATAAAATTTAAACTGAATATTTAAAATTAAATAACTCCATCATCGGGGCACCTTTTTCAATGAAACGAAAAGCCAACTTGGGTTTTAAGAAAAACCCATTTCAAATCTGTTGTCCATGGTTTTAAATAAAACCTTTTATTTTATCTGCCTTGGTTTTCACAAAAACCTTTCTTGAACTTAGATCCTTTTGACCTCAAATCAAATTCCTTCAAAAGCTTCTTGACATCAATGACAACATCTACACTTGAGCAAAGGCAATGTACCCAAGGTACCCAAAATTGCCAACAATCTCCCCCTTTGTCATTGATGGCAAACCTTTATTGAAAAACACTTCTTAAGAGCCAAAACTAAAACCCACAACTGAGAATCTTCCTTTGAAGTTTTGCTCCCCCTAACTTGAAGCTTTCCTCTTCACTTGAAGCTCTCCCCTTACTCATATCTCTCCCCCTTTGTCATCAATGGCAAAGGGCCACCTTTGGGGCTCGAGACTAAGAAAGAGCCTCTTAGCTTAGTCCCTCCCCCACCTCCTGATGAGGTGATTAATTTGGGGTGGGAGTAAAACTCCCATTAGGCACTGATCATCATCAGCGTCTATAACTTCCTTATCGGGCCTTCTTTTGAACTCATTGTCCATATTTTTGTTCCTGTCACTATTTTTGTTCTTGTTCTCATCCCTATTCTTGTCCATGCCTTGATCCTTGGACCTGATCATGCCACTATTCCTGTTCCTGTATCCTGGAATTTTAGCTCTACATTGTCTAGCTATGTGACCTTTATTGTTGCACTTATAACAAGTAACAATGTTATTTCTCTACGATAAACCTGATCTTTGAATCCACCAATTATGAAAAAACCTGTTTTGACCAAACTTGTTCTGACCAAACCTGTTCTGATCAAACCTGTTCCTGATATTTGCCTTGCAATAAACTGCCTTGTGCCCAAACTGTTGACAAGAGTAGCAATACCCTTGAAAGTAACTAGCACTTTTGAAACTGTCATTACCTTCTTCACTTGAGCCATGCAATGTGAAGCTATGTGACCAAACCTGTGACAAGCAAAACATCTGCCTTGAAACTTTCCTTTATTTGACCTCTTGGGTCTTGAAAACTTCTTCTTCTCATTCTGAATTCTGTTTTTTGTTTCTGTGCATCTATCATTCAAGGACTCATGATCTGAAATACTTTCCCCATTAGAACTCTCTTCCTTTTGGAGTCTCTTACTAGACTCTCCAACTTGTTCCTTGTGAGGCTTAACAAAACCAAGCCTGTTTTATCTGTTGTATTTCTTTGACCTTTGATAAGAGATTTAACCTTTTTGGAGCTATCTTGAAACATGTACAGCTTATCCTTGTACTCTTTATTTTCCTCTTTCAATGAAGCCATTTTCTGTTCTAATTCACTATACTCAAGCACCTTAGATTCTAACTCATTCTTGAGTTCTTGTGTCTTAGCCATAGAGACGTCAAGACTTTCTATAAGTTCATCTCTCTCCATACAACATTCATCTAACTTATCCTTGAGTCTAGCAATCTTATTTCTTTCCTTTTTCAAAACACTAAGAGCATTAGTAAGTTCACTTTCAAGATCCTCTATTTGATTGCATTTTGAATTATCAAGGCCTTTTTCAGATTTCTTATCACTAGAGGTGCTATCCTTTTCAAAAACCATACATACATCTTCCTTATCATTTTTTGAAGAATCCTCATACATACTAGCAACCAAATCATTATTTGTGCAATCATCCTCAAGGTGACCAAAATTTCCACATCTAAGACATTTCATGATAATGAATCTATGTTTCGGTTCTTCCTCTTTTTCTGATATGAACAACATGTCATTTTCATTATCACTTGAAGAACTTTCACTATCACTACTAGAACACTTACTTGCTTTGTCTAGGTAGAAACTCTTCTTGTGTTGTGAGAGTACATATTTCCTTGATTGCTTTGCTCATCTTTGTTCTTCCTTTGATGCCTATGCCTTTTAGAATATTTGCTCTTACAATCCTGTTTATCTTCATCACTTTCATCCTTGGCAATAGTACAATTAGTAGCATAATGACCAATCTTTCCACAATTGAAACATCTTACGTTTTTCATACTTTTGTGCTTTCTAGAGAACTTGCCTTTCTTGCTGAAATATGCCTCTTCATCACTAGAAGACTCATCACTCTCTTGAAGCCGTTTACCTTTGGAATAATCCATTGTGTTCTTTACTAGCTTTTCCTTCAAGTTGTTAGACCTTTTCAAAGGAACCCACTCTGATACCAATTGAAGAACACAAGCTTATACTGAGAGGGGGTGAACATTATAAGACCTTTTTTACTTTTCCTTTATACTTCAAAATAGTAAAGCAATATATCCAAAGCAATATCAAAACAATGCACAAGACCATCCACAAAGTGACACAACAATTTACGTGGTTCACCCAAAGTGGGCTACTCCCACAAAACTTTTCTCTAAAAGTTATCTCAAAGTTCTTTGGGAAACCTTCCCAATTACAATGTTTATGAGCCTCGGCCCAAAGGAGATACCTTCCCCAATCTAAATTTATGAGCCTCTGCTCAAAGGAGATACATTTCCCTAGCTCTGCTCTGGCTGGTGATCCTCTAGAAGACCTCTACCTCTGCTGCCCTTAGCAAATGGAACTCTATCCATAGAAGACACCGTTTCTTCTCTGTGGAGACCTTTGTCCTCAACTCTATCACCTCAAAGCTGGTCCTCGAATTTGCACTAAACATAGTCCTTCGGTCTAGCACAAATGTCCTCGAGTTCTTCTCATAGAACCAATGCACCTCTGTCCTCAAGTTCTCTGATAGAACTATCAAACTTAGCTTCACAAGTCCTTTGCTAGGACCTGTCCAAATTTGCTCACAAGTCCCCAAAGGAACTTCAAAACCAAGTCCCCAACGAACTGTCCAAAACCTCTCACAAGTTCATCAAGAAAAACTTGCTTGGCATGAACCCACAAAGAGAATTGTTAGAGACCCAATGTGATTCATCAACCTCATAGAAGCATAAAGAGAATTGTTAGAGACTCAATATGTTCTATACTTAACTCCCAATCTCAATCTCAAATCTCATAGAAACATAAAGAGAATTGTTAGAGACTCAATATGTTCTATACTTAACTCTCAATATCAATCTCAACTCAGTCTCAAATCTCAAGAACAATCGCCAAACATGCAATATCTCATATAACAATGATACTCATGTTATTTTCACCAAACAATTTGGGTTTCAACAACAATGCTCATCAAACAAGGTTTAGTCAACCAACACCATTCAACTCAACATCAACCTTGAAGCACCCAACACTTTCGAAAAGGAAACTACAAACAATCCTTTTCCCTCCAATGATATTTTAGAAATCAACCACCATAAACAATTAATAGGAGAATGTGCCCATACCTTTTTGAAGTGAAGAAACCCCTTTGGAAATCTGCCACACTCAACACACTTTGAAAAAAAGCACAACATATTTACTTTTGACCTTTACAAAAAGAAGTATCTCTCTATATACACCTTATTTCTCCTTCTAAATGAGTTAGTCAAATAGCCCTCGAAATGAGCTTTCCAACGATATAATATGATATACTTTTATAAAAAGAAAATACCGAAAAATATCTTCTTTTCTAAAAGTGCATTTAAACTTGTCTTCCAATAAAAATCAACCAGCCTCCAACATTAATAAAATATTGTACAATAAGGTTTAAGTTCCTTTGAACAATAAATCCTTGTATCCCCTTTACAACATTTACCGATGGTTTGCATGCTCTCAATACCAATATCCTACACTTCACGACGTGAGTCAAACTTGCATCTCTAAGTAGCCTCGCACTCTGGTCGAGCCTAGATTACCATCAGCCGTAATTTCTCTCAACCAGAGCTTCTTTCTTGAGGCCAGCAATGCCACTACGCACCATCATGTTACCCAAAACTAATTACTTGTCTCTTCTGCGTACCTCGAATATCGTGTAAATCCTCTGTGTGACTTTTGTCCTTGTTTTCAATTAGCATGTAGCAACCACAAAACTCTTCAAACACGCGCCCTCGAATTTCATGTGTTTCATTTACCGCGTCTGGGTCTTATGTCTTCGTAGGGTCTTCGAACGATATGATATCTATAACCCTCTTTAATCGTTCCACACCTTTGACCACGCAACGATTGTCTTCCTCCTTCGCTGGCACAGGGGCTTCGATGACGAAATCGAAAATGCACAAGGAATTAATATCGACAACTTCACTCCACATTAATGAATTCCATTGCCTCATTTTATATGCACTATGATGCATTTTTTAACACGTCGGCATTTCCAAACACGTCGAAATATTTTAATTTAATTTTAAAATTTTAATTTAAATTTTAAATAAATAAAATTTAAACTGAATATTTAAAATTAAATAACTCCATCACCGGGGCACCTTTTTCAATGAAACGAAAAGCCAACTTGGGTTTTAAGAAAAACCCATTTCAAATATGTTGTCCATGGTTTTAAATAAAACCTTTTATTTTATCTGCCTTGGTTTTCACAAAAACCTTCCTTGAACTTAGATCCTTTTGACCTCAGATCAAATTGCTTCAAAAGCTTCTTGACATCAATGACAACATCAACACTTGAGCAAAGGCAATGTACCCAAGGTACCCAAAATTGCCAACAAATATTTGGAAATCTAATTACCACAAGGAGAATGTTTGTTTTTCTATTGGAAGAGAGCCACATGTAATTTCCAATGCTCAAGGAGATAAAGCATCTTCAAGCAACATGAACCAAAGGGACATAATGCTCTTGCCAAGTGTTACAAGGAGAAAAATTAGTTGGAGCATCTTAGAAATACCTATTGAAGTGCAAAAGATCCTTTGTGCCATTTGGCATGTAAAATCTAGAGCACCAACCATTTCTAGAGGAAGGTGAAACATCTTGGAGTGCCACTTGGTAACATAATTCTTAGGAGAGCGTTAAAAATATGCAGATGTAGAGACAAATAGAAGACCGAAAAATCCAATTTTCTATAGTTGTGAAGAGTAAGAGAATACAAAGAGAAAGCATTGGAATATTAGCCTAAGGTTTGGAGTAATAAAAAATTGCATTATCTTACAAGCCTTGGAAGAAGAGCCATTATTAGAGTCATTTTGCAAGAGAACGTTCATGGTAGGAATATTGTAATGCTCAGGAGGAAGAAGCATCAATTTTTGAAGTTGAAAGGTTGAATGCCAAGTGTCCTTGAGGAAAGAGGAGCGCCAACCACCATGTTAGTAGATTGAAACATCTTCTTACATGTAATAAAGACATGGGCTAGAGTGCCACTTAAGACACATTTGTGAAGCATGTGAGAGTATTGCATAAGCACTACAAGAAGAGAAGCAAATAGGAGGACACAGTGAAGAGTCAAACTCTTGAAGACCAAATTTAATGAGTGTCATACAAAATAAGGAGCATTAAATATGTTGTAGATAAGGAATATCATTTTTAGAGCATAGATTGTAGAGTCTCAAGAAGCAAGTCAAAGTTTAGCACATCATATACAAGGAGGTACAAAATATTTAAATTGATTTAAAACCTTTGCAAATATTAAGGAGGTATAAGGCATAATATTGAGGTCAAGATTAATTAATTTATTATACTTAAGGTTATTTGAATAAAAGGAGAAATAAGGTAATGAATTATAACCTTAGAAGAATTATTGAATGCCTTGGAAGATCTTTGGAGTAAGAAGTATTTTGAAAGGTTTTGGAATTACTTTATTCTATTTTGAAATTCAAATTGCATAGAAATATTTGGATATAGTTTAACTTGGAGGAATAAGGATTTCTACATCAAAATATGAATATTAAATTTGCAAATGCCTTTGTTTTTCTAAATTTTTAATTAGGGAGTTATAAGAAATTTAACACCAACTTAGATTCTTGAAATTTAGAAACCATACTATTGAAAATTGAAGATATAAGAAACACAACACAGAGTTGTTGAAAATTTGGAAAATTACATTTAGTATTACTCTCTTGCTCAAATTAATGAGACATAAGGAATCCAACTTCTTGAAAATAGAGAATCTTATCAAAATTGAAATTGCATCAAAATTGTCTTTAGCTATCTATTCATAAATAGGAAGACAAAAGGAATTCAACTCACATGAAAAATCATAAAGCTAAGTATTTTATCAAACCTACTTTACATTAAATACTATGAAACTAAAAGGAATTCTACCTAGAGTTTTAGAAAATTAAATCTTTATCAAAAACATTTTTTGATCATTAGAAATTACAAGGTATTCTACAAATTTAAGAATTGAAAAGAGTCTATCAAGTTTGATTATATACTCAAAACTAAGGAGTCATAAGGTAGTCAACCTCAATGGTTTTGAAAGTGAAAATATTCTATCAAAAACTATCATAAATATTTAATACTAAGGAGCAAAAAGGATGTCTACTCCAAAAATTTCATTGTATAATGAAATGAAAATGAAATTAGAAAAGAAATATTAAAAGCTATAAAATATGGAATCAAATATTTGATTGAAAATTCTAAAGGAAAGTTAGACTTAGTTTCAAGTTTCATCTATAAGGAAGCCTTGGAAGAAAATTTTGAAACATTAGAATACTATCTACATGCAAGAATGTATGAAGCAATTGACAATGATAAATATAGTGTTATGATTCCTTTGAATATTACTAGTATAATATATATGGCATTACTTACACTTAAACATTTCAAAGAGAAGAACTTGAAACAAAAGGAGTTGATTGAATCTCTCAAGAAGAAAGAAAAAGTGGATGAATCATTTTTAGAAAAAGTATTTCATTCTTCATGTAATATTGATGCTTCAAGTACATCTAATTTAGAATCTTATCATGATGCTATAAGTGAATACTCATAAGGTTCTATACTGAAGAAGACTTATAATATGAAGGACAATTGTAAAGAGAAAATGTTTTTATAGGAATCTAATATCAACGTGATATTTCATGAAAGTATAAAGACAAACATCAATGATGAAGATAAGAAAAAGGAGAAAGAACCTGATCAAGGAGGTATACAATGCAAAGTGAGTTGAAGGATGAAGATCCATATTGAAGACTAAAGTTTTCAATAACTAAATAATGTAATATAGGGGGTGTTGGAATATATTATATTATTTGGTACATACTAATGTACCACCTTGGGTACATCTTTAGATTAGGAGTGTGTCTTAGATTAGGGTGTGAGTATTTACTTTATGCAATGTAATAAATGCACAAGTATGTGCAAAGTATTTGATAATGTAAATGTGCATAGTAGTCCATGTGCACATGAGTCCATAGAATAGGAAGATGAAGAGTCATAGGAATATGGAAGGCCAAGAGTCACATCCCATTATATATTGGCCTTTGTGTGAGAGATAATTTTGGAGAGACACATTGTAGAGAAGAAGTAGAGATACAATGTAGAGCATGTATGAAATATCAAAATGCTATTTTCATGAGCTTTCATTAATGGTAGTTTATTGAGTTATTGCAAAAGTTATTCATGAGTTTTATATGTTTAGAATATTGCCATTATATTATATTTGATATAGCATGCTCATTTTAGATCTTGTGGTTGTTTTTCATTAAGTATTTAGTATCAAAAGCTAATAGGGAAGCAAGTGGTACTTTCCATAGTCTATTGATGAGAAAAATTGATTACTATTTAGAAATATAAAAGTCTCACTTCTTGTTGCGGAGAGAAGCCAAAGGAAATGCATTAGGTGAGAATACAATTATTTAGAATGAATGGCTTGTAAGGGGTAATTTATCCACCATCTCCAATCAATCCAAGAGGATAAAATAGAGTAGTTCATTTTGATAGTAACTAAGCTAGGAATAGACTTGATAACCTCCTCAAACACCACTCTACAATAGGGAGGAAGGAGATATTGAAACCTTGCTTGCTACAAAGACAACCACTTTTCTAAAGACTCATCCCAAATATTTGAGAGTAGTAAAATACCCTTGGTTACTAAGAATAGAGGCTTGCATTCCCTAGAAAGGACTAAGGGGTTAGCAAGTCTTTGGATAATAGGGTTTTACCATGTGCTATAAGTAGCTATGGAAATATTACCTCGCAAGGAGTTTGTCTTCCACTAAATTAGGTATCTATAGGCTTGCCAAGTTGTCCAAGTCCTATAAATAGGTAGCAAACCATTGTTGGAGAAAAAGAGTGACATGAGAACCTTGTTCTACAAAGGAATATAGATCCATTTGTATTTATAGGTAGTTGCAAAGATCCTATATTTGATGATAATCTTCCTAGGTTCACCTCCTGTTAAGGCTCTAGTTATCCACTTTGTTGCAAGATATTTACCTTGAGTTCTAGGATAAATAATTCCAAGATTACTTTAGAGATTAGGGGTAATGCAAATATTCCAAGAGATAGCTTGGAAGGAATGAGCCCCATTCCACTTACTCCAAAGGAGTTATCTCATCATAGAGGTGACTTATGGTAACCATTTTTAGGTAAAATCTAGTAAGGGGAGCAATAAACATGCAAGGCTATAAAGATCTTGTTTATAATATAGAATTTACCCATTAATGAAAAAATCTAATGGGCCAAGAAAAAATATTCCTTTGCACCTTATTAAGAAATCAACCCCACATGACCTTCGAAACATAAACCCAAAGGGGATATCCAAATATCTAATGATGGACCTGGGGGTAACAACTTTCCAACCAGGAGGGGCATAAGTATATGATTAGTTTTCAGAGAGGAGAATTAATTCAATATTTTTGTCACTGATTTTGGAACCAAGAACATCATAATATAGTTGGAGCACCTTTCTTGTTGTTTCTACCTCCTCTTGATTGCTATGGAAAAAGATAAAGGATTCATAAACAAAGTGCAAGTTGATTGTAGCTTGATGGTTAAGGATAGTGATTCCCCAAAGAAGACCTTCTCTATGAGAGGTCTTCAAAAGGTATCCAAAGGCATCATCATTGATAGCATATAGGAGGGTGGCAATATGATAGCCCTAGAAAATTGAGCACTAGAGGGGGCTTGAATAGGATAAACTACCATTAACCACCACTCTAGATGAAGCAGATTGAAATAAAAGTGAGATGTGAGATCAAAAAGTATTATTAAACCCCATCCAAAAAAGCATATTAAATATCTATCTACGGGTAATATGATCATAAGCCTTATAAAAATCAAACTTCATTAGAATAGTATCCTACTTAGAGTTCTTGGCCCATTGGAAAGTTTTCCAAGCCAAAATCAAGTTGTCAAGGATAAACCCTCATTTGAGGAACCTCATTTGTTCTTGTTTAACAATTTTAGAGGTCGTAGGACTCAACTTCATGGTAAAGGCCTTAAAAATAAGCTTGCATGCAATAATAAGGAGGGTGATTAGTCTCCATTTAGAAATAAACATAGGATTTGTGCCTTTCAAAATAAGTTTGATCATGCCCTGATATTATATTAATGCAACATATCTTTAAACTTGATAAAAACTCACTTGAATAAACTACAAACTTAAAATTTAATTTTTGATAAAAAAAAAATCATTAGTAACATGCTTTTCAGATTTCATTGTTTTCCTTTTGTTTACCAATATCTAACAACATTGTTCTTAAAGTATTGAAAAATATTGTTAAAACCTTTATACAAATCTAATTTTGATAGAATAGATTGAGGTTAAAGTTTTGCTTATTTCCAATACAATATGACATATCATTCAATCACTACTTTTTGTTGTGAAAAGCAATTAATTATTATTGATTTTTTGTAATTATTTTTATGTACAACCTTTGTAAAAATGTGGTTTTGATAGAAAAAAATTAAGGTAAATTTTTTCCTAATACATATAATTGAAACACTACTATTGAAACACTACTTTTTGTTTTGAAACATAAATAATTTATCCTAATCTTACGAGATGCTATGTCTTTGGAATCTCATCAAGGAGACCCAAGTTTGAATCATAGGGAGTGTTGCTCGGTTATGTCCCAATTGTACTTAGAATCTTATTTCAACAAAAAAAAATAAAAAAGTTTAGTATTATTGTTAATGACAAAAATTTCATATTCTTGAAACTATTTTTCCCTTGTTTTTTCCTTTTTTTTCTTCTCCTTTTTTTTTTTTTTTTTTTTTTTTTTTGTCTCCTTCTCCTTTTCCCTCCCTTTTTTTCCTTTTTTTTCTTTTTTTTCCTTTCCTCTTTTCTCTTTTTCTTCGTTTTTTTAGTGCTGGGGGTCCCTTGCTCATTTCCTTTGGAGGTTATTTTTGGTTTGGTTGGTGGTTTTGGTGGGTGTGTGGTTTGTGTGTTTGTGTGTGGTTGTTGTTTTGTGTTTGGTGTGGTGGGGGGTGGGGTTGTGATGTTGGTTGTTGTGTTGGTGTTTGGTGGTGTTTTTGTTTTTTTGTTTTTTGGGTGTGTGTGGATTGGGTTTGGGGAGTAGCTGGTTTTTTGTGTGGTTTGTGTGGGTTTGGTTTTTGTTGTTGGTTTGGTGTTTTTGGGATGAATTTTTGTTTTTTGTTGTTTGTTTTGTTTGGGCGGTGTGGTGCTTTTTTGTTTGAGGAGGTGGTTTTTTTTGTTGTGTGTGTTTGTGGGGCTGTGTTGTGGTTTGTGTGTTTTGGGTTGGTGGTGTGAGTTGTTGGATGTTTTTTGTTGTTCTTGTAGGTTTTGTGGGGTGGTGTTGTGGGTGTTTGTTGGGGTGTTTTTTTTTGCTGTGTTGGTTTGTGATTTTTGTGGGACTGGGTTTGTTGGGTGTGTGGGGGTGGGGTTGGGTGTTGTTTTTTTTGGTTGGTTTTGGTTGGTTGGGCGAGGGTGTTGGAGTGTGGCTGTTGTTTTTATATAGTGGTGTGTTGTTGGAGGTTGGGTTTTGTGGGGGGTTGTTGGGTGTTTTGGTTGGGATTGGTGGTTTGTTAAGGTGGTGTTGTTTGTGGTGTTTTTGTGTAGGGGTTGGGTTGGTGGTTGGGTGGTGGATTTTCAGGCACCAAAGATGGAATGGGTGGATCGGTGAAGTACTGCCGCAATTACCGTTGGCATGATTGATCATCGACCTGTTTGGGATCGCATAGCACACGGGTGTTTGCCGCCTCTTCGCTGTCAAAGCCATGTGGGTCCCATGCCCGACCCTATCCCGTGGTGACCTGTAATTCGTGACTGTTTGTAAAATCGCTGGATGCGTTGGGCGTTGAGGAGATATGGGCATGTGAAATGTTTTTTAATTAAAATAATGATATCCTAAGATCCCATTTTTTTTAGTGGGGGAATCTTGAATTGTATGGTCATGGGATAGCTCTTTATTAAATGCTTTAATAAGTGCATGTCCCCTATTTTGTTTGACCTCAGGGAGATGGTCAAAGGGCTTCCTGGGTAAGCTCGATGTCTTGATTTGTATGGGGCTTTGATTCACCTGAAAATTGAATTATGATTGACATTTTTTATGTTATTTTCCATAGAAGGATGAAAAGATGGCGTTTCCCTTGGGGAAATTTTAGACTATTTTTTTCTTCTCGCTATTGAGTGATGTTGTCTTTTTTACTTAGATAGGCATGTAGTTTTTTTCCCACATGATGAAGGCCCCTTTGATGGTGGAATATAATTTTATAGTCTTGAAATGGTTTTCTGAGAATGATGGTGTCATATTCTAATTTTGACTTTTCAAATAGTTTTTAGCCTCAAAATTTTTCCTTATGCACTTTGGTTGTGCCTCCCAAGTACTTTCTATGATCCTTAACTATGATCTTGTCTATCTTTCTATTACCCATCTTGTGGAGACATGGTCACCATAAGACACTTATGGACTATAACAAAACCCCTAGACTCTATCCGAGGTTTTTTCGGATCTACTTAAGACTACAAACTTGTTTTCTTTTCTTCTTCTCTCCTCCCATTTGGATCTATGGCTCATTTTATTGTATTGATGCATTTTGCGACACTCTTATATGGCTTTTTCCTTTCATTAGGTGCATTTTCTCTTTTCACGAATTTCCCATTCCCTCACATACCCTAGTGCCTTCCCACACATCATAAGGAGATTGTTTATAATGTTCTTTTTTTTTTCTTTAGGAAGTCACTTTGAAATGTAAGTTTATTTTTTTACACTGTTAATTTCAAACCCTTAACCTATTTTTACAAAACCATCCCTTCACTTTCCTACTCCCAATAGAAACTACATATCTTTTAAAGTATCAATAATTATATTGAAAAACAATTTCCTAACATAATTAAAAATTTTAATTATTAATTTAACATTTTTTTTTTAGTTGTATTTTGTAATTTTAGTATTTATTTTTAATCTAAGTTATATATAATTAATATAATCATATTGTCAAATATCTAATACAATATTTATATTTAATTTTAATTAATTATTTTATTTAAGATAAAAATTAAAAATAATATAACTAGTTAATATTATTTAAAAAATAAATAAATATACATCATCATTCTTTACCATCCTTATTAATTATTATTTATAGAAAGACCTTCTTTCTGTTGCAACGACCTAGTTTCTCAATGTACCTACATTCCTAGGATTGCATATTGATGCAAACGACCTAGGATACCCTTACCTTCATATGATGCTATCTTCTTATTGTACAACTATTGACATTCCATGATCATTCCCTTTGTATGACTATTAATTGAACGATAAATAAACTGAATGATAAGGTGTTATTATATGACATTCCAATCATACACTCATTTATTCAACACTTTGGAGGGCAATTTCATTTAATCGTACAGTTCATGCAAGTTTTTTTGATTGTATGGTGCACTTAATTATTGAACGTCAATTTTCTAATGATCGTTTTACATAAGATGGAGTTTCACTCACATAAGACAACTCTTAGTGATAAGGCAAGATAGGGATTCCCTAAAATAAGATGAGTCATGGTGATATGATGGTGGCTATTTAGTTTGGATGTCCTTCGTATGAATATTTCCTTCTTTTTATTGTATACAAATCCTTGGCATGGGATGCATCCATCATGTTGCCTTCCACAACTATCTTAACCTATGCTTCAAATCCACTAATCTATAGTTTGCAATTCAAGAGTACCAGACACTCATTACTCAGTTTTTCACATAGAGAATGAACATAAAAATATGATTGGGATTGTCAATATGTTGGATTATCTTTCAACATGAGCATTCATTCATTATTTACAATGAATTATTATTCTAAAATGCATTTTTTACAACAGATCATTCTCCTAGACTCTCGACTATTGTGGTCTTTCTTCATCACATTGCCATCCATCTTTGTGCATGTGCTCTTTCCAAGTTTTTCTTATTTCATATTTCTCTTTCCTCTTCTTACAACTCTCTTTTTTCTCCTTATTTAATCTACCATTTAGATTCCCTTCCTTTCTTATTTGGCTATTCTCCTCAACCATCTTCCTTCTCTTTTTCCCCCAATTGTTTTTTTCTATGTCCTTGTGTTCATTACAACTCTCTTCTCTCCCTCCTAGGACATTTTAGTACATCCCTAAAACATATTCCTTCCCTTTCACTTCTCCTTGGTTTTATTTTCTATGACCACCTTTATTTTTTCTTTCATTTTCCTCTTATTTGGATTCTTTCCATTCCTTCATCTTCCATTGGATCCTCTTTGATTTTTGTCTCTTTGTATTCCACACAAAAGGTTGATATATGTGACAATAATGGTTATAGACAACAACAATCATATGAATGGTTTGCTTTAGATATTGGACACTTGATGCTCTTGTGTCATACTTACCGGGTTAGAGGAAATGTTCCATGAGCTCCAAATTATGGATATGAATCGTTCTTATAAGCTATTATCATTTTAGCTTGGTTACCTCCATTAGGCTAACTGCATTGTCATGTCTTGGTCTTCCTTTCTCTTATATAATATATTCAATATTCATTTCATCTTATCCCATTCTATCACATTCATCCAACCACAATCAACATGTATTCTATCAGTTACTTTCTATTGGAACCAACACCTTCTGCAGGGTTATGCATAGTGGCTATTTATAGCCAATTGGCTAAAATTAGGATTTTCAAAATTTAGAATTGGCTAATATTTGGGACCCTTACCTACATTTTTTTGGGGTTCATCCAATTTTAAATTTTGACCTTTAAGTTAAATTTCCAACAAACCCTAATAATAGTTAACCTTCTATATGTTATGATACATTCCCTAGATTTTAATTTAAACTTGGCGACCCCTTACACATAACTCTGACCTTCTGTTAGAGTTAGCATGTCCTCCATTACTTTCACAAGAATGTAGGTTCCAACATCTAGTTACAATGTGTCTAAATATGCAACAAAGACTGCAACAACCCATCCTAAGACCTTCATTTCCTATACTAATCTCTCTTCTTACCAATTTAGTCTCACTACTTCCCGCTTGACCTGTATATCCAAGGCCTTCATTATTTGGCCTAAATTATAACATTATGGGTATTTTTAAACCTTGCATATATATGCATAATACCTTACCATTGTACCCCATTCTTATCATTACTTGGATCCAATGCCTTTGGTGTACCTTTTAAAACACCTAAACTCTTCATCACCACTTTGATCACAATGTCATTCACCATACTATGAAGTACCATTGTTGCTATCAACTTTGAAAATATGGCCTTCATCACACCCATTGATGACCTAATGAGGTTAATATCCCTCTACTATTTCTTTACCATTTATTTTCTCTTTATCTTTCTCTACAATAGGAATTATTACACCATCATATTCATCATCACTACTACTGGTGACTTGGATTGACTAGTTCTCTCCTATGCTTATATTTTTGCTTATGTCCACCCTTTTCTCCTCATTATTCATTACTTTCATCCTATAAGTTGGATTATTGCATAAGCTATATTCAATATTGAAATTTATGTGATGGCCAATGCTCCTTATGGGTGGAAATCCATCTTTGGAAATAAAATATGCATATTATTTCAAAACATTCTCCACTTCTTGTTGGATTTCATCCTTATTGTTCATTATCCTTTCTTCTATGGGTTTAGAAAAGAAAACAAAACATGATTCCTTCTGCATCATTCCCTTCAAGGATTTTTTTTGTACCCATGCACATTGTAGGGATACTATCCACTTCTTTCCCTTTGTCCTTCTATAGAATTAATGTATACTCCTTGACATCTTTATCAATGGTGTAGGTGTCCACCCTACCATCATGCATTGCTTTTCTATCAAATTGCCATGGTCTACTCAACAATATATGACAAGCATACATATACATAACATCGTATAGTATCACATCCTTGTAAGAACAAATTAGAAAGTCTACTATACATAATTTAATTAGAAAAATATGATGTCCCTTTTTCAACCATGAGACTTTGTATAGATTTAGATGTTCAATCCTTTTCAACCCAAGATTTTCTACCATCTCTATAGACACAGAATTATTCATACTTTCATTATCCACAATCACCTTGTAATATTTGCTTCCTAATTTGTAAATTATTTTGAATAGGCTTCTTTTCTACTTAGGCTCATACATCTCCTTTTTTGGTTTCAAAAATACCATTTGTATTATAAAGGATTCTCCTTGTTTTGATTCCTCCATGTGCTTTGGTAAAATAATACTATCTTTATTTGCTTGTATAATTTGACTACAAGATTCTTCTTTGTGCCTACTAATCTATTGTTCTTGAGGAAACTTGAGTGCCTAATGTCCTTCTTCCAAGAATACATATCACTTAATAAAAACCCCATGTTCTCTTCCTCTACTAAATCCACCTCATCCTCTTGAATATGCACCTTTTGCCTAGGTACTTTCATTGAAATTACCTTGAGAAGTACTGACTTCTCCTTCTTGCAGATGTTGCCTTATACCATTATTTGATTGTTCTCTTCCTCGAGATAACCTTCCTCTTCTTCTCACATTATTTTTCTCTTCATGAAAAATTTTCCTCTGCCTTTAAGTAAAATTGGTAGGCTTCTTCTATTATCCTCATTTTCATCATGTGAACTTCACCTTGTATGGATAACCTTAGTCCATTTATATATCTTTCCACTTTCTCTTCATCATATTCAATTTTAATAACCCTTATGGTCAATTTATAGAATTCCTCTATATACTCTTTTAGTCCTAGCTCTTTGTTCTTGAGGTTTTAAAGTCTTCTAAACAATCCCAGTTGATAATCCAATGAGAGGATTTTTTTTTTGGTAGGTAAAATTGATAAAGTGTAGGATTTAAATGGGCCCCAAACCTAAGTACATAAACTAGTACCTAAACCAATAGCATAATATGACATAGGCCTACATATTGGCCAAAACAAACCTGAAGAAAAAAGTACAAACAAAAGCAAAGAAGGCTGGATGGATGCCTGACTTTAGAAAAACAAAAATGCAATCCAAACACATGCAATGGTTTCTTAAGATAAATATCTATCCCAAAAACCTATAAATGAGATATGACAAAAACCCACGCAGGGGAAGCTCATAAAATATCCATAAAAACTATAATAGATACCATGGGTCAGGGCATAGGTAGCAACTCACAATAAATAATAGCACCCTTCCACTTGAAAATATTCGAATGATTTGGGAAATACTCAAGCTCAAGTTACCAATTATGAATATCTCTTCACACTACTCACCATGTTACCAATAGTTCTATCACCTCAACCATCATCTTAACAGTAACTCTAAAATGAATATTACACATAAAAACATAACTATTTTTCCACAAAATGACAAAGGTTTTAGTGATATCTTGCTCAACCCATTTGAACTTGCTTAGAAATAGAATGAGACCATGAGATTCCAGAAAGGTGTGAGATAGGGGATCAAGCTGAAGGGTAGATGGCTCAAGAAGGGCCATATTGGCAAGACTGAGGAGAAAGGAAGACCACATAAGCTTCTTACTACCTAGGACACACAACGATGAACAAAACCAAACGATAATGGACTGAGATAGATCAATGATGTAAATATCAAATTTTTTGGGACAATAAACACCCTTTTTGGAAGCTGGGTTGGTGTGATTGGTAGACCATGTAATAATTCTTCATAGAGAATTGACATAAAAAAAAACAAACATGGCATATGATAGAATTCGTACATGATAGGGCTGATATAGTATTGGGGGTGCCAAATGATTGAAATAATGAATCTTAAAACTCACAAGATATAAAATTAAGCATCTCAATACTTGACACATATTGAAATTGTTTGATAATATCCAATTGCACAACCTAGACCTACTTAGGGGCTTGACATTCTTGGAGAAGACAACCACGAGGTAAACCCACTAACGAGACCTATCTTGTGGTATTTCATACTTCACAAAAGGAAAAATGGAGAACCAAATACTAGCACTGATATAAAGGTAGAGATTCATGCTAATAAAAAACTTCCACCATAATAATTGGAACCAAAGAAACACATCATGCTGAAAAGGGTAGAGTCAGCATTGGAGAAGCTAACCTGCCAAAACTTGTGACCACAAATTTCAAACCAGATCATTATTAGTATAATTTAAAACTTCTTGGGGAAATATTTCTTTCCAAATGGATAGATATTTATGGGTAACTCCCCAATTGGCAAGAATATATGTAGGTATGTTGTCTTCAAAGTACATATGGTTGATAGAGATATCATTGAAATTTTGGGACAACTTCTTAGTTTCTTGAACAATTATTCTGATATTCCAAGAGGAAACCCTATTTCTTTTAAGAGGATTTAAAATTTTCAAATAATCCCCCTCAATAAAAAAATTACCTTTATAATCCTTGAGAAGATCTAGCCCTCTCCATAGTGTACAAAATTTAGCAAAATTATTTGTTTAGCACCCCAGATACTCAACATAAGCTATAATAACTTGAACACTACTATGTATGACTAGGCCACCTGCACCAACATCCCCTGGGTCTTCTTTGGAGGCACCATCAAAATTAATTTTTAGTCACTCACTTGGGGGAGGAATCCAAAGGGCAACCACTCTGGGATGGGGGTTGGTAAAATAGAACTGGAATTGCAGGGAATATTTAAATAAGAGAACAAAATAAAATCTAATTTAGAATCAGGTGGTTTGGGACAAAGGAAGATCTTGGAATTATTGTTGGCTATAGATATGGGATCCTTAGAGGAAAAATATAAAACTCTGCTGTTTCTTTCAAGCCATAATTGCCATAAGATATGATGAAGGTTCACTTTCCATAAAAAATATAATCTAATATTTTTGAATGGAGTAGGCCATTGGGTGAAAATGTGACTTAATGAATTAGGAGGAACCCAAGAGATATGAAAAGTGGACATAAGGTAATCCAAAGCTATATTGGAGAAAGGGCACTTAAAAAGGAGGTGATTGGTATATTCCCAAGAATTCATGCACAAATAGCATCTATTAGGGACATACATACCACTTTTTATAATGTTATCTATCGTTAGAATCTCCATTTTTAATGGCTAACCAGTTGAAATAAGAAAATTTTGGAATGAGGTATTTAATACACACTTGATCATAAGGGATATGGACTACTTGATAATCAATATTCAGATCATGAGCATATTTAACAGTGAAAAACCCAAAATCATTTTCTTTCCAAAAAGGAGAGTCAGGGTAATTACTAGTGGGGATGACTATTGCATTTAGAATGGTTTTGAGAACCTTTGAGGTAGCAGATATTTGACCATTAGCACATGGAACATGAAAATATTTCCAACATTTGGAATCCGATGAAATTTCAATAAAATCTTCAACCTTGCTACCAATTAAAGTGTCCAGGAAATGTTGTAAGACAACAATTTCATTGTTCTCTGAAAGTGGTTGATTAGAAATCCACTTGTCAGTCCAAAAATTAATTTTACTCCCTGTGCCTAGTTTCCACCTTATCCCCTTCTAAATAAGAGATCTAGTTTAGATAATTGATTTTTAGAAAGTGGACACATCTTTGGGATTATCATCATCCAAGAAACAACGGTTTTGAAGATATTTTCTATTGATAATTGATCTTCAATTTGGTAATCATTTTCTTTCATGTCTTAATTTTTTTTCTTTTTATTTTTTTTTGGACATGATCCTACCAAAAGGATGCATGCCAATTTAGTTTTCTATAGGTAAAATTGACCTTATTGGGGTCTTTTATCAATTCAAAATCAAAATATTTCTCCATATTTATTACCTAATCAATGAGTTCCTTAGGACTTAAAATTTCATTGTATGAAGGGGTTTTTATCTTTGCCTTCCTACCCATGTTAAAAAATTCTTATATTAATCACTCCTCTTAGTCTTCCTCTCATTCCTCATCATGAGATTCTTGTTGAACAACTTCTTATTATTCTTCATTGTCACTCATGTCTGCTATTTTAATATCCCTCCTTTAGGTAATTTTAGTTGCATCAAGTTAGGAGGTAATTTTACTTAGAATTTATGCTATATATGTGGCTCAAAGTCCTCACAATATTCTTCTTCCCCATTGCACCATATGGTAAATGGTTATTCTTGAGTTGGATCATTCCTTCATATTATTCATCTTATAAGGTACGATCACCTAAACAATTCATCTCATTTATTAATAAATCTAACACCTATTTATCATTCTCAAAAAAATACCAAAAAATATCTTTATCTAAAAATTAAGGTCTATATATCAGCCTGACTATTTTTTTTGTGACATTGGCTATTGGGCAATAAATGGCTCCCACAGATGCTAAAAAATCAACATGAGTATTAGACTTCCTAGGAATATCATTCATATTCAAATATTCAAAAGCTTTGAATAAATCCCACACTTTGTTCTGGTAAGCCTTGAGATAATACTCTTTGTTGATACACTTTTCCATGACCTGATTCACTACCAATTTTGAGTCTCCATATATCTACAACTATTTGACCCATAATTTCTCAGTATTTCTTAAGCCTAAACAAAGTGCCTCATATCCTATTGCATTGTTTATGTAGCTCAATGTCAACCTGTATAAAAAAAAATTCTCAACCCTAGTTGGTAAGATAAATACTATATCTCCTTCGACCCCATTTTTATATCTGGAAACATGAAATAAGAGTTTCCAGATTTGACTTGTGGGGGAGTCTTGTTTCAACAAAGCTAAGGATATGACATTTTTAGGTTTTGTGATTGAATAGGTCTCAATCCCTGTTTCAATCATAGCATTAAAATTCTTTAAAGAAAATTGGTCTTCAATTTGGAATTCCTCTAAAACATTTTCCATTAGATCTAACCTTTCAATCTCTTTGGTAATCATATTCACATTATTAGCATGTTTGTTATCTTCTTAAACCTTCTCGATATGAAAGGAGGAAGGTTTTTCATTGAAGATCTTAATATTTATACCTTTTTATGGAATATCCATGTGTTAATAATATACGGGTAAGTACCCTCCTATATTGGCTATGAATTCCCTCGAAGACACATCCCAAAGTAAGGCTCTAGGTATACAACAACCACTTCTTGTATAACTATAATTTGGTGTATTCTATGCAACACTATAGAAACATATTTGATCACTCCTATAGTATTGACCAAGTATCCATCCAACTAAAATAATCGTAGGTTACACCTGGTGTATTTCATTCCCATAGTGTCACATACGCCCATAAATCGATCATGCAATTATGTACAACTCATCCTTCCATTTGTAGGATAAATAGAATGGAGAAGGTCTATTATTTCCTATGGATAGTATTGAGCTAGCCTAACCTAGGTTCAACTAAGGATAAGGCTTGACTCTATTTTTGATTGATTTGAGGGATTCCTATAGTAAATAAATCTATCCTGAAAGCAACAATTCATCATATATGCTTGTCTTTGAAGGAATATTTTTTAGTTCTTCCACTATATTGAAAATAAGCATATCATGTTGCTAGTACTTTTCTTTTGCAAGTGGATCAAATCTATTTCTATATCCTTGGGTTGATTCTATTCTTTGATGTTTACTTAAAGAGGGGTATCTTAATTTATACCTTTCTTGTTCTTGAATCTCACCCTCATTCTATGCAATATCACTATTTCTTGTTTAAATTTCTTATTTTTGAGCTATTTTTAGGGGCAACATCATGGGATTATCCATTTTTAGCCTAATTTTTTATTCTTGAAGGCACCTTCAAAGGGTTAAGTTTATTGGGATAAACTTGGAGGGGATTCTTCCTTGATCTAGTCAAGATTGAAACGTGTTCCATATATGGCATAATGAAATTATAGTCCATCTCTCTGATCATATTAACCTATCCCTTCTAAGCTATTTATACCTTCTCAATAGCCACCTTCTGTACATGGTGTTGATAAATCATGCATGAACTCTCACCATATGGAAAACTATACGTGGAACACCAGTAATAAAATTTAGCTAAGGATGTAAAGGTCTCATTCTCTTGATTTACATACACGGTGCCTAACCTCTCTAGATATTTGCTAGTCAAAGCAACATGGTCTGTTACCACCTGTGGAAATATTCTTGGAAGAAAGCTTCTTTAAACTTCTTACCTCTATATTAAAGTGATTTTATTGGATAATTTTTTCAAGGCTCTATATATTTTTAGGATAACTACAAGCTAAGGATCAAGGAATGGTAAAGTGGGTACTATAGGTACATGGGATAAAGTGGGAAATGTAGGGGTAGCCTGTATCACTAGGATAACTGGTAGTCCATGTAATCTTGGGAGGTCTACCACAAGAAAATAAGTAGGGTATTATGTTTTTGGACTAGGGACTTGAGAGAATTATAGAAATATAGGCATTATCATTTCAGGTGGTAACCTCCCAATAGCAATAAGATATTTCTATACCTTCAATGCTTCTTGGAAAATTTGAAGGAAGGTGAACACATGAGACTACCTTATTGCCATATCCAAATATGAGTTGAAGGCCCTTATATAATAATACATTATTTGATCATTTATTGTTCTAAACCCATCAGTTACTCTTCTCCATGTATGATTGAATATGATATTAAAATCAACTCTCTTTTTGAGGATGTTTTTGTATGATAGTAAACTACATAAGTAAAGAGAAAGGATTTTCTTGCTCATTTAACTCTTCTATAATTTTACTTGTAAGCCTTGTCCCTGTGGTTATGGTTTGATCTGGGAGAGTTTTGTACCAATACAACATATTTCCTCTTAATGATATAACCAATAGCCTTATCATCATATTTTCCTCTATGATGTTAGGTATGGATACCAATGATGCGATATCCTGATAGTGCTCATAAGTGGTCTTGCCTGTGCCATCATATATTAGTAGTACCTTCAAATTTGTTGTGGAAATAGGATTATGAATGACCAGATTTAAAGGGTCTAAATGATTTCATATTGGGTAGGGTAAAACGTTCTGATTTTGATTAACAACCATTGTTGCTACTATGTTGATAGAAATTGCAGGGGCAATATTGGTTGTATTAGAAGATCCACTGGTGTTTGCAATAAGATAGAGTATAGGGGAAGTATTAACAGTACTAATCGATCCTATAGTGAGAGTAAAAGATGACATCAATCTGGAGGATAGCATAGGATGCAATATAAGGCCACCAAGGTGCAGTTCAAGAAACTATTTAGGTTCTTCTAAATTTTTAATCTTTTGTCTAGTGATCATGTATTTCAAGACTAAACAACAAGAGGATATAAAACTTTTCTAGGTTTGATATTTTGAATAGAGTCACCAAGTGATTTAGATTTAAATAAAGTAAATATAAATACCAAATCTATGATCTGTGTGAGTAATGGGATTTTGTCCCATTAGGCATTCTAAAAATTATTGATCCAAAATTTGCCTATGGTGAAATTTATTCCTAAGACTTGACCAAAATTGAATGATTGGGCAAGTTGCAGAGCTTAACTAGAGTCCATATCCAAATAAGGTTGGCTCTTGTAAGGTTATAACTAGCTAAAATATATTATGGGTGGGAAAGGGTGTATAAATAAATAAGTGTAGTTGAAGCTAGAACTTAAGATGGTACAAATTAGGCAACAACAAGAAATGCACAAAGGTTATGAAACAAAGCAACCATGAAAACTCCTAATAGACCAACCAATTTTTTATTCTATCTAGAGTAATTTTAATCACCATTCAACCTAACAGATTATAAGTTTTAGGATCAGAGAATAAACATGCTCAAAAATCTATAAAGGATAATTAATGTCATATACATTCATCTAGTTTAATAGAAACATTTATCCATTCATACATACATTTTCTTCAAGATGTTGAGCTAGAGGTCAATAGAGATTTCAATTGTATTACCTTCCTCATAAGTCTTTGTACATGCAACTTGTAAATGCCTAAGAGCCAACCCTTTCACAAGTGGTCATTCCTCTTATTTATATCCTCTTATGGTTAAATATTTAAAATCTAAAAATAGCTTTTATTTAAAACCGTTACAAAAAAATATTATGTGATCAGGTTGGTAGTACATCATGCAACATCATTGATCCAAAATTTAGTACTGTGTTTTATTTATTACTGCCAATTAAATGCTTCATTCATGTGCAAAAGCTATGCATATGAGCTTAAAATCTAGTTCATCCTTAATTTTTGAACAAACCTATCATTGTTGATTTGTAACAGCCATGGTAGACTGATCTTCATGGAAGATTCCATCTACTATAACCTATGGTTGTCATGACACTAAAACCTATCGTGATGTCACATCCTCTTCAGTATTTATTTATATGTTACTACAATCAAAAACATTTATTTCAGCATTTTCTTCAGCTTCAGCCACATAGACAGGGGATGCTTGTCTCATGTTGTTTGGATTAGTGACTGATTGAGCTGGAATTTGAGGTTGTTTCACCTATTGTGTTTGTTGTGGTTGATTATGGTTTTCTTGAAAATTTTAATTAGGTGCAGGCAGCAAATGCTGAGTTTGACCTTGATTTCTTTGTTGCCTTGGATAGGACTGGTATTGCTGACTCCACTATGGTTGATTTTGCATCCAATGTGGATTAGTCTGATTCTGATTCCAGGGTGGGTTGTTTTGATTCCATGATGGATTATTATAATTTTGATTTTGATTCTAGGTTGGATTACTCCAGCTTTTTTGTGCCCATTCTTGGGAATTTGTCCATTGAGAATAATTCCAAGGACGTTGGGGTGGTTCTGATTGTCCCCAAGGCATAGTCCAAGGATTATACCATCAATTTGTAGGAAAACGAGGGGGATTTTGGTACTAAGAGAAATTTCCCCCTTATTTTTGTCCAACATAGTTGGGTTCCTCAGTCTGATTCTCTAACATAGTTTTGAGTTATGATAGCAGGTGGCATTTATCAGTTGAATGCTTCTTTGAACAGATACTACAAATGGCTAAGATAGACATTTTATTCAAAGGAAAATCCTGCAAAGCATGTTTATTTCTACATATTGAGCAATAAATTGCCAAAGGTTCTATGGTTTTTGCTTTGCAGACATTTCCCCCAAAGTTGTGTTCAATTGCACCAGAATATTAGTTTTAAAATTTGCAATTTCTTCTATTAGGTCCTTCACATCAGTGCCATTTGTACTTTTTTTTCTTCTTCCCTGATAATTTTGCTATTATTAAAGATGAAAGACAATTTTGAATGCAATTTCAAAATTTCTAAACCTTTGAGGTTGACAACCTTATGACTCCTTAATTTCAAAAATATACTTTCTTGTAATTCTAAATTTCTCAATCTTATGTTGATGTTCAATTCCTTATAACTCCAATATTAAAAATTTAGAAATTCTACAAAATAATATTTGCAAATTTTATAATTCTAATTTGATGTAAAAACCTTATTTCTCCAATCTCATAAAATTGTAGATATTTCAAATTTTTCTGTAAACATAGATAATAAAATTATAAAACTTGAAATAAATCCTTTTAATTCTTCATATCAAATTTCAAAACTTCATAATCCTTCAAATAGAAATAATTTACTTTCTATGGTTTCGAATTCAATTTCTTATCTCTCTAAATTAAATAGTTTCACTTTGACCTTACACATAATAACTTTATGTAGCCTTATACCTCCTATCTTAAGCATATAAATAATTTTGAATAGAATAGATTACCTTCAGTATTGAATGCATAAATCCTCTTGGTCAATTGTGTTTGACCACCTCCTAATTGGTGTTGTTCCTTCTATGTTATTCATATAGATATCTTGCAATACTTTGATTTGCCTTGAAAAGAATACTTTCTCTCTCCTATATGAATTATCACATAAACTCCAACCTTATAAAATATGCTCTAAATAATTCCTTATCACTATTATTTATATTTGGAATGCAAACCTATTTCCAGTCAACTCCTTTGTTACACGTATCTTGAATGGTTTTCTTGGGTAAGCTAAATGGTGTAACTCCTCCTACTTGTAATCAAATTTCCATTAATGTGCTTTCTTGCACACTCTCCTATTTTTGGTGCTCTCTAAAATATGCATCACTTTGTGCTATCTTTGCTTATTTTAAATCTCCATTAATGTATTCTCCTTGAATGTTTCAATTACTTCAATTTTTTTGACCTTCCACTTCTCATGTGCCACTTGCCAGTAAAACTCTTCTCTTGCTCCCAATTTGCTTTCCTTGTTCTCCTTAGGTGCTTATAACGTAATTGTGCCCAGTTTGATGAATGCATGGTACTGTGAACACTACACATTACAAGTATCTCTCCTCCAATAATATTTCCAACATATCCCTTATCCTTGGTGTTATCTTCTACTTGAAATTTTCACTAGCTCATCCTTCCAATGCTTTGTCTTATCTACACACATACCTTCACCATATTTTACATGAAACACTTTCTCCAATCTTTAACGCTTGGATTTTGCCCTAATTTCCAATGCTCTATCTCCTCTACATACATTATTTCACTTTCTTTTGCAAAAATATCTCAGTTACATTTGTTTGGGATCCTTGGATAAAATTATGATGTTGGACCTTCAACTTGATAGTTTTCCTTTGAATTTATAGTTGTGGCTCTTCATTAGGTGGTGGTGGATCTTCCTTGAGCAATAGTGGTGCTTTTTGAACTCTGGAAACCCCTTCTTGAGTAGTGGTAGTTTCTACTTTTCCAAATTAGTGCCTCCTCCTTTTTTTACATAGTGGTTTCCTTAGTGTCTTAAAACACTTTAAAATCTGCTCTCTTTGATCTTCTATTTTCTTACAAAAATACCCTTATTTAGTTTCCTTTTACACTAATAAATATTTTCTTTCAAAGGCTTATTAAAACAACATTTAATATTAATATCATTTCCTCCTTATTTCTCCTTTTCAAATAAGACTTAACTTAGATATTTGTTGTTTTACTTTTGCAAATTTTAGAACTCAAATGGTACCACCTTCTTTTGCTTAAAGACTCTCTATTTCAACTTCCTTCTCTAGAATTTAATAAATCTAATATGGTGCTCTCAAATACTTATTGTAGATTTATTCTAATGCTCAATGAATAAAATAATGTAGCACCAATATTGCATACCTTTATGGTTTCCTTTTGTAGCTAATTTCTTTGGTGATTTGTTTCACCCTTTTGCTATCTCGATCTTGTAAATTTTGCAGCTTTACCTCCTATCACTTTATTACTCTAAAAATATCAATTTTGTAGCTCTAATTGCTGCCCAAATATCAAATTGCTTCTTATCCCAAATATTTCTCAAATCTGACCTAAAGTTCTATAAAATGCAACTCTTTTCCTTCTTCTAATGTTGACCACAAAATATAATTTTTGTGGCTTTAAAAATCCTTCAAATATATTCTCTTGAATTTTGAAACTTACAGCTATTAGTGCTACCAAAATACTATCAAAAGTTATGCATCTTTCAATCAATTCTTCCTTTGTTTCATTGTCCAAAACTGCAACAAAAATATCCAAATTGTTGCCTTCTTTTCCTATCAAGTCCTCCTTCAATCTACTGTTCAAGTACACTTCAAAATCTGCCCAAATATTCTCCAAATTGTAGCCCTATACCTTCTTCATTTTGTTGTCCTATGACCCTTCAAATTCTTCCTCAAAAAATCGGAAACCTTCTTCTTTTCAAATCAGCCTTCAAAATATTTGTGGTTGTCCTAACTTTCTCAAAATTATGACCTCTTCAATATTTATTTATCCTTCATTCTCCTTGTTAAATTCTAACTTCAAATATGATATCTTCCACCATCTTATTAATACTTTGAATGTCTTGATATCTTCAAAACTTCAAAATTTGGTAACCTTATTGCCAAAAAATTCTTCTTTCTAGGCTTTGTGTTGGATGGTGACAATTGTCCCAAATTATTCTTATCAGAACCTTTTCCTTGCTTGCAATATTGTTCCTCTAACTACATTCAAATATCCTTCAATGGCCACTTCTTCAACTTTACAATGAGGCTTTCTCTAGCCTTCTTCTTCTTCTACCAATTCTCTTGATACCTCTTTCCTTTGGGTCTTCTAATTCTACAGCTCCTCAATTCTACTTCCCAAATATTCAATGAGGCCTTTCCATGGTCTCTCTAATCTTCCAACTATGGATATTCTGCAATGAGATCTCTTTCTTGGATCTGCAAAATATATTGCTTCTAAAATATGTAATAGGACATTTTCTTAGTTTTTATTGCTCTTCAATATTCAGTATTCTATGCGGACCTCCTACATGGATCTCCTAAATATTTACTGGGACATTTTTCTTAGACCTCCTTAATCTGCAATATCTGCTCTTTTATTGCAACTCAAAACTAATCCTTGTACAAGGAAATACCATAGAATTTTAGGAAACCGAAGATGAAATTCTTCTCTATCTATTGTAGGAAGTTTCTCAAATTTTGAGAACTAATTTCCTACAAAAAAATCTTATATAGTATCAACCAAATACATCCAAATTTCTAGAATTCTAAAACTAGTAAACTTCACTAGTTATTCTAAAAACTAGTGGAAAGAAATCTATGATGGGTCTGAGTCTTCATGAGTTTTCCTTCAACCTTGTGGAAAGACTCTAGCCAAATAGAAATATGGAATCTTCTTCAATCTATCAAATTTTTAATAGGATCTCCTTCTTGGGTCTCTTAATCTCATCAATGTCAAGGTCTATCTTCATAACCTGTAATTTCCTTCTATTTTGAATTTACTCTTAGAACATGTAAATATTCAAACTTCTCTATTTTTTTTAAGAGGTAATTTCTTTAACTTCACTAGTTTCTCCTTAACTAATGGATATTTTCTTTACAACTTTAAGACCTGTGCAAGTTAAAACTTTGTTGTGGCTCTCATACCACTATTAAAATTTGAATCTAAATACTAAAGATAAAATAACTTCAATATCTAAAATAAAGTTACAATATGAAATATAAGATAATGAAAATATTGTAAATGTATAAAACTCATAAATAACTTCAACAATATCTCAAAAAAATTTCTATTAACAAATTATCATAAAAAATGTATCTTCGTTGAATAAAGATATCAAGTACCCATACTAAAAAACACTTTCATCCATCATAAGTGTCTCATATCTTGCACACCTGCACACACATAGATACATATTTAATGGAATGTGACTCTTCATATGGTGCACACTTTGGCCTTCACTATTATAGAGACTTTTCATCTTCCTATTCTATGGCCTCATGTGAACATGGACTAATATGCAAATTTACAATGTCAAAATACTTTGCACACTTGTGATTTTATTAAAGTAAATACTCGCACTCTAATATATGATACTCACCTAATATAAATATGTACCCAATTTGGTACATTAGCATGTACCAAATAATGTAAAATATTCCAACAAAGTAGAGGAAAATTTTCTTGTTCAAGTGGTTTTGAGAGCACTTCTAGAAAACTATAAGTATCTAGTTACATCTTTGTAAATTCTAAGTAAAGATACTTTAGTTGATGAGTTAGTCAATATTATACAAGAGTATGAAGTGGAAATTGTAGTTAAGGATGAAATGACTAACAATGATTTAGTCTCAAAATAAAATTCACAAGGCAACCTTGCTTCAATCTCTAGATATCGATCCAAATGGAATAATAGATATTATCAAGTATATAAAAGAAGGTGACATAGTACAAATTGTATATATATAATCCATGAAATTAGTCTCAAGGAAATCATATGATTTAAAATGGTCAAACAAATAGGTCAACATAGCAAAGACAATATCAAACTCAGTACAATCCATAACGACAACAATTTCATCATCAGTATCCTTCTTAACATAAGTATAGTCAACCTCAATTACAATATAGATATGGAAATAAAAAAGGTCATCTAGCTCAAGAAATTCAAGAGTTTAAAGAAACTACATAAGAGAATGAAGTCAAAGCTCTTTCAATAATTTAATAATTAATGAAGATGAATTTTTATTACAAAGTTTGAAAGATACTAATAATTCATTTGATCAATGTACAAAAAGGTAGCATATTGAAGAAAGCAAAAGGAAAACAAAGAAATCATAGGTCCCAGGATCATATGAATATGAAGACCTTGATTGAAGACTAAAGTATTCAATAACCAAATAATGTAATATAGGGGGGTTTTGGAATATATTACGTTATTTGGTACATGCCAATGTACCTCCTTGGTGCAACCTTGTAAATATTATATTAAGGTTTTATCCTATATTAGAGTGTGAGTAAATATTTTATGTAACTTAAATAATGTCTAGGAAATGCACTAGTGTCATATAAATATGTTTGCATGTGTTATGAGTGTAAATATGCACAAGTGTCTCATATGTAAGTGTGTACATGTATTCATAGATTAGGAAGTGTTATATGAGGAGTCATGTACAAGTGTGCATACAAGATAAAGTCATGTGTATGCAAGTGTCAAGTAGAGAAGCCAAGATTCATGAAACTCAACATAAGGAAAGGAAGAGTCAAGTAACCAAAGAGTCATCCTACAATGGTTATATATTACTCCATATAGATGCATAACGATCATAGTGATCATAGTGGACATAGTGATTATAGCAAGTAAAATGAGCATTGTTATCATTTTTGTAATAGAGTTTATGATACATTTGTAAGAGAAGAGTAATAAAGGTTACATACATTTGATCAAATAATATTGTAAGTTTTTCTACATGCATTGTACATGTCTGATTCAGGATATTTTCATTCATATTGCAACTTATTAAAGAATGTTATTTGATATATTATTAGTCTTGATATTTGCATATTAGTTGTCTCATATCATCTCATATTATTCTAGTTATATTATTATTTGATATTATCCTATGAATATTTGATCCCATGAGATTTATATTTATATTAAGGCTTCAAAAACCATCACCATGTTGCTTCCAATTATCCTACTATGTGGGATGACTTGGCCCTTAATATTTCCACAAGTATT
Source organism: Wollemia nobilis (assembly GCA_028583015.1). Taxonomy (NCBI): domain Eukaryota; kingdom Viridiplantae; phylum Streptophyta; class Pinopsida; order Araucariales; family Araucariaceae; genus Wollemia; species Wollemia nobilis. Next base: position 1,175,610 of record JAQPPZ010017023.1, on the reverse strand, counting down.
ATAGGTATGAGGAAGAAGGCTACAATTAATGATCACCTATGAGTTTTCAGGAATGAAGGGTAAATAAATATCTTATTCAATTGTATTTGGATTAGGCATGGTGGGATTATCTTACATGGAGTCTACTTTTGGAGGATAGTTACTTTCATTACAAATATGATTAAGAAATTCTTGAATAGTATCTTCATATGAAAATTATGCTTCAAAAGTGTCACTATCAAGATTATTAAGAAATTCTTGAATATTTTCTTCTTGCTTTTGCATATATCTTAAGGTTGTAAAAGGTAATAGTGTCTTCATGTTCTGGATTAAAATAATCATGTGATGGAAGAAGGTTTTCCTTATGTTCTTTGTTACAATCATGGATTTTGGGAATGGAATGGCTTTGTGTGAGTTGCTTTGTGAGTTGTAGGGTTTTTTTAGATACTAGAAGGATTTGAAAATGGAAAAGAATGAATTTTAATGTGGCAAGAAGGTTCAGATAACCATTGAATAATGTTGGAAAGATAAAATTGATTAATTAATTAGATATTGATTAAGAAAGGTAGAAAATGCTACGAATATGAATCAACTGGTTCATATACCTTAGAAGGATCTCTTGATATACCTAAACCTACACGATATACTTGCTCTTTCAATATACCTATCAATACTATAAGTGACTTGAATTGTTTTGCTTAGTGGTGAATGTTCAAAAATTGGGAGAATATTAGCATTTTTGAAAATGTCAATTTACGATTTTGGGGGACCCTGGATGTCGGCCATTTTGCCCAAAATTTTCAGGTTAAAAAATTTGAAGTGTCGATTCGTCGTGCATTGATAATAGTATTAGTTTTTTTTTTTTAATTCACTGACACTCCCACCTAAGTCGTGGTGCATTTTTGCCAAACTTTTTTTAAATTTTTAAATTATCCCACCAAATTCGCTAACTATACCACTATATATAAGTAATAAGCTAGATATAGATTTCATTTATAACATTCAAAAAGTAAAACTCTAAAGTGAAAAGACAAAATAAAACATTCGATATATTGTAGATTACACCAGACTTTAGAGTTTTGTACATAGATTGACACGACATAGTTCTCCACACAGCATGATTACTGAATGTTATATCCACCTAGATCGATAGTTGGTCTACTTGTTCCACCTAGACAACTAATTATGACTGGGTCATGTACCGGACTACATATTCCACCTGGACCGTTAGTCGGTGAGCTTCTTCCACCCAAACTGGTTGTCGGACTTCCTGCTAATCAAAATTTGACATTCGACATATAATTTCCACCCAGATTGAATACCAAATTCTAGTTCCACCCAGACTGCAAGACGGATCGACCATTCACCCGGACTGACCGCTCATTTCCTACATGAACCACCCAGTGGGTCTCTTTTCAAATGAACCTTTTCCTACAAAAGGTTCTCTATTTCTCTTTACACATTTGAATCTGTAATCCTATATTTTTTGGTTTTACAGAGAATAATAGTTGTAGCACTTGTAATAATAAGATCTATATTTTTACTATCTAATTTCTGGTTTTTCTTTAGTTGTGTTTTTATCATTTACTGAAAATAAACCAATTCTTTGTTCTCCATTTTTCCTCTTATTTTCTATCTATATTAAAACTATTTGATTCTCTATTTCCATTAAGATCCCATTTTCTGTTACAATATTTTTAAATAGGTATATAATGTGGTTCTCTATGGACAAAGTGATGCTCTACTTCTTGTCCACTTTGTACTAGAATTTTATATTTTTTAACATTTTGTATCTTTGATTAATTTGTATTTCAAATTTATATTTATTGGTTTTTTGCTCTTATTAGTTATAGGTACTATCTCCAAAAAATAAAGTATTTGAATACCCTAAAAAAATCATAATAAAGAATGACTGGAAACAAGTATTTATTTTCTTCCAACCATCTATACGTTTATTCTAATTACAATATTATCTTGAGGCTTCATAAAAGTAAGATGTCTTCAACATTTTATTACTTTTCTAAATTGAAAAATATTTTATTTACAAGTAAAATATCACCTACTAGCGAAGCAAAAAAAGGGGTCAAATCTGAAAAAAGTCTCCTAAATTATTTTAGGCATACATTGAAATCAAGTGAGCCATCGACATCTGTGTAAATTCAAGGTACAAATTATTTTTGACTACTTAACAGTTAGGTGTATTTGGTATTTTAAATAATGCTTTCTTCCTCAAATGGTTAGGGTGACTTTAGCCATATTGCATGAGGATATAAAACATATTTATGTTTGTTAGTTTATTTTGTTAAATTAAAAAATAATTAAGAATAGATTGTATGCTACTATGCAAAATACCATGTGGACCCTGATATGCATATGCTTGAAGATATTCATCACCAAGAGATGATTTCTAATGAAAATTCTCTTAACAATGACATCCAACAAGCACTTGAATATAATCCTCAAAATAACATAATTGAAAATTAAAGCGAATAAAAGGAATTCATCTAACTATGTTATTGGAAGGGCATTTAAGAATGAATGGGTAGAAAAATTTCCATGGATAGAGCCTATCCTAACTAATGACAACCAAGTCAATGATAAAGTATGTAGATGTAAAATTTATAGTTGGAAATTGGGCAAGGAGCATAGGTTGCAAAATAAGATAGATACAATAGAAAAACATATTGGTAAATTTTATGTAAAATTTAAAGGAAGTGATGGTGAAATTATTAAAATAGTTAGGTGGAAGGATGCATCATAATGTATGCATTTCAGATATGCAATAGAATATGATAATCACTTAAAGGAACAACAATCTCTTGTTGAGAAAGGTGCAACAATTGAAGCCCATTTTCAAAAAATGAAAAAGATCACCTTAGGGGTAAGTTCTACGGTTTGATGTTGTACTTAGTATTCTCAAGAATGGTAGACCTATGTCCTATTTTATTGATTATGAGCAACTGTTTCAGCTGGCTAGTTTGTAAAAAATTCTGAGTTGCCATTGGTTTGATCGAAGTGGTTGGTAAATGGTAAAATGTATATCATTAGAAGAGAAGGAGGACCTGAGGGAGAGAGTAAAACTTTATATATTTATTTTACTATATATTTATGAGGTGACGGTTGTGGACAACACATCTTGGATTTGTATGCATGTGTATACTTTTCAAAACAATGTCAGGTAGCCTAGTTTGCTAGGATTACATAAGATGGTTGAAAATTTAAATAAAGAAAATATTATTAATGTTGTTGTGACTAGTTTAAAATATATTACAAGAATGAATCACATAGACATAGCCTCAAAGTTAACATGTGTTGGAGCTTATGGAGCTGCTATAATGCAAGGACATAGTAGTGGTCAAACCATAATTGCACCATATATGATACCCATTCATTGCATGGCTCATAGAGTGAATCTTGCATATAAAATCGTGAGCACTTTTAAAAATGTTGCAAGAGTGGAAAACCTTATTCATGAAGTACATTATTATTTTTCTTGCAGTACAAAAAGGTTTTCAGAGTTTCAACAGTTTGCACTAGGAGTTACAAAAGGAAAAAATATATTAAAAGATGTTGATATAAGGTGGATTTCATTGTATCAATCTACACACGAAGTTTTTATAGAATATCGATCATTAAATAAGGTTTATAGACACAAGTAGTCGGGGAGTTGATAAGACAAAATATTTTTTGTTTCATTTAACTAGCTTTTAAACCCTGCTGACATTATGTGGTATTCTTCCAATATTACAAGAAATGAGTAGATTGATAAAATTTGGACAAGAGAGATCCATATATATCATTGATTTTATAAGAATGAGAAAACAAATATGTGTTGTTATTGAAAATGTATATGTGTTCAAAGCATATTTTAAAGATCCCTTGTTTCATAGTTGGAATAAATTGACAAACGTGAACGATCCTGAAAGCTATTTGAAGTTTGACATCAATGATCATATTTGTATTAACAATCATGGAAAGTTGATACCTCTTTATTTTTTTGAAAGGCAATCAAATATAGGTGTGGACAATGTTGAACAAGTTCCTATAACACACAATAGATTTCATGTTGTAATACATAAAATTGGAACAAATTTGTCCAATATAGAAAAATCTTTGACAAGTGAGATAAGAGATCGATTTCAGAGAGATGAGTTACTTGAGGCCATGGGTGTGGTTAACCCCATGTTTTGGGGTTCTAATAGTAAATTCAATTTGAAAAATGAGTTGTTTGCTAAATATATGATGAAACTTATTGAACATTTCAGTAAAATTATGGAAATGAATGGTGTTACAATCAATGGTGTACTCAACAAAAATATTTTGAAAGAACAATCAGTATATTTTGGAAGAACAATACTTGGGCAAATGTCACTTTTGAGTAACATCCATGAAACTGGTTCCATTGCACGTTTGTAGCAAAAATTGTATCCAAGTACTATCCTACAAGATATTATAAGTGAATACTTCTATTTATATGAATTATGTCAAACAATGATTTTGGGATCGGTGGAAGACGATAGGGTTTTCGAGTGCACTATATTTTGTGAAATCTAAGCTTTGCAACACTTTAGAAAAAAAATTAGAATTTTTTTTGAGAATATATGTATCATCCTATCAGTTGGAAAATTTTCCCTATGATAGAGCAATTGTAGTGTGGAATTCCCTTGCAGGTAGGAGTGTGTTGAATATGACCGATATGGAAGATGATGATGTTGTTAGTGATCATAATGTGGAGATACATATTTCCACTATGCTTCATAGTGATGCAGAATAAGTAGAAAATTATTTGTTCAAACTACCTGATTTGTGATTTTTTTAGTATTACATTTTTTCAAGTATTTCACAATTTGAATTTATTTGACACTAGATTTCACAATAGAGATTATGCACAAGTTGAGCATTGTTTGTTTTAGCTACTTAATTTGTGATTTATCAAGTATTGTGATTTTTCTAGTATTTCACAACATATTTGAATTGATTTGATATCAAATTTCACAAAATTTGATTATTAAGAAGTTTTCATGTTTTGCTTTTTTTTTTTTTTTTGTTCTATTTAGTATTCTCTGGGGACCTCCTACATGGGTCTCCTAAATATTTACTAAGGCATTTTTCTTAGATGTCCTTAATATGAAATATTTGCTCTTTTATTGCAACTCAAAACTGATCCTTGCATGAGGAAAGCACATAGACTTTTACGCAACCGAAGATGAAATTATTCTCTATCTATTGTAGAAAGTTTCACAACTTTTGAGAACTAATTTTTTGCAGTAAAAACTTAGATAGTATCAACCAAATACATCTAAATTTTTAGCATTCTAAAACTAGTGGAAATAAATCTATGATGACTCTAAGTCTTCATGAGTTTTCCTTCAACCTTGTGGAAATACTCTAGCCAAATAGTAATATGGAATATTATTCAATCTATCAAATTTTTAATAGGACCTCCTTCTTCGGTCTCTTAATCTCATCAATGTCAAGGTCTATCTTCATGACATGTAATTTCCTTCTATTCTGAATTTGCTCTTAGAATATGTAAATCTTCAAACTTCTCTGGTTTTATTTTTCTAGATGTAATTTCTTTAACTTCACTGGTTTCTCCTTAACTAATGGAAATTTTCTTTACAAATTTAATACCCATGCAAGTTAAAACTTTGTTGTGCCTCTCATACCACTATTAGATTTTGAATCTAAATACTAAAGATAAAATAACTTCAAGATCTGAAATAAAGTTATAATATGAAATATAAGATAATGATAATATTCTAAATGTATAAAACTCATAAATAAATTCAACAATAACTCAAATAATTTCCATTAACAAATGCTCATAAATTTATCATTTACTGAAAATAAACCAATTCTTTGTTCTCCATTTTTCCTCTTATTTTCTATCTATATTAAAACTATTTGATTCTCTATTTCCATTAAGATCCCATTTTCTGTTACAATATTTTTAAATAGGTATATAATGTGGTTCTCTATGGACAAAGTGATGCTCTACTTCTTGTCCACTTTGTACTAGAATTTTATATTTTTTAACATTTTGTATCTTTGATTAATTTGTATTTCAAATTTATATTTATTGGTTTTTTGCTCTTATTAGTTATAGGTACTATCTCCAAAAAATAAAGTATTTGAATACCCTAAAAAAATCATAATAAAGAATGACTGGAAACAAGTATTTATTTTCTTCCAACCATCTATACGTTTATTCTAATTACAATATTATCTTGAGGCTTCATAAAAGTAAGATGTCTTCAACATTTTATTACTTTTCTAAATTGAAAAATATTTTATTTACAAGTAAAATATCACCTACTAGCGAAGCAAAAAAAGGGGTCAAATCTGAAAAAAGTCTCCTAAATTATTTTAGGCATACATTGAAATCAAGTGAGCCATCGACATCTGTGTAAATTCAAGGTACAAATTATTTTTGACTACTTAACAGTTAGGTGTATTTGGTATTTTAAATAATGCTTTCTTCCTCAAATGGTTAGGGTGCCTTTAGCATATTGCATGATGATATTAACCATATTTATGTTTGTTAGTTTATTTTGTTAAATTAAAAAATAATTAAGAATAGATTGTATGCTACTATGCAAAATACCATGTGGACCCTGATATGCATATGCTTGAAGATATTCATCACCAAGAGATGATTTCTAATGAAAATTCTCTTAACAATGACATCCAACAAGCACTTGAATATAATCCTCAAAATAACATAATTGAAAATTAAAGCGAATAAAAGGAATTCATCTAACTATGTTATTGGAAGGGCATTTAAGAATGAATGGGTAGAAAAATTTCCATGGATAGAGCCTATCCTAACTAATGACAACCAAGTCAATGATAAAGTATGTAGATGTAAAATTTATAGTTGGAAATTGGGCAAGGAGCATAGGTTGCAAAATAAGATAGATACAATAGAAAAACATATTGGTAAATTTTATGTAAAATTTAAAGGAAGTGATGGTGAAATTATTAAAATAGTTAGGTGGAAGGATGCATCATAATGTATGCATTTCAGATATGCAATAGAATATGATAATCACTTAAAGGAACAACAATCTCTTGTTGAGAAAGGTGCAACAATTGAAGCCCATTTTCAAAAAATGAAAAAGATCACCTTAGGGGTAAGTTCTACGGTTTGATGTTGTACTTAGTATTCTCAAGAATGGTAGACCTATGTCCTATTTTATTGATTATGAGCAACTGTTTCAGCTGGCTAGTTTGTAAAAAATTCTGAGTTGCCATTGGTTTGATCGAAGTGGTTGGTAAATGGTAAAATGTATATCATTAGAAGAGAAGGAGGACCTGAGGGAGAGAGTAAAACTTTATATATTTATTTTACTATATATTTATGAGGTGACGGTTGTGGACAACACATCTTGGATTTGTATGCATGTGTATACTTTTCAAAACAATGTCAGGTAGCCTAGTTTGCTAGGATTACATAAGATGGTTGAAAATTTAAATAAAGAAAATATTATTAATGTTGTTGTGACTAGTTTAAAATATATTACAAGAATGAATCACATAGACATAGCCTCAAAGTTAACATGTGTTGGAGCTTATGGAGTTGCTATAATGCAAGGACATAGTAGTGGTCTCTATGTTCGTTGCAAACCATAATTGCACCATATATGATACCCATTCATTGCATGGCTCATAGAGTGAATCTTGCATATAAAATCGTGAGCACTTTTAAAAATGTTGCAAGAGTGGAAAACCTTATTCATGAAGTACATTATTATTTTTCTTGCAGTACAAAAAGGTTTTCGTAGTTTCAACGGTTTGCACTAGGAGTTACAAAAGGAAAAAATATATTAAAAGATGTGGATATAAGGTGGATTTCATTGTATCAATCTACACACGAGTTTTTATAGAATATCGATCATTAAATAAGGTTTATAGACACAAGTAGTAGAGGAGTTGATAAGGAAAAATATTTATTGTTTCATTTGACTAACTTCGAAACCCTGCTGACATTATGTGGTATTCTTCCAATATTACAAGAAATGAGTAGATTGATAAAATTTGGACAAGAGAGATCCATATATATCATTGATTTTATAAGAATGAGAAAACAAATATGTGTTGTTATTGAAAATGTATATGTGTTCAAAGCATATTTTAAAGATCCCTTGTTTCATAGTTGGAATAAATTGACAAACGTGAACGATCCTCGAAAGCTATTTGAAGTTTGACATCAATGATCATATTTGTATTAACAATCATGGAAAGTTGATACCTCTTTATTTTTTTGAAAGGCAATCAAATATAGGTGTGGACAATGTTGAACAAGTTCCTATAACACACAATAGATTTCATGTTGTAATACATAAAATTGGAACAAATTTGTCCAATATAGAAAAATCTTTGACAAGTGAGATAAGAGATCGATTTCAGAGAGATGAGTTACTTGAGGCCATGGGTGTGGTTAACCCCATGTTTTGGGGTTCTAATAGTAAATTCAATTTGAAAAATGAGTTGTTTGCTAAATATATGATGAAACTTATTGAACATTTCAGTAAAATTATGGAAATGAATGGTGTTACAATCAATGGTGTACTCAACAAAAATATTTTGAAAGAACAATCAGTATATTTTGGAAGAACAATACTTGGGCAAATGTCACTTTTGAGTAACATCCATGAAACTGGTTCCATTGCACGTTTGTAGCAAAAATTGTATCCAAGTACTATCCTACAAGATATTATAAGTGAATACTTCTATTTATATGAATTATGTCAAACAATGATTTTGGGATCAGTGGAAGACGATAGGGTTTTCAGTGCACTATATTTTGTGAAATCTAAGCTTTGCAACACTTTAGAAAAAAAAATTAGAATTTTTTTTGAGAATATATGTATCATCCTATCAGTTGGAAAATTTTCCCTATGATAGAGCAATTGTAGTGTGGAATTCCCTTGCAGGTAGGAGTGTGTTGAATATGACCGATATGGAAGATGATGATGTTGTTAGTGATCATAATGTGGAGATACATATTTCCACTATGCTTCATAGTGATGCAGAATAAGTAGAAAATTATTTGTTCAAACTACCTGATTTGTGATTTTTTTAGTATTACATTTTTTCAAGTATTTCACAATTTGAATTTATTTGACACTAGATTTCACAATAGAGATTATGCACAAGCTGAGAATTGTTTGTTTTAGCTACTTAATTTGTGATTTATCAAGTATTGTGATTTTTCTAGTATTTCACAACATATTTGAATTGATTTGATATCAAATTTCACAAAATTTGATTATTAAGAAGTTTTCATGTTTTGCTTTTTTTTTTTTTTTTTGTTCTATTTAGTATTCTCCCGGGGACCTCCTACATGGGTCTCCTAAATATTTACTAAGGCATTTTTCTTAGATGTCCTTAATATGAAATATTTGCTCTTTTATTGCAACTCAAAACTGATCCTTGCATGAGGAAAGCACATAGACTTTTACGCAACCGAAGATGAAATTATTCTCTATCTATTGTAGAAAGTTTCACAACTTTTGAGAACTAATTTTTTGCAGTAAAAACTTAGATAGTATCAACCAAATACATCTAAATTTTTAGCATTCTAAAACTAGTGGAAATAAATCTATGATGACTCTAAGTCTTCATGAGTTTTCCTTCAACCTTGTGGAAATACTCTAGCCAAATAGTAATATGGAATATTATTCAATCTATCAAATTTTTAATAGGACCTCCTTCTTCGGTCTCTTAATCTCATCAATGTCAAGGTCTATCTTCATGACATGTAATTTCCTTCTATTCTGAATTTGCTCTTAGAATATGTAAATCTTCAAACTTCTCTGGTTTTATTTTTCTAGATGTAATTTCTTTAACTTCACTGGTTTCTCCTTAACTAATGGAAATTTTCTTTACAAATTTAATACCCATGCAAGTTAAAACTTTGTTGTGCCTCTCATACCACTATTAGATTTTGAATCTAAATACTAAAGATAAAATAACTTCAAGATCTGAAATAAAGTTATAATATGAAATATAAGATAATGATAATATTCTAAATGTATAAAACTCATAAATAAATTCAACAATAACTCAAATAATTTCCATTAACAAATGCTCATAAATTTATCATTTACTGAAAATAAACCAATTCTTTGTTCTCCATTTTTCCTCTTATTTTCTATCTATATTAAAACTATTTGATTCTCTATTTCCATTAAGATCCCATTTTCTGTTACAATATTTTTAAATAGGTATATAATGTGGTTCTCTATGGACAAAGTGATGCTCTACTTCTTGTCCACTTTGTACTAGAATTTTATATTTTTTAACATTTTGTATCTTTGATTAATTTGTATTTCAAATTTATATTTATTGGTTTTTTGCTCTTATTAGTTATAGGTACTATCTCCAAAAAATAAAGTATTTGAATACCCTAAAAAAATCATAATAAAGAATGACTGGAAACAAGTATTTATTTTCTTCCAACCATCTATACGTTTATTCTAATTACAATATTATCTTGAGGCTTCATAAAAGTAAGATGTCTTCAACATTTTATTACTTTTCTAAATTGAAAAATATTTTATTTACAAGTAAAATATCACCTACTAGCGAAGCAAAAAAGGGGGTCAAATCTGAAAAAGTATCCTAAATTATTTTAGGCATACATTGAAATCGAGTGAGCCATCGACATCTGTGTAAATTCAAGGTACAAATTATTTTTGACTACTTAACAGTTAGGTGTATTTGGTATTTTAAATAATGCTTTCTTCCTCAAATGGTTAGGGTGCCTTTAGCATATTGCATGATGATATTAACCATATTTATGTTTGTTAGTTTATTTTGTTAAATTAAAAAATAATTAAGAATAGATTGTATGCTACTATGCAAAATACCATGTGGACCCTGATATGCATATGCTTGAAGATATTCATCACCAAGAGATGATTTCTAATGAAAATTCTCTTAACAATGACATCCAACAAGCACTTGAATATAATCCTCAAAATAACATAATTGAAAATTAAAGCGAATAAAAGGAATTCATCTAACTATGTTATTGGAAGGGCATTTAAGAATGAATGGGTAGAAAAATTTCCATGGATAGAGCCTATCCTAACTAATGACAACCAAGTCAATGATAAAGTATGTAGATGTAAAATTTATAGTTGGAAATTGGGCAAGGAGCATAGGTTGCAAAATAAGATAGATACAATAGAAAAACATATTGGTAAATTTTATGTAAAATTTAAAGGAAGTGATGGTGAAATTATTAAAATAGTTAGGTGGAAGGATGCATCATAATGTATGCATTTCAGATATGCAATAGAATATGATAATCACTTAAAGGAACAACAATCTCTTGTTGAGAAAGGTGCAACAATTGAAGCCCATTTTCAAAAAATGAAAAAGATCACCTTAGGGGTAAGTTCTACGGTTTGATGTTGTACTTAGTATTCTCAAGAATGGTAGACCTATGTCCTATTTTATTGATTATGAGCAACTGTTTCAGCTGGCTAGTTTGTAAAAAATTCTGAGTTGCCATTGGTTTGATCGAAGTGGTTGGTAAATGGTAAAATGTATATCATTAGAAGAGAAGGAGGACCTGAGGGAGAGAGTAAAACTTTATATATTTATTTTACTATATATTTATGAGGTGACGGTTGTGGACAACACATCTTGGATTTGTATGCATGTGTATACTTTTCAAAACAATGTCAGGTAGCCTAGTTTGCTAGGATTACATAAGATGGTTGAAAATTTAAATAAAGAAAATATTATTAATGTTGTTGTGACTAGTTTAAAATATATTACAAGAATGAATCACATAGACATAGCCTCAAAGTTAACATGTTTTGGAGCTTATGGAGCTGCTATAATGCAAGGACATAGTAGTGGTCTCTATGTTCGACTGCAAACCATAATTGCACCATATATGATACCCATTCATTGCATGGCTCATAGAGTGAATCTTGCATATAAAATCGTGAGCACTTTTAAAAATGTTGCAAGAGTGGAAAACCTTATTCATGAAGTACGTTATTATTTTTCTTGCAGTACAAAAAGGTTTTCAGAGTTTCAACAGTTTGCACTAGGAGTTACAAAAGGAAAAAATATATTAAAAGATGTTGATATAAGGTGGATTTCATTGTATCAATCTACACACAGAGTTTTTATAGAATATCGATCATTAAATAAGGTTTATAGACACAAGTAGTAGAGGAGTTGATAAGGAAAAATATTTATTGTTTCATTTGACTAACTTCGAAACCCTGCTGACATTATGTGGTATTCTTCCAATATTACAAGAAATGAGTAGATTGATAAAATTTGGACAAGAGAGATCCATATATATCATTGATTTTACAAGAATGAGAAAACAAATATGTGTTGTTATTGAAAATGTATATGTGTTCAAAGCATATTTTAAAGATCCCTTGTTTCATAGTTGGAATAAATTGACAAACGTGAACGATCCTGAAAGCTATTTGAAGTTTGACATCAATGATCATATTTGTATTAACAATCATGGAAAGTTGATACCTCTTTATTTTTTTGAAAGGCAATCAAATATAGGTGTGGACAATGTTGAACAAGTTCCTATAACACACAATAGATTTCATGTTGTAATACATAAAATTGGAACAAATTTGTCCAATATAGAAAAATCTTTGACAAGTGAGATAAGAGATCGATTTCAGAGAGATGAGTTACTTGAGGCCATGGGTGTGGTTAACCCCATGTTTTGGGGTTCTAATAGTAAATTCAATTTGAAAAATGAGTTGTTTGCTAAATATATGATGAAACTTATTGAACATTTCAGTAAAATTATGGAAATGAATGGTGTTACAATCAATGGTGTACTCAAAAAAAATATTTTGAAAGAACAATCATTATATTTTGGAAGAACAATACTTGGGCAAATGTCACTTTTGAGTAACATCCATGAAACTGGTTCCATTGCACGTTTGTAGCAAAAATTGTATCCAAGTACTATCCTACAAGATATTATAAGTGAATACTTCTATTTATATGAATTATGTCAAACAATGATTTTGGGATCAGTGGAAGACGATAGGGTTTTCAGTGCACTATATTTTGTGAAATCTAAGCTTTGCAACACTTTAGAAAAAAAAATTAGAATTTTTTTTGAGAATATATGTATCATCCTATCAGTTGGAAAATTTTCCCTATGATAGAGCAATTGTAGTGTGGAATTCCCTTGCAGGTAGGAGTGTGTTGAATATGACCGATATGGAAGATGATGATGTTGTTAGTGATCATAATGTGGAGATACATATTTCCACTATGCTTCATAGTGATGCAGAATAAGTAGAAAATTATTTGTTCAAACTACCGATTTGTGATTTTTTTAGTATTACATTTTTTCAAGTATTTCACAATTTGAATTTATTTGACACTAGATTTCACAATAGAGATTATGCACAAGCTGAGCATTGTTTGTTTTAGCTACTTAATTTGTGATTTATCAAGTATTGTGATTTTTCTAGTATTTCACAACATATTTGAATTGATTTGATATCAAATTTCACAAAATTTGATTATTAAGAAGTTTTCATGTTTTGCTTTTTTTTTTTTTTTTTGTTCTATTTAGTATTCTCTGGGGACCTCCTACATGGGTCTCCTAAATATTTACTAAGGCATTTTTCTTAGATGTCCTTAATATGAAATATTTGCTCTTTTATTGCAACTCAAAACTGATCCTTGCATGAGGAAAGCACATAGACTTTTACGCAACCGAAGATGAAATTATTCTCTATCTATTGTAGAAAGTTTCACAACTTTTGAGAACTAATTTTTTGCAGTAAAAACTTAGATAGTATCAACCAAATACATCTAAATTTTTAGCATTCTAAAACTAGTGGAAATAAATCTATGATGACTCTAAGTCTTCATGAGTTTTCCTTCAACCTTGTGGAAATACTCTAGCCAAATAGTAATATGGAATATTATTCAATCTATCAAATTTTTAATAGGACCTCCTTCTTCGGTCTCTTAATCTCATCAATGTCAAGGTCTATCTTCATGACATGTAATTTCCTTCTATTCTGAATTTGCTCTTAGAATATGTAAATCTTCAAACTTCTCTGGTTTTATTTTTCTAGATGTAATTTCTTTAACTTCACTGGTTTCTCCTTAACTAATGGAAATTTTCTTTACAAATTTAATACCCATGCAAGTTAAAACTTTGTTGTGCCTCTCATACCACTATTAGATTTTGAATCTAAATACTAAAGATAAAATAACTTCAAGATCTGAAATAAAGTTATAATATGAAATATAAGATAATGATAATATTCTAAATGTATAAAACTCATAAATAAATTCAACAATAACTCAAATAATTTCCATTAACAAATGCTCATAAATTTATCATTTACTGAAAATAAACCAATTCTTTGTTCTCCATTTTTCCTCTTATTTTCTATCTATATTAAAACTATTTGATTCTCTATTTCCATTAAGATCCCATTTTCTGTTACAATATTTTTAAATAGGTATATAATGTGGTTCTCTATGGACAAAGTGATGCTCTACTTCTTGTCCACTTTGTACTAGAATTTTATATTTTTTAACATTTTGTATCTTTGATTAATTTGTATTTCAAATTTATATTTATTGGTTTTTTGCTCTTATTAGTTATAGGTACTATCTCCAAAAAATAAAGTATTTGAATACCCTAAAAAAATCATAATAAAGAATGACTGGAAACAAGTATTTATTTTCTTCCAACCATCTATACGTTTATTCTAATTACAATATTATCTTGAGGCTTCATAAAAGTAAGATGTCTTCAACATTTTATTACTTTTCTAAATTGAAAAATATTTTATTTACAAGTAAAATATCACCTACTAGCGAAGCAAAAAAAGGGGTCAAATCTGAAAAAAGTCTCCTAAATTATTTTAGGCATACATTGAAATCAAGTGAGCCATCGACATCTGTGTAAATTCAAGGTACAAATTATTTTTGACTACTTAACAGTTAGGTGTATTTGGTATTTTAAATAATGCTTTCTTCCTCAAATGGTTAGGGTGCCTTTAGCATATTGCATGATGATATTAACCATATTTATGTTTGTTAGTTTATTTTGTTAAATTAAAAAATAATTAAGAATAGATTGTATGCTACTATGCAAAATACCATGTGGACCCTGATATGCATATGCTTGAAGATATTCATCACCAAGAGATGATTTCTAATGAAAATTCTCTTAACAATGACATCCAACAAGCACTTGAATATAATCCTCAAAATAACATAATTGAAAATTAAAGCGAATAAAAGGAATTCATCTAACTATGTTATTGGAAGGGCATTTAAGAATGAATGGGTAGAAAAATTTCCATGGATAGAGCCTATCCTAACTAATGACAACCAAGTCAATGATAAAGTATGTAGATGTAAAATTTATAGTTGGAAATTGGGCAAGGAGCATAGGTTGCAAAATAAGATAGATACAATAGAAAAACATATTGGTAAATTTTATGTAAAATTTAAAGGAAGTGATGGTGAAATTATTAAAATAGTTAGGTGGAAGGATGCATCATAATGTATGCATTTCAGATATGCAATAGAATATGATAATCACTTAAAGGAACAACAATCTCTTGTTGAGAAAGGTGCAACAATTGAAGCCCATTTTCAAAAAATGAAAAAGATCACCTTAGGGGTAAGTTCTACGGTTTGATGTTGTACTTAGTATTCTCAAGAATGGTAGACCTATGTCCTATTTTATTGATTATGAGCAACTGTTTCAGCTGGCTAGTTTGTAAAAAATTCTGAGTTGCCATTGGTTTGATCGAAGTGGTTGGTAAATGGTAAAATGTATATCATTAGAAGAGAAGGAGGACCTGAGGGAGAGAGTAAAACTTTATATATTTATTTTACTATATATTTATGAGGTGACGGTTGTGGACAACACATCTTGGATTTGTATGCATGTGTATACTTTTCAAAACAATGTCAGGTAGCCTAGTTTTCTAGGATTACATAAGATGGTTGAAAATTTAAATAAAGAAAATATTATTAATGTTGTTGTGACTAGTTTAAAATATATTACAAGAATGAATCACATAGACATAGCCTCAAAGTTAACATGTGTTGGAGCTTATGGAGCTGCTATAATGCAAGGACATAGTAGTGGTCTCTATGTTCGTTCGCAAACCATAATTGCACCATATATGATACCCATTCATTGCATGGCTCATAGAGTGAATCTTGCATATAAAATCGTGAGCACTTTTAAAAATGTTGCAAGAGTGGAAAACCTTATTCATGAAGTACATTATTATTTTTCTTGCAGTACAAAAAGGTTTTCAAGTTTCAACGGTTTGCACTAGGAGTTACAAAAGGAAAAAATATATTAAAAGATGTGGATATAAGGTGGATTTCATTGTATCAATCTACACACGAGTTTTTATAGAATATCGATCATTAAATAAGGTTTATAGACACAAGTAGTAGAGGAGTTGATAAGGAAAAATATTTATTGTTTCATTTGACTAACTTCGAAACCCTGCTGACATTATGTGGTATTCTTCCAATATTACAAGAAATGAGTAGATTGATAAAATTTGGACAAGAGAGATCCATATATATCATTGATTTTATAAGAATGAGAAAACAAATATGTGTTGTTATTGAAAATGTATATGTGTTCAAAGCATATTTTAAAGATCCCTTGTTTCATAGTTGGAATAAATTGACAAACGTGAACGATCCTGAAAGCTATTTGAAGTTTGACATCAATGATCATATTTTTATTAACAATCATGGAAAGTTGATACCTCTTTATTTTTTTGAAAGGCAATCAAATATAGGTGTGGACAATGTTGAACAAGTTCCTATAACACACAATAGATTTCATGTTGTAATACATAAAATTGGAACAAATTTGTCCAATATAGAAAAATCTTTGACAAGTGAGATAAGAGATCGATTTCAGAGAGATGAGTTACTTGAGGCCATGGGTGTGGTTAACCCCATGTTTTGGGGTTCTAATAGTAAATTCAATTTGAAAAATGAGTTGTTTGCTAAATATATGATGAAACTTATTGAACATTTCAGTAAAATTATGGAAATGAATGGTGTTACAATCAATGGTGTACTCAACAAAAATATTTTGAAAGAACAATCAGTATATTTTGGAAGAACAATACTTGGGCAAATGTCACTTTTGAGTAACATCCATGAAACTGGTTCCATTGCACGTTTGTAGCAAAAATTGTATCCAAGTACTATCCTACAAGATATTATAAGTGAATACTTCTATTTATATGAATTATGTCAAACAATGATTTTGGGATCAGTGGAAGACGATAGGGTTTTCAGTGCACTATATTTTGTGAAATCTAAGCTTTGCAACACTTTAGAAAAAAAAATTAGAATTTTTTTTGAGAATATATGTATCATCCTATCAGTTGGAAAATTTTCCCTATGATAGAGCAATTGTAGTGTGGAATTCCCTTGCAGGTAGGAGTGTGTTGAATATGACCGATATGGAAGATGATGATGTTGTTAGTGATCATAATGTGGAGATACATATTTCCACTATGCTTCATAGTGATGCAGAATAAGTAGAAAATTATTTGTTCAAACTACCCGATTTGTGATTTTTTTAGTATTACATTTTTTCAAGTATTTCACAATTTGAATTTATTTGACACTAGATTTCACAATAGAGATTATGCACAAGCTGAGCATTGTTTGTTTTAGCTACTTAATTTGTGATTTATCAAGTATTGTGATTTTTCTAGTATTTCACAACATATTTGAATTGATTTGATATCAAATTTCACAAAATTTGATTATTAAGAAGTTTTCATGTTTTGCTTTTTTTTTTTTTTTTTTGTTCTATTTAGTATTCTCCGGGGACCTCCTACATGGGTCTCCTAAATATTTACTAAGGCATTTTTCTTAGATGTCCTTAATATGAAATATTTGCTCTTTTATTGCAACTCAAAACTGATCCTTGCATGAGGAAAGCACATAGACTTTTACGCAACCGAAGATGAAATTATTCTCTATCTATTGTAGAAAGTTTCACAACTTTTGAGAACTAATTTTTTGCAGTAAAAACTTAGATAGTATCAACCAAATACATCTAAATTTTTAGCATTCTAAAACTAGTGGAAATAAATCTATGATGACTCTAAGTCTTCATGAGTTTTCCTTCAACCTTGTGGAAATACTCTAGCCAAATAGTAATATGGAATATTATTCAATCTATCAAATTTTTAATAGGACCTCCTTCTTCGGTCTCTTAATCTCATCAATGTCAAGGTCTATCTTCATGACATGTAATTTCCTTCTATTCTGAATTTGCTCTTAGAATATGTAAATCTTCAAACTTCTCTGGTTTTATTTTTCTAGATGTAATTTCTTTAACTTCACTGGTTTCTCCTTAACTAATGGAAATTTTCTTTACAAATTTAATACCCATGCAAGTTAAAACTTTGTTGTGCCTCTCATACCACTATTAGATTTTGAATCTAAATACTAAAGATAAAATAACTTCAAGATCTGAAATAAAGTTATAATATGAAATATAAGATAATGATAATATTCTAAATGTATAAAACTCATAAATAAATTCAACAATAACTCAAATAATTTCCATTAACAAATGCTCATAAATTTATCATTTACTGAAAATAAACCAATTCTTTGTTCTCCATTTTTCCTCTTATTTTCTATCTATATTAAAACTATTTGATTCTCTATTTCCATTAAGATCCCATTTTCTGTTACAATATTTTTAAATAGGTATATAATGTGGTTCTCTATGGACAAAGTGATGCTCTACTTCTTGTCCACTTTGTACTAGAATTTTATATTTTTTAACATTTTGTATCTTTGATTAATTTGTATTTCAAATTTATATTTATTGGTTTTTTGCTCTTATTAGTTATAGGTACTATCTCCAAAAAATAAAGTATTTGAATACCCTAAAAAAATCATAATAAAGAATGATTGGAAACAAGTATTTATTTTCTTCCAACCATCTATACGTTTATTCTAATTACAATATTATCTTGAGGCTTCATAAAAGTAAGATGTCTTCAACATTTTATTACTTTTCTAAATTGAAAAATATTTTATTTACAAGTAAAATATCACCTACTAGCGAAGCAAAAAAAGGGGTCAAATCTGAAAAAAGTCTCCTAAATTATTTTAGGCATACATTGAAATCAAGTGAGCCATCGACATCTGTGTAAATTCAAGGTACAAATTATTTTTGACTACTTAACAGTTAGGTGTATTTGGTATTTTAAATAATGCTTTCTTCCTCAAATGGTTAGGGTGCCTTTAGCATATTGCATGATGATATTAACCATATTTATGTTTGTTAGTTTATTTTGTTAAATTAAAAAATAATTAAGAATAGATTGTATGCTACTATGCAAAATACCATGTGGACCCTGATATGCATATGCTTGAAGATATTCATCACCAAGAGATGATTTCTAATGAAAATTCTCTTAACAATGACATCCAACAAGCACTTGAATATAATCCTCAAAATAACATAATTGAAAATTAAAGCGAATAAAAGGAATTCATCTAACTATGTTATTGGAAGGGCATTTAAGAATGAATGGGTAGAAAAATTTCCATGGATAGAGCCTATCCTAACTAATGACAACCAAGTCAATGATAAAGTATGTAGATGTAAAATTTATAGTTGGAAATTGGGCAAGGAGCATAGGTTGCAAAATAAGATAGATACAATAGAAAAACATATTGGTAAATTTTATGTAAAATTTAAAGGAAGTGATGGTGAAATTATTAAAATAGTTAGGTGGAAGGATGCATCATAATGTATGCATTTCAGATATGCAATAGAATATGATAATCACTTAAAGGAACAACAATCTCTTGTTGAGAAAGGTGCAACAATTGAAGCCCATTTTCAAAAAATGAAAAAGATCACCTTAGGGGTAAGTTCTACGGTTTGATGTTGTACTTAGTATTCTCAAGAATGGTAGACCTATGTCCTATTTTATTGATTATGAGCAACTGTTTCAGCTGGCTAGTTTGTAAAAAATTCTGAGTTGCCATTGGTTTGATCGAAGTGGTTGGTAAATGGTAAAATGTATATCATTAGAAGAGAAGGAGGACCTGAGGGAGAGAGTAAAACTTTATATATTTATTTTACTATATATTTATGAGGTGACGGTTGTGGACAACACATCTTGGATTTGTATGCATGTGTATACTTTTCAAAACAATGTCAGGTAGCCTAGTTTGCTAGGATTACATAAGATGGTTGAAAATTTAAATAAAGAAAATATTATTAATGTTGTTGTGACTAGTTTAAAATATATTACAAGAATGAATCACATAGACATAGCCTCAAAGTTAACATGTTTTGGAGCTTATGGAGCTGCTATAATGCAAGGACATAGTAGTGGTCTCTATGTTCGACTGCAAACCATAATTGCACCATATATGATACCCATTCATTGCATGGCTCATAGAGTGAATCTTGCATATAAAATCGTGAGCACTTTTAAAAATGTTGCAAGAGTGGAAAACCTTATTCATGAAGTACGTTATTATTTTTCTTGCAGTACAAAAAGGTTTTCAGAGTTTCAACAGTTTGCACTAGGAGTTACAAAAGGAAAAAATATATTAAAAGATGTTGATATAAGGTGGATTTCATTGTATCAATCTACACACAGAGTTTTTATAGAATATCGATCATTAAATAAGGTTTATAGACACAAGTAGTAGAGGAGTTGATAAGGAAAAATATTTATTGTTTCATTTGACTAACTTCGAAACCCTGCTGACATTATGTGGTATTCTTCCAATATTACAAGAAATGAGTAGATTGATAAAATTTGGACAAGAGAGATCCATATATATCATTGATTTTACAAGAATGAGAAAACAAATATGTGTTGTTATTGAAAATGTATATGTGTTCAAAGCATATTTTAAAGATCCCTTGTTTCATAGTTGGAATAAATTGACAAACGTGAACGATCCTGAAAGCTATTTGAAGTTTGACATCAATGATCATATTTGTATTAACAATCATGGAAAGTTGATACCTCTTTATTTTTTTGAAAGGCAATCAAATATAGGTGTGGACAATGTTGAACAAGTTCCTATAACACACAATAGATTTCATGTTGTAATACATAAAATTGGAACAAATTTGTCCAATATAGAAAAATCTTTGACAAGTGAGATAAGAGATCGATTTCAGAGAGATGAGTTACTTGAGGCCATGGGTGTGGTTAACCCCATGTTTTGGGGTTCTAATAGTAAATTCAATTTGAAAAATGAGTTGTTTGCTAAATATATGATGAAACTTATTGAACATTTCAGTAAAATTATGGAAATGAATGGTGTTACAATCAATGGTGTACTCAACAAAAATATTTTGAAAGAACAATCAGTATATTTTGGAAGAACAATACTTGGGCAAATGTCACTTTTGAGTAACATCCATGAAACTGGTTCCATTGCACGTTTGTAGCAAAAATTGTATCCAAGTACTATCCTACAAGATATTATAAGTGAATACTTCTATTTATATGAATTATGTCAAACAATGATTTTGGGATCAGTGGAAGACGATAGGGTTTTCAGTGCACTATATTTTGTGAAATCTAAGCTTTGCAACACTTTAGAAAAAAAAATTAGAATTTTTTTTGAGAATATATGTATCATCCTATCAGTTGGAAAATTTTCCCTATGATAGAGCAATTGTAGTGTGGAATTCCCTTGCAGGTAGGAGTGTGTTGAATATGACCGATATGGAAGATGATGATGTTGTTAGTGATCATAATGTGGAGATACATATTTCCACTATGCTTCATAGTGATGCAGAATAAGTAGAAAATTATTTGTTCAAACTACCGATTTGTGATTTTTTTAGTATTACATTTTTTCAAGTATTTCACAATTTGAATTTATTTGACACTAGATTTCACAATAGAGATTATGCACAAGCTGAGCATTGTTTGTTTTAGCTACTTAATTTGTGATTTATCAAGTATTGTGATTTTTCTAGTATTTCACAACATATTTGAATTGATTTGATATCAAATTTCACAAAATTTGATTATTAAGAAGTTTTCATGTTTTGCTTTTTTTTTTTTTTTTGTTCTATTTAGTATTCTCTGGGGACCTCCTACATGGGTCTCCTAAATATTTACTAAGGCATTTTTCTTAGATGTCCTTAATATGAAATATTTGCTCTTTTATTGCAACTCAAAACTGATCCTTGCATGAGGAAAGCACATAGACTTTTACGCAACCGAAGATGAAATTATTCTCTATCTATTGTAGAAAGTTTCACAACTTTTGAGAACTAATTTTTTGCAGTAAAAACTTAGATAGTATCAACCAAATACATCTAAATTTTTAGCATTCTAAAACTAGTGGAAATAAATCTATGATGACTCTAAGTCTTCATGAGTTTTCCTTCAACCTTGTGGAAATACTCTAGCCAAATAGTAATATGGAATATTATTCAATCTATCAAATTTTTAATAGGACATCCTTCTTCGGTCTCTTAATCTCATCAATGTCAAGGTCTATCTTCATGACATGTAATTTCCTTCTATTCTGAATTTGCTCTTAGAATATGTAAATCTTCAAACTTCTCTGGTTTTATTTTTCTAGATGTAATTTCTTTAACTTCACTGGTTTCTCCTTAACTAATGGAAATTTTCTTTACAAATTTAATACCCATGCAAGTTAAAACTTTGTTGTGCCTCTCATACCACTATTAGATTTTGAATCTAAATACTAAAGATAAAATAACTTCAAGATCTGAAATAAAGTTATAATATGAAATATAAGATAATGATAATATTCTAAATGTATAAAACTCATAAATAAATTCAACAATAACTCAAATAATTTCCATTAACAAATGCTCATAAATTTATCATTTACTGAAAATAAACCAATTCTTTGTTCTCCATTTTTCCTCTTATTTTCTATCTATATTAAAACTATTTGATTCTCTATTTCCATTAAGATCCCATTTTCTGTTACAATATTTTTAAATAGGTATATAATGTGGTTCTCTATGGACAAAGTGATGCTCTACTTCTTGTCCACTTTGTACTAGAATTTTATATTTTTTAACATTTTGTATCTTTGATTAATTTGTATTTCAAATTTATATTTATTGGTTTTTTGCTCTTATTAGTTATAGGTACTATCTCCAAAAAATAAAGTATTTGAATACCCTAAAAAAATCATAATAAAGAATGACTGGAAACAAGTATTTATTTTCTTCCAACCATCTATACGTTTATTCTAATTACAATATTATCTTGAGGCTTCATAAAAGTAAGATGTCTTCAACATTTTATTACTTTTCTAAATTGAAAAATATTTTATTTACAAGTAAAATATCACCTACTAGCGAAGCAAAAAAAGGGGTCAAATCTGAAAAAAGTCTCCTAAATTATTTTAGGCATACATTGAAATCAAGTGAGCCATCGACATCTGTGTAAATTCAAGGTACAAATTATTTTTGACTACTTAACAGTTAGGTGTATTTGGTATTTTAAATAATGCTTTCTTCCTCAAATGGTTAGGGTGCCTTTAGCATATTGCATGATGATATTAACCATATTTATGTTTGTTAGTTTATTTTGTTAAATTAAAAAATAATTAAGAATAGATTGTATGCTACTATGCAGAATACCATGTGGACCCTGATATGCATATGCTTGAAGATATTCATCACCAAGAGATGATTTCTAATGAAAATTCTCTTAACAATGACATCCAACAAGCACTTGAATATAATCCTCAAAATAACATAATTGAAAATTAAAGCGAATAAAAGGAATTCATCTAACTATGTTATTGGAAGGGCATTTAAGAATGAATGGGTAGAAAAATTTCCATGGATAGAGCCTATCCTAACTAATGACAACCAAGTCAATGATAAAGTATGTAGATGTAAAATTTATAGTTGGAAATTGGGCAAGGAGCATAGGTTGCAAAATAAGATAGATACAATAGAAAAACATATTGGTAAATTTTATGTAAAATTTAAAGGAAGTGATGGTGAAATTATTAAAATAGTTAGGTGGAAGGATGCATCATAATGTATGCATTTCAGATATGCAATAGAATATGATAATCACTTAAAGGAACAACAATCTCTTGTTGAGAAAGGTGCAACAATTGAAGCCCATTTTCAAAAAATGAAAAAGATCACCTTAGGGGTAAGTTCTACGGTTTGATGTTGTACTTAGTATTCTCAAGAATGGTAGACCTATGTCCTATTTTATTGATTATGAGCAACTGTTTCAGCTGGCTAGTTTGTAAAAAATTCTGAGTTGCCATTGGTTTGATCGAAGTGGTTGGTAAATGGTAAAATGTATATCATTAGAAGAGAAGGAGGACCTGAGGGAGAGAGTAAAACTTTATATATTTATTTTACTATATATTTATGAGGTGACGGTTGTGGACAACACATCTTGGATTTGTATGCATGTGTATACTTTTCAAAACAATGTCAGGTAGCCTAGTTTGCTAGGATTACATAAGATGGTTGAAAATTTAAATAAAGAAAATATTATTAATGTTGTTGTGACTAGTTTAAAATATATTACAAGAATGAATCACATAGACATAGCCTCAAAGTTAACATGTTTTGGAGCTTATGGAGTCTGCTATAATGCAAGGACATAGTAGTGGTCTCTATGTTCGTTCGCAAACCATAATTGCACCATATATGATACCCATTCATTGCATGGCTCATAGAGTGAATCTTGCATATAAAATCGTGAGCACTTTTAAAAATGTTGCAAGAGTGGAAAACCTTATTCATGAAGTACGTTATTATTTTTCTTGCAGTACAAAAAGGTTTTCAGAGTTTCAACAGTTTGCACTAGGAGTTACAAAAGGAAAAAATATATTAAAAGATGTTGATATAAGGTGGATTTCATTGTATCAATCTACACACAGAGTTTTTATAGAATATCGATCATTAAATAAGGTTTATAGACACAAGTAGTAGAGGAGTTGATAAGGAAAAATATTTATTGTTTCATTTGACTAACTTCGAAACCCTGCTGACATTATGTGGTATTCTTCCAATATTACAAGAAATGAGTAGATTGATAAAATTTGGACAAGAGAGATCCATATATATCATTGATTTTACAAGAATGAGAAAACAAATATGTGTTGTTATTGAAAATGTATATGTGTTCAAAGCATATTTTAAAGATCCCTTGTTTCATAGTTGGAATAAATTGACAAACGTGAACGATCCTGAAAGCTATTTGAAGTTTGACATCAATGATCATATTTGTATTAACAATCATGGAAAGTTGATACCTCTTTATTTTTTTGAAATGCAATCAAATATAGGTGTGGACAATGTTGAACAAGTTCCTATAACACACAATAGATTTCATGTTGTAATACATAAAATTGGAACAAATTTGTCCAATATAGAAAAATCTTTGACAAGTGAGATAAGAGATCGATTTCAGAGAGATGAGTTACTTGAGGCCATGGGTGTGGTTAACCCCATGTTTTGGGGTTCTAATAGTAAATTCAATTTGAAAAATGAGTTGTTTGCTAAATATATGATGAAACTTATTGAACATTTCAGTAAAATTATGGAAATGAATGGTGTTACAATCAATGGTGTACTCAACAAAAATATTTTGAAAGAACAATCAGTATATTTTGGAAGAACAATACTTGGGCAAATGTCACTTTTGAGTAACATCCATGAAACTGGTTCCATTGCACGTTTGTAGCAAAAATTGTATCCAAGTACTATCCTACAAGATATTATAAGTGAATACTTCTATTTATATGAATTATGTCAAACAATGATTTTGGGATCAGTGGAAGACGATAGGGTTTTCAGTGCACTATATTTTGTGAAATCTAAGCTTTGCAACACTTTAGAAAAAAAAATTAGAATTTTTTTTGAGAATATATGTATCATCCTATCAGTTGGAAAATTTTCCCTATGATAGAGCAATTGTAGTGTGGAATTCCCTTGCAGGTAGGAGTGTGTTGAATATGACCGATATGGAAGATGATGATGTTGTTAGTGATCATAATGTGGAGATACATATTTCCACTATGCTTCATAGTGATGCAGAATAAGTAGAAAATTATTTGTTCAAACTACCGATTTGTGATTTTTTTAGTATTACATTTTTTCAAGTATTTCACAATTTGAATTTATTTGACACTAGATTTCACAATAGAGATTATGCACAAGCTGAGCATTGTTTGTTTTAGCTACTTAATTTGTGATTTATCAAGTATTGTGATTTTTCTAGTATTTCACAACATATTTGAATTGATTTGATATCAAATTTCACAAAATTTGATTATTAAGAAGTTTTCATGTTTTGCTTTTTTTTTTTTTTTTGTTCTATTTAGTATTCTCTGGGGACCTCCTACATGGGTCTCCTAAATATTTACTAAGGCATTTTTCTTAGATGTCCTTAATATGAAATATTTGCTCTTTTATTGCAACTCAAAACTGATCCTTGCATGAGGAAAGCACATAGACTTTTACGCAACCGAAGATGAAATTATTCTCTATCTATTGTAGAAAGTTTCACAACTTTTGAGAACTAATTTTTTGCAGTAAAAACTTAGATAGTATCAACCAAATACATCTAAATTTTTAGCATTCTAAAACTAGTGGAAATAAATCTATGATGACTCTAAGTCTTCATGAGTTTTCCTTCAACCTTGTGGAAATACTCTAGCCAAATAGTAATATGGAATATTATTCAATCTATCAAATTTTTAATAGGACATCCTTCTTCGGTCTCTTAATCTCATCAATGTCAAGGTCTATCTTCATGACATGTAATTTCCTTCTATTCTGAATTTGCTCTTAGAATATGTAAATCTTCAAACTTCTCTGGTTTTATTTTTCTAGATGTAATTTCTTTAACTTCACTGGTTTCTCTTTAACTAATGGAAATTTTCTTTACAAATTTAATACCCATGCAAGTTAAAACTTTGTTGTGCCTCTCATACCACTATTAGATTTTGAATCTAAATACTAAAGATAAAATAACTTCAAGATCTGAAATAAAGTTATAATATGAAATATAAGATAATGATAATATTCTAAATGTATAAAACTCATAAATAAATTCAACAATAACTCAAATAATTTCCATTAACAAATGCTCATAAATTTATCATTTACTGAAAATAAACCAATTCTTTGTTCTCCATTTTTCCTCTTATTTTCTATCTATATTAAAACTATTTGATTCTCTATTTCCATTAAGATCCCATTTTCTGTTACAATATTTTTAAATAGGTATATAATGTGGTTCTCTATGGACAAAGTGATGCTCTACTTCTTGTCCACTTTGTACTAGAATTTTATATTTTTTAACATTTTGTATCTTTGATTAATTTGTATTTCAAATTTATATTTATTGGTTTTTTGCTCTTATTAGTTATAGGTACTATCTCCAAAAAATAAAGTATTTGAATACCCTAAAAAAATCATAATAAAGAATGACTGGAAACAAGTATTTATTTTCTTCCAACCATCTATACGTTTATTCTAATTACAATATTATCTTGAGGCTTCATAAAAGTAAGATGTCTTCAACATTTTATTACTTTTCTAAATTGAAAAATATTTTATTTACAAGTAAAATATCACCTACTAGCGAAGCAAAAAAAGGGGTCAAATCTGAAAAAAGTCTCCTAAATTATTTTAGGCATACATTGAAATCAAGTGAGCCATCGACATCCGTGTAAATTCAAGGTACAAATTATTTTTGACTACTTAACGAGTTAGGTGTATTTGGTATTTTAAATAATGCTTTCTTCCTCAAATGGTTAGGGTGCCTTTAGCATATTGCATGATGATATTAACCATATTTATGTTTGTTAGTTTATTTTGTTAAATTAAAAAATAATTAAGAATAGATTGTATGCTACTATGCAGAATACCATGTGGACCCTGATATGCATATGCTTGAAGATATTCATCACCAAGAGATGATTTCTAATGAAAATTCTCTTAACAATGACATCCAACAAGCACTTGAATATAATCCTCCAAATAACATAATTGAAAATTAAAGCGAATAAAAGGAATTCATCTAACTATGTTATTGGAAGGGCATTTAAGAATGAATGGGTAGAAAAATTTCCATGGATAGAGCCTATCCTAACTAATGACAACCAAGTCAATGATAAAGTATGTAGATGTAAAATTTATAGTTGGAAATTGGGCAAGGAGCATAGGTTGCAAAATAAGATAGATACAATAGAAAAACATATTGGTAAATTTTATGTAAAATTTAAAGGAAGTGATGGTGAAATTATTAAAATAGTTAGGTGGAAGGATGCATCATAATGTATGCATTTCAGATATGCAATAGAATATGATAATCACTTAAAGGAACAACAATCTCTTGTTGAGAAAGGTGCAACAATTGAAGCCCATTTTCAAAAAATGAAAAAGATCACCTTAGGGGTAAGTTCTACGGTTTGATGTTGTACTTAGTATTCTCAAGAATGGTAGACCTATGTCCTATTTTATTGATTATGAGCAACTGTTTCAGCTGGCTAGTTTGTAAAAAATTCTGAGTTGCCATTGGTTTG
Source organism: Wollemia nobilis (assembly GCA_028583015.1). Taxonomy (NCBI): domain Eukaryota; kingdom Viridiplantae; phylum Streptophyta; class Pinopsida; order Araucariales; family Araucariaceae; genus Wollemia; species Wollemia nobilis. Next base: position 1,147,017 of record JAQPPZ010017023.1, on the reverse strand, counting down.
ATCGAAGTGGTTGGTAAATGGTAAAATGTATATCATTAGAAGAGAAGGAGGACCTGAGGGAGAGAGTAAAACTTTATATATTTATTTTACTATATATTTATGAGGTGACGGTTGTGGACAACACATCTTGGATTTGTATGCATGTGTATACTTTTCAAAACAATGTCAGGTAGCCTAGTTTGCTAGGATTACATAAGATGGTTGAAAATTTAAATAAAGAAAATATTATTAATGTTGTTGTGACTAGTTTAAAATATATTACAAGAATGAATCACATAGACATAGCCTCAAAGTTAACATGTGTTGGAGCTTATGGAGCTGCTATAATGCAAGGACATAGTAGTGGTCTCTATGTTCGACTGCAAACCATAATTGCACCATATATGATACCCATTCATTGCATGGCTCATAGAGTGAATCTTGCATATAAAATCGTGAGCACTTTTAAAAATGTTGCAAGAGTGGAAAACCTTATTCATGAAGTACATTATTATTTTTCTTGCAGTACAAAAAGGTTTTCAGAGTTTCAACAGTTTGCACTAGGAGTTACAAAAGGAAAAAATATATTAAAAGATGTTGATATAAGGTGGATTTCATTGTATCAATCTACACACAGAGTTTTTATAGAATATCGATCATTAAATAAGGTTTATAGACACAAGTAGTAGAGGAGTTGATAAGGAAAAATATTTATTGTTTCATTTGACTAACTTCGAAACCCTGCTGACATTATGTGGTATTCTTCCAATATTACAAGAAATGAGTAGATTGATAAAATTTGGACAAGAGAGATCCATATATATCATTGATTTTATAAGAATGAGAAAACAAATATGTGTTGTTATTGAAAATGTATATGTGTTCAAAGCATATTTTAAAGATCCCTTGTTTCATAGTTGGAATAAATTGACAAACGTGAACGATCCTGAAAGCTATTTGAAGTTTGACATCAATGATCATATTTGTATTAACAATCATGGAAAGTTGATACCTCTTTATTTTTTTGAAAGGCAATCAAATATAGGTGTGGACAATGTTGAACAAGTTCCTATAACACACAATAGATTTCATGTTGTAATACATAAAATTGGAACAAATTTGTCCAATATAGAAAAATCTTTGACAAGTGAGATAAGAGATCGATTTCAGAGAGATGAGTTACTTGAGGCCATGGGTGTGGTTAACCCCATGTTTTGGGGTTCTAATAGTAAATTCAATTTGAAAAATGAGTTGTTTGCTAAATATATGATGAAACTTATTGAACATTTCAGTAAAATTATGGAAATGAATGGTGTTACAATCAATGGTGTACTCAACAAAAATATTTTGAAAGAACAATCAGTATATTTTGGAAGAACAATACTTGGGCAAATGTCACTTTTGAGTAACATCCATGAAACTGGTTCCATTGCACGTTTGTAGCAAAAATTGTATCCAAGTACTATCCTACAAGATATTATAAGTGAATACTTCTATTTATATGAATTATGTCAAACAATGATTTTGGGATCAGTGGAAGACGATAGGGTTTTCAGTGCACTATATTTTGTGAAATCTAAGCTTTGCAACACTTTAGAAAAAAAATTAGAATTTTTTTTGAGAATATATGTATCATCCTATCAGTTGGAAAATTTTCCCTATGATAGAGCAATTGTAGTGTGGAATTCCCTTGCAGGTAGGAGTGTGTTGAATATGACCGATATGGAAGATGATGATGTTGTTAGTGATCATAATGTGGAGATACATATTTCCACTATGCTTCATAGTGATGCAGAATAAGTAGAAAATTATTTGTTCAAACTACCGATTTGTGATTTTTTTAGTATTACATTTTTTCAAGTATTTCACAATTTGAATTTATTTGACACTAGATTTCACAATAGAGATTATGCACAAGCTGAGCATTGTTTGTTTTAGCTACTTAATTTGTGATTTATCAAGTATTGTGATTTTTCTAGTATTTCACAACATATTTGAATTGATTTGATATCAAATTTCACAAAATTTGATTATTAAGAAGTTTTCATGTTTTGCTTTTTTTTTTTTTTTTTTTTCTATTTAGTATTCTCCGGGGACCTCCTACATGGGTCTCCTAAATATTTACTAAGGCATTTTTCTTAGATGTCCTTAATATGAAATATTTGCTCTTTTATTGCAACTCAAAACTGATCCTTGCATGAGGAAAGCACATAGACTTTTACGCAACCGAAGATGAAATTATTCTCTATCTATTGTAGAAAGTTTCACAACTTTTGAGAACTAATTTTTTGCAGTAAAAACTTAGATAGTATCAACCAAATACATCTAAATTTTTAGCATTCTAAAACTAGTGGAAATAAATCTATGATGACTCTAAGTCTTCATGAGTTTTCCTTCAACCTTGTGGAAATACTCTAGCCAAATAGTAATATGGAATATTATTCAATCTATCAAATTTTTAATAGGACCTCCTTCTTCGGTCTCTTAATCTCATCAATGTCAAGGTCTATCTTCATGACATGTAATTTCCTTCTATTCCGAATTTGCTCTTAGAATATGTAAATCTTCAAACTTCTCTGGTTTTATTTTTCTAGATGTAATTTCTTTAACTTCACTGGTTTCTCCTTAACTAATGGAAATTTTCTTTACAAATTTAATACCCATGCAAGTTAAAACTTTGTTGTGCCTCTCATACCACTATTAGATTTTGAATCTAAATACTAAAGATAAAATAACTTCAAGATCTGAAATAAAGTTATAATATGAAATATAAGATAATGATAATATTCTAAATGTATAAAACTCATAAATAAATTCAACAATAACTCAAATAATTTCCATTAACAAATGCTCATAAATTTATCATTTACTGAAAATAAACCAATTCTTTGTTCTCCATTTTTCCTCTTATTTTCTATCTATATTAAAACTATTTGATTCTCTATTTCCATTAAGATCCCATTTTCTGTTACAATATTTTTAAATAGGTATATAATGTGGTTCTCTATGGACAAAGTGATGCTCTACTTCTTGTCCACTTTGTACTAGAATTTTATATTTTTTAACATTTTGTATCTTTGATTAATTTGTATTTCAAATTTATATTTATTGGTTTTTTGCTCTTATTAGTTATAGGTACTATCTCCAAAAAATAAAGTATTTGAATACCCTAAAAAAATCATAATAAAGAATGACTTGGAAACAAGTATTTATTTTCTTCCAACCATCTATACGTTTATTCTAATTACAATATTATCTTGAGGCTTCATAAAAGTAAGATGTCTTCAACATTTTATTACTTTTCTAAATTGAAAAATATTTTATTTACAAGTAAAATATCACCTACTAGCGAAGCAAAAAAAGGGGTCAAATCTGAAAAAAGTCTCCTAAATTATTTTAGGCATACATTGAAATCAAGTGAGCCATCGACATCTGTGTAAATTCAAGGTACAAATTATTTTTGACTACTTAACAGTTAGGTGTATTTGGTATTTTAAATAATGCTTTCTTCCTCAAATGGTTAGGGTGCCTTTAGCATATTGCATGATGATATTAACCATATTTATGTTTGTTAGTTTATTTTGTTAAATTAAAAAATAATTAAGAATAGATTGTATGCTACTATGCAGAATACCATGTGGACCCTGATATGCATATGCTTGAAGATATTCATCACCAAGAGATGATTTCTAATGAAAATTCTCTTAACAATGACATCCAACAAGCACTTGAATATAATCCTCAAAATAACATAATTGAAAATTAAAGCGAATAAAAGGAATTCATCTAACTATGTTATTGGAAGGGCATTTAAGAATGAATGGGTAGAAAAATTTCCATGGATAGAGCCTATCCTAACTAATGACAACCAAGTCAATGATAAAGTATGTAGATGTAAAATTTATAGTTGGAAATTGGGCAAGGAGCATAGGTTGCAAAATAAGATAGATACAATAGAAAAACATATTGGTAAATTTTATGTAAAATTTAAAGGAAGTGATGGTGAAATTATTAAAATAGTTAGGTGGAAGGATGCATCATAATGTATGCATTTCAGATATGCAATAGAATATGATAATCACTTAAAGGAACAACAATCTCTTGTTGAGAAAGGTGCAACAATTGAAGCCCATTTTCAAAAAATGAAAAAGATCACCTTAGGGGTAAGTTCTACGGTTTGATGTTGTACTTAGTATTCTCAAGAATGGTAGACCTATGTCCTATTTTATTGATTATGAGCAACTGTTTCAGCTGGCTAGTTTGTAAAAAATTCTGAGTTGCCATTGGTTTGATCGAAGTGGTTGGTAAATGGTAAAATGTATATCATTAGAAGAGAAGGAGGACCTGAGGGAGAGAGTAAAACTTTATATATTTATTTTACTATATATTTATGAGGTGACGGTTGTGGACAACACATCTTGGATTTGTATGCATGTGTATACTTTTCAAAACAATGTCAGGTAGCCTAGTTTGCTAGGATTACATAAGATGGTTGAAAATTTAAATAAAGAAAATATTATTAATGTTGTTGTGACTAGTTTAAAATATATTACAAGAATGAATCACATAGACATAGCCTCAAAGTTAACATGTGTTGGAGCTTATGGAGCTGCTATAATGCAAGGACATAGTAGTGGTCAAACCATAATTGCACCATATATGATACCCATTCATTGCATGGCTCATAGAGTGAATCTTGCATATAAAATCGTGAGCACTTTTAAAAATGTTGCAAGAGTGGAAAACCTTATTCATGAAGTACATTATTATTTTTCTTGCAGTACAAAAAGGTTTTCGAGTTTCAACGGTTTGCACTAGGAGTTACAAAAGAAAAAAATATATTAAAAGATGTTGATATAAGGTGGATTTCATTGTATCAATCTACACACAGAGTTTTTATAGAATATCGATCATTAAATAAGGTTTATAGACACAAGTAGTAGAGGAGTTGATAAGGAAAAATATTTATTGTTTCATTTGACTAACTTCGAAACCCTGCTGACATTATGTGGTATTCTTCCAATATTACAAGAAATGAGTAGATTGATAAAATTTGGACAAGAGAGATCCATATATATCATTGATTTTATAAGAATGAGAAAACAAATATGTGTTGTTATTGAAAATGTATATGTGTTCAAAGCATATTTTAAAGATCCCTTGTTTCATAGTTGGAATAAATTGACAAACGTGAACGATCCTGAAAGCTATTTGAAGTTTGACATCAATGATCATATTTGTATTAACAATCATGGAAAGTTGATACCTCTTTATTTTTTTGAAAGGCAATCAAATATAGGTGTGGACAATGTTGAACAAGTTCCTATAACACACAATAGATTTCATGTTGTAATACATAAAATTGGAACAAATTTGTCCAATATAGAAAAATCTTTGACAAGTGAGATAAGAGATCGATTTCAGAGAGATGAGTTACTTGAGGCCATGGGTGTGGTTAACCCCATGTTTTGGGGTTCTAATAGTAAATTCAATTTGAAAAATGAGTTGTTTGCTAAATATATGATGAAACTTATTGAACATTTCAGTAAAATTATGGAAATGAATGGTGTTACAATCAATGGTGTACTCAACAAAAATATTTTGAAAGAACAATCAGTATATTTTGGAAGAACAATACTTGGGCAAATGTCACTTTTGAGTAACATCCATGAAACTGGTTCCATTGCACGTTTGTAGCAAAAATTGTATCCAAGTACTATCCTACAAGATATTATAAGTGAATACTTCTATTTATATGAATTATGTCAAACAATGATTTTGGGATCAGTGGAAGACGATAGGGTTTTCAGTGCACTATATTTTGTGAAATCTAAGCTTTGCAACACTTTAGAAAAAAAATTAGAATTTTTTTTGAGAATATATGTATCATCCTATCAGTTGGAAAATTTTCCCTATGATAGAGCAATTGTAGTGTGGAATTCCCTTGCAGGTAGGAGTGTGTTGAATATGACCGATATGGAAGATGATGATGTTGTTAGTGATCATAATGTGGAGATACATATTTCCACTATGCTTCATAGTGATGCAGAATAAGTAGAAAATTATTTGTTCAAACTACCTGATTTGTGATTTTTTTAGTATTACATTTTTTCAAGTATTTCACAATTTGAATTTATTTGACACTAGATTTCACAATAGAGATTATGCACAAGCTGAGCATTGTTTGTTTTAGCTACTTAATTTGTGATTTATCAAGTATTGTGATTTTTCTAGTATTTCACAACATATTTGAATTGATTTGATATCAAATTTCACAAAATTTGATTATTAAGAAGTTTTCATGTTTTGCTTTTTTTTTTTTTTTTGTTCTATTTAGTATTCTCTGGGGACCTCCTACATGGGTCTCCTAAATATTTACTAAGGCATTTTTCTTAGATGTCCTTAATATGAAATATTTGCTCTTTTATTGCAACTCAAAACTGATCCTTGCATGAGGAAAGCACATAGACTTTTACGCAACCGAAGATGAAATTATTCTCTATCTATTGTAGAAAGTTTCACAACTTTTGAGAACTAATTTTTTGCAATAAAAACTTAGATAGTATCAACCAAATACATCTAAATTTTTAGCATTCTAAAACTAGTGGAAATAAATCTATGATGACTCTAAGTCTTCATGAGTTTTCCTTCAACCTTGTGGAAATACTCTAGCCAAATAGTAATATGGAATATTATTCAATCTATCAAATTTTTAATAGGACCTCCTTCTTCGGTCTCTTAATCTCATCAATGTCAAGGTCTATCTTCATGACATGTAATTTCCTTCTATTCTGAATTTGCTCTTAGAATATGTAAATCTTCAAACTTCTCTGGTTTTATTTTTCTAGATGTAATTTCTTTAACTTCACTGGTTTCTCCTTAACTAATGGAAATTTTCTTTACAAATTTAATACCCATGCAAGTTAAAACTTTGTTGTGCCTCTCATACCACTATTAGATTTTGAATCTAAATACTAAAGATAAAATAACTTCAAGATCTGAAATAAAGTTATAATATGAAATATAAGATAATGATAATATTCTAAATGTATAAAACTCATAAATAAATTCAACAATAACTCAAATAATTTCCATTAACAAATGCTCATAAAAATTGTATCTCCATTGAATAAATATATCAAATATCCATACTTACAAACACTCTCATCCATCATAAGTGTCTCGTATCTTGTATACACACACACATAGATACATATATAATGGAATGTGACTTTTCATATGGTGCACCCTTTGGAATTCACTCTTCTAAATACTCTTCATCTTCCTATTCTATGGACTCATGTGCAAATGGACTATTATGCAAATTTACAATGCCAAAATACTTTGCACACTTGTGCATTTATTACATTGCATAAAGTAAATACTCACACTCTAATCTATGATACTCACATAATCTAAATATGTACCCAAGGTGGTACATTAGCATGTAAAAAATAATGTAATATATTCCAATAAATTAGAGGAAAAATTTCTTGTTAAGTGGTGTTCAAAACACTTCTAGAAAACTATAAGTATCTAGTTACATCTTTGTAAATTTTAAGTAAAGATACTATAGTTGATGAGTTAGTCGATATTATACAAGATTATGAAGTGAAAATTTTAGTTAAGGATTAAATGACTAACAATGCTTTAGTATCAAAAGAAAATTCACAAGGCAACCTTGCTACAATCTCTAGAGATCGATCCAAATGGAATAATAGATATTTTCAAGTATATAAAAGAAGGTGACATAGTGCAAATTTCTATATATATAATCCATGAAATTAGTCTCAAGGAAATTAGATGAATCAAAATTGTCAAACAAATAGGTCAACATAGCAAAATTAGTAGAATCTATGACGACAACAATTTCATCATAAATATCCTTCAGCACCAGTATAGTCAACCTCAATTACAATATAGATATGGAAATAAAAAAGGCCATCTAGCTCAATAAATTCAATATTTTGAAGAAACTACTTAAGAGAATGAAGTCAAAGCTCTTTCAACAATTTAATAATTAATGAAGATGAATTTTTATTACAAAGTTTGAAATATACTAATAATTCATTTGATCAAAGTACAAAAAGGTAGAAAATTTAAAAAAGAAAAAGGAAAACAATGAAGCATAGGTCCCAGGATCACATGAATATGAAGACCTTGATTGAAGACTAAAGTCTTCAATAACCAAATAATGTAATATAGGGGGGTGTTGGAATATATTACATTATTTCATACATGTCAATGTACCTCCTTGGGGCAACCTTGTGAATATTATATTAGAGTTTTGTCCTATATTAGAGTGTGAGTAAATATTTTATGTAATTTAATAATGTCTAGGAAATGCACTAGTGTCATATAAATATGTTTGCAAGTGTTATGAGTGTAAATATGCACAAGTGTCTCATATGTAAGTGTGTACATGGATTCATAGATTAGGAAGTGTTATGTGAGGAGTCATGTACAAGTGTGCATACAAGATATAGTCATGTGTATGCAAGTGTAAAGTAGAGAAGCCAATATTCATGAGACTCGATATAAGGAAAGTAAGAGTCAAGTAACCAAAGATTCATCCTACAATCGTTATATTACTCCATATAGAGGCATAACGATCATAGTGATTATAGCAAGTACAATGAACATTATTATAATTTTTGTAATAGAGTTTATGATACATTTGTAAGAGAAGAGGAGTAATAAAGGTTGAATACATTTGAGAAAATAATATTGTAAGTTTTTCTACATGCATTGTACATGTATGATTCAGGCTATTTTCGTTAAACCTTTTACCTATAAGGTGATCTTTTTCATTTTTTAAAAATGGGCTTCAATTGTTGCACCTTTCTCAACAAGATATTGTTGTTCCCTTAAGTGATTGTTATATTCTATTGCATATCTGACATGCATACATTCCGATGCATCCTTCTACCTAACAATTTTAATAATTTCACGATCACTTCCTTTAAATTTTACATAAACTTTGCCATCATGTTTTTCTATTGTATCTATCTTATTTTGCAACCTACGCTCCTTGCCTATTTTCCAACTATAAATTTTGCATCTACATACTTTATCATCGACTTGGTTGTTATTAGTTATGATAGGCCCTAACCATGGAATTTTTTCTACCCATCCATTTTTAAATGCCCTTCCAATAACCCAGTTAGATGCCTTACTTTTATTCGCTTTTATTTTCAACTATTTTATTTTGAGGGTTATATTCAAGTGCTTGTTGGATGTCATTGTTAAGATAATTTTCATTAGAATTTATCTCTTGGTGATGAATATCTTCAAGCGGATGCATATCAAAGTCCACATGGTATTCTGCATAGTAGCATACAATACTATTCTTAATTATTTTTTAATTTAACAAAATAAACTAACAAATAGAAATATGGTTTATATCATCATGCAATATGGCTAAAGACACCTTAACCATTTGAGGTAGAAAGCATTATTTAAACTACCAAATACACCTAACTGTTAAGTAGTCAAAATTCTTTTGTACCTTGAATTTACACCAGTGTTGATGGCTCGCTCGATTTCAACATATGGCTAAAATAATTTAGGAGACTCTTTTCAGATTTGGCCCCCTTATTTGCTTCACTAGTAGGTGACATTTTACTTGCAAGGTGGGTCCTTGAGAAATATTATGGGAGGCAGGGAAGAGGAAGACACTGAAAGAATTGTAAGGAGACCACAAAAAATCTAAAATAGAAAAGTCCTTAGTGTGAAAGAAGAGTTATTAATATTTCTTAGAGTGAGAGTGAGCCCAGTGCAGAGGTAGGGAACCTTACAAAAGTGATGCAATTATTACAAACACATATGGAATACCAAAGGGAAGAGATGACCCAACAAAAAATTCACATGGCCCAATAGTAAGAATTTATTGTCCAACATTGAGTCATAGAGGACTTAACTAATGGATGAGGAAATATATTGGAGAGGTCAACAAAAGCATCAAGGAAACCAAAGAGATATAGTGCTGGAAGGGCAAGAGTGAGTAAGAAGTTGGACAAAATTTTTAAAAAGGTAGTAATATCTAAGTTTGATGGTAAGGGCAATTGTGAATCAGTAAAAAATTGGTTAAGTGAACTAAAGTCCTATTTTTATCTATTAGTCCTATACTCTAAATCCAAAACTACTTTGGTAGTTTTTAACATGACTAAAATAACCCTGGATTGGTAGAAATCATATAATAAAGGGCATGAAGTAGAAGTTGCTAACCTTAAATGGGAAGAGTTGGTCAAATAATTTAGGAATGCATTCTTGACAAGGCAATATTATGTGGAACATTTTGAACACTTCTCAAATTTGATATAGGAAATCATATTGGTTCGTGAATACCACTAAAATTTTATTCAACTACTAAAAATGCATCCCAATATGAAAGCAACAAATAAATGAAAACATAAAAATTTATTATGGGGTTACACCCTAGAATCATGATGGTGGTAAACGTCCATAATCCTATCAATTTGCCAACTACTTTTGATTTAGAAAGAAAAGATAAATCTAATCAAGAAATGAGGAAAAAATATTTAATTATCAAAAGCTATATGAAAAGGAAAAAGATGAACTCAAGAAGCAGAAAAGTGTTGGCTTTATGAAATGGAATAAGGAATAAAACAAGAAACAAAAAGGAGGAGATTAAAAAAAGCAAAGTGGTAAATATAAACCCAATTACCAAGGTAGTAAATTCAAGAAATATGTTAAATAATTTTATAAGAGACAATACCAGAAGCCAGTAGGTCAAGGAAGGGATAGGAAAACTACATCTATGAATATAAATGAGAGAAATAATAGAGGAAATAAAGCTCCACCAACAGGATGCTATATATGCAAAGGATCTCATTATGCTAATAAATTCCCTTAGAGGGTTGATATACCACCAAAATCCCCAGAGGAGGCTAGCCACTAGATCTATGCATCCATAGGTAGTTCTAAACTCAATGGTCAAATCACTCCTTTCTTATTGAATGGTAAAATTTTTGATAAAAGCGTGCAAATTTTAGTTGATAGTAGATCAACAGATAGTTTTGTCTCATCTAGATTAGTGAGGGAATTTCTTATTAGACTTGGATTCTTGGCCAAATTTTGGAAGGTAGATTTTGGATCAAGACAAACCCACCATGTTAATCAATGTCTCTTTGACCCCCATATTTTATTACCTCAAGGAAAAATCAATTGACATCTGTATATGTCATATTTGCATGTGTTTGACATCACTTTAGGAGATGATTCGTTAAAAGCATACAAGGCTCTATTAAACTTTGAAGAGAGATGGGTGGAATTTTTGGATGAATCTATTCAAAGGATTAGAAGACATTGTGGGCAAAGGGAAGTTAAGCCACATCTATTGACTACAATGTAGATAAAAAAGGTTATTAAGAATAAAGATATGGTCTTCATAAAAGTAATAAAATTTTGAAGACATCTAACTTTTGTTAAGCCTTAAGATAATATTGTAATTAGAATAAACGTATAGATGGTTGGAAGAAAATAAATATCTGTTTCCAATCATTCTTTATTGTGATTTTTTTAGGGTATTCAAATACTCTATTTTTTGGAGATAGTATCTGTAACTAATAAGAGAAAATTAATCAAAATAAATTTAAAATACAATTTAATCAGAGATACAAAATGTTAAAAAATATAAAATTCTAGTACAAAGTGGACAAGAAGTAGAGCATCACTTTGTCCATAGAGAACCACAGTATATACCTATTTAAAAATATTTTAATAGAAAAGAGGATCTTAATGGAAATAGAGAATCAAAGAGTTTTAATATAGATAGAAAATAGGAGGAAAAATGGAGAACAGAGCATTGATTTATTTTTAGTAAATGATAAAAACATAGCTAAAGAAAAATAAAAAAATAGATAATAAAAAAGCAGATCTTATTATTACAAGTGCCACAACTATTTTTCTCTGTAAAACCAAAAAACATAGAATAATAGATTCAAATTTCTAAAGAGAAATAGAGTACCTATTGTAGGAAAAGGTCCGTCTAAAAATATATCCATCGGGTAGTTTGTGTAGGAAATGGGTGGTCGGTCTAGGCGAATGGTCGATCCGGCTTGCGGTCCGGATGGAACTAGAACCTAGTATTCAATCTAGGTAGAAATTATATTCCAACCATCTAATTGTGATTAAAAAGAAGTCCGACAACTAGTCCGGGTGGAAGCTCACCGGATAACGGTTTGGGTGGAATATGTAATCTGATAATCAAATCGGTTGGAATTAGTTGTCCAGATGGAATAAGTAGAATTACTACCGATACAGGTGGATATAACGTTTGATCATCGTGTCGAATGGAGAACTATGTCTTGTTGATTCGTGTACAGAACTTTGAAGTCCGATGGAATATGCAACAGATCAAATGTTTTAGTTAGTATTTTTGCTTTAGAGTTTTACTTTTCGAATGTTATAAATGAAAACTATCTCTGGCTTATTACTTATATATAGTGGTATAGTTAGCGAATTTGGCGAGATAATTTAAAAATAAAAAAAAAATTGGCCAAAATGCTCCACCACTTAGGTGGAAGTGTCGATGAGTTTTAAAAAAATACCTAATACTATTATCAATGCACGACGAATCGACACTTCAAAATTTTTTTGGCCCAAAAATTTTGGGCGAAATGGCCGATGTCGACGGTCCCCCAAAATCGTAAATTGGCATTTTCAAAAATGCTAATATTCGCCCAATTTGTGAATATTTTCCACTAAGAAAAACACTACAAATCACTTATAGTACTAATAGGTATATTGAAAGGGCAGGTATATCGTATAGTTTTAGGTATATTGAGAGATCCTTCTAAGGTATATCAACCAGTTGATTGCTATTCGTAGAATTTGCTATCTTTCTTAATCAAGATCTAATTAATTAATCAATTTTATCTTTTCAACCTTATTCAATGGTTATCTAAACCTTCTTGCCCGTATTGAAATTCATTCTTTTCCCTTTTCAAATCCTTCTAGTATCTAAAAACATCCTACAACTCACAAAGAAACTCACATAAAAGCATTCCATTCACAAAATCCATGATTCTAACAAAGAACATAAGGAAAACCTTATTCCATCACATGATTACTTTAATGCATAATATGAAGACACTATTACCTTGTGCAACCTTAAGATATATGCAAAAGCAAGAAGAAAATATTCAAGAATTTCTTAATAATCTTGATAGTGACACTTTTGAAGCATCCTTTTCATATGAAGATATTATTCAAGAATTTCTTAATCATATTTGTAATGAACCTAAATATCCTCTAAAATAATACTCCATGGAAGATAATCCCTCCATGCCTAATCCAAAAACAAAATAATAAGATATTTATTTACCCATCATTCTTGAAAACTCATAGGTGATCATTAATTGTAGCCTTCCTCCTCATACCTATCATACTTGTGGAAATATTAAGGGCCAAGTCATCCCACATAGTAGGTTAATTGGAAGCAACATGGTGATGGATTTTTAAGCCTTAATATAAATGTAAATTTCATGGGATCAAATATTCATAGGATAAGATCAAATAATAATATAACTAGAATAATATGAGATAATATGAGACAACTAATATGCAAATATCAAGACTAGGTAGTGCATTGGTTTATATTAACTAATCTATCTCACATTCAAAATCTACAACCTAGAATATCTTCTGCTCTAATGCCATATGTAACAACCCAAAAATATCTTCATATCTAGTTACCCAAAGAAATATAAAGGATAGTAAAAAATAATTAAAACATAAAAAACTAAGTTCTCTATCCAAAATTAAAAGTCAATTAACTAATTTTGAGTTAACTTCTCTTTGAACCATCCAAGGAAATAAAACATTCTTAGAACAAACATATCAACCACATTTGAGTTCAATACTACTAAAGCCAATCACTCAAGTGGACAAGATCGACCATATCCTATTGAAAAGCTATTTTGTGGATTTGGTGGTCCTCATTTATTGTCCTTCTTTTCTAGCATGAGGATCGAACCACGGAAAGGGTTATCCCTTAGGACCCATAAAACCTAGAGGGAGGACACTTTGATCCCTTACCTTTTCATACCGAACCTTCAACAGTCTAGTCGACTTGTTTTATAAAAAATATGAAAGAGGATAGCATAATTATGTATCTATGACTAACTGATGACTTCCTATTCCTAGATATATTTAGTTCCAAGTCAATACCTTGACCTTGGTCCTTATTACTCATAATCATTGCAACTCATAGTGGTTTATCCCATACCAAACCATGTGGTTGTTCTAGCTTAGTTAAATGAGTGTGTAATAAGAACAATGCTACTCGAGTCCAACCTAAAAAAGGTGTCCCATACCACCCTCTCATTCTCACCCTAACCAAGTCATTCTTGACCAATTCCATTAGTCCTTGGATGTCTTAAATTTTATTGTGTGTGTTCTCGCACCTCAACATTATTAGATGTTCTTTATTTTATTATTATTTTATTTTTTACTTTAAACCTTCTAAGGGTATTTTGGGATTCTTTTACTGATAATCTATTCCTAAAGTAGTTAACTATCTACCTTTAAAGGTAAAATCAATTAATAGAATAATAGTATTTGATCATAAGATTATCTTACTATTTAAGACTAAGTCACATTATTGTCAGGATTTTAAACCATGCAAGAACATGGTTTTTCTCTCTAAATATTTACTAGTTTATTAAATTACAAAGAATAGTTTTGAAGAACCAGTTGCTCATAAATACATAGCTTTTAATAACTTTATTTTATTTAAAAGTAAAGTTTGATGTTAAACCTCATGTGATTCCAAATATTTTACACTATTTAGACTCATAAGTTATAATCACATATTTTCTTCTTTAGAGATTATTTTTCAATTGCTTCACACTCCCAACAACACTAACCAATTCATCAAAATAAAGTATAAACACCATTCACTAAAAACCTTTAGTTTATATGCAACAAATGCTAAGTTTAAACAAGACTTAATTACTCATTTGGTTTATCCATGAAGTATAAAGGATAAGCTAGGTTTTATTTATTTGACATTCCAACCAAGAATTTTTAATTTCTAACATACCAAAATAGAGAATTTCAAACCAGAGACCCTTCCATTAAATTAGGATATAGAGTTCAATACAATACATATGCTTCATCCGGATTCACTATAAACTCAGGAAGTCATTTTCCAAGTACATTTAATTCCACTTTTAGAACAACACTACATGTGGGCTTCACCCATTTTATTGTGATTTAAATTCCTTGTTCTTACTTAAGTTTTATACTATTCACACCCTAATATTGGGTTCATTCAAAATCATAGTTATTTAACTTCTGCAAAACTGCATTGCTACTCTACCCCAAAATAGCCAAATAATTTATATCTGTTATCTTGGTTTCAGGTGTCCATAATGCAATAGCCATGGTATCACGTTCCTTTTTTGCAAGCTCTTGGAAGTGTTCTTACCAAAATCGCTCAGCACCATACTAGTTGCTTCCAACTAGTCAACAGTTCACACAAAGAAAAACTTAGAGTGTCATTAGGGATCATATACAACTCATAAATAATGAACATGCAATTTTATCATGCACATATGTAATTTACTCTAATACAAAAAACATACAGAAATTAACTAATCTCCTTTCCCTAGAATTGTCCAAGGAATTTATCAATATGTTTCTTCTATTACAAACTACCTATTTTCATAGGGTAAAACTCCACGAAACCTATCTTCTTCATCAAGAGGTATTTCCTAGTTTCAGGAGAAGTATAAGTTCAAATATTGTTTTCTTATTTTTATTTTAAAGAGAGTACAATTCACACACAACACTCATCACTTCGTTGCTTCCATATGCAGAATACACAACAAAAAAACAATGTAACAACATATTATTTTTTGGTAATATAATATTTCCTGCATTGTAAAACAACATAACATAACAATAAAAATTTACCAGTGCTACATTACTTCCTATAATATGAATTAAATGTTCATCATGATAGTTTTACACCTACATTTCCATTGCTTTAATTTACTATCACTTAACGCAACAACATAGGAATGTCTATACAGTGATGAATTCTCCAATCATGGCAGTGTTATACCAATAATTCCATTGCTTTCATTTACCATCTATTAACATAGCAACATAGCAATGTTTTACACAATGAAGAGTTTACCAGCATTGTAGGATTATACCAACAATTCCATTACTTTAATTTACCATCTATTAACACAACAACATAAAAATATTTTACACAACGAAGATTTCACCAACATGGCACTATTATAAAAAAATTCCATTGCTTTCATTTACCATATAATAGCATAGCATCATAGCAATGTTTTACATAGTGAAGAAATATATGTTTAACATACTAGGTGAGCATGGATAATGCATACGTTGCATTAGAAGCTACAAAATAATTGATATATGTATCACTCTTTTCAATCACACCATTTGTTGTTCTTCAAATCCACATCTCCCTTGTCTCATCTGGTATCTTCCCCATTCTCTTTTTCTTTTTTAAATACCTTACTTTTTTTTTCTTTTTTTTTTCTTCTCCCACAATGATATGTGAAGAATTCACAAGTTTTTTTCCTCTTCCTCCATGCGTAGCACCATATTTTTAAGCCTCCTTTCCTCTACTTTGTGTGCATACCGAGTTATCATGACCATTAACAATTTCTCGATGATTTTACAACAATTATAGGGAGTGCGTTCATCCACATGGAGGTTTTAATAAAACTTAGCTCTGCCAAAAATTTTAATCTTTTCTTTTATATTCCAAGTCAAGCTATTTTTATAATAGTGTAAACTATTTTACATGCAATTTAAATGAAGTAAGATCAATAATATTATAAACTATTTTCTTATATTTCAAAGTAAAGCAATAATAATATTTATAAATATTCCCATACATGTTAACCTACTTACTATAGTAAATTTACATATAAAACAAAATATAATTCTAAATAATACTCTTATGCCTTGACAAGAAACCACGCACACATCCTTTTCCAAACTAGTGGATCTCATCATCATTGCCATCTAAAATAACATTTCACATTCCTTACCAAACAATCAATAATCGAGTCAAATAAAGCCACACAAATATGCAATATGCAATGCACCTAAATGATATGCAAGCACAATTTTCCATGTGCTTGCGAGCCAAATCATCAACTGTCCTGCACTCACAGAAGTTTTCAGCAATACCATAGTTCATAGGAAAAATGTAAGTGTATACATAATTAACTATATTTCATAAACCATGCAAGGAGAGTCATTACAACTTTAAATATTTTCAAATTATGAAAAAAAATAGCACAATAATAATCTAAATTGGACTATCAAATTCATAGATGATTTTTCTTTTTTGACAAATTTTTGTGTAGTTGATATGGAACCAGACAAGCTTGAAATCTGATTGATTTTCTATTAAATATCAAATATATTTTTAGTTATTTAGAAACTAAGGTTAGGGTAAAACTATTGGATCTGAAAACACGAGATTCTGGAAGATTGTAAAAGGAAACACCAATGTGATGTATCCGAAACAAACTAACACTTAAATCCTACAAATTACGATGCATGAAAGGAGGAAAAGAAACGAATCAAAATGAAATGAAAGAAATATAGGAAGCATAGCCCTTTTGTATTTATTCTCTCTCAATATCGGTTACATAGATGTCTCCCGCCTTTTAGGGGGCTAGGAGCGTTAACATAGTTTTGGTTACAAGGGAGACTGGTGATCCTTCTTCCGCGTGCCCACATGTAAAATGGGTGGGCCAAGGTGTTGCTGTCGCTTGTGCTGATGAATCTTAGATCCTTGCCACTCCTCCTACGTTCAAAGAAACAACAAAACCATTAGTGGCACCTATTGCAAAGATTGAAGCATTTGATTTCTAAAGCAAATGGAAGATGCATGCATGAAACCGACTAAAAGATGAACGAACTAAATCAAAATAGGTTGCAAGTTTCATAGGAGCAAGAGAACATAACCAGGAGGCTACTGTGATTGAGACAGTCAGTAAACTCACCGTAAACCGATATTCGCCTCGGGTCGGGACAAGTAGAGTTGCATCAAATTAGGATTCGTCCTGGGTTGAAATGAATTAGACCTGCATCAAATGGGATTCATTCCGGACAGGAACGAATTAGACTGTGTTAGATTGGGATTCATCCCGGGCAGGAATGAATTAGATTGTGTTAAGTTGGGATTCATCCTGTGCAGGGATGAATTGACCTACACAAAAATGGGTTAACGGTGCCATCAAAATATCTCATCTCCACAACTCGGGTGGCCTACAAAGTTAAGTTTTGGATGAACAGGGGTGTTTTAGGAGGACCCAGAAGGTCGGACTGCCCTAATTTGGCTGCCATCACCGGAGATCTTGAAAAAATAGCTTGCATGTTAGTGAGAACAAAATGAAATAAAACACGATGAAGACATGCTTGAAACAAAGAAAAACTTGAAATGTAACTTATTCGAAAAGCATGAAATCAAACACAAGAAGGAACGAAAGAAAAACATTGAGTGTTGTTGGTGAATGGATGGATCCTTGGATCCGGATTCACACTTTCCATGGCCACCCAATGACCTCCCTTACAGAAGAGATCATGGATGTAGAATAGGTGAATCAAAGCTAAGATGTCTAGTGATAAACTGGCAGCACTTTGTTGCTCCAAAATGCTCTTATTCTCCCCTGTTTTGTGTGAGAAGACTTCTCAATTTATAGGCCTCTGGGGTGTAGTTTGTATGGGCATGTAAGGCTATCAGTTGGGGTCCATGCCTACACGTGATGGAGGATATTCTCTCTTTCTGGCCTGCCTTCATGATAGTTTTTTGCTTGCCCACTTGCGCGCATGCGAGGCAGGGAGAAGTGATTACTGGCTTCCACTGTCGCTTGTTGCGCTTTTTTTATTTTTGCTCGTTGAACCTAGAATTCATCCTACCCAAGGATGGATTGGAATTCATCCTACCTAGGAACAGATTGGAATTCGTCCTTGGTCAGAATGAATTCAATTTTGCATTTCGTCTCGAGGTGAGACGGATTTGGAGAAAAGTGTCTGGAGGTGCCAAATTGATTTTTGACCTTCCAAAACTGCTGCTAGAGTGGCTAGGACCACTGTTTGACATCTGATGGCTGCCTTGGAGATTGTGTGTGTCAATGCAATTAGTTTTTGCAGTAACATAATTGGATTAGTGTTGTTTTGGTGTCTACAGATGCCCATTTTTGGAAAGCATTGCAGGTGACGCAGTGCTAAGCAAAAATAGATAACCAAAGTACTAATGATTAGGGTTTCTTAGTAACCTAACCAACTTGTGATGCCCCAAGTATGAAAAGGGCATGCATTCTTGAATCCTTGCTTTTGATGAGCTAAGAAATTTGATTTCAAGTGTTAACCTATTTTGGTGAGGTGTGACTTGAGCTTGGACATTGATCAGTCATGAATAGGCAAAGGGTGCAACCTTTTATCCATGGGGGAACCTTGTGTTCATGCTTGAGGAATGCCAAGTGTTTGATTAGTTTGTGATTATTGCTTGTTTGCTACCCCAAGCAAGAGTGTGATTGTATTTGTCAATGATTCTTTGAACGCATGTCATTTCCATGATTGGGTGTGTATTTGTTGATTGGTGACTAAGTGTGACTACCCCCTCAAGGTGACAAATCGATGAGGGAATGACTGCCATGAGAAAAGCGATGAGTCGCTTGACCCAAGATGACTTAGGTGAGGGTGTCTTTAGATGTTTTCCGTTGGATGCTTAAGCAGTTTCTCGACATTTGGACCTATTTTTGGTGGGTAAAACCCGTTTGGTGATGCCATTATGGGGTGAAAGTGTCAACAATCCGTCTTCCCGTGGAGCGGTCCGGCTATGGTAGCCTTCTTAGGGAGTAGAATAGCGACAATTTGCACCCCAACATTGAGTTTTTTTATGCCAAGAGGTTAAGTGCAAGAGCACTTTTGTCCGACAATTTTTATTGTTGTTTATTTGTGTTGCATTTTTTGTTGTTGTTATTGTTTTGTTGTTTTGTTATGCCATTTGGGATTAAAATAGGTGAAAATCCAACCTCTCGTGGAGCGGTTCGGCTATGGTAGCCTTCTTAGGGAGTAGGATAGTGACAATGTAAATTCCAACATCAGTTTTGCTATGCCAAGAGGTTAAGTGCAAGAGCACACTTGTCTGGCAATGTTCATTGTTGTTTGTTTGTGTTGCATTTTTTGTTGTTTTTATTATTTTTGGTGGTTTGTTATTTTATTGTTTTTGAGTGGGTTTTGACCCTTTTGTGATGTCGTTTGGGGGTGAAATTGTCAAAAATACGTCTTCCCATGGAGCGGTCTAGCTATGGTAGCCTTCTTAGGGAGTAGGATAGTGACAATTTGCACCCCGACATCGATTTTTTTATGCCAAGAAGTTAAATGCAAGAGCACTTGTGTCCGGAAATGTTTATTGCTTCTTTTTTGTTGCATTTATTTGTTGTTTTTGTTGTTTTTGTTGGTTTGTTGTTTTATTGTTTTTGAGTGGGTTTTGACCCTTTTGTGATGTCGTTTGGGGGTGAAATTGTCAAAAATCCATCTTCCCGTGGAGCGGTCCGGCTATGGTAGCCTTCTTAGGGAGTAGGATAGTGACAATGTAAACCCCGACATAAGTTTTGTATGCCAAGGAGTTCAAGTGTAAAAACACTTTTATCCGACAATTTTTATTGCTTTTTGTTTGTGTGGGTTTTTTTGTTGTTTTTGTTGTTTTGTTGTTTTGTTGTTTTGTTGTTTTGATTTTTTGTGACACCATTTGGGGATTAAATTGTCAAAAATCCATCCTCCCGTGGAGCGGTCCGGCTATGGTAGCCTTCTTAGGGAGTAGGATAGTGACAATGTAAACCCCGAAATCAGTTTTGCTATGCCAAGAGGTTAAGTGCAAGAGCACTTGTGTCTGGCAATTTTTATTGCTTTTTATTTGTGTTGCATTTTTGTGATGTTTTTGTTGTTTTGATTGTTTTGATTTTTTTGTGATGCCATTTGGGATTAAAATTGGCAAAAATTCGACCTCCCGTGGAGTGGTCCGGCTATGGTAGCCTTCTTAGGGAGTAGGATAGTGAAAATGTAAACCCTGACATCAGTTTTGCTATGACAAGAGGTTAAGTGCAAGTGCACTTGTGTCCGGCAATTTTTATTGCTTTTTGTTTGTGTTGCATTTTTGTGATGTTTTTGTTGTTTTGATTGTTTTGATTTTTTTTGTGATGCCATTTGGGATTAAAATTGGCAAAAATTCGACCTCCCGTGGAGCGGTCCGGCTATGGTAGCCTTCTTAGGGAGTAGGATAGTGACAATGTAAACCCCAACATATATTTTCTATGCCATTGAATGTCATGCACAAAGGTGCCTTTTTTCAGCAATTTTATTGCTATTGTTTGTGGATATTTGCTATTTTTATTGTTTTTATTTTCTTGCTTTGTGTATAAGTCATAATTTCATGTTATGCACAATGATTGATGTTGATGGATGCATTTTTATGGTGACGGATGCATATGGTATGATAAATGTGCATGTTGTTGGTTTATATGATATGGAATGGAATGGATGAAATGATTTGTTGTTAACATTGCATTGGCACCATAGACTGTATAGGACTTATGGCTTTGTGTACAATGTGGTGGCTGTGGTAAATGACTTATGTATATGTTTTGCTTCTTTTGTTTTTTTTTTTGATGGTGATATAGGGATGGATTATATGCAACGGTTGGCATAGAATGTAGCTAAGTGTTTCTGAGACTCAGATGGTTTAACTAACTAGCCAAGACTATACTATTGTCTTACAAGATGTTTGAACAAGGTATGAATCGTGCTTGTTTTTGACCAAGTTATTTTGCATCCCTATGTGTGCAATTGAGTTTGTTTATGTGGTATTTGTTAGGATATCGTCAGTGCTAGATGGGCTTTCAACTGAACCTGTACTGAGGATAACCTGATTAGCTCCACTAACTCCTTTGTTGTATTTAGTCATATTAATCTATTTTGCAATTTGGGATACCATAAGCTAGCTCATCCACATGAAAACATTGATCTATGCATAAGTTAATGTGATAGATATATCGTCATGCAGGAGGTTCATCTCCAATGACCGATAGGCTATCCACAAAACTAGTACTGAGGTTCACCTCATGACCCTCTGAATGCTGAGAGTTCCAGGGATTCAAGTTCGACTCCCTTCTTTTCTTCATTTGTATTGGGATACTTGCTCGTTTATAGTGATGAAAATCACTATTTATTTTTGTTTTTTTTTTCTTTTTGAGCAAGGGATTTGAATTTTGAAGTGATGAGAATCACTATTGCTTGTGCCTTTTGTGTATGCACTTTATGGGATTTGATGTCAATGTTTGGAGTATTGACTTTTTGCAAATTTTTGTGAGGTTTTGCAACTTTTTGAGAACTTGGTATTCTTGGGGAATTGGGTAGGGAAGATTCTTGTCCTTTTGTCAACTCTCATCATGGTTGGGATCATTCGCACAGGGGGATGAGCGAGATAACCTTTTTCACTATATGGTATCCTATACCACTTTACAGGTTTCATCTTTCATTGACACAACTTGGGAATTTTTTTTATGTGCTTTTCAACTTGTGATGGGATGGTATGTTACAAGGTGTATTTCAAGTAAAACTCTACCATTGTAACATCCGTTTGATTTTGTACAATTCTTGGCTAGAGATCTAAAGACAGTTGAATGACGAAAACTCTAGATACATTAGATGACAACTGATTTATGATATGGCGAAATGGTGATTGTCATTTATTTTTGTTGTATTGTTTTCAAAATGGAAAATGTGAAAGGTGGTGGATTTGCCAAGTAGTGACAGTCTATGGTGCCTTTGCCTTGTGTGATCAACAATATGCAATGGATGGATGCAATGTTTATGTAGCTATATGTATTTTGATTTTTGAAGTATGCATGAAATTGAGATGCAGATTTTGTTTGTTTTTGATGATTTTGTTTGTTTTTGGATTTTCTTGACCAAGCGATTACGATAATCCTTGGGGCTTTTAGGGTGACCAAGAGATTGCGATAATCCTTGGAGCTTTTTGGTGTGACCAAAGGGTTTTTAGGAACCTTTGGGGCATTTTGATGTGACCAAGTGATTGCGATAATCCTTGGAGCTTTGGGGGTGACCAAGGGATTGTAATAATCCTTAGAGAATTTTTGGGATTGACCAAGCGATTTAGGAATCCTTGGAGCTTTTTGGTTTGACCAAAGGGTTTGTAGGCACCTTTGGGGAATTTTGGGGTGACTAAGTGATTGTGATAATCCTTGGAGCTTTGGGGGTGACCAAGGGATTACGATAATCCTTGGAGAATTTTTGGGATTGACCAAGCGATTTAGGAATCCTTGGAGCTTTTTGGTTTGACCAAAGTGTTTGTAGGTACCTTTGGGGCATTTTGGGGTGACCAAGTGATTGTGATAATCCTTGGAGCTTTTGGGTTGACCAAAGGGTTTATGGACACCTTTGGGATGTTTTGGGTTTGACCAAGCAATTGCGATAATCCTTGGAGCTTTTGGGGTGACCAAGGGATTGCGATAATACTTGGAGCATTTTTGGGATTGACCAAGTGATTTAGGAATACTTGGAGCTTTTTGGTTTGACCAAATGGAGTATGGGCACCTTTGGAGCATTTTTGGGCTTGACCAAGCGATTTAGGAATCCTTGGAGCTTTTTGGTTTAACCAAGGGATTGCTAGAATCCTTGGAACTTTTGTGAAACGAAGTGCTATCTTTGTGAGGTAATATTTTCCAAGTTTTGAATGAGAACTGGTTTGATCAGGTTTGGCTCTCCATCAATAAACACTCATTTTGTGGTTATATTGCCAAAAAACCCTAAAAATGAAAATGAGTCGGATGGGGCCCAAAATTGAGGTGTGCATCCCTCTTATAATAGACAAGCCAAAAATAAATTTTCAAGTCCTAACTCTAAATACATTAGGATATATTGACCTCCAAACAACTCAAAAAGCATAAAAAATTAGGTGAGTAATTTTAAAACCTAATTTTGGGGCACTAGATGGTGGAATTTGGCCTCAAAAATTGGGTTTTTTTGGCAAATAGGACTTGAGGGAGTCATATTTGTTTAAAATTCTCCCAACTAGATCCCTGTCAAATTTCACATCAATCGGAGCTATGGTTGAGAAGTTATGGCCTCAGCAAAATGCACCAAAATTTAGAAAAAAAAAAAATTTCCCAAATTTTTTTGGATGCTCCTACATCATTTATGGGCACCGTTGGGGCACTTATGGGTTGACCAAAGGGTTTATGGACACCTTTGGGGAATTTTTGGGATGACCAAGTGATTATGGGAATCCTTGGAGCCTTTTGGGTTGACCAAAGGGTTTATGGACACCTTTGGGCATTTTGGGTTTGACCAAGTGATTATGATAATCCTTAGAGCATTTTGGGTTTTGACCAAAGGATTGTTGGGAATCCTTGGAGCTTTTGGGTTGACCAAGCAATTATGATAATCCTTGGAGCTTTTTGGGTTGACCAAGCGATTACGGTAATCCTTAGAGCTTTTTGGGTTGACCAAGTGATTGCGGGAAGCCTTGGAGCTTCTTGGGTTGACCAAAGGGGTTATGGACACCTTTGGGGCATTTTGGGTTTGACCAAGCGATTACGATAATCCTTGGAGCTTTTGGGGTGACCAAGTGATTGTGATAATCCTTGGAGATTTTGGCTTGCTCTTCAAGGGATAGATGTACCCCCAGCTTGATGATATTTGTGCTTCAAATCTAGCTCTGGAGGGATTGGCATGAATGTATCGACCCTATGTGTGGATATGCGGATGGGATCTAAGATCGGCACTGATGTTGTTATGGGGTCTCTGGGTGGAAGCTGCTCTTTATGTGCCCAAAGTGGTGGATTCAACAGTTGGTTCCACTACACTGGGTTAATGTACCACTCATGCCCTAGCCTTATGTTTAGCTATTGAAGTGCATCATCAATATCCATGGGGTGTTGATGCTATTGCATGTGATTGATGTGGGCCATCTCTGTTTTATCCTCACCTTCGGCCAGTGAGTCTAGCTCATCAGAATCTGGCGATTCTGAGACATGGAAGACTACATCATCAGGTAGCTCTACGTATAGAGGTGGATCCTCTTAGAAAGGAGCCTCATGTAAGTTGGGCTTTTGGAACTCCAAAATCTTGGTCTCTACAAACTCTAAGTGCTCTAGCGCTTTGCATGTGTCGGGGGATTTGAGCTCCTCTGCTTTGGTTGGTTCCTATTGAGGAACTTGGGGCCTATGGAGGGGTAGCTGGATAGCACCCCCTGGACTTGGTAGTGCATTTCAGCCCGCTCTTTTTCTTGCTCAGATTCCTTAGAGACTTCTTGAGGGATTTTTGAGGGTGACCCATGAAATTTGGTGGGTGCCTAAGGAATTGGGGGAGTAGCATCCCGCTCATGTCTAGGAGGCATTGGGGGTAGCGCTTGATAAGGTCGTGGTGACATGTCTCACCCCCAGGGGTTGTGCCCCTTAGAATGTTTTGTCTTATGTGTGTGAGGGGTTGGAGTCCTTGCCTGCATAGTGTGCTAGAACAACTCATCCTTTCGACATTGGATGCGCTCTTTTTTGAGGTGGCACAGGTGTTCCAACTATTGTTGGTCTTTTCGAAGCTACGTGAGTTGCGCTTAGTAGGTGACATGTTTGGCAAATGCCAAGACAATTGGTCCTATCGTCTCATGTCTAGAAGGCTTAGATACCTCTCTTACATATCTATCTCGGTCGTAGTGATCCGAGATCTCTATATGTTGCCTCCGTCTATTGAGGGCAGTAGCATTCCTTCGAGGGTTTGGCCTTAGTAGGTGATCCTGATAGCTAGCAGGTGGGGAGGCGTATTCCTCCTATGATGTATATTGCTCTTAAGGAAGGGAAGGATTTTCCTCGTGCTCTCTTTGGTAAGTGAAAAATGGATGGGCAGAGTTGGCTCACCTCGTCTGAGGAGCCTTGTGCTCTAGATTTGTCTTTGCAGTCCTAACAACTAGAGGGGGTGAAGGAGGGATAGTGTAATCATGTGGTTCCTCCCGTCGAACCCTATGTTGACATAGCGCTTCATCATGCGGTGACCACTCATAGCGAGCATCTAAGGGTGCTCTCATATGGATGTACCCCTCATGGAAGGGTGTGTGCTAGGTGCTATGTTGAATAGGAGTGCCCCTAGAAGGGGTGCCCCTATAGTCCCTTTTCGTTAAGGTGTGGAGGGGACTACCTTGTGTGTTCGGTCACCAAGGTGGTATGACCAAATCCTTGGGACTATAACGGAGATGACTCGTGCCTCCTTGGACATTCTCCACAGTGTCTACCCGTGAGTGGGCTTGACTATGGGTGAATACCATGGTAATGACTCTCTACAAGCTACGTAGATTTTTATCTTTTGTTTATGACTTTTTTTTTGTTACACTAAGCAGAAAAGAACACACACACGCAAAGCAGTGGTTATCTCGTTTAAAGATTAATGGTGTGTCCTAGACTGGTTTTAGTGTATTTTTGATGATTTTTGTTTTGTTTTTGAAGGTTTTTATGAAGAACGTTTAAATGCAACATGAAGGCTCATATGACTCCCATAAATGGTCACCCCTTCGATATACCATTTCCAAGACAATATACCAACCTCTCTATATACCCGCCCTTATGAGAGGGAAACTATAGGTACGTGAGAGCAGATGATACGTGGTGCATAGATGGTATGGAAGGGGGATCACTTTGTTTATGACACCTACCATAGAAGACTTATCCTGATGTGCTAGGAATCACCCTAGCAACACTTGGTCAGCTTTCATTAGGATTTACTTCTAGAAATAGTTGCGATCGTGGTAATGGATGCAAAATCAAGCCAAGGTGGTGATGAAATCCACCATTGGTCTTGATCAAGGGCTGGGGTTTTATGACCAGCTCCTTGGTTTAATTTTACCATGTGATGTGTGTGGGGTTTATTTTAATGAAATTAAAACAAGCAACAACATATTTCCTTAAGCAAGCAAGAATGGATAGAAACCAAAAAACAAAAACAAGAAAATGACAGGACCTGTTAAAAACTGTTACCTCTTTTTTTCCCAAATCGGTTGTCTCTGACTCTCGGCCCTGAAACCGCACAGACTAAAATTTGTCTCTAGGTAATACGAATACTAGAACAGAATTCATCCCAGGCTGAGACAAATTTGAATTCGTCCCCGGGTCAGATGAATTCTAGTACTGTATTTGCCACAAGCTGGAACGAACAGTAGTCAGAGTTCAAAAAATGACACCTGTAAGCAAGAAAACACAAATTTTGATCAGTTTCTTGATCTCAAAAAGTAGGGGACAGGGTCCCACCATGATCACCACTAAAAACATGATATTTTAGAAGATTGTAAAAGGAAACACCAATGCGATGTATCCGAAACAAACTAACGCTTAAATCCTACAAATTACGATGCATGAAAGGAGGAAAAGAAATGACTCAAAACAAAATGAAAGAAATATAGGAAGCACAACCCTTTTGTATTTATTCTCTCTCAATATCGGTTACATAGACGTCTCCCACACTTTAGGGGGCTAGGAGCATTAACATAGTTTCGATTACAAGGGAGACTAGTAATCCTTCTTTCACGTGCCCACATGTAAAATGGGCGGGCCAAGCTATTGTCGTCGCTTGTGCTAATGAATCTTAGATCCTTGTCACTCCTCCTACATTCAAAGAAACAACAAAACCATTAGTGGCACCTGTTGGAAAGATTGAAGCATGTGATTTCTAAAGAAAATGGAAGATGCATGCATGAAATCCACTAAAAGATGAACAAACTGAATCAAAACAGGTTGCAAGTTTCATAGGAGAAAGATAACATAACTGGGAGGCTACTATGATTGAGACAGTCAGTAAAATCATTGTAAACCAATATTCACCCTAGGTCAGGATGAGTAGACTTGCATCAGATTAGAATTCATCCTGGGTCAGAACGGATTAGACCTACATGAAATGGGATTTGTCCTAGGTAGGAATGAATTAGACTGTGTTAGATTGGGATTCATCCCAGGCAGGAACAAATTAGACTGTGTTCAGTTGGGATTCGTCCTATGCAGGGACGAATTGACTTGCACAAAAATGTGTTAATGGTGCCATCAAAATATCTCATCTTCGTGACTTCGGGTGGCCTGCAAAGTTAAGTTTTGGATGAACAAGGGTGTTTTAGGAGGACCCAGAAGGTCGGACTGCCCTAATTTGGCTGCCATTACTAGATATCTTGACAAAATAGCTTGCATGTTAGTGAGAACAAAATGAAATAAAACACGATGAAGACATGGTTGAAACAGAGAAAAACTTGAAATGTAACGTATTCGAAAAGCATGAAATTAAACACAAGAAGGAACAATAGCAAAACATTGAGTGTTGTCGACGAATGGATGGATCCTTGGATCCGGATTCACACTTTCCATGGCCACCCAATGACCTCCCTTGCAGAAGAGATCATGGATGTAGAATAGGTGAATCAAAGCTAAGATTTCTGGTGATAAACTGGCAGCACTTTGTTGCTCCAAAATGCTCTTAATCTCCCTTGTTTTGAGTGAGAAGGCTCCCAAATTTATAGGCCTCTGGGGTGTAGTTTGTATGGGCATGTAAGGTTGTCAGTTGGGGGCCATGCCTATGCATGATGGAGGAGATTCTCTATGTCTATCCTGCCTTCATGATAGTTTTTTGCTTGCCCACTTGCACGCATGCGAGGCAGGAAGAAGTGATTACTGACTTCCACTGCCGCTTGTCGCGCTTTTTTTATTTTTTCTCATTGAACATGGAATTCGTCCTACCTAGGGACAGATTGGAATTTGTCCTACCTAGGAATGGATTGGAATTCGTCCCTGGTCAAAACAAATTCATGTTTGCATTTCGTCCCAAGGTGAGACGGATTTGGAGCAAAGTGTTTGGAGGTGCCAAATTCCTTTCTGACCTTCCAAAACTGCTGCTATAGTGTCTAGGACCACTGTTTGACCTTTGAGGACTGCCCTGGAGGCTGTGTGTGTCAATGCAATTAGTGTTTGTAGTCACATAATCAGATTGGTGCTATTTTGGTGTCTACAGGATCAAAACTATGAATAGTCCATAAGATAATATAACATTTAATACAGCATGTCAAATGTCCCTTTTGTAGTATAAGGCCAGAAGGATTAATAAAATATTTTCAAAACCTATCAAAATAAATCAAAACCTACTATATATTATTAAATATAATATCTAATTAATAGAGTCCCTATTTTTAATCCTAACAAAAAAATCATTAGACTCCAATGTAGTACAAAATAGGAGGAAGGAAAGCTTGATGAGCATAGGAGCTAGAAGGAAGGTAACCTGAAATTTGATGCTTCATCACAAAAATAGTTTCCAACAAGTATAAATATACCTATACTTAATAAGATAATGATGCCTTGATTTACAAGAAATCAATGTCTTGTCAGGTAAAAATAAAGGGTAGATATTATCCTCTAAGTGAAACTAGTTTTGGGAATATTCCACAAGCATATTTCATGGAATTTTAAATTTTATTCTAGCCATTATATTTTATCATATGCATTCATTTATAGGCAAGGAAAAATGAATAAAAGGCAACTAAACTTTCTTACAATGAATGTGAGATTATGATTTAAAATATATAAAGCAAATTGATGCTCACCAAGTCACATAACATATTAAAACATGTATCGTGTCTACTTGGGGTTGGCATATATGGCTACCATGTGGTGAGGCATGCAATATCTATTAAGGGATGGCTGAGAGGATGTGATCATTGAAGAGGTTGGCCATGTTACTTTTTGGATGGAATATGGTAGAGATAGGGAATTTTATACATAATCCATGAGGTCAAAATCAAAAATTGAAGGGTGGAGGAGGTGATGGGGGTTGTGGTGGAAACCATATGCAATGTATACAAGACGTAGAGGCAATATTTATGGTGGCCAAGGATGTGGTTTTAAGATCAGTTTAAGGCATAAGAGTTATGCATAGGAGGATAAATGGGGTGTGCAATAAAAATCCTATGTAGTAGGGCAAGGACATAAAATGAAGTAGAGTGGATGAAATGAGGAGGTAGTATCAATGGTGATGAGAAATACTAGGGTGTTGATGTTGTTGATCTTCATGGAGCACAACCCGTAAATTCCTTTGTGATAGGACTAGCAAATTGTCAACAAGGGGTTGATTTCATTCTTGATTTTAAAAAGGCATCCATCACCATGGGACTACTATAGTCCATTTTGACTTAATATTTCTATAGATGGAAATTCTCGAGGTTCCATCCATACATGAAAAATGCTTTCATATTTTATTTCAGAGCAAACATAATAAACTAGTAAGATATTGCTTGATGGGTTGTGTCTCTACATGCTATTAGGTTATCCTTTAAAGTTGAAATAAAATCCATGGGGAAGTAATGTAATAGAACTGATGGAGAAGAGTCAATGGAGCATTGGCTAGCTCCTTAGTGATAGCACAAAAATATTACCAAGCATCCCTACTAACTACATTGAAAAACATATAATTTTAGCTGAATTTCAATTGGACAACAATAATTTTGATGGTGTCATGGGTGCCATCATCAAGTTGGAGTTTCAAATTCTTAATCTCTTCACATAGGGTTTTTAGGAGTCTCTTTATTTAAGCAATGGCAATGATGTTGTAGAGCAAGAATATGAGAATGTATTTGATGTTATTGATCCATCGATGGAGTTTTCCAATGAACCACCCAACAATACTTATGCAAGTGACCAAAATGGGGCTACTTCATCGATGGGGCTAGATTCAACGTCTTAAATAACATGTTCAGAGTTATTGATATTGAGGTTTTAATGCTTGGAGTCCTTGACAACAAGGACCTCCTCTAATATAATACTCCCAACATCCTCTCTTATTACATTATTTGGTAGGAATACCTTTTGTTTTCAATTGCATATTCTTCTTTCTCTTCATTCTTAAACTCTAAATTTGGTATGTATGGATATATGCAACCTTCATTAGGTTTTACTTTATAAATTATTAGTTTCTGCATCTAGATTAATGTATTTTATTAACCTTTGGGTCATTATATTTGGATCACTTCCACTCGATCTACCTTTGGGTCACTACGTCTAGGTCTCTACCTCTAGGTAACTCTCACTAGATCACTACCTCTTAAACTTTACCTTTGGGTAACCTCTGGATTGTCATTATCTTTGGTTCATCCACTACTATCATATTTTAAGATCGTCACTACAGATGCTTTCACTATAAGACATATTCCAAGCTATTCTTGGTTCATAAGAATTTATAATATTGATAATATTCTTAGCATACTTTGATTATATTTGATTTCCTTCTGTATAAACTATACAATATTTCTTTTATCTTATCCCACTCATTCATGTTTATCCATCCACAATCTATTCATAATCTATAATATTTATTTTCTTTTTGTAGATAAAATAATTGTGAATTATTATGTCCTCCACAAGTTTGAAAACAATGGATATTCCAATATTTCTCTATCTTATGACCATATCTACCACAATGATTACATCTATTCCCTATTATAGGATTACTTTTTTTAATTCATTATTTCTTATTTGTCCTTCATTGTTACTAATTTTATCAATCCATGTTATAGATTTGATGTCACTTTTTCCTATCACAAAATTAGTTCCTCATTCATTACTACTTGTTTGTCCTATATATCCATGACCCTTACATTTTATTTTTATTTCTAGTACATTTGGCTCTTTCACTCCTTGTCCATGTTTTCCCAAAATAGTATATTTATATCTCATTTTACTTGATAATTTTGAACTAATTTCTTGAGTATACCTTTAAAAATAACCAAAAATATCATCGTACTGATCCCTATCAACATCAACACAACTCTAAGCATCATTATCCCTATTAATGTCAACACAACTCTGAGCATCATTATCCCTATCATCATCAACTTTGATATCATAAGATTTTTCTAAACAATAACAAACTATATTCAAATCCTTTATGTCACATGAGGCATCTATTTTTGTAACAAGTTCTTCTATCTTTGTCATGAATTCTATGTCACTAGTATCAATGCTTGCATCACATTTTTTTTTTTTTTTTGATGAAGATCATTAGTATCACAACATTCATTCATTTCCATAGACCCTAAATTATTTGTATCATAGTAAACATCTTTCATAGTTATTTTATTTCCTAATTATTCAATCTTTCCTTATTTTCTTATCTTGAAAACACTTAAGAGTGATTATTCCCTGGTATATGATCTTCCATAGACTAATAGGTATAGTAAAAAAAATTATTACAATCATTATAATCATCAAAGAATAATTTGCATGCATTGTTTTTTTATAATTTACATAGTGGAATTGGTAGCCACGATGAATCTAAGCAGGTTCTCCAGCTTTTATGATCGCCATAGTATTATGTGTTGTCCACACCAAAAGCTACCACATAGTTCGTCGTATAGTTTACCCCTATAATCACCATGTCATAATCATTTTAAACCTTTTACTCCTCTAAAATCACCATGAAAGGAACAAGCATTCAATCCGATAAGGTTCGAGATTTGAACCTGGGATCTCCATCCCCCTTATGGAGTTTGGTCAAACCAATTGGTCTATACATCAAACCTAATTTGCATGTATTGTTGAAGTATTAGAGATTCTCCTTTTTTGGTTCACTAGTAATATCAACAATCTTATTCTTCAAATATTTAGTCATTTCTTCTTGTTTGTTATTCTTACCTTTGAGAAATTTATTAGAAAGTAATGACATATACATTATCTTTCCTATATCATTAGGTAATGTGAAAACACATTTAGAATCTTCAACTGCTTCATCAAGCTTTGAACTTAGATAATTTCCAAGCATTAAAAAATTTCCATCTTTGGCTTCTCTCATGATTGCTTATAATACTCTCTTTTCCTTCATTGATGTATCCTTTTGTCCTTCAACTTTTTTTATCATGTATTAGTGCAATATTTTAAGTCTTGCAACATTTTCTTAGTCTCTTCTAGTGAGATATCCTGAATGTATATTTATTCTTCTTGAAAATATAAGTTTTCTTCTTCATTTATTTTTGACAACTCATGTTTTTGTATTTCTAGTTTTTGATCATTTATCTTTATTTTTGTTTTCTTTTTTCTTGCCATGTTCCTTTGAAGTTGACAACCCTATAGCTCTCAAATTAAAATTTCAAAAAAAAAATTGTAATTTTTTAAATTTAATTTTATCTATCTTTGTTGTAGTAATCTTTTTAACTTCCTAGGTTTAAATAAATTCAAGTTTCTAAATTAAATTGTATGGATTAGAAGATCTTATGTCCCCCTAGTTCTAAAAACTAGTGAATAAATTTTACAAATTTATGTTTTCCTAAGTTTGATGTAGAAATCCTTATGTTTCCAAAAATACTAAATTTGCAAATAATTTTCTATTTTTACCAAAAAAAAAAATATGAAATCAAATTAAATAAACTTCCAATTCAAAAACATTTTTAAAAACCTTACAACTCCAACCTTAAGAAAAATATTTTCAAAAATTTTCTAGAGGTTCGAAGATTATTTCTTGTAGTTGATAGGGTTCTACACCATGCTTGAGTAATATAGTTGGATAACTTAATATTAAATAATTAATATCCTCTGTGAAAATTGTTTTATATAACATATAATCTCCTTAATTAACTTATTACCAATCACAAGAAAAATTAATTAATTCTTATTTGTACAATATTATTTACCTATTCTAAGAAGTAATGTTCTTAGCTACAAAGTATATTGTAGAGTTTGCTAACATTATAGACCTTGGAAAGAAGGTGCTTAGCAGACCAAATCTAATCAACTCACGGGAAATGACAAGAATTCAATTAAAGAGCTGGTAGATATGGGGACTTGTTAACATATAGGGCTAGCGGACAAGCGAACCTGAAACATCGATGATAAAAGCTCCCCAATGCGAATAAAGTACTACACAATACTAGAAATAGAAGGTGAAGAAGTACTAGAATTTTTTCTAGTTACGGGGATTGATCGAAACCGGCTGCGATCTCTAGCCTTCAGCTCTTGCACAAACAGGTCTAAATTCCCATGAGAAGAGCCTCCATTCAGCACCGCTTTCTTCGTAACTTCTCTCACGCTTTCAACATTGGCTCTTATTTGACTAGCTTCTTCTTCACCCGTATGCATGAATTTCTCTACAGTCCTCGCTATCTCCTCCCTGCCCACCAGCTCCGATCTCATGTTATTCAAACTCCTCGGAGTGCGCCCCAACCGCATGGCCACTCCCCATTCATCTACGACCAGCCTGCAGTTGGTGTACTGATCGGCCAACAAGGGAAACGCGAGCATGGGAACACCAAACCACAAGCTCTCCATTACGGAATTCCACCCACAGTGCGTCAGAAACCCTCCCACAGAAGGATGAGACAACATGTCCAGCTGAGACGTCCACTGCACCACCATGCCCTGCTCTTTGCACTCCTCAAGAAACCCTTCGGGCAGAATGTCATGCACGTCCGAGGCCACGGTGTCCGGACGGAGCACCCACACAAAAGGCCGTTGGCTCTGCAGCAATCCCATCGCCATTTCTTCTATTTGAGCTTTGGAAACGTGGGCGAAGCTCCCAAAAGAAATATAGATAACGGACGCTTTGGCCTTACCGTCGAGCCAGCTCCTGCAATCGGACTCCGCCCACATGCTGGCTCCCACCTCCACATGTTGGGCTTGGCCGTCGACGAGATGCAAAGGAAGCAACGGACCCACCGACCCAAACGGAATCCCCGACTGCGCTTCCACTTGTTCGATTGTTTGGCTCTCCAGCTCGTGGATGGTATTGGAGATAATCCAATCTGCGCCGCGGACCGACTGAAAAGATTCGTATATTAATTTATGTATGATCGTTGACACATCCCATTCCTGAAGATAGGACGGGAGGTCGGTTAACTTGAGAGCGCGTGCTCCAGGAATGTAGTCTATCACCTCCGCCTCTGCAAGACCAAACTCACCGTTATCTCTAATACAATTTAGAGACTGCTTTTATGTTAATAAAATGAAGAAAAACGTGGCGACGGAGATGCGAGTGTACCGTTCCCTGTGAAGGGATGATGACCATTTTTGACGAAGAGGTCCCAGTTGTAGTATATGGCGAACACCATGACGGACTCCGTCCAGAAGGAAACGTGCGGGACCCCGAATTTCTTGGCTACGCGGTCGGCCCAAACGAAGAATGTGTCGGTGATGATGCACGATATGGGAGGCTCCTTCGCCTGGAGATTGCGCATAAGTTCCTCGACGTGAGACTCCATTTTATTCTCGAAGGAGAGAAAGAAGTCCTGGAAGTGGAGGGAGCGGTCAAAGCCGACGGGCAGTCCGTCGGAGACGAGAGCAGTGCGAATGGGGAGGCCCAGGGTGGCGGCGTCGTCGGCGAAGGGATCTCTACCGCCATGAGATTTGGTGATGCGGGAATGGCTGTCTTCTGTGCACACCAGAGTGATGACAACACCCTTGGCCGCCAGCTTCTTGGCCAGGTTATACGCGGGTATGATGTGGCCTTGCAGTGGAACCATGAACACCACCGCATGCACAGGATTGCCGCTGGGCTCGGCCACGGAACTCATGGTGATTTCTTATTCTGATATAAAATGCATTTTCATTTATAGAGGAAGAAGGCTGGACACAGAAAGCTTTTATGATTAAATTTACATTAATCATAAAATATACCACCAGATAGCCTAGTGCAATTCAGACCATAATTAATATGCCACTAGATAGCGTAGTGCAATTAAGACCAGAGGAATCTTCGTACTTAGCTGGAACGATTTAAGTGACCCTGTCGAATAATTTGCCACTAGATACTGTAGTGCAATTAAGACCAGAGGAATCTTCGTACTTAGCTGGAACGATTTAAGTGACCCTGTCGACAATGGGGCCTCCCCGAGGACAGAAATTAGTACCAGAGCAGAGCAATAATAGAGAGATATCGCTTTTCCTTCTTTCGAGTAAGAAGAACAAATGTTTTGACAAGAAACACGGGTGATCTATAACCACTTGTTCAAAATTATTGGTGCATTGGGGGAGCGTTCTGTTCTGTCCAAGCAACAATGAACTTGCGAATGAGACATGAACCTACTCTTCAAAGGGTTTCGTTGGAACTTGCTAATGGGACCTGAACCTACTCTTCAAAAGTTTTCCTTGATGTTTTCAAGGAAAACACAGTTATTAACTTCTAATTATTAAAGAAAAGAGTCTTGTTGATTACAAACTCATCCTTAGTAATCTATATTGTTGACATCTTTATAATTGAGAATTGGATTCTTTAATTTTCAAAATCATAATCAAACACCAATTAATTTACTATTTAATTATCTTTAATAATGATGAAAATGATAAGTAAATTTTAATTTTTTGAAATAAAATCTTTTGGTTATATGTATATTTTTTGTTATGGTAAATGAGGTTTTGATTGGATCCTTATACCAAATATAAAATATTTTATTTTGGGTATCTTCCTAACCCTTACAAAACATAAAAAATACAAACTTTAATTATATTACTTATATCAAGGATAAAAAAGGCTTCCAAGAGGCAACCTTCTCTTTCAATCATTAGACACAAATTCTATTTTTTTTTTTGACTTTACTACTATTTTTATTTTTTCTTTATTATAAAATTATAGGGACCACCTCTAAATGCAAGTCTATCATGATTGTCTCTATCATAAAATATACAAGATCTCTTATGGTTGGTATGTGTCTAGGAACCCATCTATTCTCATTTGGGGTTAGCGCAGTATTGAAATTGTTAGCTACCATCCAATTTTTATTTTCAAAGTTTTGACCTTTTTTTTTTCAAATTAAATTTCTAAGAATTTTTTATGCTTGTTGAAATTGGATGCATAAATATTTACAATGAATCCCACTATAACTATGAACCCATGATCAAAGCATATTGTGAGGTGATGCCACATAATCATATACAAATTTACAAAGCATATATTTTATGGTGAAAAAAACTATGACAAGTGATGCAGCATGCTTCATAGGTTGTAGAGTAAATCATAACATGACAAGTGGTATGGTATGATTTGTTGGTATAGTACTCAATGGCCTACACAATTATCACCTAGTAGACAACCCATTATTCCATATTATGAAGTGCGATGTCACATATTCAATAGTACATTTTTCAATTAATGCATAAATGACACCTCTTAGTCACTCATGCATTGACACATGTTAGCCCCATTTCACTATGGGTCTAGTATTCCTTTATGTTTTTCAAAGGTTTTAAAGGCATTTTGTATGATTTTTGGATCAAAATTATAAGGGCCATAACTTTTGCATACAAAAGTGTTTTGAGGCCATTTTTTTGAAACCATATGATTTTGTGAGTTCTTTGCATTGGTAGTATCTAGTCACATATACATGTAATATTTTATATTTTGACAAGAAATTTATGGATTAATATATTTACTTTTTGAATGGCACCAACTATGCCACTTAGAAAATCAAGACTAAAGCTTTGATTTTAAAGTAAAGGTTTACTTAAATATGTGATTGATGAACCCAATGAGACTAATTATAAATTTAAAAAGTAGTTATACAAGGATAAGAAGGATCAGTATCTTAATATGATATCTCTTTATATTAAGAATATCTATGAAACTCATGTTAGCAGCACTACAAACCTAAGGACTTTCAACATAGAGTATCAAGTCGGAGCAAATAACATGCCCTATAAGATTCTGTTTCCAGCTGCAACATCATACTTTTCACAACAATTTCTGCTTGACAAACCTTGGAGACCAGCTTAGTCTCACTATGGAGCAATAATGGCATTTTGAAATTTTGAATGGGTTCCTCAAAGGTTATGTCGATAAAGCAAAGCACAATAGCCAGCTTTGTTTTGTTTCATGATATCATCTCTTTCTTCATCTCCTCCTCTACATGCTCCAGCACAAAGTCCTTATCATGCATATAGCTTTCACCTCGTACATTGTTAAAGTTGGAAGTAAAACGTTTATGATGTAGTGGTAAACTCAAATCCCAACTGTATTTGTCCCATAAATAAATTTACTAAATATGGATTCCTAAGCAATGCTTAAAAAACATTTGTTAGATTCCTACCTTTTTTATATCAATAATAAAAGAATATTTCTCTAAGAAGCATGCCAGCTGATCTCATTTTCTTTACACTAAACCCTAATGACCACGGTCAAGCACACTTCCAGACATACAGGGCTTTGAAGTCTGAATTATATATAGAATCAAAAAATCCCCATTTACCACCACTACTAATATTAATATAAAATTGCTTAAGGGCTTAGCAAATGACATTATCATTTCATAACTACCTTTCTACCTTTATATGCCTTTGACAGCCCAGTGTTTTCACTGCACATTATTTTTGTAGGTTCACTAATGTAAGAATGACCAATAATCTCTGCATGGGCACATGCCATCCTTGAAACGATGGAAACGACTTGAATCTCTCACAATGATTTCTCGATTGGATATCTTGGAGATGAAATTAGTAGCACTATGACAGTCACCACATACATGAAGGTTTTTAATGATCCTAATAGGGGATCCAACACTTGTGTTTGTAAAACCAAAAGCAATAACTAGCTTCTCGCTGTGGCGAGATAGCATGTCCTCCTTTGCCCCCTCTTATACGTTATGCAACACAAAGTCCATATTGGGTACATATTCCGCCTCCTTCATTTGCAGAGCCAAGGTGTCCAACATTGCATATATTTTATCAAAAGCTTGCAAGGAAAGGTCACGTCAATCAAGCGCTTCATAGTGCAGCTATCTGACAAGTGTCAAACCATGAATAAATTATTACACAACGGGGTAGCATTTCATTGGTATGACGAGTGCTAGTCAGCCTTTGACGACATCAAATAATACTTGGCTTTGCCACTAGTATTGGCACCACCTAGACCAAGAGTGCCATTCTATTTATACATCTCATCTACTGAGGTGGCACTAGGTGCCATGCTAGCCCAGAAAATTGAACTACATAAAGAACAGGCTAATTATTATCTTAGTCGCACCTTGGCTAGTTATAAACTTAACTATGCATACGTCGAGAATTTATGCTTAGCAATGGTATTTGCCACCAAAAAGCTATGCCATTATATGCAGAGCAATACAATGTATGTTGTGTCTAAGGAGAATCCATTGCGGTACATGATGAGTTGTACTTAACATAGTAGTCGCACGACAAAATGGATCATGTTGTTGACGGAGTTTGACATTGAATTCAATGGACAAAAGGCCATCAAATTTCAAGTCATCACCGATCAACTAGTAGAGGCTCCTCTCGAAGACGATCAGCCTCTGGTCGTAGAGCTACCCAATGATGGGGTCTTCCATGTCTCAAAATTGCTAGATTCTGATGAGCCTAAGTCACATGCCGACATAACCCTATTTTTTGATGGTTCTAAATGTCAGCAATGGGGTGGCACGGGAATCGTATTCTTCACATCACAAGGGGATCTAATGCCTTTATCATTTAAACTTGATTTCTCATGCACCAATAACAATGTTGCCAAATACGAAGCCTTGCTCATAGGTCTTCAGACAACCATCACCATAAACATCAAATGCTTGAATATCTTTAGTGATTCAATGTTAATTGTCAACCAAGTGAAAGGGGTATTCCAATGCAAATGCCCAGTTCTACAAGCCTACAAAGCCCTTGTGGATAAATTCCTTGTAAAGCTTGAATGGTACTACATCGAGGCACTCCCTCGATCATCGAATCATTTTGCATACACTATGGCCTCCTTGGGGTCACTAATACCGCAAGACATATCTAGTGAGATGACAACCATTCAAGTCAAAACATTATCGCAATCTATGATGGAGCATGAAAGCTCTGATATAACGAAAGGAATCCACCTGATCTAGATTGAACCGTCTCAAGATGGTACATGTGATGGCCACTTCAGCAGCATGGCC
Source organism: Wollemia nobilis (assembly GCA_028583015.1). Lineage (NCBI taxonomy): Eukaryota > Viridiplantae > Streptophyta > Pinopsida > Araucariales > Araucariaceae > Wollemia > Wollemia nobilis. The sequence continues at coordinate 1,107,062 of JAQPPZ010017023.1, read as the reverse complement.
ATCACAAAGCGCATTCTTCCCATGGGCTATTACTGGCCATCTTTAGAGTGATATTGTTGCGTGTATGTGCGAAAGTATGTGAAGTGTCAACACCATGCTAACTTGACACACATACCTTCTCAGGCCTTGTAGCTGATCCAATTGGCTTGGCCATTTTTGCAATAGGGTTTAGATCTCTTCAAAAATATCTCCCCTATGTCGTCAGGTCATCACACATTTATCATAACGGCCATAGAGTACTTCACTAAGTGGGTGGAAGCAATTTCGCTTACCTCTACAACTGGGTCCCGCATTGCGGAGTTTATTTTAAATAACATCATATGTCATTTTGGTATTCCATCAAATATCATCTTGGATAATGGGATGTCATTTAAGAAAAAATACGTGCGTGCTTTGACAACGAAGTACAAAATTCAGCACGATTTTTTGACACCTTATTATCCGCAGGCAAATGGGCAAGCAACGTCAAACAAAATGTGAGTTGCCATCCTTAAAAAGATAGTGATAGATAGTCATAAGGATTGGCACATTCAAATCCCACTTAATTTATGGGCTTATCACACTAGCATTTAGACGCCCACTGGGGCAACTCCATTTTCGTTGGTGTATGGCTCTGAGGCAGTCATTCCTCTCGAGTTGGAAATTCCTTACCTATGCATATCAATGCAAGAGTTCATTGATGATAACACTATGCTAAAATCCCGGTTAGACCAGCTTACATTGCTTTAAGAACGATGTGTCAATGCTCTCAAGCATTTACGTATCTACCAAGAGTGACTTAAGAAAGTATACAACATGAAAGTTCACCTGAGGGACTTTCAGGTTGGTGACCTAGTCTTAAAAGAGAACTAACAAAATTATAACTTGCTGCCCCATTTAAGGGACAAGTTCACGGAAAATTGGTTAGGTCCTTATGTAATCGACAGTAAAATAGGACCTGGAACATACCGGCTCGCCTCTCTTGATGGAATCAAGGAACTAGAACCCTTGAACATTAGTCATTTGAGGCCATTCAACATTTAAAAGAGCCATGGCCCACCCCAAAAGCTCCAAGGATTCCCACAATCGCTTGGTCAAACCCAAAAATGCCCCAAAGGTATCCATAACCCCTTTTTTCAAACCAAAAGCTCCAAGGATTCCCATAATCGCTTGGTCAACCAAAAATGCCCCAAAGGTACCCATAATACCTTTGGTCAAACCAAAAGCTCCAAGGATTCCCACAATCGCTTGGTCAAACCCAAAAATGCCCCAAAGGTATCCATAACCCCTTTTTTCAAACCAAAAGCTCCAAGGATTCCCATAATCGCTTGGTCAACCAAAAATGCCCCAAAGGTACCCATAATACCTTTGGTCAAACCAAAAGCTCCAAGGATTCCCACAATCGCTTGGTCAACCCCAAAATGCCCCAAAGGTATCTATAATCTCTTTGGTTAAATCAAAAGCTCCAAGGATTCCCATAATCACTTGGTCAACCCAAAATGCCCCAAAGGTATCTATAATCCCTTTGGTCAAACCAAAAGCTCCAAGGATTCCCACAATCGCTTGGTCAACCCCAAAATGCCCCAAAGGTATCTATAATCCCTTTGGTCAAATCAAAATCTCCAAGGATTTCCACAATCACTTGGTCAACCTCAAAACGCCCCAAAGGTATCTATAATCCCTTTGGTCAAACCAAAAGCTCCAAGGATTCCCATAATCGCTTGGTCAACCAAAAATGCCCCAAAGGTACCCATAATCCCTTTGGTCAAGCCAAAAGCTCCAAGGATTCTGCACAATTGCTTGGTCAACCCCAAAAATGCCCCAAAGGTATCCATAATCTCTTTGGTCAAACCAAACACCCCAAGGGTTCTCGCCATCACTTGGTCACAAAAAACACCCCAAAGGTATCTATAATCCCTTTGGTCAAAATTGCCAATGATCCGTAAGAATCACTTGGTCCAACACCCATTCGGGTTAAACCAACCACAACGAATATTCAAAAACAACAAAATAATAAAAAATAACAAAAAAATTACATCTCACTTCCATGCATATCTTAAAAAAAAAAAAACAAAAAATAAGTTGCATTAGGCATCGCATACATACATTGCATATTTGCTGGTCATACAGGTCAAATGAACCATAAACTGTAATTAATTGACAATGCCATCATTTTTCACATTTTTCCACTTTGTAAATGATCCAATAAAAATAACGCCATACACATTTTCACCATATCATAGTCTGTTGTCTTCCAATGTCTTTAGGGTTTTCATCATTCGGCTGTCTTTAGATTTCTAGCCAAAAACTGTGCAAAGTCAGACCGATTTTTACAAGGTAGAGTTTACTTGGATCAAACTTGTTACATAGCATTCCAACACAAGTTAAAACACATAAAATTCCCAATTTGTGTAAATGAAATACGAAACCTTCAAAGTAGTCCAGGATACCATATAGTGAAAATGTTATCTCGCTCATCCCTCTGTGCGAATGACCCCAAGAATGATGAGAGTTGGGAAAAGGACAAGCATATTCCCTACCCAATTCCCCAACATAAACAGTGGTGTTAACATAAATAGTGGTGTTTACCACTGTCAAAAATCCCAAGTTGCAAACATCAAAAAACTACAAAAGTCAAAGTACATACTCCAAAGTTTGATATCAAAACCCTCAAAGTGCACACATCAAAAGGCACAAGAAATAGTGATCCTCATCACTCAAAATTCAAATCCCTTGCTCAAAATAAAAACAAAAAAAACAAAAATAAACAGTGATTTTTATCACTACATATGAGAGCAATAATCCCAATAAAACTGAATGCATCTCAAATAAGGAGATACAAACTGGAGTATGCCCACATGATCTGAATGCATCTCAAATAAGGAGATACAAACTTCATGCTTTAAAATATGTATTACTACCTTAAGGGTTGTTCAAAAGAAACTTGGATGGAATTCTCTTTAAATGTTTGAAATATGACTAACAAAAAATAATCATGGAGGATCAGTTGGTGGACATAGCTCAGGCAGGGTTACAACTTCAAATATTGTAAGAGTAGGCTATTATTGATCCACTATATACACTTATGCTTTTAAAATTACCCGGGCTTGTGAAAAATGTCAGAAGTATGTTGGAAGAACAAGAAATACTTTATATCCCCTAAGGCCTATACATATTGAGGAGCCTTTTCAAAAATGGGGTATAGATTTCATTGGGGTTATTAACCCTAATTCTTCAAAAAAGCATAAGTTTATCTTGACTACTACAGATTATCTTACCATATGGGTCCATTCTGACTAAGAAGGCATACTAGGAGGTTTCCATCAATTTTATGGAAAATTTGATTTTCAGGTTTGGAATCCCAAAAGCCTTGGTGAGTGATAATGGCCCTGCTTTCATAGGAACCAAGTACATTGATTTTACTAGCAAGTATGACATCACTATTAAAAATACTTCAAATTATTATCCATAAGGTAATTGACTTGCAGAATCTACCAATAAGAACATGTTAAGGATTTTGATGAGATCTCTTAAAGGTAATAAAAGAAGTTGGCATCTATTGCTGGACCAAGCTCTATGGGTATAAAGTATTACTATTAAAAATTCCATTAATAATTCTCCTTATACACTGGTATATGGAAAAGAGGTAGTTTTGCCAAGTCATTTAGATATTCCAACACTTAAGCTTGTCAGTACAGAAGAAGAGTTAGAGGGAGATCCTGTGAAAACTATGTTAACACACTTACTATAGTTGGAAGAGAGTAGAGCTCGAGCATATAAAAATTTTCAAAAATATTAATCAGATGTTAAAGCATGGTTTGATAAGAAATCCAGGTTCAGAAAATTCCAAGTTGAGGATTTAGTTCTCATATGGAATATTGATAGAGCAAATCCAGACAAGCATGAAAAGTTTGATTCTTTTTGGGATGGTTCTTTCAAAATAGTTGAAGCTAAGGAGTCTAATGTATTCCAGTTGGAAGGTCCACAGGGAAACATATAACCCATTCCGATAAATGGTTTTCACCTCAAGCCCTACTATGGGTAAGAAGTAATCTCATTGTAACATATGGATATACATTGTATAATTATTTTTCCTCCTTTCTGCACTTTGTATTTTGAATTCTTTTTTGCACTTTGTAATTGATTTTCTTCCAAAAAAATCTGAAAAAGAAAAAAATTGCAAAAAATGACTAAGTATTGGCAAAGTGCATAGTAATGTTCCATTCCACACATAGTGTTGTGTAATATTTTTTGGAATGTTGTTCCGCTCTCGAATCCACATCAAAGTATTCTGGATTTCTACAGAGTGGTGTATTGGATTCTATTTGGTATAAAGAAGGACAAAGGCAATGCCAGTCTGGAAATCTCTCAAAGCTAAAGATAGCCATAGTGGGACCAAGGTGGATTTTCGTGCATGAAATATTTAAGTACCAAGTGAAATCAAAAGGCTCTTAAGCCATCGAAACAGAATCAAATCAGGGCCAAACAACAAGTTCAAATTTGACACGTGGAGGCTAGAGAACATTCTTGCATTCAATACTAATGAATTTGTGCCTAGATTAAATAGTAGTTGAAGGGATGTGATGAGCTGGCAGTGCAATTTTAAAATTCAACCAATAAAAATATAGGATGCCACATTCAAGCCATCGAAGTAAATGATGAAAATTATTATGAAGTGTGCCAGTAGATATATCATGCAACAACCGCATTAATGGCTGACTATATGCAAACTCCAAAAGATAAAAGTGATGAAGGCATACGTGAGGCTCATTTGGAAATGATGAAGTAGTTATAAGGCAGAGCAATATTCTAAAAAATATTGTTCCTGCTAATTACAGTGAGCAAGGTCATACTGCTCCCAAGATGGCTCCTAAGAAATCACCCACCGAGACCATAAAGGATGTTCTGGAATTTGAAACTCTAGATAAAAATATGGTGGTGCCATACCTTGATAAAGTCGAAGCTGTGGTGGACATAAAAAAGAAAATCAGGGAGAGGACAAGGCTGAGAAGGAGCATGCATGACAAATATAATAAGAGGACTACTTTGTCAGTAGAAGGTAGATACTCCATCCTTTTTTATCTCTCTTTTTATATTTGTGATTATGTTCATCCCTGCCTTGATTTGGTAGCTCTGATAGTCAAATTTTATGACCCATTAGATAAGGCAGTAAAGACCCATGAGGGCAAAAACATTTTCAGTATCACTACTTCTTTTTGACATAAACAGTTTGCCCTAGGGGATGATCTGCTAGTAACATTGAAACCATTTAGGATCGTTGAACAAATTGGTTTTTACACCATAGAAAAGCAAGATAATGATGTTGAATCATTTAAGATTTGGGTTTATAAGAAGCGTAATACTAAACCCTAGGAAGAATTTCCTGAAGTCCCCATATCCATTTATAAATTTACAAACACTGTTCTGTTTTCTATGTTGATTTGCATGGAGGGTTTGGACTCCGATAGAATGGTTCATGGCTAGAAAATTGCCATCACATATTGTTTTTATAATGAATGAATGTATGAAAAGGATGTAGGAAAGAAAGGGACAAGAGTGATTTATTTTGACTGGCCAACTTTTCTCACCCAAAGGATACATGAGGAGCTAGTAAGCATGAAGAGGGGCACTAATGCTCCTAGTTTTAGGCATTGCTCAAATCTGGTATGGATGTTCTATGCTGCTATTAAATATAGAATGCAATGGATTCCGGTCAAGGATAAGACCAATGATGGGGAGTCCTTATCGGTATATTATTGGACGAGTCACTTAAGTAGTGAATCTTACTATTGATTCAATTTGGAATTTCTTGGACCTTCCCTCGAAATAATGTATCATAAATGCCCTATATTTCCATCCTTGGTCAAGGAGATTTTGAGGGCTAAGGATGCAGAAGAATGAGACTGGTATTTATTAACTTAGGGCACTATCATCCGTTGTATGGTTTCATGGGTAAACCCTTCCTCGTGCCCCATTTCATTATAAAGAGGGTTTTTTCCCTAGAATATCTAAGGCAGATAGAGTACATTGATGCAAACTATGGATCTGGAAGGAAGATAATTTTTTTACTTACCCACCGCACTTTGAATGACATCACCATCACCAATAAGGGTCAGAGCTAGTAGGTAGACCAATACATTGACAGGTTAGGTATATTTATATTCCCCAAAGGTAGAGATATGACTCTGACAACATTTTCACTACAAGGAATAAAACCTTAAATGATGATAAGGCTTATAAGCTCAAAAATAAGCCCAGGGCTCATTTTGAGCAAGGTATAAACAATGATGAGACTACTCTTTTGGAGTGGAATGTCTCAAAGATGGACCAGTTACCCCCCTGGTTGGATTTTTGAGCAGATTGTTGATGTTGATCCTAACCATAAGTGAAGTCATCGGATTATAGAAGCTACAATTAAAAATATTGAAGCTGAATTTGTAAAAAGGAATGAGCCTCTACTAGAGGCTAAGTCTGCAAAGAAAAAGGGTCCCCACCTGATGCTAAGTCTACGAAGAAAAATGATCATCAACCTAAGGATGAAACTACATAAGAAGAAGAAGAGAAGGAAAATGGACCATGGAATGTAGCTAAAATAACATATTGGTAGAGAATGAGGATTGAGATTGAAAATCCCATGTCCAAGTTTAGAATGAAAAATGATAAATAATTTTCAAGGAGATATAATAAAAAAATTATGACTTAGAGGCAAAAGGATGTCAAGGACATTGTATTAATGATCGAAAAACCATAAAATCCCTCAGGATCCTTCCTCCCACCTACAGATCAAGAGGATCAATCAGGATATCCAGGAACTCCTTTGACAATGGCTGTAGTAATGAAGACTTTTAATCCTACCACTAAGCAGGTGAAGAAGTATCTTGAGGGGGCTAATTCGATGAGCAAAATGTAGTATTCTAAAGAAAAATCTGTTAGTACACTAGTCATTGAAACAATATCCAGACCTAAAATTTTAGCTCTAGGAGGATAGCCTCCAGACACAGATGTTGACTGGAAGAAGAAGGATAAAAGTTTAGGTTCAAATCACTTTATTTTACCCCTGCAATGTCTATTGAGATACGTCCCATTGCTGAATAATCACTACTTTTTGGAGTAATACAAGAAGATGTATTGGAATAATATTTTGAATATGATATGGTTGATTTTGAATTAGTTCATAGAAGGACTAAGAGAACCCCAAAAAGAGAGGAGAGAGAAATTTTGAAGAAACAAAAAATGGATATGGAGGAAATTGCTAAAGAGGTAACTAATTTGGCCATGGAAGAATTGATTGATCAAGAGCAATAGCTAGAAACAACAGCTAAATAGAAACATCCTACATATGTAGGTGAAGGTATGGTTTCTAATCCCTCTTCTCCTCTTCATCTCCATGAATCCCCAAAGGAACCTCCCTCAATTTATAATCAAGAAAATGTGGTAAATGTACCTCCTACCTCTCACAGTCCACCCCATATTTCATCAAATTCTATGGAGATACAAGTTAGTTCTATTTTGTGACAACCACCTCAAACCCCACCTTCCACTTCTAAGGTTTCTACTTCAGCAACCACCATCGTTCCACCTCCATATTTTTCATCACCACCATAAATGGGACACCCTGTTCCAAGTAAATACATCCATTCCAATTTCACTCATGTATATGTATCTTTGAGTTTACCTGTATCTACAACAATGGTAGTTATAGAGTCCACTGCTGTAACATAGGTTGTTGTAGCTATATCTTCACCCCCACTAACAACAAGTCAGTCTACCCTATTTTTAATATCATCATATCCCTTGGATACTGGTTTTTCAAAACTTGTTACTATACCAAAGTAGCAGGCAGCCACTCAAAGCATAAATGATTACTGGTCCAAAAATCTTGCCAAGCCTTCCAACAGGATGGTTGTGTCAAGAAAAAGTATGTATGTTGACCCTATTACTAGGCAAAGGGTATCAAGATCTATGATTCCGCTAGTAAGTAAACCTAAGAATGAAATGACTATTCAATATTATTGAGTGGAGGAGGTCATAGAAGATATTGACAAGATCCCTATTGAATATGAGCTAGTGATAGCCAAATCCCACTTAGATACCTTCTATGTGAAAAATGATATAGCCAAAGAGAAGGTGGATAAGTTGAAAAAACAAGTTGAAAAGCTTAAAAAAGCCTTAATGATCAAAATGATATAGAAAAATCTCTGATGAAGGAGGCCAAGGATTGGAAAGAAAAGTTTCAAAAGGCCAATAAGTTGAAGAACCAATTAGAAGAACAGAAGAAGCTGAATGAATATCAAACAAAATAAATTCAGAACTTAAAGCATCAGCTTCAGATTGATAAGGCTAAATCCTCAAGCTTTTCTAAGGATGATTTGAAGAATATTAATAAGGATTTTCTTTCTCAGGTTCAGGAAAAGTGTTCAATACTTCAACTTATTATTGATTATCTTGACGATGCCAACCGATTACTCTCCACCATTCAGAAGGATTTGGATCAAATCATTGGAGAGTTGCAGCCTATGGTAATTACGACAAAACACATGTACATTTTGGTTTATAGAAGACTCAATAATGCTACAAAACCAATTCCCAATAAAGAATAGAATTTTGCTGGAGTTGCTACAAAAATAGTGGTTAAAAAGCATAGGGCAGTTCAAAGGGCTTAGCTATTGGTTGACATGATGGACAGAGGGATTAAAGATATTATTGAAATAAATGAGGAAATGATTTAGGTTAGTTTTAAAGGACTTTGGAAGGAGGATCACAACTTATTATCTATGGAAGAATTCTAGTAAAGCATCAATGAGAATTTACAAGATGAAGCTAGAATTGATTCATTGGAAGAGCCACTATCCCAAGAACAAGATGCCAAAATGATTATGGATTGTACCCAGTTGAGAGATATCATGGAATATCTGGTGACTAGAGGGAATGCTCATAACTATGAGGATGTTGGATAATTACAATATGTTTATAATTAGCTTAAAGAAACATCAAAGAAGAAGATTGGAAACATGCTATAGTCCCTAGAATCAATGATCCAATTGTTTGGAGATACCTTTAGTGAGGTTAATCAGAAAGTGCCTGATCTATAAGAAGGAGGAGAAGAAGAAGAAGTAGATGAATAGGTTGTGGAATAAGGAGAACAATATGGAATAGTTACAGGACCAGAAGGGGCTCACACTTAAGTCATTTCTTTTTGTACATATACATAAGTTTTGCATTTATGTTTTTACTCTGATAATTTGTCCAAAATAAGCAATAAAGGCATGAAGCCCATAGAGTAGCAATTTTTGTATGAAGGTATTATTTGAAATAAGGCTTTATAAATGGGGTAAATTTATATATATTTCTAAATACAGTAGCAATAATCGGTATTTACGGATCAGTGTTATGTATTTTTGGCATCACTTCGATATGAATCTCTACTCTCTCATAAAATTGATAAAAAAATTAGAGAATACTATTTATATGGAAGTTATTCTATAAAGTATATATTTAGAGAAGTATATTTGACTTCTAAGGCCCAAAGGATAAGACTCTGAGTTCGATTGGCTTTGCAAGCAAATCCACCCGAGAGGTGCCAGAATGTAGGCCCAAAATGACCACATACTTAGTAAAATTTTGTATAATTTTACCTAAGTGATAGATTCATCATTCTGCATACCTTGCAGTGCACTTTGAAGTGGATCCACAAAAAAGAATATGAACCTGCCCAACACTTAGTGAATTTTTCATACTTGAAGCGATTCCAGGCAATTTTTTTTCTAGCTTCGTAATAGTGGTGGGTCTCAAATATGTAAAAGTCTATGAGTAAGGATGGCGCCAGTGATAAAAAATATGGATTGACATTCTTGCAAGTGGATAAGTATGGGAATACTTGATTCTGGGAAGTTATTTTGTTTTTTTCGGCTCTGGATTGGCACTACCCTCAAATCCACAAAAGTTTCAAGGAAACGGTGACATCAGTAGCAAAGAAGTGCGGATTTGTGATTCGGAGGATGAATGGAGTGTTTCATTTCTGGAATGATGACAAGGTGGGACAATATAATGATGAAGGTGCAGATTCACAATAAGAGGTTGTATGACTAACCCCAGACCCAAAATGGTGACAAGGTAGAGTTTTTCATCCTGAAGGCTATCTAGAATGGAGGAGTTACTTCACACAAGGACATCCTGGATTGGTGATTACATAACAATGCACTTGTTTTTCCCATAATGGAATCCACAAAAGTAATAAGGAAATGATGACATCATCAACATTCTAATATGGATTGAAGAAGACTATGTGGAAAATGGTGTATTCTGGGAAACAAAGGTCAAATTCGTTGTTTAGATTTCAAAGGTCTGGATTGGAGATTTTACAACTTTTGATTCAAAATAATGAAATCACCAAAATTTTAAAGCAGAATGGCATTGTATCGTCCTGGCAATCTTTGATAAGCTTATATCAGATTGAATCTAAACCATATGATGGGGAGAATCAACGGTGGAGGTTGTATTGACAAATTTTAGATGTTTAAATAACATTTCTCCATCAGGTTGGTAACAGTTAGTTGGGAGACGAATCATCGAAGGTTTTTCTAGAAAATCGAACCAGATGTGGTTACAGATCGACAATAGCGGATGACTCCCAAGAAGAATCGACGAAAGGACATGATTCCCAAAAACTTGAACTTTAATTTTGTCGAGTGACCAGCAAGTTGCAGAGGCCTTGAGCTACTATGGAAAACCATTTTTAGTAGATTTATTGAGGGATGAACTAGTAAGCAGATGCTAGCTAGATATCTTTGTTGCACTGTCAAAATAAGATCTTTGTAATGCTTCTTGATTATTTAAATTTTGCAAAACTATAAGTAGAGGTCGAACCCTCATTTTTAAGGGTCGGCTCTAGCATGTTTTTCTGTGCTACTTTAAATATTTTTTAAAAGCTAATGAAAGGAGAATTACATTGATCTTCACCCCAAATATGTGTTCTCATGATTAATATCAGAGGTTCGGATTCTTTAGTTGTATTTTTGTAAATGCTTAAATGGTTAGTTTATACCTAATTAATGGATTACTAGCTGCTAAAGTAATTGAAATCTACTTCTGAGTTTGTTCTATATTTTTAGGGAGTGCATTTTTGTAAAATATAGGTACTTGTGAATTCTATTATTTGGATTATCACTATCTAGATATTGAAATTGTTTGCTACAATATTTCTCTATTGTGCATTAATGAATAAGTAACAATATGATTTGAGATAATTTTTGTCTAAGCATGTATCTTTGGTATGGTTTTTAAGAGCTTCTTATGGTATTGCAATGTTGTTAACCTATCCGTACACTTTTATTCACATTTATCTAACCCTAATCCTCTCTTATCGTAAACTTCAAACCCTAAGTGAGCATAATTGTGTCAACAACCTATTAAGTTGAAAAAGAACCATCCTACTCTGGAGGTTAGATCATAAACCCCTATTCTGGCCCATCCAATGTTGATTATTGAGTTGTAGTTATCCGGTGCAATATTGGATAAAAAATAGGAAGATAGATAGGCACAATATCGAGTGAAAACTTGGCGCAATTCAGTGCCCAATAGTAAGAAAGGAAAGTTATATTTGAAAACCCTAATTAAAGGTTAGGATGTCCTAGCCAATAGTATAGATAAGAGGAAGAACATATATTTGGGTAGTATGAAAGGAAAGTTATATTTGAAATTTCTAATTAAAATTTAGATGTCCCAACTAAATTATAGATTCCCAAGTTGGAGATAAGAGGAAGAATGAATCTATGGCAAGTTGTATCAATACAATAAATGTTGCACCAAAATTTATTATCAGGGATGAGATGATGAGCATGATAAAATTGTTCTTAAAAACATAGGATTAATATGTGTGTTGGATATATATTGGCCAAGGTTTATACAGATTGAAAATTATCAAGTGGAAGTGGGGATTGAATTCAAATTACTCTTTGAATTTTCTTCGTAATATTTTTTCCTTTTCATGTATTTGGATATAAATAGTGGGTGGTGGCCCATGGTTTAGGTGGAAAGATGCCTTTTATTTAAGGCCATGGAGTGAAATTTTTTATTAAGATAAAAACTATAAAAATATTTTGGTGTGGGATATATTTTTTTACACTTCTTGTCAAGATCAAAGACTCTAATAGCAAATTGTTACTAAATCAAATGTGGTGAACGCATGCAAATTATCTCACAATAACCTTTGATTTTTTATGATTATCTTAGGGCTTTTAAAATTAAAAGGGATGTGGATTTGTTCCTTAGATTGAAGTTATGGGGTTTTGATTTAAGGAATGGATGAATTGTTTGTTTAAATATTAAAAGGGGTGTGATTTTAATGTTTTAAACAATAAATGATTTAATTGGATTTTGTGAATGGAAAAAGATGTGGATTTATTCTTTAGATTGAAGTTATGGGGCTTTGGTTTAGGGAATGAAAATAAAAGGATTTTTTTAGAGGTTAAAGGTATGGGACTTTATCACTTTAAAAGATGAATGAATCTGATTAAGTTAGGCCTTGTTCTAAGTAGCATATGTTGGATGACTTTCTAAAGGAATTTGAGAGGTGAAGATAAAAGTAAAGGATCTTTTATGATATCCATTATGTATTAGATGGTTGGAAAATTATTTATATTTTGTATAGTTGCAATTTGGCAAAGTAAATGAGTAGATGCATTTAAAGGTATGCCTATCCTAGACCATTAGTACCCTGATCCCCTACTACCCTCAAAGGATCAATGGGAAGCAAGGAGAAGCAAGGAGTTCAATAGAAGTTAGGTATAGGTAATTGTATTTTATATTGCTTTACTATGCTCAAATATATTATAATTGTGGGGATATATCCCCAATATAGATGCTATAATATTCCTTAGAGTAAGAAGGAATTAATATGCAAATTTTGATGCAATAATTGTTCATTGTATTAAAGAAGGTATTTTTACTTTATGGTTGTAATTGTTTATGTTATGTAGATGATTATTTTAAAAGTTAGTCTTGCTTGTGTTCTAGATGCTTGGTAATTGTTTTTTGGTAATGTGGTATCTAGTTGTATCATTGTTTGGATTGCTTGATGTTAGAAATCTAAGTGTAGAGTTCTAGGGTGAATTCAAAGGTGACATAAGGGAATTGAGAACTCCCTTAGGGTGAACAAAGGAGACCTAAGGGAATTGAGACCCCCTTAGGGAGATAAAGGACTAGGTTGTGGAGAGACTACATTTGAGTTAAGATAGCTCATCGTGGAGATGAGATAGATAGCTTAACTCATAATACTCGTATCATGCCTACACATGATGATTTATGTATGGAATTGAGATGCATGTATACCTTTGATGTATGAAGGGTGATAAGTGTACTCATCAAGAATGATGGGAAAGGTAGACTTATATGTAGTAACACATGATATGCCTACACAGATAGACTTGTGTTAGGGTACCTCATGATATATAGCTTTTAAGAAAACTTAGGAGATCAAGACTTTAGGAAAATAGTGGTTTGGTTAGGGGTTCATGAAGAGTTCATGTACCTCTCTCCATAGTAAATTTTTTTTTTCTTTTATTTTTCTATTTTTTTGTTTGTTTATTTTTTGGGTCGTTACATTTGGTATCAAAGCGCTAGATATGAGGTTATAGAGCTTCTATGTTTGCTAAGGGAAATAATATGAATCCACTGAAGGCTTGCTTAAAGTAAAGGCTAAATCTGGGATGATTTAGGATACCCTATTTGCTAGGATCTAACGGGATTTAACCCCAAGAGTGCAAGGATGTTAGGATACCTTAGTATGGGCTTTGGTATCAGTGCCATACCCTAGCCTAGGATATTACCCTAGTTAGATTGGTTAATGCATATAGGAAGAGAACTCTATAATATGGCTTGAATTAGAGTTACAACTTAAGATGAAACTATAATCTAATCATCTTTCTTGGATGGAATCATGTTGATATGCCACCTAAGACTAGAAGAGGGAGGTATATACCTAGAAAAACTCAAAAAAGTAATGTCAAAGAATAAAAATAGGAGTTTGAACCAAAAAATCCCAATAGGAAGGTAGAAGACCTCGTTGCTACGATCATTACTATGCAGGATTAGATAAGACAGTTGTTAGAGATGGTTGCAAATCAGAATTTACAAGTTCATGGTTGAAAGACTGATCTAGAAAGTAAACTAAATATAGAACAAGTACAAGCTAGAGCCTTAGCAAAAAAGGAAACAACTAGGGACATGAAAAATATTAGTATCTCTAATTTTGATGGAGAGGGAGATGGTGATGTAGTGGAAGCATGGCTAAGAGAAGCTAAGGTTTACTTTACGATAAAAGGTTACTCATCAGGAACCCAAACACTTTGGGATACAATTAACCTAGAAGAGGCTGCTCTAGAGTGGTGGGAAACCCACTATGAGGAAACTAATATTGAACCCATTTTCACCCCATGGGAAGAATTTATAAATATATTTAAGAAGATATTCCTAATGGAGAATTTTTATGCCTTAAAAAATGAAGAATTTTCTGGTCTTAGAAAAGGAACCAACATAGTAGAGGTGTACTACAAGAAGCTGGTAATATTGTTCAAATGTGTACCTATTTATAATGAGAAAATGTGGGTTCACAAGTTCATTCTTGGATTGGAATCTAGGTTAAATCATGGTGTGTAAATGCAGGAGCCTAAATAACTATAAAAGGCATATGACCTAGCAAAGAAAGTAGAGTCACACTTATGTTATATATATGAGACTTTGCCTGAGCAAGATCGATAGGAGTTAAAGAAGAGGAATCGTGTTGGGTTTGTAAAATGGGAGTTTGATCAAGAGTGAAAGGCTAAGAACCCCCAAAATCTTGAGAATAAATCTTATGGAGATAATAAGAAGTTCAATAAGAACTTTTGTAAGAAGTATAACAAATCCAAAAACACAAAACCTCAACCACAGAAGTCGTGGGCTTCAATTCCAGTAGTTAAGAACAAAAATGAAAAAATTGAAAAATAATAAGGACCCAAGGAAGGGTGCTACAATTTCCAGAGATCTCATTACTACAACCAAAATCCATATCAAGTAGGGTCTAGCACCACTAATGTGAAAGAGAAGGAACTAGAACATCAAATTTATGCCACAATCGGGAAGCAAAATCTAGAGGGACAAGCCATCCCATTATTGGTGAAAGGTAAGGTTATTAATAAAACAGTAAACATTTTGATAGATAGTGGAGCCACTGATAGTTTTATTTCATCTAGTCTAGCAAGGAATGTGTTAGAAAGATATAGATATTTGGCTCAAGGGTGGAAGGTTGAGTACAGTTCTGGACAGACCTAATTGGTGAGCCAGTGCTATATTATGGCAAAAATCACTCTATCAAGTGGAACTATAGATGGTTGTTTGTATGTAGCTCCCTTACATGCTTTTGATATGATCCTAGGTATGGATTAGCTGTAGGATCATAAATCCTTGGTCAATTTTAAAGACCGATGGATTGAGTATTTATAAGAATGTGGAAGGAGAATGAGAGTTCATAGTGAGCAAGGGATTTTTAAACTACAGATGTTGTATGCTATTGAAGTTAAAAATTCCCTAAAGAAAGAAGGAATAATGTATGTGGTAAAACTTAATAAATTGGAAGACCATGAAAAAGGATAAATACTAAGACAACACCCGATCCTACAAGATTTTTAGGATGTGTTTCGAGAAGACCTATCGGAGCTACCTCCTGCATGGAAATTTGATTTCACAAAACTTATTATGGGATCTGAACCTATTTATAGATCCCCATATAGGATAAATCCAACTAAAATGCATGAACTGAAGGTTCAATTGCAAGGATTATTGGATAAGGGTTTTATAAAACCAAGTTTCACTGTGGGGCACACTAGTTTTGTTCATGAAAAAGGATGGTTCGCTATGATTGTATATTTACTACAGGATGTAAAATAAAGATACAATAAAGAATTGGTAACATTTACCTAGGATTGAAGATTTATTTTATCAACTAAAATATGCCAATGTGTTTACTAAGATCAATTTAAGGTAGGTCCAATGTGTAGACCAATTGGTTCATCCAAACCCCATAAGGGGGGCAGAGGTCCAAGGTTCAAATATCGGGTCTCATTAGACTAAACTCTTGTCCCTTTCCTGGTTCTTTCAACGGCGTAAAAGGTTTAAAATTATTGTGGCATAGTGGTTATAGGGGCGGACTTCGCGAAGATCTATGTGGCGACTTCTGGGGTAGACAACGCAGAATACTGTGGTGGCCATAAAAGCCGGGCAGCCTGCCCGCATTCGTGGCGGCTACCGATTCCACCATGTAAATTAAAATTAAAATAAAATATATCAATTTAAGGTCAGGGTATCACCAGTTAAGGATTTGTAAGGAAGACACTCACAAGATGACATTTAATACTAGGTATGGGCATTATGACTTTACTATTCTATCCTTTGGACTTACTAATGTCCCAACTCCTTTAATGAACCTAATGAATAGTATGATCTAAATATATTTGGACCAGTTTGTCCTGGTATTCCTTGATGATATCCTTATATATTCTCGAGATAAAGAGGAGCATGATAAAAATCTTAGGATTGTATTGGAATTGTTAAGGAAGAATCAACTTTATGGAAATCTGACGAAGAGTGAGTTCTATGACCCAAAGGTATGATATCTTGGAAAAATTATATTAGAAAAGAGGATCATTGTGGATCCAAAAAATATAGAGGTTCTTATGAATTGACCACCCCCTACTAATGTTACTGAAGTGTGAAGTTTTATGGGGTTAACGGGCTATTATAGACGTTATATAAAGGACTACTCCAAGATTGTTTGACCCATAAAAAACCTTTAGAAGAAGGGGAAAGAATTAAAATGGTCAAAAAAGTGTGAGGCTTCCTTCGAACTACTAAATCATAAGCTTAATATGACACCAATATTGAAGGTTCTTGATCCCCAGGGAGACTTTTCAATGTGCACTAATGCATCGATAGAAGGGTTGGGTGGGGTGCTCTCATAAGAAGATTCAATAATGACATATACTTCAAGGAATCTCAAAAAACATGAAGTTAATTATGCTATGCATGATTTAGAGCTAGCTTTAGTGGTGCATGCTTTAAAATTTTGGCATCACTACTTAGTGGGAATACCCTTTGAATTGAAAATCGATCATCAAAGTCTGTGGTATATATTCACCCAACCAATATTCAATGTAAGATAGAGAATATGTGTGGAATTTATTGCTGAGTACGATTTTGATATTGAGTACATAAAGGGAAAATAGAATAAGGTAGCGGATGTTTTAAGTAGAAGGAAATATATAGCAGCCATAGCTAGAATTCACATGGACCTGATGGAATGAGTGAGACAAGAGCAATCTCAAGATGACTATTGCCAAGGATTTCGAGTCAATATGGATAGATATCCTAAAGGAAATAAGGAATTTAGTGTGAAAGATGACTTTCTATGTTATAAGGGAAGAGTCGTCATACCCAATATGGGCATTCTGAGGAACTTGATAATGTAAGAAGCTCATAGATCTCCTTATTCTACTCATCCAGGAGGAGCCAAAATATGATAAAATATGAAAAAAACTTTATTTTGGGTAGGTATGAAGGACATCACATATTTTGTTGCTCGATGCCTCAAATTTTAGAAAGTCAAGGTGGAATTCCAACATCCTGCAGGAAAACTATATTTGCTTGATATACCTACGTAAAAATTATGAGTTATATCTATGTATTTTATAGTAGGTTTACCCAAAACTCGGTATCAACATGATGCCATCTTTGTAGTGGTCAAAAAATTAACTAAGGTTGCCCACTTCATATCAGGAAATAACAAGGATTATGCTTAGGTGGTGGCTAGCAGATTTGTCAAAGAGGTATTCCGATAGCATGGATTTCTTGAGGTGATCATCTTAGATAGAGACTCCAAATTCACTTCTAAATTTTGTAAGTCCCTTCATAGTGTGTTTAGCACGAAATTGAATATGATTTCAACATACCACCCTAAAAAGTATGGCCAAATCAAGTGGGTAAACCAAGTTTTGGAAGACATGCTTCGCATGTACTACATGGATCAAAAATATCATTGGGAATATTATCTATATTTGGTAGATTTTACCTATAATAATGGACATCACTCCTTGCTAGGAATGACACATTTTGATGCCTTGTATGGATTAAAGTGTAGAACACCATTGTCTTGGGTTAGCCTATAGGATCGAGTTGAGATTGGTCTAGAAATGGTCAGGGTAATCGAAGAGTGGTTAATGGAAATTATGTAAAGGCTTAAATAATTTGCGAATAGGTAGAAGAGTTATGAAGATCTAAAAAGTACTCCCAGAGAGTATTATGTTGGAGATAAGGTGTTCTTAAGGGTTAAGTCAAATGGATCCATGCTTTGTGGGACCCTTTGAGATCACGAAAAAGATTAACCCAGTTGTATACTGACTTGAATTACCACCTAATCTATCCAAAATCCATGACAACTTCCACATATCCTTGCTTAGAAAGTATGTTGTTGATAGGGTTATGAATAAGGGGTCGGCCCCAAAATGTATTTATAAAATTTAGCGAATCAGTTTCAAAATTTAGGTGAATAGTGTCCAAACACATGTAGAAGGTTCACTATTATTAGGAGTAATGTTGGAAATTTAAACTTAAAATGGTCAAATTATTATAAAATTGGGGCAAATTGACCCAAAAAAAATTATACCCAATTTTTTTTGGCTAATGGGCCCTGGTCAAGGGTCCCAAATATTAGCCAATTCCAAATTTTGAAAATCCAAATTTTAGCCAATTTGGCAATAAATAGACACTATGCATAACCTTGGTTGCTGACCCTGAACATGTGTGGGATATTTCTAATGCAGATGGAAAACCTAAAGGCCATTGAAGTACTACTGATAAATATTCTTGAGTTTCATTCCAAGTCTCTATAGAATTGGACTCTCGAATAGTGTAAGGTCTAGTGGGACCAGTTCTCTATGAAAAATGCCACTTGGAAGAAAGCAAAGGTTATGCAAATACATTTTCCCTTTCAATTTGAAACTTTATTATGTAATAACTTTTATTTTTAGTGTTGTTAAAACCAAGAAAAATTGGAAACACCGAGGACAATATTTAATTCTCGTGGGGTAGGATGTCATGACCCTCCTTAGTTTACTTTATAGCACAAAGGAACAATGCATTAACCTATGGTGTGGTGATACTTAGTTTGAACAATTGTACCAACTATATGATGTTTAGTTTATTTGTGAAGGGCATGTTATTGCCAATATATTTCCAAGTGTGCAAGATCTGATATACTCATGTGTGGTGTCACTTGATGTCTTAAATGTTAGAAGGTTAAGGTTAAACACAAGCATCTTGTAGGATAATTGTACTATCATGATATACCTACGCAAAAATGGAAGGTTACATTGATGGAATTGATAGTAGGATTACCCAAGATCAAGTATCAATATGATGCAATCCTTTTAATAGTTGATATATTGACTAAGATTACACATTTCATACCAGGGAACATCAAGGATGATGCTCAGGTAGTTTCTAGTATACTTGACAAGGAGGTATTTTGATTGCATGGGTTCCTTGAAAAATCATTTTAGATAGAGATTCCAAATTCACTTTTATGTTTTGGAAATCCTTACATTGTGTGGTAGATATGAAATTGAATTTGATATTGGCATACCATTTTGAGATATATGGTCAAGAAGAAAGGGTAAATAAAGTACTAGAAGATATTATCTACATATACTACATGGATCAAAAATCTCATTGAGAAGACTACCTACACCTTGTAGAGTTTACCTACAATAATGGACATCAATCCTCTTTAGAGATGGCTCCTTTTGATGCCTTGTACGACCTAAAGTGTAGAAAACCATTGTTTTAGGACAACCTAAAATATCGAGTTGTGATTAGACCTAATATGGTCAGATAAATGGAGGATCAATTAAAAGTAATTAGGAAAATACTTAAGAAAATTGTTGTTTGATATGAAATTTATATTGATCTGAAAAGGACTCTAAGAGAGTACTCTATAGGAGACAAAGTGTTATTAAGGGTTAAATCAATGAAGAATGTTATTAAATCCACAAAGTTAGATTCTTAGTTTGTGGGACACTTTGAGATCACTAAGAATATTAGCTCGGTTGCATACTGATTTACTTTACCATATAACATATCAAATATCTATGATACCTTCTACATTTCCACAATTAAGTAATATGTTATTGATCTTGTGGGATGTGTCTAAATTACACATGTCAAAACTAAAGGCTATTGAAGTGATGCTAGTGAATATTATTGAGTTTTGTTCTAAGTCTATGCAAAAATAGATTCTTGAGCAATGTAAGGTCTAGTGGGACCATTTTTATAAAAGAAGTGCCACTTTGGGAGAAAGTGGAGGATATGCAAAAAAAATTTCCTTTCTTGTTTGAAAATGTAATGTAAATAACTTTTTATTTTCGAAAAAAATATGAAACACCCGGGATGGTGTTTAGCCTCAAGGGGATAGGATGTTATGACCCTCCCTAGTAGGATTTATGGCGTGAAAAAATATGTATTTATTAATGATGTTTTGATACTTAGTTTTGTGAAAATGAATAGTTGTGCGATGTCTAAATTTAAATTTTGGAATAATATGGTACTACTGATAAATTTTCAATGTGCAATATCAGGTACGCTCATTGATGGAAAAAATTGAATAATCCACCAATAAAGGGGTACTTGAAGTAGAGTAAGTGAGTATTATGGTGGTTTGGGGTAACATGGATGACTACAATTAATATAGGAATACATTATTGTTTATGGATAATCATCAACTAGCCAACCACCAAGAGCCATAGTTGATAGCCTCATAGATATAATAAATTCTCTAGTTGAGATGGGTGACTAGGTCAATGGAAAGATTCCCTATTTGTTTGTTGCATATGATTGGTTGTATTTTACTTCATCACTTTGTTGCATCATTGGTTTTGATAAAGTGTGCATAAGTTTGAATACCTTAAAATTACTTGGTTACTGAAAGAATAACATGTAACTAGTTGCTAGATAAAAGAACCTATCTATAAACATGAGAATATAATTTAATAATAACATAATTTTATTTAAATATAAAAGAAGAATTTAATTTAAATAAAAATAGAATTTTATTTAAATTAATAATTAAAAAAAACAATCTATTCTAAATAATAATAGAATTTTATTTAAATTCGTAATAAGAATTTTTTACCATAGTATAATTATATTAAAGTTTTTATATTTGGTAAAACATCATTTTAATTAAAGATAGAGATTTAATTATATTGAAATGTTAGGGAGGTATTTTCTTCTCCTTACCATTTGTTTCATTTAATAAAGTATAAAACTTTAGTGTGCAAGAAGTTTATAGCCGACAATTGAGAAGGAAGAGTCTTCAATAGGGTTATGCATAATGGGTCGAACCCAAAATGTATTTGTAAAAAATAGGTGAATCTATTTTGAAACTATGGTGAATCTTGGCTAACCTCATATCGGAGGAAATGCCAAATTACCTTAGTTTTTGAAAAAAATTTGGAAAAAATGGTGAATTTGACAGTTTTGGCCAAATCGGGTGGAAAATGAGATCTAGCCATGGGTCAGTGCAAAAAATGGTTTGGCCTTGAACTAGGTGTATAATATACTATGGTATTATAAAATGATATTGGTTGTGGAGCTTGATTCTCTATCTAATTTGGATTCCTTGTTTTTAGTCACATTTGGACCCACTCCATGAAAGGATGGGGTGTAGGGTGGCACTAGTCCCCCTACTAATGTTACGATGGGGGGCTAGGGGGAGCCCTCCCTGGTGGGGGTTCAGGGGTAGTGCCATCGAATCCAAAAATAGATCTATTTTTCCATTTGTAAAATAGGATTTGGTAGTCCATCCAGATGCAAAATAGGGTCTGGATATCAGTTTGATGCAAAACAAGGTCCAGTCTAGTGCAAAATAGGGTCTAAATATTAGCTTGGTATAAAAAATGGTCCATCCTAGTTTAAATAGGGTTTGAAAATTATTTTGGTGTGGAATAGGGTCCAGATATTGACCTGGTGTAGAACAATATTTGATATGGTGTAAAATAGGGTTTGATCTAGTGTAAAATAGGGTCCAAATATCAACCTAGTGTAGAACATGATCAAATCTAGTGCAAAATAAGATTTGAAAATTGGATTGGTGTAGAAAAGGGTTTGAAAATTGACCTGGTGTAAAATAGGGTCTAGTGTGGTGCAAAATAAGGTTCAGATATCAGCCTGGTGTAAAACAAGATCCAGCTTGGTGCAAAATAGGGTTCAAAATATGTTTGGTGCAAAATAGGGTTAAAAAATTAGCTTGGTGTAGAATAAGATCTGGTCTGGTGGAAAAAAAGATTTGAATATTGGCCTGGTATAGAACAAGATATGACCTATTGGAAAATAAGGTCCAAAAATCAACTTGGTGCAGAATAGGGTCCAAAAATTGACTTGGTGCAGAACAGGGTTTGATATGGTGCAAAACAGGGTTTGAATATCATCTTGGTAGAGAACAGGGTATGTCCTAGTGTAAAATAATATTTGAAAATTATTTTGGTGTAGAACAAGATCTAAAAATCAACCTGGTGTAGGAAAAGGTCTGGTCTAGTGCAAAACATGGTTCAGATATCGATCTGGTGTAGAATAGGGTCCAACTTAGTGCAAAATAGGGTTCAAAAATTAGCTTGGTATAGAACAATGTATGAAAATTAGCTTGTTGTAGAACATGGTATGGTCTGGTGCAAAATAGGGTCTGGATATCAACCTAGTGCAAAATAGGGTCCAAATATCACCTTGGTGTAGAACAAGATCTGGCTTGGTGTAAAATTGATGTAGAACAAGGTCTGGATATCACCTTGGTGCAGAACATGGTTTGGTAGTCCATTCAGATGTAAATTAGGATCTGGATATCGATATACTATAGAAAAGGGTCCATTATTCTATTCAAAAGTTGAACAAGATCTAGATATCAACCTAGTGTAGAAAAGGGCTTGGATATTGGCATGGTGTAGATCAGGGTTCAAATTGATGCATAACATGATCCAATCAATCATAAAAATAGATCTGATATGGTATAGAATAGGGTCTAGTCTTGTCTAGTGGTAAAAAATATTTGATCTAGTGCAGAATAGAGTTTGATCTTGATTAGTGCTGAATAGGATCTGATATGGTGTAGAAATGGGTTCACTCCGGTACAGAAATAGGTCTAGTTTGGTGCAAAACCAGGTCAAGATATCCATCTAATGTAGAATAGGGTATGAAAATAAAAAAGTATCACTGGGGTGTTAATTATATATAGTGGTATACTTGGTGAATTGGGTGGGATAATTTAAAATTTTTTAAATTTTATGACAAAAAGGATCCTCTATTTAGGCAGGATTGCTGACAAAGTTTTTAAAAAATCCGTAATACTATTATCAACACACGATGAACTAACACCTTAAAAAATTCCAAAAATTTTGGGCCAAAGGGACGACATTCGAGTCCCCAAAATAGCAAATTTAAATTTTGAAAATGCAAATATTAGCCCAGTTGGCAAATATTCACCATTGTGTATAACCTTGGCCTTTAATAACACGGTTTGGGAATAAGGAAACAATGGTTTTTAAATTCAAAATATTTGGTGACTACCTATGTGAGATAAAAGTAAGTTGTGGAAGACATGATAGGATGGTTGAGAAGCAAGTGGATAGAGGATTTGGGATACATGTGAAGGAGGGTGAAGGAAAAACAAGAGGGGAAGAGAACGACGGATGAATGCAGAGGAGGGAGGCAACAAAGAGAAGAAAATGGACTTTCAATGGAATTTATGGACAACTTAAATGGAGTTGGGCATATTAGAAAGAACCATCTCCAAGTTTGTAGGTCATTTTAATAAATTGCTTTTCATTGCTAGTTTTAATAAAAAATAAAGTAAGGTAAATTATTTTCTATAATCCTTTTGGACATTGTTGGTTTTGTTATGCTTGCACCCCGACTTTGGTTTAGTCTAGATACCTATACCTTTGACTAAACAAGTTTGTGCTATTGGATGTTGTTGAAACCCATGGCCTAGGTTATCTTAGTGTGTCTAAACTATATCTATATCATAATATCCTTGTGTTCATCCCATATCGAGCGATGGTGAGTGTTGGGCATAACCCAAGACTATGGCTCATTTTTTATGTCACTGCTAGGTTTGGCATGGTGTCATCTACACTCGGGAAAAATGTGCTCATGCACAGTACCTACTACTAGTTTTGACCAAGATAATCTAAGTCTCCCTATGTGGATTTTCAAAAATCATTGTTATCCAATCTTAGTGGTTGAAATTTCTCTTTCTTTAGCTCTGGTGCTATCCGCATTGTTGAGTTTAATTTGACCAACATCCTTTATATTGTTCATATCCCAACTATCATCATCCTAGAATCCTCGAACATTTTGTACATTGGGATTAGATCTTGTGTTTTCCAGTTGGAAAAACTCTTCATGTATTTACCCATGTTGGAGGTGTGTTTGGTTTGGGCTATTGATTTCAGCCTTTGTATCACCTCTATCCTATAGGAGCAATGGTATATCCTTTTTAGCTGATCATACTTTACTCTTCATGTGCATACTTGTGTAATTGCGAGTCTTCGAATATTTTGAACTTCACCTTTCTATAGTGTATGATGTTTTGGAATATATTAATTATTAAAGTGTGAATAAATTAATGATTTAAATAAGATATCTTCTAAGTTTCATGTTTGTGAAATTTAGATGTGATTAATTAAAGATAAAATACTTTAGTTAATTAAATGTATGATTTGGTTAAATAAAGGAAAAGTAGTTTGTTTGGTTAATTGAAGGAATGGGACTTTGATTAATGTAAATAAAGGAAAAGCATTTTATTTGGTTAATTGAAGGAATGGGACTTTGATTTTTTTTTTCAGAATTTACATGGTGGAATATGTAGCCGCCATGAATTTGAGCAAGATTTTCGGTTTTTATGACCACCATAGTATTCTGCGTTGTCAACCCTAGAAGCCATCACATAGGTCTTCATGTAGTCTACCTCTATAACCACCAAGCCACAATCATTTTAAACATTTTACGCCACTAAAAGCACCAGGAAAGGGATAAATAGAAATTTGATTAATGTAAATAGAGCGAAAGCAATTTATTTGGGTAATTGAAGAAATGGGACTTTCATTAATGTAAATAAAGGAAAAGGATATTATTTGGTTAATTGAAGGAATGAGACTTTGATTAATGTAAATAAATGAAAATAGTTTATTTGGTTAATTGAAGGAATGAGACTTTGATT
Source organism: Wollemia nobilis (assembly GCA_028583015.1). NCBI lineage: Eukaryota > Viridiplantae > Streptophyta > Pinopsida > Araucariales > Araucariaceae > Wollemia > Wollemia nobilis. Next base: position 1,081,786 of record JAQPPZ010017023.1, on the reverse strand, counting down.
AATGTAAATAAAGGAAAAGTATTTTATTTGGTTAATTTAAGGAAAGAGTCTTTGATTAATGTGAATAAAATAAATATAGTTTATTTGTTAAATTAAGGAATGAAACCTTGGTTAAAGTGCAAAGCTATGTTATTGGATTATTTGCTTAATTAAGGGACGAGGCCTTAGTTGATTGAAATAATGGCTTTTGAGATGAATTATTAGAAGAATAATGATGATCTATCTATTAATTGAAATGACTCTCTTTGAATAAACAATAAATAATAATGGAAATAAGGAAATTCTTGTGATCAACTATATAGTAGATGGTGAAATGATTTAATTGAATATGTATAGTTACAATTTGGTAAATTAAACAGTAAATACACTGGTTTCATGTCACTAGTAGATGCATTTAGATGCATGCCTTTCATTGGACTATGAGCTACCCTGATCCCCTACTACCCTTCAAATGAATGATGGAAGTCTAAAAGAACCAATATGAAACTTGGAACTGGAGATCTAACTCTTTACTCCAATTTAGTAGGTATGATATTGGGAAGCATTCCCTAGGTATTTATTAATGTATTACTTTATTTTTTTACAGTATGGGGGTTTTACCATACTTTTATATGTGTAATAGTTTGTTAGAATGAGAAATGTATCTTTAATTTATTGACATGAAGTATTTATATTTTGTTATCTATATTTATCTTCCATTTTATGTTTATCTTTATTCAAATGTTTTTTTTTCATTTATTTTTTATGGATTTTATTCTTTGATTGATTAAATAGATAAAGCTATTCTTGACTTCTTTCTAAACATAAAAGCAAAATAATAAAATGAGAGCTCTTAGGGTGAATGTAGAAAAGACCTAAGATATTGATATCTCTTAGTGTGAACATTAAAAGTATCTAAGGGACTAAGATCCCTTAGGGATAATGCTAACTAAGTAAAATAATTGATTACATCAGATTTAAGATAGCTCATTGTGAATATGATATGGATAACTTAACTCATAGTACATGTAGCATACCTGCATATATATACTTATGTATGGTATGGTTATGGGTGTATACCTTCGACTATATAGAAGATGATAAGTCTAGCTCATCAAGGATTATGAAATTGATATCTTATTTGTGGTATACATAGTATGTGTACACAAATGGACTTGTGTAGGGTACTGAATGTGATGTAACGCTTTGGGAAAGTTGGGGAAACTTAGTATACTTCAAAAAATAGATAACCCAAATGATGGATAGGGGTTTATGAATCCCTCTCCATAGTTTTAAAAAAAATTATAATCTCTTCTTTTATTTTTGTGTATTTTATTTTAGCTAGTTTTTAGGTTGTTACACTTAGGGGTTTCTTTCAGATGGGATCTAAAGTTAACCTTGTCTAAAACTCTCCTTATTAACTTGGTTTGTTGTGTGGTCATAACACCTAGTTCCTATGTTCATGAGAATACAATCATGTAGAGTGATTGTTGCTTAAACATCCATTGTAGAGATGGGAAAGACAAGCATGAATTTTTAGGGATCACTGTAGAGGTGCAATTAAACTAGACTAAGGAATTACGCTTGATGGACCTAGCATAGACTAATTTATAGTTGGAAGAAACAATTCACATCCCCCTCTCTAAGGGCTAAGAAGGTATAATCCTAACGCTAAGGTCAAGAATTTTACATTCATGGAGAATGCCAAAAATGTGGGAAGATATTTTAAAAGCATCCTCTATACCATGAAGGTATATGAGGTAAATCCTAGTTACTTACGGGATCTTGGCCTCTCCTATCCACTCAAGTGATATCTGCAACATCTTAGACTCAAAATGTGGCTATTTCTAGTTAATATATGTATTCCATTGATACTCCTATGAACCTTATTAAGTTTCAAAATAAAAAAATCTCTCGGGTGGGTTAGATTTTGGGGTTGTTACAAAAGTATCAACATGTTTGTAAACGCTTTCTCTTCATTTCTCTATGTATAGAAATATGTGTATCTCTAGGTAGTCCTATGGGAGGTCAAACCCCTATTTTTAGAATAATATTTTGTAATACTTTTTGCATGCATATATATACTAGAGGCCTATGCATATACTTTGATTTTATTTGTAGATATCATACCCTAACCTATCTCTTTTATGTGTGTGTGTGTTTGTATATTGATATTTCAGTTCTTATCTATATCAAGGAGATCAAATGTTCACATTAGTGAATTACGGTTAGAGTTGTTGTGTAGGAAGATCTTATTTTATATTTAGTGCATTGCCACCATTTAGGTTAAAAATTTTATTTCTATTATATTTCTTCTTCCTTTTCTTATGCTTTGACCTCTAGGTTGTTAGATTAGGAAAGTGCACCGGAGGTCATATCCTACAAAGGAACTGATCTTTGTCAAAATCATAGAGGCCCTTGAATGAGCCAAATCCCACAATCTTGAGATTGGTCTTGCTATGTCACACCACATGAGGTATGATTTTCTCCATCTACCTAGTCCACACCATGTCTAACGACCAAGACAATTGCAGAGGATAATAGGTCTTTGCACTTCGGTTTCTAAACGGTTGTACTATTTTCTTAAAGAGAATATTCATTTTGTTTAGATTCAATTTGAGTGTAGTTGTGCAATTGTGAATTTGAAAGAGAATATTTTTTCAAGTTCAATATTTTCCTTACGATTAGATAGTAAAATTTATTGATATTATATTTTTTGATACATTCAAAACAATACTACCTATGCAAGAGTAAAATGAAAAATATGTTAGCAAATATGTCAATTATTATATTTGAAGAGTATTTTAGATATGATCAATTATTATTATATTTTGTAAGATCCATTGATTATTTTAATTATATAAAATAATAAATAATTTAAGGAGCAAAACTTAGCCATGACAAAATTTGGACTTTCTTGTCATTTTGAAAAATTCATACTCCAAAACCTTGAACATTGGATTTCAAAACTTCAAACTTTGAATTTTGAAACTTTGAGTTTATTGCTTTGGAAATTTAGATTCTCATACATTGAGCCTTTAGAATTTAGACTCATAAAAATGTTAAAAAATACATTGTTAGTTTAAACTAGATTTGTATACCCAAGTTGATAACTGGGGTAACATATATACATAACACGTGTTCACCATTTTACAATACATGTAACAAAGGAAACCCAAAATTAAACCTTAATAGTTTATCTATTTTAAATAACATTACTTCATTTTAAAACTAAATCCAATAATATCTTTAGGGAAAAATAATAAGTTAGTTTACATAAAATTGACTTTGATTTTGGATTAGGTGAATTTAATTTGAATAAAATACCACCAAACCAATCATTCCTTAGTTAAGTTTGGTTTTTTATAAATAAGCATCATATTAATATGTTTTGATTTTAATTTTAGTAGTTTTGGTCAATTTCAATACCCAAGTTCTAGCCTTAGGTAGTGCTCAAATGAACTTTTCCATAAGTAGACATTGGTCTCAAGTAAACAAACCCTTTCATAAGGTAAATTCATGCTCTTCTAAACAATATACCCTATAGATATCTAATGCATTAGGAACTTGGGTTTTTGGATGTACAAGAATTAATTTATATAATATAATTATAGAAGAATTTGTCATAGTAGTTGAAAAAATAACATAATATAATAAAATGTGGAACTTTTTGTAGTTCCAAGTTTGGATATTGCCATGCTAAAAGCATAATTATCAAATTAACTCTTTTAGAAATAAAATTTTATAACTACATTTTAGTTGTTCCTTCCAAACATTTTACATGTAATTACTTCCTAGTAAACCTTAAGGTCTCAATATCCTTACAAACCTTCCTAAACTGCTAAATGCATCTATTTTGAATAAAAAAAATTAAGTTGAATTTTTTATGCCCAAGGGAACATAATAACCCAAGCTCGAGATTGTAATTATCCTACAAATTCCAAAATGACAAGTAGAGGGAGTATCAAAGTGCTACTCTAGAACAAAATCTCTTTCATAACATCTATAGGAAAATGTAGCTTGACATATATAATAAAAAAAGCATACAAAATCAAACATAGATGCCTTAAAGCTTGCAATTGGATGATTCCCTACCATCCTAGAAATATTTTTTCAAATCAAGTCCCACTACTTACAACCAATAAAGCAACATTGATAAATACCACATTCAAAATAATCCTATGATTTTATATTCACACCAACCACTAAATTTGCAAAGGAGACATTTCCAAGAGTGTACTAGAACTTGAGTTTGCATACAAATTTTGTTGGAAAGAATAAAAACTACATTCCTAAAGGAGATAGCAATGGAAAGCATGGTTTATTATACAATATTAAGAAAATTATTACATGATTTCTTGCTCCCTAATAGGATGAAATCTACTTTGCTTTTCCTATATATGGTTTTATGGAATCATAGCTTGTATTAATATTCCTTAAGTAGGCTATACATAGTAGGTACTACCTTTTTTTAACAAATGATATTTGTAATGGAACTTGGTACTCTTTTTAATTTACTCCATACCCATTGGATAGGCATCACCATATTTCTAGTTTATTCATGTTGATACACATGTTGACCCATAAAATAACTAAGAATTTAATGAAGTTTTATTCACTACCTTTGATTTTGGTCGCTCACTCAAAATTAGATATTCAAAATTTTGACATGTAGCTATTTGGAAAATATCAGGGTGCATCCTATAGGCACAATCCTGAGACAAAAAAAGGTTAACAATGGGAGGTTCAAGAGTCTTATCTTGTTCAAAATTTATTTCTTTGAGTGATTTAGATTAAAAATTCCAATCCTCTAAGACATTAAAAATGACATAAATAGAAAGGAATTTTCAAACAAATATGAATACACATTCTCTAAAAGGATTGTAATAAATTTAAAAATATTTTTATCTTTAGAAAGGAGGTGAGACTATTCTAAAATCACAAGTCATTATGGCTAGAGGTGTGGGAGATATTTATAAACTTTTCTTGAGCCAACTCTTCCTTAAAATACAAAAGTATGAAAAAAAACTTGATTTTTTTATATTTGCAATGATATATCTATTTTTATCAACAATAATAGATGCCTTTAGCCCTAATAAATAAATCATTTGGAGAAATTTATTTTTAATTTATCACAAACTCTAAGGTTATCAATGCAATAATTGTTATTTTATCCAAAAAATGAGCTATTTAAAAATATTGTTTGGGAAAGTTGCTCAAAGCATTAGCTATTAAGAGAAACTATTGATTTGGAAGGGAGACTTACTTTGCAATATAAACTTAAATCCCACTAAATGTGATGTTAGGGAAACTTATAAATGCAACCTAGTATATTATACTTAATAAAAGAAAAAAATATTGGATCAATAGAAAATCAATGACTAAGTTATAGAAGCTCTATATTTAGAGGATTTTTCTTAAGGTAGGATTTGACTCTATTTCCAAAAAAATGGGAAAAATAATAGAGAATAATTAATTTCATCAGAAAAATAAATAACAACAAACTCAAGAAGTCCAATTTCCTTACTATAAAAAGATCTAACATGATAACTAGGTTAGATTTGTTTGATGTAGGTGGCCATAACTACCACCTAAGCTAGATTACATTATTATAGTTTAGTTAATATTACCATATTTTTTTCAATTGGTTATAGATTAAAACAAGCCCCACTCGTATTACATCATCACCACATAGTGGTATTACAATAAAGGTTAGATATTATCCATGTATCCCTTGGAAAATTTTGAACATTGACCTCCTCCTTAAATGTTGAGGAATCTAACCAATTGAGCTAATACCACTTGATAGTTAATATTACCATATTAGGATATATGCTTGGAAAATATTTGTCTATAAATAAGCATAAGAACACATAATTTTGGTATAATCATACATTAGCATTTGCCTCAATATTTATTGTTTGACATTTAGTATCATCAAAATAAACATACTTATATCATTTCAATTAATAAAATAGTATTTTATTCTTTGATTTATTATGAATAATTATATGGGATAAAATTATATGACATAGATATAAATTAATATGATTCAATAATATATCAATAATAATATTTTTTGAGTTTCTTGATTTAGTATTGCCTTGCCCTTTTACTTTTAATAGTGCATTTTTAAAATTAAAACTAAATTCTTAGTCCTTTATTATGTCAATATGAAAAGACTAGATTATATTTATTAGATGTATATTTAATAATAAGGAAATTTAAATTTATGAATATTCACTTTCATAAATACTTGCACAATCATAGTATTCATCACTTAACAATGAACACAAATATGAAATACTAGATAAGTTTGAATAGTTCAAAATTATGTAAGAATATACTGAGGACTATACATCATGGGTCTCTAAATACAATGTTAAATTTAATATGGTAACACCCCATTATTTTACTTTTAATAATGCATATTGAGACACATGACTAACTTCTCAAAATTTTATTATAAGTTAGATATAAAATTTGAAAGATATTAAATTTGAATAAATAAATAGGAAATGATGCATGTTCACTATTATTAGCATCTGTAAAACTAATACTCATCACTTGAAAATGAATAAAAGTATTAGAATAATATATAAGTTTTGATAAGAAAATGATTATGTATATGTACTACATAAGTGCATACTATCTCTTGAATAGTTTCAAATACTTTTATTTGATAAAGAATTTGAAATTAGATCAATAAATCAACATATTGTGCATAAGGATAAAATATAAAAATTAAATAATATATATACACTTGTTTATGACTTATAGTTCATCCTAATATGTATCATAAGATTCATGATCAATATCCATTCATACTTTATAATGGATTGATTCATCCTGGGAAATAATATATCTATCTTTCCATATTGGTTATAAACCATACCACGAAAAAGACATATATCTTGAATGGATAATATCAAGAAGATGTTAATTTTATATTAATTATTTATGATATGATAATTATTTTATGATATTCTATCAACGTCAAATTCCTATTTAAAGGAGAATCAACTTATTATAACTAGTATCATCTCATATTCGTTGGTGTAGATATAGATGAGAATTATGCATGATATTGTTGATATCAAGTAATGGAATAAAATTGATGGAATTTGATGGTAATATTTGATATTAGAAGACTATATGTCTATTAAACTAGATAATTTGATTAAAGAGAATAATGCACACAATACTTCTCCTCAAGTATAAAGAACCCAAGTTAATGGATACAAAATATGAAACTATGACCTCCTATATATATATCAACCTAAATACTTTTGTTATATTTTATTATAGTTTTTAGAAACAAGTGGAATTAACATATTACCCATGAATACTAAAAAGTAACACATAGAAAGTAATACACATGATATAAAATGGTGCTTGTAGACACTATATTATCTCAAAAAATGAAAATATAATATGCTCAAACTAATGATCAAATGGTTGGTAGGAGGGGTTATTTATACCCAATTATAAGTGACCTTTAATCCAAGGTTAAAAACCAAACTTTAGATTATATAATAAAATATTACAAAAAATCCCTTATAAGGTTTACAAGGGCCTAATGGATTAATACATATAATATAATACAAAACAAGTCTTGGCCTCACGAAAATCTTAACCAATATTTCAACATACCTACTTAAGAATGAATACGGTATATAAATAGAGACCCTTACGATCATCCCCATTAAGGGATACTCTTATAGATCAATTATATCCTATATGTGTACAAAAACAAACTCAAGTATGACCTTGTTTATCTAATGATTTTTTTACTATCAACATAAAAACTAGATCAAGCATTCTAGGGCATAAAGCCATCACATATAGTGCATCTACATATCCATGTGCTTGGTCTATTGATGAAATATTAGGTTATATAAAAGCTAAATAGATATATTATCTCCACATAAAAGAGTTACTAGGTAGAACTTAGGAATTCCCACCTACTTAAAAATAATAAAATATGCTTTATTACCTCATTGGTAGTATAAACACTAGATTATATGGAAGACTAAGAATTAGTTGACTATCATCTACAGGATCAAGATAGAACAAATATACAAGATAAAACATGTAGTGAAGCACCACTCATCTAAATCACTAGCCCAATTTTCATCTAAGAATCTTATCAAAATTAGAGGTGAACCAATTGAATAATGAATATTCATTTGATATCTATGCTTGATGTATTAAAGAATCCTCTTGTCTATAGTTTTATGACTATCCCAATTTACTTACATGTAGCTAGAATAATAACATAAAATTCAATATGAAGTCACCTATGTGTGAGTTAAAGAAGACCTCCCACAAAATACCAATATAGAGTAGCATCCAATAAAAGATTTGTGCAATTTGCTTGAAGCTTCAATCTTGAAGCAAAAGAAGTTTTTGCAAACTTGTAATAATCCATATTGAAGCATGAAATAATATCTATAACATACTTGAAGTGTAAAATAATGATCCTAGAAGAATTTGGATCAATTTAAATGCTTAATAAATAGAATAAAATCCCCAAGTATGCCATCCCAAAGATAGCATGAAGTCATCACTTCATATCTTGAATTAAGGAAAAAGAGTTACCTATAGTGAGAACATAGTCTATAAATAATATAATCATCAACATCTCCCCATCCTAACGTTTGATATAAACATCATGTTCAACCTCACATCTCCAAAAACTATAATTAAGAAGGAAACAATGGGTATTCTCATGTGAAGTAGTTAGTGTCTTCTTAAGTCAATATATAGATTTAGGAAATTGATATACCAAGGGTAGGAACATCAAGGTCAAATTTAGGTATATATTACATGTAAATATTCTCCTAAACTAATTATTATCAAATTTAGGAACCTAAGGATAGTACTACCTGATATGGGTTCAAATATATAGGCATAGGGCCTTCAATGGAATATGAAGGATAAGATCCAATAGAAATAGATATTAGATAAAACATACAATTTTGACTAATCCAAAAAATCAGAATTTTAAGTTAAGAAATATCATAGAAGAGTTCAATTTAGGAATAACAAAGCATAACAAACTAGAACACATAAGTGCATATAAGCAAAATAGTAAAAAAAAATTATTGCTTAGAAAACAAATTACAGTTAAAACACTCTCTAAGAAGATATGTGAGGCTATAACATTGCACCCATTATTCATGATTTTTATATTTGGGGGTACATCTATTTATAAAATAATTGATGCCTTGGAAAACCTTCATAATTAATATGGAAGGTCAATATATGGAAGTGTGGTGTTTCACCTTTCACGAGTTAGAAGGCCACCCATATGAAAATATGGTGATTCACCTTACAAGAGTTACAAAGTGCATATTGAATGAAATTACATAAAAATAACTTGTTCTTGTTTTGTATTCTACTAGAATATCAATATAAGTAGAGATGCATTTTAGCTACAAAAATCTAAAAGGAGAATATTTTGTTAAGCAAGCATTTTATTTTGTATTTTTAGGGGCTTTGGAGCATTTTTTAGAAATTTTTAGCAACTTTATACATGATAGATTTTATTTCTAAAATTAGTGTTCTCTCTCTAATATTTCCAAAACTTCCTAAATGGATCAATATGAATCCTGAGCATAAAGTTATGCCCATAATAGTGTGGTTAGAATTTTAAAAATTTAACTTTTAAGTATAATCCATACCCCAAAAAATTTATGACTAGATGAAGATCCCACAAGAATATCTAAAGCATTTACTAGAGTAATAAGAGAAATAGAAGTATATTTAGCCATAAGCTGATGTGGATAACTAGATGGAACCCCTATAAGAACCTCATTTTTCTAAATAATATCATGCCTACAAGTGTTATATAGATGGTATGACATGGAGGTATTTGAATATCCCATTAAAATATATTTTTAACTATTATTTGCAAACTTTTTTGAATATCTTTGGGTATATGAGCCAATGATAAAGATCCAAATATATATAATTAAGACACATCTAGCTTATCACCAATAAACCTCTCAAGGGGTGTCATACCCAAAATTGCTCTAGTAGGGACGTTGTTGATGATGTATGATACACAAGTTATGGGTTCATCCTTGGATTAATGCTCCATCCCATTAGCATGAATTATACAATGAGCTATAACTATAATTACCATACTTTTTTTCCTAGCTACCCTACTATTCTTTAGAGTATAATGAATGGTAGTACTTAAAAGGAAACACCATAAAGAGTTAAAAAAGTATATAAAGTTTTGATCATGTACTCACCTCCCACATCTACCTTGATATATTTGATCTTTATTTTTTGTCGATTCTCTACTAATGCCATGAATACCTTGAATTTCTAAAAATAGTCATATTTGGTACAAATAGTATACAACTACACATACTAAGAGAGATCATCAATGAAAATAAGCAAGTACATACTCCTAAAAATAGAAGGTGTAACCATGGGTTCACATTTACCACTATAAATGAGCTCCAAGGGTCATGTAACATGTATTGTTATCCCTTTTGAAAAGGAATTTCTATGATGCTTCCCAAAATGCATAACTTAGATGTACCATTTGCAAAGGAAATTCAAAGAAATATAATAACCATCTAATGATGACTCATGTACCTGAGTGACATATAGATACGATACCCAAGTTTGTGATGGCATTATTGACACTCATTATCCTATTTTTTCACCATAAACACAAATCCTTTCTTCCAATAGAAAGAAGTAGCATTTGGTTTATCCCCTAGTTTTTACATATTATTTGACTCACCAAATTATCTAGAGGAAATAGTCTTGAATCCATCATAAATATCTTTTATCAACCAAGGATCAAGCCATAAATCTATTGTTTAGTTTGTATAGGTGATGCAATAAATAGAAAAAATATTGGTGCTAAAACTAGGAATATGAAAAACATCAATAAATGAAGAAGATTGAATACTAACCTTCCAAAAATTTCCACCTATAGGAAATAATCATCTCCAATAATAACATGATATCCTATAACAACCCAAATCCAACCCTAGAGAGAGTAATTTTTTTTTAAGTAATGATCACAAACAAGGTCCACAAAGATATTTTCTATATCCTTTTTAATATTGATAAGGCATAATCATAGTTTGAAACTCTCAAGTGGATAGAAGAGACTAACCTCCTATAGTTCAAGGTTTCACCTTTGTATACCTCCAAAACCATGGTGGTGAATCAGTTTTGAAAACCAAATAAATAGTGTCCAAATTCATGTATAAGACATGATGACTCGTCTTTTTTTCCACCAAAAAATATAAACATGTGATGAATCTATTCCTACTATCGATCATCAACTGTATATTCCTACTATTGCTTGTCTTTCATCTATTCTTGTACTAGTTGTCTATTCCTGTTACTGGACATCTATTCCTATATATTGATTGTCTATCCTACTACCTATCATATTGAGGAGAATCAATGTTTAGGATGTAGGAGTATCACTATCACATTCTCTAAAATATGTTAATGAAGATAAGACTCCTAAAAGATGATATATTTATAAAAATACCCTAATTTTGTCCTAGTTTGTGATGACTATCATTACATGATCATATATCCCTAAATACTACTTGGTTTATTTTAAATTACCACTCATTTCAAAGATTTTCAAAATCTGCATAAAATGGTGTAATCATTTGACTTAGACAACTCTATGCAAACATATAGTTCATGAAAGATTGTTTTTAATAAAATTTGCTCTATAGCTCTATCAATTCATAATTTTAGTCTTTAATAACTAATAATTACTATCCTCTCTTAGAAAAGTTTCATTTAAGCATTATAAAAAATAATATAAATTTTTAATCATTTTGGATGACTAGTACCAAGCTTGCTTAGCTATCCCTATTATATCTTGATCGATAATGGTCTTTATTTGCAATGATCCATAATTATTTCTCTTTTATTTATATGTAATTTTATATTTGTTTCTTTAGATGCATATATAACCATAGTTATTATTCCTTTGGTTTTGTACATGTCCATAGGTAGCACTGCTATGGTCCAACATAGGTTGATAATAATTTCTTCTTTATTTCATGCATGTGCATGGTTTTTATTCCTCCAATTATCCATGTCACTCCTTTATAATTATTTCCATTTATAGTGTGTATGTTGATATACTAAAACCTTATATATTCCTTTGTTTATCCAAAGGAAATAATGGAAATAACCATACAAAATATATGTCCAAAGAAAATGCTCGAGAAATACATTTAAGATAATACAGTCTTCAAGTTACTCCATATAAAAGGAATAAGAGTCAAATTTAACATATCATTTGATATCTCATCAATTCATAATTCCAAACTATAATTTATATTTTTATATCCTACCAACTTTGAAATAAAGAACTTACAATAATATTTTCCACAAGCTAATGATGTATAACCCAATAATATATTAGTATGATGTTATAGGTATACAAAATTATAAGCCTATATATTATAATGTTTAATATCAGTTATAGTATGGACATAGGATACCATAATTTATTTTGCCACTTCTTTCAACTTAAAAATGATTAGTTAAATATTGAGAGAATATGGTTTGTTGTAATACTATATATAAAAGTCAAAAAGTTGAATTTGAGCCATATAAGACCATATTATCATTAATACCCCATGTGTTTTGTGCTTGATAGTAAGATATCTATAAACCTAGTGTATGAACTTTGTAATGTGATATCAATGTGTAATATACTACTACATTATGAAAGAGCTTTACATATGATAAAATATAAGTAAATTTTATTATTGTTTGATAATTTTATTTGATAGAGATAAAATTAAAAAAGATCACAACTGTCATAAATTAGTATGCTATAATCCTATATCTTCAAATTATTCTAAACCTAAATATTTAATAAAATCATGAAAAATATTAAAATAAATATATATTTTTCTTTTGAAGTGTATGTTCCTTTCATGACTATGTCTTTAATTAATTTAGTAATAATAAAATACATTGCAAAAATAAAAATATTACTTATTATTAATGATATATATCTCAAGTAGTGGCAAACGTAAATGCTTTGGCCTCTCTTTGAGAGGCCCAAGGTTCAAATCCCACTCAATATGAGGGTACAAGTACCCCTCATAAAAACTTGTGTAAACTCATTGGCAAAAAATGATATATATCTCATGTTATAAAAAATTCCAGACTCCTTACAGGAAGGATAAAAGGCGTTTTCCTCCTTCACGAGGAATAATTTTTAGACCTGTTAAGGGCCATAATATTAAGGATGCTCATGGTAACGCTTCCTACAGCAAGTCTCCAAGTGGCAAGGGAAAAAAGGTTGTTCCTTCAACGGATGGCTCCAATGAGGTTAGTATTTTTGCTCTCCCTAATAAATTTAAAATTCTCAGACATTTAGATCTTGAGGTGGATTTCGATGATACCTTTAATCCTAATCCTCCTCCAAATTCATCCTCAAATATTTTTCAAGTCCAAAAAGCTTCTGAACTCCAGGATGTTAATCCCTCATCTCCTGCTATCTTTAATGAATACCAGCCCCTAATCGATGATGTCTTAATCCCTTCTTCCTTTTTTGAGCCTTCTAGCCCTGTGGTTCAGAAAATTCCTTCTAGAAATTTCAGCCCCAAAATCACTAGAATCCAAAATACATCTCCTATTGATTATGGAATGGAAAAAAAATAGGAAGGCCCTTTATTTTTTATCAATGGAAACAAGGAGTAAATGATGATATTTCTAATGGAGTACAATAGACCCTATTTTCCACTGGTATTAACTTATCCAAGGATGAATCGAAGAGCACCAAACTTCCCCCACCATCTAGAAGGGGACGCAAAAGAAATTCAAAATATTCCAAATGAAGATCCTCTCATGGAATGTGACAGGCCTTAATGGTTCGGCCAAACAAAGGTTATCTAAATCATTAAGGAAAGAAATCAGACCTACAATTTTTTTGATCCAAAAAACTAAGGTTAGTGAACCCCTTGATAAAAATATATGTAATCATATCTGGAAGAATTGTGAATCCATTGCCTATAATGCAAAAGGTGCGAGGTATTTTGTGTCTTTGGAACTCAAACATCATGGATGGAAGTCTCATCCATTCTAATGATGAAATTATGAGCATTCTATTTTTCGACAAAGACGACAATTCTCCTTGGGCCCTTACTAATATATATGCTCCCAATTCCATTTCTGGGAGATCTCGCTTGTGGGGTAATTTATCCTCTGTCAGAAGCACCTTTCCAAATCTTCCTTGGATCCTTGTAGGAGACTTTAATACTCCTTTGTTTCCTTCTGATAAAAAATGTGGTGTTGGCTCATTTTCCAAGAGTATGGAGTATTTTCAGGATATTATAAGTGAACATAATTTAATGGATGTAACTATGAAATGGAATCAATTTACTTGGTCAAATCAAATATGTGGACCTCAACTCATTCAAGTCAAGCTTGATGGGGTCGTACTTTATCAAGAAGCTATTGATATATGGGGGGATTCTATTCTCCAATCCCTTATCAAAATTGGATCTGATCATAGTCCTATTATTTTAGATACAAACAATCCAAAAATCTTCAAAAACCCTTTCAGATTTGAAGCTATGTGGATACTACATCCTGACTTCTGTGAAAGTATTATTCAATGGTGGCAGTATCCAATGAACTCCTTCCTATGTTTTGGCTCAAAAATTAAATAATATTAAGGATAATATAAAATATGGAACAGAGACGTCTTTGGAAATATTTTCCAGAACAAACAAGATATTATGAACAAACTTGCCATAATAGAAAAAGAGAGCCAGGAAACAAGAAATTTCTTTGCTGAGATGAGAAGTGAAGAAAGGGATTTACTTGCTCAATATCACAATATCCTTCAATGTGAAGAAATATTCTAGAGACAAAAATCTCATGACATTTGGCTCAAAAAAGGAGATTCCAACACTAAATTATTTCATGTCTCTACTACGAGACACCAAAGCAATAATAGGATCAGAGAAATTCACAGTCAGGATGGAAGGACCATCAATGACATAAAGGAAATCAGAACTGAAGGGATAGCTCACTTCATGCATTTACTCCAGGAGGAAAGCAGACCTAATTCATTGGTAGGTAAAAACTTTTCCTCCAATTTATTCCTCATATTATTTCTGAGGATATCAACAACAAACTTATAGTTGTCTTGTTTGATGAGGAAATCAAAAATGCCTTATTTTCCATGAAACCTGACAAAGCACCTGGTCCTGGTGGGTATTCTCCAAAAATATTTCAAGCCTTTTGGGACATTTTTGGTAAGGATGTATGCAAATCCATTAGAGAAATCCAAGGTTCTAAAGTCATCCCTAGAGGCTTCAATTCCACATTCATAGCTCTCATACCAAATATTCTAAATACCTCTAATTTCAATGATTTCAGGCCTATTAGCCTCTGTAATGTCATTTACAAGATACTCATGAAAGCCATCACTATTCACATGAGAGAGGTTATACCTTTAATCATAAATCAATGTCAAGGAAGTTCTATCAGAGGAAGATCTATCTTGGATGGCATCATTTCAGTTCATGAAGCAATCCACTCCATATCCATCAACAAAAAAGTTGCTTTCCTCCTCAAACTTGATATGAACAAAGCCTATGACAGACTTAGCTAGGATTTCCTTCTTGCCATCTTGCATAAGTTAAGATTTCATTATGAATGGATTTTCTTAATCAAAGGATGCATTTCTTTAGCTTGGTTTTCTATCCTCATTAATGGATCACCTGCAGGCTATTTCAAGAGTAGTAGAGGATTAAGGCAAGGAGATCCTTTGTCCCCTCTCCTTTTCATTATTGTTGCAGAGGCACTTGGCAGATCAATATTGGTAGCAAAATGTAGGTTTAATTTATGGACTACACATTTCCTCTCAGTGCAATCCTATTACCCACCAATAATTTGTTGATGATACCCTATTGTCAACCTTTGCCTCTATCAATGAAGCTAAAATCATCAAGCGTATACTCCTCCTGTATGAGGAAGCTACTGGCCAAAGGATAAAATTTCAAAAAAGTAAAATGTATTTCCTAAATACTCCTATCAGAAGACAGAATATGATTGCCAATATTCTTGAATGCTCCATAGCTAATTTTCCTTCATCTTACCTAGGCTTACCTCTCTTTATTGGGAGCACCAAAGAAATCCTATGGGACAATGTTATTGAGAGACTCCAAAAAATGTTGTCCACTTGGAGAGGTAATCTTCTGTCCCAAGCAGGTAAAATCACCCTCACTATGGCTTACCTCCAAAGTATTCCTGTCTACTTCCTTTCTTTGTTCAAAGCTCCTGCAAGTGTTTACCAAAAAATGGAAAAAAATCAAAAGCACTTTCTTTGGACAGGATCCAAAAACAAACACAGATTTCATTTAGTTGCTTGGGACAAGGTTTGTAAACCTAAAGATCAGGGAGGTTTAGGACTCAGAAGGATCTCTCTTCTCAACATCTCCCTCCTTGCCAAGCAATCCTGGAGGCTCATTTCCAATGAAAATGTTGAGTGGGTCAAAATCATGAGAAGGAAATATCTACAGGCGTCTGAATTTCTCCATGGAGAGGTCCCCTCCACTGGGTCTGCCTTTTGGAAATCTATCTATGAAGCTCGATCCCTTCTGCAAAAAGGACTCTGATGGCAAATTGGGAATGGAAAATCCATCTTCTTTTGGGAAGACAAGTGGATTGGAGATAGTCCTCTTATTAAAATTCCTATGTTTCAAAGGATTATCAACATAACCAAACATCTAGTTGGTCCTCTAGTTGCTAATTTTATATCCTATACCAATGGTATCATGTGTTGGAAAAGACTTGATGTCCTGAATTATGAAGAAGAAATCTCTTGTTTGCAAGCCCAATTATCCTCCATAAAAATTATAGCTGGTGATCCTAAGGACCAACCTATTTGGGAACCTACTGATTCTAGAGAATTCTCTGTCAAATCAGCTTATTTGCTCTCTCTCAACAACATTGAAACTTCTATTCCTTTTAAGTTGGTTTGGACCAAATACCTGATTCCCAAAATTGCCTCCTTTTCTTGGCTATGCATCCAAGATCGTATCCTTACTACCAAAAATTTAATCAAAAGAGGCATTCTTCTTCCTAACAGATGTTATCTCTGCCTTTCTGATTGGGAATCTACTTCTCACCTTTTCTTGTTTTTTCCTTTCTCAAGAACGGTGATAAGCAAGATTTTTCTTAATTTCCATCTGGTTTGGGCTCAACCTCCTTCCATTGTCGAGTTTTTCCATCAATGGCCCAATCCTTTCAAAAACCCAGTGCTTAGAGGACTTTGGAAATTCTGCCTACAACATTACCTGTGGCAAATTTGGCTTGAATGCAACAGAAGAATTTTTGAACAAAAAGCCTTACATGTTGATATCATTGCCTAGAAAGTCATCCTTTATGCCAAGGAGAATGTCCATGTTGCCCATTTTGATCCTTTTCCTTGCTCTCATTTTGAGAAAGCCATTCTTAATTCATGCAACATCTTCCTCGACACATCAAGACCTGTTAATCCTTCATCTTCGAGGACCAACATTAAATGGCTTCCTCCTCTGGTCGATTGGGTCAAGCTTAAATTTGATGGAGCAGCTAAAGGAAATCCTGGCAATGTTGGAGCCAGAGGAATTTTGTGCGATCATGTTGGTAACTCTATTTTTTCTTTCTTCGAACCTCTGGGCTTCCTTTCCAATCATTCCGCTGAAGCCAAAGCTATTTGGAGAGGCCTCCAATTTATCAAAAATATTCTTGGGAACATTATTGTGGAAGGAGATTCTCTAAATGTCATCAATTATTTAAAAACTTCAAAACCCAATAGTTGGAGGATTAGAACTATTGTGGAAGAAAGCAAACAAATCCTTGGTCAGCAACATAACACCATTGTTCAACATGCCTTTAGAGAGGCCAACTTTTTTGCTGGAATATTGGCAAATATTGGAGCCAACGCCCAAGGACTGTTGACGTGGACTGATACTCTTTCCCCTGAGGTGGCAGAGCTTGTTAGAAATGATCAAAAAAATGGTAATCATGGTGAATCTTGAAAATTTATTTCAATTCATTGCCCAACATTCTGCCTTCCACGTGATACTTTGGGCTCATGTCTTAATTATTTTGTTAGCCCTTCTTCCAAGGAATATGCCTTTAAAATTTTGATTCATGACCCATTGTGTTTTGATTTCATATTACCCATTTTTACATGCGCTGATTTCTTGATAACTGATTCCTTTTGGAATACCAAGGTAAATTTCAACATGTTTTTTAATCGTACTTCCCCCATGAGTTTTGATATTCACAATTTTGCTTCTTTGAGAACAATCTTCCACCGTCTGGCCAATTCCATTGTCCCAAGACTTTATTGGGAGAACATCCCAATCCTTTCTATTTATTGTGCTAGAATTCCTTTTTGGTTTCATTCCCTGTACATCCTCGGTGGTCAACCCTTTCTTTTGATGTTGGTTTCTCCAATTTTCTATCGCAATAGTCGATGCCTAAAAATTTGCCTCGCTATCTGCCCTAACCAATCTCGTTCCTCCAGGTACTTTTTCCCCTTTTCAAGGCATCCTCTCAGGCCTTTTTGTAGAAATTAGAGTCACATTAGAGTTTTCCTTTTATATACCACTCTGCATGCTCTACTTACCTATCAGTGTGTTGATTCCTTGTCTGTCCTGTTTATCAATAGCCATCTCCTTTGCTCTCCTTTTTGTTGTTCTATGTCTACTACCATGAAATAAGGAAAGCCTATTTTCATTGAACCTGAGGTGTTTGAGCTTGAATCCATAGTTAGAGACATGTGGAAGGACAAAGGCGCGTTGATTGATTTTTTCAAGATGTTCTTTGGTGTTGATGAGGAGGTGACAAAAGCCTTTGCTGAGACCTGGAACAAGGGCCTGGTTACTATTCACGATGTGGAATTCCAAATTAGTATTGAGCTGCTGGAATACCTAACGAGACAACCTATGGATGGTAAGGTAATCAGAAGGAATAAACACAACTGGGAAGTAGAGCTATCACATTTCGAGAAATCCTCGACAATCCACAAGATGGTAAGGAAAGGTTTGTACCGTAACCATATTTCCACTCCCTGGAAGGAAATTTTAAAACCTATCATGCAATACCTAACTTGTGACAATCCTAAAGCCCAACTCTGTTATTTCCATTTAGCTTTTGTAAATCACTTTCGTGAAACCAAAATGATGAATATTCCCACAACCCTATTTTGGTCTATTGATTACACCATTACCTCCTCCCAAAAAAATGAGGAGGGTTTGCCCTGTCATCAAGGGTTGTTCAAAGTCCTATACAGATTTCTCCTTCTGAAATTCCCAAAAGGTAACATCCCCATCCCAGAGTCTGATGAAGAAAATTCATCCTCAACTCCCAGTCCTCGAGTGTCTAGACCCAAGAGGAAGGAGAAAAGTGACAAACCTCTTCCTGAATTTAATGTCAAAAAAAAGGTCAAGGTTGAGAGTACGCCTATTAGATGTTCCTAGAGGCTCAAGCTTAAAGAAATCTCTGAAACCCCTCCTTCCACGTCTATCAAACCTACAAAGGATCAGTCCAATTTGCCTGATATCATTGAGAAATACCTTCACAAACTGGCTATCTAGGCAACCTCTACTACAATTGACCATTTGGAAACTACACATATGGCCTTAGGTAAAGCTATTTCAAGGCTAAAGGATCAGCACCAAGCTCTCAGTCTCCTATTTTTTTGTGATACTTTCGAGGACATTCCTACCTTTTTAGTTGTTGAGGGTCCCTCTGATGCCAAGGGGGACGAAAAATATGAGGACGTGGTGGAGATCACAAAGGAAGCATGTTTCGATGTACTCAAGGATGTTCCTAAGGACACTCTGAAGGATGAAGCAAAGGATACCACGCTAGAAATTATTGCCGCTTCTCCTATGTTCATTGACATTCCTCTCTAAGCGAGGATGGGGTTCCACCTGCTATTTTCTCTGTTTCACTCCTTCGGTCTGAAGGTTTTGGTCTTGTTGTGTCTTGTGGGCTATAGGACAGTTTCTTTTTGTTCCTTTTTGTTTGAGGATGGCTCCTTTTTGTTGTAATAGGCTTTCTACCTCTTTGTTGGGTTCCTTTCTTGTTTCCTCTCGGGTTCCTCTTCTTGTTTCACTATTGTACAAGGCATTAGGGCACCTTTCAAATGCCCTCTTTTGATAAATAAAATCTTTTAACTTACCAAAAAAAAAATTAAATTATTTTATGATGTGAATAATTGTCTAATACTTTTAAAATTCAGTGATGTTTTGTATTATATGTTTTTATCAATTTTTTTCTAACTAAAAGTGGATATTTAGTTATTCTATGATTAAAAAAATAAAAGTATAGTAATATAGATTATATTTGTTAAATGATATTTTTTTTTGGTAAGTTAAAAAAATGTATTTATCAAAAGAGGGCATTTGAAAGGCGCCCCAATGCCTTGTACATAAATGAGACAAGAAGAGGAATTCGAGAGAAAACTTGAAAGGAAAACAATAGAGAGGCATAAATACTACTACAACAAAAATAATCCAACCTCAAACAGAAAGGAACAAAAAGAAATAGGCCTACAGCCCGCAGGACACAACTAGACCAAAATATTTAGACCGAAGGAACAAAACAGAGACTTTAGTAGGTGGAACCCCATACTCACTTAGATAGGAACATAAATAAGCATAGGAGAACTGGTAGTGGTTTCCAATGTGGTATACTTGGCTTCATCCTTCAGTGCGTCCTTAGGAACATCCTTCAGAACATCAATACAAGCTTCCTTTGCAATCTCCACCACGTCCTCATATTTGTTGTCACCCTTGGCATCAAAGGGACCCTTAGCAATGAAAAAGGTAGGAATGTCCTCAATTGTATCACAGAATAATAGGAGATAAAGAGGTTAGTACTGATCCTTTAGCATTGAAATTGCTTTACCTATGGCCATATGGGCTGTTCCAGATGATCAATTATGGCAGAGGTTTACTGGACTGCAATTTTATGAAGGTATTTCTTCATAATATTAGACGAATTATAATGATCCTTTGTGGATTTAACAAACATGGAAGGATGGGTTTCATAAATTTATTTAAGCTTGAGCCTCTAGGAACATCTAGCAGGCGTACTCTCAACCTTGACCTTTTTTTGGACGTTGAAATCAGAAAGAGGTTTATCACTTTTCTCCTTCCTCTTGGGATTAGAAATTCTAGGATTGGGATTTGAGGATGAATTTTCTTCATCAAACTCCAAGATGAGGATGTTACCTTTGGGAAATTTCAAAAGGAGAAATTTGTACAAGACTTTGAAGAACATGTGCTTATACTAAGATGGGGGGTGAACAATATAACATAAATTTTTTCCCCAAATAGTAGCATCAACATTAATAAAATAGTAAACATCACACAAAGCATCACACACATGAGAGACATCATTTTTAACATGGTTCACCCAATGTGGGCTACCTCCATAGAAAAATATTTCTTCTAAATATTTCTCAAATAATCTCTTTAGGAATCCTTCCCAATTACAATATTTATGGACCTCTGTCCAAAGGAGATGTTGATCCCCTAAATCTCAAGTTTGTGGATCTCTTCCATAGGAGAACTATTTCTCCTTCAACTTTGTCTAGTGATCTTCTAGAAGACTCTATCTCTCTGCTGCACTGATTTGTGGATCTCTCTCCACTTGAAGACTCCTCACTCAGAAGATCTATCTTCAATTGTCCTAGTTGTTGGATCTCTATCCACTGAGACTCTATCCTCTATACTCTGTCACCTCCAAAGATCTATCAATAGGTTCACTTAGAACCTTCTCAATTTCACTCAGAACCTGCTCAAATCTGCTCAATAGGTCCACTTAGAACCTGCTCAAATCTTCCCAATAGGTTCACTCAGGACCTGCTCAAATCTGCTCAATAGGTCCACTCTAGGACTTGCTCAAATCTGCATAGCAAGCTTTCACAAAATCTTACACAAAATCATTCCACAAGCCTTCTCAAAGACTTGCCTCAAATCAGCTTAACAAGTCCACACAAAACTTGTCCAATCTCATAGAAACATAAAGATAATTGTTAGAGACTCAATATGTTCTATACTCAAATCCCAATCTCAACTCAAATCAATCTCATAAACTAAGAATTTAGAGACAATATGTTCTATACTCAATGCTCAATCAATATCTCAACTCAATCTCATAGAAGCATAAAGAGAATTTTTAGAGACTCAATATGTTCTATACTCAAATCCCAATCTCAACTCAAATCAATATCATAGAAGCATAAAGAGAATTGTTAGAGACTCAATATGTTCTATACCCAAAGCTCAATCTCAACTCAAATCAAGATGTAGAATAGTTTGTTTTATGGAACTTGAACAACCACTTCACACAATCACTTGACTAGGCTCAATCAACTCTACTCAACCAATCACCTCAAGGAACAACCCTTTCTCACAAACCCTAGTCCAAGCATGTATCAACCAACTCAAAATGTTTCCAACAATGCTTAACCACAAATCTCACATAACAATGATACTCATGTTCTTTTCTAACTCAAGTTCAAGTTCTTTGCACAACAACTCACTTCAACAACAATGCTTATAAAACAAGGTTTAATCACAACTCTCAAACCAAAAAACCTTGAAGCATTAAACCAATCACTTTCGAAAAGGAAACCACAATCAATCCTTTTCACTCCAATGATATTTTCAGAAATCAACCACCCAAATAAGTCAATGGAGAATATTGCCCATACCTTTTTGATGCCAAGTAGTTGTCCACAAAATTTGTCAAACTCAACACACTTTCAAATATTTCCTTTCCAATCACAAAGAGGTTAGAGGACTTCAGTAATATCCCAATAATAAAAATAATATCCCAATCACACCTTATTACTCCTACTCAATAAAATTCACCATGTCCTCTCATAACAGAAATAATCCCTTTTGAAAAAGAATAAACCAAACTCACTTTTGAACCCCTTTTACAAAACCAAAAATATCTCTTTACACACACCTTATTTCTCCTTCTAAGCAAGTTAATCAAATAGCCCTTGAAAAATACTTTCCAATGATATATAATATGCTACCCTTCCAAAAATAAAATCAACAGTAATTTCCGAATTTTCTACAGCATACCATAACCCTTATTTCTCCTTAAGGCTATTTTCACAAAAATTAAAATAAAAAATTAACTTGCCTTTGCCTCTCGGTGGGATTCGATCCCCCGACGTCTTCCTTCCCAATGACTTAGCCACAACCAAGCAGCCATTGGTCCAAGTGCCCTCATGTACCTAAAATGGCATGACCAACATCAATACTTCACGACACAACGCCTTTTGAAAACAAAAATGTGCGTCAAGTGCAAACCACCTTGCAAGCAACCTTCGTGCGAATCGAACGTGGGACCTCCACTATCTCGCCAAGCCAACACACCACTAGGCCAAGCTAGCCTATGTGCTTCAAACACCAACTCACTCCTTCCTTCAACACTTTGCATAATTCATAAATCTTTTGGAACACAAGCTTTTTCACATGCACACCAGACAAAAAATGCAAGGATAAAAGATTAATGCCTTTTGAGGCATTATTTATAATGTCTTTGCCCTCCTTTCGATCACGTCGATGCATCAAATTAATTCGACGTCGGCGTGATTTAATTTATAATATATTTAAATTTAAATATTATAAATTAAAATGAACCAACCTTAGGTGTTGGTTTAATTAAACCTTGGAACCTTGTCTTAATGCCCATCCTTGGTATAATTAAATATTATTTATAAAATTTAAATTCCTTGTGAATTTAAATAATTTATAAATAATTATTAAACCTCCTTTTTAACCTTTGCAATAACCCACCTTGGGTTTTTTATAAACCAATCATTTAACCTATGCTCCCAATAATATTAAAATATTATGGAGACTTTTTTCCTTTCAAATTTGCATTGCTAAAGCTTTTTCTTGGAAGATTATGACAACCTTGGATGACTTTATTTCTTTCCAAAAACCTTGTGATGAGTGATAACTCCATTAGGTGACATCAATGACAACTTTGACTTAGAGGACTCAAAATGTCCAACAATCTCCCCCTTTGTCATTGATGGCAACCCACATCCTTTTACTGAAACATGACCTTCTTTTCTGCTCCCCCTGGGACTTTGCTCCCCCTGGATCAATGCTCTCTCAAATATCAAATCTCTCCCCAATATACACAAATCTCTCCCCCTTTGACATCAATGGCAAAGGGTCACCTTTGGGGCTCGGGGCTAAGAATGAGCCTCTTAGCTTAGCCCCTCCCCCACCTCCACATGAGGTGGTTAATTCTGGGGTGGGAGTATTTCTACTCCCCAAAAGCATTGTTCTTTACCTTTATCTTTCTCTCTTCTTTTTTGAGTTTTTTGAATCCTCTCACTTTTTCTTTCCAAGTCATCATCCCTGTTCCTGTCATCACTTATGTTCTTATTCTTGTTCTCATCCATGTTCCTGTTCTTATTCTTTTTGAGTCTCTATTCCTGTTCATCTTTCTATTTCTATTCATATTCCTGTTCCTGTTCATGCCTGCTTCTAGAATATTTGCTCTACACCATCTTGTTGTGTGACCATTATTATTGCACTTATAACACTTAATGCTATTATTCCTTGGGGGTGCAATGATATTAGGACTTCTCTTAGTGAAGCCATATCCTCTTCTATCATGAACCCTGTAATTCATTGCCTTGTGACCAAACCCATTACATGAGTAGCAATATCCATGGAAAAGTTATCCTTTCCCATATTCTTGTCTTTCATATGTCTTGCACTGTGAAGCCATGTGCCCAAACTTGTGACATGAGAAGCATCTCCCATTGAAGCTTCCTTGCCTAGACCTCATTGGTCTCCTATTCTGATTGTTGTTCCATTTGTATCTTCTTTGTGCATTGTTCCTATTTTTGTTGAACTCTTTGTTATCCAACTCATCTTCTGATGTCTCATTCCCACTTACATTGTCATCTTCTGAAGTATCTTCTTCTAAAGTTCCTTCTTCTTCAAGACTTGAAGTAGACTTTTCTTCCCATTTATTTTGAATCTGTTTGGAACCAAGACCTGTCTTGTTTGTTGCTCCTCTTTGTATCTTGATTATTTTATCTACACTCTTTGCACTGTTCACATACTTGTATAACTTTTTCTTGGAATCCTCTAAATCTTCCTTTAGTAGTGCCACTTCTTGTGTTAACTTTTCACATTCCAAAATATTTGCTTCTAACTTATCCTTGAACTTACTTGCCTTAGCCTTTGACTTCTCTAAATCCTCTATGAGCAATAATATTTCTTCATCACATTCTTGAAACTGACTTTCAAGCTTAGAGTGTTGCTTTCTTACTTTATTTATTGTGTCAAGGGCATAGATAAGTTCTCCCTTGAGATCATAACCATTCTCTACTAAATAATACTCTATTTTTTTGCCTTTGTCCATACCATTTCTTACTTTTGGCCTATCTTTTATAGGATCATCTTCTTTATCTTCCAAAGCCATTAGAAGATTCTCATTTGGTCCCAATATTATATGTTGAAACCGGATCTCATTTTCTTTGGATAAGAGACATTTTTCCTTTTTGATCTCATTGAGTACATAAATATTTCTTTCTCTTATAGCGCTAGCTACTAGTTTTCCAGATTCAGATTTTCTTACTTCACATCTATCTTGATGAAAAGTTACCATATGGCCTTGATCACAGAGTTGACTAATGCTCAAGAGATTATGTTTTAGACCTTCCACATATAGAACATTTTCAGCTTTTGCTTTCCCATTGCCTATACTTAGAGTTCCTTTTCCACAAATATTTGCTAAACCATTGTCCCCAAAGTTTATTGACCCTCTATTTCCTTCTTTCAAAACTATAAACTTGTCTTTTTCTCCTGTCATGTGTCTAGAGCATCCGCTATCCAAAAACCATTTTTCTTCTCTATCCTGAGCATGCAATGCTATTTGAACTAGCAAGGATTTTAATTTTCCTTTCCCTTTTTCTTCTTTTCTAGTAGTTTGAGTTGTGGTCTTTTTACTAGACTTAGAGATTTCTAGTTTGCACCTTCTAGTTGTATGCCCAAAACTATTGCATTTGTAACACTTAACATCATCATCCATATGTGGTGCAAGAGAATCTGTACTACTACTATCATTGTCTCTACTAGTACATTGCATAGCTCTATGACCATATTTTTTGCAAGAAAAACAATGTCCATGGAAGGAATTTTGTAACCTATTTTGCTGAGGACTTGATCTGATATTCTTCCTTTTGTGGTCTTCTTTCCTTGAGATATGGTAAGATACCTCATTTTTGCTTGATGTTCCTGCCTCTTGCTGACATGCTTCTTTCTCTTGCTTACTTGGTGTTGTTCCTTGTAATCTCTTGTTTATCTCAGTTCTGCATTTTAACTTAACAATATCTACTACCACTCTCTCAAGTCCTACTTCTTTGGCTTCCAACATATCTCTCAATTGATGTTCAATCTCTCTTCTTTATTTCACTTCTATTTCGAGTTCTATTAGCCTTTGTAGAAGCTCAATTCTTGCCATTTCATCATTTCAGATTTGTTCTTTTAGTTGTGCCCTCTCTTCTTGAATCCTTTCAAGATCTTGGAGACAGTTGAAGAGTGCTTCCTCAAATTCTATGCTTTCTTCACTCCCTGTGCACATGTGTGTTACTGATGGATCCTTCTCCAAGTTGTTAGACTTTTTCTGGAGAGACCAGCTCTGATACCAATTGAAGAACATGTGCTTATACTGAGAGGGGGGTGAATAGTATAACATAAAACTTTTCCCCAAATAGTAGCATCAGCATTAATAAAACAATAAACATCACACAAAGCATCACACACATGAGAGACATCATTTTTAACGTGGTTCACCCAATGTGGGCTACCTCCATAGAAAAATATTTCTTCTAAATATTTCTCAAATAATCTTTTGGGAATCCTTCCCAATTACAATGTTTATGGACCTCTGTCCAAAGGAGATGCTGATCCCCTAAATCTCAAGTTCGTGGATCTCTTCCATAGGAGAAATCTTTCTCCTTCTACTCTGGCTAGTGATCTTCTAGAAGACTCTATCTCTCTACTGCACTGAATGGTGGATCTCTCTCCACTTGAAGACTCCTCACTCAGAAGATCTATCTTCAATTGTCCTGGTTGTTGGATCTCTATCCACTGAGACTCTATCCTCTGTACTTTGTCACCTCCAAAGCTTTATCAATAGGTTCACTCAGAACCTTCTCAATTTTTCTCAATAGGTTCACTCAGAACCTGCTCAAATTTTCTCGATAGGTCCACTCAGAACCTGCTCAAACCTGCTCAATAGGTCCACTCAGAACCTACTCAAATTTGCTCGATAGGTCCACTCAGAACCTGCTCAAACCTGCTCAATAGGTTCACTCAGAACCTGCTAAACTCTTCTCAATAGGTCCACTCAGAACCTTCTCAAATATGCATAGCAAGCTTTCACAAAATCTTACACAAAATCAGTCCACAAGCCTTCTCAAAGACTTACCTCAAATCAGCTTAACAAGTCCACACAGAACTTGTCCAATCTCATAGAAACATAAAGAGAATTTTTAGAGACTCAATATATTCTATACTCAAATCTCAATCTACTAAATAATTTCTAAAAAGAGAATTTAGAGACTCAATATGTTCTATACTCAATGCTCAATCAATATCTCAACTCAATCTCATAGAAGCATAAAGAGAATTGTTAGAGACTCAATATGTTCTATACTCAAATCCCAATCTCAACTCAAATCAATCTCATAGAAGCATAAAGAGAATTGTTAGAGACTCAATATGTTCTATACCCAAAGCTCAATCTCAACTCAAATCAAGATGTAGAATAGTTTGTTTTATGGAACTTGAACAACCACTTCACACAATCACTTGACTAGGCTCAATCAACTCTACTCAACCAATCACCTCAAGGAACAACCCTTTCTCACAAACCCTAGTCCAAGCATGTATCAACCAACTCAAAATTTTTCCAACAATGCTCAACCACAAATCTCACATAACAATGATACTCATGTTATTTTCTAACTCAAGTTCAAGTTCTTTGCACAACAACTCACTTCAACAACAATGCTTATAAAACAAGGTTTAATCACAACTCTCAAACTAGAAAACCTTGAAGCATTAAACCAATCACTTTCGAAAAGGAAACCACAATCAATCATTTTCACTCCAATGATATTTTTAGAAATCAACCACCCAAATAAGTCAATGGATAATATTGCCCATACCTTTTTTATGCCATGTAGTTGCCCACAAAATCTGTCAAACTCAACACACTTTCAAATATTTCCTTTCCAATCACAAAGAGGTTAGAGGACTTGAGTAATATCACAATAATAAAAATAATATCCCAATAACACCTTATTACTCCTACTCAATAAAATTCACCATGTCCTCTCATAACAGAAATAATCCCTTTTGAAAAAGAATAAACCAAACTCACTTTTGAACCCATTTACAAAACCAAAATATCTCTTTAGGAACACCCTATTTCTCCTTCTAAGAAATTTAATCAAATAGCCCTTGAAAAATTCTTTCCAACGATATATAATATGCTACCCTTCCAAAAATAAAATCAACAATAATTTCTAAATTTTCTAAAGCATACCATAACCCTTATTTCTCCTTAAGGCTATTTTCACAAAAATTAAAATAAAAAATTAACTTGCCTTTGCCTCTCAGCAAGATTAGATCCCTCGATGTATTCATTCCCAATGAATTAGCTATAGCCAAGCCACCATTGGGCCACACACCCTCACGTGCCTAAAATGGCACGACCAACATCAATACTTCACGACATAGTACCTTCCAAAAACAAAAATGTGCATCAAGCGCAAACCACCTTGCAAGAAACCTTCGTGCCAATCGAATGCGGGACCTCAACTATTTTGCCAAGACAACACACCACTAGACCAAGCTAGCCTATGTGCTTAAAACATCAACTCACTCCTTCCTTCAACACTTTGCGCAGTTTGTAACTCTTTTTAGAACACGAGCTTTTTCACATGCACAACAAATGAAAAATGCAAGGATAAAAGAATAATATCTTTCGAGGCATTATTTACAATGTCTTTTCCCTCCTTTCGATCACTTTGGTGCATCAAATTAATTCAACATCGCCATGATTTAATTTATAATATATTTAAATTTAATTTTTAAATTTAAATATTATAAATTAAAATGAACCAACCTTAGGTGTTGGTTTAATTAAACCTTAGAACCTTGTCTTAGTGCCCATCCTTGGTATAATTAAATATTATTTATAATATTTAAATTCCTTGTGAATTTAAATAATTTATAAATAATTATTAAACCTCCATTTTAACTTTTGCAATAAGCCACCTTGGGTTTTTATAAATCAATCATTTAGCCTGTGCTCCCAATAATATTAAAATATTATGGAGCCTTTTTCCTTTCAAATTTACACTGCTGAAGCTTTTTCTTGGAAGATTATGACAACCTTGGATGACTTTATTTCTTTCCAAAAACCTTGTGATGAGTGATAACTCCATTAGGTGACATCAATGACAACTTTGACTTAGAGGACTCAAAGTGTCCAATAGACTTTAAAAAGCCCCTGATGACAAGGCAAACCCTCCTTTTTTCGGGAGGAGGTTATGGTGTAATCTATGGACCAAAAGAGGGTTGTGGGAATGTTCATAATTTTGGCTTCCTAGAAGTGGTTTACTAGAGCTAAATGGAAAGAACAAATTTGGGCTTCAAGATTATCACAAGTGAGGTATTGCATGATAGGTTTCTAAATTTATTTTCAGGGAGTGGAAAGATGGTTACGGTACAAACATTTCTTGACCATCTTGTGGATCTTTGATAATTTCTCAAAATATGTCAGCTCCTCTTCCCAGTTATGTTTATTCCTTATGATCACCTTGTCGTCCATAGGTTGTCCCGTCAGGTCCACCAGCAGATCGATATTAATTTGAAATTCCATATCATGAATAGTAACTAGGCCCTTGTTCCAGGACTCAACAAAGGCTTTTTTCACTGCCTAATCAACACCAAAAAATAACTTGAAAAATCAATAAGCACTCATTTTTCCTTCCACATGTCTATGACTATGGATTCAAGCTTGAACACCTCAGGCTCAATGAAGATAGGCTTTCCTTATTTCATGATTGTGGAGAGAAAATAACGAGAAGGAGAACAAAAGAAATGGCTAGGGATAAACAAGATAGGAAAAGAATCAATGTAGTGATAGATGAGAAGAGCATGTAGAATGTTACATAAAAGGAAAGTGTTGTTGCAACTCTAAGTTTTGCAGAAAGGCCTTAGAGGATGCCTTGAAAAGGGAAAAACCACCTGAAGGAACGAGATTGGCTAGGGTAGATAACAAGGCAAATTTTCAGGCATTGAATGTTGTGACAAATAGTTGGGAAAACTAACGTCAAAAGAAAAGGTTTACCATCGAGGATGTTCAGAAAACAAAACCAAAAAGAGAGTCTGGCACAAGATACATAAGGGATTGGGATGTTCACCCAATAAAGTCTTGGGAAAATGGAATTGGCTAGACGATGGAATATTATTCTCTATGAAACAAGATGCAAACATCAAAATACACGGGAGAATTATGATTAAAAAATATGTTGGACTTTACCTTGGGATTCCAAAAGGAATGGGTTATCCAAAAATAGGCACATGCATAAATGGGTAATTTAAAATCGAAACACAAGGGGTCATGATTCCAAATTTTAAAGTAAAGCATATTCTTTGGAGGAAGGGATAATAAAGGAATTAGGACATGAACCTGATGCTTCACGTGGAAGTCAAAATTTTGGGTAATAAATTGAATGATTTTTTCTAGATTCAACATGATTACCATTATTTTGATCACTTATAAAAATCTATGCCACCTTATAAGGAATAGTATTAGTCAATGTCAACAGTCCTTGGGTGTTAGCTCCAATATTTGCCAATCTATCAGCAACAGAGTTAGCCTCTCAAAAGGCATGTTGAACAATGGTGTTATGTTGTTGACCAAGGATGTGTTTGCTTTCTTCCACAATTGTTCTAATCCTCCAGATGTTGGGTTTTGAAGTTTTTAAATAATTGATGACATTTAGAGAATCTCATTCCACAATAATGTTCCTTGGAATGTTTTTAATGAATTGGAGGCCTCTCCAAACTGCTTTGGCTTCAACAGAATGATTGGAAAGGAAGACCAAAGGTTCGAAAAAAACAAAAATAGAATTACCATAATGATCATGTAGAATTCCTTCGGCTCCAGCATTTCTAGGATTTCATTTAGCTACATCATCAAAGTTAAGCTTGACCCAACCAACTGGAGGAGGATGCAATTAATGTTGATCTTTGAATATAAATAATTAATAGATCTTGATGTATCGAAGAAGATATTGCATGAATTGAGAATGGCTTTCTCAAAATGAGAGCAAGAAAAAAGATCAAAATGGGCAACATGGATATTCTCTTTGGCATATAGGATAACATTATGGGCAATGATATCAACATGTAAGGCTTTTTGTTCAAAAATTATTCTATTGTGTTCAAGCCAAATTTGCCATAGGTAATGTTGTAGGTAGAATTTCCAAAGTCCTTTAAGCATTGGGTTATTGAAAGGGCCATTGATGGAATAGCTTGATGATGGAATGTGGTTGAGCCCAAACCAGCTGGAAATTAAGAAAAAGCTTGCTTATCACCATTCTTGAGAAAGGAAAAAATGAGAAAAGGTGAGAAGTATATTTCCAATCAGAAATGCAGAGATAACATCTGTTAGGAAGAGGAATGCTCCTTTTGATTAAATTTTCTATAGTAAGGATACGATCTTCGATGCACAACCAAGAAAAGAAGGCAATTTTGGTAATCACGTACTTGGTCCAAACCAGCTTAAAAGGAATAGAGTTTCAATATTGTTGAGAGAAAGAAAATAAGCTGATTTGACAAAAAATTCTCCAGAATCAATAGGTTCCCAAATAGGTTGGTCCTTAATATCACCAACTGGAATTGTGATGGAAGATAATTGAGCTTGCAAACAAGATAATTATTCCTCATGGTTTAGTACATCAAGTATTTTACAAAACATGATACCATTGATATAGGGTATGAAATTAGCAACTAAATGACCAACCATATGTTTGGTTATGTTGATTATCCTTTGAAACATAGGAATTTGAATAAGAGGACTATCTCCAATCCACTTGTCTTCCTAGAAGAAAATAGATTTTCCATTACCAAGTTGCCATCAGAGTCCTTTTTGCAGAATGGATTGAGTTTCACAGATGGATTTCCAAAAAATAGACCCAGTAGAGGGGACCTCTATGGAGAAATTCAGAGGCCTGAAGATATTTCCTTCTCATGATCTTGACCCATTCAATATTTTCATTGGAAATGAGCCTCTAGGATTGCTTGGCAAGGAGGGAAATTTTGAGAAGAGAGATCATTCTGAGTCCTAAACCTCCCTGATATTTGGGTTTACAAACTTTTTCCCAAGAAACTAAATGGAATCTGTGTTTGTTTTCAGATCCTGTCCAAAGAAAGTGATTTTGAATTTTTCCATTTTTTGGTAAACATTTGCAGGAGATTTGAACAGAGAAAGGAAATAGACATAAATACTTTAGAGGTAGGCCATTGTGAGGGTGATTTTACCAGCTTGGGATAGAATATTATCTCTCCAAGTGGACAACTTTTTTTGAAGTCTCTTAATTACATTATCCCATAGCCTTTCTTTGGCACTTCCAATAAAGAGAGGTAAGCCCAGGTAGGAGGAAGGCAAATTAGCTATGGAACATTCAAGTATGTTGGAAATTATATTCTATCTTCTGAAAGGAGTATTAAGGAAATATAGTTTGCTTTTCTGAAATTTTATCCTTTGGGTAGCAACTTCCTCATATAGGATAAGGATACGCTTGATGATTTTAGCTTCATTGACAAAGGCCAAGGTGGACAACATGGTATCATTAATAAATTGTTGATGAGTATTGAGATTGCACTAAGAGGTAACCTGAAGCCTAAAAATTAAACCTACATCTTTTTCTGCCAATATTGATCTGCCAAGAGCCTCTACAACAATAATGAAAGGGAGAGGGGACAAAGGATCCCCTTGTATTAATCCTCTGCTACTCTGGAAATAACCTATAGGTGATCCACTAATGAGGACATAAAACCAAGCTGAAGAAATGCATCCTTTGATTAAGGAAATCCATTCAGAATGAAATCAAAACTTATGCAGGATGGCAAGAAGGAAATCCCAGATAAGTTTGTCATAAGCTTTGTTCATATCAAGTTTGATAAGGAAAGCAACTTTTTTGTTGATGGATATGGAGTGTATTGCTTCATGGACTGAAATGATACCATCCAAGATAGAACTTCCTCTGACATAACTTCATTGACATTAATTTATTATTAAAGGCATAATCTCTCTCATGCAACTAGTGATGGCTTTCATTAATATCTTGTAAATGACATTACAGAGGCCAATAGGCTTAAAATCATTGAAATTAGAGGTATTTGGAATATTTGGTATAAGTGTAATAAATGTGGAATTGAAGCCTCTGGGGATGACTTTAGAACCTTGGATTTCTTTGATGTCTTTGCATACATCCTTATCCTATAAGGCTTGAAAAAATCTTGGAAAAAACCAATATGGACCAGGTGCTTTGTCAGGTTTCATGGAAAAAAAGGCATCTTTTATTTCCTCATCAGACAAGACAACTATAAGTTTGTTGTTAATATCATCAGAAATAATATGAGGAATAAATTGAAGGAAGAATTTTTTTTCTTCTAGATAATTAGTTCTGCTTTCCTCCTAGAGTAATTGCACAAAATGAGCTATCCCTTAAATTCTGATTTCCTTTATGTCATTAATGGTCCTTCCATCCTGGATATGAATTTCTCTGATCTTGTTATTACTTCGGTGTCTCATAGTGGAAACATGAAATAATTTAGTGTTGGAGTCTCCTTTTTTGAGCCAAATATCATGAGATTTTTGTCTCCAAAATATTTCTTCACATTGAAGGATATTGTGATATTGAGCTAGTAAGTTCCTTTCTTCACTTCTCATATCAGCAGAATAATTTCTTGTTTCCTAGCTCTCTTTTTCTATTATGGCTAGCCTGTTCATAATATATTTTTTGTTCTAGAAAATATTTCCAAAGATGTCTCTGTTCCATATTTTTAAATTTTCCTTCATATTCTTCAATTTTTGAGCCAAAACATAAGAAGGAGTTCCTTGGATATCATTTTTCCACCATTGAATGATCCTTTATCTGAATTTAGGATGTAGCATCCATATAGCTTCAAATATAAAAGAATTTTTGAATATTTTTGGATTGTTTGTGTCTAGAATAATAGTACTATGATCTGATCCAATTGTCAGGAGGGATTAAAGAATAGCATTCCCCAAAATATCAATAGCTTCCTGATAAAATAGTACCCTGCCAAGCTTGACGTGGATTAGTTGAGGTCCGCACCTTCGATTTGACCAAGTAAATTGATTTCCTTTTAGAGTTACATCCATTAAATTATGTTCACTTATAAAATCTTGAAAATCCTCCATAATTTTGGAAAAGGATTCAACACCACCTTTTTTATCAGAAGGAAACATAGGGATATTAAAGTCTCCTGCAAGGATCCAAAGAAGATTTGGGAAGGCTCTTCTGACAGAGGACAAGTTACCCCACAAATGAGATCTCCCGGAAATGGAATTGGGAGCATATATATTAGTAAGAACCCAAGGTGAATTGTTGTCTTTGTCAAAAAAAGAATCCTCATAATTTCATAAGTGGAATGGATGAGATTTCCATCCACGATATTTGGGTTCCAAAGACACAAAATGTCTCCTAACACACCTTTCACGTTACAAGCAATGGATTCATAATTCTTCCATATATGATTACATATATTTTTATCAAGGGGTTCACAGACCTTGGTTTCTTGAATCACAAAAATTGTAGGTCTAATTTCTTTCCTTAATGATTTGGCTAACCTTTGTTTGGCTAAACCATTAAGGCCTCTCACATTCCATGAGAGGATCTTCATTTGGAATATTTTGAAGTTCTTTTACCTCCCCTTCCATATGGTGGGGGAAGTTTGGTGCTCTTTGGTTCATCCTTGGATATGTTAATACTAGTGGAAAACAAGGTCTTCTATACTCCATTAGCAATATCATAATTCACTCCTTGCTTCCATTGATCATAACTAGAAGGTCTTCCTCTTTTTTTTTTCCATTCCACAATCAATAGGAGATCTCTTTTGGCTTCTAGTAATTTTGGGTCTAAAATTGTTGGTAGGAATTTTATGAACCACATGGCTAGAAAGTTCAAAAAAGGAAGAAGGGATGGAGACATCATCGACCAGGGGTTGGTTTGCATTAAAGGCATTAGGATATGGGGGATTCACAGCCAGGGGTTCAAAATCTTGCTGGACTTCCATTAGATCCGAGGATGGGTTTGGAGGAGGATCAGGATTAGTGGTATCATCGACATCCACCTCAGGATCTAAATCTCTAAGAATATAAAATTTATTAGGAATAGCAAAAAGACTAACCTCATTGGAAGCAACCACCTCATTGGAAGCAACCACTGAGGGAGCAAACATTTTCCTTTTTTCACTTGGAGACTTGCTATAGGAAGCATTGCCATGAGCATCCTTCATTTTTTGGTCCTTGACGGGTCTGAAAATAATTCCTCTTGAAGGAGAAAATCATATTTTATCCTTTCTAAAAGGAGTTTGGAATTCCTTTCCTTTACCAAAAATTATAGTATCTGAATTTGGCTCAGCAGTGACTGTTTATTTTTTGAGTGAAGGGCATTGAGCATGAAGATGGCCTTGAATTCGGTATTCGATACAAAAAGGAGATTTTTTTTAATATTCAATGGTTTCCTTGTGGAGGAGCATTCCATGTTCCAGCTCAAAAAAGTTGGGGAGAGTAGAGTCAAGATTTGCATTAATACAGATATGGGCAACATGCATTCTTGATCTGGATAGAGTAACCCTGTCGATGAGGAGCAGATTTCCAATAGTTGAGACAATGGATTTGAAAACAGATTCCCACCACAGGTGCCAAGGAATATTTGGAAGTCTAACCCAAATGGGGGCAAAATTAATACTTTGAAGTCTAAATTTTAAATTTCTCAACAAATTAAATGATATTTTCTCAACAAATTAAATTTCTTAATTTTAAAAAAGAAGTCTAAGTTCAAATATTCATATTTATTAAACCCAGGTGCTTGAAGTTAAATGATATTTTCTCAACAAATTAAATTTCTCAATTTAAAAAAATAAGTCTAAGTTCAAATAATCATATTTATTAAATAGTATTATTTCAATAGAGTTTAAAATCTTCAAGTCTTATAAAAAATAAGTTTAAATCTTATAATACTATACACAATGGTCAAATGCTATAATACTATTATATCATCACAATACAATATAAATGAATCTATTTAAATTATTTAACCAATAAAAAAATAATAATAGGTTTGGTAAGTGCTTGTCTGATCAAGTACTTGCCAAGAAGAAACCTATGTTCAAACCTCAAGGGCAGCCTATTTGCAAAGGTAGTAGTTTAATCTGAATTCTGAGTGTGTGTCAAAACGATTATGATGGTATGAATTTTGAGCCATCAGTGATCCCCTTCACATCAGGTAAAAAATAATGAGGTGAAATAGGTATGGTAGGAGCAACCCATGTGGTTTGAACCCTGCACTTGTCAATTACTAAAAATAGTGTAATTGTGAGCAACTCTCTTTTATATATATATATATGATGTGCAAGGAGATTGAATGCTACATAACTTATGAGAAGATTAAAATAATTCTTGAGGTCATTTTAGAACCTTAAAAAAAAGGTCTTTAGTTGTAAGGTTCTCCTTTGAAGTCTTTTTCGGGACCATAAAGTCTACGTAAAACGGTGAACAAAAGAATTAGCTACAAAAAGGTGAAGGTTTAGGTTTAAGTTAATAAACATTTAACAATATTTTTTATAATTTTAAGTTTGTTAATATATAATTAATTTTAAAAATAAAAAATAAAAATTATTTTATTTACCTTAGCGTGCTTTGTCTTCATATTGTTTTTTAAAAGATCGTCTACACCAAAACCATGATGAATAAAAAGAGTTTTTTTAATTAATAAAATAACATATTTTTTTAATTAATTAAATAACATATCTGATCAAAAATTTAATAAGAGGAATAAATTATCATCTCACAAGCCCTTGTATTTTCTATATTAGTCCTCAAATCCCCCGTAAATCATGACTCATAGTAGAGTCTAAGCTGAAACTAGACATCACATATATATTATTTTTTAATATTATTACTTAAATCACATCATTATTATAATGATGCTTATTCATTGAAAATATTATTAAGTAATATATCTTATTCATTGTAAATATTTATTCAAACATTATATATTTATTATTAATTTTTAATAATATTATTCATATTTATTATTATTCCTTGCAAATATTAATTGATATAGTTTATTCATTGTAAATACTTATTCCAATATATAGTTAAAGTACATCAGACCAACCTTACTTTAAATTAAAATTAGGTCTCTACTAAAAAACCTAATACCTTTACTATTGTGATGTTCCAACAAAAATATTTATTCAATCATATATTTATTATTACTTTTTAATAATATTATTCCTTAAAAATATTAAATGATATATATATTTTTGATTTGGTATAAGAAAAGGTTTTGGAAAGGTCCCTAAACCTTTTACATATGGGTTTTCGAAGGGTCCTCAATGTTTACAAAACCACAAAGATATTCAAAAAACTCCAAAGAATATGACAAATGGGGTTGCATCCCTAAGGGAAACACATTAAACATCCAAAAAAGAATAATCTAGCTATTGAGATAGTTAGATCCTGCAGATCCAAAGCAAGGATCTTATAATCTTCTATAAATAGATCATACCTCCAATAGAGGACCATAGAGTTTTGAAAGGTTTCCCAAACATAAAACATGTTAGGATCCTAGAGATCTGAAAGAACCAGAAGATCCACATATTAGGGCAAAAAGGACACATTCCCATTGAACATTAAATTTAAAATTTGGAAACTCCCTCTTAGTCCAAACAGGAAAAAAACTACAAATAGAACAAACTAAAAACAACCACTTCTTGCTCAGAACTAAAACTAGAAAAAAATTCCCTCCTAAAAAGACAATGACTTGGAAGACCACCAAAAAGGCTGAAGTTCATGAGAAAAAACCTACCAAGGCCATGCAAAGAAGATACTAGAGGCAACGCCTATTCACCAAGTCAAAAAAGTGGAACCACATCCCACTATCTAGCAAACCATGCACCACTGCATGAAAGAAGAACTGAATCCTAGAAACTATAACCAACAATCACAACTAGCAAATATTGAGGTTAAAAAATAGGATTTTGAAAGGTTTTGAGAACCTTGTATAAATGGATCAGGCCTCTAGTAGAGGACCATAGGATTTTGGAAGGCTCCCCCAACCTAATTAGAATTTTGAAAATCTTCCAAAACTGTGAACAAATGAATCAAGTCTCAAGAAGAGGACCACAAGGTTATGGAAGGCTCCTCAAACCTACACCACCATTTGGATGAAACTGAAACTAGGTAAAATCCACCAAGTGCACCAATAGAGCAAGCATTCAAAAAAAGTAAAACAAGAAAAAAAAAGAAGCACCAGGGCCAACCCCACCCACCATTCTTTGCTTCTCACACCATTCAACTATAATTAGATCCCAACTAAAGCAAAATCAACTAAACCAGATCCCACAAGATAATCCATATAAAGGATATATTTGGATTTTAAGAAAGAACCCCATCCCCTACCTTCCGCAACCCAAAGGGAGTGAGGATTATTGTATAAAATTATATATAGAATTTAAGTTTACATGTATTTTTATGAAAGATCATTGATTGTAATGTTAATATTAAAAAATAATAAATATGTGATGTTATTAAATGATATAGCTTATTCATTGTAAATACTTATGTATATAGTTGAAGTACATTAAACCATCCTCACTTTAAACTCAAATTAAACTTCTACTAAAATCATAATACCTTGATCATTGTGATGTTCCAACAAAATTATTTATTCAAGCATCATATATTTATTATTTCTTTTTAATTTTATTATTCATATTTATTATTATTCCTTGTAAATATTAATTGATATAGCTTATTCATTGTAAATACTTATTCTAGTGTATATTTAAAGTACATCAAACCATAGAGAGGGGAGGGTCCCGATCCCTTCCCTGCTCCCCTCTCCTGGTTCCTGCCCAGTCCATGGCTCATCCCAGGTCATCCCTCCTTGGGATTGTTTGTTGCAGATGATCTCCTTGAGGGAGATCCTTCTCCTCTTTCTGCACCTTTCCCAGTCGATCAGGGTTCCCTTGTTTGAGTTTTTGGCTTGGTGCTTCCCAGGGTTCTTTGCTATTTTTGGGATCCCTTCCCTTTTTTTTCCCTCAGGCTTCCCCTTGGGGTTTTCTATAGGTTTTTGGCATGGATGTGGTTCCCTGCAGTTCTTTGGGTGGTGGGGGTGATTGGTTGGGTTTTTGACAACTTCCTGGGGTTTCCTTTGAGGTCCTTACTACTTTGGGGGTGGTTTGGGGGGCCTCTTTCCCCTTTTTGCTAGTGAATCCTCTTTGGGATCCTGTGGCTGTTGTTGGTCCCGTCCCTATGGGGAGGGCCCTCTTCGATTTCCCGCTTGGAGGCTTCTTCGTGCTGGTTCTGCTCCTTGGTGGACACCCTGGGCATTTTTTTGGCCTTGGGGGGATTTTTCTCTGCCTGGGTTGTTCCTAGCCTCAGTCCTAGTTCCTTGAAGTTTCTCCTGTGCAAGGATGGGATTCTTGGCCCCTGCTATTGGGGTTCTCTGGGTTCTGCTACATTTTTCAAATATTAGGGGGATCTGATATGTGCATGCAGACCCTGGATCCCCCAGGCTAGGCTCCTAGGGATCCCATATTTGTGGCTGTTACCTCTTGCCGCCTGGGATCCCCAATCCCTGTATCACTGGTCCTTTAACCTGTTTTCTTTTCCTATTGGTTGTCCTAGGGGCAGGATTCTCTTGGTGGTGCTTTCTGGCTACTTCTCGATGGGTAGGATCTCCTCTTTACTATTTTTTAGCTGCTTCCTTCTGGGCAGGATTCCCCCTTTTTTTCTGGGTAGGATGGTTTTCCGTGGGGTAGGATTCTCCAAAACCGTTGGGTTTCCCACTAGGCGGGTTTTTCTCATTTCCTGCTAGTTTTCTCTTAAGGCGAGATTCACTTGGTAGAGGTTTTTGCTGCTTTTCGTTGGGCAGGATCTACACTGGGATGGATTTTAGCTGCTTCCTACTAGGCGGGATTCACTCTTTGGTGGTTTTTCGACTGCTTCCCACTAGGCGAGATTTATATTATAATGGTTTTTTGCTGCTTCCTGCTGGGCAAGATTTACACGATGGCGGTTTTCAGCTGCTCCCCGCTGGGCGGGATCTTCAAACTTACCTTCCTTCAAAATTGGTGGTTTCTCGCTGGGCGGGATTGTTCAAATTTACCTGTTCCCGTTGGGCGGGATTTCTGTTTGTTTTTCATTTTCAGGGTATTGGTGCCTTGGGCCCATAATTTTGTTATAATGACTTATTACCGGCATGTTATTACCAACTCTTATGTAATCAGATTTTTGGATCCTAGTTAAAACCCGTTGTAAATACAATCGCTACTTAACAAACAAACAAAAAAAGTACATCAAACCATACTCACTTTAAAATAATATAAGGTTTCTACTAAAAAACATACCTTTATTGTTGTGATGTTCCAATAAAAATTAAAATAAATATTTATAATGAATAAGATATTTTAGTTATCACTATTCATGAGATGCTATCCATTATTAAAAGGAGTTGTCAATGTAACAGCCTTTTTTTAGGCTGCTTGTATTTGACTTCGATCATGGGATTGTCACATACCATTCTTAATATTTTTCAATGTTGGATCTAGAATTTGATGGAAACAATAGTAGTCTACTATACTAATAAAGCTCAGTTTACTTGTTTTGGAGGAAAAGAAAACTATTAAATATACCTACAAATTTTAAGGTCAAGTGAATTATTTTTTTGAAATAATTATTTTTGCCCAGAAATGCAAAATGGTCATAATATTTCTAAATGGTTGGTTGTCTTTTGTGAGGTAACAACAACCCAGATCCAAGTAGTCCTATAAATTTTGAGTATACATATTGGATATAGTAGAAAATTTTGTGTGTTAATATTTTTTTTTATAATTTTAAGGAGGAAAGGTTTATTATTATTGTGATCATATTGGAGATTTAAATTTAAAATAGTTAAATTATTATACATTCGGGTCGAGCGAACCTAGAATTTTTTGCACCCAAATATTTTGGGCTAATGGATCTTGACCAAGGGCCCCCATATTTGCCAATTCTAAATTTGAATAATCCAAATATTTGTTTCATTTATCATAATTTGATACTATGCGTAACCCTAACCTCCATGGTAGAGAGTATAATTTCAATGGTTCATCCACTTTTTTTACATTCTCACCGAATGTAAAATAATTTGACCATAGAATAGGGATTATCCCTTTTAATATTTAGAGAAAGGGGATGCTGATTCCCTCCTCATACATAAGTTAGTCTATGTAGGTGGTCTATGGCCTAATACCTTAAGTTTATTTAATTGTAACTCTATGGTGAGATTCACTAGAACTTTAGTTCTTAATTACGACACCTTCACGGTGGGCTACTTAAGGCTATTATCACTTCGTATGATAATTTGCATGACCACCCAAACTCGCTCATTCAAGGTCTCATTAATTACTTTATTTTTTGAATGGATTCCTAGCCTCCACAATAGGAATTATGGTCCAAGCATCACTACATAGGACCCTCCCCAAAACCTCCTCATTTTGAGCTACATCTAAGCATCTTCGCTCCAGATGTAACCATCGAGGTGTTTCCTATTAGCATATTACATTGTATATATATGCATTAGTCATTACATTATTAAACCTTTGATTATGTGCTATGTTGATAGGCGCTAATACCAATTTGGTTAATAGGTGGTTGGGTAGGTTCTACAATGGCATGGTAGTTATTTACCTACCTACATTGTATATTATTTAATTCACACCTCAATGGAATATTTTGTTGCGTTTTCTACATGGTATCAGAGCCTGGATAAGGGGATTGGTTGTGAGTAAGGTAGTTACTCCTTCCATGGTGGTTTCTATTCCATAACCATGGTAGACAACACCTTCCGATATGCACTTGATCTAAGGAGATAGTATGCAGACCACGTAGATCAAGACAGGGATAAACTTGAGACATTCTATCTCCATGTAAATCAAG
Organism: Wollemia nobilis; assembly: GCA_028583015.1. Lineage (NCBI taxonomy): Eukaryota > Viridiplantae > Streptophyta > Pinopsida > Araucariales > Araucariaceae > Wollemia > Wollemia nobilis. The sequence continues at coordinate 1,039,456 of JAQPPZ010017023.1, read as the reverse complement.
ATAGGCTACACACAGATCGAGACACACAAACCACGTAGACTGATTTAAGGAGAAACTTGAGATATTCTATTTGCACATGGACCAAGATAGGCTGACATGGTATCTAGTCATCGATGAACATGTGGTATTACAAAGGTGACTGACTTGGATATCTTGTTGACTATGCATTGACTATGTAAGTGACATGGTGGTGATGTGGTAACTCCATTGATGTGGACATCCTACTAACTGTGTAAGATATGTGGCAGTGATGTGGTGGTGCATTTGTCTTGACGAATATTGTGTACACACATGGCAAAGACTTTCTCCTCATGACAGAAAAACATTGGTCATCAAAGTAGATTACCTGAAGGTAATCAAAGCACTTTATGTCCTTTCAGTCTTTTGAAAGTGGTGGAACATCACCGCATGGGCGATGTGGCACTAAAAGTCTTGATTATGTTTTTTTAACACTATGCACCTCTGACAAAAATAAAGGGATGATCCTATCCCATTATTTCCAATTGGCGTGTAGGCAGTTTGGTAGACTCACCACGGTGAATACTTTGCATAGCGCCAAGATGAGGGATCGAGTCTCTCAGGTGCCAAGCCTCAACATTTTTTTGCCAACCAGTGGTGTTTAAAAGGAAATAAAGGTATTTTTTAAAACATTCTCTAGTTTTTTTTTTAGCAATATTTTACATTTTTGGAGGGATAAGGTCTTCCAACATGGTTTTGCAAAAACATTCTATTGAAAACTAGTTTTAAAAAAAAACAACAAATAATTTTTTTTACAAAGAAAACCAACAATTTTTTTTTTTGTAAATATTTTTTATTGTTTTACTCCTTTAGTGCAATTTTTTTTGTCACAGAGGGATAAGGCCATCATATTTACACTTAGTTTTTATTTGAAAACTTCAAAGGATATAATTTGTTTTTCTAGTTTATTTTACAACATCAAGGGGGGAATACAAGCATTTTCTCTTGAAAAATTCTAAGACAAGGGGGGAAGAAAATTGTGGAATTGAATATCTTTTTTTGCAAACCAAAACCTCAAATGATTTTTAAAAATTATTATAACAAACTGACATTGTAATATGTGCAGTTTAATTGGAAAGTGATACCTAAGTGTTTAAATTTGTGGGCACTTGTGATTTTTTTTGCATTTAAATTTCCTATTTTTTTTGAATTTCAATCATAAAGTAAAATATACAAAGCAAATAAAATATCCCAAATTTTACACCTATTTGTACAATTTATTGTACTGCAGTTTTCGGTATATACAATACCTTTGGCCCACACTTATAGGTAATTTTGGCATGCTTTTGGTTACTGTAGCTAATGCCTAACATAGTTGCAATAATGATGTCTCATCTATTGTTCTCTACAAATCATCGGGGAAAAATAAGGAAAACCAATTTTGATATTCACTCCATTTAATACCCTAATTATTTCTTATTATTTGGCTTAAACTCCTACAACTCATAAACCTTATTTGGAAGGTTTTTGAGGCAAGTGCCATCAATTTGATTGAATTCCATTTCAAGTACTCTTTGCAAGTATAAATAAATGGGAACCATTTAGTGTTATACAGAACCTTCACAATGGCCACTGTTCACAAATATCTGTCAGATTCATAGTTGCTCAAAGGTTCTAATTTTGCATCATGGAAGACAAATATGAGAATTATCCTTCAGGTTGAATATTTGTGGGATGTAGTGACTGGCACTACAAAATCTCCTACAATAGTAGGACCAGATCAGGAGGCATTTGATAAGAAGGATAGAAGGTGTCTCATTTTTATTCTGCTTGCTACTACAGATGAGGCCCAACCTCATATTTGTGATGCCAAATATGGTAAAGAAGCTTGGAATGCTTTTATTACCATTTATAAAGGGAATAATTAGTCCACTATTCTAAACCTTCAAACTCAACTACATACACTCAGTATGAAATCTGCTGATATAATTGACTTTTTCCTATGCAAAGTGGAAAAATTGAAAGTCAAATTGAATGCTATGGGAGAGACAGTTGCAGATACTCTCTTGACCTTAGTCATATTGAGAGATTTACCAGAATCCTACAAGGTATTGATCACCTCTCTCAACGTATCTGGTAGACATGTTACCTTTGTGGAATTGGTAAATTTGCTTCAAACTGAGGAGGCAAATCAGTTTCAAAAAGATGAAGTGTCATACAATGCCCTCTACTCCAAACAAGGGGGTAGGAATCAAGGTAATTTTTATAAGGGAGGATTGTCATCAAAAGGAAAAGGGAAACAACCTCAAAAAAAATATAAGTAATACTGCAAAATCTATGATATAAATAACCATGACACCAACAAGTGTTGGTTTAATAATAAACAACATAATGACCAAGATCACAAGAAAAATAGAAAGGGGAAATACAAACCACATAAGAATAATAAACAAATCAAGGGGAATGTTTCTTATAAGGAATTAGACTCAAACTATGAATGAGCACACAAGGTGTTCATGACTCGCATATCTTCTCAATAGAAGGATGTAGTGTGGTATATTGATTCTAATACCAGTAAACACATGATTGGAGATAGATTGTCGTATGAGATATTTGAGGCAAAGGAATGTAATCTAGTGATAATAGTTAATGATAAGACTTATCAAGTCCAGGATAAATAAGATGTTTCCATCACTATTCCAGATGGCAAATGTTAGATTGAGAAGTTTCTTTATTTTCATGGATTGAACAAAAATTTGTTGTCCATCCCTCAAATCTTGAATAGATATGGATGTTGTTTTTAGTTTTGAGGAGGGTAGAAAGATATGTTTCATCACCAAAAATGGAAAGCATATAGCAACAGGATCATACAAGAATGGCTTGTTCATATTAGATGTCATTTATATGCCTCATGTTGCCATGGTGGAAAAAAAAGGAGACCACTTCTCTTTGGTACAAGACATATGGACATCTGAGTTTAGGATATTTTCTCAAGTTGTGCAAATATGAGATGGTGAAAGGTATTCCCAATATTTCATTCACATTGCCAATATGCTTGAATTGCTTAGTATAGAAGCAACACTAGGTACCATTTGAGGTAAGCTCTTCAAGAGCTAAGAAACCTTTGGAGTTGGTACACACCGATCTATGCAGTCCTATACCAAAAAACTATGGTGGAAAGAGGTATTTTTAGTTGTTTGTTGATGATTACTCATGGAAGATGTGGGTTTTATTTTTCCAATTGAAGTCATAGGTATTTTTGTAATTTCAATAGTTTAAGAAGCTTGTTGAGAAGGAGTCAAGATGTTCCATAAAAACCCTCTGCTTAGATTGAAGGGAGGAATATACCTCCAAGGAATTTTCAATATTTTTGAATGCATGTGGAATTAAGAGACAGATGACAACATATAATCCACAAAAAAATGGAGTTGTTGAAAGGAGGAATGATGGGGAGCCGAGATTCACATAGAAAAACCTGATTTTATTCCTCTGTAATTTGTTCACAACAGTGTTACAATATAGCCCGTAGGCGTAATTTTTCCTTTTTCCTTCTCCCAATCTCAAACTCACCATCCCCGTCTCATTACAAATTGGGTTCTTTTATCCAGGTTTCGACCCCCCGAGTCATTAATGACAAGGCAGGAGAGTACTTTCGTGGAACCTGCCCAGTCGGCTCCTCGACCGAGTTTTCAATTTTCTTTCCATAATTGGCAACTGCCCCGATCCGCCATGAAAGCATGCATTAAAGAACCCTCTGACATTTCTGACCTCTGGACGCAACATTCGAGAGGCCGCCGTGTTCAGCAAACTTATCGGATATGAAAACATGCATTAATGAGACCCTTGACCGCCTCGAAAACATCACCTTGGAACGCGTGCCTTTTCGAACCATGAACCAGCCGTTTGTCACGATATCGTGACATGTCACGATATCGTGACATTTTGGCTTCCTTGCGCTCCTTCTCCCTTTTGGTCGCGATATCGTGACATGTCACGATATCATGACATTTCCCTTCATCGCTGCCTTCCTCGCCTTCGGGTCGCGATATCACGACATGTCACGATATCATGACATTTTCTCTTCCTCTCTGCCTTCCTTATCTTCAAGTCACGATATCATGACATGTCACGATATCATGACATTTGCCTTCGGATGCCTCTGCTTTTCTGCTCTGGTCGTGATTTCGTGACATGTCATGAAATCATGACAATTTCTTTGGCATCTTCTCCCTCCTACTGCTGGTCACGATTTCGTGACATGTCACGAAATCATGACATTCTCTTTGGCATCATCTTTCGGTCGCTGCTTGTCATGATTTCATGATGGTCACGATTTCATGACATGTCACGAAATCATGACATTCCCATTGCTACTTCTCCTGGCTGCTCTTTGTCACGATTTTGCGATGTCGCGATTTCGTGACATGTCACGAAATCGTGACATTCCCATTGGTATCTTCTCTCGGCTGCTCTTTGTCACGATTTCATGATGGTCATGATTTCGTGACATGTCATGAAATCATGACATTCCCATTGGTATCTTCTTATGGCTGCTCTTTGTCATGATTTCGTGATGGTTACGATTTCATGACATGTCGCGAAATCATGACATTTTCATCGTCCTCACCTCTCGCCTGCTTCTTGTCACGATTTCGTGACATGTCATGAAATCGTGACATTTTCACTATGCTTCTTCTCTCTCTTGTTTTTGGTCATGATTTCGTGACATGTCATGAAATCATGACATTTTTCCCCACACCTTCTCTCTCCTTATTGAGTCAACTTTGCCGCCCCAAGGCAAACACTTAGAAAATTTTTTGTTGATGCAAGATTGTGCTGCTGCCACCGGATGCTCCTGCATCAGACACCCGGGGTTGATTTGAGAAGTGACCCTCACTTCTGTACTGTTAGAGGAAGACCCAGGCGGTCGACCTCTATTTTTGACAACCAAGTTGCATCTTCGATAGGCCTGCCCTTCCACTTGACCAAATATTTAGAATATTGCCTGTTCCTGGTGCTTCTGCCTGCTCGGGTGTCGAGTATTTCCTCGATCTCGTCTGCGGCTGGAGTAGACGTTGGAATACTCCATAACTCTGTACTTGGTGTCTCGCTACTGCCTCCTTCATGATATTCTACCAAATCTGCAACGTTAAAAATAGGTGATATATTAAGGCCGCTGGGCAATTCCACTTCATAGGCATTGCCTGAATCCCATTTTCCTATAACTCGGCATGGCCCAAACTTCTTCATCTTCAGCTTGTTATAGGTTTTAGCAAGAAATCTTTCCTTCCTCAGGTGGACCATGACTTCATCTCCCACTGCAAATTCTTTAGGCCGTCTCTTCTGATCTGCCCTTGTCTTATATTGGTTATTCATCTTGGTAATCTGCTTCTTCACCTCTTCATGCAAGCCTCTCAGATGCTCTGCAAAGTCCTCAGCCTCAGCACTGCACTTGTCTCTTGTATCCATCTTCCTCAACTCGAAAGCAGTTCTTGGACTGCTCCCATATACTATCTGGAATGGAGATTTGTTAGTACTCCTGTTGACAGAATTGTTGTATGCAAATTCTGCCTGTGGTAAAACCAAATCCCATCCCGTGGGCTTATCTCCTACCAAGCACCTCAATAGGTTTCCCAGGCTTCTATTCACCACCTCTGTTTGTCCATCAGTCTGGGGGTGATATGCAGAACTGAATTTCAAGTCTGTCTTCAGTTTCTTCCACAAAGTTCTCCAAAAATACCCCACAAACTTGGTATCTCTATCAGAAATGATACTCTTTGGTAGACCATGAAGTCGTACCACCTCTTTGAAGAATAATCCCGCAATGTGAACCGCGTCACTAGTTTTCTGGCAGGGAATAAAATGTGCCATCTTTGAAAACCTGTCAACCACCACAAATATGGAGTCATTTCCCCGTTGTGTTCTTGGCAGGCCAAGAATGAAATCCATGCTGATGTCCTCCCATGGTCGCTCTGGCACAGGTAATGGCTGATATAATCCCGTATTCTGGCTCACACCTTTCGCCATCTGGCATACTCTACAGCTCTGCACAAACCTCTTCACATCTTGCTGTAGTTGCGGCCAATAGTAGTTCTCACTAACCAGGGCAATGGTCTTATCCCGACCAAAATGACCAGCCAATCCGCCACTGTGTTTCTCCTTGACCAGATTTTCCCTCATTGAACTCCTTGGAATGCATAACTGACTTCCTCTAAATAGCATTCCATCTTGGATTAAGAAATCCAACCACTTGGTCCTGTCCAAAGTAACAGGTGCCAAGCAAGCCTTCCAAGCTTCTACAAAATCAGGATCTTCAGGGTACAAACCCTTCAGTTCATTAAATCCTACCACTTCCACCTTCATTTCTATCAACAAACACTGCCTTCTACTTAAGGCATCTGCAACTCTGTTTGACCTTCCACTCCTGTGCTTCAGCACAAAGGTATAACTTTGTAGAAACTCCACCCACTTCAGATGCCTTTGATTTAGCTTCCCCTGGCTATTAATATACTGTAAGGCCTGATGATCAGTATATAGAACAAACTCTTTTGGCAGTAAATAATGTCTCCACTTCTTTAGAGCCTAAACTATAGCATAAAACTCTTGATCATAAACTGAATACTTTTTCCTGGCATCATTGAGTTTCTCACTAAAGTAAGCAACAGGCCTACCTTCTTGACTCAAAATAGCTCCTATGGCACTACCACTAGCATCAGTATCTACCTGAAATACCTTATTAAAATTTGGAAGTGCCAAAATAGGTTGTTCTGTGACCTTCTTTTTCAACATATCAAAGCTCTTATCTGCTCCTAAGGTCCATTTAAATTCTTTCTTATCCCCTCTCATTGTTTCTATAAGGGGTGCACAAATACTGCTGAAATTCCTAATGAATTTCCTGTAAAAACTGGCTAGACCATGAAATGATCTTACCTCAGTTGTGCTTCTCGGAGTAGGCCATTCAATGATAGCCCTCACCTTTTTTGGGTCCATTTTTAGACCTTCGGCTGAGATGACAAATCCCAGGTACACTAACTCCTTCTTCATGAAATTACACTTTTTTAGATTAATTAACAACTGCTCCTACCGCAGCTTCTCAAAAACCCTTCTGATATGCATCAGATGCTCCTCCAGGGTTCTGCTAAATATTAGAATATCATCTAAATAGACAATGATGAATTTGCCTAAAAATTCTTTCAATACCTCATTCATCAGTCTCATGAATGTGTTGGGTGCATTGGTTAGCCCAAATGGCATTACCAACCACTCATACAAACCCTCTCTGGTCTTGAAGGTTGTCTTCCACTCATCCCCTTCTCTGACATGAATCTGATGATAACCACTCTTCAGATCGACCTTTGTGAAGTACTTGGCTCCACTCAAATAGTCCATAATGTCATCCATCCTTGGCAATGGAAATCTATACTTTATGGTAATCTTGTTAATAGCTCGAGAGTCTGTACACATTCTCCACTCTCCGTATTTCTTTGGTGTGAGTACTACAGGTACTACGCATGGACTTAAACTTTCTCGAATCAGTCCCTTCTGCAGCAACTCTTGGACTTGTCGGTTCAGCTCCTCAATTTCTGTAGGAGTCATTCTGTGTGCTGCCTTATTGGGTAAACTAGACCCTGGTATCAAATCTATATGGTGACTGATTTTCCTCACTGGGGGTAAACCCTCAGGCACATTATCAGATATAATATCTAGAAATTCCTCCAACAGGTCTAGGACTTCTGTTGGGGCATCTTTGCATTCCTCCTTCCTAACTCTAGGAATTAAGGCATAACACATATGCTCATGCTTCAAACCATCCAAAAATTTTCTCCCTTCAACTAAACAGATTCTGGCGCTGCTACATACCTTTTCGTCCGCCTCCTTCAGGGGCTTCAGCTTATGGCGCACTCCATTCTTCGTCACTGAGTAGGTGTTGGCACGACCATCATGCACTACACTCCGATCAAACTGCCATGGCCTTCCCAACAACAAATGGCAAGCATCCATAGGCAGGATGTCACACAGGACCTCATCACAATAATTCCCAATATTAAATTTCATGGAGCATTGCTCACTGACCAAAGCCCTATGGTCCTTCTGTAACCACGCGATCCGATATGGATGCGGGTGCCTCCTCCTCTTTAACTATAACTTGGTAACCATTTCCTCAGAGACCAAGTTATCAGTACTTCCATTATCAATAATAACATTACAGACCTTACCCAAACTTCTGCACCGTGTGCGGAATAGGTTTCTCCTCTGGTCTGATCCTTTCTCTTCATTCAACAAGGTTCTTCTTGTTACCATAACTTCTCCTCTTTTTGCCTCCTCAGAATGTTCTGATTCAGCATCTTCATCTGCTACAGCAGCTCTGGCAGGACCCTCAGGTCTCTTGTTCATCCTTTCTCGGTGTTGTGGACACTCGAATGCTCGATGTCCTTCTTCGCCACAGTGGAAACAGGTTCCACGAAATACTCCTCTTCCAAACCCTCGTCCAGATCTACCCCGTCCTCTTGGGTAGTTGTCCTGACTACGGGGCTGATAAGTGTTCTCCTCTTTTTGATCCTGGTTACTACTTGTTTCACCAGTCTTCTTCTTCAGGTCTTTGTATTTCTCTCCACTGGCCCTTCCACCAGTTCTTCCACCATGACCTCTTCCTCTTTGCTTGCCCTCAAACCGTCTATTCAGCTTTTCTTCTACCTTTAGGGCAAACTGGTAAGCATCCTCAATGGTGCTCACCCGAACTAGGCTCAACTCCTCTTGGATACTGGGTCTCAACCCATTGATATAACGGGCCACCTTCTCCTTGTTTGCCTCTAAATGGCCAGTTCTGATGGAGATCTTATAAAACTCCTCTGTGTATTCTTGGATAGTTTTGCTCATCTGTCTCAAACTCTGCATTTTCCTTAGCAGATCCAATTCATAATCTACAGGAATAAACTATCTTTTCAACTTTTCTACCATTCTATCCCATCTTGTTATTCTTTCCTTCCCTCTTCTGTTCCTTTCTAGCTGTATTCCCTTCCACCAGATGCTGGCATGACCCTTCAGCTTGGTCTTAGCAAATCTGACCCGATTAGGGTCTTCAACCTCCTCATATTCAAAATACTCTTCTAGATCATTTATCCAGTCAATCACCTCTTCTGGATCTAGGTTTCCAGAATATGTAGAAACCTCCATTTTTGGTTTCTTTCCAATCTGGGAGATGGCTCTGTATAACCTGGCCTGTGCAGGATCTACAACCTCTTCTTCTTCCTCAAACTGGTCTTCTTCTTCATCAACTTCGTCTTCACTTCCTTCTTCCCTCCTGGGCTCGTGCCCTCTGTGCAGCTCCTCTTGCAGGGCCTGAACTTGCCTCTGCAAAGCTCTAAAATCTTCTGCTGGCACCATATTTCTTACTCCACCATGGTTTCTTCATGGAGGCATTCTTCTTTCTTCTCTTACAAACCCTTCCATAGATCCTGGTGTAACTGCCTCTCGTTCGGTGATCTGTTACATGCTCAGGAACTCCCGCTCTGATACCACTTGATGGGGAGCCGAGATTCACATAGAAAAACCCAAATGTTATTCCTCTGTAATTTGTTCACAACAGTGTTACAATACAGCCCGTAGGCGTAATTTTCCTTTTTCCTTCTCCCAATCTCAAACTCACCATCCTTTCTCATTACAAACTGGGTTCTTTTATCCAGGTTTCGACCCCTCGAGTCCATTAATGACAAGGCAGGAGAGTACTTCCATGGAACCTGCCCAGTCGGCTTCCTCGACCGAGTTTTCAATTTTCTTTCCATAATTGGCAACTGCCCCGATCCGCCATGAAAGCATGCATTAAAGAACCGTCTGACATTTCTGACCTTTGGACGCAGCATTCGAGAGGCCGTCGTGTTCAGCAAACTTATCGGATATGAAAACATGCATTAATGAGACCCTTGACCGCCTCGAAAACATCACCTTGGAACGCGTGCCTTTTCGAACCATGAACCAACCGTTTGTCGCGATATCGTGACATTTTGACTTCCTTGCGCTCCTTCTCCCTTTTGGTCACGATATCGTGACATGTCGCGATATCATGACATTTCCCTTCATCTCTACCTTCCTCGCCTTCGGGTCACGATATCGCGACATGTCGCGATATCATGACATTTTCCTTCCTCGTTGCCTTTCTTATCTTCAAGTCGCGATATCGCGACATGTCACGATATCGCGACATTTGCCTTCGGATGCCTCTGCTTTTCTACTCTGGTCACGATTTCATGACATGTCATGAAATCATGACAATTTCTTTGGCATCTTCTCCCTCTTGCTGCTGGTCGCGATTTCGTGACATGTCGTGAAATCGCGACATTCTTCTTTGGCATCATCTTTCGGTCACCGCTGGTCGCGATTTCACGACGGTCATGATTTTGTGACGGTCACGATTTTGTGACATGTCACAAAATCACGACATTCCCATTTGTAACTTCTCTCAACTGCTCTTAGTTGTGATTTCACGATGGTCACGATTTTGTGACGGTCACGATTTCGCGACATGTCACAAAATCATGACATTCCCATTGGTAACTTCTCCCGGTTGCTCTTAGTCACGATTTCGTGATGGTCGTGATTTCATGACATGTCACGAAATCATGACATTCCCATTGGTATCTTCTCCTGGCTGCTCTTAGTCACGATTTCACGATGGTCTCGATTTCGTGACATGTCACGAAATCACGACGTTTTCATCGTCCTCACATCTCGCCTGCTTCTGGTCACGATTTCGCGACATGTCGCGAAATCATGACATTTTCATTGTGCTTCTTCTCTTTCTTGTTTTTGGTCACGATTTCACGACATGTCATGAAATCACAAAATTTTTGCCCCGCACCTTCTATCTCCTTGCTGAGTAACGATTTTGTGACATGTCGCGATATCACAACCCTTTTTCTATCACGATATCGCGACACCAAGGCAAACACTTAGGAAATTTTTGTTGATGCAAGATTGCGCTGCTGCCACCGGATTCTCCTGCATCAAGGAACCATTCCATCATGGAAATGGTTCACTATATGCTTAAGGGGGCACATCTTGAGCATGAGTATTGCGTAGAAGCAGTGAGTACAACATCGTACCTCTTGAATAGAGCACCCACAAAATCTCTATAGGGCATGACTCCATAAGAAGCATGGACTGGTAGGAAAAACTTCATTTCTCATCTAAGGATTATGATATTTAAGCCATTCATGCACATACCAAAACAAAATAGGAAGAAGTTAGATGATAAAACCTTGCAATGTATTTTTCTTGGTTACGATGAGCATTCAAAGGGATTTTAGTTGATAGATCCTATGACCTAGAAAACACACACTAGTAGAGATATGGTATTTGATGAAGCTTTCACATCAGATAGCACATCTACAGTTGTATACTTGGAGGAAGAGGAGCCTAAGAAATAGACTCCACCCCCATATAAAAAGGTTCCAAAATGGTATACTAGCACATTGAGAGATTCAAATTTGACTTCACTTCTAGATCTAACTCTAGATTGACCTTGTACTCGCAACATGACTCAGTAGATGAGAGCAAAGGTATCAAATTCAAAGGTTTATGAGCTTTACCAACATTTTTATGAACTATATGTAGTTGCATAGGAAGACAAAGAAGCAGATATGGATGATGAAAGGGTTTATATGTCTGCATTGGATGAGAATGAATCCACAACAATTCAAGATGCACTTAGTGAGCTTCAGTGGAAGGCTGCTAACATCTCTCATGAAAAATAGCACATGGAAGCTAGTTAATCTACCTTCAGGAAAAAATCCCATTGGATGCAAATGGGTGTTCAAAGTAGAGTATAAGATAGATGGTACTATTGATTAGCATAAGGTCCATCTTGTTGCAAAGGGCTATGATCAAAAATAAGGTATAGATTATGAAGATACTTTTGCCCCTACTACAAAAATGACTGCTATTCGAGTAATTTGTGCCATGGAATCTCAATTTGGGTGGAAGTTACATTAGATGGATATAAACAGTGCTTTCTTGAATGGTGATGTATCGACCCAAAATTTTTATGCCCTTACCTTCAGGCTAAAGGATCCGTGCCCGAAAGGGGGATGCGAGAAGGATGAGACGATACCTCGGACTAAGAGGCCCTTTGAAGGTCACGCCTCTCGGGGGAGGGGTATCAGGGTGAATTTTTGATGGATGGTGGGGTTCACCAGGAAACTTTGAGTGGCAGTTTCCATGCCTAGGTTGAGAATGGGTTTGATGTGTTCAATTTTATGCTTAATCATTCAAATTCCTAGGTTTGGCCAAAATGAATCTAAGCTATTCTATATGCAAATGCTAATTTATATGAATGCAAAAAGCATGAATAGGTGTAAAATACAGAAAATATGCTAAATGAGAAAGAACATACCTGATTTCGGATGTCTGATGAAGATTCTAAAGCTTGTAGAAGTCCAGATCATCTCGAATCTGACAGAATCATCTGAAATTACATAGAATCATCCCAGATCATAGTCGATCATCTAAGATCAGATAGGATCATCGTCGACCTGACGAATTCGTCAGAAACCTGCAATCACAGAAACAGACACCAAAAACCAAAAATGCAATTGCAAAAGAAAGGGGAAATGATAGAAATGATAGTAAATTTGTCTAAAATGATAAATCTAGATAATAATTAAAGGAAATGCCTTATTTTAATGATTTATTTTAACTTTATCATGCATTTAAGCTAAATGAGGTGAACTCCAGGATGCAAAAATGAAATAAACCAAACAAATGTAGAACAAAACAAGAAATAAAGGGCAAAAAATGCAAACTCAGGGCACTGATTGCCCCCAATCTTGACTGCAGTCGAAATCGCCTGCAATCATACGAAATCATCTCGGATGTCGACAGGATCGTCCGAAATCATACAGGATCGTCTGCGATGATCCGAGCTTGCTCCAGCTGAAAAATAGTAAAGTTCCTACAAGAAAACTTGAAAGTATGCAATGCAAACAATGATGCGAAGGTGTTCTAATGCACGAAAAACTAAGGTTGCAGGGAAAATCAGCCAGGGGGAAAGTCAGGGAAAATCCTAAGTTTAAATAGGATTTAGGGAGAGGTTAGGAGGTTGGGGATCATCCCAATCTGGGAGATCTCCAACGGGGGAGTCTCTAACTGCGCAGACACGCTTTCTGCCCAAGTTAGAGAAGCTGTTGAAATAGAAGCTAATTATGAAAATTCGGTTTTGGGACGAAATCGTCTGGACGTTCTGCTCTAGATGAATTCGTCTGATCTGGGACGATTTCATCTGATCGACGACGATATCGTCCAACGGTCACAACAAATCCTAAAAATGGCATGAAAAACGAGGCGAGCGGTTGAACGGGCGGTTTTGGGGTTAAAATTCAAATTTTAATCTTTTTACTAAGGTTTAACTGCGCCAATTTTAGGGTGCTACATTTTGCCCCCTCTTTAGCGAATTTTTCGAAGAAAATGCGTTAAAGACGAGTTCTTCTCGCTTTACGAGAAAGCAAAAATTTATTCCAATTTTTAGATGACGATTCTAGGTCGAATCGTATGACTGCTTACTATGGTGCCCCCTCCGTGGTTTTACCCAAATCGAACGTTTGAGGTAAAAGCGCGAAAAAGCAAAAATTTAAAATGTTGTTTAATTATTTTTAAATAAAATTAAGAAAAATAGGGTAAAACCCTAATTCATTTTTACTGTTCATTTTCTCTGGTTTTTAGAGCTCTGCAGACAAAAATGGTTGAGACGGCGCACAGATCGATAGAGGTCCAGCGCGGGCTACGGGTAAGGATCTAAACTTAGTGTAGCATGTTTTTAATTGAATTTATTTGATTTTTTAGTTGAATTTTAATTGCTTTTTGGGCATCACGGCCATTTTTGGGCCGTCGACGACGTCGGGATGAAATCGTCCCGATTTCGTCGAAATCGTCCCTAGATCATCGATTTCGTCTAGGGGCAAAATCGACGATATAGGGGCGATCTCGTCCAATAAGGGACGATTCCCAAATTGTGAAATCGAAGACGATTTCATCCTACTAAGGACGAAATTACTGAATTTAGGATGATATCATCCAATATTGGACGATATCATCATTTTTGTGAAATTAAATTTGTTTTAATTGCATTTAATTGATTTTAATAACTGTTTTATTAATGAATTTTATTGTTTTGTTGTTTATTTTGTAGAGGGGTTTGCTAAAGAGTCGGGAATGGAAATACGATGGTCTAAGGGATGACGTGGCCATGCTCGATCAGGCAGAGTGAGGCCGACTAGCACAGGTCGGATTAGAGCATGTGGCAAAAATGCCACAAATACCGACAGACATGGGGCTACTGACAGCCTTAGCAGAGAGATGGTATCCGAGGTTCATCTTGCTTTCGGTTATCGATAGGGGAGATGGCTCCCACTTTGGAGGATGTATGGAGGATCTTGAGGATCCCCATACATGGACGGTTTATGGCCCCTACGGCTAATCAGGGCCAGGCTATGATGCGGCTATGCGGAGACCCGAGCTTCACCCTGGAGAAGGGCGGAGTAAACATCGAGTCACTGAGGCAGATGCCTGGGGCATCTAGGTTGACTCAAGTTTTGGTAAGGGTGGTAGGTGGTCTTCTGCTATGCCACCAGAGTGGGTGCAGACTACCATGGCTCCTTTCAGATGTGGTCTATGACATGAGAGACCACGGGTATAGATTTGCATGGGGGAGCTTTGTACTATTTCGGTTGTATAGGATCCTTCATGGGGTCGTATACAAGGGCGGGCGATGTCTAGTTTTGACATATCTACTACAGGTTTGGTGTTGGGAGCACATTGCGGTGCGGAGGCCGATAGGGCTTCCACTAGTAGGGGTTGACCGGGAGAGGCCCCGGGTTTTCTATTGGTGGCTCTAGAGAGGGTCACAGCGATGGATAGATCTGTCGATGTCACGAAGGTTACTAGATGACCTCATCCCAGACCAGATCACCTAGAGGTCATGGAGAGAGCATCCAGGGTGGGGAGAGGACAGACAAGAGCTGGATCGCATCAGGCGAGTCTGTTGGCTAAGGATGGAGCGGGGAGAGGTAGAGCTCCACCGCTATGACCGAGTTTTGAGGCAGTTCGGTCTACAATAGGGGATCCCTTCTCTCAGGGATTACGAGTACTCCTGGACTAAGATAATACCACACTGAGCGGGGCTCCAGACATGCAGCGATTCTAGAGTCAGGACATGGATGATGCCCCCATTCAGCTAGTGGATGGGGATGACGCTGGGGTGGCCGATGGATATGATGCCTGGTATGCAGGCATCCACCCTCCTCGGATGACGAGGGCATAGGGTCTGATGCATGCTATTGTGCATCGGATGGGGAGGCGGTGCCAGGCAGCCATTGAGGCAGCGTAGGGTCACGGAGGGAGAGAGCAGCGATGGTCTCCATAGGAGAGACACCAGAGGATGCCATAGGCTCAGCAGAGACCACATCCAACAGGAGAGGAGGGAGGAGGGACTCCCTTCTTAGCATAGAGAGAGGCCACCATCGCCCGATAAGGGCAAGGGTGTCGAGGTAGGGGAGAGCAACGAGATGGTGACTCTCTGGGAAGAGAATGCCCACCTTCGAGCTGAGGTGCAGACACTACGAGATGAGGCTACATGGCTCAGGGCACGGAGTGGAGGGGCGAGCACTCTAGATCTAGCATGGGCTATTGCTCATACCGCATTCTATTAGGGAGCATACTTCTAGTTGGTTCCAGAGGAGCAGAGGATACCACTACCAATCGGCATTGCAGAGCCAATCATGATGGGGTCATCGAGGACATCATCACGATCGACGTCCGGGACCCGTGACACCGCACGGACTTCGATGGGGCCACCTCCTCCACCTCAGGGTGGGAGAGGAGATGAGGCTGAGAGCTCGAGGGGTTCTCGAGGCTAGCCGCTAACTGACTACGGATTGTATATATATTGTATTATATATGATATGATGTACATATATTTGATATATATATATGATCTTTTTGATGATATGACTTGTGCATATGTTTTATGATGCTTTAATGTTTTGAATTGTTGATTGATGATTCATGTAATTATGTCATTTGGAAATATTATAATTTTATGTCATGCTTTAAAATTTAAATGAAATAATCTGATGTAAACAAATTGGTTGTTTGTGGTATGATTTGATAAAAAATAAAAGGGACTTTTAACAATAATTTCAAAGGACATTGTCGTTGTTATATGACCATTTCATGGAGTCGTCGCTCGCTAGGTCGTCAAGCTAATCCCAGTATAGAAATATTGTTAAAAGTAAAAGAGTGCTTAAGAGACTGTCTTAAGGCTTTGTGTTGTGATGATGAAAAATGGTGATGGTGATGATTTGTTTTCAGATTTCCATGAAAATATTATGCATGAAAAATGATTTTTGCTAGGCATGAATTCCTAAGTGTGATAAATTTTTTGAATAATTCCCTAGGAATTATACCATCATTGCAAAATTGAATGTTGACATAATGAAATGAAATAGAAACAGTGTTCGTTCTTTTTAAAGCATAATTGTGTAACATAATGATTTAAGTCATATGTTTTTATGATTTAAATGAATGGGAAATAAAATTAGAATCAATGGTTTGCGCTAGGCATAGAATTATAGGTATAGACTTATACCATCATCGCAAAATCCAAAGAAGAAATTGATATAATAGTTTTATTGCATGATTGATTTTTGATTTTTGAAATAAACAGAAAATATAAGATGAGGACTTGCGCTAGGCATAAAATTCCAATTTAGGTTTTGGAACTATACCATCGTCGTGGAAGTCGAAAAATATAAATGTGGTTTTATTGCATGTTTTGAAAGAAGTTTTGGATTTTTGAAAAGAAATGTATGTAATTGTTTTAACATAAAATAGATGAAATCATTCCAGAAGATTTGCATAAATATTTTAAATTATCTCAAAGACAAAATGTAGATTTATAAGGAACCCCATGTGCATATGTGAGTTCATTGCCAATCTTGATCTATCATAATGATACAAAATCTCTCAAATACAAATGTGTGTGCAATTGTATTGTTCATTTACCAATTTTGAGCAAGATAATTTGATACAAGTAATTTGAATTAACCAAATAAGTGTTCGTTGACCATGATTTATATGCATATAACCGTACCAGACTACTATGTAAGTCGGGTCATCAAGAGCTAGCTAATCCATAAGCAGACATAGGTCTGTACAAAAGAAGGTCGCTAATGTAACAGACATATCACCATGCTAGGAATTACCCAAGGCCAAGCGGGTTGGGCACAAACCGCCTGTTATGGGGCTTACCTCACAGTTTTTGAATAATTGAGAATTCCAGGGATTCAAGCTCATTCACCCTTCTTTTCTTTTCAAGGGGTAGGGAAAAGGGATTTTATTGCTTTTGCTTTTTTTTCTTTTCTTTTTCTTTTTTTGTATTTTTGCTTGATATTTGAGATAATGCTGAAATATTGCTGAAATGGTACAAAATGATACTGCAATAATGCTTATTTTGCTCATAATGATTTTTTTTTTTTTTTTCTTTTTCTTCCTATACTAGGGATACTTGCTCGGATTGGTTGTAGAGCAAGGGATTTTTATTCTGGGTAGGGGTGAGCTTGTCCTTTTGTCAATTCTCAAATATTCTAGACCATGTGCATGATAGGATAGCAGGGGAAACTTTTCGCTCAAGAAACCACTTCTACTATGTAGCATCGTATTGAATTTGCAATGAAATCATTTTAATGTGAAAAGGTGTACTTGGTTTAAGTAAATAACAAGATCAATTCTCTATGCTCAAAACTTTATTTAATTCAACTGTGGACTTTGATATAAGAGAGATTAATAATCATACCAAATAAAATCAAGATATTTATTCATGTGAGTGTGAAAGTGAGGGATTCCAAATAAATGCTAATTTATCCAAAATAACTAAAAATATAAGTGCAATACTTCAAGAATTGATAGGTGCAAAAAGAAAAATGTTTTTGAAGATTTTGATGATTTTTATTTTTTTATTTTTGTTTTAATTTATGAATTGAGAGAATAGATAATGTTGCTTTTTTTTGAAATTTTTATATGTTTTATTAAAATGAAATAATATGCAAAATATATACAAATGATGAAATGACCAAATTTATGCATAATAGCGTTTAAGATGCATAATGTTCATGGGTTCTTTAAGATATTTACCATCTAAGGTAGCTAATTTGTATGCTCCCGATCCAAATTTAGCAGTGATAATATATGGTCCAAGCCAGTTGGGCTCGAATTTACCTTTAAGGTCTTTAGTGGCATTAGTATTTTTTTTGGTTTTCTTTTAAGACAAGGTCGTCGATCTCAAAGGATCGATGATGAACTTTCTTGAGGTATGCTCGTTTAAGCTTGTTTTGGTAGGCACGAAGATGCTCCAAAGCATTGATGCGCTTCTCATCTAGGAGTTCTAGCTGACTGAGTCTGCCAACACGATATTCATCTCCTACTTCAGTATCTTGAAGTAGTAGAGCCAAAGAAGGAACTTCTAATTCAAAGGGAAATTAGTGCAATAAACCAAAATGAAAGGTGAAGTGCCCGTGGGAGTGCGAACGCTAGTTCGATAAGCCCACAAAGCAGGATATAATTGGATGTGCCAATCTCGGCCAAATTTATTGACCAATATTTTGAGGATTTTAATTAATGTTTTATTAGATGCTTCTACTTGGCCATTACCCTGAGGATAATAGGGAGTGGACCAACGATGTTGAATTTTATATTTTTGACATAATTTCTTGACATATTTATTTTTGAAACAAGTTCCATTATCCGAGATGAGATTTGCAGGAATTCCGAACCTACAAATAATTTGATTAAAAATAAATTTGGAAACTTGGGTTCTAGTACAAGAAGCTAAGGGCATAGCTTCAACCCACTTCGTAAAATACTCGGTGGCGGTTATGATGAATTTGTGTCCATCAGATGACACAGGATTTATTTTTCCAATGATGTCTAAGCCCCATTTTGAAAAGGGCCAAGGAGATGAAATAGCCTGCAGTTCTTGTGCAGGGGCATGGACAAGGTCAGCGTGCTTCTGGCACTTGTCGCAATGGCACACATAATCATGTGCATCATTCTCCATGGTGGGCCAAAAATATCCTATCCTAAGGAGCTTTTTAGCAATGGCACTACCACTAAAGTGTCCCCCACAAGATCCATCGTGGGCTTCACTCAAAGCTGATCTAGATTCTTCTAGATTCAAACATCTCAATAGGATACCTTCAAAAGATCTCCTATATAATGTATTGCCAATTATTACGAAGTGACTTGCTCGTCTACGTAATAACCGGTGTTGGTTTCTATTAAAACCTTCAGGGAAGGTCCCATTTTGAAGAAAATTAAATATATCCGTGTACCAAAGTTCAGGAGTAGTTTCATTGATTAGAAACACATCCAAAGGTTCTAAGCATGATTTATTTGAAGCGGGTTCCTGGAGTCGATGAATAATGATGGTGGCATATTCATCATCTAACTCCAAGGGTAAAAGAGATGCAGTTGTAGCCATAGCGTCAGCCGCACGGTTGCTAGTTCTAGGAATAGCTTCCAAGGTAACTTGCTCAAATAAAGATATTAATTGTAAAACATATGCTTTATATGGATGTAATTTATCATCTCTGGTCTGATAAACATCATTAATTTGATTTATAACAAGTTGAGAATCACCAAAAACTAATAGATTTTTAATTTTTAGTGCCAAGGCAGCTCGTAATCCAAGGATTAGAGCCTCATATTCAGCAGTGTTATTAGTACAAGCAAACGTTAATTTAAAGGACAGAGGTATAATATGTTTTTGTGGAGATATCAAAATAATACCTGCACCAGCCCCACTCATGCATCGGGCTCCATCAAAGTATAGGGACCATTGCTCTGGATGGTCTGCCTCTAGTTTAAGGCATTCATCAGGAAACTCAATGATGAGGGGATGGGTAGACTCTAAGGGTGCAGCGACTAATTGATCTGCTATGATTTGACCCTTAACAGACTTTTGTCCTATAAATGTGAGTTCAAACTCGCTTAGCGCAAGAACCCACTTTGTTGTGCGACCAGATAAATAAGGTCGACTCATGAGATACCGCAAGGGATCGGATTTAGCAATAACATACGTTTTTTGACTGAGCATATAATGGCGTAGTTTTTGCGTAGAAAATATGACTGCTAGACATAACTTCTCTAATGTTGTGTAGCGGGTTTCATAACTGATTAAGGTTTTGCTAATATAATAATTAGCACGCTCTCTTTTCTCATCATCAAGTTGAGCTAACATAGCTCCTAAAGCAAAATCTGAAGCAAAAATATACAAGATAAATGGGCGATCAAGTCTAGGTGGTGAAAGCATAGGTGGGTTAAGAAGATATTGTTTGAGGAGTTCAAATGCTTCCTTACATTCGTCGTCCCAATAGAAAGGGACATCCTTCTTAAGAAGCTTAAGAAAGGGTCCTGTTTTATCCGCCAACTTATCGATGAAGCGACGGATAGCTTGAAGCTTACCTTGTAAACTCCGTAATTCAGATATATTTGTGGGTGCGGGCATATCAGTGATAGCCACAATCTTGAGAGGGTCAATTTCGATGCCACGTAAAGAAACTATAACCCCCAATAATTTATCGGACTTAACTCCGAATATACATTTGGCTGGATTTAATCGGATAAGATATTCCCTTAACCGATCAAATACTTTTCTCAAGTCATCTAGATGATCATCTTCATTAATAGAATGAGCTATAATATCATCTACATAATCATGTAGTATATCATGCATCATATCATGAAAGATATAAGTCATGGCTCGTTGATATGTTGCACCTGCATTCTTTAAACCAAATGGCATCACTTTCCAACAAAAGGTCCCCCAAGGGGTAATAAAGGTTGTTTTAGCCTGATCTTTAGGAGCTATCCTGATCTGATTATAGCCAAAAAATCCATCCATTAAGGATATCATTCCACTCCCAACAGTAAAATCAATGATTTGATCCATGTTGGGAAGAGGAAAATCGTCTTTAGGGCATGCAACATTAATATCTCTAAAGTCTGTGCAAACCCTAACTTTGGTAGCTTCTTTCTTAGTTACTTGGAACTACATTCGAGATCCATTCAGCATAATCAATGGCTTGTATAAAAATAACATTCAGGAGTTTTTCTAACTCCCCTTTGACTAGTAAGGCCACTTTAGGATGCATTTTTCTAAGTTTTTGTTTAACAGGTTTAGCATCCGGATGGACTACTAGGTGATGCATGACTACGGAAGGGTCTAAACCTGGCATATCTTCATATGTCCAAGCGAAGACATCTTCATATTCTTTAAGGAATGCAATGTATTTATCTTGTTTTTCTTGACTTAATTCTGATCCAATGTTGATTATGTGAGGATTATCCTCGGTTCCAATGTTAATTTTTATGATGTTTTCTACTTCCATGTGTAGATCTCTCTCAAAATTAGGTGGGGCGGGTGAAACACCCAATTCTTGTAATTCTTCCAAGGTTAGCTTGGATAATTCGTCTTGAGGAGTCGTGGCCTCAAGTTGGGCTATACTAGGTATAGAGCCATCAAAATAAAATTCGTTGTGTAACAATTCTTCAATGGAGACATCATGGAAGATATCTCCCTCCAACTCATCGTCGGATTCAAAAATCATCTCAGGGTAAGCTATGGATAGCATATTACATGTAAATGGCTTATTTGTTAGACACAAAGCATCGCGTCCATCCAAATAATCTTGGTAACATATGAGTTGATCATCATCTTCAAATGGGAAGGGTTGACCCTTACTAGGAAATAGGCCCACGCCACATCGGGCGGGCCACGGTTCTACCTCAAAAGGTTCTTTCATACCATCTTGGAAAGGTCCCAAACCTTTCCCTTTATATCCCAATTTAAGCATTATAGGTTTAGCTTTAATATACTCATTAGTAAAATAACATCGAGCATATCCATCATAATGAGTCTTGATGTTTCTAGGTATTCTTCCCCAGTCATATCCCTTATAAATAAAGGCACAACTCCCGACTTGGTAAATACTTCCCATAGGCTATGGGAGGCCCAAGGTATGAGGAGATGGTGGCAAATTATTTAAAATAAGGGAATCTTGCATAGAAGCATTTGTTTTTTTTTATATAAGAATTTTAGATAAATCGGGTAAGAGCTCATCAGTAAGGGCGTAAGAGGTAGAAGGATCATTTCCTACATCTTTTGATGTGGAAAATATGCCTTTGGTGGATGTAGACAATGTAGAGGTGTCGATAGATGGGTCTATAGGTATGGAAATTATAGGAGTAGAACAAGAAGCATTGGTTGTGGGATTAGGATCTTTTCGGGGTCCTAATGTGGTTTGTTTAGAGGATGGTTGAGCTATATGTAAAGGTGGAATTGATGGAGAAGAAGTAGATGATGTTATGGGTGTGTGTTTCACATGTTTAGATGGAGAATGAGAATTAGGATGTGTGGATGACAGAGCAGGGCAAAATTGAACTCCAACAGGTTCTGCCAAAGCACACATATCAAAGGGTCTGGGATCACCATGAATGGTAACCAACTGATTTTTAAATTCGAATTTGACACATTGATGTAGAGTTGAGGGAACATCTTGCATCACGTTGATCCAAGGGTGACCCAAGAGTATATTGTACGATGCAGGGCAATGTACAATAAACATGGTCATATCTAAGGTTCTTGGACCAACTTGCAATGGGATGGTGATAACTCCACACGTTTCTTGTGTTTCGTCATTGAAGGCTTTTATGATCATATCAGTTCTTTTCATTTCATCACTTCTAAACCCAAATATTTGGTAGAAGTCAAAAGTGCAAATGTTTAAAGATGAACCATTATCAATCAAGACTCGTTTGACTGCTACATCTCCTATTAGGGCAATAATATATAAGGGGTTATCCTTATGTAAACTATGTTGTGGTATATCTCTATCCCGAAAGTCAATACAATCGACTTCTCGAGTTATTATAGTATTGGTCATGGCTTCAGGTTGAATGTCTTGTGGTACCATCATTTGGCTTAATGTGAGCATTAGTTCATCTCTATGTGTAGGAGAGGATCTTAAAAGGTCCAAAAGGGAAATTCGAGCTGTAGTATTTGATAGTTGCTCATTAATATTATAAGGAGGTTTAGGTTGAACATTAGGTGCATGATTCCCTTTATTAGGAACTTTCAAAACAAATGGAGCTGATCCATCATTCTAAGTTTGATCTTGTTGAGAATTTTGAGCCTGTTGTCTAGTAATGACTCCGATGGTACCCACAATATTATTTTGCGGATGATGAATGGGTCTTGGTCTAGCATTTATAGCTTGTTCATTAGAAAGTAATTGGTGAGAAGATGGTCTAGTAGTGACTCTTCTTGGAAATGGTTCTTTCAAAACCATAGAATTTGTGATAGGGTGAATAGTATCTGATTCATCTTCAGAACTATTCGATTGATTTGATGTGATTTCCATATCACTTTCAGTCTCATATTCTGTATCACTAATATCAGGTATCTAAATATTATGTAGAGGCCTGGTTGTGACCATGGATAAATTTGTGTCAAATATTTGTAGATCATGAGCAGGTAAATGCCCACTAATAGTTCCTACATATCGGGTAGGAGGGGGAACATTATGATGCTCAATTTGATTGGCCACCTCTTTACCATGCTTTGGTAAAGGATGTTGAAATATGTCTAATGATTGATTGGCATTCTGATTCTGATTTTGGGGGATGTTCTTTTGAGCATTATTAGGAGGATTTTGTTTAGGTTGGAAGGCTTGCACCTCCATCTCATTATTATCAATTAAGTCTTGTATTTTATGTTTTAGTCTTTTACAAGAGTTGGTAGCGTGTCCAGGTCCTCTATGGAAATCATAGTGTAAATCAGCTCTGTATCCGGGTATAGTTGGATCAGGTTCCTGGATATTTGGTAATTGAATCAAACCTCTTTCTAGTAATTACGGTAGAATAGTTGATAGAGGTTGATTTAACCTAGTAAATTCTCGAGGAGGTTTATCAGGAGGTTTCAGTATAAAATTCTCCGTTGTCTTTGTAGCATTGACATTAGCAATATTTCTGCTATCAGTGACTCCATCACCCACAACTTGTTTATTTTTATATTGATTTTTGGATGTTTTCTCATCATCTTTCTTCTTAAGCTGACCTCTCCTAATGAGAGCATCTTCCACTCTTCGAGCTAAGTCTATAGCCTGATCGAAGGTGGTCAAGGTAGCAGTTGATAACTCATAGGATAGTTGTTCTTGTAAATTATTAATAAAGATATCCAACATCTCTCTATAAGGCAACACAAAGTGCAATTTTCCTATCAACTATCTCCACAAAGCTAGGAAATCAGAAAAGCATTCATCTTTGTCTTGTTTTAAGTTGTACAAATCTTTAATGGTCACATGCCTTTCGATGTAGGCACTAAATTGATGAACAAAAGACTCGGCTTTTTCTTCAAAATTCCTCAAAGAATGAGTGGGTAATTGATAGTACCACTCTAATGCCATTCCTCCTAAACTTTTCGGGAACATTTTTAGTAATAACAAGTCATCATGTGATATATCATGACATGCTATCCTAAACATACGAAGATGCTCTATGGGATCTTCGGTTCCTTTGTATATAGGTAGGACGGGCATAGGAAAGTGTTTAGGATATGGCTATGCTACGACTATAGGATCTAAAGGCTGACTACACATCTCTCGATAATTGTATGAGGGATGGTAGGGATCTATCTGGTCCATGCGGGAAACTAGTTGTTTCACCATGGCTTCAAGATTACTAGTTTGTCCACCATATTGGTTCGGTGGCACATGAGTATGGGATTTGTGAGCGTATGATGGCGTGACATATGGATTAGATGCTATATTGCTATTATGTAAAGTGTTGGTAGGAAGGGTATTATGAAGAAGATTTGGAGCAGTATTATGTTGTATCCCAGATTGTTGGAAATTGATGTTTGGTTTTGTTTTGGGTTTTTGTTGATTTGAGGTATATTGATCAATAGCTTGGCAAAATAAAGTAGTGAATGAAGGTTTCTTTTGTGCAGGAATGATTCTAGGCTTAGTAACAGGCACTTTAGGTGGTTGGGTAACCTGTTGTTTTTGCATGTTCTAGATTATAGCGGCCATATCCAAATTGGATGGTCCAACTTGATCACTTTCTTGATCAACAAAGGACAAAGGATTAGTGCGTGTGTGATATACTTCTTCTAGGGTTGCTTGAGTGTCACTAATTTGATCCTTGTCCATATGGACTACTCTATTAAGAACACCAATATTAGTATTGAGGAACTTCCAGAATTGTTCCATGTTCTCAAAAGTAACAGCTCCACTTGGAGACATTTTAGGGGATGAGGATCCTTCCTCTCTAAGAGTTTCTTCTTGTTCATTTCCTACAACAAACTCTTCTTCTTGCTGGTCTAGAGTTCCTTCTTCCTGAGTTGGATCTTCAGGAAGGACATTTGGGTTATTTATTGTTTTTCCTAACCAATCTTCTTCTACTTCAGTTTGTTTTCCATTCCTAAGTCTAGTCATTGTGCTTAAACTTAGATTTCAGCAAATATATATATTTATATATATATATATGCAACAAGTTTGAGAGGTATATATTTTAATTATATACCTACTATAATACTTAAAAGAAAAATGTTTTAATTTTGTTATATTTTTGTTTTGTTTTTGTTTTATGATTGTTTTTATGTTTTTATAATAATATTATAAAGACAACAAACAACATACTAAATGCAAGAAATAATAATAATAAAATAATGGCTTAGTTTTCTATAAATAGTTTATGGATATCATTAATAGGATCAAGTTCATCAGGAGTCATGAAATGCTCCTCTTCAAATTGGAAATGGTTTTTCAAGAATTTGACAAAGTGTGCTATGGTGATGTTATCTGTTTTGGACTCTGACCTGTAGAAATAAAGTTCATGGCAATACTCTCGATATAACACAGCCTTAGGAACTCTATTCCATCTCTTTCTATCCGTAAGAATGACTTCTTGATCTTCTACACAAGATAGAAATTTATGTACTACAACTATGTTTTTAAGGTATTCCTCAAAGGTATACAATTTGGAAGACACAAGCGCTCATCTAGTGCTAGGTTTCATATGCAAAATACAATTCAAATACCTATTCATAATGTTTGATCACATTATCAAATTCAACATTAATAAATATTTATTGTTCCATATAACATTGTGATGGTAAATAGTCAAAAAGACACCATACCTTTTGCCACACCTACAATCATACAAAAATCTACGATGGTGAGGAAGTGCATGCAAAAATCTATGATGTTTGCATACTAGAAAACTTTACAATAGTAAAGCTAAATCACAACCTAGAGAAGCAATAAAAACTACAAAATATTGTTTTCATCCAGTATTTGGGTTCATATGAAAAACACAATTCAAACTCCCATTCATAATTTGATAAAAAGTAACTGGTATAGTGGTATATGTCTTAGATTTTTATAAGAAAAACTTAAACTATACACAATTTTTAAATTCCTAATGAGAAGACATAAATGTTGTCAAGTTTAAATTTGTTTTCTTAACATGTTGAGTTCAGATCTATTATACATTATTTATTCCAAAGAATATGAGTTGAGATCTAAGAGGGCACAAAAATTGAGTACTACATGTTTACATTTAAAGCATGACAAATAACTTTTTGAGGATCAAATTTCTTCATTAAAGGTGAACATGATAAAAGATCGACTATTCCTTATAAAATTGTGATGGAAAATAGTCGAAAATATGCCATACCTTTTTCCAGACCTATAATAATATAGAAATCTATGATGGTGAGGAAGTGCATGTAAAAATATATGATGTCTACATACTAGAAATATTTACAACAATAAAGCTAAATCACAACCTAGATAAGCAACACAAAATACATTAGAAATACCATTAAAATAACATCATGAAATTGAGAGTTCAAACATAATTTTAGATTCTAAAAAGAAGCAACATTGAAAAAAACTAGAAAAGATGACGTATTGAAATGTCTAACATTGTTGAATGAGAAAAGAGAATATTAAATTTTTTAATAAGGTATTTCTAAGTTATCATTTTATTATGTTCCCATGAGCCCTTAATGAAGGCTTATTATTGGAATATAAAGTTAAAGTTTATAAGATTTATTTTTTAATAAGGATATTTATTCAAAGAAATATTTGTTTAAAGAGATTTCTTTCGTTAAAAATAAAAAGAAAGCTAATAATTTTTTTTAAGGAAAAACTGTATTAAAAGAATAAAATAATGTACATGCTCTAAAAATGAGAAGAGACATTGATGCAACATATAAAACTAGGAAAAGGAAAGGATATAGTAACAGATAACTTACTGGAAATTCGATACAGTGCCAATATTAAAAGAAGAAATGGTTAAGATGTTAATGCGTCAAGCTTATTTCCCAAGCAAAGACATTGAAGGTTGACATGGCAAAAAATTAGGTGTTTTCTATAAGCTACAAGTCATAACATTTGCCTACACTAATATTCTCTAAAGTACATGATGATAATTAGAAGGAAATATTAAAAGTAAAATATTTAATGAGGAAAGTTTACATTTAAAAAAAGGGCTAGTAGAAGGAAAAACAATTATATGAAATTTGAATTTTTTTTTGTTAAAAAGAGAAATAAAAGGAATTACTTATTTATAGTCGTAAAGTCAAAGTGAAAGTCTATACTCAAAATAAAAAGTTAAAAGACTCATATTTATTGGAAGTTTTATGATATTTATTCAAAAAAAATATTTGAGAAGAGAAAATTTTAAGATAAAAAGGAATCGCCTTTGTACTTTGTGTTGCTTCTCCAGGTTGGTTGTGAATTTTTGGATACAATCACAAACATAAGACTTTGTTAGAATCACATAAAATGTTATATGAGTAGATGTGATATAAGGGGTTATATAAAACTAAACCCCAATTGGACAAAGAAAAAAAAATAATAAATAAAAAAACTCAAATAATAGTCCAAATATGGATAGAAGAGAAACCAATACATGTTTAAAAGGAGATGACAAGATATAAAATAAAAAATAGAAAAATAATGAATTTATACAAATAATATGAGGATGAGTAAAAAAAATAAAGACATTGAATATGTAGATGTAAAGGTATGGATTTAACAAAAGAAAAATTAGGAAAGAGGAAGGGCCTTAAAATGAAAAGCTGGAGTTTATTACCAAACATAAATTTTCAATGATAAATGAAATAATATTAAAAAAGGAACACAACCAATATTGAGGTTGTTCATTTTGAATAGTTAAGTAGTAAATCAAATATCTAAATATTAGAAAACTGAAAAGAGAAGGCTTGTAGACCATGGACAAAGGTCAATGATTAAAAATGATATTTTGTAAAGAGTTAGCATATCTTACAATTTTCTTGATTGTATATCCGTCTACATATTAGATATAGATACAAACATGAGATTTTTTGGATACAATAATCATAATATATGAGATTACATTGATGTTATATTAAAATGTATTAAAAATGTACCCTTAATTACTTGTTTTATATATAATACATCTGAATATGAGGTCATATAAAATTGTTTAACAACATGGAAATTAAAAGAAAAACTATTCTTTATAAATATATTTTAAATTTAAAAACTGGGTTACAAACTTTTCATAATAATCTAATGAAGATGAATAGTTTTCAAATGTTATAAAAGGTATATGTGCAATAAGGGTTTCTATAAAACTAAACCCCAGTTAGAAAAAGAAGAAAAATAATAGTCCAAATATGGACAAAAGAGAAACCAATACATGTTTAATATGAGATGGCAAGATATAAAAGAAAAAAATAGAACAAGAATAAATTTATAACAATTAATATGAGGATGAGTAAAAAAATTGAAGACATTGATATGTAGATGTAAAGTTAAGTGTTAGGAATGGAGCCTAATTATGACGTGGCTAAGCAGGGAATGTTTAATGGGGATAAAATATATTTATTTTTTATCCCGCAATTAGGGGTTGGAAACTCGACGTCAAAGTTAATCTTGGAATGTAGTAATTGTGATTGATGGCAGATTTTAGTGCATGACTTTGGCTGTAGATTGTATCCGGATGCATGTATTAAGAATAGTAGTTTTTCCTATTTTTCTTATATATATATAATTTTTCTTTTTTTTTCCTATTTTTCTTATATATAGTTGTGAGAAACAAATAATGGATGTGATATTACTGTGTGTAGATTCCTTGTAAGTATAGATAAGAAATTAGAGCAAGAACATATTGTAGGTTGTATCCCTTTATTGTTTGGATTGATTAATTAAAAGGATTAAAAATTCTTGGTGAATATAGCCTATTGGGTGAACCACGTTAAATTGTTGTGTCTTCTATAGTGTATTTATTTTTATTATTTATTCTTCTGTTAAGTTTGAAACGTTGAGATTTCTCTTCTATATTTTATATAGTGAATTTCTAACAAGTGGTATTAGAGCATTTTTTTGTTGGGTGCACTTGATAGAAGGAGAATTTTTGATCAAGTGGGAGCAATTGCGGAAGAAGGGAGATTTAGAGTTGAAAAAATCAATGGCTAAAACTTTCAATTTTAGAATATGCAGATGGAGGATTACTTGTACCAGAAGGATCTTTACTTACATCTTGAGGGGGCAACAAATAAACCTTCAACTATGTCGAATGAGGAGTGGAGTCTCCTTGATAGAAAGGTTTTGGGTACTATAAGGTTGTGATTGGGAGCCACCATAGCCTTCAACATCTTTGATGAAATACGACCAAGGGATTCATGGATAAGTTTGCCAAGATGTATGAGAAACCATCAACATTGAATAAGGTATTCTTAATGAAAAGGTTATTTAACATGAAAATGAGTGAAGGAGGATCTATGCAGGATTATTTAAATGAATTCAATATTGTCGCTAATCAATTGCATTCATTAGGATTGGATTTAATGATGATATTAGGGCCTTATTAATCTTATGCTCTCTTCCAAAAATTTGGAATAATTTGGTAATGGTAGTAAGTAACTCTACTTCGAGTTCGAATAAATTAATATTTGATGATGTGGTTTGTGTGATGCTCAATGAGGACATGAGAAGAAAAACTACAGGAGAATCATCTATAACCACCTTAACTATTGAGAATAGAGGAAGAGGAAGAGACAAAGGCAAGAGTTCACATCGTGGAAAATCCAAAGGTATATCCAAATCACATGGAAAAATGAAGCTACACTGTTGGCGCTATGGAAAAAATTGTCATATCAAGGACTCTTGGAAAATAAAGGGTGATCGAAATGAAGGTAATAAAAATAATGGTAACACATCAGAAGCCAATATTATTGGAAAAATTCTACAAGATGCTTTAATATTATCTTTTGATAGAAATAACGATTATTAGTTAATTGACAATGGTTCTTCATTCCATGCTACCTCACATAAGAAATAATTCATAGATTATGTTTCTAGATATTATGGATAGGTTCAATTGGGAAATTACCAACCATGTAAAATTATGGGTATTGGAAATATTTTGATTAAATACCCAAATTGATGTTAATAGGCTATTAAAGAGGTGAGACGCATATCAAATTTAAAGAGATATTATATCAACAAGTAAGCTTGATGGTGAAGGATACACAATTGCATTTGGAGAAAATGCTTGGAAAGTTACTAAATGTTCATCGATAGTAGCTAGAGATAAATTTGTGGGTACTTTTTATTTACTTACTAATTTTTCTCACTACTCCATGAATTTAGTTTCTATTGTTGAGAGTGCATCTTGGTGGCACCAAAGACTTGGCCATATAAGTGGAAAAGGTATGGAAATTTTACATTCAAGAAAGTTATTACCTAAGTTAAAAGATATTGATTTGGAATTCTATGAGGATTGTGTTTATGGTAAAGCAAGGAGAGTTAGATTCCTCAAGGATGGCAAGGAAAGGAAGAAAGAGAAATTGGAGCTTGTGCACTCAGATGTTTGAGGCCCAACTTAGGTAACTTCTCTTGGATTTTTCTCTTACTATGTACTTTTTATTGATGATGCAACCAAGAAAACATGGATATATTGCATTAGGAATAAAAGTGATGTTTGTAATACCTTCATGAATTGGAAAGCATTAGTTAAAAATTAAATTTAAAAAAGGTTAAAGTGTCTAAAATTGGATAATGGTTGAGAATATTGCAGTAGATAATTTGATGTGTTTTGTTCTAAAAATGAAATTAGAAGAATCAAGGTAGTTCCAAGAACACCTCAAGAAAATAGGGTTGTAGAAAGAATGAATAGAACCATCATGGAATGTGCTAGGAACATGAGAATACATGTAGGATTACCATTATTTTTATGGTCTCATGCTATTGATATTGTAGTATATCTGATTAATAGGGGGCCATCTAGTGCCTTGAATGGAGAAATTCTAGAAGAGCTTTGGATAGGTAACTAGTAATTTATTCTTTCCTTATGCTATTTGGATGCAAGGCCTTTATGCATACAGATAAAAAGAACAAAAAGAAGTTAGATGCTAAGGACCAAAAGTACTATTTCATTGGTTATGGTATTGATGGCTTGGGTTACAGATTATGGGATTATGATAATCAAAAAATCATTAGAAGTAGGGATGCCATATTTAATAAAAGGGTTTGTATAAAGATCGATTATAGAGAAAAAAATTGGAAGAAAAAAATACTGAATACATAGACCTTGATGGACACACAGAAAATGTAACTTCAAAAGTGGTAGAAGATCAAAATGTACAACAATAGTAGCATCAAGCACCTCAATCTTCTAAAAATGCTATTAGAAGATCTACTAGGATAAGTAGAATTCCTCAAATTTTTTTTATTATATTTTATATACTAATGCTGGTGAGCTGAAATATTTTCAAGAAGCATTATAGATGGATACCAGGAATAAGTGGGAGCTTGCAATGAATGAAGAGATGAAATATTTATTCCACAACCAAACTTGGGATTTGGTTGAGCCACCCAAAGGCAAAAGAGCTTTGACCAATAAATGGATGTAGAGGATTAAAGAGGAGAATAAAGGATGTATGAGATACAAAGCAAGGCTAGTGCTCAAGGGATTCACTCAGAAAAAGGGTATTGAATTTTACGAGATTTTTTCTCCATTTGTGAAAATGACCTCTATTAGAGCTATTTTGAGTCTTGTAGCTGTAGAAAATTTATATCTGGAACAATTGGATGTGAAGACATCATTCCTTAATGGTAATTTGGAGGAGGATATTTATATGTACCAAATAGAAGGCTTTCAAGTGAAAGGTAAAGTGGATTGGGTATGTAAACTGAAAAATAGCTTGTATGGGTTAAAACAAGCTCCTAGATAGTGGTATTTAAAATCTGATAAGTTCATGGCTAGTTAAAGATTTGAAATATGTCAAAGTGATCACTATGTATATTTTAAGCAAACTAGAAATGTTAACTATGTTATTCTGCTATTGTATGTGGATGACATATTGGTTGTAGGAACAAATATGTAATATATTAACATGCTCAAGAAGAAGTTGGCTAAATTATTTGCCATGAAGGATTTGGTAGAGGCCAAACAAATCCTTGGCATAAGGATAACAAGAGATAAGGAGATTCACACTCTAAAATTATCACAAGCAGAAGATATTAAGAAAGTGCTTAAGATATTTAACATGAGAGATGCAAAGTCTATTCCTACTCCATTGGCAAAGCATTTCAAACTCACCAGAGATTTGTGTCCCAATACACAAGAGGAAAAAAATCATATCTAAGGTTTCCTATGCATCAGTGTTTGGAATCTTGATGTATGCAATGGTTTGTACAAGATAGAACATTATCCAATCAATTGAAGTGGTGAGTAGATTTATGAGTAGTCCAGTAAAAGTACATTGGAAAGTGGTAAAATGGATACTCAAGTACTTGAGAGGAACTTCAAATTGTTATTTAAACTTTGGAGGCTCTAATATATGCTTGGAAGGTTTTGTAGACTCTGATATGGTAGGTGATATTGATCATGGAAGGAGCACTATTGGCTATATATTTACTATAGGAGGAGGAGCGACTTGTTGGATTTCTAAACTCCAACATGTAGTTACCCTTTCAACCACTAAAGTTGAATATATTACTGGAGGAATTAGGGAATAAGAAAGAGGACAATAGGTTGTGGAGTGATAGCTAGAGTGCTATACACCTTGCAAAGAATTTGACATTTCATTTGAAAACCAAACACATTAAACTCAAGTATCATTTCATTAGATCAGTAGTGGAATATGGATCTTTGAAATTGGAAAAAGTTCACACATCACAAAATCTTGATGACATGCTTACAAAAGTATTGTCAAGAGATAAGTTGAGATTTTGCTCAACTTTATTTGACCTTAAGGAATAAGAGGCCATGATGAGAATTTTTTAGTCCTTGGTTGCAGTATGATGCAATGGAATTAGTATCCAAGTGGGATATTTCTAGGAATGGTGCCTAATTATGAGGCAACTAAATAGGAAAAGTTTCTAGATTTACAATTTGTGAGTCTACATTGATAATTTTCATATTTACAATAGGATAGCTAGGGAAATTTTAATGGGGATAAACTCTGTTTGTTTTATATCTCACAATTAGGGCCTGAAAACTCGATGTTAGGGTTAATCTTGGAATGTAATCAGTAATTTTGACTGATGGTAGATTTTAGTGCATGAATTTGGTTGTAGATTATATCAAGATTTATATATTAAGAATAGTATTTTTTTCTATTTTTATTATATAGTTGTGAGAAAAAAATAATGGATGTGATATTACGATGTGTGGATTCCTTATAAGTATAGAGAGGAACTTATAGTAGGAGCTTGTTGTAGGTTGTATCCCTCTATTGCTTGGATTGATTAAATAAAAGGACTAAAAATTCTTGGTGGATGTAGCCCACTGGGTGAACCACGTTAAATCATTGTCTCTTCTATTGTGTGTTTGTTTTTCTTGTTTATTCTTCTGCTAAGTTTGAAACACTGAGATTGCTCTTCTATATTTTATATAGTAAATTTCAAACAGTATGGATTTAAAAAAATATAATTTAGGGAAGAGGAAGGACCATAAAATGAAATGCTAGATTTAATTACCAAATAGAAGTTTTTCACGATAAATAAAATAATATTAAAGAAGCAATCTACGCTTGAAATATTCATTGGAACAATCAACTTATCAAAAACTAGATGTAAAATATGCTTTGGTTCAAGTTAAAAATAAATATTATTGGTCGTAAATTTCCTTTAATATTGAATCCTATGGATGGAATTCAACAAAATTCACAAGGAAACCTTTATAGCTTAACCTAATAAAGGAAGGAAGACTATGCCTAGATTGTTGCATCGAAAAAAAAGCCTTAAAGACTAAAAATCAATATAAATTAAAAAATCAATGGAGAATGCCCTATGAAACCCCAACAATATGTCATCCAATATGTTAACCCAAAAAAAACAATGAAGAATACCCTACGAAACCTTGAAATGAGTCATCCAAAATAAAAATAAAAACAATGAAGAATACCTTATGAAACGTTGGCAATGAGTCATACAAAATCCTAACCCAAAAAAAGTAGCAGATAATGCCCTAACATTAGAGAATCATATATAATTAATTTAATTAGATGAATAAGAATACCCTAATGTTAGATGAATATGTTCAATTAGAAACCAAAGGCAATGAAAAGGGGAAAAAATTATTTACCCAAGGTTTTTTTGCTTTTTTTTAGGGAGAACATAGAGAAGCCATAGGCCACGAAGAGGGAAAACAAAATATTTACTGAAGGTTTTGTGCTTGTTTTTGTATTGCTCCAAATTTTCCGCACCCTTACCTTCAGGCTAAAGGATCCGTGCCCGGAAGGGGGATGCGGGAAGGATGGGACAGTACCTCGGACTGAGAGGCCCTTTGAAGGTCCCGCCTCTCGGGGGAGGGGTATTAAGGTGATTTTTCGATGGATGGTGGGGTTCACCAGGAAACGTTTAGTGGCAGTCTCCACGCCTAGGTTGGGAATGTGTTTGATGTGTTCAATTTTATCTTTAAACATTCAAATCCTAGGTTTGGCCAAATGAATCTAAGTTGTTCTATTATGAAAATGCAGATTAAATGAATACAGAAAACAAATTTAAACAGAAAACACAGAGAATAAATTAAGTGAAGAAATCCATACCTGATTCCGGATGTCTGATGGAGGTTCTGATTTTTGAAGCAGTCCAAATCGCCTCTGATTTGACAAAATCATCTGCGATATGACAAGATCATCTGAGATCTGACGAATTCGTCAGAGACCTGCAAACAGAGAAATAGATGCAAAATACAGAAAATGCAGCTATGCTAACAGAGGAAAATGGTGTAAAATGGCAATATAGATGCTAAGATGATAATCACAAATAGAAATTCAAGTAAATTATGATGTTCTAATGACAAATTATGACTTTATTATGCACTTAAGCTATATGGGTGAACTCCAAGATGCGGAACAATAAGGAATAATAATAAATTTAACTAAATGCAGAATAAATCAACAAACAAAGTGAGGAAACGCAAACTCTGGGCACTGATTGCCCCCAATGCAGACTGTAGTCGAAATCGTCTCGAATTTGGATGGGATCGTCCAAGATTGTACAGGATCGTCTACGATGATCTGAGCTTGCTCCGACTGAAGAATAACAGAGTTCCTACAAGAAAATTCGAAAAGCACAAATGCAGATGATAATCCAGGGTGTTCTAATGCATGCAAAGGTCAAGTTATAGGAAAATTCAGCCAGGGGAATGTCAAGGGGGGTCCTAAGGTTTAAATAGGCTTAGGAGGGAGGTTAGGAGGTTGGGGATCATCCCAATTTGGGAGATCTCCAATGGGGAGGGTCTCTAACGGCGCAGACACGCTTCTGCCTAGATTAGAGACGCCGTTGGAACAAAATCTAATTATGCACAAATCAGTTTGGGACGAAATCGTCTGGACGTTCTGCTCCAGACGAAATCGTCCGATCTGAGGCGATATCGTCTTATCGGAGACGATATCGTCAAACGGTCACAACAAATCCTAAAAATGGCATGAAAAATGGGGAAAGCTGTTTAACAGGCGGTTAACGGGCGGTTCGGGGTTAAATTTGAATTTGAATATTTACTAGAGTAATTTTAATTATTTGCTAAGGTTTACTATGCGCCAATTTTAGGGTGCTACATTTTGCCCCCTCTTTAGCGAATTTTTCGAAGAAAATGCGTTAAAGATGAGTTCTTCTCGATTTACGAGAAAGCAAAAATTATTCCCATTTTTAGGCGACGATTCTAGGTCGAATCGTACGACAACTTACTATGGTGCCCCCTCCGTGTTTTTACCCAAATCGAACGTTTGAGGTAAAAACATGGAAAAGCAAAAAATTTAAAAATGTTTTTAATTGTTTTTGAATAAAATTAAGAAAAATAGGGAAAAACCCTAATTCATTGTTACTGTTCATTTTCATTTTCTGGTTTCTAGAGCTCTGCAAACAAAATGGTCGAGACAGTGCACAGATCGACAGAGGTCCAGTGCGGGCTACGGGTAAGAGTCTAAACTTAGTTTAGAATGCTTTAATTTGATTTTCTATACTTTTTAGATTAATTTTAAATGATTTTTGAGCATCACGGCCATTTTTTGGGCCGTCGACATCGTCGGGACGAAATCGTCTCTATTTCGTCGAAATCGTCTCGATATCGCCGATTTCGTCCAGGGGCGAAATCGACGAAATGGGGACGATTTCATCAAATAAGGGACGATTTCGGCTTGCAAAATCGGAGACAAATTTGCTCAAATTGAACTTGTTTTACTTGCATTTTTAATCACTATTTTATTAATGATTTTTATTGTTTTGTTGTTTATGTTGCAGAGAGGATTACTAAAGAGCAGAGAATGGAAATACGACGGGTTGAGGGATGACTTGGCCACTCTATCTCAGGCAGAGCGAGATCAGTTGGCTCAAGTCGGCTTGCAGCATGTGGCAGATATGCCACAAGTTTCTACAGATATGGGGCTATTGACAACCCTAGCAGAGAGGTGGTATCCGGGTTCTTCTTTTTGGTTATCGACAGGGGAGATGACTCCCACATTGGAGGATGTATGGAGGATTTTGAGGATCCCCATACAAGGATGGCTAATAACTCCCATGGCCAATCAGGGCCATGCGATGATGCGACTATGCGGAGATCCGAGCTTCGCCCTGGAGAAGGGCGGAGTGAACATCGAGTCACTACGCCAGATGCCTAGGGCATCTAGACTGACACAGGTTTTGGCTGGGGTGGTAGGTGGTCTGCTGCTATGCCATCAGAGTGGATGCAGAGTACCATGGCTACTAACAGATGTGGTCTACGACATGAGAGACCATGGGTATAGGTTTGCTTGGGGGAGCTTTGTACTATGCCGATTGTATAGGATCTTGTATGGGGTCGTATACAAGGGCGACCGATGTCTGGTTATGACATCACTACTACAGGTTTGGTGCTGGGAGCACATCATGGTGCGGAGGCCGGTAGGGCTCCCACTGATAGGGATTGATGGGGAGAGGCCCCGAGCTTTCTACTGGTGGCTCCGAAGAGGGTCACAATGGCGGATAGATCTGCCAATGTCCCAGAGACTACTTGATGACCTTGTCTCCGACCAGATCACCTGGAGGCCTTGGAGAGATCATCCAGGGTGGGCCGAGGATGGACAGGAGCTGGCTCACATTAGGCAAACCTGCTGGCTGAGGATGGAGAGGAGAGAGGTGGAGCTCCACCGCTATGACCGAGTTTTGAGGTAGTTCGGTCTACAGCAGGGGATCCCATCTCTCAGGGACTACGAGTTTTCTCGGACCATTCGGGATAACACTACAGTTAGCGGGGCTCCAGATATGCAGCGCTTCTGGAGTCAGGACGCGGATGATGCCCCCATTCAGCCAGTGGATGGGGACAATGCAAGGGTTGCCGACGGCTACGATGCCTGGTACACAGGCATCCGCCCTCCTCGGATGACGAGGGCTCAGGGTCCGATTCATGCAGTTGTGCATCGGATGGGGAGGCGGCGCCAGGCGGCCATTGAGGCGGCACAGGGTCACGACAGGAGAGAGCAGAGGAGGCCACAGGCTCAGTAGAGGCCACGACAGTGGGAGAGGAGGGAGGAGAGACCCCCTTCTCCATGGGGAGAGAGGCCACCATCGCCCGATAAGGGCAAGGGTGTGGACATAGGAGAGAGTAGTGAGATGGCTACTCTCTGGGCGGAGACTGTCCGTCTCCAGGCATAGGTGCAGACTTTACAGGATGAGGCTGCACGCCACCGAGCTGAGGCTACACAGCTCAGAGATGAGGTTGCACGCCTTAGAGCATGGAGCGGAGGAGCGAGCACTCGGGAGCTGGCACGGGCGATTGCTCAGACCACGTTCTATCAGGGTATATACTTCCAGATGGTGCTAGAGGACCAGAGGGTACAGCTACCAACTGCCATTGCGGATCCGATCAGGGTTGGGTCATCGAGGAGTTCATCCCGATCGACGACTAGGACTCGCAGTACCACACATACTACGATGGGGCCACCTCGTCCACCTCAGGGCGGGGGAGGAGATGAGGCTGAGAGCTCGAGGGGTTCTCGAGGCTAGGCTATTGCACTTGCATGGATTGTATATATGATTGAGAGGATTGAGTATGCCAAGATGTAGATTGTGGCATACCAATCCAGTTTTGATATGATGTACATATATTGTTGATATATATAGATGAGATATATTTTTTTGATCATATGACTTGTCTTATGTGTTTGTATGATGCTTTAATGTTTTGGTGTGATTGATTTGATGATGCATGTAATTATGTCGTTTGGAAATATTATGTTTTTAATGGATGCTTTAAAATTTAAATGAAATAATCTGATGTAACAAATTGGTTGTTTGTGATGTGATGTGATAAAAGATAAAAAGGGACTTCTAACAATAATTTCAAAGGACATTGTCGCTATTATAGACCATTTCATGGAGTCGCCGCTCACTCGGTCGTCAAGCTAATCCCAGTATAGAAATATTGTTTAAAAGTAAAAGAGTGCTTAAGAGACTGTCTTAAGACTTTTGATGTTGTGATGATGAAAATGGTGATGATGATGATTTTGTTTTCAGATTTCCATGAAAATATTTTGCATGAAATATAATAAAAATGAATTTTGCTAGGCATCAATTCCTAAGTGTGATAAAATTTTTGAATAATTCCCTAGGAATTATACCATCATTGCAAATTTGCATGTTGACATAATGACATGAAATAGTAATAATGTTCGTTCTTTTAAAAGCATAATTGTGTAACATAATGATGTAAGTCATATGTTTTTATGATTTTAAATAAATGGGGAATAAAATTAATACAATGGTTTGCGCTAGGCATAGAATATTTGAGGTATAGACTTATACCATCATCGCGAAAATCCAGAGAAAAGTTGATATAATAGTTTTATTGCATGATTGATTTTTAATTTTTGAAAATAAACAGATAATATGAAGATGAGGACTTGCGCTAGGCATAAAAGTCCAATTTAAGTTTTGGAACTATACCATCATCGCGAAAGTCGACAATATATATATGTGATTTTATTGTATGTTTTGAAAGAAATTTTGATTTTTTTGAAAATGTATGTAGTTGTCTTTATACTAAATAACTTTTCTCAAATAAGAAAAATGAAATTATTCCAGACAATTTGCAAAGATATTTCAAAGTATCTCGAAGACAAAAGTTAGATTTATAAGGAATCCCATGTGCGTATGTGAGTTCATTTCCAATCTTGATTTATCATAATGATACACAAAATCTCTCAAATACAAATGTGTGTGCAATTGCTTTGTGCATTTACCAGTTTTGAGCAAGATAATTTGATACAAGTGATTTGAATTAACCAAATAAGTGTTCATTAACCATGATTTAGATGCATATAACCGTACCAGACTACTATGTAAGTCGGGTTATCAAGAGCTAGCTAATCCATAAGCAGACATAGGTCTGTACAAAAGAAGGTCGCTAATGTGACGAACATATCACCACGCTAGGAGTTACCCAAGGCCAAGCGGGTTGGGCACAAACCACCTGTTATGGGGCTTACCTCACAGTTTTCGAATAATTGAGAATTCCAGGGATTCAAGCTCATCAACCCTTCTTTTCTTTTCAATGGGTAGGGAAAGGGATTTTATTGCTTTTGCTTTTGCTTGCTTTTCTTTTCTTTTCTTTTTGTATTTTTGCTTTGATATTTTTGCTTTGATATTTGAGATAATGCTGAAATAACCTTTTTCTTTTCTCTTTTTCTTGAACTTTTCTTTTCTTCCTATGCTAGGGATACTTGCTCGGATTAGCTGTAGAGCAAGGGATTTTTATTCCGGGTAGGGGTGAGCTTGTCCTTTTGCCAATTCTCAAAGATTCTAGACCATGTGCATGATAGGATAGCAGGGGAAACTTTTCGCTCAAGAAACCACTTCTACTATGTAGCATAGCATGGATATTACAAATATAATCATTTTATTGTGAAAGGATATGCTTGGTTTAAGTAAATAACAAGATCAATTCTCTATGCTCAAACTTTATTTAATTGAATTTTGTGGACTTTGATATAAGAGAGATTAGTAATCATGCCAGATAAAATCAAGATATTTATTTTTGTGTTTGCAAAAGTGAGGGATTCCAAATAAATGCTAATTTATCCAAGATAATAAGAAAATATAACTGCAATACTTCAAGAATATATACAACAAATATTTTTGAGGAGTTTGATAATTTTGACTCTCTCTTTCTTCTTTATTTTTTTTTTTGGTTTCGAAAGAGTCAATAATATTGCTGATTTGATTTTTTTTTATTTTTGGTTGTTTTTGTTTAAACATATTTTATATATATATTTTAAAATGAGACAACATGCAAAATATATACAAATGATGAAATGACCAAATTTTATGCGTAATATCGCTTAAGATGCATAATATTCATAGGTTCTTTTAAATATTTACCATCTAAGGTAGCTAATTTGTATGCTCCCGATTCAAATTTAGCAGTGATAATATATGGTCCAAGCCAGTTGGGCTCAAATTTACCTTTAAGGTCTTTAGTTGCATTAGTATTTTTTTGATTTTCTTTTAAAACAAGGTCACCGATCTCAAAGGATCGATGACGAACTTTCTTAGCATATGATCTTTTAAGCTTGTTTTGGTAGGCACGAAGATGCTCCAAAGCATTGATGCGCTTTTCATCTAGGAGTTCCAGTTGCTGAGTCTGCCGACTCGATATTCATCTCCTACTTCGGTATCTTGAAGTAGTAGAGCCAAAGAAGGAACTTCTAATTCAAAGGGAAAAACGGCTTCAGCACCATAAACCAAAACAAAAGGTGAAGTTCCAGTGGGGGTTCGAACACTAGTTCGATAGGCCCACAAAGCTGGATATAATTGAATGTGCCAGTCGCGGCCAGATTTATTGACCAATATTTTAAGGATTTTAATTAATGTTTTGTTAGATGCTTCGGCTTGGCCATTACCCTAAGGATAATAGGGAGTGGACCAGCGATGTTGAATCTTATATTTTTGGCATAATTTCTTAA
This sequence comes from Wollemia nobilis, assembly GCA_028583015.1. Taxonomy (NCBI): domain Eukaryota; kingdom Viridiplantae; phylum Streptophyta; class Pinopsida; order Araucariales; family Araucariaceae; genus Wollemia; species Wollemia nobilis. The sequence goes on along the minus strand of JAQPPZ010017023.1, from coordinate 997,950 downwards.
CATCTTTATTTTTGAAACAAGTTCCATTGTCTGAGATGAGATTTGCAGGGATTTCGAACCTACAAATGATTTGATTAAAAATAAATTTAGAGACTTGTGTTCCAGTGCAGGAAGCTAATGGCATAGCTTCAACCCACTTCGTGAAATACTCAGTGGCGGTTATGATGAATTTGTGTCCATCAGATGACACAGGGTTGATTTTTCCAATAATGTCTAAGCCCCATTTTGAAAAGGGCCAAGGGGACGAAATAGCCTGCAACTCTTGTGCAGGTGCATGGACAAGGTCAGCATGTTTCTGGCACTTGTCGCAATGGCGCACATAATCATGTGCATCCTTCTCCATGGTAGGCCAAAAGTAGCCTATCCTAAGGAGCTTTTTAGCAATGACACTACCACTGAAGTGTCCTCCACAAGATCCATCGTGGGCTTCACTCAAAGCTGATTTGGATTCTTCTAGATTCAAACATCTCAATAGGATACCTTCAAAAGATCTCCTATATAAAGTATTGCCAATTATTACAAAGCGACTTGCTCGTCTACGTAATAACCGACGCTGGTTTCTATTAGAACTAGCAGGGAAAGTCCCATTTTGAAGAAAATCAAATATATCTGTATACCAAGGTTCAGGAGTAGTTTCGTTGATTAGAAACACATCCAAAGGTTCTAAGCATGACTTATTTGAAGCGGGTTCCTGGAGTCGACGAATAATGATGGTAGCATATTCGTCATCTAACTCCAAGGGCAGAAGAGATGCAGCTATGGCCATAGCATCAGCTGCACGGTTGCTAGTTCGTGGAATAGCCTCCAAGGTAACTTGATCAAATAGAGATATTAATTGTAAAACATATGCTTTATATGGGCGCAATTTATCATCTCTGGTCTGATAAACTTCATTAATTTGGTTTATGACAAGTTGAGAATCACCAAAAACTAGCAGATGTTTAATTTTTAGCGCCAAGGCAGCTCGTAATCCAAGGATTAGAGCTTCATATTCAGCAGTGTTATTAGTGCAAGCAAATGTTAATTTGAAGGACAGAGGAATAAGATGTTTTTGCGGAGATATTAAAATAATACCCGCACCAGCCCCACTCATGCATCGGGCTCCATCAAAGTATAAGGACCATTGTTCAACATGGTCTGCCTCTAATTGAAGGCATTCATCAGGAAACTCAATGATGAGGGGATGGGTAGACTTTAAGGGTGCAGCAGCTAATTGATCTGCTATGATTTGACCCTTAACAGACTTCTGTCCTATGAACATGAGGTCAAACTCGCTTAGAGCAAGAACCCACTTGGCTGTACGACCCGATAAATAAGGTCGACTCATGAGATACCTCAAGGGATCATATTTAGCAATGACATACATTTTTTGACTGAGCATATAATGGCATAATTTTTGCATAGAAAACATGACTGCTAGACATAGTTTTTCTAATGCTGTGTAGCGGGTTTCATAACTGATGAGGGTTTGGCTAATATAATAATTAGCACGCTCTCTTTTCTCATCATCAAGTTGAGCTAGCATAGCTCCTAAAGCAAAATCTGAAGCTAAAATATACAGGATAAACGGACGATCAGGTCTAGGCGGTGAAAGCACAGGTGGGTTAAGGAGGTATTGTTTGAGAAGTTCAAAAGCTTCCTTACATTCGTCGTCCCAATTAAAAGGGACATCCTTCTTAAGAAGTTTAAGAAAGGGACCGGTTTTGTCCGCCAGCTTATCGATGAAGCGACGGATGGCTTGAAGCTTACCTTGTAAACTTCGTAACTCAGATATATTGGTAGGTGCGGGCATATCAGTGATAGCCGCAATCTTGAGAGGGTCGATTTCGATACCACGTAAAGAAACTAAAACCCCTAATAGTTTACCGGACTTAACTCCGAATATGCATTTGGTTGGATTTAATCGAATAAGATATTCTCTTAAGCGATTAAATACTTTTCTCAAATCATCTAAATGATCATCTTCATTAATAGAGTGAGCTATAATATCATCTACATAATCATGTAGGATATCATGCATCATATCATGAAAGATATAAGTCATGGCTCGTTGATATGTTGCGCTTGCATTCTTTAAACCAAATGGCATCACTTTCCAACAAAAGGTACCCCAAGGGGTAATAAAGGCTATTTTAGCCTGATCTTCAGGAGCTATCCTGATCTGATTATAGCCAGAAAAGCCATCCATTAGGGACATCATTCCGCTTTCGGTAGTAAATTCAATGATTTGATCCATGTTGGGAAGAGGAAAATCATCTTTAGGGCATGCAACGTTAATATCTCTAAAGTCTGTGCAAACCCTAACTTTGGTAGCTTCTTTCTTGGTGACTTGGAACTACATTTGAGATCCATTCAGCATAATCAATAGCTTGTATAAAAACAACATTCAGGAGTTTTTCTAACTCCCCTTTGACTAGCAAGGCCACTTTGGGATGCATTTTTCTAAGTTTCTGTTTAACAGGTTTAGCATCCGGATGGACTACTAGATGATGCATGACTACAGAAGGGTCTAAACCTGGCATATCTTCATATGTCCAAGCGAAGACATCTTCATACTCTTTAAGAAATGCAATGTATTGCTCTTGTTTTTCTTGACTTAATTCTGATCCAATATTGATTATGTGAGGATTATCCTCAGTTCCAATGTTAACTTTAATGACGTTTTCTACTTCCATGTGTAGATCTCTTTCAAAATTAGGTGGGGCGGGTGAAACGCCCAATTCTTGTAATTCTTTTAAGGTTAACTTGGATAATTCATCTTGAGGAGTCGTGACCTCAAGCTGGGCTATAGTAGGTATAGAACCATCAAAATAAAAACCATTGTGCAACAACTCTTCAATGGATACATCATGGAAAATATCTCCTTCCAACTCATCGTCGGATTCGACAATCATTTCAGGGTAAGCTATGGATAGCATATTGCAGGTAAAGGGATTATTCTTTGGACACAAAGAATCTTGTTTATCTAGATAATCTTGGTAACATATGAGTTGATCATCATCTTCAAAAGGGAAGGGTTGACCCTTACTAGGAAATAGGCCCACACCACATCGGGCGGGCCATGGTTCTACCTCAATAGGTTCTTTCATACCATTTTGGAAAGGTCCCAAACCTTTCCCTTTATATCCCATTTTAAGCATTATGGGTTTAGCTTTAATATATTCATTAGCAAAATAGCATCGAGCATATCCATCACAATGCGTTTTGATGTTCCTGGGTATTCTTCCCCAGTCATATCCTTTATAAATAAAAGCACAACTCCCGACTTGGTAAGTACTTCCCATAGGTTGTGGGAGGCCCAAGGTACGAGGAGAAGGCGGCAAATTATTTAAAAGAAGTGAATCTTGCATAGAAGCATTTGTTTTTTCTGATATTAAAATTTTAGATAAATCCGGTAAAAGCTCATCAGAAAGAGCATAAGAGGTAGAAGGATCATTCCCTATATCTTTAGATGTGGAAGGTATGATAGATGTAGATAATGTGGAGGTGTTAATAAATGGGTCTATAGGTTTTGAAATTATAGGGATAGAACATGAAGGATTGGTTGTAGATCTAAGATCTTTTTGAGGTTCTAGTGTGGTTTGTTCAGGTTGAGTTATATGTGAGGGTGAAATTAATGGAGGAAAAATAGATGAAGTTGTAGGTGTGTGTTTCACACTTTTAGATGAAAAATAAGAATTAGGATGTGTGGATGACAGAGCAGGGCAAAATTGCACTCCAACAGGTTCTGCCAAAGCACACATATCAAAGGGTCTAGGGTCACCATGAATGGTAACCAACTGATTTTTAAATTCGAATTTAACACATCGATGTAAAGTGGAGGGAACCGCTCGCATCGCATTGATCCAAGGGTGACCCAAAAGTATATTGTACGATGCGGGGCAATGTACAATAAACACGGTTGTATCTAGGGTTCTAGGACCAACTTGCAAGGGTATAGTAATGACTCCACACGTTTCTTGTGTTTCGTCATTGAAAGCTTTTATGATCATGTCAGTTTTCTTCATTTCATCACTTCTAAAGCCAAATATTTGGTAGAAGTCAAAAGTGCAAATGTTTAGAGATGAACCATTATCAATCAAGACTCGTTTAACAACTACATCTCCAATTAGGGCAGTAATATATAAGGGGTTATCCTTATGTAGACTATGTTGTGGTATATCTTTATCTCGAAAATCAATACAATCGACTTCTCGAGTGATGATAGTATTGGACATGGCTTCAGGTTGAATATTTTGAGGTACCATCATTTGGCTTAATGTGAGCATTAATTCATCCCTATGGGTAGGAGAAGATCTTAACAAATCCAAAAGGGAAATTCTGGCTGTAGTATTGGATAATTGTTCATTAATATTGTAAGGAGGTTTTGGTTGAACATTAGACATATGATTCCCTTTATTGGGATTTTTCAAAATAAATGGAGCTGATCCATCATTCTGAGTTTGATCCTGTTGAGAATTGTGAGCCTGTTGTCTGGTAACGACTCCGATGGTACCTACAATGTTATATTGAGGACGTTGAATTGGTCTCGGTTGAGCGTTTATGGCTTGTTCATTAGGAAGGAACTGATTAGAAGAGGGTCGAGTAGTAACTCTTCTAGGAAATGGTTCTTCTGGAACCATAGAATCTGTGATAGGTTGAATAGGGTCTGATTCATTTTCAGAACTATTCGATTGATTTGAGGTGATGTCTATTTCACTTTCAGTATCTGATTCTACATCACTAGGATCTGGAGTTTGAATATTATGTAGGGGCCTGGTCGTAACCATGGATAAAGTTGTGTCAAATTTTTGTAAATCATGATTAAGTAAATGTCCGCTAATAGTCCCTACATATCGGGTAGGAGGAGGGACATTATGATGCTCAATTTGATTGGCCACCTCTTTACCATGTTTTGGTAAAGGATGTTGAAATATATCTAATGATTGATTAGCATTTTGATTCTGATTTTGGGGGATGTTCTTTTGAGCATTATTAGGAGGATTTTGTTTAGGTTGAAAGGCTTGCACCTCCATTTCATTATTATCAATCAAATCTTGTATTTTATGTTTCAATATTTTACAAGAGTTGGTAGAGTGTCCAGGTCCTCTATGGAAATCACAATGTAAATCAGCTCTGTATCCGGGTATAGTTGGATCAGGTTCTCGGATAGCTGGTAATTGAATCAAGCCTCGTGCTAGTAATTGAGGAAGAATGGTTGATAAAGGTTGATTGAGTCTAGTAAATTCTCGAGGAGGTTTATCAGGAGGTTTCAATATAAATTTTTTTGTTGTCTTCGTTGTATTGATATTAGCAACATTTCTGCTGTCAGTGACTCCGTCACCTACAACTTGTTTGTTTTTATACTGATTTCTGGGTGTTTTCTCATCATCTTTCCTTTTGAGCTGACCTCTCCTAATGAGAGCATCTTCCACTCTTCGAGCTAAGTCTATAGCTTGATCGAAGGTGGTCAAGGTAGCAGTTGATAACTCATAGGATATTTGTTCTTGCAAATTATTAATAAAAATGTCCAACATTTCCCTATAAGGTAGCACAAAGTGCAGTTTTCCTATCAATCGCCTCCATCTAGCTAAGAAATCAGCAAAACATTCATCTTTGTCTTGTTTTAAGTTGTATAAATCTTTAATGGTTACATGCCTTTCGATATAGGCACTAAATTGATGCACAAAAGATTCAGTTGTTTCTTCAAAGTTTCTCAAAGAATGAGTGGGCAATTGATAGTACCACTCTAATGCCATTCCACCTAAACTTTTTGGGAACATCTTTAGTAATAGCAAGTCATCATGTGATATATCATGACATGCTATCCTAAACATGCGAAGATGCTCTATGGGATCTTCAGTTCCTTTATATATAGGCAGGACGGGCATAGGAAAGTGTTTGGGATATGGTTGTGCTACAACTATGGGATCCAAAGGCTGACTACACATCTCTCGATAATTGTATGAGGGATGGTAGGGATCTATCTGGTCCATGCGGGAAGCTAACTGTTTCACCATGGCTTCCAGATTACTGGTTTGCCCACCATATTGGTTCGGTAGGGCATTAACATGGGATTTGTGAGCATATGATGGAGGGACATGAAGATTAGATGCTATATTGCTATTGTGTAATCTGTTGGTAGGAAGGGTGTTATGAAGAAGTTTTGAAGTTGTATTATGTTGTATCCCAGATTGTTGAAAATTGGTGTTTGGCTTAGTTTTGGATTTTTGTCGATTTGAAGCATATTGATCAATAGTTTGGCGAAATAAAGCAGTGAATGAAGGTTTCTTTTGTGTGGGAATGATTTTAGGCTCAATAACAGGTTCCTTAGGAGGTTGGGTAACCTATTGTTTTTGCATGTTCTGAATTATAGTGGCCATATCTATATTGGATGGTCCAGCTTTATCACTTTCTTGATCGATAAAAGACAAAGGATTAGTGTGCATGTTAAACGTATGTTCCATGGCTGCTTGAGTGTCACTAATTTGTCCTTTATCAATACGAACTGCCATATTAAGAGCATCAATGTTATTACTGAGAAATTTCCAGAGATGATCTAAGTTATCAAAAGCAACAGTTCCGTCTGGAGCCATTCTAGGGGATGAGGATCCTTCCTCTTTAACATTTTCTTCTTGTTCATCTACAACAAGCTCATCTTCTTGCTGGTCTAGAGTTTCTCCTTCCGGGATTGGATCCTCAAGAAGGACATTTGGGTTTCTTGTTTTGTCTCCTAACCAATCTTCTTCTTCTTCTTCAGTTTGTTTACCATTCCTAAGTCTAGGCATTGTGCTTAACTTAGATCTCAGCAAATATATATATATATATATATATATATATATATATATATATATATGCAACAAGCTTAAGAGGTATATATTTTAATTATATACCTACTATAATATTTAAAATAAAATGTTTTAGTTTTGTTATGTTTTTGGTTTTTCTTGTTTTTTTTTTTTGATAACAATATTATAAAGATAACAAACAACACACTACATGCAAGAAATAATAATACTGAAAGCAATGATCTAGTTTTCTATAAACAATTTATAAATATCATTAACGGGCTCAAGTTCTTCGAGAGTCATGAAGTGTTCTTCTTCAAATTGAAAATTTTCTTTCAAGAATTTAATGAAATGTGCTATAGTGATATTATCTATCTCAGATTCTGGTTGGTAGAAATAATTCTCGGCAATACTATTCGATATAACATAGCTCGAGGAACTCTACTCCACCTTTCCCTAATCATAAGAACGATCTCTTGGACTTCTATGTGACCTAGGAATTGGTGTATAATAGTTGCGTTCTCGAGGTATTCCTCGAAGGTGAACAATTCTGAAGACACAAGAGCTCTCCTATAAGCTAACCACCTATGGCAGGCTCTCTGAAGTTCATGATAAAAAATGAGTTGATGAGGATCCAGGATTCTATCTAGGACAAGCCTCTTGATTTGTTTAAGTTCTGTTGACCTAGATGAAATGATACCTAGTCTCCTATCAAGTTCGTTCCACAAAAGTTGGTTTCTATCTGTTTCAGGCACACTAAGCATAGAATTAACTTCTATGGCAGCTAATTGGTTTTCAACATTTATAGTAACTGCTAGTCTTTTCTTAGGAGCTACCATCTAAACATGATATGCAACTTAGTAGTTTTCTAATGATTTTAAATGCATCTATGTTTTTGTTTTTTTTTTTTTTTGTTTTCAAAAGGTTTTAGTTTCACGTCGGGTTCACCAAAATGTATCGTTCCAAATTTTCCACACCCTTACCTTCAGGCTAAAGGATCCACGCCTGGAAGGGGGATGCGGGAAGGATGGGACAATACCTCGGACTGAGAGGCCCTTTGAAGGTCCCGCCTCTTGGGGGAGGGGTATTAAGGTGATTTTTTGACGGATGGTGGGGTTCACCAGGAAACGTTTAGTGGCAGTCTCCACGCCTAGGTTGGGAATGTGTTTGATGTGTTCAATTTTATCTTTAAACATTCAAATCCTAGGTTTGGCCAAATGAATCTAAGTTGACCTATTATGAAAATGCAAATTAAATGAATACAAAAAACAAATTTAAGCAGAAAACATAGAGAATAAATTAAGTGAAGAAATCCATACCTGATTCCGGATGTCTGATGGAGGTTCTGATTTTTGAAGCAGTCCAGATCGCCTCTAATTTGACAAAATCATCTGCGATCTGACAAGATCGTCTGAGATCTGACGAATTCGTCATACGAATTCGTCAGAGACCTGCAAACAGAGAAATAGATGCAGAATACAAAAAATGCAGCTATGCTAACAGAGGAAAATGGTGTAAAATGGCAATATAGATGCTAAGATGATAATCACAAATAGAAATTCAAGTAAATTATGATGTTCTAATGACAAATTATGACTTTATTATGCACTTAAGCTATATGGGTGAACTCCAAGATGCAGAACAATAAGGAATAATAATAAATTTAACTAAATGCAGAATAAATCAACAAACAAAGTGAGGAAACGCAAACTCTGGGCACTGATTGCCCCCAATGCAGACTGTAGTCGAAATCATCTCGAATTTGGACGGGATCGTCCAAGATTGTACAGGATCGTCTACGACGATCTGAGCTTGCTCCGGCTGAAGAATAATAGAGTTCCTGCAAGAAAATTCGAAAAGCACAAATGCAGATGATAATCCAGGGTGTTCTGATGCATGCAAAGGTCAAGTTACAGGAAAATTCAGCCAGGGGAATGTCAAGGGGGGTCCTAAGGTTTAAATAGGCTTAGGAGGGAGGTTAGGAGGTTGGGGATCATCCCAATTTGGGAGATCTCCAATGGGGAGGGTCTCTAACGGCGCAGACACGCTTTTGCCCGGATTAGAGACGTCGTTGGAACAGAATCTAATTATGCACAAATCAGTTTGGGACGAAATCGTCTGGACGTTCTGCTCCAGACGAAATCGTCCGATCTGAGGCGATATCGTCTTATCGGAGACGATATCGTCAAACGGTCACAACAAATCCTAAAAATGGCATGAAAAATGGGGAAAGCTGTTTAACAGGCGGTTAACGGGCGGTTCGGGGTTAAATTTGAATTTGAACATTTACTAGAGTAATTTTAATTATTTGCTAAGGTTTACTACGCCAATTTTAGGGTGCTACAGTTTTCATGGATAACAAAAAGAATCTAGAGGCTATAAAAGGGGAAAAAGGGTTTTGTGCTTGTTTTTACAAAGAAAACAGAGAACCAGAGCCTATAGTGTCATCAAGTTACCTAACTAGGATTTGAAATGCAAGGCCAACAAGCAACATAAATAACATGCACTTATGTCCAAACAACTAAGAATTCAACAACATTAGAAAATACATTAACTTAGCACTGTAAGGAAGGTAAACCCAGACCCTACTTCTTAGCATAAAGCTTCCAACACCAATCCTTTCATTCTCCAAGATTTCTTGCCCTCATTTGCTTGCGAGCAACCCTCTAAGTGAACCATTGAGCCTTTCAAATAGCACCCTAAACCGATATAATAGGTGGGAGAAAAATAATATCTTATGAAAATATTAAATTAATAATTTTCCAATATTATGAAAATTATTGTGTTCTATGCCCTCTCGAGGACTTTGTCCCTCTCATTTGTTTTCAGGGAGAACACAGAGAAGCCAAATATAATGAACAGGGGAAACAAAATATTTTCCTAGGATTTTTTGCTTGTTTTTAGGGTGAACATAGAGAAGCCAAATTTCACGAAAAGGGGAAACAAATTATTTTCCTAGGGTTTTCTGCTTGTTTTATGGTGAATAAAGAGAAGCTAGAGATCACAAAAAGGGAAAACAAAAGATTTACCTAGGATTTTGTGCTTATTTTCTTGGAGAACACATAGAAGCCAAAGGTTACGAAAAGGGGAAATAATAAATTTGTGCTTGTTTTCATGGAGAACGCAAAGAAGCCAAAGGCTATAGTACCATCAAGTTACCTAACTAGGATCTAATAGGTAAGACCAACAAGTAACACAAAGAACATACACTTAAATTTAAACAACTAAGAATTCAACATCATAAGGAAATACATAAACTTATCACTGCAAGGAAGATAAACCTAGAGCCTACCTCTTAGCATTAAGCTTCCAACACCAATCCTTTCATTCTTAAAGCTTTATCGCTCTCATTTTCTTGGTGGAAACCCTCTAAGTGGCCCATAGAGCCTTTAAAATAACACCCTAAACCCATGTAATAGGTGGGAGCAAAATAATCTCTTCTAAAAATATCAAATTAATAATTTTCCTACATTATGAAAAATTATTGTGTTCCACGCCCTTTGGAATACCTCATCCTTCTTGTTTGTTTTCAAGGAGAACATAGAGAATCCAAAAGTGACAAAAATGGGAAATAAAAGATTTACCTAGGGTTTTATGCTTATTTTCATGGAGAACACAAAGAATCCAAAGATCACAAAAAGGAGAAACAAATATTTACCACAATGAAGAGTGGAGAGAAGCTGGAGGACACGAAAAAGAGAAACAAAAGATTTATCCAAATGAAGAGTGTAAAGAATCCAAAGGCCACAAAAAGAGAAAACAAAATATTTACAAGGGTTTTGTGTTTGTTTTCATGTAGAACATAGAGAAGCCAAAAGTCACATGAAAAAGGAGAAAAAATATTGGCACGGTCATAGAAAAAAAAGGGTTTTGTGTTGGTGGGGTTGGTGGGTGGGCAAAGATTTTTTTTATTTTTTAAAGGTTTCACTCTAAGAGGGTGGTTATAAACTACCCTCTTAGGAAACCCTAAGAGGACAATTTTTAACCACCCTCTTATCGCTAAGATGATGGTTATAAACCACCCTCTTAGGTTGACTGTAATATGGTAGTTACCCTAAGAGGATGGTTATAATCCACTCTCTTAAGGTTTATTAGGGTAGTTTTTTACCATCGTAAAAAATCACCTTATTATAGTTGTTTTTAAGGCCCTTTTTTGGTGTAGTGAGTTTTATGACCTAGAGATTTAATACTAACTATAATAACCCACCCACTAAATCCAAAGAAAATATTTATTTATTTATTTACAAGGAATGACTCACAAAGAAGACCGAACATTTCCTTTCTAGTAGTATAACCACATTTGAGTTCTTTGTCGTTGTAGACCATACTCAAGTGGATAGGAGTGGCTAAAATCTCATAATTTGGGGTTCACATTTAAAGGAATCCTTCCATATTTGGAAATACCTGGTTATTGCATCACAATAACTCCTCTTGGGAATAAAAATATCCTAGTTTTACATCTCTACAACTCCTAATATTAGGTACAATTATCTAGTTATTGCATCATCACAACTTCTCATAGATTATAAATATCTTGGTTATTGCATCACTACAAGTCCTTCCAATATTCACAACTACCTAGTTTTAGATCATTGTAACTCCTCCTAGGGTTGGGTATAATTTCTTGGTTGTTGCATTATTACAACTCATCCTAGATTTGTAAATATTTGGTTATTGCATCATGGAAACTCCTTCCAAGATTCACAACTACCTAGTGATTACATCATTGTAACTCCTCCTAGGAGTGGGCGTATTGATTCAAGGGTTTTTAATATAGCTCTTTATCATGCCCCAAGACACATTCAACCCAAGATTCTTAAATAAAATTATCTTAGAAAAAGAAAATAAGTGCTATATTAATTCATAGATTCAATTCAATATAACACATTGCTAAAGACTAAAAATTTAAAATACTTCAAATCATAATTCTAGCATCTAGCATTTTCTTATTTACAATGAAGAATAACACATCATCAAGGCATTATAATCATAATCTATGCATTAAACCTATTCTTCTATTTTGCACATAACTAATATTGCAAAACAAATTATAAAGAATAATAACATACAATCTTTGCTCATTGATCAAGTCTTGAAATACTAAAACAAATATATTTACAATACATCCTTCTTTTTTTCAATCTTTGGATAATTTCAAATCAAATACTTTTCAAAATTTTCTTTCTTCAAATACAACAATACATTTCAACATAAGCAATCCCTAGATTCATCTTCTCTTCAAGGTCTTCCTCTTGGTATATCTTTTCAATGAACTTGAGTAGAAGTTTTAGAGATCATGACAACTCTATCATATATATTCAATCCTAACATGCACTATGCAATTTAAACAATAATGAACCGTACAAGAAATTACATGCAAATAGAATGGAGAATCTCATACTTTTCCCATATATGGATATCTTGGCTACTCAAACCTCATCCATATAAGCCTACATGCAGTTTAAAAATAATGCACCAATTAAGCAATTCCATGCATTATAATGGAAGAATCTCATACTTCTTCAATATATAGATTTCTTGTCTACCCAAGACTTCATATCAAGCCTATATGTAATTTAAGTATACAATCATACAACATTTAATGCAATTCCAACAATAAAAATAAACATATATTCTTTTTCAAAACAACCAACAATACAACAATATGTTTTAAAATAAATATAAATTATTTTTTCAAATAAAATCAACCAAAACTGACACATAATTTTATTCAAAATATATTCTTATTTACTTTCAAAACCAACTAGAAAAACAACAAAATTTAAAAAATAGATATAAATTCTTTTTCCGAATAGCAATGCACAATAAAAACTAGCCCAACAATACAATAAAATTATATTCAAAATATTTTCCTCTTTTCTTTTGAAACCAGCCAACAATAAAATGAAATTTTAAAAATAAACATAAATTCTTTTTCTAGATAAAAACAACGAGGAATGCAACAATAAAAACTAACCAACAATATAATAGAGAGGCCCAGGTTCAAATCTCTAGTTAGAGAGGCCCAGGTTCAAATCTCTCCCCTCACATGTTGTGGATATGTTATATATAAAAGGTTCCTCATAAAAAAAAAAATATATATATTCTTTAATTTTGAAACTAACCAACAATACAACAAAATTTTAAAAATAAATATAAATTCTTTTTTGAGTGTAAAAAAAAAATTAAACCACCCAAAAAAACAAAAAAGGTGTTTTAAAATTACAAAAGGAAGAAAGGTAAGGTAAGCATAGCTTAAAAAAAGCTTACATAAAATATAGAAGATAATAGTTTGATTTGCTATAAGTTTCTTTTACCACTTTATTTCTTCCATTCAGCTAGAAGTGTGTAAGATTTTTCCCCAATCATTATCTTCCCTTGAATGAGTGCCTTACCCTATTATATAAATATTATTTATTATATAAATATTCTTCATTCTAATAATAACAAACCTTTAAAAAAAATTCCTTATAGATTTTAATTATTATATTTTTTAAATAATATTAAATTTTTTTATCTAATTGTCCTCATTACTATTATTATTTTTATAATAATAATAAATTTTCCTATTTTTTTTTTTTTAATTTTAAATTAATTAATATTATGTTTAATTAAATATGTCCTTAATTAAACTTTAACTTTATAAATTTTGAAATCTTTGGAAATCAAACTCTAGGAGCTCAAAAAACCCTAGGAGCTAAGAATATGCCTTCATTTGTTTCATGGATGCCGCACAACTGGAAACAAGGAATTGCACCAGGGAAGAGGTCTCACAAGTTCGTGCTGAAATTTTTTCACAAGGTAACAATACCGATACTATTGTTGAAATTCTTATTATTGAGTTTGATAATGCATGCAAGTGGCTAGAAGAGCATACCCTGATAGGATATCTCTTGGGTAGTATCCTGAATGATACTTTGATCCGATATTAGATTTAGTAGTATTGGTAACCTTATGGTATTAAGATAGAGAATATCTAAAATTTTCAAAGGGGTTTTTTCTTTTTCTCTTTGCTGATGCTCAACATGCACAAGAAGCTTTTAGTCGGGGTCCCTTGTATGTCCGAAGCTCTTTGATTATCTTTCAACAGTGGTCCAGATATTTCTCTATTTCTCTAGAAGTGTCTGTTTGGGCTGAGTTTCCTGGTATTTGGACAACCCTTTGGCCATTCTTGCAAAGTATTACTTACACCCTTGGGAAGGTGTTCTACTTAGAACCAAATAAATTCTATAATGTTCGTCCTAATAGGCGTGTGTATTTCAAATTCAATATTTCCAAGGACCTTACTAAATCTATTGACCTAAATATTGGTGACAAGGTTTTTACACAGCGTGTTGTGTATATTAATTTGCCCAACATCCGTTACCATTGTCAATCAACAAAGCACAAAATTAAAGATTGTTCACTTATTGCTGATAAGTTCAAATTGTGCAATGTTGTTATTCCTCCCCTTGCTCTGACAATTACAGCTATAGGAGCCAAGAATCCTCTAGATGAATGGACTACAATGATAAACAGGACAAACCATCCACCTAAGCAATCGGTGTTGCAGGGAGGTTTTAGTTCCAACCCTCCAGTACAACAACCTTCAGCACCACGCATGCTAGCCCTTCCAACTCAAACTTTTCCAATGCAGTTGTCTCCCTCAGCATCAGGAGGGTCCCCTTCTGTACCTACTTCAGATGGAGTTTCACCACCTCTAGTATCTTCTTCACCCAATGATCTTGCTCCTTCCATTATTAAGCAAGCGTTACTAGAGGATGTGTCATTCTCCAGGCCCTGTTGTTCACGTAGTCTGGCTCATGAGGGATTACATCAAGAAAAGCCATGATAGACTAAAATTCTTAGGGAAAATCATGAATAATTTTTCATCAATTCATATAATTCCCTAGGAGAGTTGGGAGATTATAAAGATGTTTCTGAGGGAATGAACCTCGATCGTCTAAAATGATTCTTTTGTCATGGAATGTGAGAGGACTGACGAATCCAGTCCAAAAATATTAGGTCTGTAGAGAGATTCAGAATGTTGCTCACTTGCATGGCAGTTTGGATTTTTTGTGTTTGCAAGAAGTTAAGGTTGTTGACTTCATTTTGGACAGTACTTGTACTTTTTTATGGTTGGCATGTAAGTTTTTTGTTTCCATCATACTCTTGGTAGAGGAGGAACTGTCACTTTCATTTCTACCATATGGTATTCTCATCTTGTCACATGGGGGGTGGACCTCTCAAATCAAGCAGTTTGGACTCTTTTTGAAGTTGGTGGCATCCATTTTGGTTTGATCAATGTATATTCTTCTAATAATACACTATAAAGATGTGCTTTGTGGTGATGGCTTTGTCTTTCCCTTCCCGAAGCAGTTTGGGTGGTGTGTGATGATTCAATATGGTGGAGAAATCGATTGATAAAATTTGCTTGCTTCCTATGTGTTGGAATATTGGTGAACGGGAAGAATGGTTTTTTTCAAAAATAAGCTTGGATTGAGTGACCCTAATTCCTGCTTTATACCCTCTAAGTTTCCTAAGTCTATGTGGTTTACCTGGTCCAACTTTCAAACTAGTAATGCCCGTATTTTTAAGCGGCTTGATAGAGCTATGCTATCTGAACATTCTCATTTTTATTTCCATGGCTTGTCAATTTATCGACCCTTTGTTTCAATTGTTCCTGATACCACCCTTTCTGATCATGCTCCCATTGTGTTTTCCATCTCTTGTTCTCCACCTCCACCTCATAAGTTCATGTCTCAGTTTTATCTAAATATTTATTTTTTGAAACATCAAGCTATGTCTACTCGTGTTCGCTAGATTTGGAATCTAGTTCCTAGACCAACTAGAATTCATGGTATAATTTCTTGGTGGAATGAAGCTATCTCCAAAATAACTATTCTTCTCAGGAATTTAGGAGTTGAAGTTGCCAAGTGGAGATGAATCTCTAATGCAACCCTTAAAGCTAAACTAGCTCATGCTTCTATCAGACTGTAAGTGAGCCCTCTAAGCTCTATTCTTCAATCTCAAGTTGTAAGTCTTAGGGGAGCTCAACTTGAAGCAAGGGGAGCTCAACTTTGTGCTCGACTTCATTGGCTGAAAATTAGCGATAGGGTTTCAAAATATTTTTTCCAAAAAATAAAGCCCTTGAGAGAATCCATTCAATTCAATGCTATTCAAGATGCATGGGTTCATTATAATTCACTTCCTAATATTATTAAAGCTTTTGTCAAGAATTATCAAAAAGTTTTTTCTTCTCAGGAGTTAACTCCTGAACGATAGGCTCTAATTCAAGCTTGTTGTGCAGTCATTCTTGAGAAGCTTTCAGCTCTTCAAGAGGAAGCTTGTGAGCATCCTTTGTAATTGGATGATCTTGTTGAAGCCCTATCCAGGAAGGCCAATGATAAATCTCCAAGATTAGATGTATTTCCTTGTGAATATTATAAGGAGTATTGGGACATGGTTGGCCTAGATTTACTGTATGTTTATTAGGAAGCAATGGTTGTTTGTTCTTTACGTTCTATAATTAATAAAGGAAATATTAAATTCATCCCTAAGCAAGGGGATCCATAAGTGCTCACCAACTAGAGGCATATTACTTTACTCAATGTGAGTTACAAAATTATTGTTAAGGCTTTGGCCTTATGCCTTAGACCTCTGTTGCCACTTATTATTCGTCCTAAGGAAACTGGGTTTGTGCAAATCAAATATATTCTAGATAATGTAATTGTTGTTTGGGAGAGAATAGAATTGGAACAAAATACTCTTTTCATCAAGATTTATTTTGAGAAAGCCTATGATAGGATTGAATGGAATTTCATCCTTACCATGCTTCAAGCTCTTGGTTTTGGGCCACATTTCTTGAGCTTGGTTAGTATGCTTTTTACAGATGCTTCAGTTGTGCTTACTTTGAATAATTATCAGTTTGAATCAATTAGATTGTTCAGATATCTCAGAAAGGGTTGTCCTTTGGCTCCTTCTCTTTTCATATTGGCAGTTGAAGCTTTTGGATACCTTCTTGCTAACCAAGTGAGTCAAGGTAATATTAGGGGTATTTCTTTACCTAGAGAATCTTCTCAATTTATAAATAGAAATTTTGTAGATGATTTTTTTTTTACTCTTCATAAGAATGAACACTCTGTCAAACAGACTCTAGATTATCTGGATATATTTCGCAATGCATTAGGATCTAGTATTCAATGGAGGAATACATCATGTTATAGGTAATCCTCTTTGGACCTTCCAAGTTGGATTGAAAGCTTCCATTGACATTGGATCCAACCATGGGAGATGTTTAAATTCCTTGGCATCCCATTTTCTTTCTAGAGTTCCCTCGTTGTCTTGTAGAATTATTTTTTATAAAAAGTAGAGAAATTTTTTTTCTTTTGGATCACCAAAAAAATTACTCTAGCTGGTAAGATTCAGGTGTGTTCAAAAATTATTGCTTCTACTCATGTGTACTATTCACCTTCTTGGGTCCCTTCTCAAGCCTGCTATATAATGTTGGAAAATATTTGAAGGGATTTTATTTGGGCTAACTCATCATATAAATGAGGGTTTCATAGAGTTGCCTGGGAAATCTATTGTCTTTCCAAAAAATTAGGAGGTATGGGATTGCATGATTGTCAAATACAAGGTTTTGCTTTATCTACTAAATGGATTCTTTGAGCCTTAAGTGGTTTTGAAGCTTGGAAAGTTCTCATTCGACACCGCATCTCCACTGGTTTACCTCTTGGTAGGAAGGCTTGGAAAAGTATGAATATTCAATGCCTCTTGGTTGCTTCTATCCTAGTTAAAATTCAAGGCTCTTTTGTCATTCAGAGCATATGGAGGACTTGGGAGAAAATTAAGCCCTGGTTGAGTTGGTTAGGGTATGGGCATCGGAAAGGTGCTTCTATTTCCACTTATAATGTTTGGTGGTCACATTTTATTACTCTTCAAGGTTCCCCTCTTGCTTTCATGCAATGGATTCATGCTCAGCGATTCTTCAAGAAAGAGATTTCAATAATGGTAGACTTTTTTTGAGATATTCCAAGGATTGGATCCCATGGGATGATTTTAGGAGATTGTTTAGTCTACGGCCAGATGATAAGATTACTTATGACACTATTTTGGACTGTATCCCCTTTTCCCTTTGGCCCATGATCTGTAGATATTCTCAAAATCCTTGGTGGTCTGATTAGGGATGGTTTAAAAAAACCCCACTTCTTACTTACAAACCTAAGCTAGGGTATGCTTGACTTACTCTCAATGTCCCTATGGTTAAAAGAGTCAATGTCTGGTGGGATCTTCTTTCCACTCAAACTCATTGGAGTCTATGATTTAAAATGGCTTGGGAAGGATATATTGAACCCAAACATGCTTTCTTTGCTTGGATCCTCTTATCCTATGGTCTTCCTCTTAGACAAATGTTAAACTACCTTGGAATAGAGAATCCTTCCTATAATTTTTGTGGTTCTCCAGAGGACCACTTCATATTTTTTGGCAATGTAGGAAAGCTTGAATGGCCTGGGATTGGCTTGAGACCTTCTTTCAACCTCATATGACCAGTTCATTCACTCGACATCATGTTTTGCTTGGCGACCCACTAGATTTTTCCTTGCCCTTGTTAGAAGTGTGAAACATTCTTCACATCAGTGAGCTCTTTCATAATTAGAAAAATCATTACAAAATTCTCTTTTCTCAGCAACATAGTTCAAATGAATTTTTAATTGCTGATAAGTACACAATTTACTTTGATTTTTGGCTCCAGATTTCAGTTCAAATGGAAAAAGTTCATATAAAGGTGGAGCATCTTCATGCTCTTATGCAGCACTAGAGTAATACCCCATGTACAGTCATCTGAGTGCCTTCTATATGGACATGATTTAATGCATGCTTTTTGGTACTGTGGTTGGTGATAGGTTTAACTCTATTTTTATTATTTTGAGTAACGCTGCCTAACTCCACCTGAGTTAGTGTGACTACATATTGGGGTGTACCTATCCACCTATTTTTTTGGTTGTAAAGACTTGTATTTTTAATTAATTAAAAGTTTAACCTTTACATTAAATTACTAAATTTCACAAAACCATTATCAAATAATTTATTTACTCAAAATACTAGATTAATTAATACTATTAAATATGTTCTTTTAAACATTAACTTGAAATTTAAATTGCTAGCTTTAACAAACTTATTATTAAATAATTTAATTACTCGTACTATTAAATTAGCTAGTACTATGGCCTCATAATTCTCCCTAAGGTCCTACGTTCCAGTCGGGCTCTTCCAAAGGCTGGGCTTTGGAGTACGGGAAGCCCATCTCCCATTATATAGCCTAGAAATAAAGGAGGAGAAGAAAACTATGACTATTACGTGCAATGGATGTTGGATTGAGAAAATCCAAGATGGGTGCAAGGAATGGAGGAGAATCTGATTGTTGCAATGGTGAAAAGAGGAAGAGCGGTAGTGGGTAGTGGGCATGTAAATCCAAGTTAATGGCATCTGATGCTCTGCCTCTTCCTGTGGAGCTGACCAACAAAACATTCTTTGTGCTTTTCTTCACTTCATCCTATTTCATTATTAGGAGATGGAGGGAGAAGATCAGGACATCAACACCCCTCCATGTGGTGAGCTTTGGGGAGCTGGTGGCCATTGTGTCCTAGCTAGCTTCCTCCTAGCTAGCTTCCTTCATATACTTGTTGGGCTTCTTTGGCATTAATTATGTGCAGAACTTCATCAGCAAGGAGCAATGATGGATCCTAGGATTTCGATGATGTCAGAGAGGAGGAGGATTTGAGGCTCAGCCATCCTCATTTTCCTCCTTGTGTGCCCAAGGAAGAGATTGTGAAGAAACCAGAGGTCCAGCTCAAGGTGGACCTCAAGGGAATCTTCCTTGGTGAGAATGAGGATGAGGACATTGCAGCTGTTGTATGCAGTGGCACTGTGGCCTCCTATTCTTTGGAGTCCTCCCTTGATGGGCTTCCCTTGGAGGGGTTTGACTATGATTCCATCCTTGGGCAGTGCTGTGAGATGCCTGTGGGTTATGTCCAGATCCCTGTGGGCGTTGTAGGGCCTCTCCTCATCAATGGGTTTGAGTACATAGTCCCCATGGAAACCACGGAGAGGTGCCTTGTGGCAAGCACCAACAGATGCTGCAAGGCCATCCACATGTCTGGTGGTGCCACAAGCATTCTCCTTAGAGATGGCATGACCAGAGCTCCTGCGCAAAGAGGGCTACAGATCGCAAGTACTGTATTGAAGATCCCAAAAACTCTGAGGACTTGGCTGTCATCTTCAACAGGACCAGAAGATTTGCCAGGCTACAAGGCATACAATGTGCAATAGCAGGGAGGAACCTGTACATGAGATTCTCGTTCTCCGCCGGAGATACTATGGGGATGAACATGGTCTCTAAGGGGGTCCAGAATGTCTTGGAGTATCTTCAGGCCGAGTTCCCTGACATGGATGTCATCAGCGTTTCTGGAAATTTTTGTGCAGATAAGAAACCCACAGCCGTGAACTGCGTGGGAAATCGGTGGTCTGCGAGGCCGTCATCACAGAGGCAGTTGTGAAAATTGAAGCTGACCATGTCTAATGTTTCCAACCATTCAACTCCCAAAATGACATCAGAGTTCCCTAAATTCATGACGAAAAGGGATCCAAACCAGGTATAAGTTCCCATTTTTATGGAAACTTGAGATGTTCGACCAACACATTGTGCATTCACCCCGTTGGCCACTAGAACCTGGAATTTGTCTTTGTTGGAAGAGTTAATGAATAAATTCAAAGCTTTTGCTGTTTTGATGTCGATAAAATTATGGGTACTGCCAGAATCAATTAGCACATTCACCTTTTTTTGGTAGAGAAATCTTGGTACCTTGATGGTATGGTGGGCGGTTAACCCCATGAGGGCATGCACGGAGATCGCCATTGTATCCTCTTCCTTATATTCTAAAGTACTTGGTAGTTCTTCTTGCATAGGTTCTTCTTAGTGGTAAGTTTCTTCCTCCTCTCCTTCATATTGATTGCATTCAATATGAAAGTTTTGTTTTTGGGCACATGCTTGTTCCCTGGGGTGATGAGTGCAACATTTATAGCAAAATTATCTTGATGGTTGATCATTTCTATGAAAGGAATTGTTGTGATACATAGGACGACTATAAGTTTCACGTCGTGCATACAACTGATTTCTCTTCTCAGCCAGCTTGGCTATTCTTATACAATATTTCAGCGAGGTTGGATTTTGAATGTCTACCTCCACCCTAATATTTTCTTTCAATCCATTGCAAAAAGCTCCTACCACTATGTCGGGACTGAGGTCTAAAGTATATGGTAGTAAACTGGTGAACTCCAAAATGAACTCGCTAACCGATCCTTCTTGTTTAAGAGATAACAGCCTTACTGTGTATGACGATGTAGCTCCTTCATCAAATATTTCTAAAAAAGAGGTAGTGAATTTTTTCTAGTTAATAGTAGCTCCTTTCTCTCGTTTAAGCCATACGAACCATTGGTAGGCCTCAGTGCCTAATTTTGATGCAGCGAAAGGGACTTTATCAAATTCCTTAATTTGGTATAAGTCGAGAATGCCTTCCATTTTGGCTATCCAACCGCGAGGATCATGACCCTAAAAAGTGGGCATATCAATGCATGGAAAATTATTAGGGCCTCTCGGTTGGTGATAACCCATATCCCTTTCTTAATCTTGGTTATACCACTGTCTATGATAGCGATCCCTATAATTATCCAAATTGCCTCTTTGTTGTTCCTGATCATCATCTTGATCGTCATTTTCTTCATTCCTTTGGGCATGGGAGTGATGTTGGGGATTAGTATTGGGATTAGGCTGGTTTTGTGCTAACACTCGGGTTTTTAGGTTGATACTAATTTCACGCATACCATATATTAAGAGTCGAAGAGATTCATCATTGGAAATGGCCGAGTTACTTGAGTCTCCTTGTGTGATGTTTTCGTGAGTTGGGGGGGTTAGTAGCCATAGGGTCTACTAGTGGATGATGTGGATTATAACTACCAATTTTGAAAGAAGGAGAATTTTTTGTACTTGGGCTTTGATGAGGTCTTCTTGCATTGTTATTGGTCATCTCCGAGCTTGATAATCGATCGTCAGATCCTTTGGTCCACCTTTTTCTCATGCATTAGTTAGCATAACCTGCTTAGAAGCTTGTGATCTTGGACTGCAGCAAAATTGGTTGATTCTAGCAAAAATTTGGATCCGCTTCAACTGTCACTCCAACTGTGACACGGATTTGAATTTGGGTTTGGGATCCTCCTCAAAAACAACTTTTGACAGCTTTTAGTGACAACTTTTGACAGTGAGTTGCAGAATACGAAAACCAAACTAGGATTTGAAAATACGAAAACCAAACTAGGATTTGACACGATGCACGTAGATTGTACAACGAGGAAGGACAGAACAATTGACACGACATGCAAGAAGACTGGACAACGACAGACTGACACGACGATCGGACAACACGACACGTGAGCGGGGAGCGGACTAGACAACAACGGACTTAACTTCGACACGATACTACCCGATGCAACCAGGACACAATTCACGATACGAAACAACCCGACACAACTTGACAACAATAAGAGGACACGCGGACAGGCAGCTAAGGACACCAAGACGACATGTGGGCAAGCAGCTAATGACAAGAAGGAGAAAGGTTTGTTATGCACGATGAACAAGTGGGCTTGTGTGACCGAAGTCACACCTCTGTACTTGCGGGTTCCTTGTTATAAATCCTTTCGTGCCTCCCACACAGACGATGTGGGACAATTGCCCCTGCTTGTGAAAAAAAATAATATTAATTTAATTTCTTTGTACTGACCTTAGGTTTGTCGCGAGCGAATTTTAAATTATGCGCTCTGATTGGCCCCCAGTTTTCGATTGTGACTGCGTGAGTTTCAGAGGATTTTTACGATGAGTTGTAATGGCGTATAGCTCGTTTTACCTTCTGGGACTGAGTCTGACCGAATTCTTTTTTGTACACAAACAGTTACTGGAGATTCGACTGCCTGGTTTTTTAATTTGTCATGATTTCACGAAACGTGGCTTCCCGCTGAACAGGCACGTTCTAAGATGTCGTAGGACTATGGATTTCGTTATTTAGATAGATGTAATGTACCAAAAAAATGCTTGGATTATTGTGAAGCCTTCCTGAATGCGAAGAACGCTTTGTCGTTATCACCGATGACTGATGAAATGAGAGCACATAACAAATTTTTGGGTTCAAAAATGCCTCGGACCACCACCTGTTTCAAGATCGCAGACTCCTGATACCACTTGGAACGAATTAACTTCGTTCGTTTATATTAAATTCTGATCAAATTCCTCAAATGCAATACGACGAAGCAATATGAAAACCATGACAGTAAATAAATTAAATCAAATGGAAATAGTTCACCACTCAGGGAGGGCACGTCCCCGTCGTGAAGGCAATTATGAAATGCAGAGAATAAGAAAATAAAAACATGATGATCTAATTTTGAATAATCTATCTACTATATATATGAATTGTTTTACTCCTGGAATACCTAGTCGATGACTAGGTTTGGTGTGTAACATACATGACAATAATGTTAATGGTTTATAGCATGACTAATAATTATACATTCCCTATGATCCACTCTAGTATCTACTATTGACTTTGACTCATGTACATGCTCCTCTTATGGATACCCTCAAAATAAGCCATACATTCACTAGTAACACAACCAAATTTGCACATGGTAGAAAATTTTATTCACATCCAAATGTCATCACTCCACCGAGAAAGTTAAGAGGACCCAATTAAACTCTACCTTTGGTATTACAACAACATGATACAATCCTACTACTACTAGGAGTGTATGATCAACATAGTCAAGGAAGGTCAAGATAGTATCTAGATTATATGGTCTCGAATTCTAACAATTTAGTGTTTGAAGTGTCTCCTATATCCATAACCAAACAAACTAATTAGTTAGTATCTCAATTTTAAATGTGAACCACCCAAGTGTTGTAGGTGAGTTGGAGAGGAGAGGCAAATCCTCCAAGGGATGTCCCAGGTTTGAATCTCCATCCTACCAAAAATTTTATTTGGGTATCCAAAATCCAATTGATAATGTTGGTTCAGGAAAGGCCGGACACGATTCCTAGGTGACTTTGATAGTGTAGAATCCCCAGGTCATGGTCTCTCAGACCACGGTGGCCCTGTAAGGGGTTTTTATCTTAAAAAAATTAAATATAAACCTAAATAACCCTAAAATTAGCTTATATAAATAGATTATAAAGAACACTATCAACAAATAAAATTGAAATCATCAGGTGAACGTGCTACCATATAAAAAATATGCTATAAAAGTGGTAAAAGTGTTGTCCTATGAAATTTTTATTGTGATTCAAAAGTGTTGTTGCTTAAAAAAACTACTGATGTAAATAAATAAATAAGCAAATGTACCACATTGTCTTTTTGTCAAATATTATGCACTAACTTTTAGGTGAATAAATCCTTAACATGATACATAATCATTTCCGTTTCATTCTCATCAAAGATCTATAATGACTTCATAATAGTTGGAATGGGAGAATAAGTCATTATATTCAAATGAACTTGGTACATTTAGTCAAGGAATTGCTCTTGGGGCCTCCAAGGAACACATACTAGATTATATTAAGAAATTTTCATAAATTATTTTAGTAGAGGATGCATCAATTACCTATAAGGTGGTTTCAAATATAATTTTAGAGGTGAATAACACAAGCTTATACTGAGAAGGGGGGTGAATAGTATAAGATACAAATTTTACTTTTCTTTCCAAATCAATATTATCTAATATTATCAAATATAATAAGTTTTCAAATCAGTATCATCCAAAATTATCAATTGCAATAATGAAAAAATGCACAAGTCATCACACACATAAAATACATATAATTAACGCGGTTCACCTAATGTGGGCTATGTCCATGGAGAAAATATTTCTTATAAAGTTTCTCAACAAATATTTTGGGAACCAATTCCCTATTACAATTTTTATGGGCGCCAAACCAAAGGAGACACTGATCGCCTCTCAAGTTCATAGAAACCACTCTATAGAAGACACGAATTCCATTAGTTCTAGTTTTTTGGACACCACTCCATAGGATACACCAATCCCCTATGCTTTAGGTTTTGTGGATACCACTCCATAGGAGACACCAATCCTATCTGTTTGAGGTTTTGTGGATACCACTACATAGGATACACCAATCCCCTCCAGTTTAGGTTTTGTGAACACCACTCCATAGGAGATACCAATCCTCTCTGCTTTAGGTTTTGTGGACACCACTCTACATGAAATACTAATATCCTTTGCTTCAGGTTTTGTGGACACCACTCTACAGGAGACACCAATCCCCTCTACTTCATGTTTTTTGGACCTATATCCATAGGAGATACGAATCCCATTTGCTTTGGTTCGTGGACATCTATCCATATGATACACTAATCCCCTCTACTATGGTTTATGGACCTCTATCCACACGAGACACCAATACTCTTTAATCTAATATGCTTCAAATATTTACACAAGGCTTGCTCAAATATGCTCCAAGACTACACACAAGGCTTGCTCAAATATTAATCACAACTCAAATCTACTTAACAGAACCTACTCAAATATGCTCCAATATTTCTCACAAGGCTTGCTCAAATATGCTCACAATCACAACTCAAATCTACTCAACAAAACTTGATCAAATCAGCCTCAGACCTGCTCACACAACCTTCTCAAATCTGCCTCAAACCTACTCAATTTTACCTCAAACCTATTCATACCTGCTCAATCCAGCTCAAAAAACCTACTCAAACATTTGCAATTCTTGCATAGAAACCGTTGCATATATCTTTCCCAAAATTGCTTTCTTTGACTAAAGTAATTCAAAAATATTCTACCCAGAATTATTTTTATTCATGAACATATAGAGAATGATATGCATTACAAATAATCAATATTTTCTTCTCACATTCATTAAGTCTATCACTTTCACATGTATCACATTTATTGCATTCTAAAGATAGCTCTAGTCTAGCACTTGATAACTGACCTAGTATTTTCTGATTTGCAACTTGACTCTAAAACCAATCACTATGCACAAATCTGTCTTTCACATCTACTCACAAAATCAATCATGAAAGATGCACAAATTTACTTCTCAAAACTGGTTTATGACTCTTGCACTTTTATTTCCAATATCACTCAAAACCAATGCTCAAATTTACTTCATAAAATTGAACTATAACTTTTGTACTTTCATTCCCAAAATCACTCCAAATAATGCTTAATTTTACTTCACAAAACTGGTCTACAGCTCTAGCAAATTTATTCCCAATTTCATTCAACACTAATGCATAACTTTTTCACAAACCCTAGCACATATGTTTCCAATTTTATTCAACAATGATGCACAACTTTGTTCTCAAACCCTAGCACATATGTTTCAATGTCATTCAAAAATAATGCATAACTTTGTTCTCAAGCTTTAGCACATGTATCTCCAATTTTATTCAACAATAAAGCACAACTTAGCTTTCACACTCTAGCACAAATATTCCAACAATGCACATAAATTAATCCTTATATCTCCACCTTATGACTTAAAACTATATTCTTCAAACAACACCACTTTGAGTAGGAGTTAAAATAACATACCTTAAAAAGACCTTGATGATGATGCGGCTTCAAAAACTTATCTCAAAAATATTTTTCTTTCTTTTACCACTTGAAAACTTGGTTAGAAAATCTCTTCTTCATACATTAAAAATCATTTTCAAAATATGTGCATAATAATGCCTGAAACATATTGCTTTATATCTCCTTTTTGGTCTCACAATATAAAGCTTTTAAACCACTACAATTTTCCTCTTTTTCTTACAAAAATACAATTAAAAAAAAAGCCACAATACACCTTATGTCTCCTTTCTAAAATGCAACAATTACAATTTCAAAACAATCCACAATACACCTTATATCCCCTTTACTAACATGCAAGAGTTATACTTTTCAAGCAATAGCAAAACCACCTTGTCTCTAATTTTCACATACAAAAATACACTTTCAACTAGTCCCTTATACACCTTATAACTCCTTTTATTAAATAAAATATAAACAAAAATTTGCCCCCTTTTTAATCAATAACCAGCCAACAAATCTATCTCCTTTTCACAAAAATATTTGTCTTTATTTTAATCAACACAAGGTAGTAAACTATATCCTCATTTTAATCAATACAAGGGCAACACACTTTATCCTTTCAAAAATTTAAATAAAAAAATTTAGCGCTCATACTTCAACCAACACACCCCATGAGTGCAGGAGAATTAAAACCATGACCTCTACCCATGTAGAGCCCAAGCCAAGGTTTGGTTACCAGCTAGGCTACCCCAATGAGTAGTAACCTTAGTGCAGCACAAAATATTTGAAGCACTTTATCTGATCAATCAAAATATTTTTAACTTTTCCAAGCAAAACAAGAGTTGACCAATTTCGACCCTATGACCTTCCTTCCCTAAGTACCCTAGAACTAGCTAAGTGATCAACTTGGCTAGCCTCCCAACTAAAACTTAATGCACAACATAGAATGCTTGTCCTTCATTCACTAGTGCCATAAATTGTGCTATGTTCCCTTCTGTCATTTTTCAATTCAAGCACCAAGGTGCTAGAATAAGTAATTATTCTCTTAAGTTCTACTAGGATAGACTTACTTGAGTTTCCACTCCTTCATGAGTCAGGTAAACTCTCAGTTATAGTCTAGATCAGATTTGATGAGTTGTTGTAATCCAACGACTCTCAATGATCAACTTTGTTATTTATACAAAGTTGATCCATGGAATAATCAATCAGTTCTACTCTTTCTTCATATTTTGTGTAATGCTTTGCATGTCTATTTTGGGAAATTCTAACATGGTACCAGAGCAGGATAGATCTTGCTAGCATTCTCTCTTGAAGGTTCTAGGAGCTGGTTCTTTGGATCTTTTGTTGGCTTCTCCTCTTTTCTTGGATTTAAGTCTTCAATAAGATTTTATATATAGTTTTTTGCTATATATATATTTTAAATATATATATGTGGGTTATTCTGAATATTATTTGTCTTCTTCTAA
This sequence comes from Wollemia nobilis, assembly GCA_028583015.1. Lineage (NCBI taxonomy): Eukaryota > Viridiplantae > Streptophyta > Pinopsida > Araucariales > Araucariaceae > Wollemia > Wollemia nobilis. The sequence goes on along the minus strand of JAQPPZ010017023.1, from coordinate 970,073 downwards.
CGTTAAAAAGGAAAGGGAAGATTCATTGACTCTTAGTGTAAATGTTTTTTTCAGAAAAATTGCCCATAGTCATATATATTAATTTTTTTCTTAAAAAAGGAAACACCTTTTTCAAGCAATTTTTTTTATTAAAATTTTATATAAAAGCTTGATTAATAGGAATTTTATTTCCTATATTTAGTGTATCTTTTTTTGCAGGAAAAAAGGGCTTTGTTCATTGCCTTATCGTTGCTCTCGGAGAAGCACGATTGAGGCTCTCGAATCTTGCGCAGAGCACCCAATTTTGGGTGCCAACGTCTCTATTCGTGATGCCTCTCTAATCGATTTCCATATCTCCTTCACTGGAGATCTGTAATCTTCGCTCTCCTTTATTTTTGACGCTTGGTGCAACCCTCAATAAATTCAACTATTATAAAATCCTTTCAATTTTTTTTTATTCTTTCGGTGCGCTCTTAGGCCACGTCACTTCAGTTGCAAGATAAACATTTTATACCATTCTATCTTGCGATCTTCCTTGGCATACCTTTTGCTGCATCGATGAACTCCGTAGGAGCCCCCTTAAGTCGAGATAGCATTCATTTAACGCCAATCGATGGATTTGTTCTCGGTTGGAAGATTTGCAAATGACTCTCATTACCTCCTATTTAGTTATCTTCGTCTCTCTTCATTTCGCATCATTTTCTTATGATCTTGAGCTTCGTTTATTCTCTGACGAATTATATGTGCAGAGTGTTATTTTCGTTTTGCTCAAAGGCGATGCATCGTGGTGCTGAAGCAAGCAACTAATTTTTTTAATTTTTATTTTGATATCATTCATTTGCTATCTCTTTTAAAAATTTATAATAGTCTATATTTCCGTTTATCACCTCTCCTATTTTACTTTTGTTCTACAGGTTACAAAATCCGAGGCATTGCGTCTATGAGGAACTACGTCTGTGAGCGCTAGGTCTACGAAGTGCTAGGTCTGCACCTTCTTCGATGCTCTCATCGAAAGCACTAGTGATATTTATCTTCTGTGATGCATCAAAGGAAAAACCACTTCTACCTCTCTGTTTCGTGGTACCTACCCGAATAATTTTGGGTTTCCTCTTCATGCGGTAACAAGATCATTCTTTCAGAAGTTATCTCTGTTCTTTCTTTCACTTTAGCGTAGTCACGAATCACAGGCACCTTGTTTGAAGTATATCTCTTCTATTTATTTTTTGTCTAAAGCTTCTTTGTATTGGTTTTTTATCTATCCCTTCAATTTCGAAGGTAAAAACCATACAAAAATATCCCCTTAGAATTTATGTATTTCGTATTTTATTCTGACTCAATTTTTTTCTAAAGCCTCTTTCTCTTTCAAAGGGCTTTAGTGAAAAGAGTCATTTGTAACCTAGTAAATGCAAAGTTCTTTTTTCGGGGGGGGTTTAGGGTGCTCAATTTTGCACCTTTTTTGTTTTGTCTTTTAGGGGGGTGTATTCTTATATTTTTTTGTGTCTATCTTCTTTAAATCGCTCTTCTAGATTTCTTTATAGTGGATTTTAAATTTTAGAGGTATATATTGTTTTATCTCATTTAAAATCTCCATATGGTATAAGAAGATATTCACTAACTTCTTGCACACCCTCATTTTATCAAAACAAATAATATTTTTCTTATTCAAAAAGTATTATACAATATTTAGTGGCAACATGATAGACTTACTAACCTAATTAAATCTATTCTTAAATAAATATTAATGAAAGTGAGGATATCTCTTTAAAAACAACCCTTGTTATCTGTTTTATTCTCCATTCATCATTCCTTTCTTAAAAAAAAAAATTCTAAAGAGCAAATATATTAATCACCTATGCACCTATATTGGACATTCTAAATAACTTATAGTTTCCCTCACGTAAGGGCGGGTTATTGGATAACCAATATAGGAGTCTGGTTGATTAGCCTATGTTCCAAGTATCAAATCTACTCAATACTTATAGTTTCCCTCTCGTTAGGGTGGGTATTTGAGGAGACAAGATATATAGGCCTGGCATTTTGTTCTCATAAGCCTAAAACTAATATCAAATCTTCTCATATATACTTATAGTTTCCCTCTCGTTAGGGTGGGTATTTTGAGATATTTGGTGTTTCTTAAAAGGTTCTATTCCCTAATATCCATTGCATTCTCCAAATTAAAGTTAAAGGGGGGAAGTTTGGGTTCACTTCAATTTTCTTTGGCAAAATGAATTCAATGAATACAATTGATCCTCTCACTCCTCATAACTACCATACATGGAAACCCAAAATATTAAATCTCATTTCTCAAAAAGGGCTCACACACCTATTAGAAGAAGAGCAACCTGAGTTTGATAAAGAATATGAAAAATTTGTTCATAAAGGGAAGTTGTATGAAACAATGGGTATTATAAGCACTAATGTAAATGAAAGCTTATGGTTTCACATTACGGATTGTAAAACTCCTTATGAAAGTTGGGAGAAACTAAAGAACTTATTTGGAAAAGTAGATCAAATGAGGTCAATGCAGCTTGAGGTAGAATTAACAACTTTATCTCCTGACGACTTCAACAATATTGTTGACTTTCTCACAAAATTCAAAGAAGTCCTTACTCAATTTAAAGGTAGTGGCAAGGATAAAAAATATGAAGAATGCATCTATCTAATTATTTCTAAATTAAATGGTGTATTTCAGATATTCGCAACCACCTTTCTATCTACAAAATATGCTCTTGGTGCAAGTTTCAAAATGCCCTCCTTAGAAGAATTTTGTGAGAGACTAACTAGAGAAGAAACAAAACTTGCAAAGTATGAGATCTCTTCCTCTTCCTCTAAAGCCTTAGTAGCATCCACCTCCACTAAAGAAAAATTCAAAAAGAAAGAAAGAAGTCCCATAACTTGTACTCACTTCAAAAAGAATGGTCATTCTACAAACAAATGCTAGAAAAGATTACAACAACTAGAGGCAGCTATGAAGGATCAAAATATAGATAATAAAAAGCAAATAGGAAAAGCCCTAAATGTCCAAGGGAAGACCACCAATACTTCATCTAATTACTGGGTCCTAGATTCTGGAGCAACTCATCACATGACTGCTTCAGATGAGTCATTCTCTTCTATCTCCTCAAGTTCAACATGTAGCATAGAAGTTGGTGACTCCTCCTTTATCCCAGTCAAAGGAAAGGGTGACATATCCATTGATGGTGGCTCTATTAATAATGTTCTCTATGTTCCAAACATTGCAACAAATCTCCTCTCCGTCTATCATATTTGTACTTTTGGAAAGGGGAAAATTATTCTCTTCTCTCCAACAGGAGTTGAGATAAGAGACTTTCAAGACCCCCACTCTCTTGTAGCCAAAGGAGATATTGATCACAACACTCACCTATTTCACTTCAAAGGATTCAAAAATCTAGAAGGGGCCTCCTATTTTGTGGCTCATGGAGATCTTGAAAGCAAAATTTGGCATGAAAGGTTTGGTCATCTCAGTTATAACTACCTAAAGGAATTGAACACCCATGAAATGGTAATAGGTTTACCTCAAGTCTCTTCTATTGATGGAGTATGTCCTGGATGTGCTCTTGGAAAGCAACATCAAGATCCTTTCCACCCAAGTGGTTCTCTAAAAGCCTCATCCCCTCTAGAGTTAATCCATAGTGACTTGATGTTTTTCCCAGAGCCTTCTTTCAAAGGAGAAAAATATGCTCTAACCTTCATTGATGACTTTTCCAGAAGAACTTGGGTCTACTTCCTAAAATACAAAAGTGATGTTCTATCCCACTTCAAAGTCTTCAAAGCCTTAGTTGAAAATCAGGCCTCTTGCAACATCAAGCAAATTTGCACAGATAATGGGGGGAATACTGCAGTAATGAGTTCTCAATATTTCTATCAAGTCACGACATCATTCATCAACATTCTGTCTCCCATAATCCATAGCAAAATGGCATTGTAGAGAGGAAAAACTGAACATTAAAGGAAATGGCAAACTGCATGCTCCATTCAAGAGATCTTCCAAAAGTTTTTTGGGTAGAAGCTATTAACTGTGCAAACTATATTCAAAACCGCACACCTCATAAAGCTCTTGACCATTTAACTCCTGAAGAAGCATGGACTGGCTCAAAACCGGATGTCTCCTTCTTCAATATTTTTGGGTGTACTTCTTGGGCGCACATCCCAAAGAAGAAAAGGAAGACTCTAGATAAGAAAAGCAAAAAGCTCATCTTTGTTGGTTATTGTGAGGAAATGAAAGCATACAGGCTCCTTGATCCCACAACTCATGAGGTATTTTTTCATAGGAATGTCCAATTTGATGAAACATTCCCTCAGAAAGATCCTCAACCATCCTCTTCTCCTATTGAGCCTTCTCCTATAGTAGAACCTCAATATAATGAAGAACCAACTTTAGAGATTAATTTAGAGATTGATGATCAAGATGAGGAACCTATAACTCCAACTCAAAGTCTTTCCACTCCTTCTACTCCTTCCACTATGCCAAAATGGGCCCACACCATTGTTAAAGAAGCTACTCCTTACATTCAAAATATTCCATCATCCAGATTAACCAACCCCATAGGCACTGGTCTTGTCTGTCAGTCTATTTCCTCTGATCCTCAATCCTTCAAAGAAGCCACTAGTATTAAAGAATGGGATGATGCCATGGAAAATGAATTCTCTTCCTTAATAAAAAATGAAACTTGGGATTTAGTTCCCCTACCTAAAGGAAGGAAATTAGTTCATTGTAAATGGATTTACAGAACAAAATATGGACCTAATGGAGAAATTGACAAACACAAAGCTCGCCTAGTAGCCAAAGGTTTCTCTCAAATTGAAGGAATTGATTATGTTAAAACCTTTGCACCAGTTGCCAAAATGGATTCTGTTAGACTGGTTCTTGCTCTAGCTGCTTCCCAAAAGTGGCCTGTCTTTCAAATGGATGTAAAAAGTGCTTTCTTACATGGGGACTTAAAGGAAGAGATATTCATGGAACAACCTGCTGGTTTCACTCAAGACTCCTCTCTTGTTTGTAGGCTAAAGAAATCTCTCTATGGCCTCAAACAAGCTCCTAGAGCTTGGTATGAAAAAATGGACTCTTTCCTTCTTTCCTCAGGTTTTTCTCATTGTGAGTCTGATAACATAGTCTACATTTGGAGAGATAAAGGAAAAATCACCATACTTGTTCTATATGTTGATGATCTACTACTCACTGGTAGTGACTTCACTCACATTCAGACTATAAAAGACTCCCTCTCTAAAAAATTTGATATGGTTGATCTGGGTCTAGCTCATTACTTCCTTGGAATCCAAATAAATCAAACAGATGCAGGAATTTCATTGTGTCAACAAAAATACACTCTAGATCTTCTTCAAAGGTTTAAAATGATAGATTGCAAACCTTCTCCTACACCTTTTCAATCTGGAGTCAATCTAAGTACTTCCTGCACATCCCCTCTATGTGATGCAACTCTATACCATCAGCTTGTAGGGAGTCTGTTATACCTTACTCATACTCATCCAGATATCTCATATGTTGTTGGCTTAATATCTAGATTCTCACATCAACCTCATTTCAATCACTGGCAAGCAACAAAAAGAATCCTCCGCTACTTGCAAGGAACTACTCACCTTGGGATTTTATATGAGGAAAAATCCATGGATATCATTGGCTACATGGATTCAGATTGGGCAGGTTCAGTAGAAGATATATGTTCAACTTTTGGCTATGTTTTTTGTCTTGGTTCTTCACCAATTGCTTGGTTATGCAAAAAATAACAAGTAGTGGCATTATCATCTACAAAGGCAGAATACATGGCAGCAATTTTAGCAAGTCAGGAAGCTCTTTGGCTTCATCAGATTCTAAAATAATTTGGATTTTCCAATGAAAAACCTATAACTATTTGGTGTGACAATCAGAGCACAATTCATATTGCACGCAATCCAGTTGAGCATCAGCGCACCAAGCACATTGAGATACACATGCACTTCATTCGACAACATATTCAGAATGGAGACATATACTTGGAATATATTCCAACTAAAAATCAGGTTGCAAACATCTTCACCAAGTCATTTCCTTCTCCACGTTACATACAATTGTGAGAGAAACTTGGAGTATTACAACTACAGTGAAACAAGAGGTCTTTTCACCTCTCCTTTTATTATTGTATTCTTTGGAGGATGGTTTTTTCCCATGTGGTTTTTTTATCATCTCTCCCTTACATATTGTACATGAGTACCTCATCAGGCCATGTTGTCGGGACTCATTATTTTTTTGTGTTATTAAGGATAATCTTCGCCATCCGAAGACATGCCTATTTATTTCATTGTAGATGGTTTTTCCCATGTGGTTTTTTCACCATCTCTCATAAATATTGTAAATGAGTACCTCATCAGGCCATGTTGTCGGGACTCATATTTTTTTATTTAGAGGACAATCTTCACAAACCGAAGACATGCCTCTTCCTTTTTTTCCTTTTGATAGATGGTTTTTCCCATGGGGTTTTTACCATCTACTCAAAATGAAAACATTGTACATGAGTACCTCATCAGGCTCTATTGTCGGGACTCATTTGTACAATACACCCCTAGTATCACTTAAGGGGGTGTTAGAATAAGTAATTATTCTCTTAAGTTCTACTAGGATAGACTTACTTGAGTTTCCACTCCTTCATGAGTCAGGTAAACTCTCAGTTATAGTCTAGATCAGATTTGATGAGTTGTTGTAATCCAACGGCTCTCAATGATCAACTTTGTTATTTATACAAAGTTGATCCATGGAATAATCAATCAGTTCTACTCTTTCTTCATATTTTGTGTAATGCTTTGCATGTCTATTTTGGGAAATTCTAATAGAAGGGATATGAAAAATGCTATATACCATGACATTAGTCTTTCCAATAAAATCGTTGGTGTATTTATATCCTTTGCTTTGTCCTTTAGCTTGCTTCATGACGTCGACACTAATATGACATTTAACTTTGATTTTATGCACTTAATAATTTTGGCACCTTGTCCCTTTTAAAACTTTATATTATAATATTTGAAAAATATTATAATATTTATCTTTAAGCCTTGTCCTTTGCAGTTTAAACCTCTTTCCTTCTATTATAATATTTAAATATTATAATCCTTAAACATGTTTGCCTTACTTTCCATTGTCCAACCTTGTAAAATCATCATTCTTGAAGAATATTTTTGCCTTTAATACCATGCTCTATGACATCAAAATATTTATGTATCATGTACCCTTTGACATCAAAATACTTTTGCCTTATGTACTCTTTGACATCAATGACAACAATATGCTCAATATTTCGATCAATTTCCCCCTTTGTCATTGATGACAACTTTTACAAAAATTTTCTTTATTGCAACTGGATTTCCAAACTGCTCCCCTAAGAAGCTGCTCCTCCTTACTGAAATATCTACTCCTTTAACATCAATTGAAAATGGATCCTTGGGGCTAAAAATAAGACACTTTAGCATACCCCTCACCACATCCTTTACTTGAGATGATTAGTTTTGAAATGGGAGTGAAACTCCCAAATTACTATGCTCTTCTTCTTGCTTTGTTTTCTTTCTCCAAACTTTGGAGATCATACCCTTTTGAATATTTTGACCATTCTCTCTTTTGCTTGACTTAAGAGATTCAAGGAACACTGTTTTACACCATTTAGCCTTACGCCCAAAATTTTTGCAATTGTAAGACGTGATGTTGTAGTCCTTGAATGGTGTAAATGAACCATTTCTCTTACTATGAACTTTGCAATGTATATCTTTATGACCAAAATTATTACATGAGAAAAAATAACCATGGAAGGAATAGTGAAACTTATTTGATTGTCTTGGAGGATATTGTCGCATGTTTCTCTCATTAATTTTTTTGTAATGGTCTCTGTTCCTTGATAGTACATTGTTTTCTTCATCATTTATTCTTCCATTGCAATATATATGATGAATACCAAGAAGAATATTAGCTTTACTATAATCTATATTTCGAAGTTCATGTAGGAACCTAAGGTTAGTCATTTGAAGGCAGTAAAGTGAGTTCTTCACTATGTTCGTGGCACACTATAATATGGCCTAGATTACAAGAAGAATGATAAGTTATTCTTACAATTATACAAGGACTTATATTATGATGGATATATAGATAACATAAAATCAACATAAGGATACGTATTTCATCTTGGATCTAGTCCTGTCTCTTGGAACAACAAGAAGCAGCAAATTGTTGCACTTTCATCTACAAAGGAAAAATATTGTACTAAACAAGGAGTAGTATGTGAAGCATTTTTGTTACATTGCATTCTTTCAAGTATGGGTCTTTCAAAGAATCTTACAATCCACTTGAATTGTGATAACCAAGGTGTTTTAAAACTTGTGAAGAATCCAGTGTTCCATGAACAAAAAAAGCATATTGATACTCAATGTCACATTATTTGAGATGAGGTTCCAAAGCATAAGATTCAACTCTAGTACATTCCCAATATTGTCACTAAGGTACTTGTACATGTCAAATTTAAATTGTTTCATAATCTCTATGTACATAAAATAATGTAATAAGTGTGGATGTTAGGCTATAGTGTATAGTTATTACATTATATTATTAGATTTTATAATAATGTGCATATTTTGTTATATAGCACTTAGTTATTATTCACAACTGATCTAAAGCTATAGTTAAAATAGGAGAGCATCTTGATAGCATATTTGTTACAGGCTATTCATAGCCTTTCAGATTGTATATATGTTTATGAAATAAATTATAATATTGATTGATTATCCTACAGTAACATGTACAACACCTTCAACACAATTATACCATTATTTTATTTAATCTTATACTTGAGAAATTATGAGACTGGGCAGTACAGAAGGAGAAAATAATTGACCCTAGGATTAATATGGGGTTCATGAGGGAAAAAAACCAATGGAAACCACACATGGGGAAAATTCCACACTCACCACCATTGAGCGATGCTCCCATGGGAGAGGATGGAGCATATTATCTGGCCATGATTCGTTCGTTTGAGGGATTGGGTCATGGTTCATGTGTTTCCACTTGGGAATTTCACCCAAAAGCCTGCTTCCCAATTTGCAAAGCTCTATGTGGGTGTTGTGTTTTATATACCACCATGAGGGCCATCATGGGATAAATGTGGGATAATGGCTCAAGACTCTCGTAGCGTTGCTCAAGTTATTTTTTAATAATTTTTTATTTGAGAAATTATGACATTGGGTAGTATGGGAGGAGCGAATAATGGACCCTAGAATTAACAAGGGGCTTATAAGGGAAAACAACCAATGGAAACTACACATGGTGAAAATTCCATGCTCACAACCATTGAGTGATGCTCCCATGGGAGAGGATGGAGCATATTTTTGGGCCATGATTCACTTGTTTGAGGGTCTTGTAATACAAGGTACGAGAAAAACTATGATATTAGAGGAAAATTTGTACTTGGAGTGTATGAGAAGATTACAAGAAGAAAGATGATCCTCACGTGTACAAGCAATTGTGAGAATATGAAAGCACCTTTTTAGAAAAAAAAAAGTTTCCCCTTTTTTCTTCATAAAATAATTATTATACAAAAAAGTTTCCCCCTTTTTCTTCATAAAATAATTATTATTTATGGAATGATGTCTATTGAGGTCTATCATCTTAGACACCAAATCTAATTATTTATGGAATGATGCCTAGTTAGGTCTAATGTCTTACACACCAAGTTTAGTTGTCTATTTGTTGAATCTTTTCAATATTGTTAGTCTAACTTAAGAGAACATATTCTTTCTTTTTAAGTTCAAGTTCTAGTTGAGATGTATATAATGAAGTAGGTTTATTTAATTATTTTTGTTATTGTTTTGATTTAATTAAAAAATTGATATAAAAATATCTTTTTAAAGATAGATGGTTTAATACCATCCTTGATATTTTAACCATTGACTTTATGATATAGAATTATATCATAATATTAGCTCTTTGAACCTTGCCTTATCCCTCTAGTTAGTAATACCACCTATAGGCCTTGATGTCTTTGTGTTCACCGCCTATACTCACAACCTCAATAGATAAATAATTATTATGAACTCTTATATCCACACCTAGAACAATGTACAATATGTTAGTCTTCTTCCTCCACTATACACCATTTTATAGAGTGAGTGGTATAGTTACCTTAGAATCCTACCCTCATGAAAAAATAGTCTTATGATCTAGTATATAATGACCTCTTTCTAGTCCTAGTGCATTACCTATTGATTTGTATCCCCAATCAAAATCCTTGAAACTAGAGTTGATAGTAGGATGACTTATTTATCTAGCTATCCTTTAACATACATGACACTAATTTTAATGGTTTATTACATGACTAAGAATTATACATCCCTTATGATCCACTCTAGTATCTGCTACTGACTTTGAATCATGTACATAGGAGCTACTCTTATGGGTACCCTCAAAATAAGCCATACATTCACTAGTATCATTACAAAATTTGCACATGGTAGAAAAATATATTCACATCTAAATATCATCACTCCATTGAGATAGTTAGAAGGACCCAATTAAACTCTACCTTTGGCATTACAACAACATCATACAATCCTACTTCTACCAGTATTGTATGATCAACATAGTCAAGGAAGGTTAAGATAGTCTCTAGCTTATATGGTCTCTAATTATAATAATCTAGTGTTTGAAGCCTATCCTATACCCATAACCAAACAAACCAATTATTTAATATCTCAATTTTAAATGTAAACCTAAACAACCCTAAAATTAGTCTAAATAAATAGACTATAAAGAACACCATCAACAAATAAAATTCACATCATTAGGTGAACGTGCTACCATATAAAAAATATGCTATAAAAGTGGTAAAAGTGTTGTTCCATAAAATTGTTTTATTGTGATTCAAAAGTGTTGTTGCTTGAAAAAAGTACTGATGCAAATAAATAAATAAGCAAATATACCACAATATATTTCTCTCAATGTGATGCTCTAACTTTTAGGTGAGTAAATCCTTAAAATGATCCATAACCATTTCGGTTTCATTCCCATAAAAGATCTATAATGACTTCATAATAGTTGTAATGAGAGAATAGTTCATTAGATTCAAATGAACTTGATAAATTTATTCAAGGAATTGCTCTTAGGGCCTCCAAGGAACACATACTAGAATATATTAAGAAAATTTCATAAATTGTTTTAGTAGAGGATGCATCAATTACCTATAAGGTGGTTCCAACTATAATTTTAGAGGTGAATATAACAAGATTATACTGAGATGGAGGGTGAAAAGTATAAGATAAAACTTTTACTTTTCTTTCCAAATCAATATTATCCAATATTATCAATTGTAATAACTTTCCAAAGCAGTATCATCCAACATCATCAATTGCAATAATTAAATAATGCATAATTCATCACACATATGAGAAACATAGACTTAACGTGGTTTACCCAATGTGGGCTACTTCCATGGAGAAAATATTTCTTATAAATTTTCTTTGTTAGAAAATGGAATACTTGATATTGATAACTTTAAATGACCTTGCTTAAATAGTAAGTGCTTACAATCTGATCCATTGGATCATAACTAACTGGATCTAATCCAACCACTCAAATTTATCCTAGTAATAACTTAGGATATAATTTTATTATTCTAACACCCCCCCTTAAGTGGTACTAGGATATACTAACACCCCCCTTAAGTGGTACTAGGATATACTAACACCCCCCTTAAGTGATACTAGGAGGTAGTGAAAAAACAACAAAACCAAAAAATAAGTGGCATATCCACAAGTATGAGTCCTGGCAACAAGTCTTGATAAGGTACTCATGTACAATATGTGATGAAAAAGAATAAATATCACTAAATAAAACTCTCCTAAAACCAAAGTGTCTCACAAAAAAGAGTGTGAAGATAGGATGGAGAAAGAACCACAAAAATCGCAAGGGTAGTTCAAAATGGCTCCACGAGTATGAGTATGTGGTTTCCACCTATATGAAAACAATGGGCTGATAACAAGGTCCAAAACTTGTGGAAAAACATCTAGGATAAACTAACACCCCCTTTAGGTTATACTAGGAGGTAGTGAAAAACTACAAAACTAAAAAAAGTGGCATATCCATAAGTATGAGTCCCGGCAACAAGGCCTGATAAGGTACTCATGTACAAAATGTGATCAAGAAGAAGAAATATCACTAAATAAATATCCTCTAAAATCAAAGTATCTCACAAAAAAGGAGTGCGAAGATGGAGAAAGAACCAAAAAAATCACAAGGGTAGTCCAAAATGACTCCACAAGCATGAGTATGTAGTTTCCACGTATATGAACACAATGGGATGATAAAGGGTAGTTCAAAATGACTCCATTTGGTTTATCAAAAAAATTAGAGACTCATCATCGAAAGAAAGAAACCATACTCCCAGACTGGTGCTTGTGACACATATCAAGGCTGTAAACCATGATAAAAAAATGTCACCAAAGAAAACCCCCTAAAACCAAAGTGTTTCATAAGAAAGGTGTGAAGATAGTGTAGAAAGAACCACAAGAATCGCAAGGGATGTCCAACTTTACTCCACAATCATAAGTAGTGGTTTCCACCTATATGGACACAATAGGCTGATAAAGGTCCAAAAAAAATGAACAAATAGCAAAAGAAGGGCATCAAATATTTTGGGATTGGTGGGTTCAACCGAGAATGCACTCCACAATACAATAGGTTTGATCCATAAAAAATGTGAAAAATAATTTCAAAACTGAAAATGGATGCCCCCGTTATGTCCGAATCGAAAAAACCTCTCCGACGACTATAAGTACCCATATATAAAGGTGGCATTTTGACCTTCATTCGCACGAAAAACAACGATTTCTTCTTTTCTCACAAGAGAATATTCCAAAAATCAAAAACTTTTTTTTATCATGTAAAAGAAACATTTAAAAAAGTTTTGATGCCCTTTATAAATTAAATATGGACCTTCTCACTTTAAATTTTAGCAAAGAAAAAATACTTATGGGGGACTTGAGTTATACAAAAACTACCCCTCAATAATTAAAAGAGATCTCAATCAGCGTCAATTTCACAGAGCTACGCAGCTTCCACAGTCACCGCATAGCCCTCCACACCAATATCTGCTTAGGTTGCTGCATATCACCACGTCACCAAAAGAAGATAGCTTGATGAATGCGCCCGTCTTCTTCACACGAGCTTTGTCCTCGCCATCGTGTCATAGTTAGGAACAATGGTGCATTGTCACCAATTTGATGTTGGACCGACACCTGCGCTCGTCTGGATCGCAGCAGATAAACTCTTGTCCGATTGGTCTTCGAACAAAAACTGAAAAAAAAAAAAGAGTTTTCCAGTAAATGTGATATCTGCGGCAATGCTATGAGAATGGCAACATCCAAAGAGATGATCCAAATGAATTGCACATCAAGCGTGATATTCCCTCTTTTTGGTGTCGAGCCAGACAGAGTCTAGAGGATGGAAATCGAGAGGAGAAAAGGGGCAATAGAGCATGGCCCAAGCCCTGAGCTGCATCGAATAAAATCCCAGAATTATCACTTCCGATAGCTTTGCTTCCTCACCCCCCAATGTTATCCTTCAATAGACATAGCAAAAATTATAATGGCATATATGGCCAAATGCACGTGCCATTATCACCATGCTGGTTCGAATTTTTGGGTCGTCAGATAGAAAAATATCACCTGGAAAATACACAATTCATCCTTCATCTACAACAATGTAAATGGAGATTCAACTCACAACGCTTATGTGTTGTTCTACCAATCGCTTTGGTAAAAGAATCACCATCCTGGTCGGGAATCAACAATCTGGCACGAACATTTTCTACAACTTTATCCAGCCATCAGTCCATGCCATGAACAGTTAACTTGTGCACTAAGCACATATTTCGGTGAAGCGCATGCCGTCGCTCTGGCGCCAATAACATAATTTGTCCCAACCAGGCATTAACAGGTCACTACTGCATCTCTTTGGTGATATTGACAAGCCCCGCCACATGTTGACAAATAATTTAAAAAAAAAAATTATATGACCCCTTTATGTTTAATTTTAATATAAAAATAAAGTATTTAGAAAAATGGACCAAACTCCATGATTTTTAAATATGTCGCCGCCTCCATATCGGTAACTCTTCCATTCTCTTCCCTGTGGGACCCTGACTGCAGCGTCATTGAAAGGCAACACAGCAGACTTGCAGGTCAAGGATCCCGTCAATGCGGTCCAATACAACTTGGTCTTCACGGGCAGAGCTTTTATATTACCATCATGAGATCCACGTGCAATCACCAGACAAGCAAGGGCAAATATCATCCGCAACATACTTGGGTAATAAAAAAATTTCTCACTCCACGAATTAAACTTCTCGAATTTTTCGATATTCAAGATCCGTCGTTCCCTCCGCATGCCATGCTCGGTAGCTACAGGTGTGAAAACTCCCAACGCAACTAGCAATGCCACGTCAAAATTGCATGCTGCATCATTTGAATCAACTCCAGTGGTCCCTCTTTTCACCTCTGATCTGCGCTCGCGAGAAAATCTTACAAATTTTAACTTCTTGTAATGTGATCTATGCCGAAAAACAAGGAAAACCATTATGTACGTCAAATATTGGCAAACAACATTCGACCATCCCTGACAGATCAATGATTGACCAAAACACGCCCGAGGCTCGTGAAATCCAATCACCATGGAACATCTGCGCAATCACAGAACCTGTAAAAAAATATTTCGGGTGCCAAGGAAACAAGCAGAAAATACACCTATGAACAACGACATCTTCATTGCACTGTACATTGCGCACTTCGCAAAATAGTTATATCTTGATTTTCGAATCTCCATTATCTATGGGTATTGAAGAAATCTCCAATAAATCCAGATGAACACATGTCAAAAAACTCCACGAACACATGCTCCATTAAAACTGGAATCGAAAGGAACGCCTCCTTGGTGCGCATGACAAAAAATTACATGAATAATATCAGCTCTTGGCAGAAAATTAGAAAAAAAACGTCTCCTGGTTCGGCATTTCCTCCTCGAGGAACCTAGCAGTCAAATTGGCCTTCTTGAAGACACAAACACCAGGGCGGCCGCAGTCAAATTGGCCTTCTTGAAGACACAAACACCAGGGCGACCGCAATGGGCTGCAAATCGCTCAGGCTGCTACCAGATTGTTGGATGTCACCATCGAAAAACTGTGCATTCCTTTCCGGCATCGTCCAAAAAACTCCTGCATCACCGGTGCCAATAATCTCATCACCCTCGGTCTCGGCAGTCAAACAAAGCACCCTCAGTGCACTCAAGTTATAGAGCTCAAAGTTGTGATTGTGCTACATTAGTCTATTTGCTCTCGCCCAACATTTTATCGTCTGCGGCTTCGGACGGAGTGGATATTTGAATTTTAGAGCGCCAGAAAAAAAATCACATCCACCGATGGTTCAGACACAGATTTTTGATTCGGTAAAATATCAGATCGGAAAGCAACCAAAGCTGCAATGAGGCCAACATTTCCTGTTGAATATGAAGCTATGAAAAATCTTTTTTGACAAAAAATGAAATCACCACTGCAAAGAATCTCCATGCAATCTGGCAGATTTGGATGTCTACGCTCCACAATATATATCTCCAACAGCTAACAGCAGCACTGCAATATTTCACTAATGCAGCCTCCAAAAAATCGAAGCGCATCAACCAGAGAAAACACGGTCCGCTCAGCTGGAAATTTTTCTGAAATGGGATAATGTTAGAAAAGTGAAAAACAATATTATCCACAGACGTCACGCTAGAAAAAAAGAACCATCCACAGGGCTCGGTAGAAGAGAATGACAAAGATGCAGAAGGTGATTTTCTTATCTTCGTGAAAAAACTCTTCATACAGAACAAGAACGGCTGCGTCTGGGTGCAGCAGAGCGCTGCAGTTGCAGCTCTCTTCAACTGGAAAGCATCGAGAATCTCAGAGAAAAACACATAAAGGCTTTGGAAGGTCTGGCCATCTGCACTGATTTTAGCTGAAACAAATGAAGATTTCGCTTCGTCAAGCCATCTACTGAGAAACGGTGACGGTGACATCAGGCGGACATTACCAGTAACCGCCAGACACAGGTCTCCAACAATGCTATTATTGCGATGAATCTGGGCTCCCACTGGACTTCTATAAGAGTGGAAAGCAAAAACAATTACGAAAAGTCCTACCTGAACTTCGCAATCAGACGCAATCATTGGGATCGGTAATGTCTCTGTCGGCCTCTAATTATTCCCGGACTTTGCTCTAGTAAACAAAATAGTGTATTGGGCCATAAATTTACCCCCGTTCTGCCGTGAATCAAGGTTGCCAAAAAAAAACAAAGCGTCTACACATCGGATCTCACATCAAACAGCACCAGATCAAACATCAAACAGCACGTCGGATATGTTAGAAAAATAAACCCAGATTTCACGCCTGTGCCCAACTGCGCTCCGAACCTTGGGCGAAATCGGATTGCGCTCCAGACATGGGCGAAGTCGGACTGCACTGCCGCAGTCCGGGATCCCGGCAAAAGTGTGACATGACGTCACACTTACCTTCTGACAGATTTGACACTTGACAGATCCGATCTCCGCAGGAGTTAATGCCAAGTCGGCGTTTGTCAGAAACCCTAGATGAGGGTCGATCAGAGGATAACCCTTATCCGAAGCTGTCAGAGGATAAACCTTATCCTCCTCTCCCCGCGGCTATAAAAGGGCAGTTCGGGTCTTCAGACGAAAAAGAGAGATGCGAAGCGGGTGTGAGAGAATTTCGTGAAAGAAGAAGCGGAGAATAGAGCAGAGAAAGAAAGCAGAGCGATTCAATGAGCAGTGTGGCTCAACTGAGTAATGTCCGAGCTGCAGACTCGACATTTCCCCTGTTTAGTTTATCCTACAGCATAGCTTGCAGATGTTGTTATTTCCTCGGTTGAGGAATACTGTAACCCTAGTTTCAAATAAATAAACTTTGTTGTTGTTTGTGGCATCTTTAGGGTTTGTAGTTGTTTATTTGCTAACGTTTGTTGTTCTCTATTCCGGCGTTTCTCTCCTCTCATTCGGGTCTTGCCAAGCCACTTGCCAAGCCAGGCAAAACCCAACGACAGCTACGAAAGACGAAGAAGTCGAAGGCCAAATATGGCCAAGTCTGAAGCTGGTCAGTCTGCGCTGAGCGAAGTTTGTCAGCCAGCGAAGTTCACACTTCGCTACCGACTTTCCTCCTATGTTCGGCCAAGTTCGTGATCTGCGCGAAGTTCGCACTTCGCCAGTTTGGCCAGCATAGTCCGCACTGCGCGCGAAGTTCGCACTTTGCCAGTTTGGCCAGTGTAGTCTGCACTGCGCGCGAAGTTTGCACTTGGCCTATTTGGCTCGCGCAGTCTGCACTACGCACGAAGTGCGCACTTCGGCAGCCTTCAAAGCACAGTTTGCACTGCGCTCACGAGTGATGAACTTCTCCCGTGGGTCGACACCGTCCGCACTTCGCTCCCGCAAGCTTGGAGCTGGCCGTCCACCCTGCACAGTCTGAGCTGTCGGACTTCGACGATTGAAAGAAAAATTGCTCCTTAAAATTGGTATCAGAGCTTATTGTGCCGTGACATGGAGATAGAAGCATGGCTTCCAAGAGGAACTCCCTGTAGTTGTAGATCCCATGATTTAATGGCAAGAACTACAATTACTGGAGCATCCAGATGAAGATCATGTTCGGATCTCAGGAGCTATGGGAGTTAGTCGAGAACGGCTACCCAGAACCGATAGATGCAGTAGCACTGGCCGCCCTCTCTCAAGCAGACAAAGATCTGTTGAAAGAGCACAAGAAGAAGGACCAGAAGGCCCTTTTTGACATCATGCAAGCGGTTGAGGAGACCATCTTCCCATGGATTTCATCAACCACCAAGGCCAAGAAGGCTTGGGAAACCCTGACAAGTTCGTATCAGGGCACTGACAAAGTGAAGTTGGTGAAACTGTAGATGCTCAGGAAAGAGTTTGAAAATCTACAGATGAGCGAGTCTGAGTTGATGAACGACTTCTTCACCCGGACAACAGATATCATCAACCAGATGCGATTGAATGGTGAAATCGTGCAGAGCCAGAGAATCGTGGAGAAGATTCTCAGAAGTCTACCTGCCAAGTTCGACTCGGTTGTAATAGCAATTGAAGAGTCAAGGGATTTGACAACCCTCTCGATAGATGAACTCATGGGTTCCCCACAGACCCATGAACAGAGGCTGAGCCGCTCAACTCAGTCTTCTTTGGAGCAAGCCTTCAAAGCGCATGTCTCAGTTTGAGACAGTGGCAGACTAGACTCCCACAATGACACTTCTAGTTCTCAAGGAGGAAGAGGCAGAAGTAGGTGTGGGAGAAGGAGCAAGCAAGGAGGGAGATCAAACCCTCAGGACGCTGAGCCAAGTTGCAACTTTCATCAGCAAGGAGGAAGAGGCACTGGCATAAATCAACAAGGTGGCTCTCAGCAGAAGGACATGTCAAAGGTCCAATGCTACTACTACAGTAAGTTCGGCCATTATGCCACACAATGCAAAAAGAAGATGGCGAACGAGAATCAGCAGCAAGCCCATTATTTGGAGGAACCTGAAAATGCGGTAGGAGGAAATGTGTTGTTGACTTGCAGTATTGAAGAGGAGAGCAAGAAAAAAATTTGGTATCTTGACAATGGTTGCAACAACCATATGACTAGGAACAGGGAGATGTTCTCATAACTGGATGAAACAGTCCAGTTCGAAGTCAAGATGGGGAACAACATCAAAGTTCCTATGATGGGGAAAGGAAAGATCCTCATCCGCACCCGACACGGTGATAGAAAAACAATTCAAGATGTTTTTTATGTGCCTAGGTTGAAGCACAATCTGCTAAGTTTTGGATAGCTTATGTAGAAGGGGCACACTATACTGTTCAAAGATGGTGTCTGTTCCATCAGAGACAAAGTCCATGGACAAATTGCAACTGTGTCCATGACAAAAAACAAAATGTTTTCACTGCAGATTCAGAATGAATCTTTGATGTCTCTAAGTGTAGTTGAGAAGGATGCTACCTGGTTGTGGCATCTCAGATTCGGTCACTTGAGTTTTAGTGGCCTGAATTTGCTACACAAGAAGCAGATGGTGAAGGGTTTACCCCTTATAGAGCAACCAAACCAAGTTTGTGAAGGTTGCCTGGTCGGTAAGCAACACAAGGATGCATTCCCTATAGGACAGTCTTGGAGAGCATCACAGCCTTTGGAGCTGGTGCACTTAGAAATCTATGGTCCCATGTAGACCACGTCATATGCTGAAAATAAGTACTTCCTGACCTTCATTGATGACTTCAACTGGAGGACTTGGATTTATCCAATCAAGTTGAAGTCAGAGGCATTTGCAAGGTTTAAGGAGTTCAAGGCTCTGGTTGAGAAACAGAGCGGTCATTATGTGAAGACTCTCAGAACTGATGGAGGTGGAGAATACATCTCCAACGAATTCCATAACTTTTGCAAACAACATGGAATTCAGAGGTAGTTCACTGCCAGATACACGCCGTAGCAGAATGGCGTAGCTGAGAGGAAGAACAAAACAATCATGGAGATGGCACGGAGCATGCTGAAGGCAAAAATTTTGCCACATGAGTTTTGGGCAAAAGTTGTAAGTTGTGCAGTTTATCTGCTGAACCGATGTCCCACCAAGAGTGTGAGGGACAAAATTCCAGAGGAAGCCTGGAGCAAGTTGAAGCCAAGTGTGGCTCATTTGTGAGTTTTTAGGTGCATAGCATATGCACATGTTCTAGATGAGAAAAGGCAGAAGCTGGATGACAAAGCTAAAAAGTGCATCTTCACAGGGTACAGAAAACCAGACAAAGGCATACAGGTTGTACAATCTTGTGACAAAGAAACTTGTCATCAGTCGAGACGTGAAGTTCCTGGAGGATGAATTATGGAACGGGAAGTCAAAGACTGGTCAGTCTAAACCAGCAACTGTTGAATCTGTAGACATGGAGAAAGACAGTGTCTCACCACCTGTGCCTTCAAGCAGCAATAGTGGTGCCAGCAGTAGCACACCCTCATCATCCCAGTCACATCCACTTGCAAGCAAAATTCAAAATCTGAGGACTCCTACAAAGACTCAAAGATTGCAAGACATCTATGAGGTAACCCGTAATTAGTTAGATGAAGATTATTCTAATTTTGCTCTCTTTACTGAATGTGATCCAATGGAGTTTGAAGAGGCAAGTCAGAATCACAAATGGGTGAATGCGATGGATGAGGAGATAGCAGCCATTGAGAAGAATGAGACATGGCAGCTGACAGATCTTCCAACACGAAAGAAGACCATTGGGGTCAAGTGGTTATATAAAATGAAGTTTAATGCCCAAGGAGAAGTTTATAGTCATAAGGCCAGATTAGTGGCGAAAGGCTACAAGCAGAAGTCAGGAGTTGACTATCATGAGGTGTATGTACCTGTAGCCCGACTTGACATAGTCATAATGATTTTGGCACTTGCAGCTCAGAAAGGATGGAGCATGTACCAGATGGATGTCAAGTCTGCCTTCCTCAACGAAGTTTTGGAAGAAGAGGTCTACATAGACCAGCCACCCGGTTATGAAATACAAGGGCAAGAAGGCAAAGTCCTAAAATTGAAGAAGGCCCTGTATGGGTTGAAGCAAGCACCCAGGGCTTGGTACAACCATATTGATAGCTATTTTCAGGAGAATGGGTTTCAAAAATGCCCATATGAGCACTCCCTGTACATGAAGACAAATGAAGCAAGTGAGCTCATTATCGTCTACCTGTACGTAGACAATCTGATATTTACTGGCAATAGCAGCAGCCTATTTGCGCAGTTTAGAACAGCCATGAAGTCTGAGTTTGAAATGACTGACATGGAGGACAACAAACTTGCCATCACACCTGTAGCCACAGGTTTGAAGCTGAGCAAGTTGGATATAGGGAGGTCTGTAGATCCAACCTTGTTCAAAAGGCTAGTTGGCAGTCTGATGTACTTGACTGCAACTCGGTCAGATCTGATGTTCGGATTCAGTCTGATCAGCCATTTCATGGAGACTCTGAAGGACACACACTGGCAAGTAGGCAAGAGGATCTTGCGCTATGTCAGCGGGATGCAGAACCATGGCCTATTTTATGTCAGACAAGACCAGTTGGAGCTAGTGGGCTTCACAGACAATGACTGGGCTGGCAGTACTGACGATCGAAAGAGCACCTTCGGGTATGCTTTCCATCTTGGATCAGGGGCAGTCTCATGGTCGTCCAAGAAGCAACCCATTGTTGCATTGTCCACAACTAAAGCAGAATATGTCATCGCCACAACATCTGCATGCCAGGCAGTATGGCTGCAAAGAGTTCTGAGTGAACTGCACAATCCTCTAGAAGGAACGACAACAATTTTCTGTGATAACAATTCGGCCATTGCACTATCAAAGGATCCCATGTTCCACGGCCAGACGAAGCACATTGATATTCGTTATCACTTCATCAGAGAGTTGGTGAAGTCCGAAGAAATACATCTACAGTTTTGCAGATCCAAGGAGCAGTTGGCAGATATTTTCACGAAACCTTTGAAGGAGGAAGACTTCAGTAGATTGTGAAAGCAGCTTGGAGTCAAAGTGCTTGTGAAATCAGGTTTAAAGGAGGGTGTTAGAAAAATAAACCCAGATTTCATGTCTGTGCCCAATTGCGCTCCGAACCTTAGGCAAAATCGAATTGCGCCCAGACATGGGTGAAGTCGGACTGCACTGCTACAGTCTGGGATCTCGACAAAAGTGTGACATGACTTCACACCTACCTTCTGATAGATTTGACACCTGACAGATCCGATCTCTGCAAGAGTTAATGCCAAGTTGGCGTTTGTCAGAAGCCCTAGATGAGGGTCGATCAAAGGATAACCCTTATCCGAATCTGTCAGAGGATAAACCTTATCCTCCTCTCCTCGCAGCTATTAAAGGGTAGTTCGGGTATTTAGACAAAAAAAAGAGATGCAGAGTGGGTGTGAGAGAATTTCGTGAAAGAAGAAGCGAAGAATAGAGCAGAGAAAGAAAGCAGAGAGATTCAGTGAGCAATGTGGCTCAGCTGAGTAATGTTCGAGCTGTAGACTCGACATTTCCTCTATTTAGTTTATCCTGTAGTGTAGCCTGCAGATGTTATTTCCTTGATTGAGGAATACTGTAACCATAGTTTCGGATAAATAAACTTTACTATTGTTTGTGGCATCTTTAGGGTTTGTAGTTGTTTATTTGCTAACGTTTGTTGTTCTCTGTTTCAGCATTTCTCTCCTCTCATTCGGGTCTTTCCAAGCCAGGAAAAACCCAGTGGCAGCCGTGGAAGACGAAGAAGTCGAAGGCCAAAGTTGGCCAAGTCTGAAGCTGGTCAGTCTGCGCTAAGCGAAGTTCGTCAGCCAGTGAAGTTCACACTTCGCTGCCGACTTTCCTACTACGTTCGGCCAAGTTTGTGATCCGTGTGAAGTTTGCACTTTGCCAATTTAGCAAATGCAGTCCGCACTACGTGCAAAGTTCGCACTTCACCAGTTTGGCCAGTGCAGTCTGCACTTCGCCATTTTAGCCAGCATAGTCCACATTGTGTGCGAAGTTCGCAGTTCGCCTGTTTGACCCGCGCAGTCTGCACTGCACGTGAAGTGTGCACTTCGGCTGCCTTCAAAGCGCAGTCCGCACTGTGCTCGTGAGTGACGGACTTCGCCCATGGGTTGGCACCGTCCGCACTTCGCTCCCGTAGCTTGGAGCTAGCTGTCCACCCTACGCATTTCGAGTTGTCGGACTTCGGTGATTGAAAGAAAAATCGCTCCTTCAGGATACTCGTTGTGGTGAAAAAATAGGCGACAACATCAAACAATGTTCCTTCAAAAAGTTTTGTGGACTCTCACGAAAAAACTGCCATCAAGTTACTCATTTTAGCTCCTCAGCATGAGGGTTTCTGATCGGTATATGTGCTCGAATTGGGTTGTGTGCTTCTTCAGCACAAAAAACAAAGAACTTCATGACCATTTGTGATATTATGACCTCTTGATTAAAAAAATTAGATTTGGGTGGCAAAAGCAATTGACGTCTCCACGGTGTACTGCTCAGATGTGGGTTGCGTGATTCCTATTCACTATTTTAGAATAACAGATGGGGCATGTAAGCTGGAACCATCAACGCTGCACCACGAAGACTCCGGTGAAGAAGCCGGCCAAGAAGACCATGAAGCCAGCATCAAAATCCGCCTCCAATCCAAAGAAAGCCATGGTTGCTACAAAATTCGCAAAGACAGCAAAGGAAACTACTACTGACTTCAATTGTACATCCACATCTCGATCGTAGCATACTATTGATCACACCATGACATAAATCACATCCTCTCCCATCGAACGGTGTCACAATCACGTCCTCTCCCACCTAAGGATGTCACAATCACGTCACGTCCTCTCCCACTGGACGACGATTATACCTCATTAAATATTTTACGATGCCATGACCAGAGATGGCGTTGACTAAAATAAATAGAATGGTGGTCCATTGAGTGTTGGAGCTTAGCCTTAACGGGAATGTATAGCCAGAAATCATTGAAATACAACTTTGGAATTAAAAAATTACGCGGCTCCAAAAACACCATTAGAACTTATCACTTGGCGACCAAAATAGCTTCAATTAGTTTGTTAGAATATTTAAACCCACATTCATGCCCGAAAGTGGTTCGGCGTGAAGCACTTTCGAAAGCGTTTCGAAAAATGCTTCAGCACGAAGCACTTCCAAAATGACTTTGGAAAATGCTTGGGCATGAAGGACAAATCGGCAGCCCCTGAAAAGCACTCCGTCGCGAAGTAAAATAAATTTGGACCCCGAAAAATGCTTCGCTGCGAAGCAACAAGCATTTGCCCTTTGAAGCCAAAAACAACCGAAGCAAATGTTAGGCACGCAGATCGGGACATTAATTGTCCAAGCATGCGAGTAGCTGGGGTCGTTCGAAAGTTGGTCGAAAAGCCACTTTAGCATTTGGTTCTGTCAGTGGGTTGGTGAGTTTATCCCGCCCTTTGTTCTCATTCCCTGCCTATAAATACCGGGGTCATTTGTCATTTTGTGTAGAGGATGTGTATGAGGAGTAAGAGAGCAGAGTGGAGAAGAGAGAGGAGCAGAACAACAAAAAGGTAGAGCAGCAACAGCCATTAGCCAGAGAGTGGAGCAGCAGTCTCCCATCCAAGTTCTTGGGTTTATCCTGCAAAGTCTTTACTTGCAGAAGATTGTATTCACTTCAGAAGAAAGCTTTTGTAACCTGGCATTATATTGAATATATAAATACTTATTCTGTATATTTGGGTCTCTGTGTACTTTTTTGTGCCTCAGTGTATTGTTTTGTTGCAAACTTTCCTCATTTAGGGTTTGCCCCAAAGTGGCAAAACATCCGGTTGATCCAGAAGGGAGTCAGGTTTAGTTATTTGTGCTAAGGCACATTACGGTATTTGGGTTCGCCGAAGTTGTCACGGGTTGTCGAACTTCACAGCCTTCCTGTCCAAAGAAGTCACTTCGAAAGTCATTCCCAAAGTAGTTTTACTTCGGTAGGTTTTGCCCCGAAGTACCAACTTCTAGAGTATCTCCCCCGAACCTCTCTCCCTCGTCGAAATTTCTCCCTCACTGGAAACTTCCCCAAAGTTCCTTCCCAAAGTTTAAATCGTCGAAGCTCCTCCTGACACGATTTATTTTGTGAAGCGCTATAGCCGTGATGCAATTTAAATTATGATTTAGATTTATTTTCGTCAAATTGGTATCAGAGCCATTGTGCCGTGACACAGAGATAAAAGTATGGATTTCGAAAAGAGTTCCCTGCAGTTGCAGATCCCATGATTTAACGACAAGAACTACGATTACTGGAGCATCCAGATGAAAATCCTCTTCGGGTCTCAAGATTTGTGGGACTTGGTCGAGAATGGATACCCAAAGCCAATAGATGCAACAGCACTGGCCGCGCTCTCCCAAGCTGACAAAAATATTCTGAAGGAGAATCGAAAGAAAGATCAGAAGGCCCTGTTCTATATCATGCAAGCGGTTGACGAAACCATCTTCTCGCGGATTGCATCGGCCACCAAGGCAAAGTAGGCCTAGGAAATTTTGGCCAGTTCATACCAGGGCACCAACAAAGTGAAGTTGGTAAAACTGTAGATGCTTAGAAGGAAGTTCGAGAACCTACAGATGAGTGAGTCCGAGTCGATGAGCAACTTCTTCACCCGGACAACAGATGTCATCAACCAGATGCGGTTGAATGGTGGGATAATGCAGAATCAAAGGATCATGGAGAAAATTCTGCGAAGTCTGCCAGCGAAGTTCGACTCTGTGGTAATTGCAATTAAGGAGTCAAGGGATTTGACAATCCTTTCTGTGGATGAACTCATGGGTTCCCTGCAGACACATGAGCAGAGGCTGAGCCACTCAACTTAGTACTCTTTGGAGCAAGCCTTCAAAGTGCAAGTCTTTGCCCAAGACACCGACAAAAAAGACTCCCACCACAGTGCCTCTAGTTCTCCAAGAGGAAGAGGCAAAAGTAGGCATGGGAGAAGTAACAAGCAAGGAGGGAGATCAAACCCTCATGACAGTGAAACCAGCTGCAACTTTCATCAGCAAGGAGGAAGAGGCACTGGCAAATACCAGCAAGGTAGGTTTCAATAGAAGAAGGACATGTCAAATGTCCAATGCTACTACTACAATAAGTTCGACCATTATGCCTCACAGTGTAGAAATAAAATGGCAAACGAGAATCAGCAACAAGCCCATTATACGGAGGAAACCAAAAATGCGGTAGGAGGAAATATGCTGCTGACTTGTAGTGTTGAGGAGGAGAGCAAGAAAAACATATGGTATCTTGACAGTGGGTGCAACAACCACATGACCGGGAACAGAGAGATGTTCTCACAACTGGATTAAACAGTCCACTCCGAAGTCAAGATGGGGAACAATAGCAAAGTTCCCATGATGGTGAAAGGCCAAATCTCTATCCGAACCCAACACGATGAAAGAAAAATAATCTGTGATGTTTACTATGTGCCTGGGTTGAAGCAAAATCTACTAAGTGTTGGACAACTTGTGCAGAAGGGGCACACTATACTGTTCAAATATGGTGTCTGTTCCATCAGAGACAAAGTGCATGGACAAATCGCAACTATGTCCATGACAAAAAACAAAATGTTTTCACTACAGATTCAGAATGAATCTTTGATGTCTTTGAGTGCAATTGTGAAGGATGCCACCTAGTTGTGGCATATTAGATTCGGTCACCTAAGTTTCAATGGCCTAAACTTACTGCACAGGAAGCAGATGGTGAAGGGTTTACCCCTTATTGAGCAACCGAACCAAGTTTGTGAAGGTTGCCTTGTTGGCAAGTAGCACAGGGACGCATTCCTTATAGGATAGTCTTGGAGAGCATCATGACCATTGGAGCTGGTGCACTCAGACATTTATGGTCCAATGCAGACCACCTCATATGTCGGTAACAAATTATTCTTGACTTTCATAGATGACTTTAACCGAAAGACCTGGATTTATCCCATTAAGTTGAAGTCAGTGGCATTTGGAAAGTTTAAGGAGTTCAAGGCTCTAGTTGAGAAACAAAGCAAATATTATGTGAAGACTCTTAGAACTGATGGAGGTGGAGAATACATCTCCAACAAATTCCACAACTTCTGCAAGCAGCATGGAATTCAGAGGCAGTTCACTGCCAGATACACATCGCAACAGAATGGTGTAGCTAAGAGGAAGAACAGAACTATCATGGAGATGGCACGGAGCATGCTGAAGGCAAAAATTCTGCCACATGAGTTTTGGGTAGAAGCTGTGTCATGTGCAGTTTATCTGCTGAACCGGTGTCCCACCAAGAGTGTGAGGGACAAAATTCCAAAGGAAGCCTAGAGCAATCTGAAACCAAGTGTGGTTCATTTGTGAGTTTTCGGGTGCATAGCATATGCACATGTTCCATATGATAAAAGGCAGAAGTTGGATGACAAATATGAAAGATGCATCTTCACAGGATACAGCGAACCAGCAAAGGCATACAGGCTATACAATCATGTGACAAAGAAACTTGTCATCGATAGAGATGTGAAGTTCCTAGAGGATGAAGCCTGGAACTGGAATTCAAATACTGGTCAGTCTGAACCAACAACTGTTGAACCTGTAAACTTGGAGGAAGATAGTGTGCAACCACTTGTGCCTTCAAGTAGCAATAGTGGTGCCAACAATAGCACAGCCTCATCATCCTGGTCACCTACACTTGCAAGAAGAATTCGAAATGTGAGAACACCTGCGAAGTCTCGGAGCTTGCAAGATATTTATGAGGTAACCCGTAATCAGGTGGATGAAGAATATTCTGACTTTGCCCTATTTATGGAGTGTGATCTAGTGGAGTTTGAAGAGGCAAGTCAGAATCACAAATGGGTGAATGCAATGGATGAGGAGATAGCAGCCATTGAGAAGAATGAGACATGGCAGCTAACAGATCTTCCAGCAGGAAAGAAGGCCATTGGGGTCAAGTGGGTGTATAAAATGAAGTTCAACGCCCAAGGAGAAGTTGACAGGCATAAGGCCCGATTAGTGGCGAAAGGCTACAAGCAGAAGTCAGGAGTTGACTATCATGAGGTGTATGCACCTGTAACCCGACTTGACACAATCAAAATGATTTTGGCACTAGCAGCAAGTAAAAAGGATGGAGTGTGTACTAGATGGATGTCAATTTTGCATTCCTGAACGAAGTGTTGGAAGAAGAGGTCTACATAGACCAGCCACCAAGTTATGCAATACAAGGACAAGAAGGCAAGGTCCTGAAGTTGAAGAAGGCCCTGTATGATTTGAAGCAAGCTCCCTGGGCATGGTACAGCTGTATTGACGACTATTTTTAGGAGAATGGGTTCCAAAAATTCCCATATGAGCACACCCTATATCTGAAGATAAACATAGAGGGTGAGATGATAATCGTCTGCTTATACATGGACGATCTGATATATACTAGCAATAGCAACAACCTATTTGCGTAGTTCAGAACAGCCATGAAGTCCGAGTTTGAAATGATAGACATGGGGTTGATGAAATTTTTTCTTGGTATTGAAGTTGACCAATCAGCAGATGGCATCTTCATTTATTAGGGCAAGTATGTAAAGGATGTCCTGAAGTGTTTTAAGATGGAGGACAACAAACCTGCCATCAGTCTGACAGCCACTGGCGTCAAGCTGAGCAAAAATGACAATAGCAGAAGTGTTGACCCAACTCTCTATAAAAGGTTAGTTGGAAGCCTGATGTACTTGACTACAACCAATCCAGATTTGATGTATGCTATGAGTCTAATCAATAAGTTTATGGATTCTCCCAAAGACACTCACTGGAAAGCAGGGAAGAGAATCCTACAATACGTCAATGGCACGAGGAACCATGGACTAAAATATGCTAGACAGGACCAGCTGGAGTTGATTGGCTACACCGACAGTGATTGGGTTAGTAGCGTATATGATCGAAAGAGCACTTCGGGATATGCTTTCCACTTTGGATCTGGAGTTGTCTCTTGGTCCTCAAAGAAGCAGCCAATTGTGGCATTATCTACAGTAGAGGCAGAGTATGTTGCTGCCACCTCAGCAGCCTGCCAGACAGTCTGGCTGAGAAGAGTTCCAAGTGAACTATAGCATCCGCTAGAAGCAACAACAACAATATTTTGTGACAGTAACCCTACCATCACGCTCTCGAAGGACCCAGTATTCCATTGCCAGAAAAAGCACATTGATATTCGATATCATTTCATCAGAGAGCTGGTGAAATTCAACGAAGTAGAACTATTGTTCTGCAGGTCGAACGAGCAGCTGGCTGACATCTTCACAAAGCCCCTGAAAGAGTAGGACTTCGCCAGACTGCAAGAAATGTTTGGTGTTAGAGAATCTATGATTGTTGGTTTAAAGGAGGGTGTTGGAATATTTAAACCAACATTCACGCCCGAAAGCACTTCGATGCGAAGCACTTTCGAAAGCATTTCAAAAAATGCTTCGACGTGAAGCACTTCCAAAATGACTTCAAAAAATGCTTCGGTGCGAAGGACAAATCGACAGCCTCCAAAAAGCACTTTGTCGCGAAGTAAAATAAATTTTGACCCCAAAAAATGCTTCGTTGCAAAGCAACAAACATTTTCCCTTCGAAGCCAAAAATAGCCAAAGCAAATATTAGGCACGTAGATCGGGACATTAATTGTCCAAGCGTGTGAGTAGCTGGGGTCGTTCGGCAGTTGGTCGGAAAGCCACTTCGATATTAAATTCTGTCAGTGGGTTGGTGAGTTTATCCCGCCCTTTGTCCTCATTCCCCGCCTATAAATACCGGGGTCATTTGTCATTTTGTGTAGAGGATGTGTATGAGGAGTAAGAGAGCAAAGTGGAGAATAGAGAGGAGTAGAACAGTGGAAAGGCAGAGCAGCAGCAGCCATTAGCTAGAGAGTGGAGCAGCAGTCTCCCATCCAAGTTCTTGGGTTTATCCTGCAAAGTCTTTACTTGCAGAAGATTGTATTCGCTTCAGAAGGAAGCTTTTGTAATACGACATTATATTGAATATATAAATACTTATTCTGTTTATTTGGGTCTCTGCGTACTTGTATGTGCCTCGGTGTATTGTTCTGTCATAGACTTTGCTCAGCTAGGGTTTGCCCTAAAGTGGCAAAACGTCTGGTTGATCCAGAAGGGAGTCAAGTTTAGTTATTTTTGCCGAGGCACATTGTAGTATTTGGGTTCGTCGAAGTTGTCGCAGGCTGCCGAACTTCACAGCCTTCTTGTCCGAAGAAGTCACTTCAGAAGTCATTCCCGAAGTAGTTTTACTTCGACAGGTTTTGCCCTGAAGTACCAACTTTGGGAGTATCTCCCCCAAACCTCTCTCCCTCACCGAAATTTCTCCCTCGCTGGAAACTTCCCCGAAGTTCCTCCTCGAAGTTTAAATCGTCGAAGCTCCTCTCGACGTGATTTATTTTGCGAAGCGCTGCAGCCACGACACGATTTATTTTGCGAAGCGCTGCAGCCACAACACGATTTAAATTATGATTTAGATTTATTTCCTTCATAATTACCAACAAATTTTCCTGCGCATGATGAAAATACCTTCTAACGCATCTCTATAACATAAATTTCGAACAAAAAATAACATAGAAAGCTTTGGTGGGATCTTCGAGGTCATCGGAGCTCCCTTGGATGAGCATCTGTTTCGATATTTTATTCGTCAATGAACAACAGATCGTTATTGTGCACAACTTTCCTTCATGTCAATTTTACCAGCAGCCCCACTTTTGACAAATAAATTGACCCCTCCGAGTGAAATTCAAGCTACAAAACAAAAATACTAGAACGCTTGAATGAATTTATTGGTTCATGAGCTCTTGAATCTCATCAATCCTTAGCCTGCGCTGATTCAACATGGTCTTGGCGCATCTTTTTTGACTCCATCATGGTGGACAATGATGCGAGCTCGACCCAAATAGTAGGTATTTTGAAGCGCGGCCACAATCACACTATGTTCAGTGGTGCCATAAGCAATATGAAATTATTTGCACACCGCAACACCACAAACTATCGCATGGCCTCCAAAGCGGTAGAAGTCTGCCTCATACATCTATAGGATGCCGAATTTTAATCAGGTCAATATTTAAAAAAAAAATCTTCCATTATATATCCGCTCCACACCTCCGCTACCTGGCGACCTCTACAGCAGAAGTTATGCTTGTTTGAAAAACTAAAGCAAACATCAGAGCCAAAAGTGGCATTGCAAATCAAAGGCATAAATTTCTCTAGAGAACCTCCATCAACAGATCGCAAGGAAGCAGGCTAAAAATGAGAGAATGATCGACGTAAAATTTGCTTGTGCCAAGGGTCTAAGTCTGTGCCAAAGGTCGGGCGCCAGACTTGATTGCACCAAAGGTCGGGCGCAGTTGGGAAGTGTGCACGAGATGGGGCATAGGCTGGGAGTGCACCCGGTCTTGGGCGCACTTGGGAGTTGCACCTTGGGCTGGGTGCAAAGGGCAGTTGCACCTTGGGCTGGGTGCAAATGGAAGTTGCGCTTGACTTTGGGCACAAGGAGAAATTATGCCCGAGTTGGGCGTAACAAAGGATTGTGCCTTGGCTTGGACGCAATCATGGAGTGTTTTCGGGCTTGGGCACACGATGGGAGTGTGCCTCACTTGGGGCGCACGTAGGTGGGTGCACCGGGAAAGGCACATATAGACAGAGGCCCACATTTATCGAAAACTTATGCAAGGAAACATATCTCACAGAGAAAATAATTGTTCAAAAGAATTTTATTGATCAAAATGTCACTAGACTGCAAGATGCAGTTTTACAATGCAAGATTAAATTTACACAAACATCTGCAACACAGTTGCAGGATTGACTCTAGAGTATTTTCTGAGAGACTGCTGCTCTGATGGCTTTACTTTACTCAACTATCCCTCGCTCTCCGATCTACCCTGATTCCTCGATGTTTTTTCTGAAAGACCAATCCACCTTTTATAGCTAGACGAAAGGGAGAATAAGGCTTATCCTCTAACATGCTTATCCTCTGACATGTGTTGTATTATGATTTCTGCCCACTCATTGAACTAGAGCTACTGGAAATAACTATGCACGATTGAAAATTGTGATGATCAAATTTGCGACGATTTGATCTGTCAGGCATCAAATCTAGTTTAATTTTCTAACATCCTCCTTTAAACCAGATTTCACAAAGACTTCGATGCCCAACATTTTTTGAAGCTTGTTGAAGTCTTCCTCCTTCAAAGGTTTTTTAAAAATATCAGATACCTATTCTTTTGACCTATAAAATAGTAACACAATTTCGTCAGCTTTCACCAGCTCTCTGATGAAGTGGTAGCGGATATCAATATGCTTTGTCTTGACATGAAACATTGGATCCTTTGATAGTGCTATGGCAGAATTCTTATCATAGAAAATGGTTTTCACCCTTTCGATGGATGATTTAGCTCACCCAAGATTCTTCGAAACCATACTACCTGGAATGCGGTTCACGTGGTAGTAACATACTCTACCTCTGTAGTGGAAAATGCAACTATCGGTTTCTTCTTGTATGACCATGAAAATTCTCCCGATCCAAGATGGAAAGCATAGTCGAAAGTGCTCTTCCAATCATCAGTGTTGCCAGCCCAATCGCTATCTATGTAGTAAACCAATTTCAACTGGTCTTTTCTGGGATAGAAAATTCCATGGCTTCTCATCACATTGACATAGTGTAAAATTCTTTTGCCTACTTGCCAGTGCGTGTCCTTTAGAGTCTTCATAAACCTGATGATCAGACTCACTCTAAACATCATATCGGGTCTAGTTACAGTCAAGTACATGCAAGTGCCAACTAACCTCTTAAATAAGGTTGGATCAATATTTTTGCTAAAACCCATATTACTTAGCTTCAGATATGTGGCAACAGGTGTGATGGCAGGTTTGTTGTCCTCCATATTAAATTTCTTTAGGACATCCTTCGCATACTTACCCTAAGAAATGAAGATGTCATCTGCAGATTGGACAACTTCAATACCTTGAAAGTATTTCATCAGCCTTAAGTCCATCATCTCAAACTCCTTCTTGATGGTTGTTCTAAACTGGTCAAACACCACGTTGTTATTTCTAGTGTAAATCAAATTGCCTACATACAAGAAAACGATTATCATCTCCCATTCTATGTTTTGCTTCAAGTACAAGGTGTGCTCATATGGGCATTTTATGAACCCATTCTCCTGAAATTAAGCATCAATCTTACTGTACCAAGCCCTGGGTGCTTACTTCAACCTAGATAGGGCCTTCTTTAGCTTTAGGACTTTACCTTCTTGGCCTTCCAACTCATAGTCTGGTGGCTGGTCTATGTTGACCTCCTCTTCCAACACTTCGTTCAGGAATGCAAACTTGACATCCATATGGTACACATTCTAGCCTTTCTAGAATACAAATTCCAGGATCATTCTGACTGCATCAAGTTGGGCTACAGGTGCATACACCTCATGATAGTCAATTCATGACTTTTGTTTGTAGCCTTTTGCCACCAATATGGCCTTATCTTGATTAACTTCACCTTGGGAATTAAACTTAGTTTTGTATACCCACTTGACCTCAATGGTCTTATTTCCTGCTGGAAAATAAGTCAACTACTATGTCTTGTTTCTCTATGGCCTCAATTTCCTCATCCATTGCCTTCACCCATTTATGATTATGAATTGCTTCTTCAAATAAAATTGGATCACACTCAAAAAATAAAGCAAAATCATAATGTTCTTCTTTTTGAAGTTGGGTTACCTCATAGATGTCTTGCAAGCTTCTCATCTTTGTGGGTGTCCTCTAGTTGGAGATTTTGTTTCCAAGTTGAAGCATTTGTGATGATGAGGCGGTGTTGCTGCTAGCTCCATAGTTATTGCTTGAAGCTGCAGGTTGATGCACTCGTTATTATTCTACATCCTCATACTCAATGACTACTGGTTCTGGCTAACCAGTCTTTGATTTCTAGTTCTAGGATTCATTCTCCAAGAACTTTACATCTTGGATGATAATCATCTTCTTCATCATAGGATTATACAACCTATATGCCTTCGACTCTTCACTATATCTAGTGAAGATGCATTTCTCAGCTTTGACGTCCAACTTCTTCCTCTTATCATCTGGAACATGTGCATATGATATGCACCGAAAAACTCTTAAATAATAAATTCTTAGCTTATGGTTGCTCCATGTCTCCTAAGGAATTTTGTCCTTCACACTCTTTGTGGGACACTGATTTAGCAGATAAACTGCACAACTTATAGCTTCTACCCAGAACTCATGTGTCAAATTATTTCCCTTCAACATGCTCCATGCAATCTCCATGATTGTTTTGTTTTTTCTCTCAACTACACTATTTTTCTATGGTGTGTATCTAGTAGTAAGTTGCCTACAAATTCCATTTTGCTTGCAAACATTTTGGAATTCATTGGAGATATACTCACCTCCTCTATCTGTCATGAGAGTCTTAACTTGGTTGCCACTCTATTTTTCAACTAGAGCCTTGAACTCCTTAAATTTGCCAAACATCTCTAGCTTTTTTTTGATGGGATATACCCATGTCCTCTGACTGAAGTCGTCAATGAAATTCAAAAAATATTTGTTATCGATAAATATACCGGTCTGCATTGGACCGCAAATGTTAGAATGCACCAGCTCTAATGGTTATGAAGCTCTCCAAGACTGTCCTATAGGGAATGCATCCATGTGCTATTTGCAAACTAAGAAACCTTCACAGATTTGATTTGATTGCTCAATAAGGGGTAAACCCTTCACCATTTATTTATTGTATAGCAAGTTCAGACTACTAAAACTCAGGTGATAGAATCTAAGATGCCACATCCAGGTAGCATCTTTCATAATTACACTAAGAGACATTAGAGATTCATTCTGAATCTACAACTGAAACATCTTTTTTTTCTTCATGGACATAGTTGCAATCTACCCATGCTCCTTGTATTTGATGGTATAAACTCCATCATTGAATTTAATAGTGTAACCCTTTTGCAGAAGCTATCCAACGCTCAAAAAATTATACTTCAAACCAGGAACATAATAGACATCTATGATCTGCTTCATTTTACCTTGCCTGGTATGAATGAGGATTTTTCCTTTCTCTATCATAGGAACTTTGTTGTTGTTCCTCATTTTCACCTCAATATGGACTGTTTCATCTAGTTGTGATAATATTTATTTGTTTCCCATCATGTGGTTAGTGCAACCACTATCGAGATACCAGATATTCTTCTACCTCTCCTCCTCAATACTACAAGTCAACAACACATTTCCACCAGGATCTCTACTCTCTCCATTATCAGGCTCGTCTATGTAGTGTGCTTGCTATTGGTTATGTTTGGCCATCTTCTTTTTGCACTTAGAAATATATTGATCAAACATTTTGCCGTAATAACATTGGATATTTGATTTATCCTTCTTCTGATTAGATCCTCCTTGTTGATTTTTGTTGTTACCTCTTCCTCCTTTCTGATGGAATTTGCAATCGGTCTCTTCATTATTGGAGTTTGACCTTCCTCCTTACTTGTTGCCTTTCTCATGCTTGCCTCTGCCTATTCCTCCTTGAGAACCTGAGGCTCCTTGGTGGGAATTTTCTCTGCTATTGTATCAAAATGAGACCTGTGATTTGAACGCTTGTTCTAATGAGGACTGAGTTGCATGACTCAACCTCTGCTCATGTGTTTTCAAAGAACCCATAGCTCATCTATAGAGGGTTGTCAAATATCTCTATTCTTCTATTGCTATTACCACTGAGTTGAACCTTGCTGGTAGGCTCCTCAGCATATTTTCCATAATTCTTTAATTTACCACGTTCTCCCCATTCAACCATATTTGGTTTATGACATCTATTTTTTGGGTGAGGAAGTCGCTTATGGACTCTAAATCACTCATCTACAAGTTCTCAAATTCTCTCCTCAACATCTATAACTATACCAACTTCACCTTGACAGTACCTTGGTAGGAGCTGGGCAAGATTTCTCAGGCCTCCTTTGATTTGGTCGTTGCTGTGATTCATAGGAAGATTATCTCCTAACCGCCTACATTATATAAAATAATACCTTTTGATACTTCTTTCGGTTCTCCTTCAGCATATCTGAATCTACCTAGTTGAGTGCGCTCAATGCTACTATGTCTGCTAGATCTACATAGCCATTCTAAAATAAGTCCCATAGCTCCTATGACCCAAATATGATCCTCATCTACATGCTTTAGTAATTGTAATTCTTGTCATTGAACTGTGGGATCTACAACTACAATGATTTGCCACTGGAAGATATTGCTTCTGTTGTCCATGGGTAGGCTCAAGATCTGATACCAATTTAAGAGAATGTTCAACATAAAATTTGCTTGCAACAAGGGTTTGGTGTACTATGAATCTGTGCCAAAGGTCGGGCATCAGAATTGAATGCACCAAAGGTCAGGTGTAGTTAGGAAGTGCACCCGACATGGGGCACACTTGGGGAGTGTGACTGAGATGGGGCACAAGTTGGGAGTGTGCCCGATCTTGGGCACACTTAGCATTTGCACCCGAGATTGGGCATAAAGGGGGAGTGAACCCATTCTTGGGTGCACTTGGCAGTTGCACCTTAGGCTAGGTGCAAAGGGAAGTTGCACCCGACTTTGGGTGCAAGGAGAAATTACGCCCGGGTTGGGTGCAATAGAGGGTTACGCCTTGGCTTGGGCACAACTGAGGAGTGCACCCAGGCTTGGTCACACGATGAGAGTACACCTCAATTGGGGTGCACATAGGTGGGTACGTTGGAGAAAGGTGCAAATAGACAAAGGCCCACACTTATCGAAAACTTATGCAAGGAAAAAAATTTGACAGAGAAAATAATTACTTAAAATGATTTTATTAATCAAAAAGTAACCAGACTACAAGATGCAGTTTCACAATGCAATATTGAACTTTACATAGATATTTACAATATAGTTTCAGGATTAACTCCAAAGAATTTTTTAGGAGACTGCAACTCTGACTCCTTTGCTCTGCTTAGCTATTCCTTGCTCTTCGATCTACCCAGATTCCTTGATATTTTTTTTGAAACACCACTCTACCTTTTATAGCCGAATGTAAGGGAGGAAAAGGCTTATCCTCTAACATGTTTATCCTTTGACATGTGTCACATTAGGGTTTTTTCCCACTCATCAAAATGCAGCTACTGGCAATAACTACGTATAATAAAAAATTGTGGTGATCGGATTTAGAGCGATCCGATCTGTTAGATGTCAAATATGGTTTAATTTTCTAACAAAAAAACTAGATCTATAGTATAAGACTATAAACCCGCAAAAAATAAAAAATCTAAAAAACAACCTCATAAAATCTAGAATTTTTTAACCATTTTTTTTTTATCCATAAAAATATGGAGAGGATACTCCCTCGTTAAAAAAATTGGAGAAAAAAATAAGGGGGGAATTTCCATGAGGGAAATCCCCCCATGAGGAAAATCTCCTCAAGCTCATAGGGAAGGGAAAACCCAATCTGATACCATGTTAGAAAATGGAATACTTGATATTGATAACTTGAAATGACATTGCTTATATAGCAAGTGCTTACAATCTGATCCATTGGATCATAACTAACTATATCTAATCCAGCCACTCGAACTTATCCTAGTAACCACTTAGGATATAATTTTATTATTCTAACATTCTCAAAAAATCTTATGGGAACCAATTCCCTATTACAATATTTATGGGCACCAACCCAAAGGAGATACCAATCCCCTCTCAATTTCATGGACACAACTCCATAGAATACACTAATCCCCTCAAGTCTGGTTTTGTGGACACCACTCCACAAGAGACACCAATACTCTATGCTTTAGGTTTTGTGGATACTACTCCACAAGAGACACCAATCCCCTTTGCTTGAGGTTTTATGGACACCACTACACATGAGATACCAATACCCTCTGGTTTAGGTTTTGTGAACACCACTCCACAGGAGATACCAATCCTCTCTGCTTCAATTTTTATGGACACCACTCAATACAAGACACCAATATCCTTTACTTTAGGTTTTATGGACACCACTTCATAAGAGACACCAATCCCCTCTACTTTAGTTTTTGTGGACCTCTATCCATAGGATACAGAATTCCATTTGCTTTGGTTCATGGAACTCTATCCATAGGAGACACCAATCCCCTTTACTTTAATTTTCTTTAAATATTCACACAAGGCTTGCTCAAATCTACTCCAAGACTACACACAAGGCTTGCTCAAATATTCTCACAATCATAGCTCAAATCTACTTAACAAAACCTACTCAAATATGCTTTATGTCTTCTAATAAGGCTTGCTCAAATATTCTCATAATCATAACTTAAATATTCTCAAGAGAACCTACTCAAATCTACCTCAAACTTGCTCATACAACCTTCTCAACTCTACCTCAAACCTGCTCAATTCTACCTCAAATCTACTTATAAAACCTGCTCAATCCAGCTCACAAAACCTGCTTGAACATTCCTAAATATTGCATAGAAACCATTACATATATGTTTCCCAAAAGTGCTTTCCTTGACTAAAGTAATTCAGACATATTCTACCCATAAATATTTTTCTTCATGAACATATAGAGAATGATATACATTACAAACAATCAATATGTTCTTCTCACATTCATTAAGTCTATCACTTTCACATGTCTCACATTTATTGCATTCTAAAGGTAGCTCTAGTATAGCACTTGATAACTAACCTAGTATTTGTTAATTTGCAACTTCACTCCAAAAATAATCACTATGTACAAATTTGTCTTTCACATCTACTCACAAAATCAATTATGAAAGATGCACAAATATGCTTATCAAAACTTTTTTATGACTCTTGCACTTTTATTTCCAATATCACTCAAAACCAATGCTCAAATTTTCTTCACAAAATTGATCTATAACTTTTGTACTTTCATTCCCAAAACCACTCAAAATAATGCTCAAATTTGCTTCACAAATCTGGTCTATAGCTCTAGCAAATTTATTCCCAATTTCATTAAAAAAAAATGCACAACTTGTTCACAAACCCTAGCATATATGTTTCCAATTTTATCCAACAATGATGCACAACCTTGTTCTCAAACCCTAGCACGTATGTTTCAATGTCATTCAACAATAATGCACAACTTTGTTCTCAAGCCTTAG
Organism: Wollemia nobilis; assembly: GCA_028583015.1. Taxonomy (NCBI): domain Eukaryota; kingdom Viridiplantae; phylum Streptophyta; class Pinopsida; order Araucariales; family Araucariaceae; genus Wollemia; species Wollemia nobilis. The sequence continues at coordinate 931,386 of JAQPPZ010017023.1, read as the reverse complement.
CACATGTGCTTCCAATTTCATTCAATAATAAAGCACAACTTAGCTTTCACACTTTAGCACAAATATTTCAACAATGCACATAAATTAATCCTTATATCTCCACCTTATGACTTAAAACTATTTTCTTCAAACAACACCACTTTGAGTAGGAGTTAAAACACCATACCTCAAAAATACCTTGATGATGATGTAACTTCAAAAAATTATCTCAAAAATAATTTTCTTTCTTTTACCACTTGAAAACTTGGTTAGCAAATCTCTTATTCATACATTAAAAATCCTTCTCAAAATATATGCACAATAATGCTTGAAAAATAATGCTTTATATCTCCTTTTTTGGTCTCACAAGATAAAGATTTTAAACCACTACAATTTTCCTTTTTTCTTCATATAAAAATACAATTAAAAAATAATCCACAATACATCTTATGTCTCTTTCTAAAATGCAATAATTACAATTTCAAAACAATCCACAATACACATAATATCCCCTTTACTAACATGCAAGAGTTATACTTTTCAAGCAATAGCAAAACCAGCTTGTCTCTAATTTTCACATACAAAAATACACTTTCAAATAGTCCCTTATACACCTTATAACTCTTTTTATTATATGAAATATAAACAGAAATTGGCCCCCTTTTTAATCAATAACAAGCCAACAAATCTATATCCTTTTCAAAAAAATATTTGTCTTTATTTAAATCAACACAAGGCAGTAAACTATATCCTCATTTTAATCAATACAAGGGCAACACACTTTATCCTTTCAAAAATTTAAATAAATTTTTTTGGTGCTCATACCTCAATCAACACACCCCATGAGTGTAGGAGAATTGAAATTGTGATATTTACCCATGTAGCACCCAAGCCAAGGCTTGGTTACTATTTAGGCTACCCCAGTGGGTAGTAACCTTAGTGCAACACAAAATATTTGAAGTGCTTTCTCTAACCAATAAAAAAAATTAGCTTTGCTAAGAAAAAATGGGAGTTGCCCGATTTTGAACCTATGACCTTCCTGCCCCAAGAACCCTAGAACTAGCTAAGTGACCAATTGGGCTAGCCTTCTAGCTTAAACTAAATATAAAACATGAAATACTTGTCCTTCATTCACTTACCACAAATTATGCTCTATTCCCTTTTCTCATTCATCGATTCAAGCACGAAGGGATATCAAAAATTCTATATCCAAGAACATTAGTCTTTGCAATAAAATCATTGGTGTATTTATATCCTTTGCTTTGTCCTTTGCCTTGCTTCACGATGTCGGTGCTAATATGACATTTAACTTTGATTTTATGCACTTAATAATTTTGGTGCCTTGTCCCTTTTAAAACTTTATATTATAATATTTGAAAAATATTATAATATTTGAAAAATATTATAATATTTATCTTTAAGCCTTGTCCTTTGTAGTTTAAAACTCTTTCCTTATGTTTTAATATTGAAAATTTAATCCTTGAGACTTATCTTTTAAACTCTCTTTATAATGTTTAAATATTATAATCCTTAAACATGTTTGCCTTGCTTTCCATTGTCCAACCTTGTAAATTCACTATTCTTGAAGAATATTTTTGCCTTGAATACCATGCTCTCTGGCATGAAAATATTTTTTCCTCATGTACCCTTTGACATCAAAATACTTATGCCTTATATACACTTTGACATCAATGACAACAATATGCTCAATATTTCCAGCAATCTCCCCGTTTGTCATTAATGGCAACCTTTACAAAAAAAATTTGTTATTGCAACTGGATTTTGAAATTGCTCCCTTAAGAAGCTTATACCTCTTACTAAAATCTCTGTCCCTTTCTGAAATCTCTCTCCATTTGATATCAATGGAAAAGGGCTCCTTGGGGCTAAAAATAAGACACTTTAGCATACCCCTCACCCCATCCTTTTCTTAAGATGATTAGTTTTGAGATGGGATTGAAACTCCCAAATTTCTATGCTCTTCTTCTTACTTTATTTTCTTTCTCCAAACCTTGGAAATCATACCATTTAGAATATTTTGACCTTTCTTTCTTTTGCTTGACATCGAAGATTCAGGGAGCATCATTCTACACCATTTAGCCTTATGCCCAAATTTTTTATAATTATAACACATGATGTTGTAGTCCTTGAATGGTGCAAATGAAATATTTGTCTTGGTGAAGACAATCATTCTTACTATGAACTCTGCAATGTATAGCTTTACGACAAAAATGATTATAGGATAAATAATAACCATGGAAGGAATAGTGAAACCTATTTGATTGCCTTGGAGGATATTATCATATGTTTTTGTCATTTCTTTTTCTGTAATGGTCCTTGTTCCTTGATAGTACATCGTTTTATTCCTCATTGATGCTTCCATTGCAATATATCTAATGAATACCAATATGAATGTCAACATTTATGTAAGTTATCTATCAAGGTTCATGTAGGAACCTAAGGTTAGTCATTGGAAGTTAGTAAATCAAGTTCTTCACTATGTCCATGGCACACCAGAGTATGACCTAGATTACAAGAAGAATGATAAGTTGTTCTTGCAAGGACACAAGGACTTAGATTATGATGGATATATAGATGATAGAAAATCAATGTTAGGATACGTATCTCATCTTGGATCTAGTCCTGTATCTTGGAATAGTAAGAAGCAAAAAATTGTTGCACTTTCATCTATAGAGAAAAAATATTATGTAGAACAAGGAGCAATGTGTGAAGTGATTTGGTTACGTTGCATTATTTCAAGTATGCGTCTTCCAAATAATCTTACAATCCACTTGAATTATGATAACCAAGGTGTTTTGAAACTTGTCATGAACCTAGTGTTCCATGAACAAGAAAAGCATATTGATACTCAATGTCAGTTTATTTGAGATGAAGTTCCAAATCATAAGATTCAGCTTTAGTATGTCCCATTGATGAATAGGTTACAGATATTTTCACTAAGGTACTTGTAGGTGTCAAATTTGAATTGTTTCACAATTCTCTATGTACATTAAATAATTTAATAAGTGTTGATGTTAGGCTATAGTGTATAGTTATTACATTATATATTATTAGATGTTATAATAATTATTATATAGCACTTAGTTATTATTCACAACTTATTTGAAGCTATAGTTAGAATACGAGAGCATCTTGATAGCATATTTTTTACAGGCTATTCATATCCTTTCATATTGTATATATGTTTATGAAATAAATAATAGTACTGATTGATTATCCTATAGTAACATGTACACCACATTCAATATAATTATACCATTATTTTCTTTAATCTTACAGTTACATATGTTTTGAGACTCATTGGATGCTTGAGTGCTTTAGTTGTTGTTGATATCTTGTTTAGATCCCATGCACAAAGTGATTGTAAAATTATTTGAATCTTGCTCTTTTAAATCACATTAAATATTTCTATTACATCATTAGATTTAGTAAAGGTGGAAATATTTCCCTGGAGTGTATTGTGTAGTAATAATCTACACAAGAAACTCACTTACCTTGTCTAGGTTGTTCTTGGGCAGAAATATTATTATCTTTACTTTTAACAATTGTATCATCCTCAAGACTAAGAGCACCAACTCTAGTCAAGTGAATCGGGTCAATATTTTCTATCCATGAAGTATCATGAAAAAAGCTTGGCTAGGATCAACCAGGCATGTTAACTATGTTATCTCCATTAATAAATAAAAGTTGTTATTTCGATGTGATCTACCTGTATAACTATACTTTATTTTTTGGGTGGGGTTCTTTTTATAAATAGAGAGGACTATTATCACGAGGTTAAAAAATTCCTAGATTTCACAAGAAAGAATTTAGCAGACCCTGAAAGAACTAGATGTCCATGTTGAAAGTGCTAATATATGGAAACTCCTGGTTTTTTGGAGGTTCATAACCACCTAATATCACGGGATTGACAAGACATATACCGATTTTATCTTGCATAGAGAAGAAACCTCTAGTTTTGACTAATATACATCCTCCTCCAGATCTTCCACTGATGAGGGTCCATTTACTGAAGATGTAAAAGATGACATCATTGGAATGGTCAATGTTGCATATGGATTGTTCAATGTTAATTTCCTAGAGAGTGGACCAGAGCTATTAGATAATAATGTTGAGTTCCAATTATCTTATGGAGCAGTTCCTATTAATGAATATCATAGCTTTATTGAAGATGTCAAATGACCATTATACCAAGGCTGTACAAAGTACACAAAGCTATTTAAATTTGCTAAATTGTATATATAATATCAAAGAAAAACATGGTTGGTCATACAATAGCTTTGGCAATTTACTAGAGTTACTAAAAGATATGCTCCCAATTGACAATACAATTCTAGAGTCCATATGTGTAGTAAAGAAAATTATGAGGCCATTGGAGTTAGATTATGTAATGATGCATGCATGCATCAATGACTATATTTTATATTAAAAATATCTTAAAAATAAGTAAGCTTACCCAACATGTGGTGCGGAAAGTTAACTCTCGTTCACAAAAGTGCATTAATGTTCCTGCAAATATGTTGAGGTATTTTCAAATTATACCAAGGTCGAAGAGAATATATATGTAAGGGATTTTATTATATCATTAGATTTTTTGTGTTTGTTTAGACTTTCAACATTGTTATACATGGTTGAATTGAGTTGCTTTCGTTTATCATCCAAGATGATCCATTTATTCTAGCATCGCAAGCTAGGTGAGTATTTTTTGTAAATGATACATTTGATACCAGCTGGTATATGTTTCTCAAATCACCTCAAATAAGGATCAAATATATTGAAGCATACAAGGTAGAATATTTCAATGTCTTTGGATCAAAATATTTCATTAGACCTAAAATTGCAAAAGATGAAAATGTAAACAATGACAACATTCAATATGTTCATGAAGAATGTGAGGGTACATTGTTGGAAGCATAATTACTGTACTTTAAAAGTAGTTATAATTAATGGAAATAATTAATGAGTATTTTTAGATATTTTTGTTTTATTTTTAAAAAATTCTAGTAGATAATTAATGGATAGCCAAACTAGGAGTGAGGTGAGTAGGTATTATAAGCATGAGGTTGGCCAATTAGATATAAGAAGATAATTTGGTAAAAAAATAAAGAGAGAGAATACAAGCACTGCAAGGGAATAGTATTAATAGTCTAATCATGCATGCATGTTGTAATATGTTGAAATAAAGGTTTATTTTGTTGAGTGTGTGTTAGTTATGAAATTAATGTTTCATATTTGACTCTTAGTCCTAGTCCTTAATTAACAGTAGTACTTGATTTGTATATATGGATATGTATGTATCTGATGGAAGTTTTAGGATACCCTCTCATCCCATATTTGATGGTTGGGGCAAGTAGGGATGTTTAGACATTTGCCCACTATATGGAGGGCTCAAGTTGTTCATTTAATCTTACATTGAACTGAGTATTTTTGTAGTTGATTTTTATTTATGTAGTTGTTTATTAGTGTTTTGTTCTTCCCATTCCAAAAGGTTTTATATTCTCTTTATTGATAAAATCACTTCTACTATATATTTGATGTTGCATCTTTTAGTTGTTGACATATGTCTTTATGAGTGACTCATTCATAGCCCTTGTGTTCTATTATGTTGCTTGAAGATGATGGAACTTTTTTTCAAAATCCATATCTCAAAAGACTATTATTTCTTCGTTTATTTATTATAGGGATGCATTGTGGGATGGAAATTTATTTACTGCTACATACAGGGTGATGGAATGATGAGAAGAAAGAATAATTTAATTTTACAAAGAATTTCAAAATTTTAAGATTTTTATTTTTAGGCTTGTAAAACTTTGACATGTTTTTGCATTTGCATAAGAAGAAATCATCATGTTCTATGTTAGATGGATTGAAAAAACCCTGTAAGTGTATATTTTTTATCTTTTATGTTTTTGATAAAATTACTTGTGGACTTGTTATTATGTTCTCATTTGTGGTATAATTGCAAATTACATTACTGTTTGGTCTAACTTCTAGTCCCTCTAACAAGGATAATATCCTTTATATTTTTTCCAATTGTAGGCATGTGTTATTTTGCTATCTATTGGTCAATATACTTTGAGGTAACATGAAAAATGGTTGCGTACTACTTATTTAGGACTGCTTGCAGACCATATGTCAAGATCTGGTACTACTATTATGGCTCGTGAAAATCAAAGTCTCGAGAAACTAATGTTCATCAAGTTGCTTCTCTCCTAGAATGAGATAGTATGTTGCATGTGTTATTTCTAAATTTTTTAAGAATTAATATCTATAGTCCATTTATAGAGAGACCCTTTTGGGTAAGAGACTACCTACTTATGATGTTTGAAATATTCTGTACACTATTGGGGCTCTGTATTTTGCATCAAAAGAGTTTATCATAACACTAATTGATGCAAAGGAATCAAATAATAGTAAAATATACATCATAAAAATATCTTGAGTTATTGAACGTTACTTGGAGTTGTCATAATTTTGTTAATTTCTTGTATTTTCCTATTAGCCAATTATATGGGAATTATATCATCTATTCTATTAATTGAAAAAAAATAATAAACTATTAAATTCTTCTACATTTTAATTTTTCTATATGTAAATAATTGAAGTTTAATGTTTGAATACAATCATATGGAGGTGGCAATAATAGAACCTATGTCTCTTTATTCAACTTACACTCTCGTTTGTACTTCATGTATGGATTTACAAACCTAAAAAGGATAAGTGGTTGAAGAAGGAGAATTCAGTAATCTCGTTTTAAAAAACCTCAAAATTCCTCTTCAACTGAGGAAGATATTAGGTCAACATCTGGAGGATGCTCCACACCATGCACTACTAAGAACACTATAAATAACCTAGGATGTAGGACACACCAATAAAACTATAAAAAATCTCTCATAGTAGAATTTTCTAGCTAACGAAACTCTAGGAAGTGTTGTACCAATGGAATACAATTATGTCTATAAGAGAAGAGGAAAGCATGTGGAGAGAAATAGGGAGGAAGTAAAGGCCCAACATGAGATACAATGTCATATGAGGATGAGAATGCTCCTTACAGGAAAGCTATTCATACTTTTCATTCCCACAATGGCCTCCCCCAATATTATTTTTATTGAATGATATTTTTTTTTTAGTTCCTTAATTGTAGTTTTTAATGCCCATGGAGATGGTCTACTCTATATTTACACTATTAATCTCAGTGAATAAATCAATCATCTCTTTATACATCCATAGAATCTTCGAATCATTTACCACATATACCTGACTATATTAGTTGGACAACCAATTGAACATGGGCGAATCTTGTCACATTTTGAACCTGGGTGATTGTTATGGTAAGTGTCTCACCTTCCTGCAACAACACATCGTGATGGACCTCAATTCAATAATCCTATTATAGAGTTGTTCTATGAAAATTTATTGAAGTTGGGGTAGCATGAACACTAAGTCATTTTGTACTGCTAGGAAAATATATATACTTAAAAGCTTAGGACAATTGATTGAGATGATTAACATGGAAATAAATGGTAAGTGTTTCTGATGAAATGTGGGTAACAAACTACTAACTCATAGGGGTGTTCTTTAGGGCATAAGATCTATAAAGTTTAAATTTTCTCAATATACGTTTTAAAAAAATATAGACTACTAACTCACAGGAGTGTTCTTTAGGGCATAGGATCTGTAAATCTTGATTTTTCTCAATATATATATATATATATATTTAAAAATATAAAAGGAGTGACATTTAATTTAAAAATATGACAAACATTTGTAAAAAATATATCCTTACACTATATGGGTGGTATTTGTAACTTGAGACCACAAGTAGTTGTTCATTGATGTCGATAAACAAATTGAACAAAATGCATGAGTCACCTAAAAAAATTCCTTTTAATTTAATATAAAGAACAACGTTCATCACTGTCATTATGATTTACTCTAAATTTATCTTAGTTGATTGATTGTGATAATAAATTACCGTTGGATAAGGAAGAAAATGTGCTGACAATACATGTAATATCTCATTGATAATCATGTTATAATGTTTACTTGGCAACTTTTGAGATTTGATCAGGAGGATGAGTTCATATTATTACATTGATTTTGTAGGCACCGTGGGTGGTAATTTGCAATCCAAGATCACAAAGATAATTGTTTTTTATTTTTGAGTATAAATTGATTGATTTTCAAAGAACTTGCAGTATCTGTGCGATCTTATTTATTATCAAGTAGCTTTGTAAATTTTGTAAACTCTTGGATCTTGATTATGGAGTTAAAACATGCATTGGTAATTTTGTTTCTATTGAGAGAGTGTTGAATGAAGAGGCATACACTATTTATAATTGATGTCATATATCACTTAAATACACAATTTTTAAGTTAGTGCCTTTCCATCTCGACTTTCCCATATATTGATTTTTGTGCCTATAAATATATATTTATAAGTAGGTACACAATAGTGAATATCAATGGTAAATTAAATAGCTAGGCTATAGGTAAGGATAATTAAAATACCCATTATCACTACAATTTTTTCATGAGCCTAATTATTTGGTCTAACTTCTATTCCCTCCAACATGGACCATAAGAGGGCAGTTATAAACCACTCTCTTAGGGCTAAGACGGTGGTTTAAAACCACCATATTAATATCTAAGAGGGTAGCTATAAACCAACCTCTTAGGCCTAAGAGGCTTAAACCTAATAACCACCCTCTTAGTCCTAATATGATAGTTCACAACCACCCTTGTAGTCCTAATATGGTGGGGTTTAACCACCCTCTTAGACCCTAAGAGGGTGTTCTTTTGAGGTGGGTTTTAGCCACTGTCGTATGTCGTAGACTTTTTATGATGACCTCATAGATGATGATTGAATAACTACCTTTAAAGGTCTTTAAGGGTGGTTTATAAGTGTTGTTAAAGCATTTTTTTGGTGTAGTGATATCTAAGTACCAAGACTCTTTATTTAATTTTTTTACTATATTACATGACAAGAACATACTTTTTTAGCTTTCACCTTCTTCATGTGAAAATTTTACCTTTTTTCCTTCGTTTCTTGCCTTTATTCTAATATTATCTTTCATTGTGGTCATATCTTTTGTAATAGTGATATTGAAAATTCCTCTTATCAATAAATCTACTTCCTATCTATCCCACTATATCCTCCTCTTCTACCATGGCCTCATCCTATGGTAGAATGCTAATTTTTCTACTCCTCTCTTTGACCATAGGAATTGAATCTTGAGCTAGCCCCATTATTGTTTGACACTCTTGCCTTGGAAGAAAAATCTTGCTCCAAGTTTCCTTCTTCAATACTTTAATACTTTTTTAATAGGACATAAGTACATCATTCATGAAACTCCAAATTCTTCAAATCCTTAATTTATTTATTAATCATCACATAATTATTCCACTTTCATGGAAATTTTCTTAGCACCTTTTTTATAACATCTCATTGTGTTGGTTCTTCACTATAGACATACCATTTTTCCTATAATTTCATGCACCCTTACACAATAATCTCCCACATTCTCATTGGCTTTCATTCTCATATTTTCATATTCTCTATTCAATGTTTGTAATTTCACTAATTTCACTTGAGAAGACCCTTGATAGATTGTCCTCAAGGTGTCCCAAGCTCCTGTGGTAGGCTTAACACTTGTTATTATAAAAATGCTTGTATCAAGAGTTGTTTGTATGTGATACAAAGCTAAGGCATATTTTATTTGTGCTTCCTCCATATTATTTTCTCTATGGCTGATAAAATATTGCAATCTATATGTTCTTTGTATCCATTTCCCACAACACTCCACACTTACTTGGAAATCAACAAAGTACTCATATTTATCCATCAATAATCATAATTTTCTCCTTAAAATTTTGAGATGGATAGTGAAGCATTACCATGTTCCATGATAGCTACAATAATAATGTATGAAGCTTTCCTCCAAAAATTGAAATTCTAAATTCTCTAGTTAAAGAGAATTAAACCCCCAAGCTCTCTACTTCTCTAGTATTTAATATCCAATATCTAATTGAAATATGTGATATGTAGTGGTACTCTAAAATAAATATTAACACAACATATAAAGGACAAAATGAATAGAAAATATAATTGCATAAAAACTCTCTAATAAACACTTCATCAATCATCAAATCTATATATTTACTTCAATACAATGCTCTATACACACATAAAAAAAATATATATCTCTTGGTTGTCTCAAGAGTTTCTTGGTGCTTCACATTCTTTCCATGTTTGGGTGAGAATATTTTTTCCTTTTTTAATTTTCACTTGCAATTCCAATTTTATCCTGTTTTGAGTTTTTGTCGAATTCAGTATCATAATTTGTAACAATATTTTGATAGACTAAAAAATAATAGTATATATTTAGTCAACAATAATAATACCTTTGTTTAGAACAAGTGTTAGGCTGCTAGCCACACTAGTTATCACTTAATCCTTCATGATTGAGGTTGATTCTTCTAACTATGCCCTTGGTGTCATCTTGATTTAGAATGGTCATCATGTTCCATACCATTTTAAGATACTCAATAACATAGTGCAATATTATTCCATCTACAAAAAATAATTGTATGCCATTGTCTAAGTTTTACAATGCTCAAACCATTACATCATGGATAAGGAAATTGTTATTTGTTATGATAATAAACTATTAGAAATTCTATACACTCAAAGTTAGAAAGTGTATGACACATGAAATATTTATAAAATTTCAATCTTATTATAAAAAATTATAAGGGCAGAGATAATGCAACCAACTATTTAAGCCATCCTCTAGTTCATGCACTTTTTATAGTTAAGAATACTAGAGGCCACACCTTTACTAGTTGGAATGCATTTTATTCCAATGATGTCAACTTCATCACCACACGTCACTAACTGATATGGTGTAAACAAACATTAGAGCATTACCTTAGTGACAAGTTACCATACCATCTAGGAAAAATATATGTGCCCTTGGGTATGCATTTCTAGTTCCTACTTTAGGAAGCATACTACTCCAAATTAGTTGGAAATTTTGGCATTATCGAGATACTTGTGATGCTACACCAAAATTTTTACTGGCCACACAAATACTATGATATAGAGCTTTGTATCAAGTCTTGTATTCCATATAATAATGCCAAACAAAAAAATAGAAAATTCAAAATTTGTTAACCATTTTCAATTCCTTCTAGACATTGTAAATTCATAAATGTTTATTATATATCATGTATACCTTCCATAAAACACCAAAATGTTTGTATATTTGTTGTTGTGGATAAATATTTAGGAGTTGCAGTCATGATATTTTGCAAGAAAGCCAATAATGAACTCTAGACTATATAATTATGTTTTAAATTTTTTGGATTCATTTTGGTATTTTAGAATAAATCATGACATATCATGATTCTTGCTTCATTAACCACTATTAATGTCATCTCTAAAATTGGATTGACATCAAACTCAATTACTCAAATTTTCATCCATAAATTGATTATCAAACTAAGGTGAGATAGACTAAACCTTTGGGGCATATGCTTAGGGCACACAACTATAAACCTTATTGTGCATAGAATGAGAGTCTAAATTACATCCAAAATTCATACAATAAGTCTCATCATAGTTTTATTTTTCACAACCCATTTTAATCATGTTTCTAGTTTCAACCAAGTGTACCCATGGATATTACTTTGCACATTCTTGGTGGTTCTATGACACCAAAATTGGTTAATAAAATCAACAAGGGTGATCATTTATTATAATGCATCCACCAACAATTTCATTAGATAATTGGGAATCAATAGAAAAGACATAAGGAGTTCCATGATCAACATCACACTCATTACATTTTTCAAGTTGAAGATTGGGTTTGGCTCCACTTGAAGAAGAAACACTTATTTTGACCACATTAGAGGATCAAAACTTTGTGCTATGGACCCTAAATCATATAATACATAAGAAGTTAGAATTATTCCATTCTTAATTTGATACCTCCACATTTAAGGATGCATCCAATTTTTAATTTTGAGCACCTCAAGCCATACTATCCTCCTCTATCAAATACTACAATAATACAAAATCTATCACTCTAGATCCCACTTAATTTATACCTATTTTGTTAGACCAATTGATTGATTTCACCAGTAGACATACTTACCAAAGGATATGCAACCCATTCAGGCATGCCAAGACTGGTTAGTTTGTAGCATAGGCTAAAAGGTATACACTTGACCAACTCAAGCATTTATTTTTCTTGGAATTCAACACAATGAATATTATCACTTTCCAAGGTAGATCAATGATTTGGGTAAAGAAAGAGTTTCTCAAGTCCTCATGGATGATGACATTGGAATAATATTAACTCAAAATATGTGGTATCACTCAAGGATCCTCATTGAACAAGTTAATGCCACACCTCCTTTTGGAAACACACTTGTTCTTGATATCAACATGTTTATAATACCAATATTAGCTTGAATATTTTTCACTCTATAGCATCAGTGATTCTATGACATCAACACCTATGTCACTAGTGCCACCATATGAAATGACATCTAGTAATAATACCTTGAGTCACCAACAAATACCATAATTTTCATGGAATATCTTCTCAATGTTGAGCTTCATAGACACAAGTACAATTGCCTAACCTCATCACCAATCACTTTTCTACTAGTGCCAATACTAAGGAATGAAGTGAACAATTCTATAGTTATTTGTTTAAAATTATTTCTTGATCAATTTGAATCTAAATCACTTCCTCTTATATACATCATGTATATAGTCTAGGATTTTTCTTCTTCAAAGGGCTTCTTAGTCTTCTTGGTCTTCTTCAAGCTTCTTAGTTTCTCCTACATTACAAATTTTTATTTTTGCAATTGCTTTTTCTTTTGTTTATTACTTCTTTCACTACATAAGAATAGAGTGCATAGTGCCTAGTGCACACCTACACCTCTTTTGAGTAGGCATTTAGGATGTTATCGATACTAGATTTATAATATGAAAGATTTATACATTAAATTTGTTATAAATAAATATTCCTCATGATTAGAAGAGGAAATAATCATTATACCCTATTTCACTACACAAATTTAATTCTAAATTCACTTGATATTATAATATTTTCTAGGGAATTTTCCTTCATATCACCATCTTGGACCCCACCATACAGATCATCATTATCCCATAATGTCAACAATATTGTTATACACATGGTGCCCTCATTTTTAATGAGTATTATATTATAATAAGGGAGCATCCAATGCTTGACCCTTTGATATATTGATTTCCTTATAGCTTTGTTAGCTAAGGTCATCACACATTTGAGTGAAAGCTTTGTCATAGATGAAATTATTTTGAAACTTGCCCCACCACTACTACATTATGAACATGATATTGTGGAATAATTAAATTATCAAAGTATTACAACAAACCAAATTATTGTAACACCCATATGAATTAAACCCTAGTGATATTTTCATGAGCCATATATTCTCACTAGTGAAACTCAATTCTATGGGATAAAATGTTATGAAACTTTATTCTCATAAACATAAATCATTTACCACTATGTATAAATATCAAATTATTCATGCACAAATAATTATCCATAATAACAATCCACACAATGAGATAGGATAGATAATACCCTTGGGGTAGGGCAATACCAATAATACTCCCTAAGGAAAACTCCACAAGATCTCCCAAAGATAAGAGTTCCATTTAGAGAGGTCAAAGTCTCATAAGCCACTTCATAGGAAAATATGATTACAAGAGAATAATTTATATGAATGATGATGATTACAATGACAATATCCCTTCTTTATATACCCATATTTAAATTCTACTTTGGGGAGCCAACTACTAAACCCTTATCTCAACTCATTATTATAATATAATCAACCTTGGGTTATGTGTGGCCCATGCCAACTTTCCATAATACCCTTGTACAATATAATATCATATCCCCATATACCTATTCCTTGGTACCTAACATTCCACCCTCCTTACAAATATTTTGTTCTTGAAACATGAGAAGAAAGTAATTGATATGATCTTCTAAGTAATGCTAGCAACTACTACCAATCTTGATCATCCATCCATCCAAGTGAAATCTTGATTGGTGGTGGTCTTTGATGATGCCAAGCTACCATTATGTCATTTGAATGTCCATAATTGTTATGTTGGCTCTATGATTTTGCTACTTTACTCTAATATTTTGAATGATTGGTCCTATTATTCCTTGATGTTGTTATACCACTCTGAAATCTAGAATCATTATGTTTTTTCTATTAAACATTGTCATACTTTATGCCTTTTTGATTCCATGTAGATCCATAATAATATTGATGCCCTAAGCCATACCTCCAAGTTTATTGCTACTTAAGGTGGTGTGAGTGTTGATATGCTACAACCTTAAGCTGACATTTTGTTTCTCTATTTTGAGTTTTTCCTTATGCTCTTCTCTCTTGTGCCCTTCTTTTAGTGTGTTATTATGCGCTTGTTTGATGGACTTGGTTGTTGTTGCTATTGTATATTCAAATTTTGATTCTTTTGTTGGTTCCTTAACTTATTATTTTACCATAACTACTTCTTGCTTCTCCTTGGATCCTTGCTTCTTAAGATGAGAAATATCCTGCAATGTTATTTTCTTTTTCCTATACCATAACTTTATCAACTTCTTTTGCACATTAATATCAATAGTATCCAAAGAATCTAACCAAGGATAACCAAAAATAATATCCACATTATCCATCTCAGTAGCATGAAAATCTGAATGCAAAACATATTTATCCATGGTGATCTTTAAATCTTCAAAAAACTATGAACATTCTCACCCTCAACTTGTATGTCCTTAATTTTTGTTGCTTGAACCTGCAGCCTCATAGCCAAAGCACTATTAATGAAATTATATCTACTATTAGGGTTAATAGAAATAATAATCTCTTAATTTTGAATGCATCCATGAACCTGAAAAATAGAATTTTTAGATTCAAATAGATTCCTTTGTCCACTTTTTAGCTTATCTACCACCAAATGTGTGGTTCTCTCAATTTGCACATTGACATTTTTGTCCTTGTATCACTTCTTTGAAATTTTATAGCTCTCTATTTAATTCCTTTTGTTCATCCTATAACCTATTTATTTTTTCTTCATATCCTTCAATGGAGACCTTCAAACTAGCTATTTTTTTATATGGGTCCCATTGACTCAAGAATGCTTGCTCTATTTTTTCCAAGTTAGTTCCAAATTATGGGCCCCACAAAAACTATAAAACTAAGAGAGATATTCTCCTCCAAGATAATAAGTAAGCATAAAGTTCTAAGAAGGAATAGTAGAATACAAGGATTTGAAATGTTTCCACCAGTCTCTAACACCAATATCATTTTCTCAAAAATTGCAGCTCCATAAATTCATGCCCCAACAAAAACAATGCAAACTAGGGTTTCATAAAAATATGTCTCCCTACTAATTTTAAGCTAAAATTCCAAAAAATATTTTTTTAAACATAATAACAGATGATTTGCCTACCCACAACTAAAAGATATATAAAATTTTATTTTTCTAGAAAAATCATGCTTTGAAAAATTATCACTGCCCTTGTTCCACATGACTAACTTCATAGGGTTGTATCTCCCTCAATACTACTAAGATTATTTAATAATATCACTCACTTTAAATATCTTCAAATTATGAACAAAATAGCACAAGAATAATCTAAATTGGACTATCAAATTGAGAGATGATTTTTTTTTTTTGACAAATTTTTGTGTAGTTGATATGGAACCAGACAAGCTTGAAACCTGATTGATTTTCCATTAAACATAAAATATATTTATAGTCATTTAGAAACCAAGGTTAGGGTAAAACTATTGGCTCAAAACCATGAGCAGTCCATAAGATAAGATTACATTTAATATGGCATGTCAAATACCCCTTTTTGTAGGATAAGGCTAGAAGGCTTGACAAAAACTTTTCAGAACCTATCAAAATAAATCAAAGCCTACTGGATATTATTAAATCTAATGTTTAATTAATATTTAATTAATATAGTCCCTATCATTCCTCCTAACAACAAAAGCATTAGACTCCAATGTGATACAAAATAGGAGGAAGAAAATCTTGATGAGCACAGGAGCTAGAAGGCGGGTAACCTGAACTTTGATGCTTCATTAGCCCAAGTAGGTCTTCACAAAACTAGAAAATTTTGGTTTCAATGGGTCAATCACAAAAAATAGTTTCCAATGAGTATAAATATACCTATACTTAGGAAGATATTGATGCCTTGATTTGCAATAAATCAATGTCTTGTCAGGTAAAAATAAAGGGTAGATATTATCCTCTAAGTGAAACCAATTTTGGGAATATTCCACAAGCATATTTCATGGAATTTTAAATTTTATTTGGACCATTATATTTTATCACATGCATTCAATTACAAGAAAGAAAAAACAAATAAAAGGTAACTAAAATTTCCTACAATGAATGTGAGATTATGATTTAAAATGTATAAAGCAAATTGATGCTCACCAAGTCACATAACATATCAAAACCTATCTTGTGTCTACTTGGGGTTGGTCTAGAAGGCTACCATGTGGTGAGGCATGCAATGTCTATGAAGGGATGGTTGAGTGGATGTGACCATTGAAGAGGTTGGCCATGTTGCTTTTTGGGTGGAATATGGTAGATATAGGGAATGTTATCCATAATCCATGAGGTCAAGATCAATACTTGAAGGGTGGAGGAGGTGATGGGGGTTGTGGTGGAAACCATATGCAATGTGCACAAGAGGTAGAGGTAATGTTTACGATGGCCAAGGAGGTGGTTTGAAGATTGGTTGAAGGTAGAAGAGTTATGCGTAAGAGGCTAAATGAAGTGTGCAATGAAAACCTAATTTAGTAGGGCAAGGGCATCAGATGGAGTAGAGTGGGGGAAAGGAGGAGGTAGTGTCAATGGTGGTGAGACAGGCTAGGATGTTGGTATTGTTGATGTTCATGGAGCACAACCCATAAATTCCTTTGTGATAGGACTAGCAAAAGGTCAACAAGGGGTTGATTTCATTCTTGATTTTGAAAAAGGCATCCAACACCATGGGACTACAATAGTCCATTTTGATTTCATAGTTCTATAGATGGAGCTTCTCTAGGTTCCATCTATACATGAAAAATGCTTTCATCTTTTGTTTTAGAGCAAACATAAAAAACTAGTAAGATATTGCTTGATGGGTTGTGTCTCTACATGCTATTAGGTGCTCCTTTAAAGTTGAAATAAACTCCATGGGGGAAGTAATGCAATAGATTTTATGGAGAAGAGTCGATGGAGCATTGGCTACCTCCTTAGTGATACCACCAAAATATTACCAAGCAACCCCACCAACTACATCGAAAAACATGTAATTTTGGCTGACATTTAGTTGGACAACAATAATTTTGATGGTGTCAGGGGTGCCATCATCAAGTTGGAGTTTGAAATTATCAATCTCTTCACATAGGGCTTTTAGGAGTTTTTTTCTTTGAGCAATGACAATGATGTTGTAGAGAAAAAATATGAAAATATAGTTGATGTTATTGAGCCATCGATAGAGTTTTCTAATGAGCCACCCAACAATACTTACTTATGCAAGTGATCAAAGAGGGGCTACTTCATCGATGGGGCTAGATTCAACGTCTTCAATAACATGTTTGGAGTTCTTGATATTGAGGTTTTAATGCTTGGAGTCCTTGACAACAAGGACCTCCTCTAGGTCTATGTCATCCATGTTTGACATAATTGATAGAATCTATGCACTTAGATTTTTGGCCATCTATGCTAAATCCTATAAAGAATAAGTTTTGAGGTGCTCTTGGCTAAGCACCATGTTTCTTTCATTGCAAAGGAGGTAACATAACTCAAACACTCAAAGAGGTGTAACAAACCCAATGGATAAAAAATGCTCTAATACCAAATTGATATGGAACCAAGCAAGCTTAAAACCTTGATTGATTTTCCATTAAACATCAAACATATTTATAGGAATTTACAAACCATGGTTGGGATAAATCCATTGGCCCAAAACCATGAGCAACCCACAAGATAAGATTACATTTAATATGGCATGTCAGACGCCCCTTTTTGTAGGATAAGGCCAGAAGGACAAAACCTTTTTAGAACTCATCAAATTAAATCAAAGCCTACCGAATATTATTAAACCTGATGTTTAATTAATATTTAGTTAATATATAATCCCTATCAACAATCCAAAAAATAGTGTTGATATCCCAACTTTAAACAACCATAACTCCTTCAATACTTATCAATATTTAACATATGACCAATCATTTTTATAGTACTCAAAATGCCTACATGATGGTGTACAAATATTCTAATTATGACTACTAAAAAAATATAGATCCTACAAGATAAAACATTTTTTGAAAAAATAACCTTAGTTTTCCAATTAAAAAAAACACAATCTCCACTTTGCCAAAACCTTTTCTCTAATATCACTTATTACGAAATTTTATTCTCATAAACATAAATCATTCACTAATATGCAAAAATATCAAATCATTCATCCACAAATAATTATCCACAATAACAATCCACACAATGAAACAAAAATAAAGATAGATAATACCCTTATAGGACAGTACCAATAATACTTCTTAGTAAAAAAAAACTCTATAAAATTTCTTAAAATAAAAAAATCACTTAAAAAACAAAATCTTATAAACTACTTCATGAACAAAAATAAATAAATAAAATATTTAATATAAATAATAATAATTACAATGACAATATTGTTTTATGTACCATCTTCTAACCCACACTAAACCCTCGTAAATTAATTTTGTTGACTTTATAATTTAATTAAGTATCCTTTCCTCTACACTCTGATTTTTATAGCTGATTAAGTATCTATTTAAGGTTTTACTCTATTATGATACCCTTACCATAAACATTCTCTTTACTTTCTCGTTTTTAGCTCTTTAATTTTTATAGGTACCTATTTACAATCTAAATTAAATCCTCTGCCTTAATACCCTTAACGTCACCCTGAACATTTTAGATAACCATAATATTAGGGACGTGTCTCAATTAAATCTTCTACTCTGCCTTAATACCCTTACCGTCACCCTGAACATTTTAGGATAACCATAATATTAGGGACGTGCATGGAAAATGTGAAGATTAGGGCGCTTATATAGAAAACCATAAATATTAGACGTGCATGGAAACGGTCTTCCAGGAAAGTAAGAAGAACCGCAATGCCGTTCACGTTTTCGACAGTTTTCTCATCACTCGGCGAAAAGTTAGCCGAATACAACGCTGACCTGGTCTACTGGCCCATTAAACGAAATGTAGAGGCTATGTTGAGTCCTATACAATGGGTAGACAGTTCCGTATATGTTTTTTCTAGACAAAGTCAAGAAAATTAATTTATGAGGTGTTGTGTAAATTAAATTTGCTACTGACAATAGGATGTATTCTCTATATAAATAGATCGAACCTCTCTCGCCAAATGTTTATAATGAGGGTAGTAGGATAGACTGAAGATTCTGTTTTCTCTTGAGAAAGTCAAGAAAATTAATTTATGAGATGTTGTGTAAATTAAATTTGCTACACAATAGGATGTATGTATCAGTACTATGGTATTCTGAATCTGTCTCGCCAAACGTTTATAACGAGGGTAGTAGGATAGACTGAAGATTTGATAAAACTTCATCAGTTATAAAAACCAGAGAGCAGACAGCAGACGGATCTATATTTTTTCCCTTGAGAAAGTCAACAAAATAAATTTATAAAATGTCAAAATGTAAATTAGTTTTTTAGTGGACAATAAAATGTAAGTATTATTATATTCTTAAAGATTAGTTTAGGCGGATTGGTAGTTGTTTTGCTTGTCTGAACAGATATTGATAATCTTAGAAACAGTCTGTTTGCAAAGGTAGTAGTCACGATTCCCCTTCACAAGATGTGAAATAAATTTAATGGAAGTAACACCTATAATTTAAACTCTGAACTAAAACCATTATCTACACATTGTATTATCTAAATTAATAAATACCTCTCCAAAAAATATATAAATACGAGGGCTTGGGCGAATGAAATGCAAACAATTCTATATGTTTTATTTTGTGTTAGTCTATCTGTGCTCTCTTCTATATCCTCTGTTGGTGTCTTCTTTATATTCAGTTGGACATAGTGCCCACAAGTCTATAAAAGCGTCCTAACCTCCATATTTTGTATGCGCGGCCGAGCCTGTACGAGCTGCTGCTGTCCACTGTGGATCTGGGTTTATAAAGTTTGATAACTCTGTTTCTATGGCTTCTATGAGCTTCAAGGTTACCAGACAGCCAGCGATCCTCGTGCCCCCCTCATTGGGAGA
This sequence comes from Wollemia nobilis, assembly GCA_028583015.1. Lineage (NCBI taxonomy): Eukaryota > Viridiplantae > Streptophyta > Pinopsida > Araucariales > Araucariaceae > Wollemia > Wollemia nobilis. The sequence continues at coordinate 911,020 of JAQPPZ010017023.1, read as the reverse complement.
TTTTGTATCTTTCCAACATCGACGATCAGGCGACGCTGAGATTTCATATACCCCATCATTACAAGTTTCATTATAATTTTAATATTAATGTTGACTATACTTCTACACCCCATTTTGGAGGGGTCATCGAAAGTTTAGGAGGATATTTTTAGTGATAATGAAAACCGTAGGATTTATATGGGAATAAATTAGTGTCCTTGAATTTCCTAAGCTAGTTCGATGTTTGAGAGTAAAGGAGATGGTCAATTAAGATTCACTTATTAATTTTTTTCATATTAATTAGATTATAATACCTTTCGAGATTTATATTATTTAGAGCAGAATGCTTAGAGTTGAATAATTGTTAAATCTTCTCCTCAAGACCCACTCCTTTCGGAGATTCTTTATAAAGTATTGCAATTAGTCATGATATTATTAAAGTATCATAGCAATCCTCTAAGCTATGATAAAAAGTATCTTTCCATTCTTATTTGCTTATTTTTGCAAGATTCACAACATATTACTTATGTTGTACATTTAATGCATAAAATTCCTATGAGTAATGTGGTCAGGACATGAACCACCAACACACATTGTATTATCACTCTAATGGATGCAAACACATATTTTATTCATATGAGGTTGGGAATACATCATTTCATCCCTAGGCTATCATGGTTATTTATATACTCATAGATATGAGTAGATTGATGATTGACATGGTCAAGATATTGATGTTCAACCCAACAACAATACACATGGTGAGGAGGGGATGTAGAGATTATACTTCAAGGTTAGTACCAATGAGATAGAGTAACACTGCACCAAAAAATAGCTTTAACGATGCTTATGAACCACTCTTAAATAAACCTCAAACAACCACCATATGAGGGTCTAAGAGGGCGGCTAAATCCGTCCTCTTAGGACTACAAGGACGGTTATGAACCGTTGTCTTAGGACTACGAGGGTTTTTATTAATCACCCTCTTAGGGTTAAGCCTCTTAGGCCTAAGAGGGTAGTTTATACCCACCATCTTAGATACAAAGAGGGCAATTTTAAACCACTCTCTTATCCCTAAGAGGATGATTTATAACTACCCTCTTATGGTCCCACCCTAAAATAATATATGAAGGGGACGATCCATGTTGGAGGGACTAGGAGTTAGGCCAAATAGTTAGGCTCATGAATAAATTGTAGTGATAATGGGTATTTTAATTGTCCTTACCTATAGCCTAGTTGTTGAAATTACCATTGCAGTTCACTATTATGTACAACTTGAACAATAGAAAAATTATAGGTACTGAAATAAACATATGGTAAAGTCAATATGGAAAGGCATTGACTTAATAATTGTGTACTTAAGTGATAGTGATATCAGATTTGTTATACCATCAATTATAAAGAGTCTATGACTCTTTATTTAGCATTCTCTTAGCAGAAACAATTCCATTAGTGCATGTTTTAAGTCCATAATCACATCCCAAGAGTTTACAAACTTTACAAAGCTACTTGATAATTAAGATCTCACATATACTGATAGTTCTTTGAGAATCAATCAATTCATACTAAGTAATAGAAAACAATTATTTTTATGGTCTCATATTGTAAAACACCACCCATGGTGCCTACGACATCAATATATTGATATGAACTCATCCTCCTGATCAAAACTCAAAAGTTGCCAAGAAGACACTATAACATGATTATTACTGAGATATTGCATGTATTGTTAGCTCCTTGTCTTCCTTATCCAATGGTATTTTATTATCATAATCAATAAAATAAGATAGATTGAGAGTAAATCATTATGACAGTGATGAACATTGTTCTTTATATTAAACCAAAAGGAGGTATTTCAGGTGATTCATACATTTTGTTCAATTGATTTGCTGATATCAAAGAGCAACTATTTGTGGTCTCAAGTTACAAATACCACCCATACAGTGTAAGGATATATATTCTACAAATGCTTATTAGCTTTTTAAATTAAACATCATTCCTTTTATATTTTTTAAATAAATGTATATTGAGAAAATTCAAAATTTACAGATCATATGCCCTAAAGAACACCCCCATGATTTAGTATTTTTTTACCCACATATTGTCATAAAAACTTACCATTAATTTCCATTTTAATCATCTCAATCACTTGTCCTAAGCTTTTAAGTATATATATCTTTTCCTAGTAGTATGAAACAACTTAGTGTTGATGTTGCCTTAACTTCAAGAAATTTTTATAGAACAACGCTACAAGAGTATTATTAAATTGAGGTCCATCATGATGTGGTGTTGCATGAAGGTGAGACACTTACCATAATAATCACCAAGGTTCAAAATGTGACAAGCATTCCCCTATGTTCAATTGGTTATCCAACTAATATAGTCAGGTATATGTGGTAAAAAAGTTGACATTTCCATGATTTTAAGATCCTATGGATGTATAAAGATATGGATGATTTATTAACTAGGAGTGATAGTGAAAATATATAGTAGCCCATCCTCATGGACATTAAATTTTACAATTAAGAAACTAAACAAAAATGATCATTCAATAAAAATATTCATAAAGTTTATATATATGTATATATTAAAATATTAGGGAAGGCCATTGTGGGAATGAAAAGTATGAATAGATTACCTCTAAGGAGCATTCTTGTCCTCATATGGTATTGTATCTCATGTTTGGCCTTTACTTCCTCCCTATTCCTCTTTGCATCCTTTCCTTTTTTCTTATATACATAATTGTATTCCATTGGTACAACTCTTCCTAGAGTTTCATCAGTTGGATAGTTCTACTGTGAGAGCTTTTTGATGGTTTTGCTAGTGTTTCCTACATATTTGGTTATTTATGTAGTGTTATTAGTAGAACATGGCATGAATTATCCTCCAAGTGTTGATATAACATCATCCTCCAGGTGTTGAGCTGAGATATTCCTCAGTTGAAGAGGAATTTTGAGGTTTTTTGAAACCAGATTGTTGAATGCTCCTTCTTCAACCACTTGTCCTTGTCAGGTTTATAAACTCATACATGAAGTACAAACTGGAGTTTGAGGTGAAATTCCATTACACATGTACTAAGTAGTACCTCAATAATTTCAATATTATAACCATAAGTTTGCAGGACCTGCTTATGGACATATACTTGTAAAACCTAAAAATATGAAGACTATTATGAAGGGAATGTGAACTAGTCATGTGAAACAAAAACCTACATTGAAAAAACACAATTTACATGATATAAGTACTTTGTAGTCCAGTTTGACTACATAAAAATTGGACTTACCAAAAGAGTGAAGAAGATTACTATGTCCAAAAGTTTCTAAGAATTGAAATTGATGCTAGTATTGTGATGATTTTGTATTTATAGCTTGTGCTAGAAAATAAAATAATTTTCTATTGCAAATATGAATAAAGAGTCATAGGTTATATTCCTTCGACCTCCACTTGGTTGTATTCAAACTTCAAACTTCAATATTTTACATGTAAAAAAATTATAATGTAGAAAAATTTAATAGTTTATTCTCTTTTTCAATTAATAGAATAGCTGACATAATTTCCACATAATTGGCTAATAGCTAAAAATATAAAATTAAAAAAATAATGATAATTCTAGGAAATGTTCTACATTATTATTACCAAAAAAAATATCTTAAAAATGTAAACATAACTATAAAAAACAATAATTGTTCATCAAAATTTGGACCGTTTACTTACATTAAATTTCCCACTTCTTCTACAAGGAAAACCATGTCCATCACCTCATATGAAGGATAGTCAGTTAAAAATTTATGGGAACATATAAAATGAATGAAAGTTATTGACACCAATTGCCATATCTTCTCTTCCATATTCTTTTTCTTATTCAAACCCTTTATTTCCTTCACATCCTACCAAATAATAATGACAAGAATGTAGTCAGTTGTTATATTCAATTTATACCTAATGAGGCTACCATAAATTTGTGTAATACCTTTTCACTTGACTAGTGTATAGGATATGATGTGGAAAATACTCCAAGTGTTGATCTGAGATCTTCCCAGGTTGAAGAGGAATTTTGAAGTTTTTTAAAACTAGATTATTGAATTCTCCTTCTTCAACGACTTATCCTTTTCATGTGTGTAAATGCATACATGAAGTACAAACTAGAGTGTGAGGTGAAATTCCATTACACATATAATGAGTGCTACCTCAAAAATTTTAAGATTGTAACCATAAGTTTATAGGACCTGCTTATGGACGTATACTTGTAAAACCTAAAAATATAAAGACTATTATGAAGGGAATGTGAACTAGTCGTGTGGAACAAGAACCTATATTGAACAAATATAATTTTACATGATACATACTTTGTAGTCAAGTTTGACTACATCAAAATGGGACTTAGAAAAAGAGTGGATAAGATTACTGTGTCCAAAATTTACTAAGAATTGAAATTGATGTCGATGTTGTGATGATTTTGTATTTATGGCTTGTGCTAGCAAACAAAATGATTGTCTATTGCAAAATTGAATAAACATTTTGATAGAAGAATTTACTATTTTATTGTATTTTTTAATTAGTAGAATAGCTAACAATATTTTTTGCATAATTGTATAGCAACCAAAGACAATAAATTAACAAAATCATGATAATTCCAGGTAATGTTCAATAACTTAGGATATTTTTATGATGTACCTTGGACCATTGTTTAATTTCTCTACATCAATTAGCATTATCATAAAATGCTTCAATGCAAAAGTTAAATCCACAACAATTTATAGACTCTTTTGACCATCATAAGTAGGCAGTCTCTTACCCAAAAGGGTCTCTCTATAAATGGAACATAGACATCAGTTCTTCAAAAATTAAAAAAACAATACATGCAACAAAGTATCCTGTTACAGGATAGAAGTAGCCTAACAAACATCAGTTTCTCAAGCCTTTGATTCCCATGAGCCATAGTAGTAGTACTAGGTCCTGATATATGGTCTGCAAGCAGTCCTAAATAAGCAATAAGCAATCGATGTTCATGTCACCTCAAAGTATATTGACTAGTAGATAGAAAAATAACAAATTCCTGCAATTGGAAAAAATATAAAGGAGATGATCCATGTTGGAAGGACTAGAAGTTAGACAAAAAATAACATAATTTATAATTATACCACAAACGAGAACATATTAACAAGTTCATAGGCAAGTTTATCAAAAACATAAAAGATAAAAAATATATCCTTACAAGGTTTGTTCAATCCATCTAAAATAGAATGCGATAATTTCTTCTTATGCAAATGCAAAAACAAGTCAAATTTCTTCAAGCTTAAAAACAAATAGCTTAAAATTCTGAAATTATTTGCAAAATTTAATTCTTCTTGCTTCTCATCATTCCATCACCTTGTATGTACAAGCAAATAAATTTCCATGTCACAAGGCATCCTTATAAAATACTCTCCAATACTAATACCTTGTAGCGGGGACATAATGTATTAATAATGAAATAAATATGAAGTTCCAATTAAAATTTAAGAATATGTAATAGAATGATCATGAAAATTAGTATCATATATCAAGACTAGGTAGGATTTACTCACAATATAACCGTATTTTACTTGCAGTGATCAATAGAACACGAGGGCTATTAATGAGTCACTCATAAAGACAAATATCAACAACTAAAAGAGGCAACATAAAATATAGATAAGTGATTTTATCCATAAATAGAATATAAACCTTTTAAAAATAGAAGAATAAAACACTGATAAATAACTACATAAACCAAAATCAACTATAAAAATATTAAGTTCAATGCAAGCTTAAATGGACAACTCAAACCCTCCATATAATGGGAAGATGTTTAAACACCCCTATCTTCCCCAACCATCAAATATGAGATGACAGGGTATCCTGATACTTGTATTAGATACATACATATTCATCTATACAAATCAAGTATTGTCGCTAATAATTAAGGACTAGGACTAAGAGTCAAATATGAAACATGAATTTTATAAATAATACACACTTAACACAACTTTATCAAATTACCAAATTACCTTCTTGTATTTGAATGGCAACCTCATACTTACGATACCTACTCGCCTCACTCCTAGCTTGGTTGTCTATTAATTATCAACTACAATTTTCTAAAAATAGAACATAAAATATAGAGTAGAAGTGATTTTATCCATAAATAGAATATAAAAACCTTTAAAAAATGGAGAATAAAACACTAATAAACAACTACATAAACTAAAATCAACTACAAAAACACTCAGTTCAATGCAATCTTAAAAATAAAATAATAGTTATGCAGATAGACCACTAACATAGAAGTAATTGGAGAGAAGGCAATCTCTTTTGTAATCATTGATGTCAGATGTTAATTCAAAGCATCATACAATATTGGTAAAACATGGCATAATTTATTTGTAAATAATATCTACTATAGGAAAGGAAATGAAGGAGCCCTCAACATCCTTCATTGTGGTAATTTCATCATTCTTCTATACAATATTGTTTCCTCTTTATGGGCGATGTGCACATTGACTTTGCAAAAATATTATTCCAAATTTTTACCATGTATAAGGTATTTAGGATTAGTATTGATCACCGTGACTTCAGCCAGTATGTTATCATTATGGATTTGATTCAAGTAGCATTCCCTTCTCTCAGTTTGAGTGATTGGTGTTGTTTTCAATTCCTACATGTAAAATTAACAACTTAGATAAATTCACTGCATAACATACAATACAAACTAGGTCAACCATTAATAGTTGTACCATTAAGACAAAATAATTCATTCAGGCAAGTGAATATAAGTTCTGTATTAAGGCAATGGATGAGGAATTATATCAGATAGAGAAAAGCGAGACTTGGGAACTTGTTCCATGACCAAAAGATAAAAATATGATTAGCACTAAATGGGTTTTTAGAAATAAGTTAAATGAAGATTTTCAGGTGGTCAAAAATAAAGTAATATTAGTATGCAAAGGTTATGCACAGGTAGAGGGAATTGACTTTGATGAGACATTTGCTCCAGTTACACGACTTGAAGCAATCATAATGTTCTTGGTTTTTTTAAGCTTAAAAAAAATCAAAGTATATCAGATGGATGATAAATAAGCCTTTCTAAATGGTGTTCTAGAAGAAGAGATTTACATTGAGAAGCCATAAGGTTTTAATTTGAATAGTAAACCATATTATGTATACAGACTGAAGAAAGCACTTTATGGACTAAAGAAAGCTCCTAGAGCTTGGTAAAAAGGAACAGTGTTTCTTTTTACCATAGGAACAAGGTTTCAGAAAAGGAATAGTGAATAGTAACTTATACATTAAAAATGAAGGGAATGACTTACTAATTGAGGTTTTTTATGTTGATGATATCATTTTTGAAGGAAACAATGATAAGATGTGTCAAAAATTTACAAAGAGCATGCAGAATGAATTTGATATGTCTATGCTTGGTGAGTTGTCCTTCTTTCTTGGACTTTAGATTTCACATTCAAATAAAGGGATTTTTATTTCACAAACCAAGTATATAAAATAGATGCTAAAGAAATTCAAGTTAGAATATTGCAATCTAGTAAGTAATCCCATGGTTACATGATGTAAGTTAATATGATGAATCTCTAGAGGTAAATCAGAAATTATACAGATCTATGATTGACAACTTACTATATGTCACAAATACAAGACCAGATATCATGCAGGTAGTGGGATTAGTGGTAAGGTTTCAAGTAGCACCCAAGGAAACACATGTAGCAGATATAAAGAGGATTCCCAAGTATCTAAAAGGGACTATGGATTTTGGGTTCTAGTATCCCAAAAGTGACAGTTTCACTCTCATAGCTTATACAGATGTAGATTGGGCTGGCAGTATTGATGACAAAAAAAGCTTAAGTGGAGGAGCATTATTTCTTGGAGATTATTTGGTCTATTGAAGAAGAAAGAAACATGTATCAATATCCCTATCTACAAAACAGGTAGAGTATATTGCAGTAGTTTCCAGTTGTACATAGGTATTATGGATGAATCGAACTCTAGAGGATTTCAAGATAAAACATGATCATCCTATTCCCATATTGTGTGATAATACAAGTGCTATAAATATTTCAAATAATCCAGTTATGCACTCTAGGACAAGCATATTTCAATCAAGTATTACTTTATTAGAGAACAAGAGACAAACAAGCAAGTCAGGTTGGAATATGTTACTACAAAGGAGCAGATTGTAGATATTTTCACTAAGCCACTTCCGAAAGAGACTTTTGAGTACCTACGAGAAAATTTAGGAGTAGTTATACTCCCACTCCAGAATTAACCACCTCAAAATGAGGTGAGTGAGGGGCTAAGCTAAGAGTCTCATTCTTAGTCTCGAGCCCCAAAGGTGACCCTTTTACATTGATGACAAAGGGGGAGATATTTGAGTTAGGGAGAGAGCATTCAATCAGGGGGAGTAGTTTCTCAAGGAAAGCAACTTTTGAAAAAGAAAAAGGAATGGTAAAAATAAAGGGGTTGGCATCAATAACAAAGGGGGAGATTGTTGAAAATTTTGAGTAGTTTTGTTGTCATTGATGTCAAAGGAATATTGGTTTAATATCGTCATCATTAAGGACATAAAGTGGTTTTTCAAAATCAATAAGGTCTTGGAAAGGAATAGGAAATAATATTTATTTTTAATATTATATGCATAAAAAGGTCCCAAAGGATGAAAACCTGAGAAAGGAAAAAAAGTTTGAATTAAATAATAATATTTTATTATTATAATATTTCAGGCCAAATAACAAGGTGAAGAAAATGAAGTCCAAATTGAAAATACCCATGAGCAATTTTCAAAGGTTTAATTTAAATTAAAAATTTTATTTAAATTAATTAAAGAAGGCAAAGGTTTTTAAATTTAATATTTAAAAAATAAATTCGAATTTTTAAATTCAAAAAAAGGGTCGATGTGAGAAATCAAAAGAGGAATGAGTATTTATATAGGAAATGATTTCTATTTCCTAAGTTCTTCATCACACCTTTGAATGCGAAAAGAATTATTGAGTGTTGTGTCTAAGAGGAAGGCAAATTAAAATTTTATTAGAGTTTGGAGGGAAATGAAACAACAAATATTCCATAGTGGTTTGGCATCCCACTTATGGTGGTAGTATAGACGGTAGTTGGTAGAGTGTTAATGTTTACGAGGAGGAGATCACAGTTCGATCCATGCGATTGATATTTTGGAGGAAATATCCTTTCATCTTTTTTATTTGTCATTTTTATGAGGTGACAAGTTTTGTAGGATAGAGTGCACATTGTGTTTCATGTGGGCACGCAGCCCACTTGGTGGTCTAGCTTGGAGCTAGGGCATTGGGATTGAAAAGGTCACGTGGTTGAATCCTCCAAAGTTAGTTTTTTGTGGGTATAAAAAAATAAATGGTATACCATTTGATTTTGTTTTTCCAAGGTGTTGAAAATTAAATTCTTTGATATTATCGTGGATGTTAAGATCTTAGGGGAGTTATAAGGTAAAGAAAAATTAAAATATTTTATTTTTATTTTTGGTGATTGAAATTTATAAGGTGTGGAGATTATAATGTGTGTAAGGGAGTTTGCTATTGATGTTCTTTTAATGAAATTATTGAGTTGAATAGTGTAAGTTTGGAGATTATAAGGTATGAATGGAAAATTATTAAGTGTTATGTTATGGTGAAATTAATGAGTTAAATATTGTGAGTTTGGAGATTATAAGGTGTACAAAAGGATTTGTTATTTTGTATGAAAAATAATATTTGAGAAAATTGTTTTGTGGATATCTTGAGAGAGGTTGTAGTAACCTAACCCTAGTGTTGGTAAAGAAAAATTGAATTGTGGTTAAGATAGGTTTTGAAGACATATCTCAATCGAAATAAAAGGTATGGGTACATCTTCTTTTATGACTAAAATATTGTTGGATTGGATGTTGTAAATGCAAATTTGGAGTGAAAATTATTTTTTGATAAGCATTGTTGAGTTTGGTATTGAGATATCCAATATTGATTGATGAAAGTTTTTCTGGAATAAATCTTGATGATATAAACTTTGTTTGATAAGCATTGTTGGAAATATTGAGTGAGATTTCATGTGCATGATTAGGATTTGTGAAATATCATGAGTATCATTTTTATGTGAGGTTTATTTTATAAGCATTGTTGAATGAATATCATTGAGTGTTTGATTGAGTTGAGTTGAGTAAGATTTCATGGAAGCTTACAAATACAAAATTAAGGTAAGTCTTGGTAAAGACTTGTTGAGAATATTGAACAAGTTCTAGTGAGGACTTGTTGAGATGATTTGAGGTAATTATTTAAGAAGACTTGCGAGCAGAATTGATTGATTGATTTTTTCAAACTTTGAGTTAATATTTGGGGCAAATATAGTAGAGTTGATTTGTTATTGAGTCAATATTTGTGTTAAAGCTTCAGGATATATTTGAGGATATATTTGAGAAAATATTTGAGGACATAGGTTGGTGCAGATTTGAGGATAGGTCTATGACAGACTAGAGACAAATATTGAAAAAATCTATGCTAGATTGAAGTATAGTGTTTAGTACAGATATAATAAGAGCAGGCTTTAGAGGTGATAGAGTATAGAGGAACACAATATCCAGTGGATAGATCTCCATTATCCAGGGCAATAAACACATGTCTTCTATGTGAGTACAAGAGTCTTCAGTGGATAGATTTCGATAAGTCAGTGTAGTGGAGGCAGTAGTTCTTCTAGAAGATCACCAACCATAGTAGAGGAGAAGGAGTTCTCCTATGGATAGAGTTCCACAAACTTGATCAGGGGATTGGTGTCTCCTTTGGATAGAGGTCCATAAACATTGTAATAGAGAAAGGATTCCCAAGAGAATTTATTTGAGAAAAATTTATAAGGAATATTTTCTCCATGGAGTAGCCCACATTGGGTGAACCACATTAAATAATTTATCTCATATGTGTGATACTTTGTGTAATTTTTACTGCTTTAATATTGCTGATGTTATCATATGGGTTGAAAAGCAAAAAGTTTTATCTTATAATGTTCAACCCCTCTCTCATTATAAGCACATGTTCTTCAACTGGTATTAGAGTGGGTTTCTTTGTGAAAAGACTAACAACTTAGAGGAATATCCATCAGAAACACACATGAATTTAAAGAGTGAAGAAGAGATCATGTTTGACATAAAAGAGGAATTATGTGTTGCTCTCATGAACCTTGAAAAGGTTAGAAATAAAAACTCAAGTTTGAAGGATCAAATTCAAGAAGATGAAGAAGAAAGGATATAACTTCTATAGAGTCTCACAGAACTCAAGATAAATATAGAAGCAAAAAAAATTGAATAGGATATGATAGATCTATTAAGAGCAAGAGAAACATAATATGAAATATTAGAAGCATAAATTATTTATCTAAGGAATGAAGTTCAAAATACCAAGGTACTACCAGATATAAATTTTGAGAAGTAGAAAGAGGAGTCAAGCCTTCAATAAGTAGAAACTTCAAACAAAGATAAGCAAGTAAAGTATACTCCAGAAGGAAAAGACATCAGGAAGGAAGAAAGCAAAGAAGGACCATGGATGGGAGTTAATTACAAAAAGAGAAATGCTCAACCACAATCTCAAGGGAATCCAAACAGGTTACATAATTTCTTCCATGTCTATTACTTTTCTTGTAATAAATATGATCATAGATCTATACACTACACTGGTTATATGAAAAATGATGTCAATATAAATTTCAACTCTTGTGCGCCTCTTATGAATAATGATATCAAATGTTACAAATGCAATAATTTTGGGCACAAAGCTAGATGGTGCAAAATGGTACTTCCTGAGTCTAGTAAAAAGAATACAACTTCAACAACTAGGAAAGAGAAAAAATGAAATGAAAAGGCTAGATCAATGTTAGTTCAAATGGGTAGTTCACTGTTAAATCAGCTTACAAGCTTCTACTTGATGATGAGGATTTTTTCCTCCAAAAGGACTTAGTTTAGATAAAAAAATTAATTCCAAAAAATTTTAGTTTTTTCATGGCTGGTTATCCAAGGAATAATTCTAAACATTGATAATATGATGCGTAAAGGTATTTGTATCACTAATTGATGTTATCTATGCAGGGCTAATTGGGAGACCATTTATAACATTTTCCTTAAGTGCCCTTTTTCCTTGACTGTCCTAAGTGGGGTTTTTAAAGCCTTCAATATTTCTTGGGTTAAACCAATCACTGTACTTGATTTGTTTGTCCAGTGGCCTTGCCCCTTTTTAATCCAAAGACTTAGATACATGTGGAAAATTTGTCTCAATCACTATATTTGGCAGGTGTGGTTAGAAAGGAACCATAGAGTCTTTAATGAGTCTATACATGATCATAAAACTATCATTGCCAGGATCCTATCCTTTGCTAATGAGAATGTGAACCTTATCCCTTTTGATAGCCATAAACCTCATCTACAGGAGACCACGATTGCTCAATATTTAATCTTAAGCTTGTTAGATGAGTTTGTTCCTAGGGTATTCAACCCCAGAGCCAATGTTAAGTGGTTCCCACATCCTATAGTTTGGTTTAAGCTTAATTTTGATGAAGTGGATAAGGACGATCTTGGTAGAGTAGGAGTTGGTGGCATTGTGCAAGATCATAATGGGAATATGATGCTTGTATTTTCTAAATATTTGGGAATTAGGACGAACAATGAAGCTGAAGCTAGAGCTATGTGGAGAGGCCTTCAAATAAATAAAGACTTTGAAGGTAATTTTATTGTATAAGGAGACTCTATGCATGTTATAAATCTCCTCAATGATTGGAAAACACCTCCTTGGAGAATTAAAATAATTTTTTAAGAGGCTAGGATCCTTTTCTAGAGAAGACGGGACATAAAATCCCAACATGTCTTTCGAAAAGCTAACAAAATTGCTAAGAAGATGGCCAATTTGGGTGTCTATGGTGATGAACTTTTCAAATGGGAACATAGTGTCCTGAGTGAAGTAGAGGAGCTTATTCAACAAGAATTCCAAGAATGATAGCCAAATTTGCTAATAGGGAAGGAACTATAAGTTCGAAGGCTAGGAGTATTCTCGTCTCTTTTTGAAATGGACTCACAATAAAAATTATTGGAGCTATTAGCCTTCGTGGATGTTGCTTGGAAATACCACAAAGACTAATGGGAATAGTAACATGTCAGATAACATGGATCCTAGTCGTCTTAGTAATTTGAGGTTGGTTGATAATCACAAGGTATGAAAGAAACAAAAATATAAGACTTCAAACCAGATCCACGTGGACCACCAAATAGCCACCACCATAAATCTAAAATTGAAGAATAATAACACCATATGAGAGAAAGGCAAGTAGAAGAATAATAACACCATATCAACAAGCAAATGTTTCATTGCTATCTAAAATTGAACCAAAAGACTTTGTTCATCCAAGTGAAGATAAGTTTTGGATCAAGGTAATGGATGAGGAATTAGATCATATAGAGAAAAACAAGACTTGGGAACTTGTTCCATGACCAAAAGATAAAAATATGATTGGCTCTAAATGAGTTTTTAGAAACAAGTTAAATGAATATGGTCAGGTGGTAAAAAATAAAGTAATATTAGTGTGCAAAGGTTATGCATAGGAAGAGGAAATTAACTTTGATGATACATTTTCTCCAATTGCATGACTTGAAGCTATCAAAATTTTCTTGGCCTTTTTAAGCTTTAAAAAATTCAAAGTATATCATATGGATGTTAAATCAACCTTTCTAAATGGTGTTCTAGAAGAAGAGGTTTACATTGAGCAACCATAAGGTTTCAATTTGATTGATAAACTAGATTATGTATGCAGATTGAAGAAATCACTTTATGGACTAAAGCAAGATCCTAGAGCTTGGTATTCAAGATTGGATAAGTACCTACAGAAACAAGATTTCATGAAAGGAATAGTGGACAGTAACTTATACATAAAAAATGAAAGTAATGACTTACTAATTATGGTTTTTTATGTTGATGATATCATTTTTGAAGGAAACATTGATAAGATATGTCAAAAATTTACAAAGAGCATGCAAAATGAATTTGAGATGTCTATGCTTGGTGATTTGCCTTTCTTTCTTGGAATTTAGATTTCATAATCAAAGAAATGGGTGTTTCTTTCACAAACTAAGTATATAAAAGAGATGCTAAAGAAAATCATGTTAGAATATTACAAGCCAGTAAGTACTCCCATGGTTACAATATGTAAGTAAATTCAAGATGATAAATCTCTAGAGATAAATAAAAAATTATACAAATCTATGATTGGTATCTTATTGTATGTCATAGCTACAAGACAAGATATCATGCAGAAAATGGGATTAGTGATAAGGTTTCAAGAAACACCCAAGAAAACACGTGTAGTAGTTGTAAAGAGGATTCTCAGGTATCTAAAAGGGACTATGGACTTTGGGCTCTGGTATCCCAAAAGTGATAGTTTCATTGTCATAGCTTATACAGATTCAGATTGGGCTGGCATCATTGATGATAGAAAAAACATAAGTGTAGGAGCATTATTTATTGGAGACTATTTGGTCTCTTGGATAAGTAAGAAACAAACATCAGTATCCTTATCTACAACAGATATAGAGTATATTGCAGTAGTTTCCAGATGTACATAGGTATTATGGATGAATCAAACTCTAGAGGATTTCAAGATAAGACATTATCATCCTATTACCATATTGTGTGATAATACAAGTGCTATAAATATCTCAAAGAATCTAGTGATGCACTTTAGGAAAAAACACATTCTGATCAAGTATCACTTTCTGAGAGAACAAGAGACAAACAAGCAATTCAAGTTGGAATATGTTACTACAAAGGAGCATATTGTAGATATTTTCACTAAGCCACTTCTAAAATAGAATTTTGAGTACCTGTGAGAAAATTTGGGAGTAGTTATACTCCCACTCCAGAATTAACCACCTCAAAAGGATGTGAGGGATGGGCTAAGCTAAGAGTCTCATTCTTAGCCCTGAGCACCAAAGGTGACCCTTTTACATTCATGAAAAAGGGGGAGAGATTTGAGTTAGGGAGGGAGCATTCAATCAAGGGGAGTAGTTTCTCAAGGAAAGCAGATTTTGAAAAAAAAAAGGAATGGTAAAAGTAAAGGGGTTGCCATCAATGAAAAATGGGGAGATTGTTGAAAATTTTGAGTAGTTTTGTTGTCATTGATGTCAAAGGAATATTGGTTTAATGTCGTCATCATTAAGGACATCAAATGGTTTTTCCAAAAGCAAGAAGGTCTTGGAAAGGAATAGGATATAATATTTATTTTTAATATTATCCACCTAAAAAGGGCCCAAAGGATGAAAACCCGAGAAAGGAAAACCAAGTTTGAATTAAATAATAATATTTTATTATTATAATATTTCGGGCCAAATAACAAGGTGAAGAAAAACGAAGTCCAATTTGAAAATACCCATGAGCAATTTTCAAAGGTTTAATTTAAATTAAAATATTTTAATCTGATTAAAATTTTAATTTAAATTAGTGGAGTCAAAATATTTTAAATTTAATATTTAAAAATTAAATTCGAATTTTTAAATTCAAAAAAAGGGTTGACGTGAGAAATCAAAAGAGGAATGAGTATTTATATAGGAAATTATTTCTATTTCGTAAGTTCTTCATCACACCTTTGAATGCAAAAATAACTATCGAGTGGTATGTCTATGAGGAAGGCAAAGTGAAATTTAAGAGATTTTGGAGGGAATCGAAACAACAAAGGCTGCATAGTGGTTTGGCATCCCACGAATGATGGTAGCACATACAATAGTTAGGAGAGTGTTAAGGTTTATGAGGAGGATATTGTGGTTCAATCCATGTGATCGACATTTTGGAGGAAAAATCCTTTCATCTGTTTTGTTTGGCATTTTTGTGAGGTGACAAGTTTTGTGGGACATCATGCACATTGTGTTTCATGTGGGCGCACAACCCACTTGGTGGTCTAGCTTGGAGCTAGGGCATTGGGAGTGCAAAGGTCACATGGTCGAATCCACCAAAGTTATTTTTTTGTGGGCAGAACAAAATAAAAGGTATGCCATTCAATTTTGTTTTTCCAAGGTGTTGAAAATTAAATGCTTTGAGATTATCGTGGATGTTAAGTGCTTAGGGGAGTTATAAGGTAAATAAAAATTAAAATATTTTATTTTGATTTTTGGTGATTGAAATTTATAAGGTGTGGAGATTATAAGGTGTATAAGGGAGTTTGCTATGCATGTTGTTTTAATGAAATTGTTGAGTTAAATAGTGTGAGTTTAGATATTGTAAGTTACACATGGAAAATTATTAAGTGTTGTGTTATGGTGAAATTATTGAGTTGAATATTGTAAGTTTGGTGACTACAAGGTGTACAAAAGGATTTGTTATTTTTTATGAAAAGAATATTTGAGAAAATTATTTTATGGATATCTTGAGAGAGGTTGTGGTAACCCAACCCTAGTGTTGGTAAATAAAAATTGGATTGTGGTTAAGACAGGTTTTGAAGACATATCTCCAGTAAAACAAAAGGTATGGGTACATCTTCCTTGTGAGTAAAATATTTTTGGATTAGATGTTTTAAATGCAAAATTGGAGTGAAAAATATTTTTTGATAAAAATTGTTGAGTTTGGTATTGAGATATCCAATATTGATTGATGAAGGTTTTTCTAGAATAAAGGTTGATGATAGAAACCTTGTTTGATAAGCATTTTTAGAAATATTGAGTGAGCCTTCATATGTATGATTAGGATTTGTTAAAGATCATGAGTATCATTGTTATGTGAGGTTTGTTTGATAAGCATTATTGAATGAAATTTCATTGAGTGTTTGATTGAGTTGAGTTGAGTAAGCTTTTGTGGAAGCTTACAATGCAAAATTGAGGTAAGTCTTGGTGAAGACTTGTTGAGAAGATTGAACAAGTTGTAGTGAGGACTTGTTGAGTATATTTGAGGAAAGTATTTGAGAATATTTGTGAGAAGAATTGATTGATTTATTTGTTCAAACCTTGAGTTACAGTTTGGGCTAGATCTAGTAGAGTTGATTTGTAATTGAGTCAAAATTTGTGTTAAGGCTTGAGTATAGATTTGAGGACATATTTAAGAATAAATTTGAGGATAGAGGTTGGTGCATATTTGAGGACAAGTTTATTCCAGATAAAATAAATATTTAGTAAATTTGTGCTAGACCGAAGGACAATGTTCATTACAGATCTGATATAGAGAACAAAACAAAGTAAGAGCAAGATTTATAGGTGACAGAGTATAGAGGACAATAGTCTCTAGTGGATAGAGGTCCATTAGCCAAGGTAGTGAAGGTAGGTCTTTTGTGTGAGGGCAGGAGTATCCAATGGATATATTTCCATAAGTCAGTGTAGTGGAGGCAATAGTTCTTCTAGAAGATCACCAATGAGAGTAGAGGAGAAGGAGTTCTCCTATGGATAGAGTTCCACAAACTTGATCAGGGAATTGGTGTCTCCTTTGCACATAGGTCCATAAACATTGTAATAGGAAAATGATTCCAAAGAGAATTTATTTGAGAAAATTTTACAAGGAATATTTTATCTGTGGAGTAGCCCACATTGGGTGAACCACGTTAAATCATGTCTCTCATGTGTGTGATGCTTTGTATAATGTTTACTACTTTAGTATTGTTAATGTTATTATATGGGTTGAAAAGAATTTTTTTTTATCTTATATTGCTCACCGCCCTCATAGTATAAGAACATGTTCTTCAAATCAATCTCCCATAGATTATTGTTTTAAATAAAATATAAGAAATCTCTCATACTTTGGATTAATTTCCTAATTCATCCAAAATTTTCATCCAACTTGGTTATGGAATTAAATTCTCCTATGATCATGAATAAGGGTTCTTAGTCTTTACTTCTCATAAAGGCTTTAATCCCACTCCAAATTTCTAATCTACTTGATTGAGTTGTAGGTCCATAGATATTGATAAGGATGAAATAAATATTTGCAAAGTAGCAAGTGACTAAAGAGGCTATCCAATGCCTAGTTTTATGAATGGTTATATAGGAGATTATAGAAGGATTCCAACAAGTTAGAATTTCCCCTATCACTCCTTTAGAATCTAAAGCATCCCATTCACATCTTTTCCATACTAATTTCATAGTTTTTAAGACTTCTTTTATTATTTTAGTTTGCTGGATACAAAGAATATCAATCTTATTACTTAAACATAGTTCCCTGATACACCTCTATTATAAGGGGTTATTATCACCCGTTATATTCCATGAGATGATAATCATGTCTCATTAGGGGCTATTGGATCTGCTTGCATATTATCAATATCATTTTATTGTTTGATAAAGAGAAGTTAAACCAACTTAGTTTGCGTTCCTTTCTCTATGTTATCTCTTACTTCCTTGGATCTTGCTTGATAATTTGAGGGTTTTCCTTATTTTGCCTTGCATATATCAGGAGTAGGTCTTATTATTCTATTCCTCAATATTATTTCACAATTTTTTTTCATCATATTTATCGTCTCTTGGCTCTACTATAGAAGCTTTTGACTTGTCGTGCTCATTTTTTGGTATTTCTTTATTAATGGTAGAGGTATTAACTTCTAAAATTGCATATTCTTTACTGAATTTTTTCTCTTGAATGGTTCATGGTACTTCAAGAGGATCTTCAAAATATGATCAGACACATTTCTTAGGTTCATTGAGAATGTTATTCCTTAAATTAGGATCATACTGAATAGAGGATTCCTTGTTAATACGTTGAACCTATTGTATTGTGTCCTCTAAGTTTTAATCTACTTTTTCTTCATAGGTTAAAACCTCAAATGTGTTAGTATTTTTTCCAATTATTAGCTTTTGATGCTATATATTTAAGAAAATGCAATCACAAGGACTAAAATGAGCATGTAATATTAAATATATGATAATGACAATATACTAAGTAGGAAAAACTCATAATAAAATTCTACAATAACTTATAAAACTACCATTAATAAAATTTTATGAAAATAGTATCTTCATAAAAAATGTGATCTCAAATTCTCCATGCTTCATACAAGTTCAACATTGTATCTAACTTGTATTCTACTCTACTCTCACTTATGCTTTATTTCCTCTCTATTCTTATCTATACAAGACCTATAAATAATGAGGTGTGTCTCTTGGAATTTCAACTACCTATGACTCTTCATATTCCTATTTTATGACTCATGTACACATGGAATACATGCATGTTTACATCATCAAGTAATTTGCACATTCTAACACTTGTGCATTTATTAAATTGCATAAAGTAAATACTAAAATCATAATCTAAGATAAAATCCTAATCTAAATAAGTAACCATGATGGTACATTAGCATGTACCAAATAAAGTAATATATTCCAACACCCCCATGTATTACATTATTCAATTATTGAAGACTTTAGTCTTCAATGTGGTCTTCAAACTAGTTTTGGAACTTGATATTTTCTTTTCTGCTTTCTTCATTATACTCTTTGTCTGTATCCTGATCAAGTAAATAATTAGTATCTTCATCTTGTTCCTTTAGTTCACTTTGATTTGTATTCAACTTGAAAGTGTTTTATTTCATTTTTATCTTTTATTTTCTATCATGCTTCCTCTTCCTTATTATTTCTTCTTCTTCTTCTTCTTTTCTGCATTTTTACTAGTAATTTATCTTCTTCATGGTGAGTTAGTATATCATCACAATAGTATTGGCTATGATTCAATATTTCATTGCTAGTATATTAATTTTGTTTCATGTTTTTAAATAATTTAAAAACAATTAATATTAGATATATCATCAAACATTCTTTTGATGTAAATATAATTGTTTTTGAGTATTCCACCAAGATTTGAAAAGTACTCCATGAAGATAATTAATTAATGTCATAAAATTTCCTTCTTTTGCTTCCTTGAGAAACAAGCAGAATCTTTACTTTTTACTAGTATACAAATATTTGTATCCATAAAGAGTATCTATTAAGTTTTGTGAATAAAATTTCAATTCATGAAACATTTATTCATTATTGAATGCATTCCTCACTATTTCATCCATGCTTATTCTAGTTTAATCTTTGAAGTGGAATTCCTTATAGCTCCCTAGTATTATGTATTGAGAATAGTTTTGATAGAATCTTTTATCTTTCAAAGCCTTTGAATTTGTCTACCTTATGACTCCCTAGTTTAGAGATCAAACTCAATGAACTCTTTTCAATTCTCAAATTTGTAGGATACCCCAAAAATTCTAATGTTCAATCAATGGTTTTGACAAGGGTTTAATTTTCCAAATCTCTAGGTAGAATTCCTTTTAACTCCTTAGTATTTTGAATATAAAATAAAATTTGATAAGATATTTTCAATTCTTAAGTTTTGTAGAATACTTTGTATCTCCCAAGTGTTTTGAATATACTATGGTCTTGATAAAGTACTTAGCTTTCTTAGTTTTCATTTGAGTTGAATCCCTTTTGTCTCCCTAATGTTTAACTACAAGATAAGCACTTTAATTCTCCTTATAGAAAGATAGAAATAATTTTAATGCACTTTTGATTTTTGATAAGGCTATCCATTTTCAATACCTTTAATTTGGATTCATTATGTCTCATTAATTTGAGTAAGAGACTAATATCAAATGTAATTTTTAACTTTTCAACAATTTTATGTAGTGCTTCAATTTTTAATAGTAAGATTTCTAAATTTTAAAAACCTAAATTGGTGTTGAACTCCTTATAAATCCCTGTTAGCATATTTCATATTTTCTATTATTACATTATTTATAGGCTTCTTATTTAGCTATTCGTTGAGCGGCATCTTGTTGTGATCCGCTTCGTACAGGCTAATTAGAGCCTAAGTTTGTATTATTTAAACTACACCTAATTAATACATTTGATTGCTTGCTCTATCATGGTATCAGAGCCCAGAGCATTTCTTGACTCACAATCATGTTTTTCGAGATCTTATAGGAGACCGACGTAGATGCAAGCACGTTTCTCGAGGCAAGGCTGGACCTGCTCAGGCATGCATCCCGAGGCATCAAAACTAGACCTCCATTTGGAACGAGGGTAGCTGGATGGGCTTGACCAGACACAGATCTTGATATCTGATGACTGCAGTTGATGGGCATGGATCTCAAGGTCGATCCAGACTAGTTCTGACTCGACACATTTCTTGAGGTCAGACCGACACCTGGACTGACGCGTGGCAGCTGATTGGACTCGACCGCCACTTGGACTGATGCGTGGAAGCTGGACTAGACTGGACCGCCATGTGGACTGATATGGCAGCTGATTGGATGTTGGACTGGACCTGACCCCTACTGCATGGTGCGATAAAAGGGGTGTTGTGATTGCCCGAAGGCAATCACGTTTAAAGGGGGGAATATTCCCTTTTATTCCTCCCTCATGCACCCCACAGGAGTAATGTGGGACTAAAGTCCCACATTTTTTTGCTCTCCGCGAGGGTTGCAAGGGATGAAAGGGAAATAATTCCCTTCTCCCTCTCATCGGGCATGCTAGCCCAGCTGGCAGGAGCGCTAGGCTAGCGCCTGTAAGGTCAAGGGTTCAAACACCTTCAAATTGACCCCACTAAGGTATTATTTTATTTTAATTTTTTTGTTAAGTTTTTTCTTTATTAATTTTAGTTTTTTTTAATTAATATATTAATATTCTTTTTTTTTTTTAAATTACTCATATTCTTTAAATTATGATTTAAAAAAAAAAACAAAAGTATTTTTATTATTAATTAGATTATTACTAAAATTATTTAGAAACTTACATTAAATTAAAATATTTTCCAAAGTAAAGGGGGGTGTTTTTTTCTAAAGCACCATTTTTTTCAAAAATTGAAGAAAAAGGGGGGGATGATGAGTACGTTTTTTAAGGAAAATTGGCTTATTGTAAAGGTGCATTTTCAGCAACACCTGACACCTAGTGGTTTATTTCTGTGGGCATTTTTTCTGTTGTATGTTGCATATTTTATTTTTTGCACTATAACATTAAAATTTAAAATCAAATTCACTCCCTAAGTCCCCGAAATAATTAAAACCCATCCGTGCAATTTATTGCACTGCAACATTTGATATTTGTGATACCTCTGGCCAGCACTTACAGGTAAAGTTGTTGTGATTGCGCTACTGTATCCACCGCCTAATATAGCTACCAAAATGATGTCTACGCTTGTTCTCTATAAATCATCGGGGAGAGATAAGTTTGCCATTTTGCATTTTTTTACTCCATCCATTACCCTAATAGTTCTTGTGTTTAGGCGTAAATATTGACAAAATTTTTGAAATCCAAAGTGTTTAGGGGAAGTTACGCCCCACGCATGAGGATTGCATACTTTCTATGGTAGATGCCATCAACAAGACTATTCCATTTTAGTATTGCTTAAGTACCACGTATCGTATGATCTCTAATAATTACCTATAGTTTCCCTCACGTAAGGGCAGGTGATTTTTCTTGATATTTCTAAATACCTATAGTTTCCCTCATGTAAGGGCAGGTATTTTGTACGGTATAATGGCCTAGAAAAAGGTATATCGAAATGGGGACCAATTGGTGTTATAAGGAACCTTCACCATGTCTACAAAATTAATGATTGATTCTCATCAGTTGTTGAAAGGTCCTAATTACACACCATGGAAAAACAAGATGAAGGCAATCCTTGCCATGGATGACTTATGGGATGCTGTATCTGGAGCAACGACAAGACCTTCATCTACTGCTAGTGCTACAGCTCCATCTACTTCTCAAAAATATTGACAAGAAAGACAAAAAAGCAAGTGCTCATTTTTCTTGTTGTGTCTGATGGAGTTCAACCCCATATTGTTGACTGTGAACATAGTAAAGAGGCATGGGATGCCATTAATACTATATATGCGGGAAAGAATGATTCCACTATTCTATTTCTTCAATCTCAATTACACAGTCTAAGCATGAAGCAGGGGGAGATAGTTGAATTCTTTCTTTGTAGAGTGTCTGAATTGAAAGCAAAGTTGAATTCATTGGGAGAACCAGTTGATGACAAGCTCCTTACCTCAATTGTATTGAGAGCTTTACCTGATTCTTATCGGGTGTTGATCACTTCCCTTCAGGTAGCGCAACAAAAATTTACTTTTGTAGAATTGGTTAATATGCTTCAAGAGGACGAGGCACGCCAACTACAACGAGATGTTTCTTCTAACACTGCCCTCTACATTATCAAGAAAGGGCAGAACCAGAAGAAGGGTAATTTTTAGAAGGGAGGGAATTCACGAAATGATTCAAAAGGAAAACAAACTCAACAACCTCAACAAAAAAAGAGATATTGCAATATCTGTGACAAAGAAGGTCATGATACAAATAGATGTTGGCATAAGAATAAAAAATCAAAATAGAAAGGTCAAACAAACCACAAAAGAACAAACAACAAGTGAATGTTACTGTTGAAGAATCTGACACAGATTCTGAGAGAGCCCACAAAGTTCTCATGACTACCATAGTGTCCAAGTAGATGGATCCTATATGGTATGTTGATTCTGGAGCCAGTAAGCACATTACTGGTGACAAATCATGGTTTGAGTCTTTTGAGGATAAAGAGGGCAAACCTATCATTATTGCTGATGATAAAACCTACAAGGTTCAAGGAGGAGGTACTATTTCAGTCACTCTTCCTGATGGCAAGTGTCAGATTGACAAAGTTCTCTATGTTCCAGGATTGGCAAACAATTTGTTGTCAATCACACAAATTTTGGACAAAGATATGGTTGTGAAATTTAGTGTTGAGAGAGGCAAGAAGTGTTGTTCTATTACCAGGAGGGGTAAGAATATTGCAACTACTTCATATAAGCATAGCTTATTTGCCTTAAATACTATCTCTACTCCACATGTAGCCATGACAGTCTCTATAAAGGAGGCAACTTCCCTATGGCACAAGAGTTATGGACATTTGATTTCTAGTTACTTACTTGAGTTAGGTAAGTATAAAATGGTAAAGGGTATTCCTTCCATTTCTACCACTTTACCAGTTTTCTCTGACTGCTTGGCAGGAAAGCAACATAGAGTGCCTTCTGAAAAGAGCTCTACAAGAGCAAAGAAACCTCTAGAGTTGGTTCACACCAATTTGTGTGGTCCCTTCACTCCCAAAAGTTGTGGGGGTAAGAGGTATTTTTAGTTATTCGTGGATGATTACTCATGAAAGATGTGGGTATTCTTTCTTCAACTGAAATTTGAAGCATTTGGTTTTTTTCAGCAATTCAAGAAATTTGTTGAAAAGGAGTCAGGGACTTCTATAAAGACCCTCTGCTTAGATCGATGGGGGGAGTTCACCTCTAAATAATTCTTTGAGTTATTGAAATAAAATGGGATCACATGACAGTTAACTATTTCTTATACTCCTCAGTAAAATGGAGTTGCTGAAAGCAGGAATCATTCCATCATGGAAATGGTTCATTGCATGCTCACTGGAGCTAGTCTTGAGCAACTATATTGGGCAAAAGCTATCACCACAGCAGTATATCTATTGAATAGGGCACCCACAAAGGTTCTACAAGGAATGACTCCACAGGAAGCATGGAGTGGTAGAAAACCCTCCATTTCTCATCTATTCATTTTTGGATGTAAAGCTTTCATGCACATACCAAAAGAGAAAAGGAAGAAGCTCGATGAGAAGACATTGAAGTGTATTCTTATTTGCTATGATGAGCACTCTAATGGTTATAGTTTTATTTATCCCTTGACCAAGAAGATACACATTAGTCGAGATGTAGTTTTTGATGAGGCTTTCACATCAAAAAACACATCAGATGTATACCTAGACCTTGTGGAAACTAAGGTTGATAAAACTCCTTCATCAAAGGTTGGAGGTCCTTCTTCATCTTCTTCAATACCTCAAAGGAAGAATCCAAAGTGGTATACAAATACAATCAAAGACTCTAAGATATCCAATCCACCATATTTTACATTGGATAGGCCTCGTACTCACAGCATGGCTCGACAGGAGAAAGCTGCAACAAAGAATACTGGGGTTGATGATTTGTGCCAATATTTTGAAGAACTTTCTGTAGATCCAACGAGAGATATAGAAGATATGGATATTGATAATGATAAGGTGTTTATGTCTTCAATAGATGATCTTGAACCTACATCAGTGCAAGATGCTCTCGGTGAGCCTTAGTGGAAGGCCGTTATGGATGCAGAGTATAAGTCTTTGATGAAAAACAAAACTTGGAAGCTTGTCGATCTGCCATAACGAAAGAAGCCCATTGGCTACAAATGGGTGTATAAAGTCAAGTAAAAAGTAGATGGTACAATTGATAAGCATAAGGCCCATATTTTTGCAAAGGGCTATGCTCAAAAGGAAGGCATTGACTACGAGGAAACTTTTGCACCTACTGCTTGGATGACCACAATTCAAGTTATTTGTGCTATGGCAGCATAGTTTGGGTGGAAAGTTCACCATATGGATGTCAAAAGTGCTTTTCTAAATGGTGATCTCCAATAAGAAGTCTACATGACTTAGCTAGAAGGATTTGAAGTGGAAGGCCAACAACAAAAAGTTTGCAAATTGGTCAAATCCTTATATGGCCTGAAACAAGCTCCTCGAGCTTGGTATATAAAAATGGACAATCACCTCCTAAAGAATGGATTTAAGAGATGTCCATCAGATGCAAACCTCTATTTCAAGAAACAGGGTTCTGAGATAGTGTTGCTTGTACTCTATGTTGATGATCTGCTCATTACAGGGAGTTTAGAATCTATGATCTCTACTATCAAAAGAGACTTGTGTCAATATTTTGAGATGTCAGATCTCGGACTTCTCCATTATTGTCTTGGTCTGGAAGTCAGCTAGAAGGAGCACTACATCAAAGTGTCTCAAAAAAAATATGCCAAGACATTGTTGGAAAAATATCGCATGACTGATTGCAAGCCAATGGCAACTCCGATGGAGACAGGACTTCAGTTATCGTGATATGATGATTCACCTCAGGTAGATGGTACTCTCTATCGACAGTTGATTGGGAGTCTCATATATCTGACCAATACTAGGGTAGATATCATATTTGTTGTCAACTATCTTTTGAGGTTCATGCAAGAGCCTAAGACCACTAATTGGAAAGTAGCAAAATGTGTTCTTCACTAAGTCCGTGGTACTTTGGAATATGGCCTAGAATACAATAAGAACAACAAATTCTTCTTGCAAGGATACACGGACTCCGACTATGCCAGATCATTTTATGATCGCAAGTCAACTTCAGGATATATTTTTCATCTTAGATCTGATCCTGTCTCTTGGCACAACAAGAAGCAACAGGTGGTTGCTATTTCATCAACAGAGGAAAAATATTGCATCACACATGAAGCTGTGTGCGAAGTGATATGGTTGCGTCACATTCTGACAAGTATGGGTCATCCATCCAAATCTCCAATACACTTGTTTTGCGATGATCAGGGTGTTTTGAACCTAGTTAAGAATCCAATCCATCATGAAAGAACAAAGCACATTGACACTCAATGTCACTTCATTCGAGATGAGTTCCAAGGCACCGAATTCAGCTTCAGTACATTCCTACAGATTCTCAAGTTGTAGATATTTTCACTAAGGCACTTGCACGTGTCAAAATTGAATTGTTTCGTAGCTCTCTTTGTATTGCAAAATGATGTAATCAGGGGAAATTAGTATAGCTAGTAGTTATATTATTACCCAAATAATGTAATAAGGGGGGATGTTAGCATATTTCATATTTTCTATTATTACATTATTGTTAGGCTTATTATTTAGCTATTCATTGAGCGGCATCTTGTTGTGATCCACTTCGTACGGGCTAATTAGAGCCTAAGTTTGTATTATTTAAACTACGCCTGATTAATACATTTGATTGATTGCTATAACACTCCCTAATTAAAAATTTATAAAATATGGATATTTGTAAATTTAATGTTTCAATTTCTATGTAGAATTCCTTATTCCCTCAAATTAAGTTATTTGCAAATATTTCTTATGCTTGAATAAAGTAATTTCAAATGTTTTCCAATTAAATATTTCTTGCTTCAAAAAGGCTTTCAAATATTTCAATAAAGCATCTAAGGTTATAATATATCAATGCAAATCCTTGTACCTCCATTTATTAAATAAATCTCAAGCATAAAATATTAACTAAGTTTAACCTTAACATTAATATTCCTTATTTCTACTTTAATTTTATAAAAATGCAATTTAATTTAAATGTTTTTCATACCTTCTTGATTAATGTGCACTCTGAATGAGGTCTTCTTCTCCTTGACTTCTCTATTATACAACTTTTACTATTATTAAGGTGTAGTCCACTTCACTATCTTCAATGCAATATGACATATTTATTATAACATTCAATGCTCCTCCTTTTAACACCTTCTAAGACATTGACTATCATCATAATTCTCATTGGTTTCACTATCCTTAAACTATATTGTGTGTTGTACTCATTTGCCTTACATTATTATTTCATGAATGACTTGTATGACTTGTCTCTCATACAAAGAAATTGTTTCATTTCCCTTGGGATTACTTTTTGTAATCTAACACTTGGCTAAGTATCTCTTTACTCCTTTTGTGTTCTATCCTTCCAAGTGACACTTCTCTTCTATGTAACCTTTAATATCTTCCTTGGTAACACTTATTTATGTTCTTCTAGGTGGTGGTACCTATCTTCTATGTAATACTTATCTATTCCCTTGCTTGATAACGCTCCTTATTTTCTATATAGTGCTTTCCATTGCTTGATAATGATCCTTTTCTACATAGCACTTTCCCTTGCTTGATAATACTCCTTATTGCTTAGTTAATTTATCTTATCCTTTACACTTGGCACCAAACACTCATAATATTTGTAATAGCAAATGGCATTAGGATTTCTATAAATTGCTCATTGTTTTTGGTATTCCCCAATCCTTTGTAATGTTGTTTGCTTTTGACTTTGGTGGCTTATTTATTTTTGCACTCAGATTATACTATCCAATGGTATAAATTTCATTGAATAACACTTTTTTCTATGTAATTATGTCTTCCTATTTATCCAAATATGGTGTCTTTTCTCCATAATAGTGGTTCCTCCTTCAATATGGTTGTTCTTCCTCTTGATATTGGTGGTTCTTCTATGCTTTGCCACTGTTACATTTAGCTTACATTGTTGGGTCGCTTGGCTTTAATTTTGTATCTTCATTTTTTACTTTCCTTCAAGTGACTATTTGATGGTGCAAGTGCAAAAAACTTTGGATCCTCCAAATGATGCACACTTTCTACATTCTAAAAAAAAATCCTTTATAGCGATACTTCCTCTTAACCTTGGTGGACCCTCATTGAACTTGATGGCTCTTCCTTGAGCAACACTCCTCTTGGTAGCTTCAACCTTTCTTCAACAATGTTTGGGATCCCTTCTTTGTGATTGGTTCGCTTTCACTTTGGTGCACTTTCATTCAAAATTTCTTGGCTCTATGATTGGTGGTTTCTTCTTTGGTGACTCCAATATTTTAATTTGTACCAAAACCTTTACCTTTTGGATAGTATATTGTATTCAATTTTTGCTATATAATATTGGATTTTTGACTATAAAAAAATAGTGAGGAGTTGATATTTTATATTTTCTAACTTCTCCTTTATTTTTTGTAGGTTTCAATCCCTTGTAAATGCTATTTTCTCTGATATTTTAATATTTAAACTTGAGACCTTTCCTTTTGCTACTTTAAAACTCACATATGGTGTCTCAAAAAACTTAAATAATACTTGGATAAAAAATTTAATAACACCAATTTTCAAACCTTATTTTGGCCTCCTTTATAGAAATATTTCTTGGTGATTTGGTTAAGCTATTTTTTGCCCAAAATTTGTAAATTTTGTAGCTATACTTTCTACTTAATTATTGCCTTGAACTTGTCAATTTTGCAGCTCTAATTGCTGCCCAAATTTTTGCTTTTTAGACATTAATTTGCATGTCCAAAAATCTAATTTTTGTGGCTCCAATTCTCCTCCAAATTTTTTCTCTCAAACTCTAAAATTTATAGCTATTAGTGCTGACCAAAATGTTTTCCTCTTGTTGTCCTAAACTCTGTAATTTTCATATTCTAATGCAAATAATTCCTCCTTCATTTTGTTTTCCTTAACTCTCTTGAATTTTCTAGGAAATTCCTCTTTCAATTTGCTATTCAAAGCACTTCAAAATATGCCCATTTCTTCTCCAAAAATACAACTTTATGTCACCTTCAATTTGTTGTCTATGACTCTTAAATTTATATTGTAAAAACCAACACTCTTCTCCTTCATTGATCAACCTTCAAATATTTTATGGTTGTCCTCAAATTTCTCAAATTGGTGGCCTCTTCTACCTTCTTTCTCCTCCTTGGTTCTTATCAAATTCTAACTTAAAATTTGGCCTATTTAGTTGGCCTCTTTCTCAAGAATCTGAATGTCTTGAGGTATTCAAATATCCTTTCCAAAATTTGGTAAATTTATTACCAAATGCTTCTTCCTTTTGGACTTGTTGTCAAATGGTGACAATAATCCCAAATTCTTCTTATTAGGAGCTTATTCTTGCCTGCAATATATTACCTTGAGTTTTATTCAAATCTTCTCCAATGGTCACTTCTTCAATTTCTTCAATAGAGATTCTCTAGCTTAGTCCTTCTCTATCTTCAATATTCAATATTCAATATTTTATCTTCCAAATATAGAAGTTCTTCAATGAGACCTCTCTCTTGGATATCCTCCTCAATCTGTAGTCTTCAATATTCTATCTCCAATCTCCAATGGGGACATTTTCCTTGAGTCTCCTCTTTCTTCAATCTTCAATAGGACTCCTTTATCCTCTTTCTCTCTTCTCTATCTTCAATCTTCAATCTTCAATTTTCAATCTTCAATATTAAGTGAGGAATTATTATCCTGAGTCTCTTATTTTTTCAATGTCTATTTTTTTGCAACAAAGTACTAATCCCTGCATGAGGAAAGCACATAGACTATAAGGCAATCAAATATAAAATTCTTCTGTATCCATTGTAGGAATATTCTCAACTTCTTAGAACTATTTTTTTGCAATAAAAAACTCTAGACATTAGCAAGAAAATACATACAAAATAGTATATCTCTATAAGTCAATAAGCATCACTAGTTATCCTTAAATCTAGTGGAAAAGAGATCTATGTTGAGTCCTAGTTTTCATGAGTTTTCTAGCAACCCTTTGGAAATACTCTAGCCAAAAAGCAATTCTAAAAAAATTGAAAATGATATCTCCCTATCTCCTCTCAATCTACCTTGTGCTATGATACCACTATTAACTTTTGATACTATATATTTAAGGAAATGCAACCACAAAGACTAAAATGAGTATGCAATATTAAATATATGATAGTGGTAATATACTAATCAAGTAAAACTCATAAGAAATTTTTTTAATAATTCATAAAACTGCCATTAATGAAAGCTCACAAAAATAGGATCTTCATAAAAATTATGGATATCTCAAATGTTCCATGCTTCATACAAGTTCGACATTGTATCTAACTTGTATTCTACTCTACTCTCACTTATGCTTTCTTTCCTCTCTCTTCTTATGGTTGATTCATTAATCTTGAAACCAAGGAGATTGCATATGTAATATTTTATCTTGTTATTGTCAAGTACATAGGGTTGCTAATAAAATATTTATACTTCCATCATCCTTGCATATTATTTCACCTTATGCAATTAGGTTAGAAACAAATTTGTAGCTTTCCATACCAAAATTATTCAACATATCATGTACATATTTATATTGGAAAATGAATATCCCATCATATATTTGATGTACATCCATACCAAGAAAATAATGTAATAAATCCATATAGCTTATTTCAAATTCTTGCATCATGGATTTCTTGAACTCTCTCTTCATTCTTGATGAAATTCCTATAAAAATTAGATCATTAACATACAAGAAAATAATTAAAATATAATCACCTTCCATTTTTTAGTACAATGTAATCTCATTCATACATTCCACAATTCCACACTTTAAGAAGTTTGCATTAATTCTTTAATATCATGCCCTTGGTGCTTGTTTGAATTGATATAATATTTTTTTAACTTGTATACATGTCCTTATTTACCTTTTACTTCAAATCCTTGTGGTTTTTCCACAAACACTTCTTCAATATTTTCATTCAAGAATGTACTCTTTACATCAAATTGATGTACAATCCATATTTCTTGGGATGGAAAGGCTAAGGCCATTTTATTATGTCTTGCCATGCAACAAGTGCATATATCTCATCATAATCTATGTCAATTTATTATGCATACTCCTTTATCATTGGCCTTGCTTTGTACCTTTGAATTGATCAATCACTATTGTACTTTGTCTTGGATACTCACTTCACTCAAATTACCTCCTTGTTCTTTGGAATTTCACACAACTTCCAAGTATCATCATATTCAATTTTTGTTTCATGGCTTTGGTCCATACCTTGCTTTGAAATACTTCTATAAAAATTGAGGGCTCTACTTCATTCTATAATAGTTCATAGTTCAACATGCTATGTTCTTGTTTATTTTTCCTTGGTCTTGTGTTGGGCTTCTTATGAATATACTCTCAAAAGTTTGATCCAATGTTTGATATCTTGGATGTGCTTGTAATGATCTATTCCCTATGCTTATATTTTGAAAAATAATTATGTCTCTACTTTATGTTTATGATACACCAAAATATTTGATTAATTATTATATTATTAGTCTTTTCTAATTGTTTTCAATGTATTCCCCCTTCATAAAAATCACATCTCTATAAATAATGTGTTGTCTAGATATTGGGTCATAACATCTATATACCTTGCTTTCTTCATAATAATAAACAAAAATACATGCTTGAATCTTTAGATCTAACTTCCTTTTCTTATATTGTACAACATAATCCAAATAACCAAACACTCTCAATTTAGTTACCAAAATATTTTTCCATGTCATGCCTTAGTAGGAGTCATATTTTTTACTACAATTGTGAAACTCCTATTGAGGATGTATGTTGTTGTTGCAACCACTTCATCCCACTAACAATTACCCAAATATTTTTCTAGTACCATGATTCTTTCCATATCCATGAATTTTATATTCTTTATACCACTCTATTTTGTTGAGGTGTATAATGTGTTATCAATTGTCTTCTTATTGCATGCTCATTATGGAATTGATTGGATTATTTTTGCAATAGTATTCACCACCGCAATTGGTCCTCAATGTTTGATTCTATATTCACTTTAATTATATACTATAGCTTTGAAACTCTTGAATACTTCAAAAGTATCACTCTTATTCTTCAAAAAATATATCTAAGTTTTTCAAGTATTATTATTAATAAAAGTGATAAAATATAAGAATTTACCATCACTTGGTGTGTGCATTGGACCCCAAATATTTGAATGTATTAGTTTCAATGGATATAATGATATTTTGTTTTTGAAGGATCTCTCTATGATGTTTTCCCATTGGGTAAACTTCATGCACATCACTTATTACTTCTACACAAGGTAATCTATGGATTACTCCTTTATCATTCAACAAATTCAAGGTTTAAAAATTTAGGTGACCATATATTTGGTACCATAACCAAATGTTGTCCTTAGTGGTTGTATGATACAAAATGCTATCTTATCCTCCGAGATTTAAAGGAAATATTCTATTCATTTTTGTAGGTACAATAACCACTTCTTGATTCCCATTTTCTATATCATATATGATGCATTCCTTGTTCTATAGTACTATTTTTGATCTTTTATCTGAGTTGAAAAACTAATACACTACACCAAAAAAGGGCTTTAATGGCGGCTAAATTAAGGTGGTTTTTTACGACGGTAAAAAACCAACCTAATAGATTATAAGAGGGCAGTTTATAACCATTTTAATAGATCCTAAGAGGGCATTTTATAACCATCATTTTAGGATAACCGACCTCTTAGGGTCATCCTAAGAGGGCGGCTATAAATCATCCTTATAGGACTAAGATATCGGTTATAAACCATTGTCTTAGGGATCATACTAAGATGATGATTATAAATCATAGTCTTAGGATGATCTAAGAGGGTAGTTTATAACCACCCTCTTAGGGTTAATAGGGTGTTTTATAACCGCTATATTGGAGGAACCTAAATTTGTTTGGGTTCTCCTATGATGGTGGTTATAAACCTTCCTTTTATCCTTAATATGGCTTTTATAAACCACCTTCTTAGAGATGGTTTCAGTTTTTTTAACACGTGGGCTTAAACCCCTATGCGATGACATCATTGTTTCTTAGAATATTTGTGAATAGACAGTCCTCCATGCCTTAGGTACTACAACCAATCCACCACACCTTATCTACTACAACCTCCACACCATACCTTAGCTATTCTAACCTCCACGTCATACCTTAGCTATTGTAATTATTCTTCCTTAGTTATTGCAACCATAATGCCTTAGCTACTACAACCTCCACATCATGCCTTAGCTAATATAACCTCCACACCACACCTTAGCTACTACAACCTCCACACCATACGCATAACCTAGGGTTCCCAGGCTTCAATTCATGCTATTCATTTTTTTTGCTAGGGTTTACCCTAAAATTTCTTTGAAACTTCTAGGGCTCCGGGGCTTCAATTCATGCTGTTCATTTTTTGGTTGGGGTTTACCCTAAAATTTCTCTAAAACTTCTGCTAATTTACCCAAAATGGTGAGAGATGAGGGTTGAAGTCAAAGGCACAGAATGGGGCATGAAGACGAAGATGAGGTTAGTTAGGTTCAATGAATTTTGCATTATTTTAGGTATTTTTGTGATTAGGGTTTGGAATTTTTTAGTTTGTAATATTGTGTTTATGCATGAGATTTGTAAAATTTAAACCCTAGATTAAAATTTAAACCCTAATGTTGTGTTTACACATGAGGGTATTTAGATTAAAATTAAGTCACCATTTTTAAGTTTTATTTCATCTTGTTCATGACATTGCAATATGAAATCTTGTTTCTTTACAAAACAAACTCAAAAATAAACTAATTATTGTAGGGCAAAAAACACACATTCTTCTTTGTGGTTTAAGTGTAAACAAAAATCACCTACTTACTATCTCCATACAAGAAATCCCTGCATATCATTATAGATTTGGGATTATAGTCTCCTGGTCTTGCTTTGATGCAAGGCATTGATACCAATAATATTTCATTAGGGACATATGGTCTCTTCAAAATTTCATCACTCGATGTTTTTTTGGGATTGATAAAACATGGAGCTATCCACTAGGGTGTACCCCTAATAAATTCAAAGGATATTACATTCAGATTTTTTCCAAAATTTGCCATGATGGCATACTACTATGAAGGTATATATCTTGCTCATTATACTATTATTTGCAGATTTACAATACCCTTGATCAAAATCCTGCAATTATACATCCTCAGCATATGGGGATAACCTTCCATTAGATTATACATACTGTAATATATAGTAAACACACTGACATTTTACATGCAGGATCCACATACTATTTTCAAAACCACTACTCTTGTCATTGCATCCAACCCTCCCAGGACTTGTGATATGAGAAAGACTTGAAGAAACTTCTAACATATTGACAGAGAAAATAAAGAGTGAGACATAAGTGATAATAAAATAGGACCTTACTCTATTTTATCATTTGTAGAGGAAATAATTGTATCATGCAAGAGAAACCATATCTAATCGATCATCTAGAGAGGCCTCTATCATAGAATCCTCATTCTTTGTGATGAACAACCCAACAGGAATTGGTATCCAATACTTTTGAGCTATTTCCAAGATAAGCTAAGCAATTTTAATCTATTGATGATGACTGTTGACCTCCAATTTCTTCATTCTCTAAAGTTCTTACCATAAGCTAGGTAACTCTACCTTGGGCTTAGACACATTGGCAAGTCTCAATTTACCATGAGCTTGGTGAAAGGGTTGAAACCCATTGAAGTACACAATTGAACTATTAATACAAGGTAAAATAAAAGCTATCCCTTGCTCACACAAGGGGGTTTCACACATCCAAGAGGTATGTTGGCTTGGCCACGACCTAAAAGATACCTTTATCTCTTACTTAGTTCATCTTGTTATGCAACACAAAAAGTGTTGAGACCAAAGTATTTAGTGTCGAATGCCCACAGTGGCATTCTAAACATCATGTCTGGTGTGGGATACACCAAAGTCTTGCTAGGCTTTGGCATTAATATTTTTTGCTTTCAATTTCTCCATCTCCCATGCTTCACCTAAGCAATGGTATTTACTCAACATCCTAATCATTTCATTCAGGAGTTTCTCAACCAAATCCACTTCAAAGTTCATCCAACACCCATCAATGGTTCTACGATCAGATTGCATTTTGGTGTGACTAAATCTATCAGATTCTAGACTAGCAGATTCCTCTCCCTGCATTGACACTTCCCCTCATATTTTGATGGATATTTTTTGTGGAGTTCAGACTCACATTTCTCTTTCCACATCTCTTTCCATGCTAAAATCCTCACTAAAATCAAACCATCCTAACAATATCTCAGGTGCCTTCATCAAAAAAATGACAAGAGGGGAATTATTAGCACTCATGGTTTTCACTAGAGAACTTCCAAAAAAAGTAGTAATATGTGCTAGACACAACCCTTACATTTTCACCTTTTCTCAAACACTAAATGTAGACCCTACTAAACTAACTGAAACAAGATAGAGATTTTACTTACCTATTGGGCTTGTGGCAAGCGGTGGGAAGCAAGGAGTTTCATACCATAAACTAAGGTTCAAGTGGTGGGGAGCAAGGAGTTTCATCATAAGCTAAGGTTCCAATCCCATGGTGAACCTTAATATTTTATTCATTGTCCATTGAACTAAGCTTGAGTGGTTGAGATGGGTTGTACTGTGGTCAATGACACAGGACTAAGTAATTAGCAAGTTATTTTGCTATTTTATCCATTGTTTCAGATGGTAAGCACCAATTTTCTATGTTCTATTTGTTTGATGATAAATAAGAAGGGTGCTATATACACAAATTCAAATAATAACAATATATTTTACTGCTTCCAATCCCTACACAAGAGCAATACAATATGCTTTGTTGTTGGTAGTGGTATATTATTTAAGTTATCCATTGTATATGACCTCTCTTCTTGTAGCATTATAAGGCAAAGACCACAATAGTTGGAAATCAATTTTCTTTGCTTGTTACAATTTACAAAGGCCATGCATGAATAATTTTATAGTTGGTTATGTTATCAAAAATTTATTCTTTAACTAGGACCTTTAAAACATCACAAACTTTAGTTTTTGAGAAAGAAGCCATAGTTCTTTTATATTATAATCTCATGCTAAAAGGTTAACCTCAACACAAGTGAATAAGATCAAGATAAGTGCCAAAATTATTTAGGTTTCTAAATCTGCCTTAGAAGCAAGGATTTTGTGGCAAGTAAAAAATAGAAAATATTCATAGGTATCCATAGAGGGAAAATTCATAGAAATAATAGTTGACATTTATCAGTCATACTATTATCTCCAGATGCTCTACAGATCTGCAATACACATTTGTGATAGTGATGTGTGACACTCAAAACATCAATATTTTTGTATAGGGCTTGTGTAGCATATTTGACCTTTAGAAGGCCTCTAAAATTATTGCTTGCTTAAATAAATTGCACTTCCAGTAGATTGATAGATACAATTGTAATAATATAGCTGCATTGTATACCTAATCCTCAACCAATATGACTCTAGTGCTATGAGAAAATATCTCCATTCACCATCTATTGGTTGAAGTTATTTTTTTAGATTAGCAAGCTCTTGGAGTGCTTGTGTTATCCTCAAATTTCCCACTACTCAATTCACTTTGCCAATCTGAAGGATTTCTCCCAAACTGGATTATCATTGGCTTTCCTTTTAACACATACCGATGTGCCATTTTCAATGCATGGTCTACAAGTTCTATAGATGGGAAAGTTACAAATTCTTGGCCCCTCATCCGACCCTCCTGCATTAACTTTATGCCAAGTCCAAATTTGGCTTCCTCCACGCTTTCAAAAAGGGACCCAAATACGAAGTGTAAGTCATCCACAATTACATATTTTGCCAAGTTCTTAATATATAAAATAGGAGCTGGAATTCTAGGAGTATAATTCTTAAACATTGGAAGGGCTAGAATCTCAGTAGGAGGCAACTTTCCAGCTTCTATATAGACACCTGATATTTGAATATGATCAAGGTTGGGTATACACCATTTTTGGAAATGAATTTTTAATAATAAGGTACCAATTTATTTTTTTGAGGCTTATGCATGTTTGGTAATCCTCTTTGGATATACAAGTAATATATACAATTTATACAAGTAATATATCAACTACAAAAAATAAATCTTATTTATGACAATAAGCTATAAATAATATTTCTTTAAGTATAGCATGTTATGGAGTCTTGAAAAAAAAACTATAAGACTTTGCATGATTTTTTACATTGTAATATGTTTTTAGGATGTTTAAAATATTTATTATCAGTTTTGATGAGCTGCGATGAAGGGGCAACAACTTGTTAGTTTAAGTTCTAGGTCTACCAATATAACACTTATATCTCAATTATATGCAAAATTTATTTTGTTAGTTTAAGTTCTATGTCTACAATTTATGTAGATTTAGAACAATTACGAGATATTTTACATACCCTTACATCTAGCTATCGTCTAGTAGTACATGGATCAAGATGCCTTGCAGAATTACTTTCCAACAGAACCATTTTCATCTCCTAAGAATTAAATTATTTCCACATATTTGATTTATCATTTATTATTTCAAAGCATTCTTTACCCTAGATGGGGCTTATGTATATGATGGTGCCTAGTGAATTTTTGAAGGCTACCTAGTTAATCAAAATATCCTATTAAAATGTATATGTTTGTAAACATTTTTGTGTCATATCTTTTTTATTTTCATATATTAAACATATATGCTTTTTCTAATGTTGTATTCAGTCGTATCCATATTAGATCTAGAAAATTTATTGTATCCATATCCAATTTTGTACTAGTATCAAATATCGTATCTATTTCCATCGTATCATATATCACATTCATTTCCATCCAGTCTTGTTTCTTTACAAAACAAACTCAAAAATAAATTGATTATTGTAGGGTAAAAAAATACACATTCTTCTCTATGGTTTAAGTGTAAACAAAAATCACCTACTTACTGTATCCATACAAGAAACCCCCATATATCATTATAGATTTTCAATTATAGTATCTTGGTCTACTATGGTCAGTGACATAGGACTACGAAATTAGCAAGTTTTTTTTGCTATTTTATCCATTGTTTCAGATGGTAAGCACCGATTTTCTATATTATATTTGTTTTACGATAAATAATAAGCGTGCTATATATACAAATTCAAAAAATAATAATATAATTTAAAGCTTATAATCCCTACACAAGAGCAACACAATAAACTTTGTTTTTGGTAGTGGTATATTATTTAATCTATCCATTGTATATGACCTCTCTTCTTGTAGCATTATAAGGCAAAGGCCACAATAGTTGGAAATCATTTTTTTTGCTTGCTATAATTTACAAAGACCATGCATGAATCATTTTATAGTTGGTTATGTTATCAAAAATTATTCTTTAACTATGACCTTTAAAACATCATAAACTTTAGTTTTTAGAAAGAAGCCATAGTTAATTTATATTATAATCTCATGCTAAAAGGTTAACCTTAGCACAAGTGAATAAAGCCATTGCTAAATAGTTTATCCCCATGAGACCCAAGGAAGATCAAGTGACCTAGGCTTCTACGGAAAATGGGCAATTCACTGTTAAATCAGCTTACAAGCTTTTGCTTGATGATGAGGATTTTGTCCTCCAAAAGGACTTAGTTTGGATAAAAAATTTAATTCCAAAAATTGCAGTCTTTTCATGGTTGGTTATCCAAGGAAGAATTATAACCATTGATAATATGATGTGTAAAGGTATTTGTATCACTAATCGCTATTATCTATGCAGGTATAATTGGGATACCATTTATGATATTTTTGTTGAGTGCCCTTTTTTCTTGACTACCCTAAGTGGGGTTTTTTAGGCTTTCAATATTTCTTGGGTTAAACCAACAACCATACTTGATTTTTTCATCCAGTGGCCTTGCCACGTTTTAAGCCAAAGACTTAGATACATATGGAAATTTTGTCTCAATCACTATATTTGGTAGGTGTGGTTAAAAGGAACCATAGAGTATTTAATGATTCTATCCATTATCATCAAACTATCATTGCTAGGATCCTATCCTTTGCCAATGAGAATGTGAACCTTATCCCTTTTGATAGTCATAAACCTCATCTGTAGGAGACCACGATTGCTCAATATTTAAGATTAACCTTGTTATATGAGTCTGTACCTAGGGTAGTCAACCTTAGAGCCAATGTTAAGTGGTCCCCACCTCCTACGGGTTGGTTTATGCTTAATGTTGATGGAGCAGCTAAGGACAATCCTGGAAGAGAAGGTGCTAATGGCATTGTGTGAGATCATAATGGGAATATGATGCTTGCATTTTCCAAATATTTTGGAACAAGGACAAACAACGAAGCTAAAGCTAGAGCTATGTGGAGAGGCCTTCAAATGACTCAAGACTTAGAAGGCAATTTGATCATAGAAGGAGACTCTATGCATATTATAAATCTCCTCAATAATTGGAAAACACCTCCTTGGAGGATTAAAATAATTGTTGAAGAGGCTAGGATCCTTTTTCAGGGAAGAAATGATAGAAAATCCCAACATGTCTTTCGAGAAGCTAACAAAATTGCTGATAAGCTGGCCAATTTGGGTGTCGATGGTGATGAACTTTTAAAATGGGAACACGGTGTCCCGAGAAAAGTAGAGGATCTTATTCAACAAGAATTCCAAGAATGATAGTAGAATTTACCAATAGGGAAGGCACAATAAGTTCAAAGTCTAGGAGTATTCCTGTCTTTTTTTTGAAATGGACTCATAATAAAAATTATCCGAGTTGTCAGTATTTGTGGATGTTGCTTGGAAATACCACAAAGACTAATGGGGATAGTCACATGTCAGATAACATGGCTCCTAGTCATACTAGTAATTTGCGTTTGGTTGATAATCACAGGGCAGGAAAGAAACAATAATATAAGACTTCGAACCAAAGCCATGTGGACCACCAGATAGACATCGCCATAAATATAGCCAGCAAGTTCACTTCTCCAAGGCTGATTGGCCAAGACAGGATGTGGTCCCAAAGCATGTCATATACAAAATAAAGCAATTACCAAAGAATTATTAAGATTAACTGTCAATACAAAGCTTGTGGGAGTTTTTTTTCAGTACTCTGCTATGTGTGTTCGCAACTTTTTGTTTCTCCACTATTTCAAGGAAGGGATCTGTGTCTGTTTCCATTTTTTGTAATTATGATGCAGGTGTGTTTTCTTGGGGTATACCCAAATTTTTTTATGGGAAGTTTCTTTTTTATAACAGGCTATGTGCCTTACCATATGTAATGGCTTTGGCAGCATGTATATTTTACATATATAGGATCCTTAGTAAGGACATGTTCATCAACAACCCTGGGCTAATTTTTTAAAAGGTTTTGGGTCAACCTGTAAAAATCAGTATTAATACTATAGTATCTTATCTACCAAATAAAAATAAGGCCATTGCTAAAGCATACTTTTCAGATTCACAGCTTGTCAAAGGTCCATTTTTTTCTCCATGGAATACAAATATGAGAGCAATACTATAGGTTGAAAATATGTGGGATGTTGTAACTGGAAAAGTCAAATGCCCCACTACAATAGATGATAAAAAAGAATCATATGATGATGCTGATGTGAGAGCACTGATGATCATAATTGGTGTCACTACTGATGAATTTCAATCGCACATTTATGAAAATAAGCACGTAAAATATGCATGGATCATAATTGGTGTCACTACTGATGAATTTCAATCATACATTTATGAAAATAAGCACGTAAAATATGCATGGGATATATTGTGCACAATATATGAGGGAAGGAATCAAACCATGATCCTTAACCTTCAATCGCAACTTCACACTCTTAGCATAAAAAATGGAGAAAGTGTAGAAGTGTTACTTTGCAGATTTGCATAACTGAGAGCTAATATGTATGCAATGGGTGAGAAAGTAGAAGATAAAATCTTAACCTCAATCATTTTGAGAGCTTTACCAAATTATTTTATAATTTTTGTCACTTCCCTTCAAGTGTCTAATAGATAAGTCACTTTTGAATAAATAGTTAATTTGCTTTAACAACACAAAGTAGATAACAACCAAAGAGATGAAGTGTCCAACAATGCATTATTTTCTAAAAAAATTGGAAATAATTTAAAAGGCTACTTATAGAAGGGATCTTCCTCGAAGGGTTCAAATACCAATTCCTCACAAAAGACACCTCGAAAATATAAGAGGTACTACAATATTTATAATATGGACAACCATACCACCAACAAGTGTTGGTTCAAGAATAAGCAACCACAATAGGAAAGGGGCGAAAAAAACCACAAAGAAGAAATAAAAAACAAACGGGAAATGTTGCTATTGAAGAATCAAATTGAGATTTTGAGAGGGCACACAAGGTGCTCATGACTCAAAAAAATACCAAATAGAAAGATAATGTTTGGTATATTG
This sequence comes from Wollemia nobilis, assembly GCA_028583015.1. Lineage (NCBI taxonomy): Eukaryota > Viridiplantae > Streptophyta > Pinopsida > Araucariales > Araucariaceae > Wollemia > Wollemia nobilis. Next base: position 869,428 of record JAQPPZ010017023.1, on the reverse strand, counting down.
ATTACGGTTCCAAAAAACACATGATTGGTGACAAAAGGTGGTTTGACAAATTTAAGGTAAAATAAGGCAAACCCATAACAATTTTTGATGATAAGAACCACGAAGTCCAAGGAGAAGACAATGTTTCAGTAATTCTTCTCGATGGAAAATACCAAATTGAGAATGTCCTATATGTACCATGATTGGCCAACAACTTGTTGTTTGTGCCTCAAATTATAGATAAACATATGGCGGTTGACTTCAAAGTTGTTAATGGACAAAAGTGTTGCTACATTACTAATAAGGGTAAACATATCACAATGAATTCCTATAAATATGGTTTGTTTTTATTAGATGTTATCTATACTCCTCATGTTGCCATGGCTGCCAAAACAAAAGAAGATACTTTCTTATGGCACAAACAGTATGGTCATCTAAGTTCAGCCTATCTACTTGAATTGAGTAAGCATGAGATAGTGTTAGGTCTGCCAAATATTTACTATACTTTGAATTTTTGCTTATATTGCTTAGTAGGAAATCAACATCGAGTAGCCTTTGAATTGAGCTCTTCAAGAGCCAAAATACCATTGGAGTTGATACACATTGATCTATGCAAACCAATGCCAAACAGTTGTGGTGGAAAGAAGTACTTTCAGTTGTTTGTTAATCACTACTCACAAAATATGTGGGTTTTATTTCTACAACTGAAGTCAGATGCATTCAAATAATTTTAGCAGTTTAAGAAGCTTGTTGATAAATAATTAGGATGTTTAATCAAGGCCTTCCACTTAGATCAATGAGGGTAATTTACCTACAATGAGTTTTCAAAATATCTCACTAAACATGGGATAAAAGGAAAACTTACTACATCTTATACCCCTCAACAAAATGGAGTTTTTGAAAGGAGTAATCATTCCATCATGGAGATGGTTTAATGTCTACTCATAGGTGCACATCTTGGGTAACAATATTAGGCAGAAGTTATCACTACTGTAGTGTATCTCTTGAATTGAATGCCAACAAAAGCTCTTCAAGGATTCACACCACAAGAATCATGGAGTGGAATAAAGCCCTCCATTTCTCATCTAAGAATATTTGGGTGCAAAACCTTCATGCACATTCCAAAAAAGAAAATGTATAAGTTAGATGAGAAAACTTTACAATGTATCTTTCTTGGTTATGATGAAGAATCCAAAGGATATCAATTTATTGACCCTAAAACCAAGAAGACTCATATAAGTCAAGATGTGGTATTCGACGAACCTCCCAAGTTGGATATACCAGAAACTATCAAAGGCACATATCTTGCTATATACCTATATTTTGAGGATCCTAAGGTGAGGACTCTAGAAAAACATAAAAAAAACTCCAAAATGGTATACTAGAACTATGAGAGATACAAAATTGAATGCACCACCTAATATCACTTCAAATCAGACACATACTCGAAGTATGTCTTATCAGAAATGAGAAGAAGATGAATATGTAGAAGATGTAGATGATGATGAAGATGAAGATAGGAGTGAATCATAAGATTACATTTTCATTACTACAATTGTGGAGCATGAACCAACTTCAGTATAAGAATCATGTAGTGTTTCTCAATGGAAGGAATCTATGGATGCAAAAAATATATCTCTTATGAAGAATAAAATATGGGAGTTAGTTGATCTGCCTACCAGTAATAAACCCATTGTCTACAAATGGGTATACAAAGTCAAGCATAAGGTATATGGAACTATTGATAAGCATAAAACCCACCTTGTTGTAAAGGGCTATGCTAAAAAAAAAAAGCTATAGACGATGAAGAGACATTCACACCAAGTGCAAAAATGACTACCATTTGTGTACTTTGTGCAATGGCAACATAATTTACATGGAAGCTTTCATCAAATGGATTTGAAGAGTGCTTTATTAAATTATGATTTAAAAGAAAAAGTGTACATGAATCAACCTAAAGGATTTGTTGTACAAGGACAATAATAAAAAGTTTACAAACTACTCAAGTCCTTGTATGGGTTGAAAAATGCTTTGAGAGCTTAGTATATAAAGACTGATAATCATCTTTTGTATCATGGATTCAAGAGAAGTCCATCAGATGCCAATCTCTATTTCAATAAAGTGGTTTTGAAATAGTGATCTATGTGCTCTATGTAGATGATCTAGTCATGATTGGCAGTTCAAAAGAGATGATTGCAAAAGTGAAGGGTGACTTGAAAAAGTTTTTTGAAATGATATATCTAGGACTTCTCCATTATTATCTTGGCTTAGAAATTATGTAGAAAAATAACTACATCATTATTACACAAATGAAGTATGCCAAGGCATTAATTGAAAAATATCGAATGACATATTGTAATCCAAAAGCAACTCCCATGGAAATAGGGCTACAACTGTATCAATACGATAACTCTCCTCAGGTATATGGAACTCTCTATCGATAGTTGATTGAGAGTCTCATATAACTGATGAATACCAATCTGAATATCAGTTTTACTATAAGCTATCTTTTGAGGTTCATGCAAGAACCTAAGGTTAGTCATTATAAGGCAGTAAAGTGATTTCTTCACTATATTTGTGGCACTCCATAATATGTCCTAGATTACAAGAAGAATGATAAGTTCTTCTTTAAAGGATACATATACTGAGATTATGATGAATCTATAGATGAGAAAAAATCAATGTTAGGATATGGATTTCATCATGGATCTAGTCCTAACTCTTGACACAACAAGAAGCAGCAAATTGTTGTACTTTCATCTACAAAGAAAAAATATTGTGTAGAAAAATGAGTAGTGTGTGAAGCAATTTGGTTACTTTACATTATTTCAAGTATAGGTCTTCCAAATAATATTTCAATCCACTTGAGATATGATAACCAAGGTGTTTTGAAACTTGTCAAGAATCCAGTGTCCCACGAATGAACAAAGCATATTGACACTAAATGTCACTTTATTTGAGATGAAGTTCCAAAGCATACGATTCAGCTCCAGTACATTCCCATTGATGAACAAATTGCATATATTTTCACTGAGGCACTTGCACGTGTCAAATTTGATTTGTTTCACAATTATCTATATACATCAAATAATATAATAAGTGGGTATATTAGGCTATAGTGTATAGTTATTACATTATATATTATTAGTTGTTATAATAATGTGCATATTTTGTTATATAGCACTTAGTTGTTATTCGCAACTGATCTGAAGCTATTGTTAGATGTTGTTAGAATATGGGAGCATCTTGTTAGCATATTTGTTACAGGCTATTCATAGCCTTTCAGATTGTATATATGTTTATGAAATAAATGATAATGTTAATATATTATCCTACAATAACGTGTACACCACCTTCAACACAATTATACCATTATTTTCTTTAATCTTATAGTTACATGTGTTTTGAGACTTATTGGATGCTTGAGTGCTTTAGTTGTGTTTGGCCTCTTGTTTGGATCCCATGCACAAAGTGATTACAAAATTATTTGAATCTTGATCCTTTAAATAATATTAAATGTTTCTATTACATCATCAGCTTTAGTAAAGGTGGAAAGCTTTCCCTAGAGTGTACTGTGTAGTAATAAGCTACACAAGAAACATACTTACCTTGTGTAGGTTGTGCTTGGGCAGCAAGATTATTATCTTTACTTTTAACAATTGGATCATCCTCAATACTAAGAGAACCTACTCTTGTCAAGTAAATTGGGTCAATATTTTCTATCCATCAAGTATCATGGACAAAGCTTGGCTGGGATCAGCCAGGTATGTTAACTATGTTATCTACATTAACAAATAAAAGTTGTTCTTTTAATATGATCTACCTGTATAACTATACTTTCTTATTTTTGGGGGGGGTAAGGACTATTATCATGGGGTTCATTAATTCCTATATTTCACAATAAATAATTCATGAACCTAAAATAACTAGATGTCAATGTCGAAAGTGCTCAAGTATGGAAACTCTTGGTTTTTTGGAGGTTTGTGGCCACCTAATTTATCATGGGATTGACAATACATATACCGAGTTTGTCTTACACAGAGAAGAACCCTTTAGTTTTGACAAATATACATCGTCCTCCAGATCTACCATTGATGAGGATCCATTTACCTAATATGTAAAAGATATCGTTGGAATGGTCAATGATGCATATGGATTGTTCAATGTTGATTTCCCAAAGAGTGGACCAGAACTACTAGATAATGATGTTGAGTTCCAATCATCTTATGGAGCAGTTCCTATTGACGAATATCATAGCTTTCTCGAAGATTCCAACTAATCATTATACCAAGGTTGTACAAAGTACACAAAGCAATCGATAATCGCTAAATTGTATATATAATATCAAAAAAAGAACATGCTTAGTCATACAATAGCTTTGGTAATTTACTAGAGTTACTAAAATATATGCTCTAAAATGTACAATACAATTATAAAGTCCACATATGTAGCAAAAAAAATGATGATGCCATTGGTATTAGATTATGTAATGATACATGCATGCAAGGAAGATAAGGTGTTGACAATACATGTAATATCTCATTGTCTACTTGGCATCTTTTGAGATTTGATGAGGAGGATGAGTTCATATCATTAAATTGATATTGTAGGCACCAAGGGTGGTAATTTGCAAGTCGAGACCACAAAGATAATTGTTTTCTATTGTTGAGTATAAATTTATTGATTCTAAAAGAATTTGCAGTATGTGTGAGATCTTGTTTATTATCAAGTAGCTTTGTAAATTTTGTAAACTCTTGGGCCTTGATCATGGAGTTAAAAAATGCACTGATAGAATTGCTTCTGTTGAAAGAGTGTTGAATAAATAGTCGTATGCTCTTTATAATCAATGGCATAACTTATCTGACAAAAGTATCACTTAAATCCATAATTGTTAAGTCATTTCCTTTCCATATTGACTTTCCCATATATTTCTTTCCATACCTATAACTTTTCTATTATTTGAGTAAGTACATAATAGTGAATATCAATGGTAATTTAAATAGCCAAGCTATAGGTAAGGACAGTTAAAATATCCATTATTACTACAATTTATTCATGGGCCTAATTGTTTGGTCTAACTTCTAGTCCCTTGAACATGGATCATATCCTCTATATTTTTTATAGGGTAGGACCATAAGAGGGTGGTTATAAAACTCTCTTAGGGATAAGAGGGTGGTTTAAACCACCCTCTTAGTCTCTAAGAGGGTGGCTATAAACCACCCTCTTAGGCCTAAGAGGCTTAACCCTAATAACTGCCTTCTTAGTCCTAAGATGATAGTTCACAACCACCCTCATAGTCCTAAGAGGGTGGGTTTTAACCACCCTATTAGAACCTAAGAGGGTGGTTGTTTAAGGTAGGTTTTAGCCACCTTCGTATTGCATAGAATTTTTATGATGGCCTCATAGACAATGACTGAAAAACTGTATTAGAAGATATTTAATGGTGGTTTATAAGCGTTGTTAAAGCCCTTTTTTTGTGTAGTGATATCTAAGTACCAAGACTCTTTATTTACAATTTGTATTATATTACATGACAAGAACATACTTTCTTATCTTTCACCTTCTTGATGTGAAAATTTTACCTTTTTTCCTTCTTCATTTCTTTCTTTTATTCTAATATTATATTTCATTGTGGTGATATCTTTTGTAATAGTGATATTGAACATTTATATTATCAATTAATCTACTTCTACCTATCCCACTATATCCTTCTCTTCTACCATGGCCTCATCCTATGGTAGAATGCTAATTTTTCTACTCCTCTCTTTGACCATAGGAATTGAATCTTGAGCTAGCCCTATTATTGTTTGACATTCTTGAATTGGAAGAAAAATCTTCCTCCAAGTTTCCTTTTTCAATACTTTAATACTTTTTTGATAGGACATAAGTGATCCCATAATTCATGAAATTCCAAATTCTTCAAGTCCTTATTTTTTTTATTAATCATCACATAATTATTCCACTTTCATGGAAATTTTCGTAGCACATTTTTGATAACATATCATTGTTTTGGTTCTTCACTATATACATACATTTTTTCCCATAATATCATGCACCCTTACACAATAATCTCCCATATTATCATTGGCATTTATTCTCATATTTTCATATTCTTTATTCAATGTTTGTAATTTCACTAATTTCACTTGAGAAGACCCTTGATAGATTTTCCTCAAGGTGTCCCAAGCTCTTGTGGTAGGCTTAACACTTGTTCTTAGAAAAATACTTGTATCAAGAGTTGTTTGTATGTGATACAAAGCTAAGGCATATTTTCTTTGTGCTTCCTCCATATTATTTTCTCTATGGCTGATCAAATATTGCAATCTATATGCTCTTTGTATCCATTTCCTACAACACTCCACACTTACTTAGAAATCAACAAAGTAATCATATTTATCTATCAATAATCATAATTTTCTCCTTAAAATTTTGAGATGGATAGTGAAGCATTATCATGTTCCATGATAGCTACAATAGTAATATATAAAGCTTTCCTCCAAAAATTAAAATTCTAAATTTTTTAGTTGAAGAGAATTAAACTCTGAATCTCTCTACTTCTCTAGTATTTAATCTCCAAGATATAATTGAAATATGTGATATGTAGTGGTGCTCTAAAATAAATATTAACATAATATATAAAGGAGAAAATGAATAGAAAATATAATTGCATAAAAAATCTCCAATAAACACTTCATCAATCATCAAATCTATATATTTACTTCAATACAATGCTCTATACACACATAAAATAAGGATTTCTCTTGATTGTCTAAAGAGTTTCTTTATTATTCACATTCTTTCCATGTTTGCATGAGAATATTTTTTCCTTTTTAATTTTCACTTGCATTTCCAATTTTGTCCTGTTTCGAGTTTTTGTCGCATTCAATATCTTAATTTGTAACAATATTTTTATAGACTAGAAAATAATAGTATATAATTAGTCAAATATAATAATACCTTTGTTTAGAATAAGTGCTAGGCTTCTAGCCACACTAGCTATCACTTAATCCTTCATGATTGGAGGTTGATTCTTCTAACTATGCCTTTGGTGTCATCTTGATTTAGAATGGGCATCATGTTCTATACCATTTTAAGATACTCAATAACATAGTGCAATATTATTCCATCTACAAATAAGTATTATATTCCAGTGTCTAAATTTTATAATGATTGAACCATTACATTATGGATAAGAAAATTGTTATTTGTTATGATAATAAACTATTAGAAATTATAGACACTCAAAGTTATAAAATGTATGACACATGAAATATTTATAAAATTTTAATCTTATTATAAAAAATTATAAGGGTAGAGAGAATGCAACCAACTATTTAATCCATTCTCTAGTTCATGCACTTTTAATAATTAATAATAGTAGAAGCCACACCTATACTAGTTGGAATGCATTTAATTCCAATGATGTCAACTTCATCACCACACGTCACTAACTGATATGGTGTAAATAAACATTAGAGAATTACCTTAATGATAAGTTACCATACCATATAGGAAAAATATAAGTGTCCTTGTGCATGCATTTCTAGTTCCTACTTTAAGAAGCATGCTACTCCAAAGTGGTTGGAAATATTGGTATTTCAGAGATACTTGTGATGCTACACCAATATTTTTACTAGCCACACAAATACTATAATATTTATATTTGTATCATGTTTTGTATTCCACAAACAAATTCAAAATTTAAAATTTCCATTTTCAATTCCTTACAGACATTGTAAATTCATCAATGTTTATTATATATCATGTATACCTTCCATAAAACACCAAAACGTTTGTATATTTATTATTATGGATAAATATTTAGGAGTTGTAGTCATGATATTTTGTAAGAAAGCCAATAATGAACTCTAGACTATATAATTATGTTTTAATTTTTTGGATTCATTTTGGCATTTTAGAACAAATCATGACATATCATGATTCTTGTTTCATTAACCATTATTAATGTCATCTCTAAATTTGTATTGACATCAAACTCAATTACTCAAATTTTCATCCATAAATTGATTATCAAACTAAGGTGATATAGATTAAACCTCTGGGGCATATGCTTAGGACACACAAATATAAACCTTCTTATACATATAATTAGAGTCTACATTGCATCCAACATTCATACAATAAGTCTCATTATAGTTCTATTTTTCAAAACCCATTTTAAGCATATTTCTAGTTTCAACCAAGTGTACCCATGGATATTACTTTACACATTCTTGGTAGTTTTGTGACACCAATATTGGTTAATAAAATCAACAACGATGATCATTTATTATAATGCATCCACCACCAAGTTTATTAGATAATTAGGAATCAATAGCAAAGATATAAGGAGTTTCACGATCAAAATCACACTCATTACATTTTTCAAGTTGAAGATTGGGTTTAGCTCCACTTGAAGAAGAAACATTTATTTTGACCACATTAGAGAATCAAATATTTGTGCTATGGACCCTAAATTATATAATACATAAGAAATGAGAATTATTCCATTGTTAATTTGATACCTCCACATTTAAGGATGCATCCAAATTTCAACTTTGAGCACCTCAAGTTATACTATCCTCCTTTGTGAAATACTATAATAATACAAAATCTATTACTCTTGATCCCACTTAATTTATACCTATTTTGTTAGACCAATTGATTTATTTCACGAGTAGACATACTTACCAAAGTATATGCAACCCATTCAGGCATGCCAAGACTTGTTAGTTTGTAGCATAGGCTAAAATGTATACACTTGACAAAATCAAGAATTTATTTTACTTGGAATTAAACACAATGAATATTATCACTTTCCAAGGTAGATCAATGATTTGGATAAAGAAAGAGTTTCTCAATACCTCATGGATGATGACATTAAAATAGTACTAACTCAAAATATGTGGCATCACTTAAGGATCCTCATTTAACAAGTTAATGCCATACCTCATTTTGGAAACACAATTGTTCTTGACATAAATATGTTTATAGTACCAATATTAACTTGAATATTTTTCACTATAGAATCATGGATTCTATGACATCAACACCTATGTCACAAATTCCACCATATGAAATGGCATCTAGTAATAATACCTTGAGTCACAAACAAATACCATAACTTGCATGGAATATATTCTCAATGTTGAGCTTCTTAGACAAAATTACAATTGCCTAACCTCATCACCAATCACTTTTCTACTAATGCCAATACTAAGGAATGAAGTGAACAATTCTATAGTTATTTTTTAAATTATTTCTTGATTAATTTGAATCTAAATAATTTCCTCTTATATACATCATATATATTCTAATATTTTTCTTCTTTAAAGGGCTTCTTAGTCTTCTTGGTCTTCTTCAAGCTTCTTATTTTCTCCTACATTACAAATTTTTATTTTTCACAATTGCTTTTTATTTTGTTTATTACTTCTTTCACTACATAAGAATAGAGTGCATAGTGCATAGTACACACCTACACCTATTTTGAGTAGGCATTTAATATGTTATCGATACTAGATGTATATGAAAGCTTTATAAATTAAATTTGTTATAAATAAATCTTCCTCATGATTAGAAGAGGAAATAATCATTATACCCTTTTTCACTACAAAAATTTAATTCAAAAATCACTTGATATTATAATATTTTATAGGCAATTTTCCTTCATATCACCATCTTGGACCCCACCATACATATCATAATTGTCCCATAATGTCAACAATGTTTTTATACACATGGTTCCCTCATTTTTAATGAGTATTAGATTAAAACAAGGGAGCATCCAATGCTTGATCCTTTGATACATTGATTTTCTTATAGTTTTTTTAGGTAAGGTTATCATACATTTGAGTGAAATATTTGTCATAGATGAAATTATTTTGAACCTTGCCCCACTGCTACTACATTATGAACATGATATTATGGAATAATAAAATTATCAAAGTATTACAACAAATGAAATTATTGTAACACCCATATGAATTAAACCCTAGTGATATTTTGATGAGCCATATATTCTCACTAGTGAAACTCAATTCTATGGGATAAAATATTATGAAAATTTATTCTCATAAACATAAATCATTTACCACTATGTATAAATATCAAATTATTCATGCACATATAATTATCCATAATAACAGTCCACATAATGAGATAGAATAGATAATACCCTTGGCATAGAGCAATACCAATAATACTCCCTACGAAAGGAAAACACCACAAGATATCCCAAAGGTAAGAGTTCCATTTAGAGAGGTCAAAGTCTCATAAGCCACTTCATGGAAAAATATGATTACAAGAGAATAATTTATATGAATGATGATGATTACAATGACAATATCCCTTCTTTATATACCCATACTAAAATTATACTTTGGGAAGCCAACTACTAAAACCTTATCTCAACTCATTATTATAATATAATCAACCTTGGGTTATGTGTGGCCCATTCCAACTATCCATAATACCATTGTACAATATAATATCATATCATCATATACCTATTCCTTGGTACCTAACATTCCACCCTCCTTAAATTTTTTTTTTTCTTGAAATATGAGAAGAAACTAATTTATATGATCTTCTACATAATTCTAGCAACTACTACTAATCTTGATCATCCAACCATCCATGTGAAATCTTTAATTGGTGGTGGTCTTTGATGATGACAAGATACCACTATGTCTTTTGAGTGTCCATAATTGTTATGTTGACTCTATGATTTTTCTTCTTTACTCTGCTATTTTGAATGATTGGTCCTATTATTCCTTGATGTTGTTATACCACTCTAAAATCTAGAATAATTATTCTTTTTCTGTTAAAACTTATCATACTTTATGCCTTTCTGATTCCATGTAGATCCATAATAATAATGATGCCCTAAGCCATACCTCCAAGTTCATAACTACTTAAGGTGGCGTGAATTGTGATATGCTACAATCTTAAGCTGACAATTTATTTCTCTATTTTCAACTTTTTCTCATGCTCTTCTCTCTTGTGCCATTTTGTTGTTGTGTTATTATGCACTTCTTCCATGGACTTGGTTGTTGTTGTTATTCTATATTCAACTTTTGATTCTTTTTTTGGTTCCTTAACTTATTATTTTACCATAACTACTTCTAGCTTCTCCTTGGATCCTTGTTCCTTAAGCTAAGAAATATCCTCAATGTTATTTTATTTTTTCTATACCATAACTTAATAAACTTCTTTTGCACATTAATGTCAATAGTATCCAAAGAATCTAACCAAGGATAATAAAAAATAATATCCACATTATCCATCTCAGTTGCATAAAAATCTAAATGTAAAACATATTTATCCATGGTGATATTTAAATCTTCAAAAATCTAAACATTCTTACCGTCAACTTGTATGTCCTTAATTTGTTTTGCTTGAACCTACAACCTCATATCCAAAGTACTATTTATAAAATTATATCCACTATTAGAGTTAGTAGAAATAATAACCTTCTTCTTTTGAATGCATCCATGAACCTAAAAAATAGAAGTTTTAGATTCAAATAGACCCTGTTGTCCACTATTTAGCTTATCTACCACTAAATGTGTGGTTCTCTCAATTTTCACATTGATATTTTTGTAATTGTATCACTTCTTTGAATTTTTCTATCTCTCTATTTAATTCCTTTCATTCATCTTATAATCTATTTATTTTTTCTTCATATCCTTCAAAGAAGACCTTCAAACTAGCTATCTTTTTATATGGGTCCCATTGACTCAAGAATGCTTGCTCTATTTTTTCCAAGTTGGTTCCAAATTATGCGTCCTACAAAAACTATACAACCAAGATATATTCTCCTCCAAGATAATAATTAAGCATAAATTTTCAAGAAGGAATAGTAGAATACAAGGATTTGAAATGTTTCCACCAGTCTCTAACACCAATATCATTTTCTCAAAAATTGCAACTCCACAAATTCATGCCCAAAAAAAAAAATGTAAACTGGGGTTTCATAAAATTATATGTCTCCCTACTAATTTGAAGCTAAAATTCCAAAATAAAAGATTTGTTTTAAACGTAATAATAGATGATTTACCTACCCACAACTAAAATATATCTAAAATTTTATTTTCTAGAAATACCATGCTTTGAAAAATGATCACCACCCTTTTTCCACATGACTAAATTCATAGGGTTATATCTCCCTCAATCACTTTAAAGATCTTGAAATTATGAATAAAATAGCACAAGAATCATCTAAATTGGACTGTCAAATTGAGAGATGATTTTTTTTTTTATATTTTTTTTTGTGTAGTTGATATGGAACAAGACAAGATTGAAACCTGATTGATTTTCCATTAAACGTCAAACATATTTATATTCATTTAGAAACCAAGGTTAAAATAAAAGTATTAGCTCAAAACCATGAGCAGTCTATAAGATAATATTACAATTAATATGACATTTCAAATGTTCCTTTTTGTAGGATAAGTCCAAAAGGCTTGACAAAAACTTTTCATAACCTATCAAAATAAGTTAGTCTACTGGATATTATTAAATCTAATGGTTAATTATTATTTAATTAATATAGTCCCTATCATTCCTCCTAACAACAAAAGCATTAGAATCCATTGTGATACAAAATAGGAGGAAGAAAAGTTTCATGAACATAGGTATTAGAAGGCGAGGAACCTAAACTTTGATGCTTCATTAGCCCAAGTAGATCTTCACAAAACTAGAAAATTTTGGCTTCAATGGGTCAATCACAAAAAATAGTTTCCAATGACTATAAATATACCTATACTTAGGAAGAGATTAATACCTTGGTCTGCAATAAATTAGTGTCTCATTAGGTAAAAGAAGGTAGATATTCTCATCTAAGTGAAACCAGTTTTAGGAATATTCCACAAGCATATTTCATGGAATTTTAAATTTTATGCGGGTCATTATATTTTATCACATGCATTCAATTATAGGTAAGGGAAATCAAATAAAGAGCAACTAAAATTTCCTACAATGAATATGAGATCATGATGTAAAAAATATGAAGAAAATTGATGTTCTCCAAGTCACATAATACATCAAAACTTACCTCGTGTCTACTTGGGGTTGGTCTAGAAGGCTGCCATGTAGTGAGGCATGCAATGTCTATGAAGGAATGGCTAAGTGGATATGGCCATTGAAGAGGTTGGTCATGTTGCTTTTTGGGTGGAATATGGTAGAGATAGGAAATGTTTCCATAATCCATGAGGTCAAGATAAGTATATAAATAGTGGAGGAGGTGATAGGGACTATAGTAGAAACCATATACAATGCACATAGGAGGTAGAGGTAAGGTCAGTGGTGGACAAGGAGGTGGTATGAAGACTACTTGAAGGTAGAAGTATTATGCATAAAAGGCTGAATGGGATGTAAAAGAAAAACCTGAATGAGTAGAGCAAGGGCATCGGATGGAACAGAGTGGGGTCAAGTGGAGGTAGTGTCAATGGTGGTGAGATAGGCTAGGGTGTTGGTGTTGTTGATGTTCATGGAATACAACCCATAAATCTCTTTGTGACAAGACTTAAAAAATGTCAACAAGTGATTGATTTCATTCTTTATTTTAAAAATGGCATCCAACACCATGGTAATACAATAGTCTATTTTGATTCCATAGTTCTATAGGTGGAGCTTCTCTAGGTTCCATCTATACATGTAGAATAATTTTATCTTTTGTTTTAGGGTAAACATAAAAGAATGATAAGATATTGCTTGAAACGTTGTGTCTCTACATGCTATTAGGTTCTCTTTTAAAGTTGAAATAAATTCCATGGGGGAAGTAATGTAATAGAGATAGTGGAGAAGAGTCAATGGAGCATTGACTACCTCCTTAGTGCTACTAGAAAAAATATTATCAAGCAACCCCGCCAACTACATCAACAAACATGTAATTCTGAATGATATTCAGTTGGACACCAATCATTTTGATGGTGTTAAGGGTATCATCACCAAGTTGGAGTTTGAAATTATCAATCTCTTCACATAGGGATTTAAGGAGTTTCTTTCTTTGAGCAATGACAATGATGTTATAGAGCAAAAATATAAAAAATGTAGTTGATTTTATTGATCCATCGGTGGGGTCTATCAATGAGCCACCCAACAATACTTACCTATGCAAGTGATCAAAGAGGGGCTACTTCATTGATGGGGCTAGATTCAACATCTTTAATAACAAGTTTGGAGTTCTTGATGTTAAGGTTTTAATGCTTGGAGTGCTCAACAATGAGGGCCTCCTCTAGGTCTATGTCAACCATGTTTGACATAACTGAGAAAATCTATGCACTTAGATTTTTGGCCATCTATAACAAATCCTATAGAGAATTATTTTTGAGGTGCTCTTGGCTAAGAACCATGTTTCTTTCATTGCAAAGGAGATAACATAACTCAAACACTTAAATATGTGTAACAAACCCAATGGATAAAAAATACTCTAATACCAAACTGATATGGAACCAAGCAAGCTTTAAACTTGATTGATTTTCCATTACACATCAAACATATTTATAGGTATTTACAAACCATGGTTGGGACAAATCCATTGGCCCAAAACCATGAGCAACCCATAAGTTAAGATTGCGTTTAATGTGGCATGTAAAACATCCCTTTTTGTAGGATAAGGCTAGAAGGACAAAACTTTTTAGAACTCATCAAATTAAATCAAAACCTACCGAATATTACTAAACCTAATGTTTAATTAATATTTAGTTAATATATAATCCCTATCAATGGTCCAAAAAATAGTGTTGATGTCCCAAATTTAAACAACCATAACTTCTTCAATACTTATAAATATTTAACATATGATCAATCATTTTTATAGTATTCAAAACGACCTACATGATGGTGTAAATATTTTAAATATGACTACTGAAAAAGATATAGAACCCACAAGATCAGACATTTTTTGAAAAAATTATCTTAATTTTTCAATTAAAAAAAAAACACAATCTCCACTTTGCGAAAACCTTTTCTCTAATATCACTTGTTACGAAACTTTACTTTCATAAACATAAATTATTCCTTAATATGCAAAAATATCAAATCATTCATCCACAAATAATTATCCAATCCACAATGAAACGAAGAAACAAAAATAGATAAAAAAAAACTCTATCAGATCTCGCCAGGTTTAAATCTTGAAAACAGCCTGTTTCCCTGATACTCGCGAGTAACCTGCGAGTTTCGAAACACTGAACCACACCATGGCGGACGGCTTTGGGGTGGTCCAGCTGATGGCGGCGCTGGGCGAGCTGGCGCGGGGGGCGGCGGGGCCTTCGGTGTCCCCGGTGTGGAAACGAGAAACCCTGCGGCCGCGGCCAAAGCCCGTCGTGAACGTACCGCTCTACGAATACGATCAAGTGGAAGGGAACATTGTGCAGGTGGACGAGATGAGCCACAAGACCTTCTTCTTCGGGCCACGGGAGATCGCGTCGCTGAAGAGGCAGGCGGCGGCGGGGGGGCGAGTAAAATGCGCCACGTTCGAGGTGTTATCGGCCTGTCTATGGCGCCGGAACAGGACGTTCGGTTGTTATTCCTGCTGGACATCCGATCCAGGTTGGAGCCCCCGCTCCCGCAGGGCTACTATGGTAATGCCATCAGCTTCGCTTGCGCGAAGACCAAGGCGGGGCTGCTGGTGAGCAAGCCCCTGTCGTTCGCGGTGGAACTTATAAACAGGGCGAAAATGGCCGTCAACGACGAGTACATGCGATCCGTCATAGACCTCATGGAGTTGAAGGGCCGCCCGCACTTCACAGTGGTGGGGACTTTTCTTGTCTCGGACGTGACCAAAATTGGATTTGGCGACTTGGATTTCGGGTGGGGTAAGGCGGTCTATGGAGGGCCTGCGAAGGGCGGTGTGGGGGCTGTGCCCGGAGTTTCTAGCTTTCTTATTCCCCTCCGTAGTAGGGATGGAATCGACGGAATTTTGGTTCCCGTGTGCTTGCCGTCGGCGGCCATGCAGAAATTTCAAGCGGAAATGAGCGAGGCCATGGAGCACTCTTCTCCATTCCTACCTTCCGCTCTCTGAGAGGGCGTGGAGAAGAGCTTGTACATACATCTTTCTGTCAGCGCAAGTATGTCAGTACGTACTGTTGGTGTCTAATATGTATTTCCACTTGTGTTTGACAATGTGTGAGTGAAATTAGCAGCGAAGCGAATGTTAAAGCACCTTTGTGGATGGTCCACTTATAATGAGTGACTTCGTTCTTTCTTCTCCTCTTTCCAAAACACGGATCTTTGGTGGATAATAAACAAAATTGTTTAAAGGAGAAACATATACGCATCCACAAATAGTTTATTGTGGATAAGGTAATCTATGATGTGTTTAGTATGATATTTTGGTTTGATGTTATCTTATAATATGATTATATTTTTATATTTCAGTTTGAGGATAGGATTGTATATGTGATCATTCAAAGTTTAGGATCAGATTTTTTTTGGTGATGATGAAAACTAAAAAAATTTTATGGGGAGAAATTAGTGGCTTTTGAAGTCCTTAAACTAGTTTCGATGTTTGAGAGTAAAGGAGGTGGTCAATAGGATTTACTAATTACTTTCATTTTTATTAATTAGATTATAATACCCCTTTAGGATTTATATCAGTTAAAGCAAAATGCCTAGAGTTTCATGATTGTTAAGTTTTCTCCTCAAGATCTACCTCTTTCTGAGATTCTTTATGAGGTATTGTAATTAGTCATGGTATAATTAAAGCAATATAGAAATCCTCTAAGCTATGATAGGAAGTAGCTTTCCCTTTTTATTTGTATATATTTGCAAGATTTATAACATATTACTTCTGTTGTACATTTACTACATGGAATTCCTATGAGTGATATGATCAAGACATGAACCACCAACACATATTGCATCATCCTCTAATGGATGCAAATGCATATCTTATTTGTTCTACATATGAGGTTGGAAACACATCATCCCATCCCTAGGCTATCATGGTTATTTAGACACTCATAGAGATGAGTAGATCAATGATTGACATGGTCAAGATATTGATGTTCAACCCAAAAACCATACACATGGTGAGGAGGGGATGTAGATATTATGCTTCAAGGTTAGTGCCAATGAGATAGAGCAAATTTAGATCACTAAGGATCTCTATTATCTCACTCTATCTAATGGATATAGGATGTGTGAGCATGGCATGATTGAGTTGGACCTTGTTACTTCATCCGATGGGACACCCATGAGAGATGAGATTGGTGTTTTATCTTCATACCCTAATATGTAGTAGAGAGGAACCTAGCATATGATGATACATGCTTTTATTATTTCAATCAATATGATTTTGACATGTAGTTCCAACCTAACGTAGGAGTATGTGCTTTTAAATTTATACTTGAGTTAGGAGTATGTGCTCTTAAATTTAAATTTGAGTTTAAATTATATATTTGGTTTTGTTATCCTCTTCGATTATCCTAAATATTGGATGCAAGGATCAGATAATTATGATGACCACATATTACATCAAACTCTGAGAGCATGGGGTTTGTCTAAACCAAGTGCCTTTGGGGTTTTTTACAAGGCCAACTTCTTTTAATATGTGATCTTGAGCACACAATCCTAATCTACTAACTTCAGGGGAAAGGGTTAGAGAAATATAGACAACAAAGACAATAGAAAGGAAAATTCCTAAGCTAACCTAAGCTAACAAGAGACGATGAACTAAGATCCAAATAAGATTCCTTAACACAATAGCCTTGAGTGTAATGCATCGACATCCCAAAGATGAACACTTCCTCCTCTAAGAATGTTACGCATGAGTTTGTGTATGAATAAAATGAGATAAATATTTTTTAGTCATAGACTCCAGTATACACACATAAACACATACACATTCATGAAATAAGACAAAAAGCAAATAGTCATGACCTCAATAATATATTTATGAGTATGAAATATTACAAGATATACACAAATTGGGGGCTCAAAGTCATGTCTGCAAGACTAATCAGGAATCCAAGTACAACTATACACAAAAAAATTAAGTAAAAGTTATACAACTCACCAATCCTTTACAACACTAAAACTACTACTATTTATAGATTACAAAGGAGGAGATTTTTCCTTCAAATCTATGCAAAGATTTCAAGAATGATTGGTCTTATACATGTCAAGGCATGTCTTCATTCAAGTCATTGGATCCTTTAGGATCTATAGATTTGCACTCATTAACACTAAATGGTTTTGGGCCTTTGTATGTGCAACTACTATTGTTATTGTCATCTACCCTTTCTTAGGATTTCCAAAGTCTAGATGTAGGTGATCTGAAATTGATACTCCAAATCTAAAGTTGTCCTTTGTTGCAGCTCCCATGCTCTTGCCTTTAATGCATCAACTATTTTCCTAGGCTATTAGGTTTATGACATGGAGGTACGTGGGCTTGAGACTTTTTCTACCATTATTGTCTTTATGAGCTCAAATTCCCTTTTAGGATAAGTGTTTAGAACTTTTTGATATTTTACAATTGTCAATATTTTTCTTCTTTTTTTGCTTCAAAAATTTCAAAACTTTTGACCTTTAGACATTTATTTTTTTTGTGAATTTTGGACCTTTTACCATCTTTACTAGTTGGAATGCATTTCATTCCAACGACGTCAACTTTATCACCACATGTAACTAACTGATACAGTGTAAATAAACATTAGAGAATTAACTTAGTGACAAGTTACCATACCTTAGTGACAAGTGACATGTCACTCACTTTAAATATCTTCAAATTATGAATAAAATAACACAAAAATCATCTAAACTAGACTATCAAATTGAGAGATAATTTTTTCTTTTTTGATAAATATTTTTTAGTTGATATGGAACCAAAGAAGGTTGAAATCTTATTGGTTTTCCATTAAATATAAAAATATATAGTCATTTAGAAACTAAGGTTAGGGTAAAAATATTGGCTCAAACTCATGAGCAATATGTAAAGATAAAATTACATTTAATATGACATGTCAAATGCTCCTTTTGTAGGATAAGGCGAGAAGGCTTGACAAAAACTTTTCAATATCTATCTAAATAAATCAAAGCCTACCGAGTTTATTAAATCTAATGTTTAAGTAATATTTAATTAATATAGTCCCTATCATTCCTCCTAACAACAAAATCATTAGACTCCAATGTGATACAAAATAGGAGAAAGAAAATCTTGATGAGCATAGGCATTAGAAGGTGGGTAACCTAAACTTTGATGCTATATTAACCCAACTAGAGCTTCACAAAACTAGAAAATTTTAGTTTCAATGGTTCAATCACAAAAAATAGTTTTCAACGAGTATAAATATACCTGTACTTAGAAAGAGATTGATGCTTCAATTTGCAATAAATTTATTTCTTATCTGGTAAAAATAAAGAGAAGATATTATCCTCTAAGTGAAACCAGTTATGGGAATATTACACAAGCTTATTTCATGGAATTTTAAATTTGATGCATCCCATTATATTTTATCACATGCATTCAATTACAGATAAGGAAAAATAAATAAAGGGCAACTAAAATTTCCTACAATGAATGTGAGGTTATGATTTAAAATGTACAAAGCAAATTGATGCTTACCAAGTCACATAACATATCAAAACCTGTCTCGTGTCTACTTGGTGTTGGTATAAAAGGCTACCATGTGGTAAGGCATGCAATGCCTATGAAGGGGTGGTTGAGTGGATGTGGCCATTGAAGAGTTTGACCATCTTTCTTTTTGGGTGGAATATGGTAGAGACGGGCAATGTTATCCATAATACATGACATCAAGGTCAATACTTAAAGGGTGGAGGAGGTGATAGGGGTTGTGGTGGAAACTATGTGCAATACACACAAGAGATAGAGGTAATGTAGATGATGGCCAAGGAGGTGGTTTGAAGACTATTTGAAGGTAAAAGTGTTATGCATGGGAGGCTAAATGGGGTGCACAAGAAAAACCTTATTGAGTAGGGCAAGGGCATCAAATGGAGTAGAGTGGAAGAAAGGAGGGGTAGTTTCAATGGTGGTGATATAGGCTAGGGTGTTGGCATTGTTGATGTTCATGGAGCACAACCCGTAAATTTCTCTATGGCAGGATTAGTAAAAGGTCAATAAGGAGTTGATTTCGTTCTTGATTATAAAAAATGCATGCAACACCATGGAACTACAATAGTCCATTTTTATTTCATAGTTCTATAGATGGGGTTTCTCTAGGTTCCATATATACATGGAGAATTATTCCATCTTTTGTTTAGGGGTAAACATAAAAAACTGGTAAGATATTGCTTGATGGGTTGTGTCTCTACATGCTATTAGGTGCTCCTTTAAATTTGAAATAAACTCCATAGGGGAAGTAATGCAATAGATCTTATGGAGAAGAGTCTATGGAGCATCGGCTATCTCCTTAGTGCTACCACCAAAATATTACTAAGCAGTCCCATCGATTGCATCGACAAACATGTAATTTTGGTTGATGTTTAGGGCTTTCAGAATTTTTTTTCTTCATACAATGATAATGATGTAGTAGAGCAAAAATATGAAAACGTAGTTGATGTTATTGAGTCATCGATGGAGTTTTCGAATGAGCCACCCAACAATACTTACTTATGCAAGTGACCAAAGAGGATCTAATTCATCGATGGGGTTAGATTCAACATCTTCAATAACATGTTTGGAGTTCTTGATATTGAGGTTTTAATGCCTGGAGTCCTCAAAAAAAGGTATCTTCTCTAGGTCTATGTTAGCCATGTATGGTATAATTAAGAGAATCTATGCACTTACATTTTTGCCCATATATGCCAAATATTATAAAGAATAATTTTTTAGGTTATCATGTCTAAGCACCATATTTCTTTCATTGCAAAGAAGGTAACATAACTCAAACACTCAAAGAGGTGGAAAAAACCCAATGGATAAAAAATGCTCTAATACCAAATTGATATCGAACCAAACAAGCTTAAAATATGATTGATTTTCCATTAAACATAAAATATGTTTATATACATTTACAAATCATGGTTGGGACAAATCCATTGGCCCAAAAGCATGAGAAACCCACAAGATAAGATTATATTTAATGTGGCATGTTAGACACCTTTTGTTGTAGGATAAGGCCAGAATGAAAAAACCTTTTTAGAACTCATTAAATTAAATAAAAGCCTATGAATATTATTAAACCTAATGTTTAATTAATATTTAGTTAATATATAATCTCTTTCAATAGTCCATAAAAATAGTGTTGATATCTCAACTTTAAACAACCATAAATCCTTCAATACTTAATAAAATTTAACATATGATCAATCATTTTTATAGTACTCAAAAAGACCTACATGATGGAGCTAAAATATTCCAAATATGACTTTTGAAAAAAGATATAGATCCCACAAGATAAGACATTTTTTTGAAAAAATTACCCTAATTTTTCAAATTAAAAAAAAAAACACACAATCTCCACTTTGTCAAAACCTTTGCTCTAATATCACTTATTAGGAAACTTCATTATCATAAAAATAAATCATTCACCAATATACAAAAATATCAAATCATTCATCAACAAATAATTATCCACAATAACAATCCATACAATGAGACAACAATAGATAATACCCTTAAGGCAAGACAACACCAATAATACTAATAAAAAAAAAACTCTAAAATTTCTTACAATAAAAATCATTTAAAAACAATAATCTTATAAACCTCCTCACAAACAAAAAATAAATAAATAATATATTTAATATAAATAATAGTTAAAATAATTTTATTGACTTTATAATTTAATTAAGTATCCTTTCCTTTACACTCTCTTTTTGTAGCTGATTAAGTATCTATTTACGATTTTAATCTATTATGATACAATTACCATAAACATTCTCTTTACTTTTACCTTTAACGTTTTTAGTTCTTTAATTTTTATAGGTATTTATTTATAATTTAAATTAAATCTTTTATTTTGTTTTGTGTTTTTTTTTTTTTTTTTGTTATAAGGAATTCATTACTTTTATAGTTTTTTTACTATCAAGTTGGTTTAAATTTTGGAACTGTCACCTATAATCCTTGTTGAACTGGTATGAGATGAAAACTATAGGTCATTCACTCGGGGGTTTGTACTCGTCAATTTGTTCCGATGGAGCGGGAGACCATCTATTGATCAGGGTTCATACTAATGTCGATGAAGACCATCGGTTGATCTAGGGTTGGTGTGGTGCGCACTCAAAAGATTTAGTCGAACAAATGGCATCTTTGCGGTTTGGATTTAGTCGAACAAATGACACCTTTACGGTTTAAATCCAAATATTTTTTAAATACCTAACCAAATAAATACTTATCTAGGATAAACATAATATTAAGGACGTGCATGGAAAATGTGAAGATTAGGGAGCTTATATAGACAACCATAAATATTAGACGTGCATTGAAAACGGTCTTCGAAGGAAAGTAAGAAGAACCGCATTGCCGTTCACGTTTTCAACCGTTTTTTGGTTCTATTTTAATACTTCTCCTTCTCATCAAAGGAGAAGTACAACAATAATATTAGGAACGTGTTCCATTTTAATACGTCTTCTTCTCATCACCTAACTTTTTAGGGCAACCATAATATTAGGAACGTGTATGGAAAATGTGAAGATTAGGGCTCTTTTAGAGAGCCATGAATATTAGAAGTGCATTGAAAACGGTCTTCCAGGAAGGTAAGAAGAATAGACAACCATAAATATCACAAGTGCATTGAAAACGGTCTTCGAGGAAAGTAAGAAGAACCTCAATGCCGGTAGTCGACTAAAACGCCGACCTGGTCTCCTGGCACATTAAACGAAATGTAAAGTCTTTGTTGAGTCGTTATTCTCCGGCTATGTTCTACATCCTAATTTTATGGGCAAAGTTTACCATTTTATGTTTTGGTGCCTAGAAATAAGAATAATGGACAGACAGATCCATATCTGTTTTTTCATGAGAAAGTTAAGAGAATTAATTTATAAAGTGTTGTGTTAGTACTATAGTATTCTCTATATAAATAGATTGAACCTATCTCGCCAAACGTTTATAGTGAAGATTTGATAAATAGGTACTTAATCAGCTATAAAAACCAGAGAGCAGAGCGAACCATATTTTTTTCCTTGAGAAAGTTAACAAAATTAATTTATGAAATGTTAAAATGTAAATTAGTTTTTTTCCAGTGGAGATATCTGCACACTGCATTATCTAAATTAATAAATACAACCTCTCTCCAAAAATATATAAATACAAGGGCTTGGGCGAATGAAATGCAAACAATTCTATATGTTTTATTTTGTGTTAGTCTATCTGTGCTCTCTTCTATATCCTCTCTTGGTGTCTTCTTTATGTTCAGTTGGACATAGTGCCCACAAGTCTATATAAGCGTCCTAACCTCCACATTTTGTATGCGCGGTCGAGCCTGTACGAGCTGGTGCTGTCCACTGTGGATCTGGGTTTAGAAAGTTTAATAACTCTGTTTCTATGGCTTCTCTGAGCTTCAAGGTTACCAGACACCCAGCGATCCTCGTGGCCCCGTCAGTGCCCACTCCCAAGGAGATTTTGTATCTTTCCAACATCGACGATCAGGCGACGCTGAGATTTCACATACCGGGCGTCCAATTCTATCGAACAAACTTACTGAAAAGGAACGAAGATCCCGCCAAAGTGATCAAGGAGGCGCTGGGCAAGGTTCTGGTTCATTACTATCCCTTTGCCGGAAGGCTGAGAGACGCGCCCGGCGGGAAGCTCGAGCTCGACTGCACGGGCGAGGGGGTGTTGTTTGTGGAAGCCGACGCGGACGTTGCTCTGGAACAGTTCGGAGACCTGCAACCGCCGTTCCCGGAATGGGACGAGCTGCTACACGACGTGCCGGGGTCGCAGAGCGTCACCAATTCTCCTCTTCTCTTGATCCAGGTTTGTGGACCGTAGTCAAGGAAGCATTTCACTTTTTACTTCGATTACAGGTATGAATCATTTAGGTATGTATAATTTTTGTACAACTACACACCGCGATAGATATTTGTCATCCCTGCAGGCAGGTGATGGGGTTCTGGGCTTTAACTTGGCTCTCATACCAATTTTTCTACAACTGAGATTCACTCTCACTTTTGTAACACGAAATATGAATGATACAATTTCATATGTTAAAAGAGTTTTTGTGTTTTCTGAACATGTTGTGAACTTTCAGGTGACGCGGCTGAGATGCGGGGGGTTCATATTTGCCTTCCGGCTTAACCACACCATGGCGGACGCCTTTGGGGTGGTCCAGCTGATGGCGGCGCTGGGCGAGGTGGCGCGGGGGGCGGCGGGGCCTTCGGTGTCCCCGGTGTGGAAACGAGAAACCCTGCGGCCGCGGCCAAAGCCCGTCGTGAACGTACTTCTTCGGGCCACGGGAGATCGCGTCGCTGAAGAGGCAGGCGGCGGCGGGGGGGCGAGTAAAATGCGCCACGTTCGAGGTGTTATCGGCCTGTCTGTGGCGGCTGAGGACGAGGGCCCTCAATCTGGCGCTGGAACAGGACGTTCGGTTGTTATTCCCGCTACTATGGTAATGCCATCAGCTTCGCTTGCGCGAAGACCAAGGCGGGGCTGCTGGTGAGCAAGCCCCTGTCGTTCGCGGTGGAACTTATAAACAGGGCGAAAATGGCCGTCAACGACGAGTACATGCGATCCGTCATAGACCTCATGGAGTTGAAGGGCCGCCCGTTCCTCACAGTGATGGGGACTTTTTTTGTCTCGGACGTGACCAAAATTGGATTCGGCGACGTGGATTTCGGGTGGGGTAAGGCGGTCTATGGAGGGCCTGCGAAGAGCGATGTAAGGGTTGTGCCGCCCGGATTTATGACCTTTCTCATTTCCCATCGTAGTAGGGATGGAATCAACGGAATTTTAGTTCCCGTGTGCTTGCCCTCGGCGGCCATGCAGAAATTTCAGGCGGAAATGAGCGAGGCCATGGAGCACTCTTCTCCATTCCTACCTTCCGCTCTCTGAGAGGGCGTGCAGAAGAGCTTGTGCATACAACTTTCTGTCAGCGCAAGTATGTCAGTACGTACTGTATGTGACTTCGTTCTTCTCCTCTTTCCAAAACACGGATCTTTCGTGGATAATAAACAAAATTGTTTACAGGAGAAACATCTTAGAGAGAAACAGTAAATTAATTCGTGATAATATAAATAGATTTATGGAAGCAATAAATATATTTATAGAAATCTAATTTTAATTCATGTTAATATAAATAGATTTATAGAAATTTAATTTTAATTCATGATAATATAAATAGATTTATAGAAGCAATAAATTAATTCAATCTTTTAAACATGTATTAGTTAAAAAAAATTATAAAAGATATTATGTTAGGATAACTAGATGAAAATCTTCATGAAAAGTTCTCTCAGTCTTTTTTTTATTGGAGGTTTAAATTAATTATATAGGTTAGATAAAGAATTCAAGGGTAAAGGATGACAATATGTGTATCCATAAATAGTTTATATAGTTTATTTGTGGTTTATTTGTGGATAAGGTAATTTATCAAACAATGATGAGCTTAGTATGATATTTTGCCTTGATACATCATTAAAAGTTTCATTATAATATTAAAGTTGACTATACTTCTACACCCTATTTTGGAGGGTAGGGTTTAAGTCGTTTGTGTGATCATCCAAAGTTTAGGAGGAGATTCTTGGTGATGATGAAAACCATAGGATTTATATAGGAAGAAATTAGTGGCCTTTGAAGTACCTAAGCTAGTTTGATGTTTGAGAGTAAAGGAGATGGTCAATAAGTTTCACTTATTACATTTGTTCATATTAATTAGACTACAATACCCCTTCAATATTTATATTATTTATAGCAGAATGCCTAGAGTTGAATAATTGTTAAATCTTCTCCTCAAGACCCACCCCTTTATGAGATTATTTATGAGGTATTGCAACTAACCATGATATTATTAAAGTAACATAGTAATCCTCTAAGCTATGATAAGGAGTAACTTTCCATTCTTATTTGCTTATTTTAGTAATATTTGCAACATATTACTTATGTTGTACATTTACTGCATGGAATTCCTATTAGTAATGTGGTCAAGACATGAACCACCAATACATGTTGCATCATCCTCTAATGGATTCAAACACATATCTTATGCATTCTTCATCTGAGGTTGAGAATACATCATTTCATCTAGAGACTATCATGGTTATTTAGATAATCATAGAGATGAGTAGATCGATGATTGACATGGTCAAGATATTGATGTTCAACCCAACAACCATACACATGGCGAGTAGGGGATGTAGAGATTATACTTTAAGGTTAGTGTCAATGAGATAGAGTAATACTACACCAAAAAAGACTTTAAAGATGCTTATAAACCACCCTTAAAGATCTTTAAAGGTAGTTATTCAGCCATAGTCTATGAGGGCATTGTAAAAAGTCTATGATATACAATGATAGCTAAAAACCACCTCAAACAACCATCCTCTTAGGGTCTAATAGGGTGGTTAAAACCACCCTCTTAGGACTACGAGGGCGGTTGTGAACCATCATATTAGGACTAAGAGGGTGGTTATTAACCACCCTCTTAGGGTTAAGCCTCTTAGGCCTAAGAGGGTGATTTATAGCCACCCTCTTAGAGACTAAGAGGGAAATTTTAAATCACCCTCTTAGGTCTAAGAGGATGGTTTATAACCGCCCTCTTATGGTCCCACCCTAAAAAATATATAAAGGAGATGATCCATGTTGGAGGGACTAGAAGTTAGGCCAAACAGTTAGGCTCATGAACAAATTGTAGTGATAATGGGTATTTTAATTGTCCTTACCTATAGCTTGGTTGTTGAAATTACCATTGATGTTCACTGTTGTGTACTTACTTGAACAATAGAAAAGTTATAGGCACTAAAATCAATATATGGGAAAGTCAATATGGAAAGGCATTGACTTAACAATTGTGTATTTAAGTGATAGTGTTATCAGATAAGTTATACCATCGATTATAAAGAAGCTATGACTCTTTATTCAACACTCTTTTAGCAGAAACAATTTTGTTAGTGCATGTTTTAACTCCATGATCACATCCCAAGAGTTTACAAACTTTACAAAGCTACTTGATAATAAACAAGATCTCACACATACTGCTAGTTCTTTGAGAATCAATCAATTTATACTCAGCAATAGAAAACAATTCTCTTTGTGGTCTCGACTTGTAAAACACCACCCATGGTGCCTACGACATCAATGTATTGATATGAACTCATCCTCTTGATCAAAGCTCAAAAGCTGCCAAGAAGACATTGTAACATGATTATCAATGAGATCTTGCATGTACTTTCAACACCTTGTCTTCCTTATCCAATGGTATTTTACTTATCAAACAATCAACTAAGATAGATGAGAGTAAATCATAATGACAGTGATGAACGTTGTTCTTTATATTAAACCAAAAGGAGGTGTTTCAGGTGACTCATCCATTTTTTTCAATTTTTTTATCGGTATCAAAGAGCAACTACTTGTGGTCTCAAGTTACAAATACCACCCATACAGTGTAAGGATATATTTTCTACAAATTTTTATCAACTTTTTAAATTAAATGTCACTCCTTTTATCTTTTTAAAAAAATATATTGAGAAAATTCAAACTTTACAGATCCTATGCCCTAAAGAACACCCCTATGAGTTAGTAGTCTATTACCCACATATCGTCAAAACCACTTACCATTCATTTCCATGTTAATCACCTCAATCACTTGTCCTAAGATTTTAAGTATATATATCTTTTCCTAGCAGTACGAAATAACTTAGTGTTCATGTTGCCCCAACTTCAAGAAATTTTCATAGAATAACTCTACAATAGGATTATTGAATTGAGGTCCATCATGATGTGGTGTTGCAGGAAGGTGAGACACTTACCATAACAATCACCCAAGTTCAAAATATGACAAGCATCCCCCCATGTTCAACTGGTTGTCCAACTAATACAATCAGGTATATGTGGTAAAAAAGTTGATATTTCCATGATTTGAAGATCCTATGGATGTATAAAGAGATGGTTGATTTCTTAACTAAGAGTAACAGTGCAAATATAGAGTAGCCCACCTCCATGGGTATTAAATTTTACAATTAAGGAACTAAATGAAAAAATATCATTCAATAAAAATATTCATAAAGTTCGTATATATGTATATAAAGAAAATGTTGGGGAAGGCCATTGTGGGAATGAAAAGTATGAATAGCTTACCTGTAAGGAGCATTCTCATCCTCAGATGGCACTGTATCTCATGTTGGGCCCTTACTTCCTCCCTATTGCTCTCCACATGCTTTCCTCTTCTCTTATAGATATAATTGTATTCCATTGGTACAACTCTTCCTAGAGTTTCATCAACTGGACAGTTCTACTGTGAGAGATTTTTGATGGTTTTGTCGGTGTGTCCTACATCCTGGGTTATTTATATAGTGTTCTTAGTAGTGCATGGTGTGGAGCATCCTCCAGGTGTTGACTTGAGATATTCCTTAGTTGAAGAGGAATTTTGAGGTTTTTTAAAACCAGATTGTTGAATGCTCCTTCTTCAACCACTTATCCTTTTCAGGTTTGTAAACTCATACATGAAGTACAAACTGGAGTGTGAGGTGAAATTCCATTACACAT
The DNA here is from genome assembly GCA_028583015.1 of Wollemia nobilis. NCBI lineage: Eukaryota > Viridiplantae > Streptophyta > Pinopsida > Araucariales > Araucariaceae > Wollemia > Wollemia nobilis. The sequence continues at coordinate 840,846 of JAQPPZ010017023.1, read as the reverse complement.
CTAATGAGTGCTACCTCAATAATTTCAATATTGTAACCATAAGTTTGTAGGACCTGCTTATGGACATATACTTGTAAAACCTAAAAACATAAAGACTATTATGAAGGGAATGTGAACTAGTCATGTGGAACAAGAACCTACATTGAACAAACATAATTTTACATGATGCAAGGACTTTGCATTCTAGTTTGACTACATCAAAATGGGACTTAGCAAAAGAGTGGAGAAGATTATTATGTCCAAAAGTTGCTAAGAATTGAAATTGATGCCAATGTTGTGATGATTTTGTATTTATGGCTTGTGCTGGCAAACAAAATGATTGTCTGTTGCAAAGTTGAATAAAGATTCATAGGTTCTATTCCTGCCACCTCCACCTAGTTGTATTCAAACTTCAAACTTCAATATTTTACGTGCAAAAAATTTATAATGTAGAAGAATTTAATAGTTTATTCTCTTTTTCAATTAATAGAATAGCTGACATAATTCCCACATAATTGGCTAATAGCCAAAGACAAGAAATTAACAAAATCATGAAAATTCTAGGCAATGTTCTACATTATTATTACCAAAAACAATCTCTTAAAAATGTAAACATAACTATAATAAACAATGATTGTTCACCAAAAGTGGGACCTTTCACTTACATTAAGTTTCCCACTCCTTGTACAAGGAAAAACATGTCCATCACCTCATATGAAGGACAATCAGTTAAACATTTATGGGGACATATGAAATGAATGAAATTTATTGACACCAATTGCCATATCTTCTCTTCCATATTCTTTTGCTTATTCAAACCCTTTATTGCCTTCACGTCCTGCCAAACAATAATGACAAGAACGTAGTCAGTTAGTTGTTATATTCAATTTGTACCTAATGAGGCTGCCATGAATTTGTGTAATACCCTTTCACTTGACTGGTGTATAGGGCATGGTGTGGAGCATCCTCCAAGTGTTGACCTGAGATCTTCCTTAGTTGAAGAGGAATTTTGAGGTTTTTTAAAACTAGATTGTTGAATGCTCCTTCTTCAACCACTTATCCTTTTCATGTTTGTAAACTCATACATGAAGTACAAATTGGAGTGTGAGGTGAAAGTCCATTACACATCTAATGAGTGCTACCTCAACAATTTCAATATTGTAACCATAAGTTTGTAGGACCTGCTTATGGACATATACTTGTAAAACCTAAAAATATAAAGACTATTATGAAGGGAATGTGAACTAGTCATGTGGAACAAGAACCTACATTGAACAAACATAATTTTACATGATGCAAGGACTTTGCAGTCCAGTTTGACTACATCAAAATGGGACTTAGCAAAAGAGTGGAGAAGATTACTATATCCAAAAGTTGCTAAGAATTGAAATTGATGCCAGTGTTGTGATGATTTTGTATTTATGGCTTGTGCTGGCAAACAAAATGATTATCTATTGCAAAGTTGAATAAATATTTTAATAGAAGAATTTAATAGTTTATTCTCTTTTTCAATTAATAGAATAGCTGACATAATTCCCACATAATTGGCTAATAGCCAAAGACAAGAAATTAACAAAATCATGATAATTCCAGGCAATGTTCAATAACTCAAGATATTTTTATGATGTACCTTGGACCATTGTTTGATTCCTCTACATCAATTAGCATTATCATAAACTACTTCGATGCAAAAGGTAGATCCCCAATAGTGTACAGACTCTTTCGACCATCATAAGCAGGTAGTCTCTTACCCAAAAGGGTCTCTCTGTAAATGGAACATAGACATTAGTTCTTCAAAAATTTAGAAAACAACACATGCAACATACTATCCTGTTCTAGGATAGAAGCAGCTTGATGAACATCAGTTTCTCAAGCCTTTGATTCCCATGAGCCATAATAGTAGTACTAGATCCTGACATATGGTCTACAAGCAGTCCTAAATAAGCAATAAGCAATCGATGTTCATGTTACCTCAAAGTATATTGACCAGCAGATAGCAAAACAACACATGCCTACAATTGGAAAAAATATAAAGGAGACGATCCATGTTGGAGGGACTAGAAGTTAGGCCAAACAATAATGTAATTTACAATTATACCACAAACAAGAACATAATAACAAGTCCACAGGCAAGTTTATAAAAAATATAAAAGATAAAAAGATACACTTACAGGGTTTGTTCAATCCATCTAACATAGAACATGATAATTTCTTCTTATGCAAATGCAAAAACATGTCAAAGTTCTTCAAGCCTAAAAAAAATATCTTAAAATTCTGAAATTCTTTGTAAAATTAAATTCTTCTTGCTTCTCATCATTCCATCACCTTGTATGTAGCAGTAAATAAATTTCCATACCACAAGGCATCCCTATAAAATACTCTCTAGGACTAATACCTTGTAGTGAGGACATAATGTATTAAGAATGAAATAAATATGAAGTTCCAAACAAAATGCAAGAATATGCAACCAAATGATCATGACAATTAGTATCATATATCAAGACTAGGTAGGATTTCCTCACAATCTAACCATATTTTCCTTACAGTGATCAAGAGAACACAAGGGCTATGAATGAGTCACTCATAAAGATAGATGTCAACAACTAAAAGAGGTAACATCAAATATAGAGTAGAAGTGATTTTATCCATAAATAGAATATAAACCCTTTTAAAAAGGAAAGAACAAAACACTAATAAACAACTACATAAACCAAAATCAACTACAAAAACACTCAGTTCAATGCAAGCTTAAATGGACAACCTGAGCCCTCCATATAATGGGAAGATGTCTAAACACCCCTACCTGCCCCAACCATCAAAGATGAGGCGAGAGGGTATCCTAAGACTTTTATTAGATACATAAATATCCATCTATACAAATCAAGTATTACTGCTAATAATTAAGGACTAGGACTAAGAGTCAAACATGAAACATCAATTTCATAACTAACACACACTCAACACAACTTTATCAAATTACCAAATTACCTTCTTGTATCTGATTGGCCAACCTCATGCTCAGGATACCTACTCGCCTCACTCCTAGCTTGGTTGTCCATTAATTATCTACTAGCATTTTCTAAAAATAGAACAAAAAATATAACATCAAATATAGAGTAGAAGTGATTTTATCCATAAATAGAATATAAAACCCTTTGAAAAGGAGAGAAAAAACACTAATAAACAACTACATAAACCAAAATCAACTACAAAAACACTTAGTTCAATGCAACCTTAAATGAAAATAAAATAATAGTTATGTAGATAGACCACTAAGGGAGAAGTAAATGGAGAAAAGGCAATCTCTTTTGTAATCATTGATGTTATATGTTAATTCAAAGCATCATACAATATTGCTACAACATGGCATAATTTATTTGTAAATAATATTTGCTATAGGCCAAGCAATGAAGGAGCCCACAACATCCTTCATTGTGGCCATTTCATCATTCCTTCTATACAAGATTGTTTCCTCTTTATGGGTGATGTGCACATTGACTTTGCAAAAATATTCACCCAAATATTGACCATGTATAAGGTCTTCAGGATTAGTACTGATCACCATGCCTTCGACACTACGATGTTATCATTATGGATCTGAGTCAAGTAGCATTCCCTTCTCTCAGTTTGAGTGATCGGTATCATTTTTAGTCCCTACATGGAAAATCAACAACCTAGATAAATTCATTGCATATCGTACAATACAAACTAAGTCAACCATTTTATATTTGAAATAATAGTCGTACCATTGATGACTCTGGCCTAGAAGGTATTGAGCAGCTACCTATACCTTGATCACCACCACCAATGTTGTGTCCACTTGTAGGGGTAGCATGTAGTGATGTTGCCTATGGAATTATATGCAAGGGATCATTACAACTTTAGGGGTGCAACATGTAAACATTTCAAATATGAAATCATGAAAAAACTAACACACCTCTATCTATGCAAGCCATGTCAAAATCTCATCAATATTTTTCTCTCTCTACAAGCTTCTCTTCCATATTTTTTTCTCTCTACAAGCTTATCTTTCCACTTTTTCTCTTTCTCTACCGTATGCTCTTGCATCTGGTGCAACTTTTGTAAGTAACCCTCACCAAAAAATAGAGTAGTTGGTGATACTCCTTTATTGACACCTCAAATCCGACCTAGTATTTTGGGTCCTAAAACCTTGGTGAGGGCATCATCCTTAATAGATTGATTTATGGAGCTCGTAGATGATATTTCATCATCCAATTTTTTTGGAAACATCACATGCATAGTTAACTGGTAACATGTTAAAAAAATAATTGATATAACAATGGTTTGAAGTTCAACATATTGCTATTTCCAAGGGAATGTCACTTATGATTGTCTCTACAAATTTTGGTGAAATAGGAGCCCCATCCTTCTTTGTATGAGCTGCCATCCACACAATTGCCCTTGGTAGTGGATTTTTTGCATTTGGTTGGCTCTTCCTCTACAAGATATATAGTTGGAGAGACATGGGGATAAGTCATACATAATAAAACAATATAGCTATATATGTTTATCACATAATGGATGAGTATGATAGAATACCATTTCATGCTCCAGTCGAGCATATCCTATTTGACTACAAGTGTGCATGATGGATTGGTGATATCTATTTTGTTTATTCCTTTACCTCACCACCTACAACGCAACAAAGAAATCAATATATAATTAATTTATTAGGGATATCAAAATGAAAAATTCACATGAACATAACAATGATATGAACTACCATAGCATATTGGTTGGTACTTACCTTAAACTCAGCGTTGCTCCTACCATTCACAAAGGCTTCCCAATATTTTTGTGATACATGAGATGGGGGATTAGCAATTCTATCTTCGTCATTATCATACTTATCATAGTGGTTTTTCACAAGTCGATGCTTATGTTCACGCCATTGCTTAGGGAGATTATCCATCACCATATCTATAGGACAAAATCCAAACTTTACTTCCTAAACACCCTAGCTAGAATCAAAGCAAGGATATGTAGGTTAATTTAGATAGAGAAGGCCAATTTACCAACAAATTATCTAGGGGTACCCTTATTTGAGGGGGGAATGAGGATAGAATTATGAAATCCAATTATAAGTAAAATTTATAATAAAATACTGATATGGAAAGGTAGATGGTTATCATTAACAAGAATAGTGTAGCTTATTTAATCAATTTTATAAGTAATTCCAACATATTACATGTCCTTGTATATTATGCCAAAATTGATAGAAAAAAATTTAATTTTATATTATATGGTCATTTTTGTGGTCAAGATTACATGATGAAAGAAAATTTTCTTTGGTGAAATGGAGTAAGGTGTGTGATGATAAAACTAAAGGATGTCTCAGTTTAAGAGTTCTTATTTACAAACTTAGATGTTAGGGAAAAATTAATTTGAAGATTGTACAAAGAGAGTCAAAGGTAATTGGAAATAATTATTATAAGTAAATATGTTGAGGCCAATGATCCAAGGTTAATATTTACTATAATATCACTGCCAAATGGTTCTACAGATGGAATGGTTTAAAAAAATCAATTGATTTAGTGATTAAAGGTCTAATATGGGTGGTGGAAACTAGAGAAAAAAATTATATTTGGATGGATACTTGGTGTGATAAAAAAACCACTCAATCTAGATCTAATTTTGAAACCATGGATGAGGTTTTTTCAAAATAAATATAGTTATAGGGTTTCAAACATTATGTACAAGGATCAAGAAGGAAGATACAAATGGAAAGAAATTTTTTTTATAAGTATACAAGACATGATGCTAGGAGATAGTTGAGTAGAAAGATAACAATAATTTTATGAGGGGAGCCAAGGATAAGCTTATTTTGGAGTTTATTGGCTTAGGCGAATACACAGTAATAATGGATATTATGTAAAGTACCAATAAAATAGGAATATCACAAGAATATAGAGACATATTTGGGATAGTCTAAGTATTTCTAAAGTCAAAATTTTTGTTTGCCTAGTAGTTCATAGAAGAATTATATCCTAGGATAACCTTATAAAAAGGATTTTTCATGGCTATAATGTGTTATTTGTAAAAAGGAGGAGAGTATAGACCATCTCTTGGGAAACTGCTCAAGAGTCTTTAAACTATGGCAATGGATTCTTAATATGTTTGTGTTGGTAAAGAGTCCGCCCTAGGATAAAATGTATGTATGCATCCTATACCTGACCAACATTGAAAGGTTGAAGGAAATAAATATCCTTCAAGTCAATCTCCAAATGGGGCTGGTTCCCTCACTACTCTAAAAACTGGTATAAATATTAGGAAAAGAAATTAATAGAAAGAAAGAGAAATATGACTGTAAGCCGAAGGATGAACTAATTCCACAATTAAAAATCTAGTTTTAACTAACAACATTCAATGGAAAAATTAGATAATATTATAAAACATGACTTCCAATAGCATTCCAGCATTCATTCTTGTTGAAAAACTAAATCCAGACTCAAAATTTAATCCATCAACAACAATATAAATCTAATAGAAATGCTAAACAGAAAGTATAAACATACATAACATTATCACGGACTCAAAGCCAAATAGTCCTTGAATCAAAATAAATGTTTAAACTATGAGATTTTCACACGCAAATATCCATCTCCCTTTTACATCAAGTTTCCTAGTATTTATAAAGGATTTTGCCTCCAAAATTGATTGATCGTTAAAAAAAATGGTGGTAATTCAAAGATTAGTTGATAATAATTTTCTCCTCAGTAATAACAACGAACTAATCTGGTGGTACATTAGGAAGCAATGAGTAATTTTTGTAGATGACACATTGAGACTTAGATGGAATCAACAAAAAAAATTCATCTTTGTAGCAGTGCCTCAAAAATGAGCATTTACCATAGTGGAAGGTGCCTCGAAATCAGTAGGATCACACTAGAGTCAAGGGTGAAGCAAACAATATTTAATTTCAGCAATCTCCTGGTTATCCATTGAATATGATCTTCATTAGCAATAATTATGAAGACATGAACTAATTTGCCCCAAAAATTGAATTTTCCTGCATTGGAATTTACTCGAAATGATCCTTGCTCAAAGCACCATCGAAAATGACTTTCGCTTGGAGGAAATGGCAAAAATTAATTTTGTCAAGATGAGGCCCGAAATGTGTTTTCACCATGATTTTCACCCAAAATGTGCTTTCGTCCCAAATTTTGATTGAAAAGTATTTTTGCCACGTTTTTTGCCCAAAAAGGGATTTCATTGGGAATTTTGCTCGCTTTCACCCAAAAATTGGTATTCGCCATGAATTTCACCCATTTTCACCCGAAAAGAATTTTTTCTAAAATATTCGGGCGAAAATGAACTTCATTGAGATTTTCAAGTGAAAATGAAATTTTCTGAGATTTTTGGACGAAAATAAATTTTGCCAAGATTTTTCTTGAAAATTAATTTTGCCAGCGTTTTTGCTCGAAAATGAATTTTGCCAACGTTTTTGCTCAAAAATGAATTTTGCTGGGTATAACTCATTGCACACTTAGATAAAATTTAAAATTTAATTTTAGTGTGGCAAAAATACCAACACTTTTGGTGGCTCACAGGGTATTCAACTCGCCTGAATGCAATTGATCCTAAGGCTTTTATCCATTGGGTTCAGGATTACCATTACCAGTTGCATCAGACTGCATCCTACTTGCATCAATATCTTTCTTCTCTTTGAGATGTGAACATGTAGTTTCATATACTGGGATGGCTTCAACCCAATAATACTGATCACCTGATTAGTCTGAAGTGTATCAAAAATGTACCAAAAGATATGAGTCTTCTCCAAGTTAATGTAGTTGGCCCTCTAGCTGAGCTTTAGCAAACCAAACTCGATGCGAGTAAGCTTATTTATCAATGGTAGCACATAATATTTGGTGATGGGCTCTTCCTAATCATCAATATCTAAAGTGTCATTTTTGAAAACAACCCATACCACATATAGGTATTTCTTCGTCAAAATATTTCCTTTATCATTAGTAAAATTGGAGAAACCATTACTTGCTATAGTCTCAAAATAGACCAGTGAAATATACCTTTCTTGTTAAATATATCTAATAGCTTTCAAGCTTCTTTGACCTGATACAACCTAGAAAAATAAGTGTGTAGTTTTTATTCTACCATTGTTGGGATTCTAACTACGTAGTGCTTAGTTGGGCCTTCTAATCATATAAACCATCTTCTAGTTTTACTATATTTGCTTTATCTTGGAATAAATGATCCTTGAAATGTTCACCATGCAAGTAGATTGAACTCATATCCACCTATATGTTGCCAATTTTATTAGTCATATCAATTTTCGTGAGATCCTCAATGAAGAACTGATATTAATAATCACTCGACATAATTTTTTCTTAGAATTTATATAACTGAGAGACCATATTCACATTGTGTGCCTCCATAGCCTCGATATCAAAAGTTACCTTCTCTATTGTTTTAATCAGAACATACATGTCCTTTCACTTTTAGATTTTCAACCATCATGAGGAACTCTATCATGCTCGGCTGATCTTCTCTATTGTAGGATGCTTCGGTAGAAATTCTACTTTTGAATCCATTGGTTCCTATGATGCAAAATTGAGCAAAATGGGAAGAGATCCTGCTAAGGTTTTATCTCAAAAAAGTGGGTGAAAATAGAAGGTGCTACAATTACTTTACCATTGGAGGGGCTTGCATACTTATAATGAAAATTGGGTGGATAGGGATGGAATATGGAATATAGGATAATGAAAGGGAAAATGGATTAGGTGTGGATGCAAATGAACTTAAATATAGAGGAATAGAAGGAAAAAAAGAAATGAGAAGAGCACTAGTGACATACAAATGTGAAATGGAGAAGGGAGCAGAAGATACAGGTACAACAAATAGAAGTAAAGTGTAAGTAGAAACTATAGGATGAGAGGTAGAGATCACCAGATGCTTATTATTAAGAGAGGAAAAAATAAAATGGGTACTTGGAGTATTTGACATCATTTGAGGCAATGAGGAATGTTGTTGCACTACTAGATATTTCTCTTCCTCATCTTTTACTACCTCTGCTTCAATATATACCAACTCCATAATTTGGCTTAGCTATTTCTAAAATGCCAAAGAGGGTGCCTCCCTAAAACCAGTCTGCCCAATCATAAATGAATAAAGAGGGTTTGTACTAGGAGCAAAAATTGTACCACATTTAGGATTATTTACAATTTTAAGGAAATATATCTTTGTAACCACTCTCCTTTTCCTGAGTGAAAGTTATTCTTTAGGTGGTAGGTGTTCCTCTTCTTTTGGTTCCTCCTCAACCAATAATTTCTCTTCTCTTACCATGACCTCTTCATTTTTAGGACTTTGAATGCTTTGAGGTACCAGGTCGGTGAAAGAGATGGGCTGGTACTTATCACAATGCTCATAATAAATTTATGAAAATATTTCATCCATAGCCAATGGTTAAGCTGAACCAAGATTCCCTTGGTGCACTCTCATGATCCACCAATTGATTATCTTCTCATCAAACCATTCGAGTAATTTATTTTTCATTTTATTAAAAAAACCCTTAGGAGGAACCTGCTCTGAATTATTTGCAGGATCATACTCAACTTCCATTTCATAGAAATCATGTGAAGGAGGGAGCGACATCATTTTTTCAATATGCTACTCAAGGTCATGTCCCTTGGGATTGTTCCTTTGTTGCAATATATCTTCCTTGGAGAAGAAATAAAAATTCTTAGCCTTAGTAAACTTCCCAAAAATACCCAAAGGGTCATATCACCATTGTTGGGGAAGCTCAATTAACTTAAAGTCATAAAGTGTTTCAACTATCAACTCATTTTTCCTGCATTGGATCACTTCAATGTTAGCAAAGCGAAAAGGCATGGCACATGTAGCTCACTTGCCTAACCCATATGTGTCATTGGTAAAGTAATTATGCTAGGCTACTTTCAATGCAAATAGATTATGTAGGTAAAATATGACAAAAGAAAAGGCTTTCTGGAGAAACCAAAACTTCTAACAACAACTCCTTGCATCAGTAAAAATATGTCACCTTTCTCTTTTCCAACAATCTCCTCCTTCATTGCTTTTGGAATTCTAGTACACATACCGTAAATGAGTTCGATGGTGGACCACAAAAACATACGATTAAAATTATAGTAGGATTCCCTCTTTGAAAAATTTTGGGTCTATGAATAAACTAGTAGTATTTGGTCCACTTCATCTATTTTCTTCACTGCTATAAAGGTAAAATAATGATGCATATAATAAAATAAATACTAAACCAAAAAAGAGCAATTCCCGAAGGTGACGTCTTCTCCACTCTACATATTATCTCCTTCCTACCTAGAGAAAATGACCTTCACTCACAAAAATGATCATTTTTATTTTAAACAAATTGGAAAACTATGTACATATTTACAACTTCAATGTTCTGAAAGCACGAGGATACGAAAGCAAACAAAATGGAAATGTAACGCTAAGTCCTACGAATGAGAATGCATGAAAAGAAAGAAATAAAACGAACTAAAATGATATTTAAAAGAAAATGTAAAAGTGCAACCCTTTATTTTATTAATTTGCTCAAGATCAGGTTACAATGCGTCTCCTCCCTTTTCAAGGGTTGGGAGCGTCGGACATAATTTTGTTACACCACAAATGAGATATTTCCCTTTGGGATCTTCCACGTGCCCACATTGAAAATGGGTGGAACAAACATCGCCAGCGCTTGCATGAGTGCATTTATGGTTCTTTTTTTCCCCTTCTATGTCAAGATCCTATGCTCATAGAAACAATAAACGGTTAGTAGCACCTGCAGATGGAGGGAAACATGCGATCCCCAAGGCCTACGGTTGATGCATGAATAAAATAATTAAAATGATAACTAAAACATGTCAGAATGAGCTGACAATTTAACAGAAGCAAGAAAACATTACTAGGAGCACACTGCATAAGGAAAAGTTGAGAAATCTGCCACAAATTTCTAATCGCTCTGGGGTGGGATGATTAGGACTATCATAAAATGTCAATAGGTGACCTCCTAAATTTCCCATCCAGGGGCCTCCAAAACATCTGCAAAGTTGGGATTAGAAAAATAGGGGCATTTTGGGACAACCCAGATGGTCAGATTTTGTATATTCTTCCTAGGTCACCCTGTATTCGATGGCACTCCCTGTAGGTTAGTGAAAGCAAGAAATAATAAAATCACAGCCAAAACTTATCCAAATGACATGAAATTTAAATGACAACATATATGGATGACCTAGAATAAAATGCCAAAGAAATAGTAGGGAAATATGCCATAGATTTCTAATCACTCTAGGGTGGGGCGATTAGGACTGCAACAGTGCGGGGGGCACCCGGGGGCAGGACGCCCACCATTTGCGGCTCGATTTCGACACAAATACACCTGGGATGGGTCCAAAAACTCTTATGGGGTTGTATCGGAAAATTAGGTGGGGTATTGTGGTAAAATTTTTAGGTTTTGGGTTTGGATTGCACTTCCAATAATCACCTGATAACCTCCCTTCCAAAAGAGAGATCAAGGATGTAAGAAGCACAAACGATGGGTGAGGATGTAATTCGGCAACACTTCATTGCTCCAAATGCTCCTGCTCTATCTCTTTTTTTAGGGTGAGAAGACTCACCATTTTATAGACCTAAGGTTCTTTATGAATGATCATGTAGAGGTGCCACTTGGTGATCATTCCTTGCCAGGGGGAAGAAGATTCCTTCCCTAATTAAGGGCTCCATGACTGCCCTTATGACTGCCTCTTTGAGCTCAAAAATGCTCACTCGCACTACATGCATTGAAGGAGGAGTTAAGTGGTGGATCTGAGCTACCATTTGTCAAGGTTTGACCTTTTTCCCATCAAACCTGCTATTCGCCCCACCCCAAAGCGAATACTGCTAATCATCCCAGGGTGGGATGAATAGCAAATTGTAATCATCCCAGGGTGGAACAAGTAAGGAGCAGGGTGCCTGAAAGGTGCGAAATTGACCTTTGACCTTCCAAAACTACTGTGGGAGTGGTTAGGACCACTTTTTAACTTTTGGGGGATTCCCTAAGGGTTGTGTACATCAATTCAATCAGTGCTTGTCGTCATGTAATCAGATTGGTGTTTTTTTGGTGTCTACAAATGCTCCTTTTTGGGAAGTGTTGTGCAAGGCACAATGCTGAGCAAAAATAGATAACCAAAGCACTAATTATTAGGGTTTCTCAGTATCCTAACCAAATTTTGATAGCCCAAGTATGGAAATGGCATGCATTCTTGAATCCTTGCTTCTAACGAGCTAAAAGGAGCTTAGTTCAAGTGTTAACATTTTTTTGGTGAGGCGTTACTTGATCTTCGATATTGTTCAATCATGAATAGGTAAAGGGTGCAACCTTTTGTCTGTGGGAACCTTGAGTTAATTATTCTAGAATGCCAAGTGTTTGATAAGCTTATGATTATTACTTGTTTGATGCCCCAAGCAGGAGCGTGATTGTCTTTATCAATGATCCTTTGAATGCATGCCATTTCTTTGATTAGGTGTGTATTTGTTGATTGGTGACTAAGTGTGACTACCCCCTCAAGCGATGAATCGATGAGGGAATGACCGACATGAGAAAAATGATGAGTTGCTTGACCCAAGATGACTTTTATAAGGGTGCCTTCATTTGTTTTCCATTGAATGCTTATGAAGTTTCCCAATAATTTGACCTATTTTTGGTGGGTTTTAACCCTTTTTGTGACATCGATTAGGGATGAAATTCTCAAAAATTCATCCTCCCGTGGAGTGGTCTGGCTATCGTAGCCTTCTTAGGGAGTAGGATAGGGAGGATTTGTGACCTCAATGTCTATTTTGCATTCCAATAAGTGCAGGCGCAAGGGCGCCTTGTTTGGCAATGTTATTGCTATTTTTGGGTGGGTTTGGACCCTTTTTGTGATGCCATTTGGGGATGAAATTCTTGAACATTCGTCCTCCCATGGAGCGGTCCTGCTATGGTAGCCTTCTTAGGGAGTATGTTAGTGAGGATTTATGACCCCGATGTCTATTTTGCATGCCAATAATGTCAAGTGCAAAAGCACTCTTATTTGGCAATTTTATTGTTATTTTTTGTGCATTTGGGTGCAGTTTTTGCTGTTTTTGAATTTTTTTCTCTGTAATCGTCCCAGGGTGGGACGAATACCAGTTTTGTAATCATCCCATGGTGGGAAAAGTGCTAACTAGAGTGCTCATCCTAGGGTAGAATGATTATAGGCCTAAAAAGCCTATTTAAGGGCCAAAACTAGGTTTTGGGCTCATTTGCACTTTGTTTTTCTGGCGATTTGGAGCTGTGAGGAGGAGGAGGTTGAGTTCACGTAGCGGAGTGCTATCAAATTTCTTGAACATCATGAGTTCACAGACTAGATCATCAAGTGGCAGAGCCAAAGCGAGACCGGTAAGTGCCCATTCTCTTTATTTTGCTTGTTTTGTTGTACAATTTAAAATCGCAAGTTATTTTCTTTTATAATTTGTTTTTCGATTTAAAAACGAAAACCCTAGTTAAATGTTTGTTGTTTGTTTGAATTTGTGCTTTGTATTACTATGTTAGAACTATGATCGAAACCCTAGTGAAAATCGTGTTTATTTTGATGTTGTTGTAAATGAAAAAGAAAACCCTAATTTAAACTAAGATTGAAAACTTAGCTTTAAAAAAATTGTTTTTATTTTGTTTTTTGTTTTTTATTAGTTTAGACTAAGGTCAAACCCTAGGTAACTGAAAACGTCTGTTATTGTGTTTTTTTTATTTTTTAGTTTAGACACTAGAATGAAAACCCTAGGTTAAACTATTTTACTTTGTTTTTGTATTTTGTTTGTTTAGACTAGGATGAAAACCCTAGGTTAGACTATTTAATTTTGTTTTTGTATTTTGTTAGTTTATACTAGGATGAAAACCCTAGGTTAGACTGTTTAATTTTTGTTTTGTATTTTGTTTATTTAGACTAGGATGAAAACCCTAGGTTAGACTGTTTAATTTTTTTTTTGTATTTTGTTAGTTTAGACTAGGATGAAAACCCTAGGTTAGACTGTTTAATTTTGTTTTTGTATTTTGTTTGTTTAGACTAGGATGAAAACCCTAGGTTAGACTATTTAATTTTGTTTTTTTTTTTGTTTTTTTAGACTAGGATGAAAACCCTAGGTTAGACTGTTATGTTGTTTTTGTTTTTTGGTCAGTTTAGACTAAGGTTAAACCCTAGGTAACTGAAAAAAAAAATATTTTTTATTTATCAGTTTGAACTAGAGTTAAAAACCCTAGGAAATGAAAAATTTATGTTTTGAATTTTTTGTTTTGTTTTATCAGTTTGAACTAAAGTTAGAAACCCTAGATAGCTGACAAATTGAATTTGTTTTTGTTTTGTTTTTTATCTATTTATTTATTTATTTATCATTTTGAACTAAAGTTAAAAACCCTAGGTAACTGACAAATTTGAATTTGTTTTTTGTTTTTGGCATTGCATTGTTTATTTGATTTTTTGAATGTGTGTACTATACATGTTGTTAATGTTTTTGTTGTACATTTATCAAATGTGTTAGTTGTACACTTATTAAATGTTTTTGTTGTACAGTTTTTTTCTTTCCTGTTTTTAATGTTTTTATGTTGTTTTGGATTTTGCAAGTGGTGAAGAGTCGATACCGTGTGCCGACGGTATTTTCGGAGGCACAGGAGGCACTAACTGTGGCATATTGAGAGTGGATTGACATCGTCGGGCTCAAGCATGTGACTCAGATAGAGCCTATGGTGGGGGATCGGGTATATCTAACTGCCCTGATCAGCTTATGGGATCCCCACACCAATACCTTTCATCTCCCAATAGGGGAGATGATGGTGACTATTGAGGATGTCTATCGAATTCTACGGATTCTGATAGACAGGCTTCCTATTCGTACTACTCCACATGATCAGCAGACGACGGTGCTAACATGGTGCTTCAGGCATGGGGTTGAGGTGGGGGTGGATAGTCCGGTGGAGAGGGCAAAGGGGGATTTCCTGATTGATGGTATTTTGGTACGGTAGTGGCTGGAGAAGGGCGTCTTTGACTCCTCGAGGGTGAGGTTCCCATGGAACCTACTGGAGGTTGTTTTTAGACTGGTTGAGTGTCTGACCTCAAAGCCATTTATTATGAGGTGGGGTTAGACACTACTGGCATAGATCTATGATGAGTTATACAAGGTCTGCTATATGAGGTGAAAGGGGGTTGGATGCAGCTACCTGTTATAGTGCTGGGGATGGCAACACATAGTTGTGGAGAGGCCATAGGGTTTGACATGGACTACTCGGGCAGAGATGGTGGATAGGGAGATAGGGTATGCAACTCTATGGTGGAGGTTCGAGGAGTAGGGGCAGAGTTAGTGGTTGGCAAGTGTCGTAGGGCACTATGCTAATACTTTTATGGGTCTTGCTCCAGAGGATGTGTTCTAGCATCCATACCAGGACTGTCCAACCTGGCCTGAGGCTGAAGAGTGGCTCCAATGGGTGCACAGGGGGATATGGCTAATTAGGCGGCATGGGGCCTAGCAGGAGTACTTCCTGTACATGCAAGTGATGTGACAGTTTGGGGTGCGCTAGGGATTGCCTAGTGAGCCCTTAATTTATCGGTGTCGGGGCGACAAGAGGACTCTGGCCTGGCCAATCATCAAGCCACTGGGTGAGGAGTCAGATGTAGCAATCGATGTCCCTAATGTGGACAATGTCAAGGCAACTACAGAGTATGACCAGTTGTGGACGATGCAGTGATGGTAGTGTGAGGGGCCTTTAGGAGGTCCAGAGATAGCAGCAGCATGTGGGGAGGCTGTAGAGGCATCAAAAGAGGGTTGGGGGGCTCTGCTCAAGGATGTGGACATGGTGGAGGTTGATAGTTTTGGGGGGGATGATTTTAGGATTCTGAAGTAGCCAGATACGTAGTATGTCCCAGAGCAGTGGGAGCCAGAGCATCCTGCCATCCATGATATGCCTATGCCTCAGGCAATCCCAGAGGGTATGGATGTGAGGCATCACACTGAGATAGCATGATTGGAGGATCTTATTCGAATATGGGATGAGGAGCTCCGGGATGCTCTATAGGAGAGGGATCTCATACGAACTTAATTGGTAGAGCGGGAGAATGCATTGACTGTGTACCACCGATGAGATGGGGACATAAATGCTTCACGGGAGAGGGATCTCCTGTGAACTCAGTTGGCATAACACGATGATGCATTGATTGCGTACCATCGGTGGGAGATGGATTTGTTTCAACATCGGATGGAGTTGGAGGCAGAGATTATTTGCCTCGATGGGTGGTTACCTGAGCTCCTTGGAGGTGGATCTTCATGCCAAATGAGAGACAGTGATACTGAGTAGTCAACATCCTATTATTGCAGGCAGTTGGATGAGGGGGGCACTAGTGGGCGTGATGCGGGGGCTAGCAACAGCCGCCCTCAGAGGTCTCATAGGACCCACACCACTGGGGGTAGTTCCCGTTGTACCGATCCTACGTGATCATCATGGCCGATGCCCTAGGCTTGGGGATTTTTTGAGATTTTGCTTTTTTTGGTAAGGTCCGAGGACCGTTTTATTATAGCCTGAGGGCCTTTTTGATGATATATATACATGAATTTCTTTGTGTTTATACATTTGTTATGGTTTGATTTGATGCACATGTATTTACATTGATGTATGCATATGTTATTGTGAATGTGATGTTTCTAATTATATGATGTATGCATATGGAATGGATGAATTGAGTTGTTGATATTTGGCGGTGGCACCATAGACTGTACAGGACTTAATGGATTTTTTGTACTAGGCGATTGCATTATGAAATGACTTTGTATGTATATATTTTTCTTTTTTTTTGTATATATTTTTGATGATGGTTTAATAATGGAATGTATCACAATTGGTTTAGAATGTAGTTAAGGTTTTCTGAGACTCAGATTTTTTAAGTAACTAGCCAAGACTGTACTTTTATCTTACAAGACTTTTGAATAAGGTATGAATCAGACTTGAGTTTGAACAAGTTATTTCGCATCCCTGTGTGTGCAATTGAGTTTGTTTATGTGGTATTTGTCAGGATACCACCAGTTCTAGATAGGCTGTCAACCAAACCTATACTGAGGATCACCTAATTAGCTCCACTAACTCCTTTGTCGTATTTATTAAGATTAATATGCAATGACATTTAGGATACCATAAGCTAGCTCATCGACATGCAAACATTGATCTGCACATAATTTTATGTGACAGATATATCATCATGCGTGAGGTTGGCCACCAGTGACCGATAGGCTATCGACCAAACCGATATTGAGGATCACCTCATGACCTTTCGAATGCTGAGAGTTCCAGGGATTCAAGTTCGACTCCCTTATTTTCTTTAATTTTATTGGGATACTTGCTCTTATATAGTGATAAAAATCACTGTTTATTTTTGTTTTTCTTTTGAGCAAGGGATTTAGATATTGAGTGATGAGAATCACTATTGCTTGTGCTTTTTGATGTGTGCACTTTAAGGGTGTGGATCTTAAACTTTGGAGTTTGAATTTTGACTTTTGGCAATTTTTGATGGTTGCAACCCTTTGAGACTTTGGGGATTTGTGATAGTGGTGAAAACCACTGTTTATTTTGGGGGAATTGGGTAGGGAATATGCTTGTCCTTTTGCCAACTCTCAGCATTCTTGAGGTCATTCGAACAGGGGGATGAGCAAGATAACCATTTTGCTTATGGTAACCGGGTTTGCTATGCAGGTTTCATATTTCTTTTACAAAACTTGGGAATCTTTTTAATGTGTTTTAGATTGTGTTGGGATGCTACGTAACAAGGTGTGATCCAAGGATAACTCTACCTTTGTAAAATTTGTTTGAATTTGTACAATTTTTTGGCTAGAAATCTAATGACAACTAAATGGCAAAAACCCTAGATACATTAGAAGACAACCGATTATGATGTGAAAAATGTGAAGGACATTTATTTTTGCTGAATTATTTTCAAAGTGGAAAAATGTGGAGAATGATGGAATTTCCCGTAATTACAGTCTATGGTGCTCTAGACCTCTGTGATCAAAAAATGGGCAATGTATGTATGTGATGCCTAATGCAACTATTTTTTTTGTGTTTTGATGTTTTACGAGTATGCATGGAAGTGAGATGTAGTTTTTTTTTTTTGTTATTTTTTATTATCTTTTGTTTTTGTTTGTTTTTGAATATTTATTTTTGACCAAGCGATTGTGAGAACCCTTGGATATTTTGGTTTGACCAAAGGGTTTATGGAAACCTTTGGAGTGTTTTAGGTGGACCAAGATATTGTGGGAATCCTTGGAGCTTTTTGGTTTGACCAAAGGGTTTATAGATACCTTTGGGGTTTTTTGGGGTGACCAAGCGATTGCGGAAATCCTTGGAGCTTTTGGTTTGACCAAAGGGATTATGGGTACCTTTGGGACATTTTTGGGGTTGACCAAGCGATTATGGGAATCCTTGGGGCTTTTGGTTTGACCAAAGGGATTATGGACACCTTTGGGGCATTTTTGGGGTTGACCAAGCGATTATGGGAACCCTTGGGGCTTTTGGGGTGACCAAAGGATTTATGGGCACCTTTGGGGCATTTTTGGGGTTGACCAAGAAATTATGGGAATCCTTGGGGCTTTTGGGGTGACCAAATGGTTTATGGGCACGTTTGGGGCATTTGGTTTGACCAAAGGGAATATGTACACCTTTGGGGTATTTTTGGGGTTGACCAAATGATTATGGGAATCCTTGGGGATTTTGGGGTGACCAAAGGATTTATGGGCACCTTTGGGGTGTTTTTGGGGTTGACCAAGCGATTACAGGAATTCTTGGAGCTTTTTTATTGGGCTATGTCTTTCTTAAATATGGAATGGCCTCAAATGACTAATGTTCAAGGGTTCTAGTTCCTTGATTCCATCAAGAGAGGCTAGTCGGTATGTTCCATGTCCTATTTTACTATCAATTACATAAGGACCTAACTAGTTTACTGTGAAATTATCCCTTAGATGGGGCAGCAAGTTAGAGTTTTGTTGGTTCTCTTTTAAGACCAGGTCACCAACGTGAAAGTCCCTTAAGTGAACTTTCATGTTGTATGCTTTCTTAAGTCGCTATTGGTAGACGCGCAAATGCTCATAAGCATTGACGTGTCGTTCATCAAGTAATGTAAGCTGGTCTAACCAGGCCTGTCGTACAGTGTCATCATCGATGAACTCTTGCATTGATATGCATAGGGAAGGAATTTCCAACTCAATAGGTATGACTGCCTCAGAGCATACACCAGTGAAAATGGAGTTACCCTAGTGGGCGTCCGAATGCTAGTGCGATAAGCCCAAAGAGCAAGTGGTATTTGAATGTGCCAATTCTTATGACTATCAGCAACTATATTTTTCAGGATGACAACTAGAATTTTTTTTAAGCCTCTGCTTGCCCATTTGCCTACGGATAATAGGGTGTCGAAAAACTATGCTAAATTTTGTACTTTGTGGTCAAAGCACACACGTATTTTTTCTTGAATGACGTCCCGTTATCCGAGATGATCTTGGATGGAATACCAAAATGACATGATGTTATGTAAAATAAACTTCGTAATGCGGGTTCCAGTCGTAGAGATAAGCGAAATTACTTCCACCCACTTGGTGAAGTATTCTATGGCCATTATGATGAATGTGTGATGGCCTGACGATGCAGGGGAGATCTTTTTGATTAGATCTAAGCCCCACTGTGAGAACGGCCAAGCCGATTGAATCGACTGCAAGGCCTAAAAAGGTACGTGCGTCAAGTTGGGATGGTGTTGACACTTCACGCACTTCCTTACATACGCGCAACAATCTCGATCTAAAGATGGCCAATAATAGCCCATGTGAAGAATGCGCTTTGCAATGGCCATACCATTGAAGTGGCTACCACATGTACCATTGCGCACTTGGGTGATCACCCAAGTGGACTCCAGCTGGTCCAAGCAACGGAGTAGGATCTCTTCGTAGCTTTGATGATACAAAATGTCTCCTAGAAAGACATGTTTTGTTGCTTTCTATTTGAATGATATTTTCATGGTGTGTGTCAATCCAAGTGGGAGGCTACCTAGCTTGAAATAGTCTCTTATGGGTGTGTACCAATCTTGCTGATCAGAAGCCTCAACGGTATGAACAACCAATCCCTCTTGAGGTTCATCCCTAGCAAAAGCTGAGTGGAAAAGAACTTGTAAGAATAGCGTTGTGTTGCTATTGAGGGAAATAGGGGAGAACAAGGACCCCCAGTTGGCTTGATTCAGACAATCATGGATTTGAGAGAACCTATCATGAGATGGTTCAATATGGATTAGGTGGATTCTTGGCGTTAATTCAGAGCTTGCGCACTCCATTGCAGATTGTGATAGTGTTTTAACTTGAATGGTTGTCATCTCATCGAAAGGGTCTTATGGTATTAGTGACCCCAAGTATGCCATAGTGTTCGCAAAAGGATTTTATGATCGAGGGAGTGCCTCGATGTCGTACCATTCAAGATTTGCCAAGAATTTATCGACAAGGGCTTTGTAGGCCTACAGAACTAGACATTTACATTAGAATACCCCTTTCATTTGGTTTACGATTAACAATGAATCACCAAAGATATTCAGGCATTTGATGTTCATGGTGATGGCTATCTCAAGACCTATGAGCAAGGCTTCATATTCTACGGTGTTGTTGGTGCATGGGAAATCAAGTTTAAATAATAGAGGCATTGGAGCCCCTTATGGTGTGAAGAATATGATTCCCGTGCCACCCCCTTGCTCACATTTAGAACCATAAAAAAAAATGGGTTATGTCAGCCTGTGACTCAGGCTCATCAGAATCTCATGATTATGAGACATGGAAGACCCCATAATCGGGTAGCTCTATGGTCGGAGGCTGATCATCTTCGAGAGGAGCCTCTACTAGTTGATCGACAATGACTTGAACTTTGATGGAATTTTGTCCAATGAATTCGATTTCAAACTTCGTCAAAAACATGATCCATTTCATGTACCGCAATGGATTCTCCTTAGACACAACATACGTCATGTTTCTCAGCATGTAATAGCATAGCTTTTTGGTAGCAAACACCACTGCCAATCATAGCTTCTCAATGTATGCATAGTTAAGTTCATAACTGACTAGGGTGCGACTAAGGTAGTAAGTGGCCTGCTCTTTGTGTAGTTTATTTTTTTGGGCTAGCATGGCGTCCAGTGCCACCTCAGTAGCTGAGATGTATAAATAGAACGACACTCCTGGTCTAGGTGGTGCCAATAATGGCGGTGAATCGAAGTATTGTTTGATGTCATCAAAGGCTGATTGGAACTTGTCATCCCAATGAAATGCTACACCTTTGTGCAATAATTTATTCATGGGTCGACACTTATCAGATAGCTACGCTATGAAGTGCTTGATTGAAGTGACCTTTCCCTACGGACTTCTGAGCTACTTGATGGTAGTTGGGGGGAGAATTTCAAGGATTTCCTTGAATTTATGTGGATCCATCTTGATGCCTCATTTTGAGACTATGAAACCCAAGAGTTTTCTAGATGTGACGCCAAATACGCACTTCTTGGGGTTTAGTCTAACTTTGTGTTCGATGAGGCAATCGAGGATCTTGCTTAAGTCATCGAGATGGTCTGGGTGCAAAAGAGATTTGGCCAACAAATCATCCATGTAATCTTCCAAAGTTTTATGCATGTGATCATGGAAGATGTATGCCATGGCACGTTGGTAGGTGGCACCAGCATTTTTAAGGCCAAAGGGCATGACCTTATAAAAAAATATCCCCTAAGGTGTTGTGAACACCATTTTTAGTTGGTCCTCGGGATTGATACGAATCTGATTGTATCCTGAGAAACCATCCATTAGGGATATCATTTCGTGGCCCATTGTAGCATCTCCTAAGGCATCGATGCTAGACAAGGGGAAATCATCCTTAGGACTTGCTTTGTTTAGATCTCAAAAATCAATGCATATGCAAATCCTCCCATCAGGCTTCTTGATGGGTACCATGTTGGACAACCATGGTGGGTAATCCACATAGATGACAAACTGTGCATCCAAAAACTTTTTTAGCTCATATTTTACCAACACGGATACTGTTGGGTGCATCTTATGTAGTTTTTGCTTAACTGGCTTGACTGTCGGATCAAGCGTTAGATTGTGCATGACTAGCCACGGGTCTAGCCCCAACGTGTCTTTGTAGGACCATGCAAAAACCTCCTTCTTCTCTTTGAGAAGGGTAATGTAGTCTTCTTGCTCTTCAGGGGATATAATTACCCCTTGATGATCTATGGATTAATTGGATCAGAGCTGATGTCTACGTCAGTCGTCTCCTCGACTGACATGTGGGACCCGTCCTCCAATTGTTGTGGAGTTGTGATCAAGTGGATATAATTTTCTAAATTTAGATCTATGTTAGGAACTTCGGGTCCCTCTTCAGCATGGAAGATATCCTGAGTTGGTCCTTTGGTGAAATGAAGCATCTCACCATAAGGCCAGTATTCTGATGGGGATGGTGGTGAATTAATGCAATCTCAATCTATGGCATCTAGGTCTAGATACAATGACCATTCTAGATCGACTAGATTGCGGATGGGGTTGGTTAAGTCAATGGATACCATGTTGATGAAAATATTTTGGTCTCCATTACCATGGGGGTGGTGACTCGGACATCATGGATGATTTTTGTGCTCCGAATCTAGATCTAGGGGTATTGGAACAAATTGATCGGCCCTATGTGCAGATAAAAGGACAGGGTCTACCCTTGGCACTGATAACTCTATAGGGTCTCTAGGCGGAAGGTGCTCTCTGTATTCCCAAAGGGGTGGATGTAACTCTTGGTCCAACTGTGCTGGGTTTAGGTGCCACATATGCCTTGGTACCATGTTTAGTTGTTCAAACATGTCATCAATATCCATGGGGTATTGTTGCTACCGCATATGATTAATATATGCCATCTTAGTTTCATATTCATAATCATTGTCAGAGATCCATAGGCCTTCATTGGCTCTGACAATTGTTTGTGACATGTGAGACTCGTCCTACTCGAGCAAATTGATATGGTCCTAGTCGGGTTGTTCCGCTCTCTATGGGGGGACCTAGTTTTCTTGAGGTGGCACTTGCTCGATTGGAGCATCCAAAGGGAACATTGCCAAGAGGATTTCTTGGTAGTCATCCATGGGGGTCACTTGTGAGTGGTTGCTATCCGATTCGAAAGGGTCCCATGGTGCTATCTCATACTCTGAATCGTATTATGAAGATCCTTATTGACCTTGTCTATATCCCTCTTGTAGGTGAGTTATCAAACTTTCTCCTTTTTTGATTGAAGGGAAGGGATTGTTGAGGTCAACAAGGTTGGTTGTCAACAATGGGAGATAATCCACCAATGTATATGTTGTGTTAGGATTGGCATATGGATCTAATGCCAACCCATCCTTGTTGCCTATCCCTAGGCCTTGCATATTCTCTACCAAAATGTCCAGGGGAAAAGGGTGGTTGAATCCAACTCCTGACTTGTTGTATGGCATCTGATATCTTGGTTGGAAAAGAATGTGCACTCCTTGCTCATATCTACCCAACCCATATTCATGCCAATTGCATTGGACAAGATATCTCAAAGCAAAGTCTAGATTGGACAAATAGTTGACGTCCTCAGCAAAGGGCTCTTCATCTTCTTATTCTTGCATGTAAGGTTCAATGCCATTATCGAGGCCCCAATATATAAATTTTATCTGATTTGGTGGGTATCCTAGAGGAATAATAGTACCGATGGGGAGGCGAGGTCTCCCCATGTCCTGCATTGACTCAATTGTGGGTGTTCCTAAAATGTTCCGTACTAGATACTCCCCTAGGCCCATATTGGCCATCTCAATGGTTATTGTTGGTGGTTGAGGGGGAGGTAATGGGAGTTCTTCTTAAGTCCACTCCATTTCGGGTGAACTAGGTGTCTCGACTTCCATTCGGCTAGGCATCTCTTCGATAGAGATGGTTGAGACTGATGGCGATGCCTCTTCCAGGGGTTTCTTCCCATTGTACTTCAATGTGGCCATCGTAGGTGGCATCATTGGTGAAGGACTAGATGATGAAGATGGACCTGACTGGGGGTTTTATGGACTTAACAGTGGGGATGTATGCGGAATCAGAACCTATTTAGATGGATTCAACTGAAAATCCAAATGTGTCAATGGAAGGGTCGATTGCGGCATCAATTGCACTGCATTGCAATACTTGAAGGGATTTAAGTTTGCCAGGACTACGTGCACATACATTTCAAATGTGTACATTAGGCACTGATGAGCTATCGAAGGGACACACTTCATGTCCCTAATCCAAGGCCAACCCAACAAGATATTATAGGCCATCTCACCTTCCAAGATGTGGCACAATGTAGGAATAGTATTTTGTCCCACCTAGATGGGTAGGACAATTGTGCCAACCATCGAGCATATCACATCATTGAATGCTCGTAGAGTATAGGTGGAGGCCATGATGTGAGATGCTGACAACTTCAAGTGTTTCAATGTCGTTGTTGTAATTATATTACTGGACAAGCCAGTGTCCACCAACACCCTTTTATATGGAATCTTGTTGACCCATGCAATGACGTGTAGGGGTGGATCTGCCATGTCACCAGTCACTGATTTTAGCTCGTCCTCTCTAAAGGTGATCATTGGATCGGTGCATAGTTTTACATGTCCCACAAAGTTGTTGAAAGATTTTGCTTCATAGGGATGCAACTCGATGGCTTTTAGTATTTTCATTACAGCCTCCCAATGGGGTGATGATTATTGTATGAGCTCGTAAATGGAGAGCCTAGCCGACGTGGTCCTCAAACTTTAGGTAAGTTTGGTCTGAATCGTGGCCACTGTTCTAGTTGGAGGAGGTTTTGTAGGGTGTTTTTGAGGTTGTGACATTGATGGAACCTCTCCTCTAGTTGCAGCGGGGGCAGCTGTGCTTGGGTACCTCTTGTTCCTAGTCACTATGCTTATCATTCCTACATACCCCTGCATGGGGCAATTCTGTGTCACCTCATTGACCTGTAGAGTCTTGGAATACACATCATGGATAGGCAGGGGGTCTTTGAAAACCTCCATCTATTGGTTTTTTGGTGCTACAGGATTATCCACCACTAGCGTCTTGTTGTCGATTAGATCTTGCACAAACCTTTTGAACTTCCAACATGTATAAAGGTCATGTCCCTACTGTCGATGAAACCTATAGTACAAGTCTTCCCTATAAATTTTGGGTTTTGGTGCATTGGGTTGTACAGGTCGACTCTCTGGCAAGTTTATCAAGTTTACCACTAAAAAATGATCAAACAAGGAGTCTTTAGACTCTATAAAGGGTGAGAATTGTCACCTAAGGAGATGCTGCTGATTTTTCTATTGTCGATAATTTTCTCTTTCATAACTATCAAGAGGGACCACTTGATAGTTAGCCTTTGGGGGTTGTGTTTCTTGTGTAGGATTTGGTGTGTTTATAACAACCTTATTGACCGCAACGGGTTTCGGTTGTGTGGTCCCTATTTTGGCATTTTTAGGCTACTCTTTCCTCTGTGGCTTGGCAATCTCACCATCCTGTATCTTGATCTCCTCAATAATTTTGGCTTGTACCAGGGCTTAATCAAGAGTGGCATATTGGTATAGCTGCAATAGCACAAAGATTGACCTCAAATAGCTCTTCAAAACAATTTGGGTTAGGTCGGCCATGGGAGGGAGGTAGGGCAGCTTTGAAAGCAATGCCCTCCACCAATTTCCATAGGCCACCATGGTTTATTCATCATACTACTTGAGGCTAGCTAGGTCTCTTAGTGATGCATTCTTATTGGTGTTCAAGGTGAAGCATTCGAGGAACACGTCCACTAGCTGATCCAAGTTACTGATGCTATGCTTTGGTAACTGAGTGAACCAATTTGAGGTAGGGCCTACAAATGTGGTTATGAATGTTCATAGTAGCAAAGCATCGTTGTCTTGGATGCCAAATAATTGGCTCAAAAACCTAGTCATGTGCTCTTGGGCATCCTCCTCCCCTCTAAAGATTGCCAACTAGGGCAGCTTAAAGTGCTCAGGGTATGGGTTTGCCGCACTGATGGATGCACAGGGTGACTATAAAGCTAGCATAAAGTGGGATTTTGGGGCCTATAAGTCTTGGTTTCCACAAAATCTAAGTACTCTAGCGGTGCTTTATATGCATTAGAATATTTGATCTCTTCCTACTTGGTTTGTTCCCGCTGCGGGTTGCAGGGAACTTGAGGCCTATGTAGGGGTGGTCGGATAGCACCCCCTCTGCCTTGGTAGGGCGTTTCAACTCGTTCTTCTTCTTGATCATACTCCTCATAGACTTCTTGAGGAGTTCCTAGGCACAACCTATAAACGTGGGTGGGTGCCCATGGAGGGTGCCCATAATTGTTCCTGGGAGTGGCCTCCTGCTCACGTCTAGGAGGTCTCGAGGGCAACACTTGGTAAGGTCATGGAGACCTATCTCGTACCAAGGGGTTGTGCCTATCATACAGTTCTACTCTATGTGTGTGAGGGTTTGGAACCCTCTCAGGCATAGTTTTTTGGAGCAGCTCATCTGTTTGATGTCGAATGCGCTCTTTGCGAAGGCGATACAGGTGCTCCAATTGTTGTTGGTCTTGCTTAAGCTACATGATTTGTGCTTGGTGGGTGGCATGTTTGGCAAATGACAAGTTGATTTGTTTTATCATATTGAGTCTAGGAGGCCTAGATGCCTCTCCTACATATTTATCTTGATCATGATGATCCGAGATCTCTATAGGTCATTTTCCTCTATCGAGGTTGGCGGCATTAACTCAAGGCTCTGGCCTCAGGAGGTGATCCTGATAGATAGCAGGTGTGGAGGTGCATTGCTCCCACACTGTGTATTGCTCTTGAGGAATGTAATGGTATTCCTCATGCTCCATTTCATATATGTGAAAGGGGCGGACAGAGTTGGCTTGCCCTGTATGAAGAGCCTTGTGCTCTAGATTTGGCTTGTTATTCCTAACAGTGATGAGGGGTAGAGGAGGGATGACATAATCATGTGGCCCCTCATTATGGACCCTATGTTGTTATAGCACTTCATTGTGTGGTGGCCACTCATACCAAGCGTCTAAGGGAGCCTTCCCATTTATATTGAGTACCACATGTAAGGACTCCTCCTTAAAGGGTCTATGCTGAACGAGAGTGCCCCTCGAAGGGGTGCCTCTATAGTCCCATTCTAAAATGGCACGATGTGGACTATCTTGTGGGTCAGGCAACCAAGGTGATATGATCAAGTCCTTGGTGCTGTAGCGAAGGCGACTTGTGCACCCTTGTACACTTTTCGTAGCTTTCGCCCATGATTGGTCTTGGATACGGGTGTACACCATGGTGGTGTCTCTCTACAAGCTATGTAGGTTTTTATCTTATTTATGATTTTTATTCTACACTAAACAAAAGGAACCACACAATCAAAGAAGTGATTATCTCATTTATAGATTAAAATTGTGCCCTAGATCTGGTTTAGTGTGTTTTGATTTCTTATTTTGAAAGCTTTGTGAAGAACGTGTTGTTTTACATGCAATATTATGGCTCTTATGTCTCCCAAATGGTCACCCCTTCAATATACCACTACCAGGCCATTATACCAAACCTCTCAATATACCCACCCTTACGTGAGGAAAACTATTGGTACGCGAAAGCAGAATGGTACGTGGAACATAGGTGGTACAAAAGGGGAATCACCCTATTTTTGACACCTACCATAGAATACTTATCCTCATGCATTGGGAATCACCCCAACTACACTTGGTCAACTTTCATCAGGATTTACATCTAGCAATAGTAGCGATCGAGGTTATGTATGCAAAAATTCAAGCCAAGGTGGTGATGAAATCCACTGTTGATCTTGATCAAGGGTTGGGGTTTTATGACCAAATATTTGGTGTTTAATTACCACGTGGTGTGTGGGGTTATTTTTATTTGCACAAAGAAAGAAAAACATGCAGCAAAAATCTCCTATGCAAGCAAAGAAACATGAAATGATAGAGATAGAAAATAGAAAATGATAGAGGATGCTCAGAACCCCTACCTCTTCTCTACCCAAACTAGATGCCTTTGAGTTTCTGATCTAAAACTGCACATAGAGCTAATAATCTTGGGGTGGGATGAATAACAAATATATATTCATCACAGGGTGGGATGAATGCCCATTCATCTTTGGGTGATTTGAATTCCAGCTCTGTATTCTCCATAGGGTGGAACGAGCAGCAGTCCAGTGCTTGAAATATTGAAACTTGCAAGAAAAAAACACAACTTTTTATCAGAAATTTGATCTCAAAATCAAGGAACAATGGTCCCACCGTGATTGCCACTAAAAGCATGAGGATACAAAAGCAAACAAAATGGAAAGGTAACGCTAAGTCCTACGAATGAGAATGCATGAAAAGAAAGAAAGAAAATGAACTGAAATGAGATTTAAAATCAAATGTAAAAGTGCAACCCTTTATTTTATTAATTTTCTTGAGATCGGGTTACAATGTGTCTCCTCCCTTTTCAGGAGTTGGGAGCGTCGGACATAATTTTGTTACACCATAAATGAGATATTCCCCTTTGGGATATTCCGCGTGTCCACATTGAAAATGGGCGAACCAAACATCACCGTCGCTTTCATGAGTGCATTTATGGTTCTTTGCTGCCCCTCTGGTGTTAATATATTGCACTTAGAGAAACAATAAATAGTTAGTAGCACCTACGGATGGAAGGAAACATGCGATCCCAAAGGCCTACGATTGATGCATGCATAAACTAATTAAAACAATAAGTAAAACATATCAGAATGAGCTAAAAATTAAATAGAAGCAAGAAAACATTACCAGGAGCACACTGCAAAAGGAACAATCGAGAAATTTGCCACATATTTCTAATCGCTCAAGGGTGGGATGATTAGGACTATCATAAAATGTTAGTAGGTGACCTCCTACATGTCCCATACAGGGGCCTCCAGAACACCTACAAAGTTATTCTTAGACAAAACGGGGCATTTTGGGACAACCCAAATGGTCGAATTTTGCAGATTCTACCTCAGTCGCCCTATATTTGATGGTGCTCCCTATAGGTTAGTGAAAGCGAGAAATAATAAAATCACAGCCAAAACTTATCCAAATTACATGAAATTTAAATGAAAGCATATATGGATTACCTAGAATCAAATTCCAAAGAAACATTAGGGAAATATGCCATAGATTTCTAATCGCTCCAGGGTTGGGCAATTAGGACTGTAGCAGTGTGGGGGGCACCCGAGGGCAGGACGCCTGTCATTTGGGTCTCATTTTCAACACAAATCCACTTGGGATGGGTCCAAAACCTCTTATGGTGTTGTGTAGGCAAATTATGTGGGGTATTGTGGCCAAATGTTTGGGTTTTAGGTCTGGATTGCGCTTCCAATAATTACCAAATAACCTCCATTCCAAAAGAGAGATCAAGGATGTAAGAAGAACAAACGATGGGTGAGAATGTAATTCGGTAGCACTCCGTTGCTCCAAATGCTTCTGGTTTGTCTCTTTTTTGGGGGTGAGAAGACTCACCATTTTATAGACTTGAGGGTCTCTATGAATGAGCATGTAGAGGTGCCACTTGGTGATCATGCCTTGCCAAGGGGAAGAAGATTCCTCCCTAATTAAGGGCTCCATGACTGCCCTTATGACTACCTCTTTGAGCTCAAAAATGCTCACTCGCACTCCATGCATTGAAGGAGGAGTTAAGTGGCAGATATGAGCTGCCATTTGTCAAGGTTTGACTTTTTGCCCGTCAAACCTGCTATTCACCCCACCCAAGAGCGAATACTGCTAATCGTCCTAGGGTGGGACAAATACCAGTTTGTAATCATCCCAAGGTGGAACGAGTAAGGAGCAAGGTTCCTAAAAGGTGCAAAATTGACCTTTGACCTTCCAAAACTATTGTGGGAGTGGTTAGGACCACTATTTAACCTATGGGGGCTACCCTAGGTGATGTGTACATCAATTCGATTAGTTCTTGTCATCACATAATTGTATTGGTGCTTTTTTGGTGTCTACATGTTCCTACATTTTGTTTACTGATAATAGGTATTCATATGAAGACCATTTACTGGAATTAGTAGATTACAATATTCCATATGTTACAAAGAGAACTAATTAACTTGATTACTACTGATGATCTGTAAGGGGCCTTCCCACATTACCTCAAACTTGTGATGATTACCCAACTTTGATTTGTTTTCATTTCACTTTAGCACAAGATCACCAACACTAAAAGCTTTGTCTAAAATTTTCTTACTAAACCAATTTTTAGTTATATAAACATGCTTCATGAAAGCATTATATGATTTCTCTCTTTCCTCTTCTAACTATAAGAGTTGAGACAACCTTGCACTCATAGGATAAAACTCCCCCGCTTAACTTTCAATCAAGTGCAAATATTGGAGCGTTGGAAAGTCTATATGAATAGGTAGGACTGCTTCCTTCTGTATACCAAAGAGTACAAATATGTCTTTATGGATTTCTTTATTGAGATACGATTAGACTACAAAGCTTGATTCAAGAGCAAATACCAACTTCGCTTATTATCTCCTAGAGTTCTCTTTAAAATATTTAGAATATTTTTATTTTTTGACTCAGCCAATCCATTTCCTTATGGATAATAATTGGATGAAGTCTTCAAACATATTTTGTACTTTCTTACAAATTCATTAATTTTGGATCCAATTAATGAAGTCCCATTATCTATCACAATGGCATCTGGTACACCAAAGTGCTTTATCAACCACTCTAGGAAAGAAATTGTTACCAAACGAAAAGGTAAGAGCAAGATTATTGATTTGAAATAAATCATGCATTAGATTATTAGCATAGAAGCTAATGTTTAAATAGATTACAAAATAGCAAATTAAACAATATTGTTGTATTCACGCTAACCAATGCACCATAGAAGATAGAGCGATAGGTTAGGGATTCTAACCTAGGATATTTAGGAAGTTTACCATTAGATATTTAATACAGTAAATATCTACATGGTAAGAAGTAGAAAAGTAAATATAATAATCTACCTATGTAGTATAATGCAATATACTACCTATTTTACCTAGTGGAGTAAAAGGGTAAATATCCCAAAGAATGGAATATTACTCTAACATCCGCCCTTATTACATTAATTTGGTAATGTATATAACTACCCCAATACAGTGAAAAAGATGTTGAATTGTTGGTTCTTACTCTATCACAATGCTCTGGCTGCTTCTAAGCAAAAAAGTGGGTTATTCCTCATTTTGTCTTCACATCAACAAATTTCCTTATTGTAATCTTGTCATCCAACCGAATTGCATGGGTAACCAGCCACTGTAATCGCTAGGTGTAGTAGATTAGATCACTTCATTCGAGGCTCATTTTATTAAAATATGAGTTTGCAAAATATAAGGTATCTAAGGTGTCGGTTGCTATCGAAAATACACCCTTATAAGTTCACCCCTTGTTGCAAAACATGTCGCAATTAAATTTTTGAAAGTTTGACTAAGGTGTTGGTCGTTGTCAAAACTATGACCTTATAAGTCTTCTTCCCTTTTTACAAAAAATTGTGAAGAAAATAAATGTATATCCCCCCTTAATTGCAAAATATGTGCAACTCGAGAAGCTTTGTGAAGGATTGTACAAAGATTACCTCCTAGAAAAATTTAACACCAAAAATTTTCGTCCTTTTGTTACAAGTACTTCAAACAATGTGAGTTTGCTATTTATGAAGCCTAAAAG
This sequence comes from Wollemia nobilis, assembly GCA_028583015.1. Taxonomy (NCBI): domain Eukaryota; kingdom Viridiplantae; phylum Streptophyta; class Pinopsida; order Araucariales; family Araucariaceae; genus Wollemia; species Wollemia nobilis. The sequence goes on along the minus strand of JAQPPZ010017023.1, from coordinate 809,117 downwards.
AGGTAGAATCACCCCTCTATTGCTAGTACTTCAAAAAAAAAATTATGCTATTTATGAAGTGTAAAAGAGAGAGAGAAAATGGTGTTTTCTTAAGGTGACAAATTTGATTTCCCTCTATAATATTATCTTAGCCATGAGCACTCTATGAGATTTCTCTAAATCAGAATCAGAATCAGAACTAGACACTTCACTAGCAATATTGCCTTTGTTTTGCTTTTGTGATGTACCTTTACCTTTCTTGTTTTGCTTGTTTTTAAACCAACACCGATTGGTGTCATGGTTATCCTTTTTAGAATGTAAGCAAAAACTCTTTTGAGTTTTCTTTCCCTTACCTTTTGAAGATGATCCTCTCTTTTGAAAGTTTCCTTTCTTCTTATCACCCTGATTATTTGATAAAATTGCATTATTCGACACTACATCACTTTGGAGTTGATTTGCTTCCTCAGTTTGAAGCAAATTGACTAACTCCAAAAATGTGACTGATCGTTGTGATACATGAAGAGTATGTAATCAAAATTTTATAGGATTTAGGAAGAGCCCTCAATATTATTGAAGTCAAAATGGGGTCTTCTACTTTAGCTCCTAAAGTATTGAGCTTAGACTTCAGTTTGGACACTCTACAGAGGAAGAGTTCTACTGATTCACCTAACTTCATATGGAGTGTATGAAGTTACGTTTCAAGGTTTAGAATAGTTGATTTATTCTTACCTTCAAAAATAGTACAAAGGGCATCCCATGCCTCTTTACCAGTTTTAGCTTCACTTATGTGATGTTAGATCTCATCAGCAGTAGCTAGGAGGATAAACATAAGAAGATGATTGTTCTTTTTATCCTATGCTTTTTGATCTTCTCTTGGTGTTGCAAGTCTTGATTCAGTGCCATAAACTAAATCCCATATTTCCTCTACAGTCAGGATGGCTTTCATCTTAGTTTTCCATGCTGAATAGTTAGGACCTTTAAGCAATTGTGTATCATTTAAGTATTTTTTGATAGTTGCGATGATGAAGGTCCTAGTATTTGTACTAATATGGATCATTATTTCACTCTTAAGTGATATTTAATGACACCTGTCTAAAAATCCTCTTGAAGAGAAATAATCAGTTTGGGGAAATTAAGCCAAACAAATAAGATATGAAAGATAAATCACTCAAAAATATATTTAATGGCACCTGCATGAAAATCCTCTTGAAGAGGGATAATCAGTTTGAGGAAATTAAGCCAAACAAATAGAGTAAATTAGGGGTTTTTGTTTGTAGGAGAGAATATCAAGTGAATATTAGCTTTAAATCTTTGCAATGGTTAACACAAATTTATTGTGAAATTTTGGGGTTAAGTGTTCTTGATTTTATGACTTATAATTGCAAAAGAAATAATGCAATAATCAAACAAGAATGCCCACAAAATTCTTATCACTTAGGTATCAAATGCAACTGAAAATGCACCTAATTTTCCAATGAAGGTGTTGAGTAAAATTGAAAATGCACCTTTTAGCTTTTGCAACAAAATTTGGAATTGTGTTGTGCAAAAACTTGATATATTTTTGTCTTCTCCTTGTTTTACAATTCTGCAAATAATGTGGCAATAAACAATTGCCTATATTTTCTAATTTTGTAAAATAAATAAGTTTGATTTGTTTTAAGTGCTCATCACTTTTGTGTTACAATTTTAAAAAGAAGATAAATTTCATGTCTTCCCCCATTGATTTGCAAAATTAACAAATGAACACTCCTTCCAAGACAAGTTGACACGACCCACGTTTGAAAGGTTTCCAAACCAGTCGACAAACAACTTGGTTTTTATGGACCTATTTATTCTTCAACACTCAAATATGGGAGGTGCATTAGGATCAAAAGGATGTCTAATACGCATGCGACCATAGCTTTTGTACAACCTCTTCCAAGGATCAGTATAAATTATTGAATGAGGAATACTTTTTCTATACTCACGAAGCATACGACGGAAATGGGATCTTGTTGTTTGGCATCGTAGTTCGTTCCTCTTTCATATAATTATTTAACGATGAAGAGACTTATTAACCCAAGGTTTTATCTTCATGAGATGTTTAATTTGTTCTCTAAAAAAAAAATCTTTTAAGAGTACCAAAATTTACAATAAAATTTCTTCTTTCTTGGCTATTGATCCCCAAATATGGAGAAAATAAGAAAACATGGAATTCTTCTAATTGCAAAAATAAATATGGGATTTACGTTTTATATTTTAATGCACAAGATTATTAAATTTCTAGGATTTGGTTTAATCATAAAATACCTTTGAAAATACAAAATCACTTAATTTGTTTTGTAAAAAAAATTGATTTTTCTATTAAAAACGTACTAAAATATTAAAATAATCTAAAAAATAATAATAAAAAATACATAAAAAATAAAAAAAAAATTATATTATAGCCATATATTTTATAAATTTTTTTACCTTAAGTAAAAATGGAGTGCGCGGGGGTCGATCCAAAGATCTTGCACGTGCGAAGGAGGCTCCTAACCACTACGCTACTTAGGCGGCTTTGAAATCAATGAAGGAACATTCATATTTGAGTTGCACAAAGCGCTATTTATGTTTAAAAAAAAAAAACTTGTGGGACTTTAGTCCCACATTCATACCACAAGGGATGAAGAGGTGGTTTAAAATCTTGGAGGCCCACCTATTAATGTGATTGCCTTCAGATAATTGTGTAGCTAATGACCTTGTTTTTCAAACCTCCACATGTGCAACACATAACCCAATCTCGATAGGCTACTTGTAACCATGATAGCCAATCATGCCATGCCATATGTCACCATGCTAGCTTAGCTTAGTCACTGTACATGTGAGCTCCATGCCAGGTTATCTATAGGATTTTGTGTTTGCCATGTGTCGATATTTTGAGCTAGGTGTCAGGTTTTCTAGGTTAGTGCCACATGTGATGGGATCTCCTACCTGATGCTGAGGTGTTAGGGTGCTCCTACCCAGACACTGTGCTCACCCTTCCAAGAGCCCTCCTGCCATCATGGAGTGGTCGAATATACCTCCACTATTGGAGACATAGCTCTAGTGGTCGGTCATCCGAGGGTGCTCCTACCCTCATTCGACGATCGGCTAATATTCCTTGTCATCAGAGGTCATCGAAGGTTGTTGTCTTCAGTGGCATCCTATGGGTAGGCTCTCTTGATCTGTATGAGCAGCCTGGTTGCCTGCCTGCTCGAACATTCTAGGGACCCAAGTAAGGTGAGTCAAAAAAATAACAACCAACTATAGGAAAGTGGTGAATTAATTAAATGCATAAACAATTCAAACCCTTCGTGATGCCTTCTCTAGTGGAACAAGAGTGTCTCTCATCTTCTCCACTTGGAATGAGATCTGACTTCTCCAACGCTTCCTCCATCTAGATGCGTGCTTACAAAAACCAGGTGGAATGAGCCTTGCTCGTATTGTCCACCATGGCTCTGATACCAATGTTACCTAACGAAAGGTAAGAGCAAGATTATTGATTTAAAATAAATCATGCATTAGATTATTAGAATAGAATAGCTAATGTTTAAATAGGTTACAAAATATCAAATTAAAAAATATTGTTGTATTCACGCTAACCAACGCACTATAGAAGATAGAGCGATAGGTTAGGGATTCTAACCTAGGATATTTAGAAAGTTTACCATTATATATTTAAGACAATAAATATCTACATGATAATAAGTAGGAAAGTAAATGTAATAATCTACCTATGTAGTATAATACAATATACTACCTATTTCACCAAGTGGAATAAAAGGGTAAATATCCCCAATAATGGAATATTACTCTAACATAAATGATAAATTCTTGATATGCTTTCTTAGTTGGCACTGCTTCTAACCACCAGGTGAAATAGTCATTGGTTTTTAAGATATATTTATACCCAGCAAATGAATTAGGGTCAATAACCCCAATAAAATCTAAGCTCCATTGTTGAAACGATGCCTTCACTTGAATTAGGTGGAGTGGTAAGGAAGCATTTCTTCTTTGGCCAACATATATTTGGCACTTATCATAACTTTGGCTAACCTTGAATGCATCATAAAAGAGAGTAGACCAATAATAACCCACCTTTATGATTTTTAGAGCCATGGGTCTACCTACATAATGTCCTAATAATCCATAATGGAATTCTTTCAGGATATTTTATTTCTTTAAATATTTGACACATCTCAAAATCACTCCATCAATATTATTATAAAATATCCCACTGGTCAATATGACATATATGCAAGATTACAGCCTAAACCTTCTTCTTTGTGAACCATTAAGATGAGAAGGACACCTTCCTATATTGAAGTATCTTACAAGGTCTTCTATCCAATATCAGTTAATTATAGGCTTATTAGCAATATTACTTCCCTGCATTGGATCTTCAAACTGGCATGCAATTGTTTCAGAAGAAACACTTCTCATAAGCTCTTGATATAGTGATCGACCATGAACCAAATTGGTCAATTTAATCTCGATATCGTATTTCTAGATCTTGGAGACCCAACCAACTCTGTTATATTTAAGTTCTCCATGGATAATGAAACTTTATACATTAGGATGTACAACATGAATAATATTTTTACTCTATGAAATAAAATGTCAAAACTTCTTCAGAGATTTCACCACTACATACACTTGCTTCTAAATGAAGTTATATTTTTCTTCATACGGTTGAATCACCTGAGTCATGAATGCAATAGGCCATTTATTTCCATCCTCTCCCTTCTATGTAAGGACAACCACATAACTTTCTTGTTAACCAATAGAATAAATGATGAAATCCTTAGAATAATAAGGATTCACCAATATGGAAGCCTGAGAAATCCTCTCCTTAATCTCTTTGAATACTTATTTTTTTCATTGTCCACTTGAACTCAACATTATTTTTTGGGAGTTCAGTCATTGGCTTCACTACTTCAGCAAAGTCTACAATAAAATTTCTAACAAAATTGATTTGGCCAAAGAAATATTGTAAAATTTTCTTGTTAGCTGATAATAGGAGCTTTAAGAGAACTTTGGATCTAGATGGATCAATAACCAACCCTTTATCGGAAATAACATGGCCTAGGAGCTTCACTTATTTTATCTTTAACATGGACTTATTCAGGTTGATGGATACCCCAAATTCCTTGCAGTTTTCAAATACCTATCATAAATATAAACAATGTTCCTCCCATTGTGGGAGAAAATTGTCATATCATCCAAATAAATGACAATGATTCAATTTAGTAACTCACCAAAAGCTAGATCCATTACTATTTGAAAGGTTGCTTCAATATTTGAGAGGATGAAAGGTACTTTATGGTTAGAAAATGTTCCCCACTTTGTGGTGAATGTCATTTTATATTGGTCTTCATATTTGACCTAGATTTTATTATACTCGAAGAATATGTCAAACAGAGAAAATCTCTGTGCTCCTACAACCGTGTGGAGGATATGATCTATTTGTGGCAAATAATAATGGTCCTTTAGAAAATCTTGATTAATATTTTGGAAATTAACACACAAGGACCAAATTTTCTATCTAGAAAGAGTTCTTGATAGGATAAATGATCTTCGCTTTGAGCATCTTCAAGAGTTCTACCTTCATCAGGGTCTCAATTTTGGGATTGAATGGCCTCTAATTTTATATGAAAGGTTTTACTCCTTCTTGCAATTCAATTGTATGCTTGATAAAATTCTTTTCATACCCTTTGAGGTCCTGATAACTCTAGGAAAAAATGTTAGGGAAATCTTGGCATAGATCCTTGATTTGCTCAAGTTCTTTAGGTGTGCAGTCAGTTCTAACCTTGATTGATTTTTCAAGTTCTAACTAAAAATATTTGTACTCCTTTTCATCCAGCTTGATGTTAAGCTTTATTGTTCTATTATTTTGATCAAAGAGACTTTCTTATGTAATTAATCCTTTTAGGATGTGATTATTTTTCAACTGGATCAATCCCTCAGGTTCTTCTTCAAAAAATATTATCCCTTCAATACTACTAGCTTCATTTATCATGAAGTTGACAATATTCTCATCACTCTTAAAAACTTACCAATGAATATTGTTATCAGGTACTGAAGACCTATAAATAAGCTTCACAATATTTGGTTTTTGCATCATGTGTTCAATTGGGAAAAACCTGGCACAAATGGATGCCAAGATATCAATATGTTTATTTTGTTCCCACAAAATTCCTTGGACATTTAACACTGTGTAGGCTTCAAACAAGTCCCAAAATTGATTGCGATACATATTCAAATAATTTTCTTTGGAGACATAATTTTTAGTCATTTGATTGACAATCAACTCTGAATCTCTAAAAAATTGGAGTTATTTGATCCCAAGTTTCTCTATTTTATTCAAACCTAAGCACAATACTTCATACTCGGTAGCATTATTTGTATAGCTCCATGTCAGTCAATATGAATATGTCTTCTATATGCCATAAGGGTAGATGAGGGAAATCCCTACTCTAGCACCATTTTTATATCTTGCACCATTGAAGAAGAGTTTCGACAATTGATATAAGATAGGATCTCCATTATTGAATATTTTTAGTTCCACCTTTTCAGGCTTGGTAATAGCATAGCAAATAATCTCAGTTTCAATAATTATGTTAAAGTTACTCATTTAGAATTCATAGATGTGTGAAGTTCACTCAAAGCTTCTTCCATTAAATCTAACTCTTCCATCCCCTTGATTATTAAGTTAGTAGAGTCCATGTGCTTTTCTAAATTTGTGATCCTTTCTATATGAAAGGTGAAAGGTTTCTCATTATAGATTCAAATTATTTTCCATTCGAAAGGAATTTCCATATGTGAATAATCTAGAGAAATATAACCTCCTAGCTTGGTAGTGAATTATCTTGAGAGGTACATACTAAAGTATAGTTTCAAATAAACCACAACCACCTTCTGGATCACAGTGATTTGACGTATTTTATGTAGCACAATTGGAATATATTTAATAACACCCACTATTTTCATAGGGATTCCATATTACTTCAATACTCCCGAGATGATTCTGGTATATTCCATACCCATTATCTCATAAATTGCCTTCGGCATGACAGTTGTCACAACATTACAGTCAATCATGTAGCTATGCACAATCCAACCCTTCATATTGAGATAAAATTAAAATGATGGTGGTCTATTCTTTTCACTAGTCGAAGTTGTAGGAATTTGAGATAATATTATCTGAGTAGAATTTTTATTTTTTTCCTTTAACATACTTTAGATATTCTTGCAACAAATCAACCTATCCATGCAACTACAAAGCATCATAGAGACCAACTTTCATAGGAATTTTCTTTAATTATTCAACAATGTTGTACGTGGATAAGCTAGATTATCTTCCTTCATCAGTAACTTCATACTTTATCTGATATTATTGCGTGGATTCCACCCTCTAACGCTTGGTCAAATATAGATATTTAAGGCTTTATTTTTTCTGTTCATTCATCTTAGCTTGTGTTTGTGAAGTTGACACCTTCGCTTGAGAGATTATTTATTTTGCTTGTGGAGGTAAGAGATATTTTAAGAGAATAGGTTCATTTGAATTAGGTTCTAAGCTAGGTGCCTTCACCTATTTTTGTATCTTTGTGTTTGACACCTTTGTCTTGCTAGATATCTTCAGTAGTTCCATATCATCTGGGTCTACAGTGATCAAATTTTTACTAGCTCTCATGAGAACTAAAACTTGTTCTATAGAAGGGATCATAAAATTATGATCGACTTCTCTAATCATGTTGATTTGACTTCTTAAATAGTTGTCTGCCAATGTTTGCACATAGTTCATATGAATCATGTAAGATTATTCTCTATGTGGATCATTGTAGGTAGAACAACAATACATTTTGTTTTATAGGCCAAGTTCTTCATTTGTCAACATGGTTGCATTCCTTTTAGGAATATTGTTGATTAAAGCTACTTGCTCTCTAGTGATTGGTAGATGTTGAAATATCCTAGGATGAAAATTTCTCTTAGCTTAGATTTTCTTTAGGATTGTTATCTCATTTATCATCATTCTCATTACTTAGTACATTGATTTCATATCTTGTAGTATCTTCATTTGAGGATCATGAATTGAGAATACTGGAGGAGCTGGTAATGGTAGTGGTACTAGCGAAGATGAAAATGTTGGGAATGGAATTGGCACAGGTAGTTGTGGAATGGGAGAGGTAGGAAATTATGGGATAGAAAATTTCAAGGTTTGAGAGAAACTAGGATTCCATGAAGGAACTGGATACATGGGGGACATTGTTAAAGACTAAGAATATGCATTGGGATATAAATACTATGGAAGATTAGGAAATATGAGCATCATTATTTTTTATGAGAGCTTACCAATAGTAATTAAATTAGCTTTAGCATTTTCTTCTTTGGAGTATAAGGTTAGAAATGTATCAAAATTGTACTAATAGATGGCCATGCTAATATCGGAGTTAAAAGTTTGAATATAATAAAATGCAGCTTATTCAAGAGTCAACTGGATACCTTCAGGGACTCTCTACCAATTTTGAGTGAACCTAACATTGATGTCAATGATTTCCTCCTATGGATGCCTCTGAATATTAGTGAATTGATGCAATAGAGAAAAAGGATACACTTTTTCATTGAAGGATTTTATTATTAACTCAGCCAACTAGTCCCATGTGGTAATAGTGGCATGTGGTAAGGATCAATACCAATAAAATAACTTCCTTCTAAGAGAGAGCATGAGCAATATGATCATGACATATTTGTATGTGATGCTATGAATCATTGCCAAAGAAGCCATGTCTTGAACATACTCATAATTTGGTTTTCTCGTACCATCGTCAGTAGGCAAAGCATTTAATGTTGCTATCAGGATCAGATATTGATCTTGTAGATTAAAATATTCAAAATGATTTCATGCTAGAAACTATCTTGGTGGATTTTGATCCATCTAGACCAAATAATTTGCACAAGGAAGAAATCTAGTGGCAGTTCTAGTGCAACTTGAAGGAATGGAAAATACACTAGCTATATGTGAAGACATTATAATTGATGGGATAGTCAAAGTGATTAATCTAGGATGCTCTCTAAAAACTTGGGTGTCAAAATCAAAAAACTCAATAAGATATTATAAATTTTTGGCCTTCGATCTTGTGATCATGAAGTAAAGCTTTCACCAACTTCATGTTCTAAGGCATCTGGGTAAAATTGAGTCACAAGATGTTCTAATAAAACAAAAAAATATGAACATCTAATCTTAATACTGCTTAAGGTGGACCTTTCGTCTCCCATCGGTAGTGCCAAAAACTATTGGTCAAGAGTCTACCCTAGAATAAAATATATGTATGTGCCCTAAACCTGATAAACATTGAAAGGCTAAAGGAAATAAATATTATTCAAGCTAATATTTAGAGGGGGATGGTTCCCTTTCTACTCTAAAAACTAGTATAAATATTAGGAAAATAAATTAACAGAATATGGTTGTATGCGAAGAGATAATGTGGGAATGAACTAACAACAAGATTAACAACCCAGTTTGAACTAACAATAGTCAATGGAAGGACAAAACATAAACTAAACTTAGATCATATTATAAAGCATGACATCCAATAGCATTCCAGCATTCATTCCCATTGAAAAACTAAATCCAAACTCAAAATTGAATCCACCAACAATGATATACATCTAATAGAAATGCAGATCAGAAAGTATAAACATACATAACATGATCAAGAAATCAGAGCCAAATAGTCCTTGAATCAAAATAAATATTTAAACGAAAAGAGTTTCATAAGTAAATATCCATCTCTCTTTTACATCAAGTTTCCTAGTATTTATAGAGGATTTCACCTCCAAAATTGAATGATCATTAAAAAAAATGGTGGCAAGTCAAATATTAGTCGACAGTAATTTTCTCCTCGATAGTAGCAATGAACCAATCCTGGGGTACATTGGGAAGCAACGAGCAATTTCTGGAGATGGCACATGGGGACTTAGTCGAAATCAGTAGAAAATTTTTCATCTTCATAGCAGTGCCTCTAAAATGAGCATTTACCACATTGGACGGTGCTTCAAAATCAATACGATCACATGAGAGTCAACGGTGAAGTGAACATCATTTAATTTCGGTCATCTCCTAGTTATTCATTGAATTTGATCTTCCTTAACAATAATTTTGGACACATTAACTCCTTTGCCTCAAAAATTGAATTTTCCAACATTGGAATATCCTCCAAAATTATCCTTGCTCACAATGCCATAAAAATGACTTTCACTTGGAGGAAATGGCAAAAATTATTTTCACCAAGAAAAGACCTGAAATGTGTTTTCAGCATGATTTTCACCTAGAATATGCTTTCATCCCAAATTTTCCACGAGAAGGTATTTGTGACATGATTTTCATCCAGAAAGAGATTTCACTAGGAATTTCACCCGCTTTCACCCGAAAATGGGTTTTCACCATGAATTTTTCCCACTTTCACCCAAAAAGTGATTTTGTTGAGAGTTTCGGGCGAAAATGAATTTTGCTAGGTTTTTTGAGTGAAAATGATTTTTTCTAATATTTTACTCGAAAATGAATTTCACTTGACGAAACTCATTGCACACTTAGAAAAAAATTTATATTTAAGTTTAGTGTGGTAAAAATACCAACAATTTGTTAAATGTGTGGTGATGAATGGTAAAATTAAAGAATGGTTAAAGCAATGGCAAAGCACTTTTAAAAGTGGGGCTTTACAAAAAATTTGGAATATATCAAAAGATATAATTGTAGACAAGGAAAAGGTTTCCAACGTAATCAAGTGAAGCATGTGCAGGGGATATTTGTTGGAATCTCTACTTCCCCACTTGAGGGTATCCTTTTGATATGAATATCCTCTACACAATTAGACCCCTACTCAATGTAATTTTTCACATTTGTAGAAGTTGAGGTAAATGCTTGTTGATTAGTTTTTATGAGTTTATTCAATGAAAAATCCTAGATTTGAATTGCTATAATCTTCACTTTCATGCATTAAATGGTTATTTCATACTTAAAGAAATAATTTTTATAGCTTATTTTCATAAATAAGATTTATTTTTTGTAGTTGATATATTACTTGTATAAATTGTATATATTACTTGTATATCCAAAGAGGATTACCAAACATGCATAAGCCTCAAAAAATAAATTGGTACCTTATTATTAAAAATTCATTTCCAAAAATGTTGTATACCTAACCTTACTCATATTCAAATAAGATGTGTCTATATATAAGTTGGCAAGCTACCTCCTACTAAGATTCTAGATCTTCAAATATTTAAGAATTATACTCTCGGAATTCCAGTTCTTGTTTTATATATTAAGAAATTAGAAAAATATGTAATTGTGGATGACTTACACTTCGTATTTGGGCCCCTTTTTGAAAACATGGAGGAAGCCAAATACAAACTTGGCATAAAGTTAATGCATGAGGATCGTATGATGGGCCAAGTATTTGTAACTTTTCCATCTATAGAATTTGCAAACCATACATTGAAAATGGCACATCGGTATGTGTTAAAAGGAAAGCCAATGATAATCCAGTTTCAGAGAAATCCTTCAGTTGGCAAAGTAAACTGAGTAGTGGGAAATATGAGTATAGCACAGGCACTCCAAGATCTTGTTTATCTAAAACAACAACATCTACCAATAGATGGTGAATGGAGATATTTACTCATAGCACTGGAGTCATATTGGATGAGGATTAGGTATACAATGCAATTATTTTAGTATAATTGTATCTGTAAATCTACTAGAAGTGCAATTTATTTAAGCAAACAATAATTTTATAGGCCTTATGAAGGTAAAATATGCTACACAGGTCCTAGACAAAGATATTGTTTTTTTTAGTATCACACATCACTATCACAAATGTGTATTGTATATTTTAGAGCATCTTGAGACAGTAGTATGACTGAAAAATGTCAACTATTATTTCTATGAATTTTCCCTCTATAGATACTTATGAATATTTTATTTTTTGTACTTGCCACAAAATCCTTGCTTCTAAGGTAAATTTAGAAACCTAAATAATTCAGGCACTTATCTTGATATTATTTACTTGTGTTGAGATTAAACTTTTAGCATGACATTATAATATAAAATAACTATGGCTTCCTTCTCAAAAACTAAATTTTATGATGTTTTAAAAGGTCCTAGTTAAAGGATAACTTTTGATAACATAACCAGCTATAAAATGATTCATGCATGACCTTTGCAAATTGTAACAAGTAAAGAAAGTTGATTTCCAACTGTTGTGATCTTTGCCTTATAATGCTATAAGAAGAGAGGTCATATACAATGGATAATTTAAATAATATAACACTACCAACAACAAAGCATACTATATTGCTCTTGTGTAGGGATTGAAAGCAGTAAAATATATTGTTATTATTTGAATTTATGTATATAGAACCCTTCTTATTTATCATAAAATAAATAGAATACAAAAAATAAATGCTTACAATCTGAAACAATGGATAAAATAGAAAAATAAATTGCTAATTATTTAGTCTTGTGTCATTGACCATAGTAGACCAAGATACTATAATTTCAAATCTATAATGATATGCAGGGATTTCTTGTATGGAGATTGTAAGTAGGTGATTTTCGTTTACACTTAAACCACAAAGAAGAATGTGTGTTTTTTTGCCCTACAATAATTAGTTTATTTCTACGTTTATTTTTTAAAGAAACAAGATTTCATATTGCAATGTCATGAACAATATGAAATCAAACTTAAAAATGGTGACTTAATTTTAATCTAAAGACCCTCATGCATAAACACAACATTAGGGTTTAAATTTTAATCTAGGGTTTAAATTTTAATCTAGAATTTAAATTTTACAAATCTCATGCATAAACACAACATTACAAACTAAAAAATTCCAAATCCTAATTGCAAAAATACCTAAAATAATGCACAATTCATTGAACCTAACTAACCTCATATTTGTCTTCATACCCTTTTCTATACCTTCAGCTTTGACCCTCATGTATTTCCATTTTATCTAAAATAGTAAAAATTTTAGAGAATTTTTAGGGCAAACCCCAACCAAAAAATGAACAACACAAATTGAATCCTGAGAGCCTTATAATTTTTAGAGAAATTTCAAGGTAAAACCTAGCTAAAAAATGAATAGTATGAATCAAAGCCTTGGAGATCTATGTTGTGTGTGTGGTGTGGAGGTTGTAGTAATTAAGACATGGTATGGAGGTTATAGTAGGTAAGACATGGTGTGGAGGTTGCAGTAGCTAGGACGTAGCTAAGGCATAGTGGTTGCATTGGCTAAGGAACAATATGGAGGTTAGAGTAGCTAAGGCATGATGTGGAGGTTGCAGTAGTTAAGGTGCGATGGACTAGTTGTAGTAGCTAAGGAATGGTAGACTATCTATTCATGAACCTTCAAAAAAATAATGATGTCATCATTAGGGATTTAATCTCGTGTATTAAAAAAACTAAATAACCTCTACGAAGGTGGTTTATAACCACCGTCATAAGAGGGTAGTTTATAATCATCCTCATAGGGGCACCCAAAACAATTTGGGTTCCCCTAAGATGGCGATTATAAACCACCCTCTTATGCCTACGAGTGTGGTTATCATCCTAAGATAGCATTTTATAACCGTCATCTTAGTCTGAACTATAACTATCATCTTAGTCCTATGAGGGCAGTTTATAGACACCCTCTTAGGGTTACCCTAAGAGGATGGTTATCCTAAGAGGGGTTTTATAAACTTCCCTCTTAGGATCTATTGGGGTTTTTTTACCACTATAAAAAAATCACCTTAATTTATTCATCGTTAAAATCTTTTTTTGGTGTAGTGCAAATTTAGGTCATTAAGGATCTCTATTATCTTACTCTATTTGATTGATATAGGATGTCTGAGCATGGAACAATTGATTTGGACCTTTTTACTTCATCCTATGGGGCACCTATAAGTGATGATATTGGTATTTGATCCTCATACCCTAACATGTATGTAGATGGGAACCTAGGATATGATGACATATGCTTTTATTATTTCAATAAATATAATTTTAACATATAATTCCAACCTAACATAGGAATATGTGCTATTAAATTTATACTTGATTGAGGAGTATGTGCTCTTAAATTTATATTTAAGTTTAAAATATATATTTGATTTTTGTTATCCTCTTTGATTGTCCTAAATATTGGATGTAAGGACCAGTTGGTTAGGATGACCATGCCTTGCATAGACTGACATAATAAGACAAATATAAAAGCATGAGGTTTTGATAAATTAGGTGACTTTGGGTTTTTTACAAGCTCAACTCCTTTTAAGATGTGTTATTGAGCACACAATCCTAATATACCAACTTTAATGGGAAAATGGTTAGAGAAATATAGAAAACAAAGACAATAAAAAAGAAAAATATTAAGCTAACCTAAGCTAATAAGAGGTTATGCACCAAGATCCAAATAATATTACTCAACATAATAGCCTTGAGTGTAATGTTTCAACATCCCTATGATGAACACTTCTTTCTCTAAACATGTTAAGCATGATTTTTCATATAAATATTTTTTAGTCACAACCTCCATTTAACACATATAAATGCACACACATACAACAAGATGGTAATGCAGAATATGAGAAAGTTATCATAAGGACACTTTTGGAAGGTTCATGGGCTCACACCCTTGTTGAAAAAGAAAATAATGTCACCAATAGGATGTTCAAAATATATGAACATGTATAGGTAGCAGTAAATATGTATGTGCAATAGAAAGTTGAAGAGAAAGTTTTCTTCAAAAAATAAAAAAATTAGAACATTAATAATTAAGGGGAAGAATGGTGGTAAAAGTAATGCATAACATTGAAAATAACATGCAAAGAGTTTGAGAAAATAAGAAAATAAATTTTAAAGATAGCATGGTAATTGGAAAATAGAAAAGAAATTAGAACATTAAGCATTAAGGGGAGAATGCTGGAAAATGCAATGCTTAATGTGGAAAAACACATACAAAGAGTTAAAGAAAATAAGAAAAACAATTCTGAAGATATAAAGGCAATTATAAAATAGAAAAGTGCATGTAAAATTAAAATTAGGAATTCTACAAATACAAAAGAATAACTTGGAGAAATTATTATTGGCATTGTTGTAATTCTATATATTGATCTATCCATTTTTACTTAGGTGGAGCATCCAACATGTGTATCATCTAAAATTGGATTAAATTATATAGAATATCCAAAAATGGATTATATTGTATGGAATTGAGTGAGATGGTTCCAAAGCATATGTGATGTAGTGAAAAATATTATATGGCATTGGATCCCAACAAATTTACCACAACGATAATTAATTTAATGGAATAGTTGAATGGTGCAATTGCACCTAAGTTGAACATATATGTTGTATTGTGAAATATATTATATGTTGTGTATGAAAAAATGTACATGCTTCTAAAATTATGAGATAATTTGTATGCTTCCACCATGTTTGATTTAAGAGCAATTTGTTATTAGTCTTCGATCTTGAAAAGAAGTCCAAAAATGTATCCCACCCCAAAATAATTTGTATAGTTTTTGTCTTGATAAAAAAAAGTTTACTCCATGGCCTTCAATAAAAGGCATATCTAAACCTAAACCATGGGCCACGATCCACTATTTTTATCCCTAATTTTCAAACTATAATATATAAAAAGGAAAAAAAACATTAGGAAGAAAATACAAAGAGTAATTTGAATTCAATCCCTACTTCCACTTGATCTGATTTTGAATCTCTAAAAACCTTGGCCAATGTCTATGGAACCTACATACTAAACCTATGCTTGTAAGAACCATTATACCATGCTCATCATATCATCCTCGATAATAACTTCCGGAGAAACATTTATTGTATAGATACAACTTGCCATATATTCATTCTTCCTCTTATCTCCAACTTGGGCATCTATAGTTTTAGCTAGGACATCTAACTTTTAATTAGGAATTTCAAATATAACTTTCCTTTCATACTACCCAAATATATGTTCTTCCTCTTATCTTTAAGTTGGGCATATATACTATTGGCTAGGACATCCTAACCTTTAATTAGGGTTTTCAAATATAACTTTCCTTTCATACTACCCATTTTATTTTTGTTTTCAACTCACTTCGATTTTAATTATATTTATATTACAATTTATAACATTTTCTAGACCCATGAGGAATACCATAATGGTAAGTCCTTGGGTTTTCATCCAGGAGATCCAAGTTCAAAGCTCAGTAAGAGGGAACTGGGAATCATCATGTAAACTCATTTTTAATTTTTGGTAAAGTTGGGGCAATTTCTTTCAAAAAATGAACAATTTTTTAGGGGTCATATCTTTACATAGAGTTGTCTAATTCAAAATATTCTTGTATAATTTTGTGTGTATTTTAAAAACATTTCAAATGATTTATAATTTAAAATAATCCAAGTAGTATTGAGGGAGATATTACCATCTAAAAATAGTTGTTTGAAACTAAGATAATGTTAGGGAAATATTTATTTGAAAAAAATCTCACGTTTTAGGAGCTATATTTTTGCGAAGGGTTATCTTATTGAAATTATTCTTAGACCAATTTGTGATAACTTTGAAGAGATTTAAAATGAGTGGTCATATGAAGGAATCCAAGCAATATTGAGGGAGATATGACCCTGTGAAGTCAACCATCTAGAACAAGGGTAATGATTATTTTTGAAGTCATAAAAATGAAATTATAGATATCTATCAACCAAGGTTCAAATTATGGGAGGAGAAATGGAGGGATAGGGCATCAATGAGGTAATACATATTTTCTGGACATAGAATATTTTAGCTAAAATTCCTTTTTCCCCTCTTTATCTTAGAAATTTTACATGCAAATTGTTATAGATTTTTTTATCAAATATTATAATTAGTATATGATATTTTGGTGAATTTTAGTAGATTTCAAGTTATAGTTTCCTTCACATGGACCAATTTGTAACTAAATACTTAGATTCAACCCTATTAGTAGAGGTTAGTGAGGGCCTTATAGAGAGGTGATATTATTGCTCAAAGATACAATAATTTTTTGGTAAATTTAATGGGTCTTGGCCAAGGGCTTTGGACTTGAGAAAATAGATTGATAGGAGTTGGAAACCTCTAGAAGTGAGTCTATCCTTTTTATCAAAGGTTTATTCCTAGCCATTTTTTGTTCCATGGAGGAAAGATATAGAATTATAAAAGGTTATCCTTGGTTTATGGAAGAGCAAGACTCTTATTTAACTGTTGGTATGAAGGCTTTGCACATAAAAATATAAATCTATCCCTAGTAAAATTCTAGGTTATGATGTATGAGTTACATTTTGAAATTTAGGAAATTAATGCTTTCAGGGAAATAGGAAACACTCTAGAAGAATACTTTGAGGTTTTAGAAACTATAAAATATGGATTCTTGGTTATTTATGCTTGGATATTGGTCATGAACCAATCATTCTTCAGTATGGGGGTAAGTTGTGGAACCAAATCATATATTATGAAAAAATATATTTTATATGTAAAATATGTCATAAGGTGTGGTATATTATGATACCATGCCCTAAGAAGAGTCTAGAAAAAATATATGTAGAAAACCATAAGATAAACTAACAAATGGACACAGATGAGGATGGTTTTCAACTTCTAAAAAATACGTCTAGAGAAATGAAAGTGAATAAATAGTGGAGACTAGTAAGGGAGGATATTGGAACAAATATCAATTATTTTAAGGCTTTAGCCTATGAAGAAAAAGAATATTAGATATTAGATGACATAGTACAATAGGTTCAAAATATTAATAAGGAATCGTCAATTAAATATGATCCTAATTTAGCAAAGAGCCTTTTTTATGAACCTAAGGAATGTGTATCATCATATTTCAAAGAATATTTTGAAGTACCATGCACCATTTAGGAGAATAAATGTGGTAGATAAAATGTAGTGTTAGATGTTAATGCCTCTACCATTAATAAGAAAATACGTAAAATAAGCAAGATAAATAAAAAAATTCTATAGTAGAGCCAAGGGGGATAAATATAATGAAAAAAAAGTTGTGAAAGAAATTGAGGAATAAAATAATAAGACCTACTTCTGATATAGGAAAGGAAAAAAGAGGAAAACCTTCATATTATCAAGCGATATCTAGGGAAGCCAGAGCAAACATAAAGAAAGGAACACATACTAATATGGTTGAACTTCTCTTTACCAAACAAAAAAATTATATTGGTAATTCATAGGTGGGGTGAGTAGCCTCTAGTGGAACATGATTACAATATCATAGAATATAATGGATGTTAATTACTCCTCAAATAAAAGGTGTACCAAGGACCTTTGTTTGAGTAATAAGCTTTATATTCTTTGTATCCAAGAAACTAAAATGACAAAGAAAGAAGTTTTCAAAACTATGAAAGCAACATGAGTGAGATATGAATGGGATGCTATGGATTTTTATGGAGCGATACGGGAATTATAAAATTTTTGAATCTTATCAGAACCTTTTGTGTAACCATTCATAAAAGTAGGCATTTAATAGCCTCTTTAATTACATGCTACTTTGCAAATATTTGTTTCATCCTTATCAATGTTTGTGGATCTACAACTTAGTCAAAAAGATTATAAATATAGAATGTAATTGAAGTCTTTATGAGAATTAAATACGAAGAAACCTGATTCATGATCATAGAGATTTTAATGCCATATCCAATTTGGATGAAAAAATTGGAGGAATTATAAAATTAACCCAAAGTATGAGAGATTTCATAGCCTTTATTCAAAACAATAATCTATGGGAGGTTGATTTTGAAGAAGACAACTATACATGGCCCAATAAAAAGATAGGCAAGAACATAATAGCAAAATAATTAGATAGGTGCATTCTCTTAGATTATTAGCTAGTTGAAGAGACTTGTGCTAAAACTAATACCTTGAAAAGGATTGATTCATATCACTGGCCAATAAGAGTTAAAATTATGGTAAGTGAATTCAAAAAATATCATATTTTAAATATGAGTAGATGTGGGAAGACCATCCTATATTTGTTGATATGATAGCAAAATGTAGAATTCTTTAAAAAATTATGGATTTTATGCACTTCCAAAAAAAATTAAAACAATGACATCTAGATTAAAATAATGGAACAAGAATACTTTTGGAAATTTTTTTTAGAAGAAAGAACTAAAAGATAAACTTTCAATTTTTTTAAAAGGTGATCATAATAATCCAATCTTGGAGAAAATAGAGTTTCTTAGTGAATATCATAATATTTTAAGAAATAATTTTTTTGGATATTAAAATTGACACAAACATGGTTAAAAGGAAACAATAATACAATTTTTTGTCATGGGATAGCAATAATACAAATATCAATATCTAGAATTAGTAGAATTAAATTAGTAAAAGGAGTTTGGATTGAATACTAGAGTCAAATAAAAAAGGAGGCATGATTTATTTACTAGAATATTTTAGGATCAGAGGAGTTTGAAGTTCTTAATAATAAATTACAACAAGAAGTTTCTTCAATTATAACAAATTAAGACAATAATAAATGGGTCAAATGAATTAAATCTTATGTCTCTATAGTTTCATATTTAGTTGTTGGTCAATGGGTTAGTAACATAAAAATTTAAAGCCAAGAGAGGTCTTAGATAGGGAGATCATCCATCACCATATATGTTCATTATTATGGTAGAGGCATTTGGTATGAACTTGAAGAAGGCTAATAAATATGGGTAAATAAGTGGAATTAAGACTAGTAATAACATTGACAACATCATCCATTAATAGTTTGTAGATGATACTACCATTTTTTGGAGAGCTTGGATTAACTTATTAAAGGAATATGAAAGAGTGTTAAGGTATAAATTTAATAGGAAAAAACACAAAATTTACTTCCTAAAAACACTAACTAGAATCAAAGCAGGGATATGCAAGTTACTTTAAATAGAGGAGGCAAATTTACTAGTAACTTATCTAGTGATGCCCTTATTTGAGGGGAGAATGAGGATAGAATAATGGAATCCAATTATAAGTTTAGAATAAAATATCGATATGTAAAGGTACATGATTAAAATTAGCAATATTAGTGTAGCTAATTAAATCAATCTTACAAGCCATTGCAACACATTATATGTCCTTCTATACTTTACCAAAATTGATAGGAAAAAGTTTAATCTATATTATATGGTTATTTTTTTGGTTAGTATTACATAATGAAATAAAATTTCCTTTGGTGAAATGGAGTAAGGTGTGTGATGATAAAAGTAAAGGAGGTCTCATTTTAAGAGTTCTTACATATACAAACTTGGCTCTTAGGAAAAAATTAATTTTAATATTGCATAAAGAGAGTCAAAGGCAATGGCAAAGAATTCTTCTAAGTAAATATTTTGAGCCTAATGACCCAAGATTAATATTTACTATAATCTCACAACCAAATGGTTATACAGTATGGAATGATTTAATAAAATCAATTTGTTTAGTGATTAAATGTCTAATATGAGTCGTGGGAAATTGAGAAAAAAATTCCATTTGGATGGATACTTGGTGTGACAAAAAACCTACTCAATATAGATCTAATTTTGAAACCATGGATGAGGTTATTTCAAGACAAATATAGTGATAGGATTTCAACTATTATGTATAAGTATCGGGAAGGAAGATACAAATGGAAAGAAGATTTTTTTATAAGTATACAAGACATTGATGCTAGGAGATAGTTGAGCAAAAATATAACAATAATTTTATGAAGGGATCCAAGGATAAGTTGTTTTAAGAGTTTATTAGCTTAGGATAATACACAAGAAGAAGTGGATATTATGTAAAGTACCAATAAAATAGGAATATCACAAGAATATGGAGAGATATTTGGGATAGTCTAAGTATTCCTAAAGTCAAAATATTTGTTTGGCTAGTAGATCATAGAAGAAATATATCCTAGGATAACCTTATGAAAAGGGGTTTAAATGGCCATAATATATTCTTTGTAAAAAGGAGGAGAGTATAGACCATATCTTTGGATACTACTCAATCTAAAAACTACGGCAATGGATTCTTAATATGTTTGTTAAATTCATGGTGATGAATGGTAAAATTAAAGAATGGTTAAAGAAATGGCAAAGAACTTTTAAAAGTGAGGCTTAAAAAAAAAATTAAGATATAATTGTAGAAAACGAAAATGGCTTCCAACATAATCAATTCAAGCATGTGCGGGAGAGATTCGTTGGAATCTCTACTTCCCCACTTGAGGGTATCCTTTGGATATGAATATCCTCTACATGATTAGACCCCTAATATTTGTAATTTTTCACATTTGTAGGATTTGAGGCAAATGCTTGTGGATTGTTTTTTATAAGAATTATTCAATCAAAACTCCTAAGATTTGGATAGCTATAATCTTCACTCTTTTTCGAGCCTTAAATGGTTATTTCAGACTTAATAGTGAAGATCATCTAAATGCATGTTAAGTTTATATCACACAAATGCAAGAATACAAGAGCTAATTTATATGCTTTTCTAATTTTTGATAGGTTAACAAAAAGAGTTTCTCATATTTTAAGGAAAACAAGAGAGGATGCAAGAGGACAAGCTAGCCTAATGCAACTATGTGGGTTTTGATTTTTCTATTATATTTTGATGTAGGATGTAATGGAATATAACAATCACAAGATGTAGAATAATATGAAAGAAAGTAAATCTACGAAATGACAAAAAAATATGCTATAAATAGAAATTATGGAAATGTATATAAAATAGCTATGGAGGAAATGGACACTCCATGAAATCTACATCACATCACACTATGTTACATTATGATGCAGGAGCATCTAATGGCAGCAGTGCAATCTTGCTTCAACAAAAAATTTTCTAAGTGTTTTGCAAAGACCAACAATAGGGCAGAAGTGGCAGTAGGTGAAGGGTCACGAAATCACGACGTCACGATATCACGACGTCACGATATCATGACCAAAAGAGGGGCAAGCGATGCAAAAGGTAGAAGGGTCACGAAATCATGACATCGCGATATCGCGATGTCACGATATCACGACGAAAAGTAGGGCAAGCGATGCAATAAGCGGAAGGGTCGCGATATCTTCGCATCGCGATATCGCGATCGAAAGCAGGGCAAGCGAGGCAATAGGCGAAAGGGTTGCAATATCATGACCAAAAGCGGGGTAGGCAATGCAATAAGTGGAAGGGTCACGATATTGCGACGTCACGATATCATGACCGAAAGTAGGATAAGCGAGGCAATAGGTGGAAGGGTCGCGATATCGCAACATCATGATATCGTGACCAAAAGTGGGGCAGGAGATGCAACAGGTGGAGGGTCATGATATCATGACCAAAATGCAGGGTCAACGATGCAGCAGACGAAGGGTCACGAAATCATGACATGTCATGATTTCGCGACATGACATGAAATCACAACCAAAAAGTAGGTCCGACGACGCAGCAGACGGAGGGTCGCAAAATTGTGACATGTCATAATTTTGTGACATGTCACGAAATCATGACCAAAAATCAGGGCCGACGATGCAGTCGATGGAAGGTCACGAAATCATGACATGTCACGATTTTGTGACATGTCTTATTTTCACACCGAAAAATGAGCTAAAGATGAAGAGTCGAAAAGGAGACGTGTCGAATATCTGGACGATGAAGCAACACGGGAAGGCGAAACGAAAGGTTCTGGAAGAGGAAACGAAGGGCCACCAACTAGAAATGGAGCGTCACCCGAGAAACTTTAAAAAGGAGATCAAAGGCATGCACAAGGGGCTAGGAAAATTTTGAAATGATAACCTATGTCTATATTTTAAGAGTTTCAAAATTTTGTAAAAGCGCAACTCTTCTACGACTTCTGTAATATTCTGTGTAACTGTAAATATCTGCTGTAATTTGAATAAAATAAAGCTATTTTTCTTCTTTGTGATTTTGGTTCTCGATCAAGTGGTATCAGAGCTAGAAGTTCTTGAGTGTGCAAACAAAGTGCCGAACGTGAGGCAGTTTGCACTAGGATCTATGGAAGGATTCTGAGAAGAGAGAGTGAAGGTACCTGAGTGTGTGAGCGGATCATCAAAAGTGAGGCGGCTACACTAGGATCATTTGATATTTGCGAGAGAAGTGAGCAGAATGCTTCCAAAAAGAAATTATGGTTGCAGGAGAAATGTGGCACAAGATGAAGATTTCAGAGCATTGCAGAGGCAAGTGCAACCCCTATAGGAAGAGTTGTGAAAAAGGGTCGAACTGAAAGGAGAAGACAATAGTGACGATGAATCCTGGGTAACTGATGACCCATCAGATGATGAAGAAACATTGGATCCTTCTAAAGCTAGATTGCTTAAAGCCCTATCTCAGGCCAGGAAGAGGCCGAAGTTTGATGTCTCTACGTATTTTGGGAATCTCAACCCAGAAGAGTTGATTGATTGGATCAACGATATGGAGGAATACTTTGAGTATGAGGAGGTGGAAGATCTAGACCAAATCAAGTTTGCAAAAACAAAATTGAAAGGCCATGCTAGTTTATGGTTGAAAGGCGTGTAACTCGAAAGAAATAAAAATGGAAAGGAGAAAATAACTAGATGGGAACGAATGGTGGAGAAACTGAAGAGATAATTTATTCCTATAGATTACAATTTGGATATGTTGAGGAGGATGCAGAGTTTGAGATAGTCAGGAAAGTCTATCCAAGAATATACGAAAGAGTTTTATAAGATCTCCATCAGAACTGGCCATTCAGGGGCTAATAAGGAGAAAGTAGCTCGATACATAAATGGATTGAGAATGAACATCTAGGAAGAACTCAGTCTGATCAGAATAACCACCATAGAAGATGCATATCAGTTGGCCTTGAAGGTCAAAGAGAAACTGAACCAAATATTTGAAGGCAAACAGAGAGGAAGAGGTCGTGGTGGAAGAACTGGTGGAAGAACCAGTGGAGAAATGGATAGAGGACGAGATGAGAAGGAAGCTGAAGCTAATAGCAGTAAGGGACCAGAAGGGAGATAATGATTACAGACACCGTAATCAGAATAACTACCCAAGAGGAAGAGGTAGACCTGGTCGAGGAAATGGAGACAGAAGGTTTCGTGGAACCTATTTCCAGTGTGGGGAAGTAGGACATATGATGTATGAGTGTCCTGAACACCAAGAGAGGGTGAACATGAGGCCTGAGGGCCCTGCCCGAGCTACAGTCATTGATGATGGTGTTGCATCGAAGCACTCTAAGGAGGTAGAGAGAGGGGAAGTCATGGTTGCAAGGAGAGCCTTGTTGAATGAGGAGGAGAAACCAGAACAAAGGAGAAGCCTGTTCCGCATGAGGTGCAAAAGTTTAGGCAAAGTCTGTAATGTTATTATAGACAATGGTAGTACTGATAACTTAGTCTCTGAAGAGATGGTTACTAAGTTGCAACTAGAGAGGAGGAGACACCCACATCCCTATCGGATTGCATGGTTGCGAAAGGACCATAGAGCATGGGTTCGTGAACAGTGCTTAGTCACGTTCAATATTGGGAAGTACCAGGATGAGGTCTTGTGTGATGTTTTCCCCATGGATGCTTGCCATTTGTTGTTGGGAAGACCATGGCAATTTGATCAGACGTGTAGTGCATGATGGGCATGCAAATACGTACTCTCTAACGAAGGATGGATTACGCCACAAATTGAAACCACTAAAGGAAGTGGATGAGAAAGTGTGCAGCAGTGCTAGAATATGTCTAGTAGAAGGTAATTTTTTTTTTGACTAGGAGACGGGGTTTAAGCGGGCTGCAGAGGCAGGTGCACGTTTGGAGATGTTGCAGAAGACGATGACCGAACAACACAGAAGTGAAGGTCACTTCTCCATCAACCCCGGGTGTCTGATGCAGGAGCATCCGATGGCAGCAACACAATCTTGCTTCAACAAAAAAATTTCTAAGTGTTTTGCAAAGACCAACAATAGGGCAGAAGTTGCAGTAGGTGAAGGGTCGCAAAATCATGACATGTTGTGATATCACGACCAAAAGAGGGACAAGCGAAGCAAAAGGTGAAAGGGTCATGAAATCACGACATGTCACGATATCGTGATGTCACGATATCACGACAAAAAGTAGGGCAAGCGATGCAATAAGTGAAAGGGTCGCGATATCGTGACGTCACGATATCGCGACCAAAAGCAGGGCAAGCGAGGCAATAGGTGGAAGGGTCGCGATATCGCGACATCGCGATATTGCAACCAAAAGTGGTCCAGGTGATGCAATAAGCGGAAGGGTCGCGTTATCACAACGTCGCGATATCACAACTAAAAGTAGGGCAAGCGAGGCAATAGGCAGAAGGGTCGTGATATCATGACCAGAAGTGGGGCAGGCAATGCAATAGGCGGAGGGTCACAATATCATGACAAAAATGCAGGGTCGATGACGTAGCAGACGGAGGATCATGAAATCATGACATGTCATAAAATCATGACCAAAAAGTAGGGCCGACAATGCAGCAGATGGAGGGTCACAAAATCGTGACATGTCACGATTTCGCGACATGTCACAAAATCGTGACATGTCACGATTTCGCGACATGTCACAAAATCGTGACGTCACAAAATCGTGACATCACAAAATCATGACCAAAAAGCAGGGCCGACGACGCAGCCGACGGAGGGTCATGAAATCACGACATGTCTTTTTTTTTCACTAAAAAATGAGCCAAAGACGAAGAGTCGAAAAGGGAGACATGTCGAATATCTGGACGATGAAGCGACACGGGAAGGCAAAACGAAAGGTTCTGGAAGAGGAAACGAAGGGCCACCAGCTGGAAATGGAGCGTCACCTGAGAAACTTTGAAAAGGAGAGCAAAGGCATGCGCAAGTGGCTAGGAAAATTTTGAAATGATAACCTATGTCTGTATTTTAAGAGTTTCAAAATTTTGTAAAAGCGTAACTCTTCTGTGACTTCTGTAATATTCTGTGTAACTGTAAATCTCTGTTGTATTTTGAATAAAATAAAGCTGTTTTTCTTCTCTATGTTTTTGGTTCTCGATCACATTACACCACACTACTCTACTCTGTTACCTACTATATTCCTATCGCCTGCTATGTTGACTATTTCTATGTCTATGGCCCTTTATATAGGAAGATAGGTTTCTTGGCCAACACTCTACCTAGTTGTGAAAGGGACAACTTGTACATATACAACTTGTACATTGACATTTGTGCATTTATTACATTGCATGAAGTAACTAGATAACTTCCCCCTAAAGTAATCTAATATTTTAAGTATGTACCAATAAATATACATTTACATGACCCAAAAGACATAATATAATATATTTCTAACACCCACCTGTATTAAATTATTTGGGTATTGAAGACTTTATTCTTTAATGTGGATCTTCTTCCATTGGATAATGGAGTTTATATTCTCCTTAATTGCTTACTGTGATTAGGTTCAATAGATAATATGTGTCTTCATATGATATGAAAAGTTTCTTGTTCCTGTTTTTCAATTGGTTCAGTCTTCATGATGCCATGTTTCATTTTAGCATATTTTTTTCCTTTTCCTTCTTTTTCTTCTCTTGTGATTCTACATTGGTGCTGGTAGAATTTTTTCTTCATGACAAGTTAGTTTATCATCACAATAATATTATTTTTTATTGCTATATTGTTCCTTGTGTTGAGTAATTACAAACATAATTAGTGATATACACACCATTAGACATTATTTTGGCAAAAATATAACCAATATTTACGAATTCCACCATGTTGTGAAGAGAATATCATGAAGATAACCAATCAATATTGTAAAGTTACCTTCTTTAGCTTATATAAGAAACAAGGAGAATTTTTCTTTGTCATTATTGAGTAGATACTCGTATCTCTCTAGAGTATCTAATAAGTTCTGAGAATAGTATTCAGTTGGAAATTTTGAGTAGTTTTGTTGTCATTGATGTCAAAATAATATTGATTTAATTTCATCATCATTAAGGACATCAAGTGGTTCTTCCAAAAGCAAGAAGGCCTTGGAAAGGAATTGGATATAATATTTATTTTTAATATTAAATGCCTAAAAAGGGCCCAAAGGATGAAGACCCAAGGAAGGAGAAGCAAGTTTAAATTAAATAATAATACTCTATTATTATAATATTTCAGGCCAAATGACAAGGTGAAGAAAAATGAAGTTCAAATTGAAAATACCCATGAGCAATTTTCAAAAGGTTTAATTTAAATTAAAATATTTTAATATTTGATTAAAATTTTAATTTAAATTAATAATTGAGGCAAGGGTTTTTTAATTTAATATTTAAAAACTAAATTTGATTTTTTTTGAAAATGGGGTGATGTGAAAAGTCAAAAGATAATGTGCACTTATATAGAAACTGATTTCCATTTCCAAAATTTGATTACACACCTTCGAATGCGAGAAAAGAGAATATCAAGCGCTGCATCTAAGAAGAATATAATTTGTATTTCAAAGAGCTTGGAGAGAAATGAGGCAATAAATATCGCAAAGTTATTTGACATCCCACCGACGGTGGTAGCGTAGGTGGTAGTTGGAAGAGTGCTAAGGTTTGCATGGAGGAGATTGTTGTTCGATCCACGATATCAAAATTTTGTGTGAGCAAGAGGCCTTCATTTGATTTGCTCGATGGTTTTCATGCGGTAATATTTTGGGACAATTTGTACCATTTGTCTCATGTGGGCATGCAACCCACTTGGTGATCTATCTTGGAGCTAGGGTGTTGGGAGTGCAAGGTCAAGTAGTCGAATCCATCGAAGATAGTTTTTATAGGTAAAACAAATTAAAGGTATGTCATTCAATTTTATTCTCCAAGGTGTTGAAAATTAAAAGTGTCTTGAGATTATTGTGAGTTCTAATTACTTGGGGGAGTTATAAGGTAAAGGAAAATTAAAATATTTTATATTGATTTTTAGTGATTGAAACTTGTTTTATAAAGTTTGGAGATTATAAGGTGCGCAAGGGAAATTATTAAGTGTTTTGTTATTGTAAAATTATTAAGTTAAATATTGTGAGTTTAGAGATTATAAGGTGTGCACGAGAAATTGTTAAGTGTTTTGTTATAGTGAAACTATAGAGTTAAATATTGTGAGTTTGGATATTATAAGGTGTACAAAAGGATTTGATATTTTGTATGAAAAATAATTTTTGAGAAAATTATTTTATGGAGATCTTGAGATAGGTTGTGGTGACCTAACCCTAGTATTGGCAAAGAAAATTTGATTGTGGGTAAGACAAGTGTTGAAGACATATCTCCATCAAAATAAAAGGTATGGGTACATCTTCCTTGTGAGTGAGTTATTATTGAATTGGATGTTGTGAATGCTAAGTTGGAGTGCAAAGGATTGTTTCATAAGTATTGTTGAGTTTGGTTTTGAGATATCCAATATTGATTGAGGTTTGATTGATTGGATCAAGATTTGTGTTAAGGCTTAAGGGTATATTTGAGGATATATTTTGGTGTATATTTGAGGACAGGTTTGTACCATACTAGAGATAGAGATTGAGAATATTTGTGCTATACCGAAGGACTATGTTTAGTGCAGATAAGCGACGAAGATTGAGCATATTTATTCTAGATCGAAGGATTGTGTTTAGTACAGATTAAATATAGAGATTGAATGGATTTGTGCAGGGCAAAAGATAATATTCAGTATATATCTAAGATAAATATAGAGTAAGAGTAGCTTTGTAGGTGATAGAGAAGAGTATAGTAGTCTATAGTGGATAGATATCCATTAGCTATGGTAGTGAGGGTAGAGGTATTTTGAGTGAGGACAAGGATCTCTAGTGGAGAGAGATCCACAAGCCAGTGTAGTGGAGGTAGTAGTCTTCTAGGGGATCACCAACCGGATCATGGGAGAAGGATTTCTCATGTGGATAGAGATCCATAAACTTGATTAGGGGATTGATGTCTCCTTTGTACAAAGATCCATAAACATTTTAATAGGGAAGGATTCCCAAGAAATTTGTTGAGAAAAATTAAGTGAAATATTTTCTTTGTGGACGTAGCCCACATTGGGTGAACCACATTAAATCATGTCTCTCATGTGTGTGATTCTTTATGTAATGATTGCTTCTTTATTACTTTTGATGTTATCATATAGATTGAGAAGTAAAAAGTTTTATCTTATACTATTCACTCCCCCATATCAGTATAAGCACATTTTATTCAATTGATATTAGAGAATGTCTCTCCGTGAAAAGACTAACAAATTGGATAAGGATCCATTAGAAACACACATGACTTCAAAAAATGAAGAAGAGACCATGTTTGATATAAAAGAGATATTATTCACTGCTCTCAAGAATTTGGAAAGGATTAGGAAGAAGAACTCAAGGTTGATGAAATAAATTCAAGAAGATGAGGAAGCAAGGATAAAAATTCTATAGAGTCTCACAGAACTCAAGATAAAGGTAGAAGAGGTAAATAAAATTGAATAGGATATGATAGATATATTGAGAGCAAGAGAAACAAAATGTTAAATATTGGAAGTAGAAATTATTTATCTAAGGAATGAAGTTGAAAATACCAAAGTACTACAAGATATAAAGCTTGGGAAATAGAAAGAGGAGTCAAGACTTCAAGAAGCAAACAAAGATAAGCAAGTGACTTATACTCTAGGAAAAGACATTAGGAAAGAAGAAATCAAATAATAACAATGGAAAAATGTTAATTACAATAAAAGGAGGAGCACTCAACCATATTTTCCAAGGCACTCAAATAGGTTACATACTCTCTTCCATGGCTATTGCTTTTCATGTAACAAATATGGTCATAGAGTTGTAAATTGCATTGGTTATGTTAAAAAGTATGTAAATAGAAATTTCAATTTGTTTGCACGTCTTATGGATAGTGATATATTTTTTAGGTGTAATAATCATGGGCACAAGGCTATACGATGCAAAATGGTATTCCCTAAGTCAAGTAAAAATAATACAACTTCAATAATTAGGAAAGAAAGAAAAGGTGATGAAAAAACTAGATCAATGTTAGTTCAAACAACTCTTCATGCTTAGGATAAAGAAGAACAATGGTTTCTTGATAGTGGTTGCTCTAGACACATGACAAGAGACAAAGACTAATTTATTGTACTAAAAAAAACTAATAAAGTATCAATAAGTTTTGGTGATAATGGATCAACAAAAATTGATGGAAAAGGAACTCTGAGTTTAGATAACGAGAAAACAAGACCTAGAAAATGTACTATATATCAAAGGGTTAAGACACAATCTACTAAGTGTAATCTAAATTTGTGATCAAGGTCATATGGTTACATTTTACCTAGATATATGTGATATAAGAAAGTCAGAAACTAGAAAAGTAGAACTCCAAACAACCTATATATGCTTAGTGATATTAAAGGACAAAATTGTTTTCTATCACAAGAATATGAGAGTTGGTTGTGCAATAGAAAAATGGTTCATTTGAATTTTTACAACATAGTCAACATAAGCAATAAATAGGCTATCAAAGATTTACCCAAGCTAAAAAGACCATAAAATACAATTTGTGCACCTTGTCAGCATGGAACACAAACTAGAACAAGTTTCAAATCAAAGGGATATATGTATTCTGAGAAATTAAAACTAATACATACTGATCTATGTGGTCCTACCAAAATACAAAGTATTCAAGGTGAAAGTTACTTCATATTGTTCATAGATGATTACTCCAGAATGACTTGGGTAGCGTTCCTAAAAGATAAGTCGAAAGCATTTGATAAATTCAAATCATTTAAAGAATGGGTCGAAAATAAAATCGACAAAAGGATTAAGTGTTTGAGATATGACAGAGGAGGAGATTTTACCTCAAATGAATTTGTAGATTTATATGAACAATATGGAATCAAGAGAGAATACTTGGCTGCAAGAACTCCTCAACAAAATGGAGTAGTTGAAAGGAAAAAATAGGACTATTGAGAATATGGCTAGAGCTATGTTAAATGAGTCAAATATTTCAGATGGATTTTGGAGGGAAGTAGTCAACATAGTAGTATATATAATAACTAGGGATCAAATGAGGATAAACAATCACAATACTGCATATAATCTTTGGAAAGGAATATCGACCACTGTAAAACACTTCAAGATTTTTGGAAGCAAGTGTTACATAAGATGGGAAGAGAAAAACTTGGGCAAGTTTGATCCAAGATGTGATGAGGGAATTTTTCTTGATTATTATACTAAGAGTAAAGCCTATAGATGTTGCAATAAAAGGAAACACACTATTGTAGAAAGTATAAATGTAATAGTTGATGAGAATATAGATTCAAGAGAATCAATTTAGCAAATTGTGTATCAGGAATATGGAAGTTGTCAAGAAGATTTTCGTGAGGAATCAGATGAAGAAGAGGAAGAAACACAAAGACGTCTTCCTAAGATACCATCCAAGTATGTACATAAACATCATCCAAAAGATCTAATCATTGGGAATCTAGGTGAGAGACGAACAAGAAGAAGCATAATAACACCATCTCAACAAGCAAATTTTTCCTTGTTATCTAAAATTGAGCCAAAAGCCTTCAATGATGCAAGTGAAGATAAGTTTTGGATAAAGGAAATGGATGAGGAATTAGATCAGATAGAGAAAAGCAAGACTTGGAAACTATTTCAATGACCAAAATACAAAAATGTGACTGGCACTAAATGGGTATTCAGAAACAATTTAGATGAAGATGGTTAGGTGGTAAAAAATAAATCAATATTAGTGTGCAAAGGTTATGCAAAGGTAGAGGGAATTAACTTTGATGCGACATTTGCTCCAGTTGCATGACTTGAAGCTATCAAAATATTCTTAGCCTTTTCAATCTTCAAAAAATTTAAAGTATATCAGATGGATGTTAAATCAATCTTTCTAAATGGTGTTTTAGAAGATATCTACATTGAGTATCCAGAAGGTTTCAACTTGATTGATAAATTAGACTATGTATGCAGATTGAAAAAGTACTTTATGGAGTAAAGCAAGCTCCTTGAGCTTGGTATTCAAGATTGGATAAATACCTACAAGAATAGGATTTCAGGAAAGCAATAGTGGACAATAACTTATACATCAAAAATGGCAGGAATGACGTACTAATTATGGTTGTTTATGTTGATGATATCATTTTTGGAGGAAATAATGATAAGATGTGTCAAACTTTTGCAAAGAGCATGCATAATGAATTTGAGATGTCTATGCTTGGTGAGTTGTCCTTATTTCTTGGACTTCATATTTCACAAGCAAAGAAAGGGGTGTTCCTATCACAAACCACGTATATAAAAAATATTCTAAATAAAATCAAGTTAGAAGATTACAAGCTAGTAAGTACTTCTATGGTTACAGGATGTAAGTTAAGATGATGAATCTTTAGAGATAAATCAGAAATTATACATATCTATAATTGGCAGTTTATTGTATGTCACAACTACAAGACCAGACATCATGCATGCAGTGAGATTAGTGGCAAGGTTTTAGGTAGCTCCCAAGGAAACACTTGTAGTAGCAATAAATATGATTCTTAGTTATCTAAAAGAGACTATGGACATTGGGCTCTGGTATCCCAAAAGTGATAGTTTTACTCTCACAACTTATACAGATGCAGGTTGGATTGGCAGCATTGATGATAGAAAAAGTACAAGTGGAGGAGTATTTTTTCTTGGAGACTATTTGGTCTCTTGGCTAAGTAAGAAATAGGCATCAGTATCTTTATCTATAACAAAGGCAGAGTATATTGCAATAGTTGCTAGTTGTACATAGGTATTATGGATGAAGCAAACTCTAGAGAATTTCAAGATAAAATAAGATCATCCTATTCCCATATTGTGTGATAATATAAGCACTATAAATATTTTAAATAAACTAATGATGCACTCTAGGACAAAGCACATTTTGATCAAGTATCACTTTCTGAGAGAATAGGTTACAAATAAACAAGTCAAGTTGGAATATGTTACTTCAAAGGAGCAGATTCTAGGTAATTTCACTAAGACACTATTGAAAGAGACTTTTGAGTACCTTTGAGAAAAATTGGGAGTATTTCTACTCCCATCCCAGAATTAATCACCTTAAAATGAGGTGGGTGAGGGGCTAAAGCTAAGAGTCTCATTCTTATCGCCAAGCCCCAAAGGTGGCCCTTTGCCATTGATGACAAAGGGGGAGAGATTTGAGTTAGGGAGAGAGCATTCAGTCAAGGAGAGAAGTTTCTCAAGGAAAGTAGCTTTTGAAAAAGAAAAAAATTATAAAAATAAATGGGTTACCATCAATGACAAAGGGGGATATTGTTTGAAATTTTTAGTAGTTTTGTTGTCATTGATGTCAAGAGAATATTGGTTTAATTTCATCATCATTAAGGACATCAAGTGGTTTTTACAAAAACAAAAGGTCTTGGAAATGAATAAGATATAATATTCATTTTTAATATTATATGTCTAAAAAGGGCCCAAAGGATAAATACCCGAGGAAGGAGAAGCAATTTTAAATTAAATAATAATATTCTATTATTATAATATTTCGGGCCAAATGACAAGGTGAAGAAAAACAAAGTTCAAATTGAAAATACCCATGAGCAATTTTCAAAATTTTTAATTTAAATTAAAATATTTTAATCTTTGATTAAAATTTTAATTTAAATTAATAATGGAGACAAAGGTTTTTTAATTTAATATTTAAAAACTAAATTTGAGTTTTTTCAAAAATGGACCAACATAAGAAGTCAAAATATAATGTGCACTTATATAGGAAACAATTTCCATTTCCTAAATTTTATTACACACCTTCGAATGCGAGAAAATAGAATATCGAGCGTTGCATCTAAGAAGAAGACAATTTGCATTTCAAATATCTTAGAGGTGAATGAGGCAATAAAGACCGCAAAGTGATTCGACATCCCACCGAAAGTGGTAGCATACGTGGCAGTTGGGAGAGTGCTAAGTCTTGCATGGAGGAGATCATGGTTTGATACATGTGATCAACGTTTTGTGTGAGGAAGATACCTTCATTTTATTTGCTCGGTGGTTTTTGTACGGTAGTCTTTTGAGAGAGTGTGTGTTGTTTGTCTCATGTGGGAATGTAGCCCACTTGGTGGTCTAGCTTGGAGCTAGAGTGTTGGGAGTGCAAGGTCAAATGGTCGAATCCACTGAAGATAGTTTTTGTGGGTAGAACAAATTAAAGGTATGCCATTCAATTTTATTCTCCAAGGTGTTGAGAATTAAAAGTTCTTTGAGATTGTCATGAGTGCTAAGTGCTTGGGGGATTTATAACGTAAAGAAAAATTAAAATATTTTATTTTGATTTGTGGTGATTGAAACTTGTTTTATAAAGTGTGGAGATTATAAGGTGTGCATGAAAAATTGTTAAGTGTTTTATTATTGTGAAATTATTAAGTTAAATATTGTGAGTTTGGAGATTATAAGGTGTGCAAGGGAAATTGTTAATTGTTTTGTTATGGTGAAATTATTGATTTAAATATTGTGATATTGGAGATTATAAGGTGTATAGAAGGATTTGATATTTTGTATGAAAAAAATATTTTCGAGAAAATTATTTTGTGGAGATCTTGAGATAGGTTGTGGTAAAGTAACCCTAGTATTGGCAAAGAAAATTTAATTGTGGGTAAGACAGGTGTTGAAGACATATCTCCATAAAAATAAAAGGTATGGGTACATCTTCCTTGTGAGTGAATTATTGTTGAATTTGATATTATGAATGCTAAGTTGGAGTGAAAAGGATTGTTTGATAAGCATTGTTGAGTTTGGTTTTGAGATATCCAATATTGTTTGATGAAGGTTTTGATAAAATGAAGGTTGATGATAGTGTTAGAATAAGAAATTATTCTCTTAAGTTCTAGTAGGATAGACATATTTGAGTTTCCACTCCTCCATGAGTCAGGTGAAATCTCAGTATATTCTAGATCATATTTGATGAGTTGTTGTAATCCAATGACTCTCAATGATCAACTTTGCTATTTATACAAAGTTGATCAATAAAATAAATCAATCAAGTATCTTATTTCCTAACATGGTATCAGAGCGGGCTTTCCCTGCCCTATGAGCTTGAATCCCCCCTCTTTTTTTTTGTTTTTTTTCTTCCCATAATTTTTTTTTACCAATGGAGTATGCTCTTCATATTTTGATGGATGAGAAACTAGATGGTTTAAAAAAATGGGAGGCAATTTTTTTTTTTTAGTTTTATAGGGTTGCAGATTTTGTGGCACTGAAGGTTTTCAGTTTCTGACAGATCTATTTTTCTTGGCCCATGATCTCTTGTCTTCTTGGTCTGTTCGTGGGGGTAGCGGGAGTGACCACATCAGTGCTCTTCACCAGATTCTCGTAGGGTGTCACATTCATGGCACTTTATTATCGTTGGTGAAGTACTTTGTAGCGGGAGTCATCCTCTCCCGGATCCGTCCACGTTTTACCGAAAGAATTTTGAGCCCTACAAAGCAACTACCTGTTGAGATGCTTCGGAGGGACTGTTAATAGCAGTAGAGGACCATTAAGATGTTAGGTTGCATCAGATCTCCTCTGCTGAGTGCGTGTTGGCATTTTGTATAGCCGAACATCGGCATTTTGGTCGAGGGCACTGACTTAGTTTTTTTTTATTGGCGATTCAGGTTTTAGAGGGAAGCTGTGTGATAAGGATGTTTTTTAGCTGCTACAAGGAGAAAGGTGTATTTGTTAAATGTTGACATGAGAAATTTAACCTGGTGATAATTGAAGATGTTATTGATCCGTAAACATTCGAACACCCGATGTCAGCTGCATAGATCGTGGATGAAGTTAATGGGGCGATGATGACATATTTTTTAACCGACAACTTAACATCAGTCAGTTATATCATTGCTCTTCAAAATAACAGCACCGAAAGATATTTAAGTATTGGTGGCAGATTAAATATCTTCGACTTCACCCTGTTGAAGTTTTGCATCGTTGAGCGGGAGATTTGACCAGCATTTCGATATATGGTGAACCACCTATTTTCAGCATTGATAGGTGTTTGTTTGTCTTTCAACGTGATGGTGTCATCTACACCGATTGATTCATGGAAGGAGCTCTATAGAACATTACTTGTTGATTCTAAAAACAGCACCGTTGTAATAGATCGCAGACATCCCTCTTGTGTTGTCGTTGAAACCAAAGTTTGGAAGCATGCCAATAGAATTCTGAGAGCTGTTAGTACGCCATGGAGCAAGGATGCAAATGCCAAATGGCTGTCTACATAACCAGGCCCTGTCCATTTCATTTGGCATGAATTTTTTATGGGATTGTCAGCGCGATTTAGTTTGACATGGAATTACAAACCAATACTCATTAATCCTTTTTTCTGATCTTGTAATCCTATCACTTTGAGGCTGCTGAAGAAGATTGTGTCTATGGAAAAGTTGTACACGTAGGTGATAATGCATTTGGTTTGATTTGTTGTGGTTGTCCACTGAGGGATGCAAGTAATTTTTTTTTCTCTTGGAAGGAAAAAATACGAAGGCTAAAACTATTGGCTGTATTTGCATTTTTTTCCTACTGGAAGACAGATCCGGCTAAGTGCGTGGGAGAAGTTCCATACTGGATGCAGGATCATTTTTTTTTTACTGTTTTTTGATGCCTACTCCGAGAAATGTAGTCACCTAGAGATTTCTTTTTGGCAATCAACACAAATGGCTACCGCCTGCTCGGTGTTGGAACTGAATGATGTCATCATTTTTTTCCCGAAAAGAGCGGTATCTGATCTTCGCTCCAGCAACAGAAAGAAAGATTTACTCATAATCTAACCCAAATATGCACATCCAATCGGCGAAGATTTCCTATTAAAGCACACCCGAATATTTCCTTTGATCCATATTTGCTGCTCTTAAAAGGAGTGGGGTTCCATGTTTTACGTATGCATCGAATTGCTAGTTGTAAAGCTATCTGTTGCAGCTAACTGTTCATTTATTTTGGCATATTTTTTTGGAACCTCTAGAAAAGCCTCAAACATCGAGTTCCAATCAAACTCCAGCGATATCATGACAAGGAAATCAGGTGCGACACTGTGGAGAAGCAAGACAATGTATAGGTGTGCGTGGCACTATGTTTTTTGGTTCTACAACTGAAATCAAATGGTATTGATTTGGGATTCCCAGGTTGTTCAGGTTAACAATGGCATTGTCTACACTATGGTCTCAAATTTTCTCTGCCCGTTGATGCGACCGGAGAGGAAGATGAAGATGGAAGTCTCTGATTTCTATTAAGATATCGGGATCGAGACTGTTCCACCATGTATAATCAGAAAACTAAATTGATATGGAGGGGCAAGTGGATCTACAAGAGTGATAAGATCTGGTTGCAAGAGAAAATTCGGCTCCGGCGGTATTTGTTTTGGTGACTCATCGCACTCACAGGCAGATGAATCCTATAACTAGGGCGACACAGATATAACAATCAGGCATAATTTTTGTTGTTATAGTCTCCTAGATCGAAAATGAGTA
The DNA here is from genome assembly GCA_028583015.1 of Wollemia nobilis. NCBI lineage: Eukaryota > Viridiplantae > Streptophyta > Pinopsida > Araucariales > Araucariaceae > Wollemia > Wollemia nobilis. The sequence goes on along the minus strand of JAQPPZ010017023.1, from coordinate 771,715 downwards.
TTGTTTGCCATCGTATTTAGTATTTTAATCCTCAACCAACACTGTCCTTGGATTCCCAAATATCATCCTGTCCAGGCTTTCGTTTGGCCTCTGGGAGCATTGTGGAAGTTCGAGCTTTGTCATGAGTTTTATGATGAGTCCAATTTCTTGATACGAGGTCATTTCTCAGCCAAGTGGTGATCCAATTCCAGCAAATCGCCTGCGCAGATCGAAACTTAGAGATACATAATGAGCGACAACTCATATGGTGCATAAGTGTGAATCACGATACAAAAGATGCACTAGAACGGGAGATATGCGCACCATTGGAGATGATTATAACGATTGAGAGTTTTTGTTGTTTTTTTTTTTGGTGTACACCGTTTACCTTCTTGGGGTCGGTCACATGATTACCGTAATGTTTGTTGGGGATATGTGCATCATGATAAAAGATGGCGTTTTTTTTTTCAGCGATAATGGCAGATTTTTCTTCTACAAAGAAAGGAAGTGGAAATGGAGACCTCCAATTTTGTGCCACTGGAATATGTGATTGCGCTGGTGTGGATATATAATTTTTTCCATTAGAGATTCGCAAAACTGCCCCGGTGTGCAGGCGGACGTTCGTAAGACGTTCATTTTACTGTTAATTTTTTACAAATGTTGATTGAGGAAACAACACATGGAGGGGGACTGTGTTGGAATTATAAACTAATCTAAATTTCGTTGCTTATCCGCCGCTGAAACGTCCTGTCAACTGTTCATCTGGCAGAAGAAGCATGGGCTGGGTTAATGCAGTAGGTGAGCTCCGTATGGCCTCGAGTTTCCCGCCATGCCAGCCTGTGCCTCTGGAGAGACCTATAAATACCGTCTTTGGGGTCCTCATTCTTCAATCTGGGCAGCCACCCGAGTTTCCCTGTAGTTTAGCAGGTTCTATTCTGCAGCAGCATCGCTACAGATCAGTTATGCTCAGCCAGAGCTTCGGTGGTTCTTGCTGCTCCTTAGTGCAGAACCCCTTTGTAATCCTTCGACGGTTCTTGCTGCTCCTTAGCGCAGAACCTCCTTGTATTGCACAATTGATAAATATATTGTTTGTTGTTTACCCTCTATCTGCCTGCGCGTGTTTGCCTGTAACAAGGTTGTCTTCAGATCCTGTTTCTAGTTTTATATTCAGTTATTTCGGACATGGTATCAGAGCAAGGAGACGCAGCCGCAGGCGGAGAGGATTGAGAGCCGCAGCACTAGGCCGGGTGTGGTTCATCGGTAGAGATTCGAACAAGGGGCTTCCGGCTGTTTAGACCAGAAGAGTATGGCTTTCCAAGCGAAATTTGGGAGCGCAACATCACACGAAGTTCGGGAGCACAGCCCGATCGTGCGAAGTTTGGGAGCGCAGCCCGATCACACAAAGTTTGGGAGCACAGCCCGATCGTGCAAATTTTGGGAGCACAGCTCGATCACACGAAGTTCGAAAGCGTAGCCCGATCATGCAAAGTTTGGGAGTGCAGCCCGATCGTACGAAGTCTAGGAGTTCAGCCCGATCGTGCGAAGTTCGGGAGCGCAGCCCGATCATGCGAATTTCGGAAGTGCAGCCCGATCGTACGAAGTCTAGGAGTGCAGCCCGATCGTGCGAAGTTCGGGAGCGCAGCCCGATCGAACGAAGTTCGGGAGCGCAGCCCGACTTCAGGCCCTCCCCCTTCGCATTGCGCTCCTGACTCCGAAATTTTTCTCCTCCTTAAGCTCGCTACCCCGACCAGCTCCCTCGACAAAGAAATGGCATCAGGACTGGTAAGAATCGCCTTAGAGTGTGAGAAGACCGCCAACAGAGGTAAATTATTCTAGGAGCCCGTGTGGGAAATGTACTGCAACGGCAGGAAGATCGGCTACGGCATGAAGCGGACTTGTTCCGAATCGGATTTGAAGAAAATCGCGTGGGAGTCGGTAAACGGCTTGGACGAGCCGCAGAGGAATTCCTTGGCCAAGTTGAGCACGCGAGGGGTTTACTGGAAACATCCGTCGGAGGCGGCGGCGTCACCGGTGTTGTTTCTGCTGTTTCACGGCGGCGATGTCGAGGCCGACGGAAATTGCCTGTTCACAGCCTTGCAGCGGGCTAATGGAAGAAATGGCGTAAATGCAGAGGAGTTGAGGCGGAGGACCGTACTGCGGTTTGTGGAATGTTACGAGGCGGCCACGCCCAGCGAGAGAGATGAGATCGACAAATCCATCAAGCACTTGTACGCCCCTGATCTGGATGCGAGCTGGGGCAAGTACATGTCGATCAGCGGAGGCGTCAATGACGAATATGACATTATCACTCTGCAATACACGGCGAAAAGGGGCAACATTTTTTTGTCTTGGCCAGCCGCCCGACTACGCAGCGCAGTCCGACTGCGCTGCCTTTGACCAGCGCAGTCAGGCGTTGACTGCCAAAACCCCCTTTTTCGTAACACTCACTCCGGCTATTTTTGGAAATGTAATGGCGACATTTCAAAACTATTTGTATTAGCGGGAATTTAGATTAAGGGGATGTTGGAATTATAAACTAATCTAAATTCCGCTGCTTATCCGCTGCTGAAACGTCCCATAAATACTGTCTTTGGGGTCCTCATTCGTGAATTTGGGCAGCCGCCCAGTTTCCCTGTAGTTTAGCAGGTTCTATTCTGCAGCAGCGTCGCTGCAGATCAGTTATGCTCAGCAGAGCTTCGGTGGTTCTTGCTGCTCCTTAGCGCAGAACCCCTTTGTAATCCTTCGACGGTTCTTGCTGCTCCTTAGCGCAGAACCTCTTTGTATTGCACAGTTGATGAATAAAATATATTGTTGTTTTTCCTCTGTCTGCCTGCGTGTGATTTGCCTATAACAGGGTTGTCTTAAAAGATCCTCCTTATGTATTTATATTTGTTTAGTTTAAACTTACGACAGACTGGAGAGGTCCCATGGAGTAAAATATTCCCCTGTGATCTGTTGAAGCAATAAGTAATTTTGAGTTTGCATATTTTCATATGCTTACCCGATAGTCTCAATTTCAACAATATAGGCATCCCCTTCTTCACCTTCTGTCTTAAGTGACTCGTCTTAAGTGACTCAGTAAGTTCTAATATAACACTCTTTTGCCTGGATTTGGCTATATCAACTTCAGTAACAACAAATATCTACTGGCATATGACCTCAGCTTCGTTGGCTGCTTTCACAGACAATTCCAAACTGTGTTCAACAAGAGCAGTTTTTAGCTTGCCCATGCTTTGCATTCTACTTACCTTACTTCCATTACATCCCTGGAATTTGTGGACTCCTGCCCATACATATCCAGAATTAGCTTTAACTCTTCTTCGATCTCCCTCAATTCTGTAACCAGGTATTGCAAGGATTTAATTGCAGAGGCCTTCCCTGGTAGATCTTGAAGAAAATAAATGCAAGATTTCAAGTTTGAAGTCAGCCGTGAGGAATATCGTTGAGTACACCGTGGCGAAAAGTTTTGTGAGTCATTGGACCCCGTGATCGTGAATTCAACATGGTCCGCTTCAAAATGGTAAAGCACCGCCGCGCTGGCAGTCAATCAACTGTAGCGCTGAGTTTTTTTCCTGACCGTATTTGCGGGAAATATTTTTTTAATCCCCATATTGATAAAGATTATGCCAACAATATTTTTTCACAGTGCGACTTTATGTGCATTTTCCACGCTGTAGGGGGAAGTTTCATTTTGTTGGATGACCGAGACATGTTTGTGGAGGAGAGCTACACATCGACATTCTATTCAGGCTGTGTAGCATAAATAGTTTGTACAACGTGGGTGTGCTTGTATTTTTTTATACATGGCAGAGATAAGCATGCAGGCCCGGTGAAAAAAACAATTTGTTGTTTGCTAGTTATAATGGATGCCGTGGTTATTCAGGAAACACATGATCAATGATTTTGAAGCCTAATGTAATAATAATGCTGCTGAGCCCCATGCAGTACGTACCGATGTGAGGAGATGCAGTGTTGAGCATTATTATTTTTGGATAACATTGAGTGATTTTCCCTCTGAAAATTTATTGTTGCAGAGTCGTGGAGGGTGCCAATAGAATGCTTTCCGTACCAATGGTGGGCTTCATTTTTCTGTATTTGCCTGATAATACCATCGCTGAGTTATTTGGAGTCCGAAAGTTTGAGGTGTGTGATGCATTGCACATGCAAAAGTTTTTCTGCGTTCAATAATAAGGAACTCACGTGCACTAGCAATGCACTGTCAGATCGGTTTCTTTTGAGCTTCCAGACCTTTGGCTTTAGTAACATCGCCCAAAAAATACCTGTTGTTGAACAGGTTTCATCGAGAAAATGGTGATAGTACGCGCTATGGCAGCAGTGGTGATTTTTGTAGTGGTTTGTGTATTCCTATGCCAAGGTGGTCTGTCTCAAGTTGTTGCGCTGCATTGAGTCCGCTAATAAAATAATGAAGGCACTGCAAGGTTGTCTTGATGGGTCCCACCAACACGAGAACCTTTTTGCATGGTGGACAGGGCTTTTTTTTAGCCTTTATCAAAGTGGAGAATTTTTTTAAAATATGTTAGCTAGATTTTTAAAGTTTTTTTAATATTAAAAGGGTCACATTTGTTATTTTCCAATAATTTATATTTTGCCATGTAAAAAGGATATTCCGGAATAATTCTTTGTGAGGGAAAGGGAGACTTTATTTTTTTTTAGATTCTAGAATATTACTTTATGAGGGGAAGGGATTTTTTTCCTGCATATGAAGGACATTTTGTCACCCATATATAGGATTAATTATAGTTGTCAGAAAGATTATTTTGAGACAGACACATTGGTGACATCCAAAATCAATTTTGAGGTACCTTAACCTATTTTTTTGGCCTCAAATATATTGTATCATTGAGTTCATTATCGGTTGAACTCGATACTCCCAGTATTGGTGCCTTTGTTTTGTTGTTTGTCCTTTTTTTGGATCTTGTTAATCATCCTATTGTGTTTGTATAGGTGGATACCAAAAAATTGTGCTTATGGAGTTTTTTTTGGACTACCCTTGCGATTGTGGTGCTTCTTTTTCCATCCTATCTTCTCACTTTTTTTGTGTAAGACACTTTTGTTTAGAGGGGCTTTTACGTTGGTGACATTTTTCATGGTTTGCTATCTTAATATGTATCCAAACACCAATATGGAAGAATGCTTTCATTTTGGCGATGAGTCTCTATTTTTTTTGAGACATCTGATGGGTCCTTTGCAGGCTTCTTAATGGAAGTTGTCCTAGGGGAGGTTGAAGAGGACATCTTCCTTCCTCCCAATCCTCCATGCACATCTTCCTTCTTCTTCTATTATGGCAGGTGGTTTTCTCCCTTGAGGTTTTTTACCATTTCCCTTGTTTTGCTGGTTGTCCACAAGTTTTGGACCTTGTTATCAGCCCATTGTGTTCATATAGGTGGAAATAACTTATGCTTGTGAAGTATTTTTTGGAATACCCTTGCAATTTTTGTGGTTCTTTCTCCATCTTATCTTCACAGTCATTTTTTGAAACGCATTGGATTTAGGGGACTTTTTCTTTAGTGATTTTTATTCTTTTGATCACATATTGTAAATGAGTACCTTATCAGGCCTTACTGCCACGACTCATTCTATGGCTATACCATTTGTATTGTACATGAGTATATTATCAGGCCTTATTGCTAGGACTCATTTTCTATGGGTATGCCACATCTTGTTTATTCCTTTTTTCACTTACCCCTAGTATCACTTAAAGGGGGGTGTTAGAGTATATTGGTGCATAGAGGTTTTCACCTCTCTCTTCTTCTTATTGTTCTTTTTCTTCTTGGAAGATGGTTTTTCCCATGTGGTTTTTTCGCCATCTCTCCTATAAATAAGTTCATTGTACATGAGTACCTCATCAGGCCCAGTTTCTAGGACTCATTTTTTTTTCAACAAGGACAATCTTCACCATCCGAAGATATACCTCTTCATTTTTTGAAAGATGGTTTTTCCCATGTGGTTTTTTCACCATCTCTCATATTTGTAATAACATAAATAACATAGCACATGAGTACCTCATCAGGCCTAGTTGTCGGGACTCATTTTTTAGGACAATATTCGCCATATGAAGATATCCCTCTTCCTTTTCTTTTTTTATAGATGGTCTTTTCCCATGGGATTTTACCATATCTTCAAAAGAATCATTTCTCATGAGTACCTAATCAGGCCAAGTTGTCGGGACTCATTATTTTTTCATGAGGACAATCTTCTCCATCTAAAGAAATGTCTCTATATTTATCTTTCTAACAGATGGTTTTTCCCAAGAGGTTTTTTTCACCATCTACATATTGTAAATGAGTACCTCATCAATCCCTATTGTCAAGAATCATACAATCATTTTTTTTGTCAATGAGGACAATCTTCACAAATCAAAGACATGCCTCTTACCTTTTTTTGATAGATGTTTTTTTCCCATGTGGTTTTACCATATCATCAAAAAAAAAGGATCATTGTATATGAGTACCTCATCAAGCCATGTTTTTGAGACTCACCTTTTTTTGTATTAAGAGGACAATCTTCGCAAACCAAAGACATGCCTCTTCCTTTTTTATTTTTTTATAGATGGTTTTTCCCATGGGGTTTTTACCATGTCTTTAGAAAATAAACCATTGTACATGAGTACCTCATTAGGCTCTATTATCGGGACTCATTTTGTATCATTCACCCCTAGTATCACTTAAGGAGGGGTGTTAGAATAAGTAATTATTCTCTTAAGTTCTACTAGGACATACATACTTGTGTTTCCACTCCTCAATGAGTCAGGTGAACTCTCAATATATTCTAGATCAGATTTTATGAGTTATTGTTGAGAACTAACTTAAAGATAACTCTTATCCTAACAACATGCTAATCTTGGACTATGGTCAAACATTGCTCAACCAAGCCAAAACCTCAATGTATGCTAATCAAATTAAATAGAAATATGTAAATCAAAACATTAAACTAAAACTAAATACTAGGACTTAATAATTAGGACTAAGGAGGCAATGTTGAAAATATTCCAACAGTTGTAATCCAACAACTCTCAATGATCAACTTTGCTATTTATACAAAGTTGATCCATGAAATAAATCAATCAAGTATCTTATTTCCTAACAGATAGAAACATTGTTTGATAAGCATTGCTGGAAATATTGAGTGAGCCTTCATGTGCATGATTATGATTTGTGAAATATCATGAGTATCATTTTTATGTGAAGTTTGTTTGATAAGAATTATTGAATAATTTTCATTGAGTGTTTGGTTGAGTGAGATAAACAAGATTTTGTGAGAGCTTACGAGCATATTTGAGTAAGTCCTAAAGAGGACTTAAGGACATATTTGAGAAATATTTTGTGAAGGCTTAAGGATATATTTGTGTGAGATTTTGTGAAATATTACAAAGTAGATTTGAGAAAATTCTTTGAGAAGACTTCTGAGCAAAGTTGATTGATTGATTTGTTCAAACCTTGAGTTAAGGTTTGGGGTAGATCTAGGATAGTTTATTAGTGATTGGATCAAACTTTTTGTTAAGTTTTGAGGGTAGATTTGAGGATAAAGTTTAGTGCAAATTTAGCGATAGGTTTCTGCCAAACTAGAGACATAGATTGAGCATATTTGTGCTAGACCGAAGGACTGTATTTAGTGCTAATCAGAGACAAATATTGATTATATTTATGCTAGATTGAAGGACTATGTTTAGTACAAATCAAAGACAAATATTGAGCAAATTTGTATAGGGCAGAAGACAATGTTCAGTACATATCTAAGATAGAAATAAAGTAAGAGCAATATTTGAAGGTGATAGAGGATAGGAAAGTAGTCTCTAGTGGATAAAGATTCATTAGCTAGGGTAGTGATGGTAGAGGTCTTCTGAGTGAGGATAGGGATCTTTAGTGGAGGGAAATTCACAAGCTAGTACAATGTAGGTAGTAGTATTCTAGAGGATCACTAGCAAAATCAAGGGAGAAGGAGTCTCCCTTGATTAGGGGATTGGTGTCTCCTTTGGACAGAGGTCCATAAAAATTGTAATAGGGAAGGATTCCCAATAAATTTGTTGATAAAATTTAAGTAAAATATTTTCTTGGGTGAACCACATTAAATCATGTCTCTCATGTGTGTGATGCTTTGTGTAATGATTGATTCTTTCTTAGTCTTGATGTTCTCATCTGTATTGTGAAGTAAAAAGTTTTATCTTATATTGTTCACCCCTCCCTCTCAGTATAAGCACATGTTCTTCATATTCTACTTTGTGCAGTAGTTCTTCATTATTGAAAGCATTTTTCAAGATATCATCTATGATAGATCTTTCTTTGAATTTGCAAGAAATGTAGAAGTCTGTAGACACCAAAACAAAACCAATATGATTATGTAACTGCAAACACTGATCGCATTGACACACATAGCCCCTAGGGCAGCCCCCAGAGGTTAAATAGTGGTCCTAACCACTCACACAACATTTTTGGAAGGTCAGATGTCAATTTGGCACCTTTCAGGCACTCTGCTCTCTACTCGTTCTACCTAGGGATGATTACAAATTGGTATTTGTTCCACCTAGGGACGATTAGCAGTATTCACTCCAGGGTGGGGCGAATAGCAAGTTTGATGGGCAAAAATTCAAATCTTGACAAATGGCAGCTTAGATCCGCAACTTAACTCTTTCTTCATTGCATGGGAGTGTGAGTGAGCATTTTTTAGTGCTAGAGGCAGTTACATGGGCAGTCATGGAGCCCCTAATTAGGGAGTAATCTTCTCCCCCATGGGAAGGCATGATTGCCAAGTAGTGCCTCTGCATGCTCATCCAAAGAGACTGTCAGGTCTATAAAATGGTGAGTCTTCTCACCCCAAAAATGGACAGATAAGGAGCATTTTGAGCAATGAAGTGCTACCATTTTACATTCGCACACATATTTATTTGTGTCTTTCACATCCTTGATCTCTTTTGGAAGGGAGGTCATAGGGTGGTTATTGGAAGCGCAAATCCAAAACCAAAACCCAAAATTTAGCCATAACATCCTACCAAAATTTTTGACAACACCCCACAAGAGTTTTTGGACCCATCACAAATGGATTGGTGTTGAAATCGGGCCCCAAACGATGGGTGTCCTGCCCCTAAGTGCCCCCCACACTGCTACAGTTCTAATCACCCCGTCCCAGAGTGATTAGAAATCTATAGGATATTTCATTTCTGTTATTTTTGCATCTGATTCTATGTTGTTTAGATAGGTTTTCATTCAAATTTCACATCATTTTGAGTTGTTTTGATCATGTTTTTGTCATTTCCTGCTTTTTCTAACATGCAGGTAGCATCATAAAATTCCTGGTGATAGAGGCCGAATTGGAAAAATATGACCTTCTAGGTCTTTCCAAAATACCTCATTTTACCTAACCCCCAAATTTACAAGTATTCTGGAGCTTCCTGGATGTGACATTTGGGACTATGCTTTCTGACATTTTGTTGCAGGTCTAATCGTCCTACCCCAGGGTGATTAGAAATCCATGGTGAATTTTCTAACTGTTCCATTTGTAGTGCCCTCCTGGTGATGTCCTAATGCTTCTGTTAAATTTTTAGATCATTCTGATGCTATTTAGTTATCATTTTAGTTATTTTTCACATGCACTAATCATAGGCTTGGGGATTGCATGTTTTATTTTATCTAGAAGTGCTACTGACTATTTTCTATTTACTTGAATGCAGGATCTCAATATTAGAGGAGCAGAAAGGAGTCAATACTCATAAAATAAAGCGACGACGACGTTTGGTCTGCCCATTCTACATGTGGGCAAAGGAATACAATCTGTTGATGTGACAAGAACATCTTTAACGCTCCTAGCCCTTGAAAAGGGAGGAGACGGATTGTAACCGGGTTCTAAAGCATATTAATAAAAAGGTTTGTACTCCATATTCACTTTTATACCTTGTTTCAATGTGTTTATGTTTCTCTCCTTTCACGCATTTCAGTTCGTAGGATTTAGCTTTAAGTTTAGTTTCATTTACATCGCATATTGGCTTTTCCTTTTTGTTTTCATATCCTCGAGCTTTAAAATTGAATACAATATAAACCTCTACATATACTAGAATGTAATTCATTCTAATGGTTTATTCTTTGGTGTTCATAATTGACATAATTGTATTGATTGAGGACTATCCGTCTTTTGAATGAATATTGAATTGTTGTTTGGACTTTTGCTCATATTTTGATTCTGAACATTTGTGTATGTCTTACTGAGTAGCTAAATATTTTTTTGTTAAAGCTAGAAATATTTATGGATAAGTTTTTTGTAGAACCACTATTCACATATAGTACCAGTTATGATATTGTGTTATATGTTTTTTTATAGTAAATATTATAGATATTGCACTCAATATTCTACCATAGCCAACAAAAGCATCACTCATAGTCAAAATAACCATTAGCATTTTTACTCTATTGTGATACTTCTATATTTGTGTAGATAGTTAAAAGTTATAGCTCGTAGTTTTGTGTTATTATACCTTTGTGAACAAGGTTTGATGTCAACCAAGAGGATGATAACTCTTCACTAACCTAGGCAAAGTCGTCTACATTCAACTCTATATTTTTTAATCTATTTTTATAAGTTTTCTATGGAGGTGGAATTAATGAGAAAAAACACCATTAGTCATCAATAGTACCAATGGAACTTGTAATTCAAATAATGCTACTATCGCAAAGATAGAATCAGGTTGTATGATTCCTTTTCACAACCTTTATCAATTTAAGCTTAGTTTTTTTTTTTTTTTTTTCTCCTTTTGGTTTCCTACACACTTCTATTTTCTATTATTTAGTTCATTAAATAAGAGAAAAGGAATACAAATCCTAATCTTATCATCTTAAGGGGACCAATTGTATCACTATATTATCATTCAAAATTGAATTATATGTAGAAATTTAGGTCCATTTTGTTGCATCTTCTCTTGTAACCTTGTTTAGAATTATAAAGCATATTTAGTTCATCATTTAAATAAAAAACATGTAGTCAATAAGTCTATTTATTATATTATTTATAATTTAATTTACATATAGAATGGTTTTGGATTAATATTAGGAAGTGATAGGAATATTTTAGGAAATGTGTAGGTGTTCTTAAATTGAATCCATGAAACATTGGACTAGACTCAAAACTTTTCTTATTCTTGAAGTAAGATATTATGGATCCAATACCTCAAGGGCACAAGGGAGCCAATGCACCATATAATAATATTCATTATTTTAATTTAATAAAGAAACACATTAAGGATGAGGAGAGGAGGAAAAAATCCACACTTGCTAATCAAATATAAAGGATCCAATTTCCACATATTAAATTCATCATTACCATAATGTTGGATCAGTAGAGTAATAAAATATCTAGCACTGTATTATATTACATAAATTAGAACATATTTATGACCCTTGTCTTGAGTTGCTACTAGAGCTACCTAAAGGCTCTCCATAACTCTTGATAATGTACTATCTTGACCGATGCTTGATGAAATATACTCGATCCAACTCAGTAGTTGAGCTTCCTAGCAGTGGTAGCATCAAAAGTGATGGTAGTGTTATTGCTACCTTAGCTTACTTCTACCATTCTCTTTATGAGTGTATCACTCTGTAAATATCCATGTTGATGCCACCTACCTCAATCTCTATGGCTACAACCCTATCACTCTAACCCTCCTAGTCATGAATGTATAGTACCACTAGATGTATCCTATTGTAAGTCTACGATTGTCCATCCCATGGTATAGAATAGGGAGCCCATCAAAGTTGACCTTTATAAAAGTATCCAAGTTAGGTGGTCATCTAAACCCTCTCTCCTACATGAACCCTTGATACCAAATTGGTCGTATTGGTAACCCCTACTATGCACCATATTTATGGACCACTCGATCAAAATCATGGATCTATTAGTTCCCCATGGTTCCATCAACCATATAATTCAACTCACACAAGGTAGATGGTAGGCATCCTTTGCCTAGCCAAGGTGATGTCTATATGGTCACCAAATAATTTTATTTTCTCATAGACCATGATCACCTATCATACTATTTCCATTGCCCTCTTTGTGGTCTACCCTACCTATCCTCAAAGAGGTAACACTATGGATATGTTGTTGGTTAATATGGGTCATCCACCTATATTGGTAGCCCTAATGACCACATGATATCTAGATGCTCCTAGTTTCAGACATGGAAGAACATACACCATGTAAATCTCCTCCCACATCTATATACATCCAATGCAATATCTAGTATAGTTAGGACAACACCATCAATTCCCATGTGAAGACTACCTATTGGTTTTGTATATATGCCATCACATTTACCACCCATAATGTACCATCCTCTTTTTTATATCATCGAGAAAGAATTCTAAAACCAATGCATATATGAGGGTGATATATCTATCTAATTAATATTTTTTGTAGGTAGTATTGATGTCAATGCTTTATGAAATCAATTGAAAAGTTGTTCTTAATTAACCTTTATAGGGTCCACTTGTGGTCCTATATCATTGACTTCTTAGATCCTTTGATTGACTCCTAAAAAAATTGCACATGCCCTCATGTGATAGTCATATGCCCTATAAAAAGCTAAAATGATCAACCTATGTTCCTATATCATCCACTCCTTAGCTCTTTTGATTGAGACTTTTTACACATATCCTCACGTGAAGGTGAAGTACCTATCCACTCCTATATCATGTACCTTATCAATAACTAAAATGCATTTATCTTCAAATACCATCTATTTTTCGATGTAATTAGAAGTACTTGGTTGAAGGTGAAGTGCTTGGTTGAACTCACCTTCAACATTAGAACCACATGGTATATCTCTACTAACACTATTAGTGCATAGTTAGCCACATCTAGTGGCCTTGTATGATCTTAAATACATGGGGTCTCTACACTCAAGGGTCGCTTAAAAATTGACACACTTGCATCTAACCTTTATCCAACCACTATATTAATCTCACCCACATCAATATCTACATTTTATCCATCAATTTTATCTCCTTTGCTTCCTTCGTAGTAGAAAATTAAAGATGTAATTACTAGTAAATTATCGTTAGTATGTGTTGTCAGTACTAAAAAAGGTACGGATTATCCTTAGCATCCATTACAGACACTAGTACTAGTAAAATATATCCTCTGATTCTTGTGTTAAAATACGTAGCTCTTGTATTGAGAAAATACATTAATGAAATTCAATGGGCTCGTAGATTTTTAATCCACTTACGACAACATATAATAAATTGTTCGTGAAGTTGTTATGCAGTAAAACTTTTACTTTCCTCTTTCTTTTTGTATTGTAATCTCATAACAACCCACAAAGAGGAAGGATCCAAAGGACTAAGGAACTAAGGCACTAACATTAAACAAAAGACATCAGGAAGGATCCAAAGGACTAAGGCACTAACATTCAATAGAAGAAGAAAAATAAAAAACAGAACCAACAACATAAAGCTCACACGCATCCTCCTCTTTGTTGAGCTCTATTCCTAGTAATTCTGAGATTGGAATATTTACTTTTAATAGCACTGTTGGCAAGTGCATCTGCAGTCTTGTTAAATTCTCGATGAATGTGGAAATAGTGCACTTGAGTAAAATTTTTAATTAGCTCTTTCATTCTGACCAAAATGAGTTGAAGTTGAATGGAGCTAACCAAATTGTCCTTGGAGAGAGCATTTATAATAAGGGTAGAGTCCCCATAAATGTGCAGGTGTCTTATCTGCTGCTCAATAGCCATCTTCAATCCAAACTCACAAGCCAAAGCTTCTGCAACATTGTTGGAAGCAATTCCAAGGTTGATACAATAATTGAGGGTAAGCCTCCCATCTTCTTTCATGATCACTCCCCCTGCAACAACTATGCCCGGATTAGACTTAGATGCCCCATCAAAGAACAAGGTAGGGTAATGTATCTTTGGGGGCATTATAGCTAAAACATTCATGTTGGTAGATATGAATTCTTGAAGATCAAGCTGACTAATAAGATTCAATTCTTGCACAGTTAAAATTTGTTGATTTTGCTTATATTTGAATGTGGCTTTGAAATTGGTCACAAGGTCTCTGACTATTCTTTCAGTGAGGATGCTATTATTTTCCTTTTTACCTTCAAAGATCAACATGTTCCTGTTATTCCAAATGTTCCATATAACAAAGAAGGGGATGGCATTCCAAAGGGATTTGATTAGAGGCTTCCCCTTAAGACTCCACTTATAATTTGATTGCCAATTGATTAAACATTGCTCCAGGTTGAGAGTACCAGATAGGGGAGAGCCAAATTGGAAGGCTATCTTTAACCATATAGGTGTAGCAGAGCTACATTCAAAGAATAAGTGGTGCATAGTTTCATTGTGTTTCATACATCTTGAACACACATGGGGGCCAACAATATTCCTTTTTTGTAAGTTATCACCTGTGAGGATCTTATTTTGAAGAACTAACCAAGAAAATATTTGTACCCTAGGAGGCAATTTTAGATTCCAAATCGCAACCAATATTTTATTGGGAATTCCAACAAGTTGCATTTGAATACCCATCTGAACAGTATAAACACCAGATTTATTGATGTCACCCCAAATAAGTTGGTCCATATTTTGTTGTCGCAGTAGTTTCATATTAGTGTGTTGTTTCTTGAAATATTCCCATTCAATAGTTAGGGGAAATGGCAGAGGAGGATCTCTCCATTCCACAACATTGTTGTGCCAATACAAAATTTCAGAGAGCTTAGAGATTTGTAAATGTTGTAGCTCTTCTTTGAGAGTTGGGCTGCAACTACTTAGAAGAGGAGGCTTGCCAAGAATGGGATCATGCCAAAGGTCAATTTGAGTGCCATCACCTGGAAGCCAAGAGGCCTTGTCTAGAATCAATTGCTTGGCTTCTACAATATGTTTCCATATTAAAGAAGCACCTGACCTCATATTCAAATTTCTCATTAGGTGCATTCTTGTAGTTGAGGCAACATATTTTATTTTTAAGATCCTTTTCCATGGGGTGTCTAGAGGCTGAGATAGATGCCATAACAATTTAGCCCCTAAAGCCTTGCAAACTATTTCAGCATGAACTATACCAAGTCCCCCTTGATTCATTCTTGTAGCAACTGATTCCCAACAAACTAAATGAATTTTTTTTTTCATTCTGTTTACCTCCTTGCCATAGAAAGTTTCTAACCAGCCTATCAATGGTTTGAAGAATACTTTTAGGAGCATGATAAACCAAAAGTTGATATATAGGAAGGGCAGATAAAATAGATCTGATTAGCACTCTTCTTCCAGCTAAACTCAACCAACCATTACTATAAGTAAGAATTCACTTCTAAATTTTCTCAATGGTTGGTAACCAACTATTTTTAGATTTAAGATGAAATCCCATAGGAACTCCTAAGTATCTAAAATGTTGATCTGATCCTTCCTTGAATCCAAGAATTTTTGCAAAACCTCTATTTTCTGCCGGAGTGGTATTAATTGTGTAAAACTGACTTTTGCTACAATTAATTAAGGCACCTGAGGCTGCTTCAAAGTAGTTAAGACAACTCTTGAAGCTCTTAATGTTGTGCTTGGTTGCTTCTCCAAGCAATATGGTATCATCAACAAATTGGGCATGCATGAAAGGTCTAACACCACGAACAACTCTGATTCCAATTAATTCCCCAGCTCTACGCAAGCTGTTAAGAGCTCTGCCAAGAGTTTCAGCAAGTAAAATGTAGAGATAAGGAGATAGAGGGCAGCCCTAGAGAATTCCTCTAGAAGGTTGAAAGAAGGTAGAAGGTTCTCCATTGATCAAAGGGGAGATCCAAGGAGCTTTGATACAAGCTCCAATCCATTGAACCATTTGGGCTGGAAACCCAAAGTTAATGAGAATTCTTTCCAAAAACTGTAAGTTGACTCTATCGAAAGCATTTGCCATATCCAATTTTATGGCAATCTTCTTTGATTTGAGATTGGAATAGGAATGAAGAGTCTCATGAACCATAATGATGTTGTCATATATTTGCTTTCTAGGGATAAAGCCTCCTTGTTCTTCAGAGATCAATTTGCTAAGCAACTTTTTGATTCGATTAGCAATTATCTTTGTCATGATTTTATAAGAGCAGTTGCAAAGAGAAATTGGCCTGAATCGGTTAAAAGTAGTGGAATTCTTCTCCTTGGGGATTAGAGCAAGGAATGTTGAATTAATGGCTCCAGAAAGAGTACCTTTCTTTTTGACATCTTCAATCATGTGCAACAGGTCATCTCCAATAAGATACATGAATTGCTGATAGAAATTATTAGTGAAACCATCTGGTCCTGGAGCTTTATCTTTAGGGAGAGAATGCACCACAGACTCCAATTCTTCTTTAGTAACTTGGGCACATAAACTAGCTTTGTCCTCTTGAGTAAGAGAAGATGGAATATTCTGAAGCAAAAGATCTTGGGCTTGAAGATCTCCAGGTTCATGAGTGAGCAGCCTTGAAAAGTAATTTTTAGCCAGTTCTTTTAATTTTTCTTTCTCTGTGTAGATGATGCCATCCTCCTCAATACTTCTAATAGTATTCCTACAATAGTTTTGAAGAGTTTTGAGATGAAAAAATTTTGTGTTTTTGTCCCCTTTCTGTAACCATACCATCCTAGATTTTAATCTCCACTGGGCCTCTTCTGCAGCATTCAACTTGCATAGTTCAGCCAACAACTCATTTCTTTTCTCAACATGCTGAGGAAGAGGAGAAGTATCTTCTAACTCTGTTTCCAATTTATCAAGTTGTTGTAAAATCAACTCTTTTCTTTGAGGTGGATTTTTAGATAGCCATTTTCTAATTTATTTTTTAAGTCTTAGAATTTTCTCCTTCCAGATGTCTTGTGGTCTTTTTGAAGTAGTTTCCTATTTCCAATTGTTCTCAACTAGAGGTCTAAAAGAATCCAGCTCTGCCCATCCTGAGTTGTATTTAAATGGAATCTTTCTAACTTCCTGAATATTCTATCCTTTTTCCAAAAGAATTGGTTTATGATCAGATATTGCACTTTGGATGATGTGACTAGTTAGAAGAGGGTAAATGGACAGAAGATTTTCACTAACTAGAAATCTGTCCAGTCTTTCAGCAATGTAATGAATTCCTGATCTTCTATTTGTCCAAGTATACTTCCCTTTTTGAGGGATGATATCCTATAGATTTTCTTGGGCAATTATATGCTTAACCAGGTCTCTGTTGGAATCATGATTTCTGTTTCCCCCTGTCTTTTCCCAATACTCTAATGTGACATTCATATCTCCTCCAATAAGAAGGTTCTCAGGTTGTTCTTGGATGATCCAGTGATGCAATTGATTCCATGCCTCTCTTTTGTGCACTGGATTGTTTGGCCCATAGAAATTGACAATAGTGATGCAAGTACCACTAAGAAGTTTGAATTTTAAAGCAAGCCAATTATTTTGTTTATGTTTTGCTATGCAAGTTAACTGTTGGGAATCCCAAGCTGTTATAAGCCCTCCTGAAGCACCTGATGAACTTACTGCTTCATGCTCTGACTGTCTCCAAATATTATTCCATTCTTGTGCCACTACATGATCTACCATTTTGGATTCTTGTAAACAGATAACAAGAGGTTTATAAAGTTTCACTAAATCTGAAAGGTAGTTTTTTTTAGGGGACTACCCAATCCTCTGCAATTCCATGATAAAACTATCATTTTTTACTGACCTTATTTTTTGGAAATTCCAAAGTGGCCTGAATTTTGCTCTGGATGTCCTTCAGAGTTTCTTCTTCTCTTAGGATTTGGTTGGATTTTCTACCTTTGGCTGTTGAGCGTGTTGTTGGAGTTGCACCTGGTATAACTAATTCCACTTGTAAAGTTTCTTGAATCCCTTCTTTCATGTGTCTTCATTTGATGGCTCTGAGTCTTTTTCATAATTCTTCTATTGTGTTTCTTGTGTGTCATCTGAGTGGTTATTGAGGGGTTCCCCCATAATATCTTTACCTTTTTCTTGATTTCCATTGTAATTTGGTGTTTCTATTTCTTCCTCCACATCTGATGTGAGGATGGAAAATTTGTTTGGATTTTGCAGATCCATTTTTTCCTGTGGTTTCCTTCATTGGCTTCTTGATCTGTGAGACTTTCCATTCTTGATAGGTTGGAATTCATGTTCTGTTTCCTTTCTGGATTGGACAGGTTTTGTTGGATAGTTTCAAGAGAAGTGTCCATGTTGGTGATAAGAAATACATTTAAAAGGGATGTGCTCATAGTCCAAAGGTTGGGTGTGAATCCAGTCAAGAACCTTGATCCCAATGCTCTCTGGGAGTCCTTTTTTTAGGTTTACCCTTACACATATACGGGCACAAATTGCATTATTGGCCTTTGGAGGGGCCCAATCAATGTATGTCCCTATTGTGTTTCCTATCAACTCCATTGTGGGTTTATTCCACAAGTGCAAGGGTAAAAAGGGAAGCCAAACCCAGATTGCCACCTCTTCAGGTTCCTCTTCTTGTGGGTCAAACCCTAGTGTCCAAGGAGTCATGTATAAAGGACTAGATCCTAGAAACCATGGGCCACCATGGAAAACTATGTTTCGGTCTTCAGGGGATGAGAAGGTAACAACAACATACCCACGTCCAGTCATCATGAACTCAAAGCTAGAGATTTTTGAGCCCTAGGTATTGGTTAGCCAATTCTATATTGCAGTCGGGCTAGGCCATATGCCTATAAACTTGCAGATCAATACTTGAGTTGAAAGGGCCAAGATTGGGTGTTGGATGAGGTCTGGAGGCACCTCAACAATGGGTACCTCATCGAGTTTGGCCACAAAGGATCTTGAGGTTGATGATTTTGCTATAGTTGCTCGATGAGGGTGGGCATTAAGAAGTTGAGCCATACTATCCATTTTATTTTGGTCAAAAGGTATATGTTGGGAGAAAAGAGTGAAGACGCCATTGCCAGAAGGTTTGAAAAGAGAAGCTAATATCGACATAGCAAGAGAAGAAATGAAAAACAAATGAGATCTAGATAGGATCCTTACCAGCCATTGAGAAGAGGAAAGTAGGAGGAACAAAAACCAGAGCTGAGAAATAAGGAAACCCTAAAATAAATATGGAGCCCTTCCAAACCTAAGATTACCAAAACCCTAAGCTTCGCTCCTCCCTAACTCCCCAAAATAATACTGAAATATCTACAATGATATGTGACCCTCTAGACTATTCCCATGAATAGAATACTGACCGCACAAAGGTTGGATTTCTATGATTGCTTCTAGCCCCTAGCCAAAGCATTTGAGACTCAAAAAAATCACCAAGCTATATTAATAAAAAACATAGTTAACATAATAATATCTATAAAAAATAATTATTTATTTAATTAAAATTTTAAATTCAAAAGGTTTGGAGCTTTAAATTTTTAGTTATATTTTAAAGAGTTTTTAATTTATGTAAAACATTTCATATGTTAAATATTAAATATTATGTTAATTAAAAAATATGTTTTCTATATAATTAGTTATTTATTTTTAAAAAATAAATATTGATATATGTTTTATAGGATAATAAGGTTTATATTTTATTAAATTATTTTATAAATATGTATACTAATATTTGAATTGAAGGCATACATTATCTATGTGTAAAAAAAAAAATGTGGCTAAATATAGACATTATCAAGAAAAACAATTAGTAAGACATACCAACAAATAAAGAAATCTAGGTGCATGGAATTTTATTAGGCTAGTTCCATCACCCAAAAAAATTATGGGTAGTTTAAAAAATAACATTGCTTGTTCTTCATGTTTTTGTTTTCAAAGTAGTTATTTATAAGGAATGTAAATAATGATATGACAAGAAGAGATTTTCTACAAATAGGATTTTTCACATATTGCATTATACATGGCTCTTGGGCCTGTAGCAGCCATGAAAATTACATTGTTGTTCAAGAACATTGGAAATGGATTCTTTCTACTATTCTCTCAACCATGTTTTGAACATACAAAACTGGAAAACTTGACCAAAGACCTAAAAGCAAGAAGGCCACAAAAGACCCAAAAAAAACCAAAAATACCTATGTACCCATCTAGATAAAGCACCAGTGGTCGAGATACCTATGGAATTCATACATAGTTCTCTTATCACAATGACAAAAATAACTTACATTTAAATTTATGGGAAGCTTGCCCGACCCCATACCCATATAAAAGTGGACTGCATCTACCTATGGATAAAAAATCTTTGTTTATGAGATAATAGTAGTAGGGACATTATACGTCATGTCCATATTCTCATCTACAAAATAAAGGAATACAATCTATCATGGAGGGACCTAGTTCCTTGGATCAAGTTCTTTGTAAATGATCCCCTTGGTCAAAAAATTTTTATATGCAAATAGAAAAACCAAAATATATTTCAATATGGGGTAAGACTATCATTTTTAACATTGCACCTTTGAAACAAAACAAATATAGAGATAATGGAAAATTCTATTGGCACATTTATAGATTGGGCTCCGCAAAAAACCAATAATGCAATATGTACCAAAATATGTTTTCAAGTAAAATTGATGAAAGAAATCCCTAAAATTATAGGCATCAAAGTCCTAGATTGAATCCACACCCAACAATAGGACTATGATAATATACCTTTCAAATACATTACATGTCATCAACATGGACACTTTTAGAAAATTTGACCAAATCACCTCCAAATTCCATAAATTAGTACCCTTAAAAAGAGCTTGATGAGATATTTCCAATGATTATAATCATGACTATGTTTGAATGACATATGACATTTCAAACTGCCCTTTTATAAAAAAAAATTAATGTCATAATTTTTTTGTAGTATCATAGCATTTTTACAATGGCAAAACACTTTTGCATGGAAATAAAATTTCCATATAGTCTTAAGAATAGGTATAACATTTTAGTTTTGACCTTTATCTTTAACCCCAATTTTGTGTTTTCCAATTCTATATCATTTTAAAGTATTATATTAGGTTTTATGAATATTTATCAGAAGTGTTATAATGACCCTCCTCACATTATTTTTTATGGTAAATGAATTTATAATTTATACTTTCCTTATCCTTTAGAATGTGGTATTGCTTATGATCATTGTGCATGTAGGGCTAGGTAAAAGCCTTTAATTGATAGTGAATGGGTCTATGGATAATGTAAGAGGGAAGTGATGATTCAACCAGTGAGCACATGAAAGTTCACAATATTCCATATCATATAGATGCATAAGGAATGGGTTGCATCATATGTGTGTTTTATTTTGTGATTATGTTTGTTGTTAGTAAAATATGGAGCTCAATAATTCATTTGCAATGAAGATGCTTAATGCATGGGAACCATGTCTTATTGAATTAATTAATGAGTAATGTTTAGTGATATGTTTTATTTTAGTAAAAAGTGAAATTTTATTAAAATGAAGAAAGTGGCCACTAAATAATAAATATTCATTATGGAACAGCTTTAATAAAATAAAATATAAAGCAATAGTAGTGAGAGGTAGACAATAATAGTGGAACACTATGAGCTTCTATCTAGGGATGCTTTGACTAGAGAAATATGCCAAAAAACAACCTTTCATGATTGAAAATTGATTTCTGTCAAGTGGAAAATACTGAAATATTAGGAAATTTGGAGAGAAGAGTGCAGTGATTGTTTTAAGATTTTTTGTATGTTTCTCTAGAGGGAGTGCTTGGACTGCATGTGTAAGATAAATCAATATAAAGAGTCTTCGTGTTGCTTTGCTCAAAACTGACCAGGTTGGTGGTTTTATGATAAATTTACTTTCAAAAAGAAATTAAATGAAACAAATAAGGAAGAATTGCATGGATAAGGTGCACTTGTATTTTCTTGGAGACTTGTTTACATTCTTCTAAAATGGTTGTGTTAAACTAGAAAATTAGAATTGAATGAAGACCTAGTGAAAAGAAGAATGTAAAATAACAAATGTTGTTATTGAAATGCATTTGTCAAAAAATTTGTGTAATAAGTATTAATATATTTATTTATGTGAAATCATAGGAGTATATCATTAAATATAATGCATGTGTGTATTGTTTCATTGAAAACAACCCATTTAAATTTATCTTTACTTTTGACTTCACCATAGTTGATAAAAACAAATATTATTGTGAATTCGATTACTTTCCTAAAGAGGGGATGTGCAAACAAAATTCTGAGTGTTGTGCTTAAATATTAGCTATGGTAAACAAGAATTTTGATTTTTATGAGTACATATCATTAATATTGTGTTGGTTTTCTTTTCTAGGTGAATTATGTTTTCAGGTGCTTCTAAAAGTTGCATTAGATGGAAATTTTATGAAGGTAAAACTCTTGGTTATATGCTTAACCATGTCTCTATTGGAATTATGATTCCTGTTTCCCCCTGTATTTTACCAATACTCTAAGGTGATATTCAGATCTCCTCCAATAAGAAGGTTCTTAGGTTGTTCTTGGATGGTCTAGCGATGCAATTGATTCCATGCCTCTCTTTTGTGCACTGGATTTTTTGGCCCATAGAAATTGACAATAGTGATGCAAGTACCACTAAGAAGTTTAAATTTTAAAGCAATTCAATTATTTTTTTTATGCAAGTAAATTTTTAAAAATCCCAAGCTTTTATAAGACCTCCTGAAGCACCTGCTGAACTTACTCCTTCATGTTCTAAATATCTCCAAATATTATTCCATTCTTGTGCGACTACATGATCTATCATTTTGGATTCTTGTAAAAAAATAACAAGAGGTTTATAAATTTTCACTAAATCTAAAAGGTAGTTTTTTTAGGGAACTACCCAATTCTCTGCAATTCCATGATAAAACTATCATTTTTTACTGACCTTCTTTTTTAGAAATTCTAAAGTAGCCTGAATTTTTCTCTGGATGTCCTTCAGAGTTTCTTCTTCTCTTGGGATTTTGTTGGATTTTCTACCTTTGGATGTTGAGCATATGTTTGGAGTTGCACCTGGTATTACTAATTCCACTTGTAAAGTTTTTTGAATCCCTTCTTTTGTATCTTCATTTTATGGCTCTGAGTCTTTTTCATAATTCTTCTATTGTGTTTCTTATGTGTCATTTGAGTGGTTATTAAGGGGTTTTGCAATAATATATTTATATTTTTCTTGACTTCCATTGTATTTTGGTGTTTCTATTTCTTCTTCCACATCTGATGTGAGGATGAAAAAATTGTTTGGATTTTTTAGATCCATTTTTCTATGGTTTCCTTCGTTGGCTTCTTGATTAGTGAGACTTTTCATTCTTGACAGGTTAGAATTCAAGTTCTATTTCCTTTATGTATTGGACAGGTTTTGAGCGATAGTTTCAATAGAAGTAACCATGTTGATGATAAGAAATACATTTAAAATGGGTGCGCTCATAGTCTAAATGTAGGGTATGAATGCAATAAAGAACGTTGATCCCAATGCTCTCTAGGAGTATTTTTTTAGGTTTACCCTTACACATATACGGGAACAAGTTGCATTATTGACCTTTGGAGGGGACCAAACAATGTATGCCCCTATTGTATTTCCTATCAAATCTATTGTGGATTTATTCCATAAGTTCAAGGATAAAAGGGAAGACAAACTCATATTGCCACCTCTTTAGGTTCCCCTTCATGTGGATCAAACCTTGGTGTCCAAGAAGTCATGTATAAAGGACAAGATCTCAAAAATGATGTGCCACCATGGAAAACTATATTTTAGTATTTAGGGGATGAGAAGATAACAACAAAATACCCATGTCCAGTCATCATGAACTCAAATATAGATATTTCTGAGCCTTAGTTATTGGTTAGCCAATTCTATATTGCATTCAGGATAGACCATATGCTTATAAACTTACAAATAAATGCTTGATTTGAAAGGGCTAAGATTGGATGTTGGATGAGGTCTAGAGGTACCTCAAAAATGGGTACTTCATCGAGTTTAGCCACAAAGGATCTTGAGGTTGATGATTTTGCTTTAGTTGCTTGACGAGGGTGGGCATTAAGAAGTTGAGCCATACTATCCATTTTATTCTGATCAAAAGGTATATGTTGGGAGAAAATAGTTAATACACCATTGCCAAAATGTTTGAAAAGAGGAGCTAATGTTGACATAGCAAGATAAGAAATAAAAAATAAATGATATGTAGATATGATCCTTACCAACCATTCAAAAGAGGAAAGTAGGAGGTACAAAAACCAAAACTGAGAAATAAGGAAACCCTAAAATAAATATGGAGCCCTTAAAAACTTGAGTTCACCAAAACCCTAATCTTCGCTCCTCCCTAACCCCCCAAAAGAATAGTTAAATCTCTACAACGATATGTGACCCTCTGGACTATTCCCATGAATAGAATACTCCCTCAAAGCTTGGATTTCTATGATTGTTTTTGGACCCTAGCCAAAGTATTTGAGACTCAAGAAAATCACCAAGTTATATTAAAAAAAATATAGTTAACGCAATAATATCTATACAAAATAATTATTTATCTAATTAAAATTTTAAATTCAAAAGGTTTGGAGATTTAATTTTTTACTTATAATTTAAAGAGTTTTTAATTTAACTAAAATATCTTATATGTGAGCATATTAAATATTAAGTTAATTAAAAATTTATATTTTTTTATATATAATTAGTTATTTATTTTTTAAAAATAAATATTGATATATGTTTTATAAGATAATAAGGTTTATATTTTATTAAATTGTTTTATAAAGATGTATATTGATATTTGAATTGAAGGCATACATTATCTATGTGTAAGAAAAAAAATTGTGGCTAAACATAGACATTATCAAGAAAAACTTTTAGTAAGACATACCAACACATGAAGAAAGCTAGCATGGAAATTTATTAGGCTAGTTCCATTACACAAAATAATTATGGGTAATTTAAAAAATAACATTGCTTGTTCTTCATGTTTTTGTTTTCAAAGTAGTTATTTATAAGGAATGTAAATAATGATATGACAAGAAGAGATTTTGTACAAATAGGATTTTTCACATATTACATTATTCGTGGCTCTTGGGCCTGTAGCAGCCATGACAATTACATTGTTGTTCAAGAACATTGGAAATGGATTCTTTCTACTATTCTCTCAACCACATTTTGAACATACAAAACTGGAAAACTTGACCAAAGACCTAAAAGCAATAAGGCCACAAAAGGCCCAAAAAAACACCAAAAATACCTTTGTACCCATCTAGATAAAGCACCAGTGGTCGAGATCGCTATGGACTTCATACATAGTTGTCTTTTCACAATGACAAAAAAAAATTACATGCAAATTTATGGGAATCTTTCCCGATTCCATACCCATATAAAAGTGGACTGCATCTACCTATGGATAAAAAAAAAATATTTATGAGATAATAGTAGTAGGGATATGGTACGTCATGTCCATATTATCATTAACAAAATAAAGGAATACAATCTATCATGGAGAGACCTAGTTCCTTGGATCAAGTTCTTTGTAAATGATCCCCTTGGTCAACATACTTTGATATGCAAATAGAAAAATAAAAATAGGTTTCAATTTGGGGTAAGACTATCATTTTTAACATTGCACCTTTGAAACAAACCAAATTTAGAGATAATAGAAAATTCTATTGGCACATTTATAGATTGGGCTCCACAAAAAGCCAATAATGCAGTATGTACCAAAATTTATTTTCAAGTCAAATTGATGAAATAAATCCTTAAAATTATAGGCATCAATGTCCTAGATTGAATTCACACCCAACCATTGGACTATGATAATATACCTTTCAAATACATTACCTGTCATCAACATGAACACTTTTAGAAAATTTAACCAAATCACCTCCAAATTCCATAAATTAGTACCCTTAAAAAGAGCTTGATGAGATATTTTCAATGATTATAATCATGACTTTTGAAGGACATATGACCTTTCAAACTGTCCTTTTATAAAAAAAAATGAAATGTCATAATGTTTTTGTAGTATCATAGCATTTTTACAATGGCAAAACACTTTTGCATGGAAATAAAATTCCCACATAGTCTCAAGAATATACCATTTTAAAGTATTAGATTAGGTTTTATATTTTTTAGAAGTGTTATAATGACCCTCATCGCATTATTTTTTATGGTAAATGAATTTATAATTTATACTTACCTTATCATTTAGAATGTGGTATTTCTTATGATCATTATGGATGTAGGTCTAGGTAAAAGCCTTCAATGGATAGTGAATGGGTCAAAGGATAAGGTAAGAGGGAAGTGATTTTTCAGCCAGTGAGCACATGGAAGTTAACAATATTCCATATCATATAGATGCATAGGGAGTGAGTTGCATCATATGTGTGTTTTATTTTGTGATTATGGTTGTTGTTAGTAAAATATGGAGCTCAATAATTCATTGGCAGTGAAGATGCTTAATGCATGGGAGCCATGTCTTATTGAATTAATTCATGAGTAATTTTTAGTGATATGTTTTATTTTAGTAAAAAGTGAAATTGTATTAAAATAAATAAAGTGGCTACTAAATAATAAATATTCATTATGGAACAAATTGATTAAAATAAAATATAAAGCAACAGTAGTGAGAGGCAAACAATAATAGTGGAACACTATGAGCTTCTATATAGGGATGCTTTGAGTGGAGAAATATGCCCAAAAACAACCTTTCATGATTGAAAATTGATCTCTATCAAGTGGAAAAGAATGAAATATTAGGAAATTCGGTGAGAAGAGTGGAGTGATTGTTTTATGTTTTTCTGAGTGTTTCTCTAGAGGGATTTCTTGGATGCATGTGTAGGAGAAATCAATCAAGAGTCTTTGTGTCGCTTTGCTCAAAACTTACCAAGTTGGTGGTTTTATGTTATTGAATTTACTTTCAAAAAAAAATTAAATGAAACAAATAAGGAAGAATTTCTTGGATAACATGCACTTGTATTTTCTTGGAGACTTGTTTACATTCTTCTAAAATGGTTGTGTTAAACTAGTAAAATTAGAATTGAATGAAGACCTCATGAAAATAAGATTGTAAAATAATGAATGTTGTTATTGAAATGCATTTGTCAAAAAATTTGTGCAATAAGTATTAATATATTTATTTATGTGAAATAATAGGATTATATCTTTAAATATAATGCATGTGTGTATTGTTTAATTTAAAACAACCCATTTGAAGTTATATTTACATTTGACTTCACCATAGTTGATAAAAATGAATATTATTGTGAATTAGATTACTTTCCTAAAGAGGGGATGTGCAAACAAAATTTTGAGTTTTTTGCTTAAATATTAGCTATGGTAAACAAGAATTTTTATTTTTATGAGTAGATATCATTAATATTGTGATGGTTTTCCTTTCTAGGTGAATTATGTTGTTGGGTGCTTGTAAAAGTTGCATTAGATGAAAATTTTGGGAAGGTAAAATTCATAGGTGTATGCATGGTAATGATTTGAAAACTTAGATGCATTCATATAGTGGTCATATCTGATCCCATTAAAGCAATAAGCTTGAGTTTTGATGAAAATAACTCAATGTTGGCTCAACAATGCAGAGGAGTGAATCAGTTGCTTTCTGAGAGTGTTTTAAAGACTAGTAATGAGAAAGAGTGCTAATCATTGCATGAATGTAAATGGGGAACCAAACATTGTGTCTCTGAAAAGGTTTCTCATTTTTGTGATAGTGTATATGTTGAGTCAAGATGTTACCTTATGAAAAAAATCTACCTATAGAAAAAAACTAAATATTTTTAAAGGTTTATGTTCTAACTCGGATCTAGAACAAATATTTGGTTTAAAAAAATACGTTTTAGGAAACCCAAAACTTATCTATTGTCTGAGTTGTAATTTATTTTTTGGAATATTTGTTGAATAAATGTAAGGATTCTTCTTGTTCCTCAAGTAGAATCACTTCTGGAAACTTTGTAGTAGGAGGAATTCCATGTGTTGACCATAGAAATGTGTGGTTTAATATTTTATAGGCTATCTATTGTTTTTTTGTAGCTTTGATGTATTCATTAGTATATTTTTAAAGTAAGAGCAGAATTTATTATTGCGATGTTTTATATTTTTAATAGAAAATATATAATATGCTCTTTGTTGTTGGGGGTGGAATTTTCATAATACCAATGTAAATTGGTATTTCTTCCAGATTGTTATTTAACCTAGTATGAAAACATAGTCTCATTGATATTAGTTCCTTGTTTACGAGGTAACCTGTAGACATGTTTGATTTTGGAAGATGTGATGGGGATCGTGTGGCTACCCATATATATAAAATTAATATAAAATGAAATAGGTGAAAATTAATTAAGACCATCTTATGTTAATAAAATATAGTTAAATAGGTTCAGTAATGATTTAATAGGTTTTTATGTCCTAAAATTGTAAAAACAAAATTTATAAGTGCTTCTAAGGCCTTGGTTGAGGTAGCAGCATCAACATTGATGTTTTTTGCAGTCGAAGCACGTTAAAAATTTGAAAACATGTGGTTTCCCCAACTAAATTAGTTAAGTTGTGAAGGTTTAATAAAAGTAATTGAAGGTATTTTCATATTGGTTGTCTTGTGTTTCATGTATATTTAAATGATATTTTATTGATTTTATTTGAAGGATTGAATCTTTGTTTATTTTGTTGGTTGGTATGACACTTTGGAAAAGTGGTTTATTTTATGAATTTTGATCTCAATATTTGTTGAAGGAACATTTTCAATATATGAATAAAGTAGCCATTGATGGTTGAGTGTAAAGCTATGAAAATCATAGGCTATGTTGCTAAGTTTTTAAGCTAAAATATTTTATTAAATACCAAATTTTATAGCTGCCTAAATCTAACCCTCAAGATGGGTAGTTAAATTGAGGAAATCTTAAAATGATAGCTTGGCCAAGGAGAACATAGTTACCCATAGTTTTAGTGGGATCTATTTTTGGAATATTAGAAACCATAAAATATGGTATGAATGTATTACAATATTCAAATTTTCTTAGATTGATGTATCAAAAAATATAGATGCTCAAAAAAATCCAATGTTGTTGGAATGCGGGAAAGCATTCAACATGGCTCGAGAGCAACTATTTTTCTTGTAAAATAGGTCATATCAAGTGGCGTTATTCAAATTATTAACAAGAGGAAGTATAGGATGCCACATTTATGGTATGCCACCTTTATGTTGCTTCTTGGGAGTATAATGATGTCTCTATGTTTCACTTTGGTTAAAGAGGCCTAGTATGATGATGAAAGCTAGTTTTGCCACAATGTTTGGTATGGGATAAATGTTTGTGAATCAAAGTGGAAATTTGAGACTAAGTACAATTTCAAGGAAATGACATTGCTCTAGTTGATTCTGAGTAGTAATATAATCATCTAGACACTAGGCATATGTACGTTGATCCCTTGCATAAAAATATTTAAAAAAGTAGACTAATTTAGTCATGGTTTGGTATGTTAAGGGATGGGGAAATAAAGCATCCACCAATAGGTGTTATGGGACCTATAGGATAACCCCTATCATGTTTCTACCCTTATGCTAGAACAAAGGAATGATAAATGAGACAAGTTGATTCCATAAAATGGTACCTTTCATGGGATTTGACTAATCATATCCACTTGGATAGTTGTATGTAGTAGTTCTAAATCCAAAAGTGGTATGATATGATTGTACTAAATAAAAATTCATGGCATTGCCTCATTGGGTGAAATATAATTATTGTGAACATGAAATCACTTCTATGATTAAACAATTAACTTAAACACAAAAAATTATCCTGGAAAAATGCTTGGCTTGTTTTTGTGGTACAACCAGGTGAATAGACTTGGGTTGTACAAGTGTGAAATCTTGTGTAATCAATCTCAAAATAATAGAAGATATAAAATTTGGGTATAAATATTACTATTAGTAAGTCAACATCATTAATTTGTCCAAGCTTTGTAGTTAGTTATTTCTTTTAGTGACAAGAGTTTGTTTTACATATAGATCTCAAAGGTAAATGTTATTCCATTTATGCATCATAGAAAGGAAGTACAATATTATGTTAGGATCCTCAATCCTAACATTATTAGTTAGTATTAGTTAGTATTATTAATCATTTAATTATTATATTATTAACTTATAAAGTGAACCATCACAACCCTTCATAACATGAACCATCACATCTCTTCATACATGAACCATCATGTCTCTTCACCAATGTAGCTTTAGGGTAGATATATATATTAGGTTGGCCATCCATATCAAATAATCCAAGAAGAAGAATAAAAATAAGAATCATATATTCTAGAGGAGGCAGCCCCCTATAGCGGCAAAGCGATTACAAGGGAGCCCCCTTTGAGTGGCCTACGATAACATTAACATTAATTTTTTAATAATTTTACAGTAAGACCTTGGGTTCTGACCATTTGGCATCAGATCCATGTGGGGACCAGTCATGTGGGAATTTCTCAAAGATCTTCATCAAATTACTTTTGTGCATGAGTATCAAACTCGATTTGAGGATATCACCAAAAACAACATAATATTGGATGCATCAATTCTCATCAATGGCTTCACTAGGGGATTAAAATAGGAAATTAGAATGGAGGTGACAAGGTTCAATCCCTATACCATGATGTAGACCTATGGATTGGCAAAATTAGATGAAGATAAAATCAATGCACAACAACGATTAGGGAAACCACTTATGGAAAAATCGTCGACCACTTACATCGCTCCCAAACCTATGCATAATGGAAGGGCACAAAGCACTTACACAACCCCAAAATCTAACCAAAATTTATGAATTAAACATATTAGCTTTGAGGAGATGAAGGAACGACGAGCAAAAGGACTCTATGATAATTGTGATGAACAATTAGTACCCCACCATAAATGTGCTACACTAACATTGTATTTATTGAAGGAAGTTGATCCCTGTATCTCCATAGAGCAAGCAGATGAGGTAGTTGTGTCCAAAGCGACCAGTGCACCTCCTCACCACAATGAAGACAATGAGATCGATGTGCAAGAAGTGATTGATGTACCAATAAAGGATGAGGTAAACATACCCAAAGTGATCAATGCTAGCCAAACATGCACTCTACAAGACCTACACATACCTTCCTCACCAATAGTGTGTTCTTACCATATGACCAAACCTATTTGGAACAGACGTAGAGTGACTACACACTCCTTCTCTGTTGGCTCTACCAAGGAACCAAAAAAGGATATGAAATCATTACCATCACTTTTGATGCATCATTCTAAAGTATTTGAGGAACCCCAAGGGTTGCCCTCCCATCATCATCATGATTTTCCTAAGGAAGATTCTACTATTGTTCTTGGCAACCCCCTGCTAATGCTTCATCCTTCTCGATATCCCTACCTACGAAAGGATGCCATTAAAAGAGTCCAAGAACTTACACAAATCCTTCTTGGAAAACAAAGGATAAAGCTTCTCACTTTGAGCTTTGAGGACAAAGCTCTTTTTAAGAAGGGTGGCATGTTAGGATCCTCAATCCTAACATTATTAGTTAGTATTAGTTAGTATTATTAATCATTTAATTATTATATTATTAACTTATAAAGTAAACCATCACAACCCTTCATAACATGAACCATCACATCTCTTCATACGTGAACCATCATGTCTCTTCACCAATGTAGCTTTAGGGTAGATATATATATTAGGTTGGCCATCCATATCAAATAATCCAAGAAGAAGAATAAGAATAAGAATCATAGATTCTAGAGGAGGGAGCCCCATATAGCGGCAAAGCGATTGCAAGGGAGCCCCCTATAGCGGCAAAGCGATTGCAAGGGAGCCCCCTTTGAGTGGCCTGCGATAACATTTACATTAATTTGTTAACAATTTTACAATAATACCTTGGGGTCTTACCATATTAGGTCATTATATAGCTCATTATGTTATTTTGCATTAAAATTTACAAGAAAATTAAAAATATTGAATATTTTTGTTAGTCATTGCAAAGGAGTGTCCTTGTTTTCCTTATTACATGTACATGATTAGGTATTGAATTCCATTGGCATGAAATATCATATTAGAATAGGTTATATTGCTTAAATATGTAAATATTTTGGTTTCTCACTTTGAAAATCTAAAGAAAAAAATATAGTTAGCTTTTTGCATCCATTCACCACAAAAAGGCATATAGGTTTGCATCTAGGATTATTTATACTAATTCTTGTTTACCAATATGGTTCCTAAAAATCTAAAGAAAATATATACAATTTCTTACATCCATTCAATACTAAAAAACATGTAGATATAAGGATCTTGTTTTCTTGTATTTGTTTTCACATGCATCACATATTCTCTCTCCTACATTTTAGAAACTAAAATAAAACCTTAGGTGTTTGCTTATCAACACACTAATCAACACACAAAATTTAGATTTAGGATAAAACTACAAAATACTCTTGGTGAATCCATTTTGCCAAAGAAATTAGAGGGCGTAGGTGCATGTCCTCAATTTGAGGTGTGGTAGGCAAGATCCCCATTTTCTATGCCCACACATACTTCAATAGATATAAAATTATAATATTTATTCTATGCATTTAAAAATAGAATATCATAATCAATAAGTTAGATATTTTGATTTTGAATATGGTTGATTAAGATGGATAATATTCATGAAAAATTGTTTTAATAAGTTATATGTGGATTCTATTGTGGCTACTTCCGTAAAATACCAAAATAATACATTTGTTGTTAGGTCAATAAAACCATATTCAGCATGCATTTTTATCAAAAATATTTTTCATTTCTTTTATAGAAAAATCTTCTTCAACCTTATCAAAGTTCTGTGTTTTCAATATTAGATCCTTACATCATTTTGATTAAGATATAAAATATCACTTGGTTATTTGCCTCCGAAAATTTTAAATTCACCAAGACAAAGATCGACACTACCATTGACTAAATTATGTACTACCTAATTTTCTTCTTTATAAATATGCTCACATTTCTAAGAGATTTCCTCCAATAAGGGATGATGAACATCAACAATTATATTATTTTTTTGGTAATATTAATAGAAAAGAGGGTTTTGAAAGGGACCCCATAACATTTTACAAAGAATAATTATATTATTTTTATATAATCTCAACATCTATTTTTGTTGATAACATTAACAATAATTTGTGATTTCCCCTCAATTGAAATATATTTCCATTATTTTTATATTGTAATTTTAATCCCTATGAGATGTGTCGTAGCCTCTAAATTTCTATAAGTTGAATATCCATATGATTATATGTAAGTGAGGAGAATTTTGTCTTTAATATTTCAAAAACACCACCTCCATTGACTTTTCCTAGATTTCCTCTAGACACCATCAAAAATAATTTTACAATACCCAATATCTAAATATTTTCATTTTACCCTAAATCAAAAAAGATATTGTATTTTAATAATATTATCGTAGATGGATCTTCTATGCATATTCAAATCATCCAATCAAGTTGTTACTGCCTCTTTTTACACAATTGAGACTTCCCATGATGAGCACCATATTTGTAAACACTCTATATGAGATGTAATGATATGATTCCAAACTTGGGCATGATTTTGATATTTATTTTTTAAAATTCTATTATTATTTTCAAGGCATAAATTCAAACAAATAATGACAAAGCCAATCCTCCACAAAATGCATAATGCTTTATCTTTGAAATAATTAATTCAATATTTCATCAACTCCTTTAATATTTATGGAGCTACCCAATATATTTTCATAGTTTATCATCTACAATTATGGAAATCTATAGTGAAAATATTTTGAAGCATCATGAAATGAACATGTATGACATGGCTTATAGCAATGTATTGAATTGAATGAAAACTAAGAGGCATAATATTAAAACTATTTTCTTAAACTTTTCCATCCTATATATTATATAGGACCTCTATGGGTGAAATTAAAACAATATTTTATTCTAATACTAATCACTAAAATTATTTTAAAAGTTAAGATATATTACTCTAGTGTATTTATTTTAAAATAACTAAATATATTACACTTTTATTTTATTTTTTCTAGAGAACAAACAACTTCATATATATTACCATTATAACATATATTATAACTATAATTATAATACTAAAATTATACTATGCACATGGTGTTCATGAGTTTATTAAATATAGTGTACTTAGATAAGTTGTCTTGCCAAAAAATAAGGATTAGATTCAAGTCTTAGTTGGTGTAAATACCCATGAGTGTGTAGGGGGATTGATCCTAATAGTTGGCAGATCATTCCTCAAAAAATAAATAACTTATTATCTATAAACATTGCAACATATTTGTAATTATAACATAAAAACTTTACTATGAATATGTTGTTCAATAGAATATAGCACATTGAGAATTTTTTTTATTTTACAAAGAAGGTTAAGATTAAGTGTTGACATGCATAAAGGTCTAGATGTGTTTTGAAAGGTTGAATTTAGATATTGGAATAGTAGGTTGTAATATTTTCATGGAGCACCATATAAAATATTGGTATTTGTAATCTTATAATTCATTTGTTAAATAAAAAATCCACTTCTAAGCTATGAGGTTATCTATATTTTGATTAAGTCTCACATGGTCATCCTTATAAAGGCTAAAATATTAATACCTATGTAGAGAATCCATATTCCTTCCACATTGAAATGATTGAAGAAGAAAGGGTTAATCCACTAGATGATGACCTAGACTATGTTGAGGAGGTCAACTTGGTTGTGAAGAATTGGGAATAAACATAGGAAGTGATCAGATAATAACAAGTGGAAGGTGATTGTTGCTTTAAAGAGGTGATTAAACAATTCTAGATGAAGGTTAAATATTCCTTAGAGCATTTTATTGCAACGATTGAGGAGGGAACAATATTTTATGATCATGCAAGGATAGGAGGTCAACAGTCACCAATGACTTGAAAGCATGGATTTCATAAACTAAAGGTAGCTAAATTGCTATTATCGGATGAACCTAGAATGGAAGCTTTCAATGGCCTATCATAGCAATAGAACATTGCTCGATGATTTTTGACAAGGATATCTTGTCACAGGAATTCTAGAAGGGAAATCTATTACAAACGGATGAGGAAGAAGCTAGGCTCTGAAGGCCTAAATAGGTTTTGTCTCCTAGGGCCCTAGCATTGGAAAATTTCCTACATGTGCAAGTGTAATATGTATGAGTTAGAGGTAATCAATGGCTAAAATTTACAAATAATGATAAGTGGCTATTACTCATGATATTTTGTGCAAAAAAAGAATGCACCAATTTGTATTATAAATGTACATAATAAAGTTTTATGGTAATTTTTGAAAATGCTAGCAGGCATATGCTATTTTTGAACTATAAATAGTACATCAATTGGTAATGTGACAGCAAAACTTGGTATAAACTACTAACATGTTCAACGATATTAAAAGACCCAAATATGAGATTTAGAATGATTTAATTTGAATATTGCTAATCCTTATAAATCAAAAACATGTGAACAATAGTTGGCAAGAAGATATTCCTACCAAAATAATTTTAAAAAGAGATAGCTTTTAAATAAAATTTTCAAAGCCAAATAGAATCCTCGATAAGTAAATAAAGTTGCAAAAGGCTAAGTAACATTTAAGTGAGCAGATTAAACAATTCTCCTGGCAAAAGAGGTCTATAAAAGGAGGTATCACTTCTCATAAAATCCTAAATAGAGTTTTGTACTAAGAAAGAAAATTGATATACATGCTTCTCAGCTTCAATATAGACTCTACGTCCAAGGACAACAACCTCTACCTCTAGATTCCTTTCCTCATACAAGTAAATATCTCCTAAGGGTATCCCTGTAGAATATATTTTGAGTCAAATCCTTACCTAGAGCTAAGCAATATAAAGTCTATATGTTTTTATTCATTGATAGTATGAAGATGCTTACAAAGAAGAGTCTATGACAAAAATCTAATATCAAGTTCAAATTTTTCCGTGTCGTGAGGCAACACTGAACTATCAAATTAGAAACTAATGCTATAATCAAATCCTTTTCAATGAAAACTAAGATGTATTCTATTTTTCATATAGATATTGGACAAAAATCCTAATGGAACTTTCACCTTGGACCTGCATGCACAAACATGAATATGATTTATCAAGGGTCCAAGAAAATATAGAAAAGAGAGAGCAAGAAGAGCTTCCAGCTACTAGGAAGAAAAGTGACATGGTAGAATAGGCTAAAAGGATCCTAATATCACCAAATCAATAAAATATCAAGCCTAATAAATTTTCATATATATTAGTTAGTTTCTAGTTGTTTTTCTTCTTCTGCTTTTCTTTCTTTTTACATTATATTTTTGACCAAGTCCCTTTTAGAGGAAATTGTGCATATCAAAAATAGGAGAAACCTAGATACATCTTAGTCATCCATGGTAGTGTAGTTACAATAAAATAATATTGAGTCTCTTGACACCTACAATAACATTTAACACCACTAATCATGTGGATAACTCCCTATTAATTTTATAAATAAGATCAACAACAAGGTATGATGGGAGAATTTGAGAATGTTTAGGTGGCATAGATCTATCGATGACATATGACAGTTGTATATGGTGAACGGTACCAATAAAAAATAATAGGTAAAATCATAGCATAAAGTGAC
Source organism: Wollemia nobilis (assembly GCA_028583015.1). Taxonomy (NCBI): domain Eukaryota; kingdom Viridiplantae; phylum Streptophyta; class Pinopsida; order Araucariales; family Araucariaceae; genus Wollemia; species Wollemia nobilis. Next base: position 735,201 of record JAQPPZ010017023.1, on the reverse strand, counting down.
TCCACTCGTACCTATCATGTTGATGAAATATGCACTCAAAAATGGGCTAGGCTATACCTATGTTGTCCTACCTATGGTAGACCTTCCTTGTAATCATTAGCTAGGCTAGTATAGTAATCTATATATAGCAACATTTACCTTAATACAAGGGTCAATAATTTAAGTGTTTGCTTATTGTACATTATGTAATCTCCCTCTATAATTTTAATGAATCATATTATTTTTTGAGCTTTACTAGCATTGTGTTGTTGAATTTTTACGTGTTGTGGATGGTCTATAGGCCCTAGATGTTTTTTGTAAAATATCTTTGGGAGGTCTACCAGACTACATATTAGGCCTATGCTATTTTAATATTAAGGATCCTTAATGTTCGATTATGTGGTTTTATTTTATTTTGTAAACATTGCTTAGAGTGCTAAGAGCTATAGGATTAGTGGAGGGCATGATCTCAACCTTAATTAATATTCAACAATACTTTGGCTAGTATTTGGTCTATGTGTATGTAGTTTAGTTTTAGTGTATGTGACATGGTATATGACAATGATATTAGCCAAATTTTATCTACTTCTAATCAAAAAATTCCATCCATAACCCTCTATTCCTTACTCTGATATTACCCATCTTTCTATTTTATTTTATAACAAGGAACTAGCCTTATTTGGAGGCTTGTTAAATAGAGATCCTAAGCCATCCAATCTTGGCCCAATGGTAAAATGGAGAATTCCCATACATTAGGTGGATCATAGACCAAGAAGAATTGTATTCCCTTTTTGGAATTATTTAATTAGTATAACTCTTACTTAGTTTCAAAAATATATATCATCATCAATATGTTGGATATTTTATTTTGATTCCAATTGATCACATTTCACAAGGAAGGCTTTTCAAGTTTTATGGATACAAAGGCCTATGTATGTCTAGGGAGCCAAAATTTTATACTTTGAATAACTAGTTATGATATTTATTATGATTTGTATAGATAATATTATAAATATGTTATCTTAATCTTAAAATTCCGCTAGAAAATAAAATTGTATTTTGAGATACTATAGCCTTAGTTAAACAAGTGATTTGACCATAATTTTATTATTTTATACTGATTTTAAATTCATATGAAAAAATGGCCAGATTGTTAGGTGAAATTATATTCAATAAATCACTAGTTTACATACTTTTTTCTCTATGTAACCACTAGCTTACATGTTTTTACTATGTAACAACTTGTGAATTTGTGTCCTAGTAGATCTACTCCTTCAAATATTACAATGGATCCTTGGTTAATTATTGAGATGACACACAATGTGTTTTGATCCTCAAATTGATATGAAAGGATATTTGCCATAATTATCTCCCTCCCTTTCTTGTAAATAATATCATAATCATACCCTTTGGAATTTACCATAATTTTGAGATCCATTTATATTGTGATAGAGTATATAACCTTTGTTCCAAATAATATTTTAAACTTTGATGATACATTTTAATAGAGAAATACCTACAAAGGAGATAAGGTCATGAATGATTGATAGCATGGAAGATGACCATCATTTTTTTATAAGTATATTTTTCCAAAAAAATCCTAAAATATTTTACATGTGAAATCTAGGGGTTGTGCTTCTTGCATTAATACTAAACAAACACAATGTATTTAATTATCACATTCAATTATAAATGGTTTAGATAAATCGTGAGTGGCTAACATCAGTATCAAAATTATGGCTTTTCTGAGATCTACAAAACCTTCTTATATTGAATTTGTCCATATTAATGAGATTTCCTCTAACATGGTAGCTAGTGAGGATGTTATTTTTCTATACCCTTGGACAAATCATCAATAGTAGCCAATAAGACCCAAAAATTTCTAAAAGCACTATGAGATTTTTTGGCTGAGGCTAGATTTTAATGGTTCAAATTTTCTTCAAGGTATACCTTAAATCCTTACTATAAAATAATATGCCATAAGTATTCTACCTTGTAAATTATAAAGAAACATTCAAATAATTTATAAAATAACCAATGGTCCTGCAATAGTTATAAAACATAATCTAAATAAAAGTATCATCGAAGAAGAACAAAATAAACTTGTGAATGAATGGGTGAAATATAGTATTCATGAGTCTCAAGAATATGAGGTGTATTGGATATTCTAAAAGGCCTAACCAAAAATTCATTATGACCCTCATGAGTTCTAAGTTTTTGTAGTGTCTTTGTCATTGATCATTACTTGATGGTATCTAAAGCATAGATCCAACTTCAAAAATAATTGGCACCATGGAGCTCATAAACAAGTTTTCAATGATAAAAATAGGAAATTTATCCATAATGATGATTTTATTGAGTTCATGAAAGTCTACACACAACTTCCACGACCCATTTTTTCCCATCCAATAGTACAAGTGAAGAAGGACTGACACTAGGTTGAATTACCCATATTTTAAATAACTCTTGGACCAACTTCTCAAGTTTATATTTGTGTACAAAGAGGTATCTATAGGGTCATATGTTAGGTGAAAATATATATAGTACTAACTATATTTCATGTTCATGGGAACAATGTGGAGGTAATCCTTTGGGATCCATAAGGAATAGAGTCATGTTTATTCAAAAAAAGTTGCAAATTTTGAGAGGGTCACTACATACGAGAAGTTGGTTTATGGGTAAGGGGTAGTATTAGAAGGTTTTTGGGAATTTATAATTGACAAATAGTTGGGAAGGTCTAAAAATTTATATATTTTGAGTTGCATGTGTAATGTAAGCAATAAGAGGGATATATGATAATTTCCCTACTCTAGTGAGTATATCTTCTACACGGACTACCTATTTGAATGTTCTAGATAAAGTAACATGACTAGCATCACAAATAATTAATGCTAATTTATAATATAAACCTTTTATGTAATACACCAATGATTGATTTCATGAGGATGTATATTCAATAGAATTAAATAGAAATTCCTCATAAATCTAGTGTTACAATCATGAATGTTTTCTTAAGAATGTATTTACATAGCATTTAATTTAAAAAGAACTCTATATCCATTGCCTATAATATAAAATCATCTCATAAAAGGTTTTATAGTCAACACCCAATTAGTAATTGCATTATCAAGTAAGCTTCTAGTGATTTTATCCTTTAATAAGTAATAAACAAATGTAGCATGACATATTTCTCTTGAATGGAGGTATAAGCCATTAGATTCAAAGAACCCTAATAATCCAACCAAGGAGTTGGTTCTTAGGCATCACATGCATAAGCAATATTATATTAAGGGAAGTGCTTATATTATATTTATAAAGGATGCATTACCTTCTTGTAAAGTAGGTCTACGTATGCTTGTAGAGGTGGTATATACGGGGCCAATTTGTTATTGTGGTAAGCCCTAAAAATTTTGGAGGTAACATAATACTACAATAGAAACTAAGGGTTTTACTTGGTTCTTATATGATTGGTTTTGATTAGGTATAAATATGCTTGGTTTTGATTAGGTATAACTTGTATGTTTTGCATATGTAGAGGGTTCTACAAGCTATGTTATGGGATTTGTTGATTAAAACAAAGCATTTATTGCTATATAATTTATAATGGTTGATTGGATGGAAAATAATATTTTATTTGAGGATATACCCTAAAATCCTTCTCTCCGTTTGCTTAGGGAATGCTTACAAGTTTTGAGTTATGCCTTGGTTTGAAACTATAATATTGACTTGATTTGAAGCATTGCTACTATTGGTATTAGGGAAATTTCATTGATTAAATGTTGGAGTTAGTTTGAAGTAATGGCCTTGTTACATAATTCAAGTAATGAATATCAGTGACAATTTCTTTTGAGGATTAGAATATGGTAAATATTGACACATTTTGACTTTATTACTTAAGTATACTAGTGGTTCGAAGGATTGGTTACATGGAATAAAATGTATACCATCTAAATACCCTATCTAAGTAGGGTTTTGTTATATATTAGATAATTCTTGTAATGATTGAGACATTCCATATAAGGGATTATTAATTACAATTGTAATGGTGGGTCCTATGGAAGCCCAAGTTTGGGTGGTACTAGGAAAGACAAAAATGAAAATAGGAGGATGATTGAGGAAATTTAACTCTTTCAAAAGGGATGAAGATGTAGGATTTTGACCTTGATTAGATGGATTAGTCATTTGATATTTTTATGGAGTTGGATCCATAGTCAATTCAAGATATTCCTCTTCATATGTTCATGTGATAAGTTGCTCATTTTTTCATTTTGCATTCTCCTTTGATATAAGATGAGTTTAACTAGAAAAAGATCTTTGACTCAATGTTGTCTTATTAGCGTGTATTTATAATTCAAATTCATCTCATACATATACCTATATTAGTAGATATTTTGGTTTAGAAAATGTTAAATTTTAATAAGGAAGTGAATCATTATTTGTTATGGAGAAAATCCTTCCAAAAAATACTGAGAAAATTTTCAACAAAAATTCAGAGTGAATGACTCCAACCAATTGCATTCAATTTTCAAGTGAATTTCTCTTTCAAGAAAACTTAGAAAAATATCCTTCTTTACGTGAATTGATTTTATATTTTGGGTAAACTAATTTTAGATCCTTGAGCAAATCAATTTTCTAGAACAACTAGTTTTGTAATTTGAGGTGAACCACTTCTAAGGAGGTGATACATTCTACATGGAGTGAATCACTATTTATATGAATACTTTTAAAAAAAGTTCAAACACTAGAAAATTGCTTTTCATCAATGAAAATTGTAATCTAGCATCAAAATCAAGGAATAAAATTGAGAAGACCTTATGAATTTTTTTTTAAATCTTGATGTCATCTTATGAAAATTTTAATATTTTGGTAAAATTTGAAATGGATTCATCATTCAAAAAACACCCATAAAATTACATGCAAAGTTTGAAAGATATATAAAATTAAGTTAAAAATTGTAATAGGCAAAACCCAAGCCTAGGATAGGGTATGTTAATGGTAAGAGGTAGGGTTAAAATGGACCTTAATTGAGAACAATAAGAATTGGGTGCCATGGCAAATCGAGCACAGAGAGCAACTAAAATTTTACATCATATGATTTGAACATTGTAGGTTCATAGGATAATCTGTGGAAGACCCCCTAGCTTAGTAGTGTCAAGCATGTCGTAATATTGTGTAAATAACTGGCAAGTAAATAAGCACATGTGGTGGGCACATAACTTCTCAATGGGTAACATCATCTTGTATATAGTTTTAAGGTAAATTATTGCAGTGATTTATTGCATACTGACCGAATCACCAGGATTTACGTGATAATGAATGTAAAATAAATTTCAAGCATCATCAATTATTTTTATAATAGCACTTTCTACCATTCATACATTGTTTTCCTATTTTTTGCTTTTGATTTTTTACTTTGTAGCACAATGGAAAGAAGTAGAACAATACAAAATTTGTAGGAGATATACCTAAAGGCTTGCAGTAATTTGAAGTGGGACTATCACAACTTGTGTGAGCAAAGTGATACACCATGCCATAAAAGGAGATGATATCATCTAAGCAAAAATTCACCCAGAAGGAAAACCTAGGTTGATGCAAAACATAACATAAAAAAATAATTCACATAAACCAAAAATATTGATTAAAGTACTCACCTCAATATCCAGTGATAAAATTTCCCTATATATAACATTCCATACGCAATAGGTAGGGGAACTATCAGAAAATAATGAGCCTAAGAGTATAGTTGAAGGTTCTCATTGTGAATTTTTATCAACAAAAGAGGTTCCTACTAAATCATATGAGAAATAAAATATGGTGCAAGGAGGACAAATGTTTATGACAACCTGTCTATCCTTGAAATAGTTTTTGGTAATAATAGAGTATGTTTTATAGGAATATAGCACTTGGTTGTTGGTTGTGGAGCCTGATTAATTCAAAGATCTTGTTTTTAGCTGCATTTGGACCCACTTATACAAAGGGAGGGTGTAGGGGGGCAACACCCCCCTACTACATCTCAGGGGGTCCAAGGGGGGAGCAACCTCGAAGCCAAAAATAGATATTTTTTCTCTATGTAAATTTTGATCATTTATTATTAGGTCACAAATCAGATAGTGGATTTTAAGTGGGAATTTTTATCCTAAATTGTAACTCTATTATAAAGAGGTTTTCACGCAATGGATGAATTGTGAGAGAGATCACATGTATTGTAATTAATGATGATAGAGCGAAGAGGACGTATAGTATATCTGTTGTATATTGTATCCCTTCATTTTTTTTTATGAAATACATGACCTAGTTATTTTCTCTGTGGACATAGCTCATATTGGGTGAAGCATGTAAATCTGTGTCTCTTGTATTTGAGTATTATTTTATATTTTATTTCTATGTTTATATTATTGCTCATGTTTTATTATTTAATCCTAACATTGAGGATATCTCATGAACTAGGTGATTCGATTTACCACTCTATGAGGGTGTCCCATGGATCCCATAGTTCTATTTCTCTTTTTTATGAGGTTTTTCTAGAACCGTCTTCCCTTTTGTTCCTATGTTTTATTTTGTTTTTCTAGTTCTATTGTTTATCGGTTAATTATGTCACAAACTCCTTGAGTTGGTAATATTTTTAACACTCCTACTACTGCATCCTTTTCTCCTTTTCCTCCTTGTTAACTTTTGTTCTTGTTTCCTTCTTTTGTATTTCCCCTTTTGTCATTTTTCTCCCATTGCTTTTCCTGTACTTTACTTTTCTCCATGTTTTTCACCTTTTTGCATGTGTAGTTTCCACCACATCACTTGCCACCCTCATTTATCTTGTGGTAAGTATCGGTTGTTTTTGCTCCAACTTTTTTTCTATCACCTTATTCCTTTCCCCTCCTATTAAAAAGTTCTCAATTCAAAATATGTCAATTTAAGTCCATTATTTCCACAAAGTAAAAATCCCTTGCGAGTCACCAAAAGTGTGGGGGAATTTTTTGGTGGTATCCACCCACATGAATATTTTTGGATAAACAAGATAATTAATAGATAGAAAAGATAATTTTGAGAGGTCAAGTATAGCAATTATTGTATGAGAAATGGTAAACCACTCACTTCTGTATCTAAGCAAAGGAGAAGGTCTAATGCTACCAGAAAAAAACTAAGTGTTAAGCTTGGTAGAGAAAAATGAAACCGTATATTCCACACGGGTCCCTAAATTCCACCACAAAGAGGCCAGGCAGAAAAATAGGTTGTTGATGGGCTCCAAAAGGGTCTCAAAAACTAGTTATAAAGGAATCATAAATATGCCTGGTAGAAATACCAAAAAATGATAGAAAAAAGGGAAAAATGGCTAAGTTCCATGGTTGTTGAAAGAATGGGTTACTGCCAAGATCCAAAAGGATCCTAAAAACCCATCGTAAAGGTGCATGAAATATTCTTAGGTATTGTGCTTGGTAGAGAAATAGGAAACTACAAACTCCACATAGATCCAAAAATTTTGACACAAAGGAAAGTCATGGTAAAAAAATGGGTAGCAACTGCACTTTAGATGGATCCCAAAAACTCATTAATGTTGAAAATTCCTAGTGGACCCCAAAATCTTTTCAGTATTGAAAGATTCACATAGGTCAAAAAAACTTGTCACAAAGGATAGTGGAAATTAATCTAGCATAGTTTTAGTTCACTATTAGACTTTGGGTGAATCCCAAAAGTCTTCCAATGCTAGAATTTGCATCCTTAACCATAACATAAGGATTCTATCAATAGGAAAAGACCCATAAGTTTAAATATGAAGATGAGCAATAGCTGACTTGTAAAGAGAGTCTAAACAGAGTTTGATGTTTAGTGGCTAGATATACAGCCTCATGGGAGTAATAGTCAATGTCAAAAGTTAGCTTGCATGCGTTAACAACCCACTACCTTCAAGCACATGTAGACGAAGATCATGGAGCAACAAAATTATCATATGGGCTAGTTAAATCAAATATTTAGATATATTTAGCAAGGCCCACTCCCATCTAGTAGTAGTATTTGGCTACAAAGCATAGGGGGATTAAGGGGATGTACAACCTGGTCACTCCCTTGATATAACAACATTTCATGCTCAGCTATCATGAGCCTTTGTAATAAAATCCATCGTAAAAGCTATATATACTAGAATGTAAGGCATTCAAATAGTTGGTTCTTAGTATTTTATAACTTGCATGTAAGAATATTGCAGATTAATACAAATAATTTTTTTGCTTGACCTCTAGTTCGATTCGATTGAAGAGTATGCATGTATAAGTGACTGCTTATTTCTAATTTTAGCTTGTTGAATATCAATGATGTATATTCTGCTTTGTGGATTTATGCTCATGACACATTCACTTATTCTACAATTTTTGATCCAATAATATATATTGTAATGCAAGTAAGTGTTCTACAATTGAGGAAAAACAAGTTGGTTTGTTAGGTAATTCACTTATCTTATTGCATGATCTCTTATATATGTCTTGATGTGGCCTAATATGTACCACTTATAAGTTCTAGCTTCAACTATATTTCTTTCTTTCAACACCATTTTCCACTATCTTCTAAGGGTAGTTAGCTAGGGCTTCAAAAGGAACTAGCCTTCTTAAAATATTGACCAAAGAGCCTCATAATTTTAAGGCCATTCCATGTTGGTCAAGGTCTGTGGGTGCATAAACCTTTCCTTAGATATATTTTTGACCAACAAGATGTGGCCCTAGAAAGTGATCTAATACTACTCATTAGGAATATTATAGTAAAATAAAATCAAATCCACATGATATTGCAATAATCACTTAAAATAAGCTTGAAAATTACAATATTGCAATACAAAAGTGCAATATATTATATTGTAAAACATAAGAATACAATACAAAATCACAAGCATTTGGGAGGGGGAAACCTCCTTAGAAGGATAACTTCAATACAATAAAATATGAAATACCTCTTCTTTTTTTCCATTTGTTATTTTAAATACTTTGGCTACCCTAATCCTAACACTCAAGGGTTTCCATATATGTGCAAGTTAGGGCTTGAGCTAGTAAACCCTAAAGAATATTTTTTACATATTTAAATAATATTCTTTTATAATACCTAATGGTTACATCATTAAGGCCTATTCCAGGGGTATAGTGTAATGGTTTGGAATTTAGCTTTTCTTCGATAGGTCCAAGGTTCAAACGGTGGTGTGAGTGGGTGTTTGTATATGACTGTGTTAATCCCCTTCTGATAAGTTTAGCTCTTGGTCTTACAATGAGTTATGTATTGGATGGGAATGCTCATTCCTAAGCATCAATCATGGTGGTTTTTCACATGACTCGAACAAAAAAAAATAACATCATACACGCTTATATGGTTAGGTATCTAACATACCACATGGCAAGATAATTATTAATAATATTAGAATATGGTATTAACACTATATATTGAAGGTTCCTATATACCTCACTTTCCTCTATATACTCATTGGTATATAATAGAAAGATGTCACATAGGTTTCTAATGATACATCAAAGTGATAACTTGGATACATAGCTAAGATGGTACATGAGAGTTAATAGTATGCCTCCTTATGAATCTCACTAGCCTATTGTAATAACCCCTCACTATATGTAAGTATACATGAGACCCTGTATGAATGGTTAGTGGCCTAGGCTTGTTATATATCTAATATCACCTAAAACAAAGATATTTGTAGATTAAGGATCCTTATAAAGGAAAGTGTGGACTTCTTCAAATTTTTATAATATTTTTTATTAATGTTTTATTTAAAAGAATATTGAGATCTTTTCTAAGAGATGTAAGATTCTCTTCTTATAACTTAGTTGTTATGTGCATGGTTGTTTCATAATAGAGTAAGTTATGATTTAATTTGCATTTCATTTAGAGTTATTTTGATCCCTAAGTAGGCTTCAAATGGTGGGTAGTTATTTTCATTAAAGATGTTGGAAGAGACTTAGTTTGCTAGATAATTTGAAAGATTTTCTTCAGCCTTAAAGAAAAAGAGATATTTTATTGTAAATAAGCAAAGGCTTGTAGTGTTTGAAAGAATTGTAATCTTGAATCTTATTTTTTGAATATGATTTATGATGATATTTTTTATGCAATGAGGATATGCTTCGATGTTGATGAATGGTTTTGCTTTAAATGTGATTTTTGAATTGGTTAATTTAAGCATTAAATATTGGTTTTTTGCATCTGAATGATTACGTTGCTTAATATTATCTAGGAGTTTCACTACTAAGTAATCTCTGGAGATTGTTGTTAATATGCTTCCTTTGGCTATTTGAAATATATGGTTATTGAATTACCTTTCTAATGCATAAATGTTAATGGAAATCTTTTATGTTTCAAGTTTTGTTAAGAGCATAGTTTATGGTTAAGAGGAATTCATCTTATGCTTTTCATTTGAGATGAGTAATGCAATGTGCTTTTATAATTAATACTTTGATTTTACTTTATGATATTTTCATGTTATTATCTATCCTTGGGGTAGGTAGAATTTTCTCTTGTAAAGTATGAAAATCCAATCCTAGAAGAAGTTGCATGAATGTAATATCTAGGTAGCCAAGTTTCTTAGATGTAATTGAAAGAATGCAATAGCTAGAATCTCATGAACCTGGAAGGACTTATGTGTATACAATAGCTAGGTTACTTGTTATTACTCACATCTTTATTGAGTAGGATCAAGTGTGTGGGGACACCTATTCATAAGACAATAGTGGTGACTCCTTGATTGCATAGGATCAAGAGATCATGTTAGTTATCATCAAAGTAGCAATATTCTTAGTTAACCTATGGAGGTATGGTAACTAATAAACAAGGATCTACTCTAAATAACCTATCTAGGAGGAGCTAGAGTTAAGTTAGGTAATTTCCATCCCCATTTAAGTGTTATGGGACTTAAAGGGTAATCCCTATGTCATGGTCACATTATCCTATACTAAGAAGGGTATAGGAAAGGTGGTGGGACCATTTATGAAATATTTCTAAATATGTAGGTCTAGTAAGGTGACCCCAAAATACATAGGATTTGACCTATCCTATCCACTAAATGATAGATATTGGAGGAAAAATAAGTTGTTTCTATAATTGAGGTAAAAGTGTCACAACAACACATAATTGTTGTTGGTGATATCACCAGTTGATGGTGCAATCTCTTGATCTACAAAATAGATTTTACAAAAGGTTATAGTCAATTATAGATAAGTCTATCTAAGTTGGTAGATGATGTTAGACTTAAACAACAAGTAGGCCCTCATTTAGATAGACAAAAATGATAAAATAATACAATGCATGAAATAATTGGCTAGTGATGAAAGTACCACAAGGTTTTAATAGCACCATTAGTACTTTTACCAAGTGTTAACACTTCTTTTTGTGTAAACATGAGACCAATAGTAACAATCACTTGCAGTCTGATGGTGCTTTCAATTTTGAGAGTATAGCATGAATATTAAATGTAATTTAAACTAAGACTATGATAGTTATGATGAAGGGCTCTAACTTGGGAGTATAAAGGCCCTATCAAATAGAAAAATAATTGAAATTTACTTTCTTAAAATTAATATTAAAAAATAAAATAATATATTAACTAAATACAAGTGCAAGAGTAAAGACTATCTATAAAATGGAATAATATAAAAATTTATAGTTGCGAGGACAAGAAAAAGCTAAAATCAAATAAGGGAAAACATCACAACCCAAGATGTAATATTGTTCTCCATTTGTTGGTGCAAATTTTTTGAGGGATTTTTAGCTTGCTTATTGATGGTACTTGAATGATTGAGCTTATAATATTGGATGCTTGAAACTTAAAGACTTGTTGAACGATTGAGAATTTATAGAATCGATTTCTTGGATACTTAGATGCTTGGAATAACAAGATCTTGAGTGCTTGCAAGGATGGAATTCACAATATTATGGTAATATTTTATAAAAAATATTACCTTGCATGATGCTTGATACCTATGATTTTGGAAATATTTTGGTAGAATTTTTTTGCTTCTAAAAGGCCATGGATGAAATATTCATATCAATTATGATAGAGTATTGCTACTACAAAAAATATGATCAAATGGATATCCCAAGTGTTTGTTTTATAAGAAGTTATAGATCCTTAAGGGAAGAATTGTATTATAGATGCCAATTTTGGAGATGGTAAGAAATTGAAAAATGATCAAGTAGCCACTATGGAAGAATATGAGAATGAAAATTATTGGATTTGTGATTTCTTTCAAAATATGTAGATCAAATTTTGGGGATTTTATTAATTAATTATGGATAGCATAAGGGGGATATAAATTCAAATCTTGGTCTTGGTACATAAAAATCAAAAGCATTGGATGCAAAATAATCGTTGGTGCTCTCATGATGGTGCTTTTTCAATAGTGAGGTTTTTATCTCAAGTCATTAGATATTTGAAGGATGCTCTCTTGAAATCTTGAAATCTACCAAGATAGCCAAGACAGAGAATGAATTTTTAAAAAAATAGAATATATCATATGTGAGTATGTTGCCAATGATACATCAAAGTGATAACTTGGATAGCCATCTTGGAAACATACTCTCAAGTCATTATCGATATGTTCCAAGAGAGAGAATGAATTTTTGAAAATACATAATATGTGATATATTGATAGCCAAGATGCTCACTTGAACTCTATCAATGATCTACAACATACTCACATGTGACATATCAATAATTTATTATCAATTTACTTTCATTCTCCTAAGTAGAAATAGATTTCTCAATAATTTTGAGTCATAGGGATTATGGTGATGGCATAATTTTAGTGGCATGCATTATGCCTATTTTTCTCTAAGTTTTTAATATTACACATAAGACATAAAAAGGTAGATAAATAAATTTTAAAATCTAATGAAATAAATATTTGAGATTAGTAGAAAAATATAGTGTGATAGCAAGATTTATTTTATGGATATTAATTATAGATCCTTCAATTTTATATATTTATAAAAAACTAGTTAAAATATTAATTAGTATAGAAATAATATAAGTTCTAAATGCATGAAGTATTATGCCCTAAATATGTATGCTCTTTACTTGAAACCATAGAAGACTATGCCTTTTCAACATTAACCAAGAAAAAAAATTATAAATAAATGAAACTACAAAATAATTCTTAGGGAGGCTAACACTTATTTCTATTGCATAAAAACATTCAAACCTTGTTTTTCATATTTAGATAAAGATAATATTTCATTAAAAAATATTTAAATATCGTTTTAAAAATATATTTTAAAACTGAAAATATTAACATTGATTATTATTAGCTAGGTAAAAATTAAGAAACATCGAGAGGCGAGGGTCCCGATCCCTTCCCTTCTCCCCCTCCCCTGGTTCTTGCCAAGTCCCTGGCTCATCCCAGGTCATGCCTCCCTAGGATTGTTTGTTGCAGATGATCTCCTTGAGGGAGATCCCTCTCCTCTTTTTGCACCTCTCCCAGTCAGTCAGGGTTCCCTTGTTTGAGTTTTTGGCCTGGTGCTTCCCAGGGTTCCTTGCTATTTTTGGGATCCCTTCCCTTTTTTTCCCTTAGGCTTCCCCTTGGGGTTTTCTGTAGGTTTTTGGCGTGGATCTGGTTCCCTGCGGTTCTCTGGGTGGTGGGGGTGATTGGTTGGGTTTTTGACGGCTTCTTGGGGTTTCCTTTGAGGTCCTTACTACTTTGGGGGTGGTCTAGGGGGGCCTCTTTCCCCCTTTTGCTAGTGAATCCTCTCTGGGATCCTGTGGCTGCTGTTGGTCCCATCCCTGTGGGGAGGGCCCTCTTCGATTTCTTTCTTGGAGGCTTCTTCATGCTGGTTCTGCTCCTTGGTGGACACCCTAGGCATTTATTTGGCCTTGAAGGCAGTTTTTTCTCTGCATGGGTTGTTCCCAGCCTTAGTCCTAGTTCCCTAAAGTTTCTCTTGTGCAAGGATAGGATTATTGGCCCCTGTTGTTGGGGTTCTCTGGGTTTTGCTACACTTTTCAAATCATGGGGGGGTCTGATCTATGCATGCAGACCCTGGATCCCCCAAGCTAGGCTCCCAGGGATCCCATATTTGTGGTCGTTACCTCTTCCCACCTGGGATCCCCAGTCCCTGTATCCCTAGTCCCTTAACCTATTGTCTTTTCCTGCTGGTTGTCCTGGGGGTAGGATTCTCTTGGTGGTGCTTTCTGGCTACTTCCCGATGGGCGAGATCTCCTCTTTGCTAGTTTTTAGTTGCTTCCTACTAGGCAGGATTCCCCATTTTTTTGGGCATGATGGTTTCCCGTTGGGTGGGATTCTCCAAAACTGCTGGGTTTCCCGCTGGGCGGGTTTTTCTCATTTCCTACTGGTTTTCTTGGGAGGCGGGATTCACTTGGTAGAGGTTTTTACTGTTTCCCACTAGGCGGGATCTACATTGGGATGGATTTCAACTGCTTCCCGCTGGGTGGGATTCACTCTTTGGTGGTTTTTCGACTGCTTCCCGCTAGGCGGGATTTATATTATAATGGTTTTTTGTTGCTTCCTATTGGGCGGGATTTACACGATGGTGGTTTTTAGCTACTCCTCGCTGGGTGGGATATTCAAACTTACCTTCCTTCAAAATTGGTGGTTTCCCACTGGGCGGGTTTGTTCAAATTTAGCTATTCCCGTTGGGTGAGATTTTTGTTTGTTTTTCATTTTCAGGGTATTGGTGCCTTGGGCCCAGAATTTTGTTGTAATGGCTTATTCTTGAATTGTTATTTCCAACTCTTATGTAATCAGGTTTTGGGATCCTAGTTAAAACCCGCTATAAATATAATAGCTACTTATCAAAAAAAAAAAATTAAGAAACATCTAAATTTAAAATTAAATCATATACAAATAATGATATCAACATATTTAATTATTTCCAAATGTCATGGATCATAAATCTAGTAGCAAGCACTACTCTCCTGGTCACGTTTTTAGAATTTAAAAAATAGGGAATACAATTGTTGGTAGTGAAATAAAAGTAGATAGGGCCTCAAACTAAGTCCTCAAGTTAAAAGAAACTCAAATTCCTACAATTGAAGATCCCCTATTGGAATGCAAGCTACTAGATTCCATGAAAAAATATACGGTGAGGTAGATATTGATTAAGAATGCCTAGTGTGGCTCTTTTTTTGGTTTCTAATTCCATGTTTTCATATTTCTAGTATCTTCCCTATTTTGGTTAAGTTTCAAGATTTCCTCCCTTATGTTTATCGAAGATTACTCCTCTCTGAGGGTCATATCTAATTGTAAAATTATCCTCTTCGAGGGTCATTTCTATTTGCAAATGTTTTGGAAAACCTTTCAAAACCCTTGTTTATACCAATAAAAAACATATTTAATTATAAAAAGGTCCATTAAAAATGAGGGTACTATATCATATAATTTTGAAATACCCATGGCCACACATGTCCACACATACATAGCTTGCTTTCTCTACTAGAAGTGAGAATATCCTACATCATATCTCTTAGTTTACTATCATTTCTCAAAATTTACACTTTTATATGTTAGAATTTAGTCTAAAATGGATGTTCCATCACATATCTATATCTTTTAAACTTTAAAATATGATAAAAAAAGCATTATATATGGAAATTCATTGAATATGGTGAACTAAATCTATACCTCATTTTAATGCTTTTTTTAGGCTAGTATTCATTAAATTTATATAGTAAATCTATGGGTTTATTCTTGATAATATTATCCTTAGAATCCTTTTGGTGACTCATCTAAATCCTAGATCAATATTCTTATATACTTATTCCTTCTTTTTTTCATGATTAACAAATAAATTACTCCCTATAAGTAGGGCATATTTATTCTAAAATTAGATATTTCCTAAAGGAAATGTCTTCCTTTCAACCATGTTTTTTTTATTAGAATACTCAATTTTATGAATTTATCATAATATGTACAACAAGAAACTTAAATATGAGATTCTTCCACTCCTCACAATTGTTATTCTTTTGTAAATATTGTGAAACATTTTACTCAATATTATTTTTGAATTAGTGTTATTATAAAGTTATAATTCTATGCTATTTTCATATTTTATAGTTTTAAAGATGATCCATAGAAAAAAAATAAGTTTCTTTTTCCATAGTTTAAGTACAAAAGTTACTATGTAGAGATACATTGATATTAATATTAATAAAAATTATATGTATTTAAATATATTTTGAGTTTAATAAGCTTCCAACCTCAATGTAATTTTAAATTTTTATTTCACTATGTATTTGACACAATGTAATTTTTTTTCTTTTATTGTGAAATTGATATTATATTATATTTAAATAATAATAATAAATTTACAAATTTCACTAAAAAATGGATGGTATGGAAGCACACTCGCAAAATCCATGCCAAACACTTAATCCAAAAATAAATAAGGGTCTAGAGTGCCAAACACTCAATCCAAAAATAAACAAGGGTCTAGAAATTACATACTAAAATGTACAGTGGAAAATAAAAACTAAAATAATTGATACAAAAAATCAAAAAAGCAAAAGCCAAAAAAAACTTCTAGCATGGTTGCCATCAAATCCCAAACATAATGTAATTTTAAAAATAACAATAGTTTCAATTTTTTACTTATATTAACATACTTTTATAATATAAAAATAAAAATATTTTATCAAATAATATTAGCTCAAATAGTTAGATTCATTCAAGGAGAAACCTAGGTTTGAATATTGTTAAGCCATAGTACTATTATGTGATGATAATGTAATATAGCTGGGGTCATTTTGATCCCATATAACCAAATGAAAAAAAATAAAAACCTTTTAGAATTAATCTTAAAAATGCATGCATAGAATTAAAAAAAAGAACAATTTACAAAGTTTAAATTATTATTTTATATAGATATAATTTTAATTTATTTTTGTTGAAGTAATATGAAGTAAAATGGGCGGCACAACTAGGGGCCACACTCCCCGGGGGCACAACAGGGGCCTCCCTCCCTATGATTCAAACTTGGGCAACCTAGATAACATTCCATTCACTTACCACTAGGGTGTTCCAAAAATGACAAAACTATAATATTTGTGCACATTCATACACATTTATTTCTTCTTTAAACCCTATACATGCATTGATAGTATTTATAGTTTTATGGGATCTATTAAAACTTTTACTATTGCATCTTTTATCCCCTTATGAGAATTAGTTATACCATCATTATCCTTATAAAGGAAGAACAAACCTCTTCCAATATTGAAATAAAAAGATTTACAAGAAGTTGGAATATGACATGATTTTAGAAATTCCCAATTTAATTCTTCTGCATAGCCATCAACAAGACTATTGATGTAACTCAAGGTATCTTCCCTTGATATTTTAGGATTGTCTTTCATATAACAATCTATACTTGAAGCTATCTCTCCATGCATTTTCTCATCCTTTAGATTTAAAAACACATGTTAGCATTATTGTATTGAATTCTAATGACATGATAAATCAAAAAACATATTTAAACATCAAGAAGTATTGGACTTAATTTTAATTACCTGAAAATCATTTATATCATCGACCAATCGACCAATCAATGATGCAACACTTTGAAACCTTGACTTTGGAAAATCAAGTTGCTCCAACATCTCAACAGAAAGATAAGTGTCCATTAAAACTAATGGAAATATCATTACAACTCGTGATCCTGAACTTATCTCACCATTCTTGATGTATTCAAGAAATGTTGGTGTGTACTTGAAAGCAATCCATTCAGCTTCTTTTAAGTAAGCCAAAAGGTAAATTTTCCACTGAAAAGTAAAACATGATGTAAGATTCAAATATATTTATTATACTATTCATATAATAAAAAAGTGAACTTATAAATATGTTATAAAGATTCTATATAAATACTTTTGCAAACAAAATTATATTAAACCATAGATTTTATTAAAATATAGAATACATTACAAAATAAAAAAAATAAATTTAAAACTATATATATATATATAATATGTTTATATTTAAATATAAGTATCACCCTCATCATTTTTTTAATATATTCTTAATGGTTAAGTTTTTACCCTGCATAATATTTTATAAATATGATAAAATCAAGATATTATTTGATAAATAAATTGTTACTTTTAAGATAGATTCCAAGATGTTTGATATCATTCTATGCATACATTTTTATGCAATATAAATTCTAATTTTATTTTGATTCATCTAAAATAAATCACATATCTTCTTTATTAAAACTTCTCTCATCTATTTACATCATAACATCTTCTTTATTAAAACTTTTCTCTACCATCTATTTACATCTAAAATCCACTATTTTGATGTGGTCCTACTATCAACTCTATATATCCAAAGCATCTGAACTAAAACTTTTATAATCGTAACTTAAAACATAAAATAAAACATAACCATATATATTTTTTAAATCATTCGAAAAATCATATGCTGTATGCCTAAGATGCTCGACCCTAACTAGGCATAGTTATTTAAGTAATAATCAAAATCTTCCAAGAAGGTTCTTACAGAGTCTTGCAAATGTTTGTGCACGTGAGGACCGTGTTTCTTCTCAGCTTCCCTTGCAATCTTCTGGTACACTCCACGTGCGAATTTCCAGACAATTTTCATGTAATCCGGCAGTTCCTCCGTCAATGAGATATCCCATCTGAAATTAAATTATAAGCATCAGCTACAAAAAAAATCCGGCATGAATCAAATTAGATGCTTAGAAATTTAAGAAATATGAAGCAATTACTTTGTTAATGCCTCCGTGAGCTGTTTCAGTTCTTCAAAGGTTCCATATGTGTCGTAAGTGTCATCTATCAGACATAAAACAGTTGTCCATTCGCCAAAAGCGATTCTGCTTTCACGGAATTCGGGCTCAAACATTGCACACAGCCCCCAAAAATAGAACTCCACATGACGATGGCGTACAAAATCCAGCTGAATCGCCTCCGAATCTTTCCACCATCTACAGTACGAGACATCAAAACCAAATCCATGAAAATTCGCTGTGAATTTTTTCTGATAAGAATTTCACCTTCAGTTTGGTTGCTCACCTGGACACTACTTTTACCTCGTTCTGGTGTTGAGACTGCAAAATGTTGAAGTCCAGTATTGCAAGTTCTATAAACTTGTCACAAATACTGCACAAGGTAACACCTTTAATTTCAAAGGTTTGAAAAAAGGGGTAGAAAATAAATTGTAGATTTCTTTCTTTTATTTATTTATTTATGGTTTCACTTCAGACTTACCTGTGGACATTCTTGATCTGAGGCCAAGTATTGCTGTGTTGCCTAATTATTTCAATATAGTTTCTGGTCTCCCATCGCGGAAGGCTGCATCTCCATGGATATTTTAAAACGTATTCCACCTGTATGTATCAAGTTGTTTTAGCGCTTACAACATTTAAGATAGATTAAAAATAAAATAAAAATAAAAATAAAAAATATATATATAGAAGTCGAAAATAATTAAATAAATACTCGCCTCCATTACAAGCTCATTGTTCTCGAGATTCGGCTTGTGGAGAGACTGTTGCAGATATGAGGACGTAAAGATTTTAGCCTCTTTCATAATCTTCTCTCCGGGAAAAACAAGCTCCGAAGCTCGATATAAATTCAGCATGCTTCTTAATTCATCTCCGGCTGGGACAATGAATTTTCCGTCTCCGTCTTTGAAATTTTCAAATACATCTGTTGATACATGAAAATCAAATATCATATCCATCACCAAAAGAATGGCTACAGTCAGAAACTGAAATTTTCAAAAACAAACAAATCCAGCACCTGCAGATACATCGTATCGATTCAGACGGAGACATAAAAATCCTAAAGACGTAACGTTGAGATCGCAATTAATATTTCCTTCTTCCTCCTTCCAATACCTGTTGTTCAAATTTTCTCGGCCATTTCAAAATTTAACACCATTATACAACTAATTCTAACGGTGTTCTAGTGGTTGTGACCTTTACAACTGAAATGCTGAAAAGAATCCGATCTATAATTTAAAAAAAAAAAAAAAAAGGCACAAACACACTTGTAAGTGTAATCCAATGACAGTCTGATTTCGTGCTGGAAACAACGATCGATTCCCAATCGTTGGAGAACATCCACGATCCAAAACCTTTCGAACAATTCGTGAGTAGAGTGATTTACATCTGCATGATCTACAAGCCCATTGAGAATTTCTCGGATCTCCTTAATCAGCGTTTCTCTGCGTTCAACGTATAAAGGTGTCTGCAATCAAATCAAATGCAACCACAAGCATTAACTGATATTCACACAAAATTAGTGATGGACAAATATACAATTCCACAACATATATTTAACTTTTTATACCGCATATGGTGAAGATAGAGATTGTATGAGATCATCGTCCCATAAGTTGGGATGAAAATTGGGCTTTCTAGATCCTAGATCTGCAACATCAAGAAGTTGATTCATTGTCATATCCCAGAGTAGACAATCCCTAGAGCAGCCTTACAATCTTGTGACCAAGCGATCTGCTTCAGTGCTATTTATAACGTATACCACTACACAAGGAGACGCAAATTAAGAGATTCCCACCTATTTAAATACATTTTTCACGGTCACATGGGAGTTTGATAAACAGACCATCCAAAGTTCACTCTCCTTCTTAAGGCTTAAATATGCTCCAACACATGACGCTCACTTCTATCCAAAATCTTAAAAGAATGTCTCTTATAACACATGACCCACATTCCCATCAGCAAAGCCAAGCCAAATAGAGAGCATTATTTGCATGTGAAGATTATCGGGAAAAGCTACGGTACCTTTCAAATAAATAACATGTGCCACAATAAATTTTGTCAAAGCGTGTAAAAAAAACTGTAGGATTACATGAAAATTTGTAGTTGGAGTGTACGAAAAGATTCCAAGAAGAAACACGTTCCTCACGTGTACAAGCAATTGTGAGACTCTAGAGCACATGCACTTTCTACTCCATGGTAAAAGCGTTGTTCGCTATCACACCAAACATGTGGTCTATGGAAAATTGTGTTCCCCATCACAGCAAACAGATGGTCAATGGAAAGCCCAGCTCCCCATCACATCAACACATGGTCAATGGAAAGCTCTGTTCCCCATCACACCTAACACAAGCTCTATCGAAAACGATACTCCCCATCACACCTAACACACGCTTGAAAACGATGCCCCCATCACACCTAACACACCTAACACACGCTTTATCGAAAACGATGTTCCCTATCACACCTAGCACGTGCATATAAGTTGAACCTTTACAAGATTCTCCTATTCATCTCTCCATGTACTTCATACATTTCCAAGATTCCCCTAAATTGATATCTGCGACCCCATACACATGGAAATAGAATGTGGTAGGACTAAGCAAGGCATAATGCAAGTCATACTACACAGATGTTAACCATGTGCTTAAGGTTTAACAGGTTTTATTTCCAATGGCATTATATGGCATATTTTTTTATAAGTGTGAATTAAAAAATTATGTTTTATTTATAATTAGTTATTTATTTTTAACAAATTAATATTCATATATGTTTTATAAGATAATAAGGTTTGTATTTTATTAAATTATTTTATAAATATACATAAATTGAAGGCATATATTATTTATGTGTAAAGATTTTTCTTGGTTGAATATAGACATCTTCGTGGAAAAAGTTTAAGGAGATATATTAGCGCATGAAGAAGGTTAGGTGCAAAGAAAGTTTTATTATTTAAAATATAAAATTTCTTGTTCTTCGTTTTTTCAAAGTAATTATGTATAATAAATAGAAATAATGATATTACAAGAAGGGAATTTGTACTAATAGGATTGTTCACATATTGCATCAGACTTGGATCTTGGGTTTGTACTAATTGCGACAATTGCATAGTTGTTCAAGAACATTGGAAATGAATCATTTTTACTATTATCTCAACCACCTTTGTTTGATCATACAAAACTGGAAAACTTGACTAAATCCCTCAAAGCAACGAGGCCACAATAGGCCCAAAAAAAAACCAAAAATACCTTTGTACCTATATAGATGAAGCACCATGGTCGAGATCCCTATGGACTTCATACACAGTTTGTTCCTCACAATAAGAAAAAAATTTCATGTAAATTTATGGGAATCTGGCCTGGCCCCATAGCCATGTAAAAGTGGACCGCATCAACCTAGGGATCAAATATCTCTAGTTATGAGATAATAGTAGCAGGGACAAGATACTTTATGTCCATCTTATCATCTACAAAAAAAAAAAGAATTCAATTTATCGTGGTGGGCCTTGGTTCCTTGGATCATGTTCTTTGTACATGACCCCCTTGATCAACAAGATTTTATTTGTAAATAAGAAAACAAAAGAGGTTTCAATATGGGGTAAGAGTACCATTTTTACCATTGCACCTATGAAATAAACCAACTTTGGAGATAATAGAAAATTCTATTGGTACATTTATAGATTAGACTCCCCAAAAAAGCCTATAATGTAATATGTGCCAAAACACGTGTTCAATTAAACTTGAATAAATAAATCCCTAAGAGTATAGGCATCAATGTATTGGGGCTATTCCCATAAAAATACTAATATGTGTTTTTATCAAAAATATTTTTCATTTCTTTTTATAGAAAATATTTTCTTCAACTTTCTCAATGTGCTATGTTTCTAATATCAACTCCTTGACATCATTTTGATTAAGAGCTAAAATAACACTTGGTCATTTATCTTTGTGAAAATTTGAAATTCTCAAAGATAAACTACCATTGACTAGATTATGTACTACCTAATTTCCTTCTCTATAAATATGCTCACATTTCCAAGAGACTACCTTCAATAATATATGGATGAACATTATATCATTTTTATTCAATCCCAACATCTATTTTTGTTGATAAAATTAACAATAATTTGTGAATCCCCCTCAATTGAAATATATTACCATTATTTTTATATTGCAATTTTAATCCCTATAAGTAATGACCTAGCCTCTACATAGCTATTAGTTGAAGATCCATATAATTCTATGTAAGTGGGGAGAATTTTATCTTTATTATTTCAAAAAAAACCACCTCCATTTACTTTTCCTAGATTTCCTCTAGAAACACCATCAAAATTAATTTACAAAAACCCAATTTCTAGATATTTATATTTTACTCTAAATCAAAGGAGATATTTTATTTTAATAATATTATCATAGATGAATCTTCTATATATGTTCAACTCTTGCAACTAGGTTATTTCTCGAGAACCATATCTATAAAATGTATGTAAAAATCATGCAACCAACTTGTTACCACCTTTTTTTCACACTTGAGACTTCCTATGATGAGCACCATATCTGTAAATACTTGTAAGAGAGGCAATGATATGGTTCCAAACTTGGGCATGACTTTGATATATATTTTTTAAATTCTATTATTCCTTTCAAGCCATCAATTCAAACTTTATGTCAAGGCCAATCCTTCACAAAATACATAATGCTTTAGATTTGAGATAATTAATTCAATATTTTATCAACATTTTTATTTACAATTTCATCAACTCTTTTAATATTGATGGAGCTACCCAATATATTTTCACAGTTTATCATCTAAAATTATGGACATCTATAGTGAGAGTATTTTGAAGCATCATGAAATGAACATGTCTCACATGGCTTATAGCAATAGTATTGAATTGAGTGAAAACTAAGAGCCAAAATATTTTAAAACTATTTTCTTAAAATATTCCATCCTATATATTATGTAGGATATCTATGGGTGAAATTAAACCAATATTTTATTCTAATAATAATTACTAAATTTATTTTAAAAGTTAAAATATATTACTCTAGTGGATGTTTTTCTAAATAACTAAATATATTACAATTTTGGTTTTTTTTTTGCATGGTGGAATCGGTAGCCGCTACGATGATTTTTAGTTTTTTACAAAGAGCAAAAAACTTCATATATATTACCATTATAACATATATAATAATGATCATTATGATTCTCAAATTACACTATGCACCTAGTGTTCATGAGTTTATTAAATATAGTGTACTTAGATAATTTGTCTTGCTAAAAAATAAAGATTATATTCAAGTCTTAGTTGGTGTAAAGACCCATGGGTGTATAGGGAGATTGATTCTAATAATTGGTAGATCATTTCTCAAAAAACAAATAACTTATTATCTATTGACATTGCAATATATAGTGTAATATGTTGTTCAATAGAATATAGCTACCCAGGTGTTGTAGGTGAGTTGGAGAGGAGAAGGCAATCCTCCAAGGGAGGTCCCAAGTTCGAATCTCCACCCTACCAAAAAGCTGAATTGGGTACCCAAAATCCAATTGATAATGTTGGTGTGGGCAGGGTTGGGTGCGACTCCCGGGTGACTTTGATGGTATAGAACCCCATTTTCGTGGTCTCTCAGACTAAGGCGGCCCTGCAAGGGTTTTTTGCTTAAAAAAATAGAATATAGCACATTGAAATATATTTTCTTTTCCAAATAAGGCTAGGATTAAGTGCTAACATGTATAGATGTCTAGATGTGTGTTGAAATATTGACTTTAGATATTGAAATTGTAGGTTACGATATTTTCATAGAGAACCATATAAAATATTGGTATTTGTAATCTTAGAATTCCTTGTTAATTAAGGAAATCACTTCTCAACTAAGATTTTATCTATCTTTTGATTAAAACTCATATGATCATCCCCTAGAAATGCTAAAAGATCAAGATCTATGTGGAAAATTTGATGTAGCACCATATGTGGGTCGATTTAACAATAGGCACACGGAAACAAGAGTGCGTAATAAAAGCTGAAATAAACACTAAAGGTTCAAACAAAATAGAAAAAAAAAAAAAATTATAATAACTAGAAATAAATTTTACAAAATACTACACGTAGATCTTCAACTAGGATATTATGCATTACAATCCAAAATAATATAAAACTATCTCAAAACTATCCTACCCTAATATTCCCAATGGAATCATCATTCAAATTTAATATATAAATTACAAATCATCGTTTCCCATACAAGCTCGAAAGCATATATCCATTCCAAGGAAATTAAAAAAAATCAAATTTACAATTTCTCGCATGAGCCATTAATGCCATGGTGATAAAGACCATAGGACTATGTGCACAAATACCATAAATATTTTTTTTCTCAAGGCATTAATGCAATGCTCATAAAGACGATAGGACTAGGTGCACAAAGACCACAAACAATTCCTCATTTGAGATGTTAATTCAATGGTCATCAAGACCATAAAATTGAATGCACAAATACCATAAACAATTTCTTATCCTAGCTATTAATGCAATGGTCATAAAGACCATTGAATTGCATATGTAAAAACCATAAAAATATGTGTGCATAGAACTACATGGTACCTATCACAATATTATAGATGTTTTTTATTATCTTTTTTATGTAAGATTGCACAAACAAAAGGATGCTCCTAGATTAGACATTGTTGCCAAAATAATGTGAGCTTGGGGCTTGCATTATGACTGCATGAATGACTGATTCATCCATCAAATTCAGTTTACTTTTGCTTCAAAAATCCTTGTGTCTTCTTTAGGTCCATTACCCTTCCAACGAATAAGATATTCTTTGTATAATTCGTCAATGTTTCTTGCCAATACACAAATCCAATATTTATACTATTTTCTCTCACTACTTCTTAGGTACATTCCTCCTCCAATATGGTGCTTCATCCATCTATGTGAACCTATCCTTTCTCATATGCACCATGACTAACTCTCCCTCTAAGTAGGTTTTTTATCTGCAATGAACATCTATGTGCTCCTTATACTTAACATTGCTCTCCTTAAGTTTTTTTACTTGTGCATGCACCTCTTCCATATGTTGCACAAAGTATTCCATATCAGTGCTCATACAAGTACAGACTTCCACCTCTAGTATATCTATGACTCTACAAGGAGATAATCCTTAAACCACTTGAAATAATATCCTAATCAACTTATTCATAGAATCATGACTTCTCTATGTGCATGGAAATCCAAGAATAAATTCCATGAACAGTTCCTTTCATGGTCCATTTGGTGTGCAAAAAGGCTTGTACAACCTTATGTTTTATGCCACTCCCTTAGTTTTTTGGAAGATATCCACAAATATGTCCACATCTGTAAAAACTAGGATAATAGAATCTCTCTTCCACCATTATCTGTGTTGAAGTGCCCTTAGAGACAACTTCTAATTAACTCCTTGATGAGATTGTCCTTCATCAAACTATGCAAAATGCACAACTACTTCCTCTTAAATAGGCATCCCTCTTTAAAAAAAAAATCCACAAATGGATCTCTACCTCTAGCCCATGGATCCATGTATGCATACCATGCATCAAAAATATTTAGATCTATATCATACAAATCCTTCATCCCCTCCATACCCATTAGTTTAATTATCATTTTATATGACATTGTGTGCCTTCTATTCAAGGCATCCACAATCTTGTTTGCACTTCTTATGTGATGCTTCAACATAAAAGAGTAACCTTGTATATATTTCATCTGCTTATTCAACTTCGTACTCATATCAGGACTCATCTTGTGTGGTGTCTTATTAGGTAAACTAGAACCTAGAATCATATCAATGAAATGTGACATTGCATAAGCAATAATACATTTGGCATTCCTTCACCAACAACATTTGCAAATTCTTCTAGTAATGCACCAATATCTAGCTCCTTAAAACTGTATAATTTTGATTGCTTTGCTTATGTAGGTGTGACTACTAACACATAATAGTCTTATATATCTCCCACCTCCTTTATAAAATTATTTGTTGACAATAACATCACTTCACCCTTCTACACACATTCTTCCTCCATTATCATTAGAGTCAACTCGAACTTCTTTCCATCCTTCGTGATGGTGAAGGTACTCTTGCATCCATCATGGATAACACTAACATTATATTGCTAAGGCCTTCCATTCAAAATATGGTATGCATTCATTGGAATCATGTCACACCATAATGAATCCACATATCCTCCTATATTGAAGGAAGTTAGACTCTTATCCATTAAGTTAGTTGTTTTCCCTTCTACAACCAGAAGATCTTATATGATGTTGGGTGCATGACCTTCTTCAATCCCAAATTTTGCTCAATTTCCATCGAGACCAAGTTGTTTGTGCTACCTCCATCAATGATCAACTTGCATAAATTTCCTCCTAACTTAAACTTGATGTGGACGAGACTCCATATCAGACATAACTACTCTTTACATGTGAAATTTAGTAGTACCTTATGCACCATCATGTTTTTTCCAACCTCTAGGTATACACCTCCTACTTCATTATCTAAATCACCATTGTTTATGCATGCTATATGCATGTGTTTCTATGTGCATCCCCCATCTCGTGCTTTCAAATATTCAAATTCCTGATGCCCTTCTTGACCATATCTAAAGAAAATCCCTTCAAAACCCTTCATGCACTTTAAGACTTGTCTCTACATTTATTGAAGTTTTATTTGTGAGAAATGTCTTGCACGCTACCACTTGCACTAGTGTATTTTTTATGAAGGTTGGTCTCCTTTACTCCCTACTTGCTTTTCTTGTCATCATTGATCTTACCACTATTGTTGTGCATGCCTTGTTATCACTGGGATAACTCCTTTGCATGTAGTACTAACTAGTAGGCTTCTTCAATAAAGTTGATCATCAACAAACACATCTCGTCCTAAATCAATATGCATAAAACATTCACATACATTGATACCTTCTCTATGTTATCCTTTATCTGTCATGCATAAATGCATTATCTATATAATTTCTTCATTTATGCTTACATGGTGGTCTCTCTTTAGTATAGATTTTATATTTTCTTGAACAAATAAAGTGCATGGTTAGACGGTAGGAATTTTTCTCTAAGCTTCACCACTATCTTATCTCATGTGGATATTTTGTGCTTGTTCCTCTACATATGGCTCTTTTGGATCGAGTCTCACTACAAGACAACATTCCCTTTCAACTTTGTGGTAATGCACTTGACTCTTTTATGGTCTTTGATTACTTCAAACTCAAAATACCTCTCTAGCTCACTAATCTAATCCACCAAGTCTTCTAGCTTTAAGCTTCTTGTATAGCTCGAAATATCAAACCTCAACTTGGTTCCAACCTTCACTACGATAGTTGTAAATATTTCTTCCATCATGATATTCTGCATGGCCTAACCATCATCCTCAACACCATCCCTCTCATCATGATAATTCCTCTCATCTTCACTAATATCACCTAGCACTACAATGTATTTGTGCTACATGATCTCAATAGCCTATAGTATCACTAGGATAACTCTCATCATATTAACTAGATTAGTGATACGTGATTTGATATTATTTCTTCCACATCCTCTTCCAAGTATACAAGCCATATTTATGGTTCACCTACAATGCAGCCGTAACTACACACATACTTTAGATTAAACAACTCTTGCAATCCAACACCATAAAATACGAACCTAAGCTCTAATACCAACTAATGCAGTACCATATGTGGGTCAATTTAACAATAGGCACATGGACACAAGAGTACAACATGAAATCTAAATTAAGCACTAGAGGCTCAAACAAATAAAAAAACTTTCTTTTATTTATTTGGAAGTAAAGTTTACAAAAACTTGTACATAAATATTTAGTTGGCACACTATGTGTTATAACCCAAAATAATCTAAAACTCTCCCAAAACTATCCTATCCCAATCTTCCCAATGGAATCCCCATTCAACTTTATTTGTTATGCATAAAAAAAAAATTAATGGACCATTATCTCGTAGCTATAATCTAATGATATAGCATTCAAGTCAGTCCCAAGATAAAATATGCATCGTCCGCATTAGTAGAGCTTGCCTAAAGCAATTAAGCATAAGTAGAGCTAAATGCAAAAACCACTCTCTACACCTATCCTGAAACCTATAATATGATCTGAAATCAATCATACTTAGATAACTAAATACAATGTAAACCTCTAAATATACTAGAGTGTAAGTCATTTAATGGTTAGCTCTTCGGTGATTAGAATTGACATAATTGTAATGATTGAGGACTATATATATTTTTAATTAAGATTGAATTATTGCTATGAATTTTGCTCATCTCTTTGTGCTAAATATTTTTGTATGCCTTACTGAGTAGCTAAAGATATTTTTTTTAAATCTAGGAATGAATAATTTTGCTACAATTATTCTGTATTCTAGATTTCTCCATGGATTTACTATTATAGTTTTAGAATGACTTTAAAAATGCTCATAGATCTTCATATTAATTATTCTAATAACATAAGGGATGCAAACATATGAATACAAACTTAAAATTACAACAATCATCCAAAGAGCTTTATCTAGTTAAAATAATTCCTTATCAAAGGAGGACACAAAAGGGGAAAAGGAGCAGCTTGTTACATGAATACAACTTCATCAAAATATCGAATGAATAATCCATCTAATTAAGGCTAGAATCACACATATTTATCCCTCTTAAAGAGTTCAATTTTCTTAATAATTCTCCAATTTTTGTTTATGCCTTTTGTAGCACCACCTATACTTGGGATTCTAAGGGACCCACTATTACAATTGTAATGAAAAATCCCTTAAATAGAATATCTCAATCACCACAAACATTATTTAACATATAACAACACCCTACATAGATAGGTATTTATTTGGTATACCTTCCTCTCTAAGTAACCATCTTTCCAACCACTAGCCAAAATTATTTAATATTTTACATATTCCAATCCTCAAAATAACTTTTCAATGAGTATTTCTTTAAGCTAGTCATTACATTAATTAGATAAGAATGATATTTCTTTGAAGTTGCCTTTGATCTTTGGTCAATGAAATATAACTAATACCAATACTAGTAATGCTTTAGATTAAATCAATATTCTAGATTCAAACCAATGCATAGCTTAAAAGTTATAAGCATTGCCTAATCAATTGGAGATAGGATTTTTAGGGTGCAACCCCAAATAAAATATTAGTTCTAACCAACCAGCCATTATAGAATATATAGTAACATTTACCTCTTATTAATTGCTAGATCCTAAAATATATCTTTTAGAATCCTCTATACATGCAACATATACAAGCTATAGCTATTCATATCCAGGCATATTAGAACCAATTGAATCCTCAATTTTAATTATTCTATTATTGTGGCCCCAAAATTCATAGTTTATGCTACAATAACAATTGATCCATATATATCAGCTCTAAAATTATATTTAGAACCACCTTATAGGTTAGTGATGCATCCTATACTAAAACAATATAAATAGTTTTCTTAATATAATATAGTACTTGTGCCTTGGAGGCCCAAAGAGAAACTTTCTAAAAAAAATTGTTAAGGTCATTTGAATCTAATGGTTTATTCCTTCGTTCTAACTATTATGAAGTCATTTTACATGTTTGATGGAAATTGAACCAAAATGGTTATTGATCTTGTTAAGGATTTACTCATCTAAAATTTAGTGCATCACATTCAAGAAAAAAGACATCATGGTATATTTGTATTTTTACTCATTAAGGGATAAAATCACTATAAGCTTACCTAAAACTGCAATTACTAATTAGGTGTTGACTATAGAACATTCAATGACAAGATTTTATGATCTAGGCAATGCATTTTGAATTATTTTTCAATTAATTTCCATGCAAATACAGCCTTAAGAAAATATTCATGATTATAATATTGGATTTATTAGGACTTTGTATTTTATTCTACTAAATATACATCCTCATGAAATCAACCATTGTTTTATTATATAAAAGGTTTACAATTTAAATTAGCATTAATAATGTGTCATGCTAATGATGTTACTTTAGCTAGAATATTAAAATAGGTGTCCCATGTAGTAGATATACTCACTAGAGTAGGGATATTATTTTTTGTCCCTCGTATAGTTTACAGTAACCACATAAATCATAATCTAAAAATTTGTGGGCCCCCTATCATGTGTCAATTCTAAATGCTCAAACAAATTCTAGTATTACCACCTACCCATAAACCAACATCCCTTACATAGTGACCCTATTGAGGTAAAACACTATTTCTATTTTGTTCATCCCTAATTTTCTACTTTACCATCTCATCCATACATACTTATTTTATTTTCTATTTTTGCATCTGACCACACTTATTTGCATTCTAATTTTTTTGTACATATTTCTACCTAGGAGAACATCTAACATAACAATTATAACAAAATCCTTGTGCTATATAGGTATTCATTTCCTTACTAATCAATCACATAACTCTTGGTGATTTGTTTGCTAGATTCGATATGATTTTGGATGGACATGGTGGTCTAGCTTGTGAAAATATAGACAAAAGCCTCTAAGCAGTAAATTTTTCCTCGACTAGCTTAGAAAATCCTATTAATTGCATCATGGATTGTAATTTAAATATTTTTACCTTAGCCTTAATATCATCCTTCAAACCATTGATCAAAAACTCTAGAAAAATTCTTCACACAAACCCCTTGTTTTATTAGCCAACTTCTCAAACTAATTATGATATTCACCAAATAAATAAAAATAAAAATATTTTAGAATTAAGCTTAAAAATGCATTTGTTGAATTTTAATAACAATTTACAAAGATTAAATTATTATTCTATATATATTATTTTTATTTTTTTTTGAAGTAAAATGAAGTAAAATGGGTGGCACAACTGGGGCCACACTCCTCGAGGATAAAATAGGGGCCTCCCTCCTTGTGATTCAAACTTGGGTAGCCTAGATAGCATTCCATCCACTTACCATTGATAGTATTTATAGTTTCGAGGGATATTTTATTCCCTTATGATAATTAGTTAGACCATCATTATCAGTATAAAGGAAGAACAAACCTCTTCCAGTATTGAAATAGAAAGATTTACAAGAAGTTGAAATATGACATGATTTTAGAAATTCCCAATTTAATTCTTCTATGTAGCTCAAGGTGTCTTCCCGTGATATTTCAAGATTGTCTTTAATATAGCAGTCTATACTTGAAGCCATATTTCCATGCAATTTATCATCCTTTATATTTCAAAACACATGTTAGCATTGCTATATTAAATTCCATTGACATGATAAATCAAATAACATATTTAAACATCACGAAGTATTGGACTCAATTTTAATTACCTAAAAATCATTTATATCATCGACCAATCAATGACCAATCAATGCTACAACACTTTGGAACTTTGACTTTGGAAAATCAAGTGGCTCCAACATCTCAAAAGAAAGACAAGTGTCCATTAAAACTAATGGAATTACAACTCGTGATCCTGAACTTATCTCACCATTCTTGATGTATTCAAGAAATGTTGGGGTGTACTTGCAAGCAATCCATTCAACTTAATTTAAGTAAGATAAAAGGTAAATATCCCACTGAAAAATAAAACATGATGTGAGATTCAAATATATTTATGACACTCTTCATATAGTAAAAAAGTGAAGCTATAAATATGTGATAAAGATTCTATGAAATTACTTTTAAAAAAAATATACCAAACCATAGATTTTATTAAAATATAGGAATATTACAAACTAAAAAATAAAATTTTAAACAATATAATATTACATATATATAATAATGTATGTATTTAAAGATAAGTATCACCCTCCTCATTTCTTTGTTATATTCTTGATGGTTAAGTTTTGGCCTTACAGAATATTTTATACATAATCCTATGATAAAACCAAGATGTTATTTGATAAATCAGTTGTTACTTTCAAGATGGAATCCAAATTGTTTGATATCATTCTTAAGGATTAAATTTATAATTTTTTATGCAATATAGGTTCTAATTTTATTTTGATTCATCCATCATGAACCAAATGTGGAGATGTGCACGGTCACTAATCATAATATCGTTAAGTCTCATCTCTACCATCTATTTACATCTAAACTCCACTATTTTTATGTGGTCCTACTATCAACTCTATATATCAAAGCTTATCAACTAATTTTTTTATAATTTTAATTAAAAGTAATTATAATAATAATTTAAACTCACAAAACTATATAATTTTTATTTTTCATTTTTTTAATTCATTCGAAAGATCATATGATGTCATCAACTAGACTTTCTGTATGCCTGAGATGCTCGACCCTAACTAGGCATTGTTCTATACATAATGATTATTTAGAAGAAAAAAAAAACTTCCAAGAAGGTGCTTACAGAGTCTTGCAAATGCTTGTGCACGTGAGGACCGTGTTTCTTCTCGGCTTCCCTTGCAATCTTCTCGTACACTCCACGTGCAAATTTCCAGACAATTTTCATGTAATCCGGCAGGTTTTCCGTCAATGACATATCCCATCTGAAATTAAATTATAAGCATCAGCTTCATAAAATTTTCATCATGAATCAAATTAGATGCTTAGAAATTTATGGAATATGAAGCAATTACTTTGTTAATGCCTCCGTGAGCTGTTTAAGTTCTTCAAAGGTTCCATATGTGTCGTAAGTGTCATCTATCAGACATAAAACAGTTGTCCATTCGCCAAAAGCGATTCTGCTTTCACGGAATTCGGGCTCAAACATTGCACACAGCCCCCAAAAATAGAACTCCACATGACGATGGCGTACAAAATCCAGCTGAATCGCCTCCGAATCTTTCCACCATCTACAGTACGAGACATCAAAACCAAATCCATGAAAATTGGCAGTGAATTTTTTCTGATAAGAATTTCACCTTCAGTTTGGTTGCTCACCTGGACACTACTTTTACCTCGTTCTGGTGTTGAGACTGCAAAATGTTGAAGTCCAGTATTGCAAGTTCTATAAACTTGTCACAAATACTGCACAAGGTAACACCTTTAATTTCAAAGGTTTGAAAAAAAGGGAGAAAATAAATTGTAAATTTCTTTCATTTATTTATTTATGGTTTCACTTCAGACTTACCTGTGGACATTCTTGATCTGAGGCCAAGTATTGCTGTGTTGCCTAATTATTTCAATATAGTTTCTGGTCTCCCATCGCGGAAGGCTGCATCTCCATGGATACTTTAAAACGTATTCCACCTGTATGTATCAAGTTGTTTTAGCGCTTACAACATTTAAGATAGATTAAAAAAAATAAATAAATAAAAATAAAAAATATATATATAGAAGTCGAAAATAAATAAATAAATACTCGCCTCCATTACAATCTCATTGTTCTCGAGATTCGACTTGTGGAGAAACTCTTGCAGATATGAGGACGTAAATATTTTAGCTTCTTTCATAATCTTCTCTCCAGGAAAAACAAGCTCCGAAGCTCGATATAAATTCAGCATACTTCTTAATTCATCTCCGGCTGGGACAATAAATTTTCCGTCTCCGTCTTTGAAATTTTCAAATGCATCTGTTCATACATGAAAATCAAATATCATATCCATCACCAAAAGAATGGCTACAGTCAGAAACTGAAATTTCAAAAACAAACAAATCCAGCACCTGCAGATACATCGTATCGATTCAGACGGAGACATAGAAATCCCAAAGCCGTAACGTTGAGATCGCCATTAATATTTCCTTCTTCCTCCTTCCAATACCTGTTGTTCAAATTTTCTCGGCCATATCAAAATTTAACACCATTATACAACTAATTCTAATGGTGTTCTAGTGGTTGTGACCTTGTGACCTTTACAACTGAAATGCTGAAAAGAATTCGATCAATAATTTTGAAAAATAAAAAGGCATAAACATACTTGTAAGTGTAATCCAATGACATTCTGATTTCGTGCTGGAAATAACGATCGATTCCCAATCGTTGGACAACATCCACAATCCAAAACCTTTCGAACAATTCGTGAGTAGAAGGATTTACATCTGCATGATCTACAAGCCCATTGAGAATTTCTCGGATCTCATTTATCAGCGTTTCTCTGCGCTCACTGTACAAAGGTGTCTGCAATCAAATCAAATGCAACCACAAGCATTAACTGCTATTCACACAAAATTAGTGATGGACAAATATACAATTCCACAACATATATTTAACTTTTTATACCGCATATGGTGAAGATAGAGATTGTATGAGATCATCGTCCCATAAGTTGGGATAAAAATTGGGCTTTCTAGAGCGCAGATCTGCAACATCAAGCGGTTGAGCCATTGCCATATCTCAGAGTAGACAATCCCTAGAGCAGCCTTACAATCTTGTGACCAAGCGATCTGCTTCAGTGCTATTTATAACGCAAACCACTACACAAGGAGACGCAAATTAAGAGATTCCCACCTATTTAAATACATTTTTCACGGTCACATGGGAGTTTGATAAACAGACCATCCAAAGTTCACTCTCGTTCTTAGGGCTTAAATATGCTCCAACACATGACGCTCACTTTTATCCAAAATCTTAGAAGAATGTCTCTTATAACACATGACCCACATTCCCATCAGCAAAGCCAAGCCAAATAGAGAGCATTATTTGCATGTGAAGATTATCAGGAAAAGCTACGGTACCTTTCAAATAAATAACATGTGCCACAATAAATTTTGTCAAAGCGTGTAAAAAAAGCTGTAGGATTACATGAAAATTTGTAGTTGGAGTGTACGAAAAGATTCCAAGAATAAACACGTTCCTCACGTGTACAAGCAATTGTGAGACTCTAAAGCACATGCACTTTCTACTCCATGGTAAAAGCGTTGTTCGCTATCACACCAAACATTGTGGTCTATGGAAAATTGTGTTCCCCATCACAGCAAACACATGGTCAATGGAAAGCCCAGCTCCCCATCACACCAACACATGGTCAATGGAAAGCTCTGTTCCCCATCACACCTAACACAAGCTCTATCGAAAACGATGCTCCCCATCACACCGAACACACGCTTGAAAACGATACCCCCATCACATTTAACACACGCTTTATCGAAAACGATGTTCCCTATCACACCTAGCACGTGCACGTGCATATGCAAGTTGAACCTTTACAAGATTCTCCTATTCATCCCTCCATGTACTTCATACATTTCCAAGATTCCCCTAAATTGATATCTGCGACCCCATACACATGGAAATAGAATGTGGTAGGACTAAGCAAGACATAATGCAAGTCATACTACACAGATTTAAGATAGTAACCATGTGCTTAAGGTTTAACATGTTTTATTTCCAATGGCATTATATGGCATATTTTTTAAGTGTGAATTCAAAAATTATGTTTTATTTATAATTAGTTATTTATTTTTAACAAATAAATATTCATATATGTTTTATAAGATAATAAGGTTTGTATTTTATTAAATTATTTTATAAATATATATAAATTGAAGGTATATATTATTTATGTGTAAAGATTTTTTCATGGTTGAATATAGACATCTTCATGGAAAAAAGTTTAAGGAGATATATTAGTGCATGAAGAAAGTTAGGTGCAAAGAAATGTAGTTCTATTATAAAAAAAAAATAGTGGTAATTTAAAAAATAATTTTTTTTGTTCTTCGTCTTTTCAAAGTAATTATGTATAATAAGTGGAAATAATGATATTACAAGAAGGGACTTTGTACTAATATGATTGTTCACATATTGCATCAGACTTGGATCTTGGGTTTGTACCAATTGTGAAAATTGCATCGTTGTTCAAGAACATTGGAAATGAATCATTTTTACTATTCTCTCAACCACCTTTGTTTGATCATACAACACCAATCATTTTTACTATTATCTCAACCATCTTTGTTTGATCATACAACACCGAAAATTTTGACTAAAGCCCTAAAAGCAAGGAGGCCACAATAGGCCCAAAAAAACCAAAAATACCTTTGTACCTATATAGATGAAGCACCATGGTCGATATCCCTATGGACTTCATACGTAGTTTGTTTCTCACAATAAGAAAAAAAATTCATGCAAATTTATGGGAATATGGCCTGGCCCCATAACCATATAAAAGTGGACCGCATCAACCTAGGGATAAAATATCTCTAGTTATGAGATAATAGTAGAAGGGACAAGATACTTTATGTCCATCTTCTCATTTACAAAAAAAAAGGAATTCAATTTATCATGGTTGGCCTTTGTTCCTTGGATCATGTTCTTTGTACATGACCCCCTTGATCAACAAGATTTGATTTGCAAATAAAAAAGTGAAAGAGGTTTCAATATGGGGTAAGAGTACGATTTTTACCATTGCACCTATGAAATAAACCAACTTTGGAGATAATAGAAAATTCTATTGGTACATTTATAGATTAGACTCCCCAAAAAAGCCTATAATGTAATATGTGCCAAAACATGTTCAAGTCAACTTGAATAAAGAAATCCCTAAGATTATAGGCATCAATGTATTGGGGCTATTCCCATAAATATACTAATATGCATTTTTATCAAAAATATTTTTCATTTCTTTTTATAGCAAATATTTTCTTCAACTTTCTCAATGTGTTGTGTTTCTAATATCAACTCCTTGACATCATTTTGATTAAGATCTAAAATATCACTTGGTCATTTATCTTTGTGAAAATTTGAATTTCACAAAGATAAACTACCATTGACTAGATTATGTACTACCTAATTTCCTTCTCTATAAATATGCTCACATTTACAAGAGATTACCTCCAATAATATATGGATGAACATTATATCATTTTTATTCAATCCCAACATCTATTTTTGTTGATAAAATTAACAATAATTTGCGAATCCCCCTCAATTGAAATATATTTCCATTATTTTTATATTGTAATTTTAATCCCTATAAGTAGTGACCTAGCCTCTACATAGCTATTAGTTGAAGATCCATATAATTCTATGCAAGTTGGGAGAATTTATCTTTATTATTTCAAAAAACACCACCTCCATTTACTTTTCCTAGATTTCCTCTAGAAACACCATCAAAATTAGTTTACAAAAACTCAATTTCTAGATATTTATATTTTACTCTAAATCAAAGAAGATCTTTTATTTTAATAATATTATCATAGATGAATCTTCTATATATGTTCAACTCTTGCAACTAGGTTATTTCTCATGATGAGAACCATATCTATAAAACGTATGTAAAAATCATGCAACCAACTTGTTACCACCTTTTTTTCACACTTGAGACTTCCTATGATGAGCACCATATCTATAAATACGTAAGATATGCAATGATATGGTTCCAAACTTGGGAATGACTTTGATATATATATATTTTTTTAATTCTATTATTCCTTTCAATCCATCAATTCAAACTTTATGTCAAGGCCAATCCTTCACAAAATACATAATGCTTTAGATTTGAAATAATTAATTTAATATTTTATCAACATTTTTATTTACAATTTCATCAACTCTTTTAATATTGATGAAGCTACCCAATATATTTTCACAGTTTATCATCTAAAATTATGGAAATCTATAGTGAGAGTATTTTGAAGCATCATGAAATGAACATGTCTCAAATGTCTTATAGCAATAGTATTGAATTGAGTGAAAACTAAGAGCCAAAATATTTCAAAACTATTTTCTTAAAATATTCCGTCCTATATATTATGTAGGATATCTATGGGTGAAATTAAACCAATATTTTATTCTTCTACTAATTACTAAATTTATTTTAAAAGTTAAAATATATTACTCTAGTGGATGTTTTTCTAAATAACTAAATATATTACAATTTTGTTTTTTTTTTACATGGTGGAATTAGTAGTTGCTACGATGATTTTTAGTTTTTTACAAAAAGCAAAAAACTTCATAAATATTACCATTATAACATATTTAATAATGATCATTATGATTCTTAAATTACACTATGCACCTAGTGTTCATGAGTTTATTAAATATAGTGTACTTAATTTTTTTTGCTAAAAAATAAAGATTAGATTCAAGTCTTAGTTGGTGTAAATACCCATGGGTGTGTAGGGATATTGATTCTAATAATTGGTAGATCATTTCTCAAAAAACAAATAACTTATTATCTATTGACATTGCAATATATATTGTAATATGTTGTTCAATAGAATATAGCACATTGAAATATATTTTCTTTTCCAAATAAGGCTAGTATTAAGTGCTAACATGTATAGATGTCTAGATGTGTGTTGAAATATTGACTTTAGATATTGGAATTGTAGGTTACAATATTTTCATAGAGAACCATATAAAATATTGGTATTTTTAATCTTAGAATTCCTTTTTAATTAATGAAATCACTTCTAAGCTAAGATGTTATCTATATTTTGATTAAAACTCATATGATCATCCCCTAAAAAGGCTAAAATATCAAGATCTATGTGGAAAATTTGATGTAGCACCATATGTGGGTCGATTTAACAATAGGCACACGGACACAAGAGTACATAATAAAAGCTGAAATAAACACTAAAGGTTCAAACAAAATAGAAAAAAAAAATGTTTTATAATAACTGGAAATAAAGTTTACAAAATACTACACGTAGATCTTCAACTGGGATATTATGCATTACAATCCAAAACAATATAAAAATATCTCAAAACTATCCTACCCTAATATTCCCAATCGAATCATCATTCAAATTTAATATATAAATTACAAATCATCATTTCCCATCCAAGCTCGAAAGCACAGATCCATTCCAAGGAAATTCAAAAAAACCAAATTTACAATTTCTCGCATGAGCCATTAATGCCATGGTGATAAAGAACATAGGACTATGTGCACAAAGACCATAAATAATTTTTTTTCTCAAGGCATTAATGCAATGCTCATAAAGACAATAGCACTAGGTGCACAAAGACAACAAACAATTCCTCATTTGAGATATTAATTCAACGATCATCAAGACCATAAAATTGAATGCACAAATACCATAAATAATTTCTTATCCTAGCTATTAATGCAATGGTCATAAAGACCACTAAATTGCATATGTAAAAACCATAAAAATATGTGTGCATAGAACTACATGGTACCTATCACAATATTATAGATGTTTTTTATTATATTTTTTATGTAATATTGCATGAACAAAAGGATGCTCCTAGATTGGACATTGTTGCTAAAATAATGTGAGCTTGGGGCTTGCATTATGACTGCATGAATGACTGATTCATCCACCAAATTCAATTTACTTTTGCTTCAAAAATCCATGTGTCTTATTCAGGTCCATTACCCTTCCAACGAATAAGATATTCTTTGTATACTTCGTCAAGTTTTCTTGCCAATACACAAATCCAATATTTGTACTATTTTCTCTCACTACTTCTTAGGTACCTTCCTCCTCAAATATGGTGCTCCATCCATCTATGTGAACCTATCCTTTCTCATATGCACCATGACTAACTCTCCATCTAAGTAGGTCTTTTATCTGCAATGAACATCTATGTGCTCCTTATACTTAGCATTGCTCTCCTAAATTTTTTTTACTTGTGCATGCACCTCTTCCATATGTTGCACAAAGTATTCCATATTAATGCTCATACAAGTACAAAATTCCACCTCTAGTATATCTATGACTTTACAAGGAGACAATCCATACACCACTTGAAATGATATCCTAATCAACTTATTCATAGAATCATGACTTATCTATGTGCATAGAAATCCAAGAACAAGTTCCATGAACAGTTCCTTTCATGGTCCATTTGGTGTGCAAAAAGGCTTGTACAACCTTATGTTTTATGCCACTCCCTTAGTTTTTTGGAAGATATCCACATTTCCACAAATATGTCCACATCTGTACAAACTAGGCTAATAGTATCTCTCTTCCACCATTATCTGTGTTGAAGTTCACTTAGAGACAACTTCTAAGTAACTCCTTGATGATATTGTCCTTCATCAAACTATGCAAAATGCATAACTACTTCCTCCTAAATAGGCATCCCTCTTTAAAAAATAAATCCACAAATGGATCTCTACCTCTAGCCCATGGATCCATGCATGCATACCATGCATCAAAAATATTTAGATCTATATCATACAAATCCTTCATCCCCTCCATACCCATTAGTTTAATTATCATTTTATATGACATTGTGTACCTTCTATTCAAGGCATCCACAATCTTGTTTGCACTTCTTGTGTGATGCATCAACACAAAAGAGTAACCTTTTATATATTTCATCTTGTTATTCAACTTTGCACTCATATCAAGACTCATATTGTGTGGTGTTTTATTAGGTAAACTAGAACCTAGAATCAGATCAATGCAATGTGACATTGCACAAGCAATAATACATTTGGTATTCCTTCACCAACATCTCCAAATTCTTCTAGTAATGCAAAAATATCTAGCTGAAAGCACGAGGATACGGAAGCAAAAAGGAAAGCGAATATGCGAAATGCAAACAAAGAACCGGACTCAGCGCTAAATCCTAGAAACTTGAAAGTGCATGAAAAGAGGGAAAAGCATGAGCGAATCAAAATGAAACAAATGGGAATAAAGAAGACAGCCCTTTTTATTGATATGTTTCAAACTCGGTTACAATACGCATCCTCCCCTTCCAAGGGCTAGGAGCGTTTAAGCATGAGTTCTTGTTACATCCATGGGCGCCTTTCCTTCTTCCGCGTGCCCACATGTAAAATGGGCGGACCAAAACATCGCCGCCACTTGGAATGATGAGTCTTGACTCCTCGCTGCTCCTCCGATGTCCGAACCCTACGTTCAAAGGAACAAGAAATGGTCAGTAGCACCTGCGGATGAAACAAAGCATGCAATCCCCAAGCCTACGATAAGTAAATGAGAAAAATGAATTAAACTATGACTAAAACAGGTCCAAATGCTCTGAAAATTTGATAGGGGCATCAAGATACCACCAGGAAGGTTCTACAAAAATAACAGTCAGGAAATTCCTCACCAATTTGAATTCGCTCTGGGGCGGGACGAATTCACCTACAACAAAATGCCGAAAATATACTGTCCCAATGTCCTACCTAGGAAGCTCCAAAAGACCTGCAAACTTGGGATTAGCTAATTGGGGGCATTTTGGGAAGACCCAGATGGTCAGATTTTCCCAATTTGGCCTCCATCAATGGGAATTTGATGATGCTACCTGCAGATTAGTAAAAGCGAACAAAGCTAGAAATATGATCAAAATTGCTCAAAACGAGACGAAATTCGAATGACAACCTATTTAAACATCATAGAATTGAATGCAAAAATGAAAGAAAGCAAATCTACCATGGAATTCCCATCGCTCCGAAAGGGGGCGATTAGGATTGTGGCAATGTGGGAGGGGG
Source organism: Wollemia nobilis (assembly GCA_028583015.1). Classification (NCBI taxonomy): domain Eukaryota; kingdom Viridiplantae; phylum Streptophyta; class Pinopsida; order Araucariales; family Araucariaceae; genus Wollemia; species Wollemia nobilis. Next base: position 693,139 of record JAQPPZ010017023.1, on the reverse strand, counting down.
CGCCCATGGGGCAGGCCGCCCATCGTTTGAGGCCTGATTTCGACACCAATCCACTTGGGATGGGTCCAAAACCTCTTGTGTGGTATTGTCGACAAATTTGGTGGGATATTGTGGCCAAATGTCAGGTTTTGGGATCAAGATTTGTCCTCCCAATAGTCACCCAATGACCTCCCTTCTAAAGGAGATCAAGGATGTGAAAGGCACAAATCCAAAAGGTGTGAGATGTGTAAATAAAATGACAGCACTTCGTTGCTCTAAAATGCTACTTCTCTCCATATTTTGGGGTGAGGAAACTCACCAATTTATAGACCTGGAGGTCTCTTGAAATGGGCATGCAGAGGCGCCACTTGGCAATCATGCCTTCCCAGGGGGAAGGAGATTCCTCCCTGAATAGGGACTTCATGACTGACCTTGCAAATGCCTCTAATGCTCGAAAATGCTCACCCATACTCCCATGCGATGAAGGAAGCATTGGGTGGCGGATCTGAGCTGCCATTTGTCAAGATTTGACTTTTTGCCCATCAAACCTACAATTCGCCCCACCCCGGAGCGAATTCAGAATTCGTCCCTGGGTGGGGCGAATCCCAGTTTGAATTCGTCCCAGGGTGGGATGGATACTGAGCAAAGTGCCTGAAGGTGCCAAATTGATCTCTGACCTTTCAAAACTACTGTGAGAGTGGTTAGGACCACTGTTTGACCTCTGGGGGCTGCCCTTGGGGCTGTGTGTGTCAATGCGATCAGTGTTTGCAGTCACATAATCGGATTGGTGTTGTTTTGGTGTCTACAGATGCCCCTTTTTGGGATGCGCTATGCATGGCGCAGCGTCGAGCAAAAATAGATAACCAAAGCACTAATGATTAGGGTTTCTCAGTAACCTAACCAACTTTTGATGCCCCAAGTATGGAAAGGGCATGCATTCTTGAATCCTTGCTTCTGACGAGCGAAGGAACTCAATTCAAGTGTTAACCTTTTTTGGTGAGGTGTTACTTGATCTTGGACATTGATCGGTCATGAATAGGCAAAGGGCGCAACCTTTTGTCTGTGAGAACCTTGAGTTCATGATTCACGAAATGCCAAGTGATTTGATCAGGTTGTGATTATTGCTTGTTTACTACCCCAAGCAGGAGCGTAATTGTCTTTGTCAATGATTCTTTGAATGCATGTCATTTTCCTTAATTGGGTGTGTGTTTGTTGATTGGTGACTAAGTGTGACTACCCCCTCAAGCGACGAATCGATGAGGGAATGACCTTCATGAGAAAAGCGACGAGTCGCTTGACCCAAGATGACTTGTGCAAGGGTGCCTTTAGATGTTTTAGCATTAAGTGTGTGCAGTTTTTTGACATTTAGACCTATTTTTGGTGGGTGGTAACCCTTTTTGCGACGCTTTTTGGAGCTAAAATTGGCAAAAATCCGTCCTCCCATGGAGCGGTCCGGCTATGGTAGCCTTCTTAGGGAGTAGGATAGTGACAATTTGTAACCCCAACATCTATTTTTGCATGCCCGGGATGTCAAGTGCAACAACACTCTCATCGGGCAAGTTTATTAGCTGTTTTAGTGCATTTTTGTTCAATTTTTGTTGTTTTTTGAAATTTTTGCCTTGAATTCATCCCAGGGTGGGACGAATACCAGCTTAGTATTCGTCCCAGGGTGGGACGAGCACTAACCAGAGCGCTCATCCCAGGGGGAATGAATATAAGCTCAAAAGGGTCTATTTAAAGGTCAAAACTAGGGTTTGGGCTCATTTGCATTCGAATTTTCTTGCGATTTGGAGCTCTGGGGAGGAGGAGGTTAATTCTACGAAGCGAAGCGCTGCCAAATTTCTCCTGACATCATGAGTGCACAAACCGGATCGAGCGATGAGCCGAAGCGAGACCAATAAGTGCTCCCTAGTGTTATTGCTTTTGTTATACGTTTTAAAACTGCAAGTGTTTTGTTTAATTTTCTTTGTGATGATGTTTTCCAAAATTTAAAATTGAAACCCTGAAACTGAGCTGAACACAACCAAGACTTAGTTTACAACTGAATGACAAACGTAGTTAAAACCTAGGTAAAGAATTGTTATTTTGCTTTTAACTAAAACCCTAGGATAAATGGAACGTAAAACCCTAGTTCTTAGGTTGAGCTGGTCAGTTTTAAAACGTAGGTTACAACCCTAGGTTTAAAACTATTATTTTAATTTTGTTTTGTTTGTGCAGACTTTGTCAAGTTTAACTTAGAATATAGAAATTCGAAGACTGACAACTGGACTGACAAATTATTGTGTTTTTGTTAATTAATCAGTTTAGAGTTTAAAAACCCTAGGACTGACAAATTAATTTTTTTTGAATTTTTTGTTTTGTTTTTAAATTTATCAGTTAGGATTAGAAACCCTAGGACTGACAAATTAATTTTTTGAATTTTTGTTTTGTTTTTAAATTTATCAGTTAGGATTAGAAACCCTAGGATTGACAAATTAATTTTTGTTTTTGAATTTTGTTTTGTTTTTGGTTGTACATTGGTAGGCAATGTTGTATATTCATGTTATTGTTGTACAGTTTTTTTTTATGATTTTAATGTTTTTGTGTTGTTTTCTTTTGCAGGTTGTGAAGAGTCGGTATCGTGTACCTACTACTTTTGTTGAAGCATGAGGGGCGCTAACTATGGCTGATTGGGAGTGGCTTGATGCCCTTGGGCTCAAGCAGGTGGCTCGACTGGAGCTTGTGGTCGGGGATCGGGCTTATCTGATGGCCCTGATCAATCTGTGGGATCCCCGGACCAACACCTTCCATCTCCCAATAGGGGAGATGACAGTGACCTTGGAGGATGTCTATCGGCTTCTACGGATTTTGATAGATGGACTGCCGATCAGGACGTCATCGCGTGATCAACGGACAACTGTACTGATACGATGCTTCGGGCATGGGGAGGAACTGGGTGTGGAGGATCTAGTGGAGAGGGCAGAGGGCGACTGCCAGATTGGTAGGATTTTGGTCCGATGGTGGCTAGAGAGGGGGGTGTTGGGAGTGAGGCACGCATTCCTTATGGGCCTCATTTCCAACATGCTGCTGCCTGACTCGTCAGGTGCGAGGTTCTCGTGGAACCTGTTGGATTTGGTCTGGCGGTTGGTAGAGTGCCCGACGGAGGCACCGCTAATCATGAGGTGGGGACAGACGTTGCTGGCATAGCTCTATGGTGAGTTGTACGAGGTCCGCTACCAGAAGCAGAAGGGGATTAGCTGCAGCTATCTATTGTAGAGCTGGGCTTGGCAGCACATAGCGGTGGAGAGGCCAGTTGGGTTATCGTGGATGACTCAGGCAGAGATGGAGGATAAGGAGATAGGCTATGCAGTTCTATGGCGGTGGTCTAGGGAGTAGGGATAGAGTCAATGGTGGGTAGGTGTCGTAGGGCACTATGCCAATGCCCTCGCTCGGCTTACTCTAGGGGAGGTGTTCTGGCACCCTTATCGGGACTGTCTAGCCTGGTCGGAGGCTAGAGAGTGGCTTCAATGGGTACGTAGGGAGCGGTGGCTGATTGGGTGACATGGGACCGAGCATGAGTTCTTCCCCTATAGTCGGGTGACATGATAGTTTGGGGTGCGCCAGGGGTTTCTTGGTGAGCCCATGGTCTATCGACATCGGGGGATGAGAGAACTCTGGACCGACCGGTCATCGTGCCACTAGGCGAGGATTCAGACGTGGTGATCGACGTCCTAGATGTGGATGACGTCGGGACTACCGCAGAGTATGACCAGTGGTGGGTACTATGGTGATGGCAGGGAGAGGGGCCACTAGGAGGCACGGAGGTGGCAGTAATGGGCGAGGAGGGTGCCGAGGCACCAGGAGATGATTGGGGAGCTCCTCGGGAGGATGCAGACATGGTGGAGGTGGAGGATGAGGATGTGGATTTGGGGGTTTCGGATCAGCCGGAGATGCAGGACATCACGGAGCAGTGGGAGCCAGAGTAGGCTACTGTTCCAGAGATGCCCATGCCTCAGGTGGATGCGAAGGACACGGAGTCCGGGTTATGCGCTGAGAATGCATGGTTGGAGGGGCTATTGCGGAGGCACGATGAGGAGTTGGGGGATGCGCTGTAGGAGAGGGATCTCCTACGCATGCAGCTGGTAGAGCGAGAGAATGCATTGGCTACTTACCATCGGTAGGATGGGGGTACTGATGCTGCACGGGAGAGGGATCTCCTATGGATGCAGCTGGCAGAGAGGGATAGGGCTTTGGCACGGTGCGAGGAGAACTTGGCGATGTATCACTAGTGGGAGATGGACTCGGTGCGGCAATGGTTAGAGCTAGAGGTAGAGATTAGCCACCTTGGTGGGTGGGTCCCTACATTCAGCGTAGGTGGATCGTCATGCCGCTCAAGAGGGAGTGAGACTGAGCAGTCAGCATCCTCTCGATGTAGGTGACTGGATGAGGGGGGGGCAAGTAGGCGTGATGCGAGGGCTAGCAATAGCCACCCTGAGGGGTCTCATAGGACCCACACCATGGGGGTAGTTCCCATCGCACCGATCCTACGTGATCATGGTGGCCGACGCCCTAGGCTTGGGGGTTTTTGAGCTTTTGGATTTTGTTGCGGGGTCAGATGACCGGTTCATTGTAGCCTGCGGGCATTTTTGATGATATATACAGATGACTTTATTTTGTTTATGCGAGTGATGATTTGATTTTATGCATGATGAGTGATGAGTATGGATGTATGCATGTTAATTTATTTTGATGGATGCATATGTTATGATGAATGCAAATGTTTTTGATTTTTAGGATATGCAAATGTAATGGATGAATTGAATTTGTGTTGTTTGGCGAGAGCACCATAGACTTGTTTAGGACTTTGTGATTTTTTTTATGGCGATTGCTGGGTTGATGGCAATGCGAGGATGAAAGATAGCGCAGTTGGTTTAGAAATGTAGCTAAGGTTTTCTGAGACTCGGATGGTTTTAACTCACTAGCCATGACTGTACTTTATCTTACAAGACTTTTGAACAAGGTATGAATCGGACTTGTCTTTGACCAAGCTATTTCACATCCCTGTGTGTGCAATTGAGTTCATTTATGTGGTATTTGTCAGGATACCGCCAGTGCTAGATAGGCTGTCAACCAAACTTGTATTGAGGATCACCTAATTAGCTCCACTAACTCCTTTGTTGTATTTAGTCAGATTAATCTGCGGTGCTATCTAGGATACCATAAGCTAGCTCATCCACATGCAAACATTGATCTGTACACGAGTTAATGTGATAGATATATCATCATGCGGGAGGTTTACCATCAATGACCGATAGGCTATCCACCAAACCGGTACTAGGGTTTGCCTCATGACCTGTCGGAATGCTGAGAGTTCTAGGGATTCAAGTTCGACTCCCTTCTTTTCTTCAATTGTATTGGGATACTTGCTCTTTTGTAGTGATAAAAATCACTATTTATTTTTATATATTTTTCTTTTGAGCAAGGGATTTGAATTTTGAGTGATAAGAATCACTATTGTATGTGCCTTTTGATGTATGCACTCTGGTGGTGATGTCAAATTTTTGGAGTTTTGACTTTTTGCAAAATTTTGATGTTTGCAACTTTTTGAGAACTTGGGATTCTTGGGGAATTGGGTAGGGAAGATGCTTGTCCTTTTGCCAACTCTCAGCATTCTTGGGGTCATTCGCACAGGGGGATGAGCAAGATAACCATTTCGCTTATGGTGACCTGGATTGCTGTGCAGGTTTCATCTTTCGTTCACACAACTTGGGAATTTTTATGTGTTTTAATTTGTGTTGGGATGCTACGTAACAAGGTGTGATCCAAGTAGAACTCTACCTTCGTAAAATCTGTCTGACTTGGTACAGTATGTGGCTAGAAAGCTACATGACGACTGAAAGATGAAAACTCTTGATACATTAGAAGACCACTGACTCTGGTGTGGTAAAAAGCAGTGAATGGCATTTTTTTTTTATTTTTATGGACTGCTTATAAAATGGAGAAATGTGGAACAAGATGGACTAGCGGAGTAATTACAGTCTATGGTGCCTTTGACCTGTAAGACCACAAATATGCAATGTATGGATGCGATGCTTAATGCAGCTACATATTTTTGTATTTTTGATGGATTGATTTTTGTGAATATGAAGATGAGATGCGAGAAGAGCTTTTTATTGATGAATTTGAGCATGCCTGGAAATGAGATGCAAATTTTTGTTGTTTTTGATGATTTTACTATTTTTGAATTTTCTTATTTTTGACCAAGCGATTGTGGGAATCCTTGGAGCTTTTTGGGATTGACCAAGCGATTGTAGGAATCCTTGGAGCATTTTGGGATTGACCAAGCGATTGTAGGAATCCTTGGAGCATTTTGGGATTGACCAAGCGATTGTAGGAATCCTTGGAGCATTTTGGGATTGACCAAGCGATTGTAGGAATCCTTGGAGCATTTTGGGATTGACCAAGCGATTTAGGAATTTGGAGATTTTGGATTACAAGAATTGTAGGAATCCTTGGAGCATTTTGGGATTGACCAAGCGATTGTAGGAATCCTTGGAGCATTTTGGGATTGACCAAGTGATTGTAGGAATCCTTGGAGCTTTTTTTGGGATATGGCTCTCTTAGATATGGAATGGTCACAAATGACTGATGTTCAAGGGTTCTGGTTCCTTGATTCCATCAAGAGAGGCTAGCCGGTACGTCCCGGGTCCTATTTTGCTATCAATTACATATGGACCTAACCAATTTGCCGTGAACTTGTCCCTTAGGTGGGATGGCAAACTAGAGTTCTGTTGGTTTTCTTTTAAGACCAAGTCACCAATCCGAAAGTCCCTCAGGTGAACTTTCATGTTGTAAGCTTTCTTAAGTCGCTCTTGATAGATACGTAAATGCTCGAGAGCATTAACACGTCGTTCTTCAAGCAACGTAAGCTGGTCTAACCGGGCCTACCGCGCAGTGTCATCATCGATGAACTCTTGCATTGATATGCATAGGGAAGGAATTTCCAACTCGAGAGGCATGACTGCCTCGGAGCCATACACGAGCGAAAATGGAGTTGCCCTAGTGGGCGTCCGAATGCTAGTGCGATAAGCCCACAGGGCAAGTGGGATTTGGATGTGCCAATCCTTATGACTGTCTGTGACCGTCTTTTTAAGGATGGCAACTAGCATTTTGTTTGACGCCTCTGCTTGCCCATTTGCCTACGGATAATAGGGTGTCAAAAAATTATGCTGAATTTTGTACTTTGTGGTCAAAGCATGCACGTCTTTGTTCTTGAATGACGTCCCATTATCCGAGATTATTTTGGATGGAATACCAAAATGACATATGATGTTATGTAAAATGAACTCCACAATGCGGGGTCCTATCGTAGAGGTAAGTGGAACTGCTTCCACCCACTTGGTGAAATACTCTGTGGCCATTATGATAAACGTGTGACGGCCTGATGATGCAGGGGAGATCTTTCCAATTAGATCGAAGCCCCACTATGAAAATGGCCAAGCGGACTGGACTGTCTGCAAGGCCTAGGAAGGTACGTGCATCAAATTGGCATGATGTTGACACTTCATGCACTTCCTGACATATGCGCAACAATATCGCTCTAAAGATGGCCAATAATAGCCCATGCGAAGAATGCGCTTTGCGATGGCCATACCACTGAAGTGGCCACCACATGTACCATCGTGCGCTTGGGCGATCGCCCAAGTGGACTCTTGCTGGTCCAAGCAACGAAGGAGGATTCCTTCATAGCTACGATGGTACAAAATGTCTCCTATCAAGACATACTTAGCCACTTTCTGCTTGAATGCTCATTTTGTGGCATGCGTCAATCCAAGCGGGAGATTACCTAACTTGAGGTAGTCTCTAATGGGTAAATACCAATCCTGCTGATCGAAAGCCTCGATGGTATGAACAACCAATCCCTCTTGAAGTTCATCCCTAGCAAACGTTGAGCGGGAGAGAACTTGTAAGAATAGCGTTGTGTTGCTATTAATGGGAGTAGGGGAGAACAAGGACCCCCAGTTGGCATGTTTCAGATGATCGTGGATTCGAGAGAACTTATCCGAGGATGGTAAAGAACATGTGGATTTCGAGGTGAGGTCTCCCCATGTCCTGCATGGACTCTAGCACGGTCGTTGCTACAACATTCCGCACTAGATACTCCCCCAGGCCCGTACTGGCCATTTCAACAGTAATTGTTGGCGATTGAGAGGGAGGGAACGAAAGCTCTTCCTGAGTCCACTCCATGTTGGGTGGACTAGGAGCCTCAACTTCCATTGTGCTAGGCATCTCTTCGGTAGAGATGGTTGATATTGTTGGCAGTGCCTCTTCTAGGGGTTGAGCCTCTTCCAGGGTTTGCTTCCCTTTGTCCTTCTGTTTAGCCATGATAGGTGGCGTTGGTGGTGAAGGAGCTGACGATGAAGATGCACCTGGCTGGGGTTTTGATGGATTTATCACCAGTGGTGCTTGCGGCATCGGACCCTGTCTAGATGGATTTAACTAAAAATCCAAGTGCGTCGATGGGAGGGTCGATTGCGGCATCAACTGCACCGCATTGCAATATTTGAAGGGTTCTAAGTCCGTCGGGACTACATGTACTTCCCCTTCAAATGCATACTTCAAACACTGGTGAGCTATCGAAGGGACACACTTCATGTCCCTGATCCATGGCCGCCCTAGCAATATGTTATACGCCATCTCGCCTTCCAAAATATGGCACAATGTAGGTATCATCTTTTGTCCTACTTGAATGGGTAGGACAATTGTGCCAACTATCGAGCATATCACATCATTGAATGCTCACAGTGTATATGTGGAAGCCGTGATGTGAGAGGTCGAGCAACTTTAGATGTTTCAATGCTTTTGTGGTAATGATGTTACTGGATGAGCCAGTGTCTATCAACACCCTCTTATATGGGATCCCGTTGACCCGCGCGATAACGTGCAAGGGTGGATCTGCCATGTCATCAGACACTAATTTAACTTCATCTTCTCGAAAGGTGATGATCGGCTCCATGCATCGTTTGACATGTCCCACGAAGTTGTTGAAGGAATTCGCTTCGTGGGGCTGCAACTCGATGGCTTTCAAAATCTCCATGAGAGCCTCCCGATGGGGCGTTGATTGTTGTATAAGCTCATATATGGAGAGCCTAGCCGACGTGGTCCTCAAACTCTGCGTGAGTTTGGTCCGAATCGTGGCCGTGGGTCTAGGTGGAGGTAGTTGCATAGGGTGTTGTTGAGGTTGTGACGTCGATGGAACCTCTCTTGTGGCTGCCTCGGGGGCAACTCCTGGGTATTTCTTGTTCCTAGTCACTATGCTTATCATTCCTACATACCCTTGCATGGGGAAATTCTGTTGCACCTCATTGACTTGAAGGGGTTTTTCCTGTGCCTCATGGGCAGGCAAGGGGTCCTTGAAAACCCCCATCTGCTGGTTGTTTGGCGCTACGGGGTTGTCCACTACCAATGTCTTATTGTCAATCAGGTCTTGTATCAATCCTTTGAACTTCCAACATGCATTCAGGTCATGTCCCTTCCGCCTGTGGAACCTACAATACAAGTCCTCTCTGTATCCCTTAGGCTTGGGAGCGTTAGGATCTATGGTTTGAATCTCTGGAAGGGTGATCAAGTTCACCGCTGACAAGCGGTCAAATAGGGAGTCCCTAGACTCCGTATAAGGTGTGTACTATCGCCTAGGGTGACGTTGCTGATTTTGCTCCTGCTTCTGATTTTCTCTTTCATAATTGTTAGGAGGCACTACCTGATAGTTAGCCTTTTGAGGCTATATTTCTTGTGCAGGCTTAGGGACATTTATAGCAACTTGATTAACCGTAGCGGGTTTTTGTTGCGTAGTCCCTGTCTTTGTGTTCTTGTTCCATTCTTTCTTCTTAGGTTTGGCAATCTTGCCATCCTGTATCTTGATCTCTTCGATAATTCTGGCTTGCGCCAGAGCTTCCTCTAAGGTGGCATATTGCTGCAGCTACAATAGCACAGAGATCGATCTCAAACAACTTCGTGAGAACATTTGTGTAAGGTCGGACATAGGGGGAAGGTAGGGTAGCTTGGAAAGCAAAGTCCTCCACCGATTCCCATAGGCCACCATGGTCTCTTCCTCATATTGCTTGAGGCTGGCCAGGTCACTTAGTGACGCCTTCTTCTTGGTGTTGAAGGTGAAGCATTCAAGGAACGCATCCACTAACTGATCCAAGTTATTGATGTTGTGCTTCGGCAACTGGGTGAACCAATCCGAGGCAGGGCCCACGAATGTGGTTATAAATGTCCTTAGCAATAGCGCATCATTGTCCTGAATGCCAAAGCATTGGCTCAAGAATCTTGTCACATGCTCTTGGGCATCCTCTTCACCCTTAAAGACTGCCAACTGAGGCAGCTTGAAGTGTTCGGGGTAAGGGGGTGCAAGCACTGACGGATGCACAGGATGACTGCGGAGTTGGCGTAACATGGGCTTTTGGGGCCCAGAAGCTTTGGTTTCCATAGACTCCAAATGCTCTAGCAGCGCTTTGTATGCATCAAACTCTTCCTCTTTAGTTTCTCCCCTTGTTGGGTTGTGTGGAGACTTGAGGCTATGGGGGGGGGGCTGGATAGCAACCTTTTTTTTTTTTTTTTTTTTTTTTTTTTTTTTTTTTTTCTCCCTTTTTTTCGGAGTCTCTTCCCCCCGGTGGGTCCCCGCGGAGGGTACCCATCTTGTTCTTTCGGGGGTGGCCTCCCTCCGCTAGGGGGGCTCGCAGAGGGAAAACTTGATGAGGTCGTGGAGACCTATCTCGCACCAAGGGATTATGCCTCTCATATGGTTCTGCTCTTTGGGTGCGAGGGGTTGGAACCCTCTCAGGTAGGTTATGAAGCAGCTCATCTATTTGGCGTTGAATGCACTCCTTGCTAAGGCGGTATAGACGCTCTAGCTACTGCTGATCTTGCTCAAGCCGCGTGATCTGGGCTTGGCGGGCGGCATGTCTGGCGACTGCCAGGTCAATTTGGTCTGCCATCTTGAGCCTAGGAGGCCTGGATGCCTCTCCTATACATTTACCTCGGTCGTGATGATCCGAGATCTCAATGGGTTGCTTCCCTCTATCGAGGTTGGTGGCATTTACCCGAGGCTCTGCCTCAGTGGGTAACCATGGTATCTAGCAGGTGCGGAAGCGCATGGCTCCCGCGCTATACATTGCTCTCGAGGAATGTGATGGTCTTCCTCGTACTCCCTTTCGTATGTGTGAAAGGGGTGGGCGAAGTTAGCTCGCCCTGTTTGGAGAGCCCTGCGCTCTGGGGTTTGTCTATTGGTTCTAACAGTGATGGGGGGCAAAGGAGGGATGCCATAGTCATGTGGCCTCTCCTCATGGACACTATGCCGCTCTAGCGCTTCATCGCACGGTGGCCACTCATATCTAGCTTCTAAGGGAGCTTTTCTGTCTATGTTGAGTGCCACGTGTAAGGATTCTTCCTGAAAGGGGCTATGATGAATGGGCGTGTCCCCCAGAGGGGTGTCCCTATAATTCCACCTTGACATGGAATGATGTGGACTCTCTTGTGGGTCAGGCCGCCAAGGCGGTATGGCCAAGTCCTTAGGGCTAAAGCGGAGGTGACTTGTGCCCCCTCCTTGTACACTTTTCGTAGCTTTTGCCCTTGATTGGGCTTGGCTACGGGTGTACACCATGGTGTTGCTCTTCTACAAGCTAAGCAGATTTTTATCTCTTTTATGATTTTTTTATGCTACACTTAAACAGAAAAGAACACACACATACACAAACAGTGATTATCTCATTTAAAGGTTGAGAGTGTGTCCTAAACCTGGTTTAGTGTGTTTTGTTGTTGTTTTTGAAGGTTTTTGTAAAGAACGTTTAAATGCAAAATGAAGGCTCTTATGACTCCCAAAATTGGTCGCCCCTTCGATATACCATTGCCAGACCGATATACCAACCTCTCTATATACCCGCCCTTACGTGAGGGAAACTATAGGTACGTGAGAGCAGATGGTACGTGGAACATAGGCGGTACGAAAGGGGAATCACCCTGTTTATGACACCTACCATAGAAGACTTATCCTCGCATGCTAGGAATCACCCCAGCTACACTCGGTCAGCTTTCATCAGGATTTACGTCTAGCAATAGTAGCGATCGGGGTTTATGAATGCAAAATTCAAGCCAAGGTGGTGATGAAATCCACCGTTGGTCTTGATCAAGGGCTGGGGTTTTACGACCAGCTCCTTGGTGTTTAAGTTTCCACGTGGTGTGTGGGGTTCCTTTTATTATGCATGGAACAAAATAAACATGCAGCAAAACTTTTCCTAAGCACGCAAAAAGAAACCAGAAAAATAGAAAAACTAAAGACAAAAAATGATAGGAAAAGTGCAGAATTCTTACCTCTTCTCTGCCCGAATCTATCGGTTCTGAGTTTCTACTCGAAAACCTCATAGGCTGGAATTCATCCCGAGGTGGAATGAATTATAGGACTGTATTCATCACAGGGTGGGGCGAATTCCCATTCGTCCCTGGGTGAGACGAATTATAGCTCTGCATTCGCCCTTTGCTAGAACGAACAACAGTCAACGTATGAAAACGTGGTACCTGCAAGAAAAAACAACCAAGTTTGGATCAGATATCTGATCTTAAAAATAGAGGACAAGGTCCCACCATGATCTCCACTAAAAGCACGAGGATACGAAAGCAAAAAGGAAAGCGAATATGCGAAATGCAAACGAAGACCGGACTCAACGCTAAATCCTAGAAACTTGAAAGTGCATGAAAAGAGGGAAAAGCATGAGCGAATCAAAATGAAACAAATGGGAATAAAGAAGACAACCCTTTTTATTGATATGTTTCAAACTCGGTTACAATGCGCATCCTCCCCTTCCAAGGGCTAGGAGCGTTTAAGCATGAGTTCTTGTTACATCCATGGGCGCCTTTCCTTCTTTCGCGTGCCCACATGTAAAATGGGCGGACCAAAATGTCACCGCCACTTGGAATGATGAGTCTTGACTCCTCGCTGCTCCTCCGATGTCCGAACCCTACGTTCAAAGGAACAAGAAATGGTCAATAGCACCTACGGATGAAACAAAGCATGCAATCCCCAAGCCTACGATAAGTAAATGAGAAAAATGAATTAAACTATGACTAAAACAGATCCAAATGCTCTAAAAATTTGATAGGGGCATCAAGATACCACCAGGAAGGTTCTACAAAAATAACAATCGGGAAATTCCTCACCAATTTGAATTCGCTCTGGGGCGGGACGAATTCACCTACAACAAAATGCCGAAAAGATACTATCCCAATGTCCTACCTAGGAAGCTCCAAAAGACCTGCAAACTTGGGATTAGCTAATTGGGGGCATTTTGGGAAGACCCAGATGGTCATATTTTCCCAATTTGGCCTCCATAAATGGGAATTTTATGATGCTACCTGCAGATTAGTAAAAGCGAACAAAGCTAGAAATATGATCAAAATTGCTCAAAACGAGATGAAATTCGAATGACAACCTATTTAAACATCATAGAATTGAATGCAAAAATGAAAGAAAGCAAATCTACCATGGAATTCCCATCACTCCGAAAGGGGGCGATTAGGATTGTGGCAGTGTGGGAGGGGGCGCCCATGGGGCAGGCCGCCCGCCGTTTGAGGCCTGATTTCGACACCAATCCACTTGGGATGGGTCCAAAACCTCTTGTGTGGTATTTTCGAAAAATTTGGTGGGATATTGTGGCCAAATGTCAGGTTTTGGGATCGAGATTTGTCCTCCCAATAGTCACCCAATGACCTCCCCTCTAAAGGAGATCAAGGATGTGAAAGGCACAAATCCAAAAGGTGTGAGATGTGTAAATAAAATGACAAGCACTTCGTTGCTCTAAAATGCTACTTCTCTCCATATTTTGGGGTGAGGAAACTCACCAATTTATAGACCTGGAGGTCTCTTGAAATGGGCATGCAGAGGCGCCACTTGGCAATCATGCCTTCCCAGGGGGAAGGAGATTCCTCCCTGAATAGGGACTTCATGACTGACCTTGCAAATGCCTCTAACGCTCGAAAATGCTCACCCATACTCCCATGCGATGAAGGAAGCGTTGGGTGGCGGATCTGAGCTGCCATTTGTCAAGATTTGACTTTTTCCCATCAAACCTGCAATTCGCCCCACCCCGGAGCGAATTCAGAATTCGTCCCTGGGTGGGGTGAATCCCAGTTTGAATTCATCCTAGGGTGGGACGGATACTGAGCAAAGTTCTTGAAGGTGCCAAATTGATCTCTGACCTTTCAAAACTATTGTGAGAGTGGTTAGGACCACTGTTTGACCTCTGGGGGCTGCCCTTGGGGCTGTGTGTGTCAATGCGATCAGTGTTTGTAGTCACATAATCGGATTGGTGTTGTTTTGGTGTCTACACTAGCTCCTTAGAAATATATAATTTTGATTGCTTTGCTTGTGTAGGTGTGACTACTAACACATAATAGTCATATAAGTCTCCCACCTCCTTTATAAAATTCTTTGTTGACAATAACATCACTTCACCCTTATACACACATTCTTCCTCCATTCTCATTGGAGTCAAATCAAACTTCTTTCCATCCTTCCTGATGGTGAAGGTACTCTTGCATCCATCATGGATAACACTAACATTATATTTCTAAGGCCTTCCATTCAAAATATGGTATGCATTCGATGGAATCATGTCACACCATAATGAATCCACATATCCTCCTATATTGAAGGAAGTTAGACTCTTATCCATTAAATTAGTTGTTTTTCCTTCTACAACCAGAAGATCTTATATAATATTTGGTGCATGACCTTCTTCAATCCCAACTTTTGCACCATCTCCATGGAGACCAAGTTGTTTGTGCTACCTCCATCAATGATCAACTTGCAGCACTTTCCTCCTAACTTAAACTTGATGTGGAAGAGACTCCATCTCATACATAACTACTCTTTACATGTGAAATTTAGTAGTACCTTATGCACCATCACGTTTTTTCCAACCTCTAGGTATACACTTCCTACTTCACTATCTAAATCACCATTGTTTGTGCATGCTATATGGATGTGTTTCTATGTGCATCCCCCATCTCGTGCTTTCAAATATTCAAATGCTTGATGCCTTGCTTGACCATATCTAAAGAAAATGCCTTCAAAACCCTTCATGCAACTTTAATACTTGTCTCTATATTTATTGAAGTTTTATTTGTGAGAAATGTATTGCACGCTACCACTTGCACTAGTGCATTGTTTATGTAGGTTGGTCTCTTTTACTTCCTACTTGATTTTCTTATCATCCTTGATCTTACCACTATTGTTGTGCATGCCTTGTTATCAATGGTATATCTCCTTTTCACGTAGTACTAACTAGTAGGCTTCTTTAATAAATTTGATCATCAACAAACATATATCGTACTAAATCGATATGCATAAAACATTCACATACATTGATACCTTCTCTATGTTATCCTTTATCTATCATGCATAAATGCATTATCTATATAATTTCTTCATGTATGCTTACATGGTGGTCTCTCTTTAGTATAGATTTTAGATTTTATTGAACAAGTAAAGTGCATAGTTAGATGGTAGGAAATTTTCTCTAAGCTTCACCACTATCTTATCTCATGTGGATATTTTGTGCTTATTCCTCTACATATGGCTCTTTTGGATCGAGTCTCACTACAATACAACATTCCTTTTCAAATTTGTGGTAATTCACTTGAATATTTTATGGTATTTGATTACTTCAAACTTAAAATACCTCTCTAGCTCACTAATCTAATCCATCAAGTCTTCTAGCTTCAAGCTCCCTGCATAGATCAAAAGATCAAACCTCGACTTGGTTCCAACCTTCACTATGGTAGTTGTAAATATTTCTTCCATCATGATATTCTGCATGGCCTAACCATCATCCTTAAAACCATACCTCTCATCATGATCATTCCTCTCATATTCACTAATATCACCTAGCACTACAACGTCTTTGTGCTACATGATCTCAATAGCCTATAGTATCACTAGGATAACTCTCATCGTATTAACTAGATTAGTGATACATGATTCTATATTATTTTTTCCACCTCCTATTCCAAGTATACAAGTCATATTTATGGTTCACCTACAATGCAGCCATAACTACACAAATACTTTAGATCAAACAACTCTTGCAAGCCAACACCACAAAATACAAACCTAAGCTCTAATACCAACTAATGCAGTACGATATGTAGGTCAATTTAACAATAGGCACATGGACACAAAAGTACAACATGAAATCTAAATTAAGCACTAGAGGTTCAAACAAATAAAAAAAACTTTCTTTTATTTATTTGGAAGTAAAGTTTATAAAAACTTGTACGTAAATATTTAGTTGGCACACTATGTTTTATAAAGCAAAATAATCTAAAACCCTCCCAAAACTACCTACCCCAATCTTCCCAATGGAATCCCCATTCAAATTTAATATCAAAATTAAAAATAATCATTTTCCATCCAAGCCCAAAAACATGGATCCATTCCAAGGAAATTAAAAAAAATTAAATTTACAATTTTCCACCCAAACCATTAATGCCATAATCATAAATACCATAGAACTGCATGTGCAAAGGCCACAAACAATTTTCCTTCCTGAGCCATTAATACAACATTCATACAGACCATAAAACTACATGCACAAAGACCACAAAATTATGTGCACAAAGATCACAAATAATTCCTTGCTTGAGCTATTAATATAATGGTCATAAATACCATTTAACTACATGTGCAAAAACCATAAAAATATATATGCACAGAACTACATGATGCCTATCACAACACTACAAATATTTATTATTATTATTATTATTATTATTATTATTATTATTGATGCAATATTGCACAAACACAAGGATGCTCCTACATCAAATTCCATATCTCTTGCACATTGAAAATATTGAAGAAGAAAGGTTTAACATACTAGACGATGATCTACATTATGTTGAGGAGGTTAAATTGGTTGTGAAGGATTGAGACTACATTTAGGAAGTGGCCAGATAATATCAAATAGAAAATGATTATTTCTCTAAAGAGGTGATCAAAAACTTCTAGATGAAGGATTAGTTTTCCTTAGAGGATTTTATTGCCATGATTGAGGAGGTACCAATTTTGTATGATGATGCAAGCTTAGGAGGTTAGTAGTCACCAATAACTCCAAAGAAGGGGTTTCAATAAATGATGGTAGTTGAATTGCTATTATAGGAGGAACCTAGAAAGGAAGCTTTATATGGCCTCTCATAATAATATGACATTGGTCGATGCTTTTTGATAAGAAGATTTGTTCATAAAAATTCTAGAAGGGCAATCTACTACATTGAGATGAGGAAGAAGCTAGGATATGAATGCTCAAAATCTTTGATCCACTAGGGCCTTGGTCCTAGCAAAGTACTTGCTAGGGCAAGTGCAATATGTATGATTTAGAGGTAATCAATGGCTAAAATTTACCAATACTAACAAGTAGCTATTATTCATGGCATGTTTTTCACAAAACAAGAATGCACCAATTTATATTATAAATGTACATAATAAAATATTATGGTAATTTTAGGAAATTCTAGTTTGCATGCAATATTTTTGAACTATAAATAATACATCAAATGGAAATATGACAACAACATTTGGTTTAAACCAATAACATGTTAAATGATATTAAAAGATCTAAAAGAAGAGAATTTGAATGGTTTGGTTTGAATATTGCTAATCCTGATAAATAAACAACATGTGAATAATAGTTGACAAGAATATGTTTCTACCAAAATAATTATAAGAATAGATAGCTTTTAAATAAAATTTGTAAAATCCAAATAGAATAGGCAACAAGTAAATAAAGTTATACAAGGCAAAGTAACATTTAAGTGAGCATATTAAATGAATCTCTTGGCAAGAAAGGTCTATAAAAGGATGTCTTACTTCTCATAAAATCCTAAATAGAGTTGTGTGCTAAGAAATAAAAAATTTATCGATCCTTATCAACTTCAATCTAGACTCTAAGCCAAAGGGAAACAACCTCTACCTCTAGATTTGTTTCCTTTGACAAGTAAAGGTCTCCTAAGGGTAGCACTATAGAATATTTTATGAGTTGAATCCTTGCTTATAGTGAAGAAAGATAATGTCCAAACACCTTGAGTCATTGATAGTTTGAGGATACTTATAAATAAGAGTCTATCAAAAAAGCTACTATCAAGTTCAGTCTATCAAAAAAGCTACTATCAAGTTCAGTCTATCAAAAAAGCTACTATCAAGTTCAAATTTTCCCCCTCCAAATAAGAGCATGACCAACATTTGAGGTTAGTATTAGAGGTGTTGAAGAATAACCAATTTTGTGGAAATTTATCTAAATGTGAGTTCTATGCCTCACAAGTTTAGTATTTGGGGTATATTATATTTGCATAAAGGATTATTGTAGATCCTAAGAAAATAGAAGCTATTTTGACTTGGCCTACATACACTAATATAATATTTTGCACATCAACCAATGAAGATAAGGGCAATTAGAAATACTGCAAGTTGATATCAACAAGGTGGTATAAAATGTGTGGCATAATGTAAAACAATGAAAAGAAGAAATATCCTAAGGCATTGGACCCGATACTTGACATAAGACACTATAACTTGCAAAGCTTCCAAAGATTCCAAACTTTGGAAGGTGATGACATCAACATCAATAGCTTAACATTTTGATAAACCAAAATACAATATTAGATGTAAAATAATTCTAAGTATGGTAACCTGATAAAGTAATGCAAGGATCAAACACTCTCACTATATTGTATTATACATGAGCAAGATAGTTACCCGAATCTTTAGATAACAACCATCAATATTGGAGTCATCATCCAACACCTGACAAGGAGAAGTTCCATCTAGCATGAAGAGAAAGAATAAGCTATACTTAGTTATGATAAATACTCAGTTATAAGTAGTGTTCCTTCACATTGTTAATCTAAGCATAAGTAATCCAAAATCATCCATGGTAGTAGGTGTGTACATGCTGATTAGCTACCAATAATCATCACTATAAAATTATATCAATGATCGAAAGCCTCTACATCGCACACCTACCCTTGCTCAATTGGTTATGCATAAAAAAAAATAGTGGACCATTATCTCATGGTTATAATCTAATGATATAGCATGCAAGCCAGTACCAAGATAAAATATGCATCATCCACATTAGTAGAGCTTGCCTAAAATAATTAAGCATAGTAGAGCTAAATGCAAAAACCACTCTCTATACATAACCTGAAACCTATAATATGATCTGATATCAATCATACTTAGATAACTAAATACAATGTAAACCTCTATATATACTAGAGTGTAAGTCATTTAATGGTTAGCTCTTCGGTGATTAGAATTGACATAATTGTAATGATTGAGGACTATATATATTTTGAATTAATATTGAATTGTTGCTATGAATTTTGATCATATTTTTGTGCTAAATATTTGTGTATGCCTTACTGAGTAGCTAAATATATTTTTGTTAAATATAGGAATGAATAATTCTGCTATAGTTATTCTGTATTCTAGATTTCTCCATGGATTTACTATTATAGGTTTAGAATGACTTTACAAATTCTCATAGATATTCATATTAATTATTATAATAACATAAGGGATGCAAACATATGAATACAAACTTAAAATTACAACAATCATCCAAAGAGCTTTATCTAGTTAAAATAATTCCATATCAAATGAGGACACAAAAGGGGAAAAGGAGTAGCTTGTTACATGAATAGAACTTCATCAAAATATCGAATCAATAATCCATCTAATTAAGGCTAGAATCATACATCTTTATCCCTGTTAAAGAGTTCAATTTTCTTCATAATTCTCCAACTTTTGTTTATGCCTTTTCTAGCACCACCTATACTTGGGCTTCTAAGGGACCCACTATTAAAATTGTAATTAACAATCCCTTATATGGAATATCTCAATCATTACAAACATTATCTAACATATAACAACACCCTACTTAGATAGGTATTTATTTGGTATACCTTCCTCTCTAAGTAACCATATTTCCAACCACTAACAAAAATTATTTAATATTTAACATATTCCAATCCTCAAAATAACTTTTCAATGAGTATTTCTTTAAGCTAGTCGTTACATGAATTAGATAAAAATGTAATTTCTTTAAAGTTGCCTTTGATCTTTGGTCAATGAAATATAACTAATACCAATACTAGTAATGCTTTAGATGAAATCAATATTCTAGATTCAAACCAAGGCATAGCTTAAAAGTTATAAGCATTGCCTAATCAATTAGAGATATAATTTTTAGGGTGCAACCCCAAATAAAATATTAGTTCTAACCAGCTAGCCATTATAGAATATATAGTAACATTTACCTCTTATTAATTGCTAGATCCTAAAATATAGCTTTTAGAATCCTCTATACATGCAACATATACAAGCTATAGTTATTCATATCCAGGCATATTAGAACCAATTGAATCCTCAATTTTAATTATTCTATTATTGTGGCCTCAAAATTCATAGGTTGTGCTACAATAACAATTGATCCATATATATCACATCTAAAATTATATTTGGAACCACCTTATAGGTCAGTGATGCATCCTATACTAAAATAATATAAATAGTTTTCTTAATATAATATAGTACTTGTGCCTTAGAGGCCCGAAGAGCAACTTTCTGAATAAATTTGTTAAGGTCATTTGAATCTAATGGTTTATTACTTCGTTCTAACTATTATGAAGTCAATTTACATGTTTGATGGAAATTGAACCAAAATCGTTATTGATCTTGTTAAGGATTTATTCATATAAAATTTAGTGCATCACATTCAAGAAAAAATACATCATGGTACATTTGTATTTTTACTCATTAAGGGATAAAATCACTATAAGCTTACCTAAAAATGCAATTACTAATTAGGTGTTGACTATAGAACATTCAATGACAAGATTTTATGATCTAGACAATGCATTTTGAATTATTTTTCAATTAATTTCCATGCAAATACACCCTTTAGAAAATATTCATGATTATAATATTGGATTTATTAAGACTTTGTATTTTACTCTACTAAATATGCATCCTCATGAAATCAACCATTGTTTTATTACATAAAAGGTTTGCAATTTAAATTAGCATTAATAGTGTGTCATGCCAATGATGTTACTTTAGTTAGAATATTAAAAGAGGTTTCACATGTAGTAGATATACTCACTAGAGTAGGGATATTATTTTTTGTCCCTCCTATGGTTTATAGTAACCGCATAAATCATAATCTAAAAATTTGTGGGCCCCCTATCGTGTGTCAATTCTAAATTCTCAAACAAATTATAGTATTACCACCTACCCATAAACCAACATCCCTTACATAGTAACCCTATTGAGGTAAAGCACTATTTCTATTTTTTTCATTCCTAATTTTCTACTTTACCATCACATCCATACATACTTATTTTATTTTCTATTTTTGCATCTGACAACACTTATTTGCATTATAATTTTTTTGTACATATTTCTACCTAGGAGAACATCTAACATAACAATTATAACAAAATCCTTGTGCTATATAGGTATCCATTTCCTCCCTAATTAATCACATAACTCTTGGAGATTTGTTTTCTAGATTCGATATGATTTTGAATGGAGATGGTGGTCTAGATTGTGAAAATATAGAGGAAAGCCTCTAAGCAGTAATTTTTTCCTCGACTAGCTTAGACAATCCTATTAATTGCATCATGGATTGTAATTTAAATATTTTTACCTCAACCTTAATATCATCCTTCAATCCACTTATAAAACAACTCTAGAAAAATTATTCACACAAACTCCTTGTTTGATTAGCCAACTTCTCAAACTAAGTATGATATTCACCAAATGAATAAAAATAAAAATATTTTAGAATTAAGCTTAAAAATGCATTTGTTGAATTTTAATAACAATTTACAAAGGTTAAATTATTATTCTATATATATAATTTTATTTTATTTTTTTGAAGTAATATGAAGTAAAACGGGTGGCACAACTGGGGCCACACTCTTCGAGGATAAAATAGGGGCCTCCCTCCTTGTGATTCAAACTTGGGTAGCCTAGATAGCATTCCATCCACTTACCATTGATAGTATTTATAGTTTTGAGAGATATTTTATTCCCTTATGAGAATTAGTTAGACCATCATTATCCTTATAAAGGAAGAATATACCTCTTACAATATTGAAATAGAAAGATTTACAAGATGTCAAAATATGACATGATTTTAAAAATTCCCAATTTAATTCTTCTATTTAGCCATCAACAAGACTATGTAGCTCAAGGTGTCTTCCTGTGATATTTCAAGATTATCTTTAACATAGCATTCTATACTTGAAGCCATATTTCCATGCAATTTATCATCCTTTATATTTAAAAACACATGTTAGCATTGTTGTATTAAATTCCAATGACATAATAAATCAAACAACATATTTAAACATTACGAAGTATTGGACTCAATTTTAATTACCTGAAAATCATTTATATCATTGACCAATCAATGCTGCAACACTTTGGAACTTTGACTTTGGAAAATCAAGTTGCTCCAAAATCTCAACAGAAAGACAAGTGTCCATTAAAACTAATGGAAATATCATTACAACTCGTGATCCTGAACTTATCTCACCATTCTTAATGTATTCAAGAAATGTTGGTGTGTACTTGAAAGCAATCCATTCAACTTAATTTAAATAACATAAAAGGTAAATATTCCACTGAAAAATAAAACATGATGTGAGATTCAAATATATTTATGATACTCTTCCTATAGAAAAAAAGTGAAGTTATAAATATGCGATAAAGATTCTATAAAATTACTTTTCAAAAAAAATATACCAAACCATAGATTTTATTAAAATATAGAAACATTACAAACTAAAAAATAAAATTTTAAACAATATAATATTACATATATACAATAATGTATGTATTTAAAGATAAGTATCACTCTCCTCATTTCTTTATTATATTCTTGATGGTTAAGTTTTGGCCTTACAGAATATTTTATGCATAATCCTATGATAAAACCAAGATGTTATTTGATGAATCAGTTGTTGCTTTCAAGATGGAATCCAAATTGTTTGATATCATTCCCAAGGATTAAATTTATAATTTTTTATGCAATATAGGTTCTAATTTTATTTTGATTCATCCAACATGAACCAAATGTGCAGATGTGGAGGGTCACTAATCATAATCTCGTTAAGACTTCTCTACCATCTATTTACATCTAAACTCGATGTGGTCCTACTATCAATTCTATATATCAAAGCTTATCAACTAAAATTTTTATAATTTTAATTAAAAATAATTATAATAATAATTTAAACTAACAAAACTATATAATTTTTATTTTTCATTTTTTTAATTCATTCGAAAGATCATATGATGTCATCAATGCCTGAGATGCTCGACCCTAACTAGGCATTGTTCTATAAATAATGAGTATTTAGAAGAAAAAAAAAATCTTCCAAGAAGGTTCTGACAGAGTCTTGCAAATGCTTGAGCACGTGAGGACCGTGTTTCTTCTCAGCTTCCCTTGCAATCTTCTCGTACACTCCACGTGCAAATTTCCAGACAATTTTCATGTAATCCGGCAGTTCCTCCGTCAATGACATATCCCATCTGAAATTAAATGATAAGCATCAGCTTCAAAAAATTCGATCATGAATCAAATTAGATGCTTAGAAATTTATGGAATATGAAGCAATTACTTTGTTAATGCCTCCGTGAGCTGTTTAAGTTCTTCAAAGGTTCCATATGTGTCGTAAGTGTCATCTATCAGACATATAACAGTTGTCCATTCGCCAAAAGCGATTCTGCTTTCACGGAATTCGGGCTCAAACATTGCACACAGCCCCCAAAAATAGAACTCCACATGACGATGGCGTACAAAATCCAGCTGAATCGCCTCCGAATCTTTCCACCATCTACAGTACGAGACATCAAAACCAAATCCATGAAAATTGGCAGTGATTTCTTTTTTGATAAGAATTTCACCTTCAGTTTGGTTGCTCACCTGGACACTTCTTTTACCTCGTTCTGGTGTTGAGACTGCAAAAAATTGAAGTCCAGTATTGCAAGTTCTATCTGCACAAGGTAACGCCTTTAATAAGTTCTATAAACATGTCACAAATACTGCACATGATAACACCTTTAATTTCATAGGTTTTAAGATAGGGGAGAAAATAATTTATTTTTATTTATTTATTTATTCATGGTTTCACTTGGACATTCTTTATCTGAGGCCAAGTATTGCTGTGTTGCCTAATTATTTCAATATAATTTCTGGTCTCCCATCGCGGAAGGCTGCAACTCCATCGATATTTTAAAACGTATTCCACCTGTATCAAGTTGTTTTAGTGCTTACATCAACAACATTAAGATACATTAAAAATAAATATAAAATATAGAAGGCATGATGTGACGAAAGAAAAAAAAATACTCGCCTCCGTTACAAGCTCATTGTCTTCGAGATTCGGCTTCTGCAGAGACTGTTGCAGATATGAGGGCGTAAATATTGTTGCCTCTTTCATAATCTTCTCTCCAAAACAAGCTCCGAAGCTCGATATAAATTCAGCATACTTCTTAATTCATCTCCGGCTGGGACAATGAATTTTCCGTCTCCGTCTTTGAAATTTTCAAATACATATGTTGAGAGACGGCAATCAAATATCATATCCCTCACCAAAAGAATAGTTACAGTCAGCAGATATCCCTCACCAAAACAATAGTTACAGTCAGCAGATACATCGAATCGATTCAGACGGAGACATAAAAATCCCAAAGCCGTAACGTTGAGATCGCCATTAATATTTCCTTCTTCCTCCTTCCAATACCTGTTGTTCAAATTTTCTTGGCCATATCAAAATTTAACACCATTATACAACTAATTCTAATGGTGTTCTAGTGGTTGTGACCTTGTGACCTTCATGTTAGAAATATTAACCCAGATTTCACGCCTAAGCCGGACTGGGCTCGCACAGTCGGGGATCCCGGCAAAAGTTTGACTTGACGTTGCACGTGGCTTCTGACATATGTGACGTCTGACAGATCCAATCGCCGCAGAAGTTAATGCCAGTTCGACGATTGGTCAGAAACCCTAGTTGAGGGTCTGTTAGAACCTGTCAAAGGACAACCCCTATCTTCCTCTCCCCACGACTATGTAAGGCAGTTTAGGTCTTCAAACAAGATAGTGGAAAGAGAGTGGAGAAAGAGAGGAGAGCGGGAGGAAAGTTGGAGAAACAACAGAGTAGGAGACGAGATCGTTGTAGTGAGTAGTGTGGCTCATCTGTTTAATGTCCGAGCAACAGACTCGACATTTGTTTTCTGTCTTAGTTTATCCTGCAGCTTTAGTCTACAGATGTTAGTTTTCCTTAGTTGAGGACTTTTGTAACCCTCATTTTATATGAATAAAGTTTGTTGTTGTTTAAGGCATCTGTAGGGTTTGCGGTTATCTTAGTTGGCACAAATCTGTTGTTGTCTGTACAAATCACCTTAGAGCATTTTCTTTCGAGTTCTATAAGTTTGAGCTCAAATCTAAAACATTGCATTCAGTTTCGATGTTTTTCTCCTCCCATACAGTTCTTCCCAAGCCAAGGAAGCCAACGTCGTAGTTGTACAAGCCTTCGGATAGCAAACACTCTCAAACTAGAAATTTGGCTAAGTATAGAGCTATCCTCCCTACTTCGCAGCGAAGTCAAACTTTGATGCCCTTGACCAGCGAAGTCAGGTGTTGACCACCTACTCCCAAAAATTTGGCTAAGTCTGGAGCCATCCTCCCTACTTCGCAGTGAAGTCGAGCGTTGACTAGCCGCTCTTAGAAATTTGGTTAAGTTTGGAGCTGTCCTCCCTACTTCGCAGTGAAGTCCGACTTCGCTACCTTTGACTAGTGAAGTCGGGCGTTGACCAGTGCAATTGGGCATTGACCAACAGCTTTCTAAAATTTGACAATTAAAAATTCAATTAAAAACTTCAAATTGGTATCAGAGCTACTGATCCCTTGACGTGAAGACCAAAGCATAATGGCTTCCAATAGCAACAACTTGTAGTTGCAGATCCTATGCTTTAATGGGAAGAATTACGATTACTGGAGCATCTAGATGAAAATCCTGTTCGGATCTTAGGAGCTATGGGAGTTAGTCGAGAATGGCTACCCAGAACCGATAGATGTAGTAGCATTGGTCGCCCTCTCTCAAGAAGATAAGGACATGTTGAAAGAGAACACAAAGCACTAGAAGGCCCTCTTCTACATCATGCAAGTGGTCGAGGAGTCCATATTCCCATGGATCATATCAGCGACCAAGGCAAAGCAGGCCTGGGAGATTTTGGCCAGCTCGTACCAGGGCACCAATAAAGTAAAGTTGGTGAAGCTATAGATGCTCAGGAGGGAGTTTGAAAATTTGCTGATGAGTGAGTCCGAGTCCATGAGTGATTTCTTCACTAGGACAATGAACATTATCAACCAGATGGGGTTGAATGGAGAAATTATGCAGAGCCATAGAATCATAGAGAAAATTCTCAGAAGTATGCCTGCCAAGTTTGACTCGGTTGTGATAGCAATCGAAGAGTCGATAGATCTAGGATAGATGGTGAAGGTGAATACATCTCCAATGAATTCCATAACTACTACAAGCAACACAAAATTTGAAGGCAGTTCACTACTAGATACATGCCACAACAGAATGACGTAGTTGAGAGGAAGAACTATACCATCATGGAGATGGCACGAAGCATGATGAAGGCGTAGGGATTACCGCATGAATTTTTGGAAAAGGTTGTAACTTGTGTAGTCTACCTGCTCAATAGATATCCCACAAAAAGCATGAAGGACAAAATCCCTTAGGAGGTCTGGAGTGGTGTGAAGCCAAGTGTGGCTCACTTGCATGTGTTCGAGTGCATTGCATATGCACATATTCTAGAAGAGAAGTGATAGAAGTTGTATGATAGAGCTGAGAAGTGCATTTTCATAGGATACAATGAGTAGGCAAAGGTATATAGGTTGTACAACCCTGTGACGAAGAAGCTCATCATCAGTTATGATGTGAAGTTTTGTGAAGATGAAGCTTGGAACTGGAAGTCAGAGACTAGCCAGTTAGAGCTAGTGGTAGTAGAGTCTATTGACTTAGAAGAAGGAAGTGTGCAGCCACCTGCAACCTCCAACAACAGCAGTGGTGTCAGTAGTAGCACAACCACTCCATCTCGATCACCTCCATGTGCAAGTAGAATCCAAAACCTGGTGACACCAGCGAAGACAAGGAGCTTGTAAGAAATCTATGAGGCAACCCAAACCCACGTAGATGAAGAGTACTCTGACTTTGCATTCTTTACTAAAGTTGATCCAGTAGAGTTCGAAGACACAAGTTAGAATCAGAAGTGGGTGCAAGCAATGGACGAGGAGATTAAAGCCATTGAAAATAATGATACATGGCAACTGACAAATCTTCCAGTAGGGAAGAAGACCATTGGGGTCAAGTGGGTGTATAAGATAAATTTCAATGCCCAAGGAGACGTTGACAAGCATAAGGCTAGACTAGTGGCAAAGGGCTACAAGTAGAAGTCAGGCATCGATTACCATGAGGTATATGCACCTGTAGCCCGACTTGACACAGTAAGGATGATCTTGGTAGTGGTAGCCCAATAGGGTTGGAAGATGTACTAGATGGATGTCAAGTCAGCATTCCTCAATGGAGTGTTGGAGGAAGAGGTCTACATAGACCAACCACCAGGATACAAAATTGAAGGCCAAAAGGGCAAAGTCTTGAAGCTAAAGAAAGCCCTGTATGGTTTGAAGCAAGCGCCTTGGGCTTGGCACAACCGAATTGATAGTTATTTTTAGGAAAATGGGTTTGTAAAATGCCCATATGAGCACACCCTGTACATGAAGACAAATGAAGCAAGTGAGCTCATTATCGTCTACCTGTATGTGGATGATTTGATTTATACTGGCAACAACAATGTCTTGTTTGACCAGTTCAGAACAACCATGAAGAATGAGTTCGAGATGATGGACTTAGGGTTGATGAAGTATTTTCTCGACATTGAAGTTGACCAATCGGTAGATGGCATCTTCATTTCTCAGGGAAAGTATGCGAAGGATGTCCTGAAGCGGTTTAAGATGGAGGAAAGAAAACCTACCATCACACCTGTAGCCATAGGTTTGAAGTTGAACAAGCTAGATTCAGGGAGGAATGTAGATCCAACCCTACTCAAGAGGCTAGTTGGCAGTCTGATGTATTTGACTACAACTCGGCTAGATCTGATGTTCGAAGTTAGTATGATTACCCGTGTTATGAAGACTCTAAAGGACACGCATTGGCAAGCAGGAAATAGGATCTTGTGCTATGTCAACAAGACGTGGAACAATGGCCTATTTTATGCCAGACAGGACCAGTTGGAACTGGTGGGCTTCACAGACAGTGACTAGGCTGGCAGCATAGATGATCGGAAGAGCACCTTCGGGTATGCTTTCCATCTCGAATCAGGGGCAATCTCATGGGCATCCAAGAAGCAACCCATCATTGTGTTGTCCACAATCGAAGAAAAATATGTCGCCGCCACATTAGCCGCATGCCAAGCAGCTTGGCTGCAAAGAGTTTTGAGTGAACTGAACTATCCTCCGGAAGGCGCGACAACATTTTTTTGTGATAACAATTGGGCCATTGCACTATTAAATGATCCTGTGTTCCATGGCCGGATGAAGCACATCGATATTCGTTATCACTTCATCAGAGAGTTGGTAAAGTCCAAAGAAATTCAACTGCAATTTTGTAGATCCAAGGAGCAGTTGGCAGATATTTTCATGAAGCTTTTGAAGGAGGAAGACTTTAGCAGATTGCAAGAGTAGCTTGGAGTCAAAGTGCTCATGAAATCAGGCTTAAAGGAGGGTGTTAGAAATATTAACCCAGATTTCATGCCTAAGTCGGACTACGCTCGTGCAGTCAAGGATCCCAACAAAATTTTAACTTGACATCACACATGCCTTCTGACAGATGTGACGTCTGACAAATTCGATCGTTGTAGAAGTTAATGCTAGTTCAGCGATTTAATGCCAGTTCAATGATTGGTCAGAAACCCTAGTTGAGGGTCTGTCAGAACCTGTCAGAGGACAACCCCTATCTTCCTCTCCCCATGGCTATATAAGGCAATTCGGGTCTTCAAACAAGAGTGTGGAAAGAGAGTGAAGAAAGAGAGGAGAGTGGGAGGAAATTTGGAGAAATAGTAGAGTAGGAGACGAGATCGTTTCAGTGAGCAGTGTGGCTCATCTGTTTAATGTTCGAGCAACAGACTCGACATTTGTTTTCCATCTCAGTTTATCCTGCAGCTTTAGTCTGCAGATGTTAGTTTTCCTCAGTTGAGGACTTTTGTAACCCTCGTTTTATATGAATAAAGTTTGTTGTTGTTTAAGGCATCTGTAGATTTTGCGGTTATCTTAGTCGACACAAATTTGTTCTTATCTGTACAAATCGCATTAGAGCATTTTCTTTCGGGTTCTATAGGTTTGAGCTCAGATTTGAAACATTGCATTCAGTTTCGATGTTTTTCTCCTCTCGTGCAGTTCTTCCCAAGCCAGGGAAGCCAATGTCGTAGCCACGCAAGCCTTCGGACAACAAAAGCTTTCAAACCAAAAATTTGGCTAAGTCTGGAGCTGTCCTCCCTACTTCATAGCGAAGTCGGACTTCGTTGCCCTTGACCAACGAAGTCGGGCATTGACCAGCCGCTCCCAAAAATTTGGCTAAGTTTGGAGCTGTCTTCCCAACTTCGCAGCGAAGTCGGACTTCGCTGCCTTTGACCAGCGAAGTCGGGCGTTGACTAGCCACTCCCCAAAATTTGGCTAAGTCTGGAACCGTCCTCCCTACTTCGTATCGAAGTCGGACTTCGCTGCCTTTGACTAGTGAAGTCGGGCGTTGACCATCCGCTCCTAGAAATTTGGCTAAGTTTGGAGCTGTCCTCCCTACTTCGTAGTGAAGTCGGAATTCGCTGCCTTTGACCAGTGAAGTCGGGCATTGACCAGTGCAGTCGGGCATTGACCAGCGCAGTTAGATGTTGACCAATAGCTTCTCGGACTTTGACAATTAAAAATTCAATTAAAAACTTCACTTTACAACTAAAATGCTGAAAAGAATTCGATCTATAATTGAAAGAAAAAAAGCACAAACACACTTGTAAGTGTAATCCAATGACAGTCTGATTTCGTGCTGGAAATAACGATCGATTCCCAATCGTCGGACAAGATCGACGATCCAAAACCTTTCGAACAATTCATGAGTACAAGGATTTGTGTCTGCATGATCTACAAACCCATTGAGAATTTCTGGGATCCCCTTAAACAACGTTTTTCTTCGTTCATCGTACAAAGATGTCTGCAATCAAATCAAATTTAACCACAAGCGTTAACTGATATTCACACAAAATTAGTGATGGACAAATATACAATTCCACAACATATATTTAACTTTTTATACCGCATATGGTGAAGATAGAGATTGTATGAGATCATCGTCCCATAAGTTGGGATGAAAATTGGGCTTTCTAGAGCCCAGATCTGCAACATCAAGAGGTTGATCAATTAGACAATCCCTAGAGCAGCCTTACAATCTTGTGACCAACCCGTCTGCTTTAGTGTTGTTTATAACGTATACCACTTAAATTATGTGTCTGTTAACAATGGGTTAGAAAATTATGGGAGATTAAAATTGTGATGTACATGTGGATTAAGAATATATGTTAGATATATTATAATTTACGATTAATCATGGGTTATTGGTTGTTAGTTGTTAGTGTTAAGAAAGAAGTTTAAATACATGATTAAAAATAAATATTAGATGAAATAGAGGTTATGTTGAATATATGTTAGATTTTTTTAATATGCATTGGTATTATTTAATTTTGTGGCTAAATTCTTTGAATTTTTTTATTGAAAAGATCAAAAGGAATTTAGGTTTTGATCGGTTTGAATTAATGTTGCATTTCCGATAACTAAAAACCCACCTTCAAAATAACTTTATATGTTATTTTATTTCTATCGAAAAAAACATGGACTAAATGCATGCCCATGTACTACACAAGGAAACGAAAAAATTAAGAGATTCCACGCATTTAAATACATTTTTCATGGTCACATGGGAGTTTTTGATAAACACACCATCCAAAGTTCACTCTCCTTCGTAATGCAAGTCTATCGTAATTTCGTAATGCCAAGTCTATCGTAATTTGCTCCAACACATGACCCTCACCATTATCCAAAATAAAAGAACGCGATTCCTACAACGATACAACTACTCCAACACATGACCCACATGGCAAACCGCAATCTTGTTCCCAACTCCAACTCATGGTACGATGAGCTCCTGCTATCTCTATTTTCATTTCAGATGGGATATGACTTTGTCCGAAAAACTGCTGGGATTACATGAAAATTGTGTGGAAATTTGAACTTGGACTATATGAGAAGATTGCAAGAAGAAACACGGTCCTCACGTTTGTGAGACTCTCAAAGCACCTTCTTGGAAGTTTTTTTTTTTTTTCCTTTTCTTCGTAAAATAATCATTATTTATGAAACGATGTCTAGTTAGCTCAAGCATCTTACACACCAAGTCTAGTTGTCTAGTGAATGAAATTTCTTGTTAGATCAAATTAAAAAAATATGTTCTTTCTTTTTTAAGTGCACATTCTAGTTAAGATGTCTAGAATGAAGTTTATAAAATTTTATTTATTTATTTTTGTTATTATTTTAATTTAATTTAAAATTGATAAGATATTATATTTTTTTGATAGATGGTCTAATACCATACTTGATGTTAGAGTTATTTATTTTAAGATCTAGAATTATCAGATCATCAACATTATGCTTTGGATATTAGTTAGGGTTTGACATTGGGTTAAATTATCGCTTTTGAGTTAAATGATAATACTAGTTTAAATTTGGTGGGATGCCCTACTACAAGCCGACTTACTATACCATGCACTCAAAAAGGAAGATCTCCTACTCTCTCTATGGTCCCACCTACCATCTCCTCTACCTAATCCATGCTAATTATTAGGTGTATTTTTCCCATCCAAAATGACCCCTATAGGGGCAAAATTTGCTCTCAATATAAATCATATATTATTCATCCTACCTTGGCCAGGATGCCTTTATAAAGAAACAAACAAAAATAGGAAACACCAGAGAAACAAAACCTAAAGCAACCAAATGCAATAGGAAGAAGGAAACCAAACTGTGATGCCCAACCATAATAGAGAGGAACAAAGGACTAGAACTATTAAAGCTCGACATCCAAGAGAATTATTCCATAATTTTCTATGTGTTATCTTCTCCAATATTGATAGCCTTGAAATATTCACTATGATTGACTAAGATCACCTTGGACACATGAATCACGTGCTCAAGGTTCATATTGGTCTTACAATGGGTCAAATATACATTTTCAAGCATTTCAATTAAAATTATCGAGGTATCATGCTTGGCCCTAGATATGATCTTAGCATCCTTCAAAGGTTGATCAATTTATAGTTCTATGCTTTTACTCATGGTAAATAAACTTTTTAAAGGGTCATTGTTTTTGCTTGAACTCTTCCTTTTTGAAGACAAGGTTTTTGATGAGTGGTGTCGATTGCTAGACCTGTGATTAACCACCAATTTATTGATAGAAGGTCTTCTCATATTCCACAAAGTTCATGATAGTGTCATTGAAAGATGCTTTAAGGGTATCTTTTTGCAACATGTGTTTGTAAATGACCAATAAAAGAGCTTGGTGCTTGACATGAGGAGTAGTGTCCCTTCTGCATCCCTCAATTGAGATCTCTATAGACCTCCTAAAGTATTCAGGCACATTAATGTCTTTGACATCCCTAAGATAATTTATGAATACCAAATGAAAACTTCTTAGTGTCTCATCAACCTTATCCACTATATAGTACTTCATAAAAGGAATTAGAACTCTATTCCAAGGCTTCAATAATTATTTTTTAACAATTATCCTTTTGTCTCTCACCAGTTTCCTTCCTCTATCCTTGAGTGCTTCAAATAATCTTATACGGAGTGATTGTCTCGATGGATCATGTATCCATCATTAGGAAGCTCCATTATCTAAGAAAGTAAATTTATAGTCACCTTAAGTTTCAAACCTTTAAGAACTAACTGCCTATCATCCCGAGAGTTTATGAAATATTGGGTAATTTCATTATCAATACTGCCAAATTTTTCCATAAATATCGTGAAGCCATGGTTTTCGAAGCACACTTCTACATGAGGATCCATGTTAAAGGGTTCAAGTTTAACCAAGGCCATGTCAATAGTGGGGTAATTGGAGATCACCAAGGATGAGAAAAAATTATAGGTTTTAGCCAAATTTAGGACAAGAAAAACTTGGGTGATCTTTAAGATAAACTTAATCCAAACACTCAATCTACCAGACCTGGGACACATATTGCTCGAGTTTGATATTAAACTATTGGGTGGCCCTATGAGAGAAATTATGATTCACTTGCATTATAATCAAGATATTTAGGTTTCCATGACTAATTTTGGCAATTTCCTCGATGAAAAAATAATTGACTCAAAACACAATTGTAGTTTCCCAAGTTTTCAAGAAAATTATCAAAGAGTGGTGAAAATTTAATATTTTCAAGTTGATATTTAGATTTTTACTGATAAATCTAAGCCATAATAAAACCTTCCCTCTATCCTAGTAAGTAAGTATGATACAAACTATGAGAGCCTATGAATTGGAAGTTTTATCATTATCCATGCTTTGGGATTGAGGATTGTAGTCACATCCTATGAGATACTGGAAAATTGAGACTCTATTAGTGCCATTGCTTCGGTAAGAAGAATTTCCAATATGACATAAAATTTTCATGGAATCATCCTCAACCTTCCTTTGGTCAATGTAAACCATAGAAACCTATGAATTTGAATTTTTATCACTATGAATACTTTGAGATTGAGGACTACAAACACATCTCATGTAAGACTGGGGAATTGAAACTCTATCAATACCATTGCTTTGGTAAAGGTAGTTGCATACTTGGAAGTAAATTTTCTTGAAATCATTCTCAAATTTTACTTGATTCTTAATTTTACATATGATTTAGAAGTACCTCTTGAATTTTTTGGAATCACTTGTTAGATGGATATGATTTTATTTTGATTTTCTTTTGTATTTTTTTATCCTTGATTTTACTTTTGACTTGCCTATACATTTTGAAGTGAGGTTTTTTTATTTTATTAAAAAATTGATTATTTTGAGCAAAATCAGACTTAATATGGGTCCTTAGTCTATAATTGGGCTCAAACATTTAATTAATTGCATGCCATGTCAACATAACTAAACCCAGACCCAAGATTATCTTATAAAAGCACATGAGTTGTTGACTAGAATTAAGATGATTGAAACTTGTTGAGAATCTACGATGGATTCAATTCACCTTTTATGAAATCTTAGAGAAAGCACACCTTACCATCGTAGCTAAATTTAGGATTGATTTGGGATTCCAAAAGGATATGATATATTGGCTAAGATTAAAATGATTGAAATTTATTGAATACCTGTGCTGATATTGATTCTCCGTTGACACACTCTTAGAGGAAGCAAATATCATAACTATAATTATTCACTTTAAGAGCCTACAAAAACTTTATCTACCATAGATGAAGGGATTTTTACCTAACACCTTTGTTGGCTAGCCAATCAACAACCTTATTCCATTCTCTATAAACATATTGGATGATAATGTTGGGGTACTTGTTGATTAGTATTTTTCACTCATCAATCATGTTTCTTAGGTTCTATGAATGGTATTGGTTAGCCTTAAGATATTTTATGATGTATAAGGAATCATCTTCAATAATTAAATTATCAATAACAATATCATCCAAGAGTATCAAACCTTCATAAAGGGCTATGGCTTTAGCTATGTTATTTTTTTAGAGGTCATTGTTTTTGGCATAAGAAAGCACCATTTTTCCCTAATCATTTCTAAGAATTACTTCTCAAACTACTTCACCAGGATTCCCTTTCCCTTCCACATTAAATTTTATCTTGAGCCACCCTATAGGATGAGGAGTCCACCTTATATTTGATCTATCAATATAACAAAAAGAAGGACCACTCAAGGAGTTAGAAATATTAAAATAAGAAACCATATGGGATTCCAATCCTAGTCTTGCAGTTTTAGTGGATGAGATAAATTGAGAATTTTCTATGGCAAAGGTCGTGATTATAAGGAATACACACCAAGGGTCCTTTGTAACCCCATAGAAAACTTTGTTGTTACACTCTAGCTATACTTGCTAAAGGTAGTTGTGAGGGTAGGACGACCAAAGGAATTTTAGTTGGGTATTGTAAAAAGGTTTGGGTCATTGTTTAAAAAATTGGATGAGCATTGATGCTTGGACCTGAGCTATAATAACAACTTCAAAAAAAATATTCAAAATGGATAAAGAGAAAGGGTATTCTAGAAAGATACATGAAGTTGATTCCTAGTTAGAATTGCAAAGAGGGTAATAATTATGAATATATAGGCCTTTGAAAATTAAATTATCCATAGATAAAAAAAAATTGGAATGCAATGCATGAATAAAATCCAAATTTAGGAATCAAAATTTTTAACCAAATAAGTTTGGCAAGGTCCCAAAATAGAAAGGAAGGATCTTAGATATAATAAAACAATTTAACCATGAAAATACATTCCTCATATAGCTTCTATATGGGAGAGTCTTTAGCATGGTTATTCAAGATAACATGTACTCATAAAATATTTTGAAGGGATCTTGCAATTGCATTAATCTCATTATTGGGGCTATTAGTAGGAATTATCTTCCATTGTTAGTGAGTTGAAGCCTGGGTTATGAAATTTAAGACTCTATTACAAAATATTTTTTCTATGATGGGATTAAAGATTAATAAATTTGGATCATTTATTAAGGGTTGGTATTTCACCCAAGAATACTCCCAAAATTTGATGAGCCTCCTACAACCAAACCACCATCACGTAATTTTCTTGATGATATCCATGGTTTGAATAATAGAATTCCAAAAGCTGGATCTATCCAGAAGAAGGTGATCAACCATGAAGCAATATTGTTAATGATATTTACCTTTGATTATATCAATCCAAGTTACTTTCTCATATAAAACAACCCTCTACATTTGCTTGGCCATTAAGGCTAACTTCATCTTGTGGACCTTCCTAAAACCTAAACCTTCATGGTATTTCTTAGTGCAAATCCTATCCCAAGAAAGTAGGCAGAACCTATTATAGTTCTCATTTCCTAACCAGAGAAACATTCTTTGTATTTGTCCAATTTTATGATAAATTGAAGTTGGAGACTTTAATATTGACAAAAAAATACGAGGATACTCTTCAAACAAGCTTAGGCAAGTGTGGCTTTACCTACTTGACTCAACATTACCTTTTTCCATCCTGCCAATTTCTTCCTTATGTATTCAAAGATATTATTCCATATATTAAAAGTGGTTCTTCCTTGGAATAGTCGAAGGTCAAGGTAGGTAGCTAGTATATTAGATATGGTATAGCCTAGAATTTTTGTCATTTTTATTTATTGACAGTTTTAGGTGTTCAAAAAATAAATTTTGCTTTTGTCAAAATTCATTTTCTATCATTTAGCTTCTTCATAGAAATTAAGAATATATTTTTTTTTTCAAGAATTGAGGATAAGGATTTCAAAATGGTGTCAATTACAAATTGTTGATGTGTGATATACCTAGTTACAGAAGAAGATTTTATACCTGATAGAAGGCCCATTGAGACAGCCTCTAAAAGGTATCTACCAAGATATTTTTCCATAATGATGAAAGGAATGATGACAAAGGGCCATCCTATCTGATGCCTCTGGATCTCTTAAAATATGCAGAAGGTGAGTCATTTATGATAACTAAAAACCAAATGGAGGTAATGGATTCTCTAATTAAATGTATTCATTCCTCATGGAACCCAAATTTGTTAAGCATAGTAAAGAGTAACTACCAAGAAATTTTATCAAAAGCTTTATTCATATCATGTTTATAGAATACGCTATTTTTTTACTCTTGGTGATAGTGTGGATAAGCTCATGAATAGTAATTACTCCATATGTTATAAATCTATCTTTAAGAAGGCTACCTTGACAATGATTAATTATGGATGGAAGAATATCCTTAAGTCTATTATCTATGACCTTAGTAATAAGCTTATAAGTAATATTACACATGTTAATAGGTTTGAGATCAGAAATGGACTTACAGATATAGGTTTTAAGGATGAGGGAAAAAAAAGTGTAGTTGACATCCTTTGGTAAGGATTTGAAATTTTAGAATTCTTGCACTACTTTCATAATATCTTACCCAAAAATTTCCTAGGAATTTTGAAAAAGTATCAAGGAAACCCATCAAGTCCAGGAGCTTTATTAGGGTTCGTGGAGAACAAATATTCTTTGATTTCATAATTTGAAAATATTTTGAGGAGACCCATATTGCAGTCTTGGGTAACCAGGCATGGACTTTTCTACTGGGGGGTTAAGAGTGTGAAAAATGACTTGCCTAATAGATTGAACCAAAATGTAATCTATTGTTCTAATAAAGCATTAAAGAGAAATACGATAAAGAAAACTATTAAAATGATGGATAATTGAAGTAGAAAGGGGGGGTTCTCTTTGTATTTATAAATTCATAAATTCAATGATTACAACACATCCTCTTGAGGGCTTCTCAGTTTGATACATTTTAGATTACAAGTTATGAGGGATCAAATCCCTCCATGATCTTAAAGGCATGCTTCCAATGTTCTTCTTGCACCCACAATTGAGTGCTATATTTGGGCTACATTTGTTAAGCTCCTTAGCTCTTCCCTCATGCCTATAATACCTCCACCTACACACAAGAGATTGAGAGATGTTAATAGCATATGTGTTTGATAATGAAAACCTTGAAAAGTATGCAATAAAGAACATACAAATTATTTGTGATAAATCTAAACAACTCCAAATGACTTGAAAATTTAGTATGATGTTAATAATATTATTTTGGAAGGATCTGAGCATAAATAAAAGTGGAATTGTGATCATAACCTATGGCCATTCTGGGGAGGAAAAAATAAGACTAAAATCACAAAAACATAAATCGACACATCAAATATATTCAAAACTTGACCAAAATTAACTATGATGCTATTATAATGCTATAGAATTAATCTATATTATAATTAGGTCAAAATTGTTAGCCAATTAATGGCTTTTCATAGGAAGTACAACTAGGACTATTATCCATCCCTGGTAGGGATGATCACAAAATTGGGTGGTTTTTGCTACCAATTTCACTTGGATTTGGTCTAGAACCCTCCAAGATGTGTTTTCATCTAATTTGGTAAATTTAATCTCAAATTTAACAGGTTTTGGTATGAATTCCTATATTTTAGGATCCCTTAAAAGTGCCTTTGATTGAAGATATGTTCCAAAAAATATGAGGTCAAATGTGAGGACAAACATTGGCAGTACTTCATGGTTAATAATTGTGATTGTCCCTATCTCAATTGGGTGGAAACACCTCAATTTATAGCCCAAAAAGAGTAAATGGAAAAAGGGGCAAGTTATAGCATGTAAGGTAAGTGTTTCCACTTGTCAATGTCCTTTCCATGCACAGGGTGTAAGAGACTACCCATTTGGGCCTCCAATTTACAGGTCCTGATGGGCATGATAATCTCCCAATATGTCATGGGTGATTGGGTAGGATAAATTGAAGAAATTTATTTCCATTTGTCCCACCCTTTGACTTTTGAAAGGTTTGGTTCATGGCCATTCCACCTAGGGAT
Organism: Wollemia nobilis; assembly: GCA_028583015.1. Lineage (NCBI taxonomy): Eukaryota > Viridiplantae > Streptophyta > Pinopsida > Araucariales > Araucariaceae > Wollemia > Wollemia nobilis. The sequence continues at coordinate 654,339 of JAQPPZ010017023.1, read as the reverse complement.
GGTTGCTGGTGGTTGTCCCTGGGTGGTATGGTCATGAACTGTGATCATCCCAAGGTGAGATGATCATGGCTACATGGACCAAAACCTCCCAAAATCAGGGTAAAAATTCACAAAAATTTTTGGGAGTCCTAATTAACCCTTAAGGGTTTCCCAATGGGGCCATATGATGTTTATAAGGATTGTGCATTAGCAATCTTATTTAATTTACATGATTTTAGTGTCTACAAATACGCCCTTTCAATATGTGTTGTGTGCAATAGAGTGCAGAGTTAAAATACATGACTAAATTATTAAATAATTAAGGTTATTCATTAACCTAACAAGATTTAGATGCCTTCATTGTGTAAAGAGCATACATTCTTGTAATCCTTGCTTTTTGACATAGTTTGAAGGATTTATTTGGTATACCTTTTAGCCACACTATGATGACAGTTGTAGGGGCTTAGGGTATATTTAGTATTGGTTTCTTGTTTCCTTGTAATACTTTATGTGGGTGAATTATCAAGGCTTAAAGGAGGCCAAAACTATGTTTTTTTATATTTGCTATTTGTTTGCCCCAACATGGGCTTAAAATTTTATCTTTGGTAATGATTATTTTGAATGTATGAAGATTACACTTTTGAATGTTTAAGTGTTGATTTGATTATGAAATATTTTTTATGACTACCCCCTCAATATATGATTCAATGAGGGCATGAATAATGATTAAATTTATGAGTCACTTAACCCATATGACTTAATTGGGATAACTATCAGTTTTACCCATTGCAAACCTTATAAATTTTGCTAAGATTTTGATCGTTTTAATGATGAGTTATGGAAGCAAGAGCCTAAATACTTCATTCTCATGGAGTGGTTCAGCCATAATAGCATTATTGAGGAGTGAAATAAATACCTTTCAGAGCATCCATGAATACTTTGTATCAATCTTGATCCTTTCTTAATTTTATCTATTTTTTACTTGTTTTTGGTGGGTTTTTGGCCCTATTTTTTTTCTTTTTTAGCTGGTTTTGTAGGGTTTTTTGGTGGTCGTCCTAGGATGGTATGGATGCATAGTATATGGCCATCCCTAGGTGGTAAATTCAGCCAAATATATGACCATCCCACCTTCGAGCAGCCATGCTCTTTTCATTGCTATATAAGCCCAAAATGAGGCAAATGAGCCCATTTTTGCATGTTTAGCTTAGGAAACTGAGATGTGAGGAGTAGGAGGTTGATTTTTTGAAGTGGAGAACTAAAAAAATATATAACCATCACCATGATCCAGCCACTGGACTCAACAATTGGTATAATTAGTGCAAGACGAGTAAGGGCTGTATTTTCTCTTATTCTTTATTTAATGTGAAATTGTAATTTATTGTGCTTTATTCCATAAAAAAAAACCAAATATTGGTTAAATAACCATAATAGTAGTTAAATATAGGAATTCAAGCTTTTATTTGTAGTTTAGATGCATTATTTTTCCATTATTTTGTTATTTTCTTACTTTTTTAGGGTTATTTTAGTGGTCAAAATGATCCAATTTTAGCCATTTTTGGAGGTCATCCCTGGGTGGGATGACTACCAAATTGGGGGTCATCCGTAAGTGGGATGACCACAAAAATAGGGTAAAAGAGGCCCTTTTTTAGAATTTTTTTTGATATTTTTGGATGCATTTTTAGTGCATTTTTGACAACTTGCTTAACTCTTTTAGGTGGTTAAGATTCGATATTGATTTCTAACTCTCTTTCATACCACTAGGGATATTTTGACATAGGAGTACTGTTAATTACTCAATACCATTGGAATTAAATATGTGATATGATTGGAGCCCATGGTGGGCGATTGTGCTTATTTGACTACCTTTATAAACCTATGGGATTCTCGCACCAACACCTTCCACCTACAAACAGGGGAGATGACAGTGAATCTAGAGGACATATATCAAATATTCCATATTCCAATAGAGGGGTGACCTATTTTATCCACACATTAAGATATAAGAGAGGTGGTTATGCAGAGAAATTTTGATGGATACTGGGATGAGGTAGTGTGCGACCTCCTCAATAGAGGTATATTAGTAGAGCTATGGTATGCGGCTGACATATTGGATACTAGACATGCCTTACTGATGAATTTGATCTCCAACATATTGTTGCCAAACTCATTAGGATCCAGGTTCCCCTGGAACCTTTTGCAGTTAGTTTTTACACTAGATGAGTGCACCGTAGAGTAGTCGCTAGTGATGTCTTGGAGCACTACCTTATTGGCATATTTATATGATACTATATATTAGATCTTCTCCTATAGGCAGAAGGTATTAGGGTGCAACTTTATACTACAAGTTTGTGGATGGTAGCATATTATTTTAGATCAACCATGGGGACTACCTTGGAGTTAGTTTTTACACTGGTTGAGTGCATCGTAGAGTAGTCGCTAGTGATGTCTTGGGGCACTACCTTATTGGCATAGTTATATGATGAGCTATATGAGATCTGCTCCTACAGGAAGAAGGTCTTAGGGTGCATATTTCTACTGTAGGTTTGGGGATTGTAGCATATTACGAAAATATAGACTATGGTATTCTATGGAAAATAGCTCAGGAGATAGATCAGAGCCATTACTTTGCAGGTAAGGTTGAGCACTATGTAGATTCCTTTGCATGACTGAAGGTAGAGGAGGTAACTTGGAGACCTTATAGAGATTGTATAGCATGGCCTAAGGTTGAGACACAAATGCATTAGGTGAGGCAAGGTATATGGAAATTTGGGTGACATGGGATTTATTTGGAGTACTTTCCTTATGCTGGAGTCCTATGGTAGTTTGGGCTACACCAAGGGTTTCTGAGTGAGGAAATGATCTACCATTATTATGGGGATGAGAGGAACTTTAGTTGGCCTATAGTGGAGGCAATGGTAGGGTAGTCAGATCCTATAGTAGATATATTAGATCTAGATTATGCTAGGACTATAGAGGAGTATGATCCTTGGTGTATGACATGATAGTGGTGAGTAGAGAGGCCACCAGGAGGTGATGCAACTATGAGGGTAGAGGAGGCACTTAGGGATGCTCCAAATGATGAGGATTAGGATGAGAATCTATATTATGAGGAGCAATATGCAGGCGAGTGACATATGCATTGTCATGTAGTGTATGAGTGGATAGACCTCCTTGATGTAGGGGATCCCTAGGATGACTTTGGCATAAATTACTTTGATTATTTTGGGATGTAGGTAAATTTGGTAGCATGAGACACTACTATCACTAAACTATGGGGTGATCTTATCAAAGGTTAATAGGAGAACATAGAGGAGACAAATATCCTATAGGTACAAGTGTAGAGTGCACAAGTGGAGATGGATAGGTAAGCATCAATGATAGCTACTCTTCAGGCATAGGTTGGATCATGGATCAGTAGCCATGGGGGACCTAGCAGTGGATGAGATGAGGTTATACAACTCTAGGATTTAGTGGGGGATATCTAGGTTCATTTTTGATAGGAGTGAGTATACACTTAGATTTTGGAAGATGATATTATGCACCTTAAGAGGCGCATACAAGAGAGTCCTTCTTCTAGTGGTTCGCACTAGAGTTAGAGGAGTGATATAGGATAGAATTCTTCTAGGATGGGACCTCCTACCACCACATGGAATCTATGCAGATCATGGAGTAGCAGATCTAAGAGCTCTCATTGGACATTGACTAAGGGTAGGGGTGAGAGTTGTAGCACCGATCCTTCGTGATATTGACCTTTTAGACTCTATGGCTCTGTTGAGAAGCAACACACCCCCACTGAAAAATGAATTTCCACCCTTTGAAAATTTTGAGCTTTCATTTTTGCAGTAGGGACCCTCTTGATGTTTTTCAGGTTTTAATTCCAAATTTGCTTGCCTCCTTTTTCAAGTTGTGCTTTTATTTGCATCTGGCTTTGATTTATTCTAGAATTCATTTTTCACATGTTAGAATCATTGCTGATTAAAGAAAATCTTTCACCGGTATGAAAAAATGCAGATTCCAGATAGATGAATTCATTGAAGGCCAAAACTTTCCATTTTTGGCAAGGTAGCGAAATCGCGACACTTCCATTTTTGGAAATGTCACGAAATCGCGACAGGTTTTGAAAAAAATCAGCTAAGTCAAGAAAACGTAGCGAAATCGTGACACTTCCATTTTTGGAAATGTCGCGATATCGCGACACTTCCATTTTTGGAAATGTCGCGATATCGTGACACTTCCATTTTTGGAAATGTCACGAAATCGCGATGGGTTTGGAGAGAGAAAGCAAATGCGTACGGAACGGCGCGATTTCGCGACATGTCATGAAATCGTGACATGTCGCATTTTCACTACTACAGGAGGCAAAAGGAAGCTAAGGCATGAAAGAGGCACGATTTTGCGACATGTCGCGAAATCGCGATATGTCACGTTTTCACTGCATGAAGGTTGAAGAAGTGTCTAAGTCGAAAAACATCGTGATTTCGTGACATGTCGCGAAATCGTGACATGTCGCATTTTTGTGGCTGCTAAGGCGAGAAAGTACCGAGTGTCAGAAAACGTAGCAAAATCGCGACATTTCCATTTTTGGAAGGGTCACAAAATCGCAAGACTTTCCATTTTTGGAAAGGTCACAAAATCATGACATATTTGGAAAGGAAAGGGACCAAGGAACATAGGGCATCGTGAAATCACGACGTTTTTCAAGAGAAAGAGCAAAAGCATGGAGATGTCGTGAAATCGTGACAGGATGGCAAAAGAAAAGTCTAAGGCATTAAAATGTCACAAAAGCATGACATTTTGGAGAGAAAAGGCTCGAAAGGACAAAATCACGACACAGTCGAAGAAAGGAGTGCAAGGAGAAAATGTGTCATGAAATTGCGATGTCGCGATTTCGCGACGTCGCAAAATCGTGACACGGTCCGAAGAAGAAAGCCCAGGGCGGCAGCGAAAGGGAAGCAAGGTAAGGCCCCACCATGTTGCAAAATCGTGACATGGTGGGGAGAAGGCAAAGCAAGGCCCAGTTGTGTCACAAAATCGTGACACATGGTGAAGAAGAGGCTAAGGCCCAACACAGCAGGGAAAGAAGTGCCAAGGGCGGCCGTGTCGCGAAATTGCGACACGACAAAAATGAAGCTAAAGCAGGGTTGCTGTCACGATTTCGCGGTAGTGACAAAGAAAAGATGCAAGGCGCAGGGCATGTCACGATTTCACGACATGTCGCGAAATCGTGACATGTCGCATTTTCGCGGCCATGGCAGCAAAGAGCCCAAAAATGAAAAGACAGCTGGAAATGGACACGTGTCACGATTTTTGTGACACGTGTCAAAGTAGAGCAAGCCGACATGCAACTAAACTTTAGGGTTTCATTTTAATATTTAAGGTTTTGATTTAATAATTTTAAAATGCTAATCCTTGTTTGTCTTTCATGCAGGAAGCCATCTGGCACTTACATGATAACGGGAGAAATGGCCATAAAGACAAAGTTAAGTGCAAATTAATCGAAGACAGCCATATTGAAATGAGAGATGCCGAGAATTGTTGTTTCATCCAAATTTTATAGATCTGGCCGCAAAGAGACTTTACGGTGACTAAGCAGCTGCCCATTTAATGGAGTATGTCGAGAATTGGCCGAAAAATGAAAATATCTACACATAGTTATCGAAATTTGCCGATGGATGCATTTAATGAAAATTTATGGCAGAATTAATGGCTTGCAGACATTTTCAACTCAGGGATGGCTCTGCGGAGATGAAATGTCAGAGAAGTGGTGACTCATCCAAATTACCCGAGGGAATTAATGAGGACATTTACTCATAGTTGCGGGTGAATGCAAGTGGCATTCGAATTCTGTCTTCTCCATTTATGGCAAGTGACTGCACTGATTTGCAGAATGGTTAAGTTTTATCAAGACTTTATTTTAAATGGCTTTATATTGTAAAACCCGGGTACTAGGGTTTAAGATGATAAGATTTAGGGTTTGAGAAGAAGATATTTCTGAAAAGATCAGGGTCTGTCCTGAGTCTATAAATACTTCTTCTAAATGTAATCGCAGGAGGCGAAGACTTAGAAATAAAAGGCTATTGAAGCAATTTCTTGCAAATCTTGTTAAATACTTTATTTCTGGACTTGGAGTTGATGTGCTTTTGTTTTCTGTGATAGCATGGCCAGGAGCCTAATCTTTTTCAGATTGTGATAAGTTCATCTTCTTTTGTTATCCGTTTCTTTAAAGTTTATTAAATATATGTTGTAAATCCGTGTTATCAAGATTAAATATGTTGTTGGGCTTCATTTGTTCTATTGTATGCTAGGGAAAAATCATCGATTTAAGGTTCAAGTTTGTTCTAATTGCTCTGTCCTCACTGTGTGAGCTATGATGCCGGTGAGAGATACCAATTTTAACCGACTTCCCTTCTGTTTATGATTTTCTTTCAGATCTGTTCCATCTCTGCCTTATGCTCTTAGTAGAAAGTGATCTTAGAAAGCTGGACACTTTCTTCTTTGATTTGTTCTGTTGTGAAGCTGATAGTATAAATAAAATTGGTAGTTTTGTTTTATAGCTAAGTTTGATAAACTTCTCTTTTTGCCTTACCCTACCCTCTTTGTTTTACCGTGAAATGATCCATTTTTATTTTCTTTTAAATTTGTCTTTTATTTAAATCTACTGACCCATAAGAGCTAGATCAAAGAATTAATTTTAAATCTGATTGTCAACAAGTGACAACTTCTAAACATTACTGAACAAGTTCAAGAGCCCGTTGTAAGGTAACAGATAATCCATATTGAAAACTATTCCAGAAGCGAAAAAGAGTGAATAGACATTCGACCCAACTCTGTAACTCACACCTTGGATAACCAGCAAGATCCTAAAGTGAGTGGGATTTATCCCGTATAAGTGTTATCGTAGTTTCATGCTCATTCTTCATAGGGTGTGTATAAAAGTCGGACCAACATTTAAAAATGGCGCTAGAAGGAGGGCCCACTGAACTCCGATCAGTATTGTAAATTGTCAGTACAATATTTAAAATTGCCAAAAAAGAAGACCTCAAGTTTAGTACTCTGTTAAGGATTGTAAGGTTGTAAGTGCTTGTGAAAAGCTGGATTCTACATACAGGGTAACAAGGTCCCACCCCAGAGCCGGAGAGCTCCTTGTGCCTGAATTAGAAACTCCGAGAAGAAGTAGCCTCAGAAGGGCCAAGTCTCTGTCTCAAATAGTTTTATCACCACTAACAGTTACTCCAACTACAACTCGGAATATCACCGTCAATCAAGTAGTAATGGCAAATTGGTTGGGTTCCACCGCTTTGAATATTTCGGGTATAGCCCATGACCTCGCCTGAAATCCGGAAAGATATCTCCCCAGATATAAACATGATGGGACAAGGACAACAGAAGAACACTTGGTAGCTTTCAAGAATGCTTTGAAATTATTAAATGTACAACATGAAGATGTTGCTTGCAGATTGTTCCCGTTCACTCTCCAGGAGGGAGCTTATGACTGGTTTCTAAATCTCACTAATGATTCTATCACCAGCTGGAATGACTTAGAAAAGGTTTTTGTGTCACAGCTTTGGTGAGGTGATAGATCCTAGTATATTATATCAGCAATTTTCTGGTATCAAAAGAGAATTAAGTGAATCTATCAGATCTTACAATGTTAGATTCCAGAAAGCTTATGGTAGACTTACCGGTTATTATGTACCGAATGCAGACCTGGCATTAGAGATCTTTAGAAATTCCCTAGATCCAATGACCTCTGTCTTCTTGAAAAGAGATCCCACTGTTACTAATTTAATAGAGGCTTATAAAGAAGCTTTGATTCTGGAAAGACAGTTGGGACCCCAACCTTTAAATGCTCAGCAAATTCCTTTGGTTACACAAGCTGCCCCTGTTTTCAATCCCATACCACATCAGATGATGTTGCCAGTATGTCAACTCTACCATCAGCAAATCCATTGGTTGTAACACCTGCTGAGAATGTACAAAACCCAGGCAAAGAGGCTAACAATGCAAGAGTTGAAGAAGTCTCAAAAATAGTTCAGAAGTTGGCCAATGATTTTTTGAGTTTTAAAAGGCAAGTTTCTACTGGGGACAACTCAAACAGTATTCATATCAACCGAATAGATTCAACCGGCCCCCATATGAACCTAATAAAGATTACAAAGGTAAGGGTCATGATGTGAATATTTACGATTTAGCTCTGCCTAACTGGTGCATAATACATGCTACTTCTCAGCACGGGGAGTTGGATTGTTTGGAATTTTGTAATGCATTTGAAGCTTTGTCTAGGGATTTGATTTCTCCTAAAAATCAAAGAACTATGGATGGCCCAAGTTCATCCAACCACAGTGCAGCTATGGTCTTGGATTCTTTCACTTTCCTGGATGAATCTGAGAATGTAGTTGAAATGCCTATGGATGAGGTGCAGGCTTTCCAACAGTACAGGAGGGATAACTACAACCTGAGAAACAGAAATCCGGAGCCCAACACTACATCTACCCCTCCGAACAACTCTCACAATGTTCCTCCAGATCCATCTCCAAGTAATAATCCATCTCCACCCAAGGGAGGAAATCTGAGAGGACCAGATGCTTTTGTCCCTCCACTTAATAAGGGATATAACATAGTGGAGGATATGAAAAATATCAAGGCCAACATTACTCTTCATGAGTTGGCCCAAATTTCAGAACAGAGGGACAACCTGATAAAAACATACTCTGGCCCTACTACAAAATCTTTGGACAAGGGAAAGAAGATGGCAAATGCCAATGTAGCCATGTACAAAGAGAAAACTGAGGTCCCGGCTTTTCTACTGACTGTACGTATTTTTGGGAAGAACTTACACAATTGTTTGGTAGATTCGGGTGCATCTACTAATGTTATGCCTTTGGCCATTTGTCGACAGTTGGGTCTGACCCCAATGAAGTCTGAAAGGAGAGTTGTCCAATTGGACAAATCAGAGGTTAAAGTAGTGGGAGAACTTCAAAATATTCATATCCAATTAGCATCTGAGCCAAGGGCTCAACATAAAATTGAAATTCAAGTTGTGGATATCCCCGTGGGGTACGGGATGCTTTTGAGCAGGGATTGGTCGAGATCTCTCGAACGGATACTTGGCAACAGATTTTTCACACATGTGGTTGCCGTGGAAAGGAGTGGCAAATCAATTACGGGTTGAAAGAGAACCCGTGTACAAGCATACAATTACCGAGTACAATGCAGAGAATGAGACTGTAAATATTGCGGAGGTAGATATTGGAGTTTACAATTTAACAACGGGACAAAATGAGAAGTTTAGTAAAGCCCATCCTGTTCATAGTAATGAAGTCTGGACGCTTCATGTGGATGGGGCTAAATCTAAACAGGGTTCTGGCACAGGGGCAGTCCTTAAAGGGCCTGAAAGTCAGACATATTTTATGTCTTATCGCCTACAGTTCCCTTGTACAAATAATTTAGCGAAGTATGAAGCTCTGGTATTAGGTTTGAAATTTGCTTTGGACAAAGGAGCAAGAAATATTCAAGTTTTTACGGATTCAAAATTGGTGGCTAATCAAGTCAAAGGTAAATTCCAGTGTAAAGCATCTTATTTAAAAGGATACAAACATCGGGCTTGGGATCTTGTAGAAGATTTTGATGCTTTTAATCTGACACACATACCCCAAGAGCAGAATTCACGTGCAGATGTCTTGGCTTCTTCAGCCGCAAGTTTAAAACCACTGGAAGAATTTAAATGGAACAAGTTTTCAATTGAGTTAGTCCCTTGTCCTTCAGTCCCAAATAATATAGATAATTTTCAGGTTTTCTCTGATGATCAACAGATTGTAAACTTTTTGCAGAGTACTAACACATTTGAAAATGCTATAATCGATGAGGGCCAAAGGGATACTCTACTGGAGCAGTTAGATGATGACAGGGGAATAATAAGGTTGAAAGACAACAGAATTCCAAAAGGGATGGTGGAACTGGAGCGGCTCTTTGATGTTGACCAAATCAAGCAAAAGGTGAATTCTGAGGATTCTATGGGTGCAAAAGAAAGTGAGACTGAGAACCTGAACGTAGGGACTGAAGAAGATCCCAGGCACATCAAGTTGGCTAAGAACTGTGATCCAAAAATAAAAGGGAGTATGATTGATTTTCTTCACAGTGTCCAAGGATGTTATGGCCTCGGTCATACAAAGACTTAAAGGTATTTGATCCGAAAGTTTACACTCATATTATACCTTTAAAAGAATTTTGCAAACCTTTCCGGCAAAAATAGAGGCATGTCAACGCTCTGTTAGAGCCCCTCATCCATAAAGAGGTAGAAAAACTATTGAGTGCCGCCATTATTTTTCCCATCAGGCATTCTACTTGGGTGGCCAATTTGGTGCCAGTCGAAAGAAAAATGGAGAGATCCGCCTGTGTGTGGATTTTAGAAATTTGAACAAGGCATCTGAGAAAGATAATTATCCTCTGCCTTCTATGGATGAGGTGTTACAGATTGTCAATGGTTCGGAGATGATGTCTTTCCTGGACGGTTTCTCAGGGTATAATCAGATATTGGTTGAGAAGGAAGACATAATGAAAACTGCTTTCACAACTAAGTGGGGAACTTTTGCTTACAAGAGGATGCCATTTGGATTAATAAATGCCGGAGCTACATTTCAACGAGCAATGGATCATGCCTTCAAGGGCCTTATGGGTAAATGTATTGTTGTTTACATGGATGATTTAACAGTCTTCTCTAAATCTCGGTTTGACCATGTAAAACACTTGGAGTCTGTGTTTAACAAATGCAGGGAGTTCGGCATTTCTTTGAATCCGAAGAAGTGCATTTTTGGTGTAACGGAAGGAAAGCTCCTTGGGCACTTGGTCACAAAAGATGGCATTTCCATGGATCCGGACAGAGTTGAAGCCATATCCGGCATACCATTTCCCAACTCCAAGAAAGAGTTGAGGTCCTTCTTTGGAAAAATTAACTTTGTCAAGAAGTTCATCTCCGGTTTTGCAGAGATAGTCAAGCCACTGAATGACATGCTAAAGCAAACTGCTCAGATTGTCTGGACCACAGAAGCTAAAACAACGTTCCAAGAAATCAAGACCGCCATCAAACAAGCACCAGTTCTGGTAAGCCCAGATTTCAGTGCAGATTTTTATCTGTACACCTTTTCTTCTGAACACACACTTGCTGTAGTTCTGACCCAACGGAGAGAAACCGGGGAACATCCAATTGCTTTCAAGAGTACCAATTTAAAGGGGGCTGAGCTGAAATATTCTCGTTTAGACAAACAAGCTTATGCCTTGGTGAGAGCAGTTAAGCAGTTCAGGCACTACATACTAAGAAGCAGAGTTCATGCTATAGTTCCGGACCCAGCTGTTAAATACCTACTAAGTCAGAACGAATTGGGTGAACTAAGAGGTAATTGGGTTACAAGGCTGCAAGAATATGACTTAGAAATTCGGCCTGCAAAATTGATCAGAGGACTTGGTTTGTCCCGACACATTGCCGAAATACCTGTACGGGAAGAAGTTAATCAGTTAAATTCTGAATCTGATGACTGGTATGGAGATATTATTCATCTGCTGCAATTTGGAGTTTGCCCGTCTCACTTGAATAGAACCCAAAGGAGAGCACTAAAACTGAAAGCTGCTCATTATCTCCTCAAAGCAGGTAATTTGTACAGAGAAAATTATGCTGGCATTTTCTTAAGATGCATTTCTCCGAGTGAAGTCAATGAAGTCATGTCCAGTTTTCATGAAAAGTTAGGGGCAAGACATTCCTCAGGATCTGCTACTGCACATAAAATATTGAGAGCAGGCTATTACTGGCCTACGTTATTTAAAGATGCCCATCAGCATGTGAGAACCTGCCATCAGTGCCAAACTTTTGCAGCCAAAGAGGCCAACCGGGCTCTACCATTGCAGCCTGTTGTAATAAATAAACCTTTTATGCAATGGGGACTTGATTTTGTGGGAGTGATTAATCCAAATTCTTCAGCAGGGCATAAGTATGTTCTAACAGCTACTGATTACTGCACAAGATGGGTCGAAGCAGCAGCCACCACAAGAAGTACAGCTCATGAAGTGATCGAATTTCTAGAGTCAAATGTCATAACCAGGTTTGGGGTTCCTCTGAATTTGGTGTGTGATAATGGACCAGCCTTCCAATCATTGGAGTTTGCAGAATGGGCATACCGGATGGGGATAGTTATCAGATTTTCATCCAACTATTATCCCCAAGGCAATGGACTCGGCCGAGTCCACAAATAAGAATTTAATGAATGCCATTAAGAAATCTGCAGCAGACAAACCCGTGCAAGTGGCATACATTATTGAAATATGCACTTTGGGCTGACCGGATAAAATATAAAGTGGCTCTTAAGACTTCCCCTTTTGCTTTGTTGTATGGTACCCAGCCAATTGTTCCCATCTCTCTGAAATTACCTACTTACCAATTTGTCTTAGACTATTTTGAGGATCAAGCAGATGCAGAAGCCCGTGTTTTGGATCTAACTAATTTGCAGGATGAAAGACTCCAAGCCCTGGAACATTTCAACCGGCACCAAGAAACCGTCAAGCGCTGGTTTGACAAGAGGGCCAAAGTGAAAGCTTTCAGACTGGCAGACCTGGTGCTTCTATGGGACAAGGCCCATGAAAAGAAGGGTAAGCATACAAAGTTGCAGCCACTGTGGATAGGCCCGTACCAGATTGCTGAGATTCTGGGTAATAATGCATTTCGTTTACAAGACCTTGATGGTAATTTTTTGGACCTCCCTGTTAATGGTCAATACTTAAAGCATTATTTCTCGGCTGTTCCGTCCAATATATCATTTGAATGAGTCACAAAGAAGTTGTAACATGTGTATACATTGTAAATAACTCTACAGTTTTATTTTATTTTAGTTTTATTTTAAATGTCTATACAGTTTTTAGTTTATTTTATTTTTTAATTGTCTGTACAGTTTTTATTCATTTTATTTTTTAATTGTCTGTACAGTGTTGTTTTATTTTATTTGATCTTAATTGTCTGTGCAGTTTTATTTTGTTTGTTGTTTAGGTGTACACTGTCTTTCCTTTCAGGTCTATATAGTTTTAGTTTATTTTAAAGTTCTGTATTTTATTTTTTAAAAGGTCTGTGCAGTTTTATTTCCTTTGGTGTCTGTACAGTTTTATTTTGTTTTATTTGATTTTGTTTTATTTTAAAGTCTGTGCAGTTTTATTTTATTTTGTTTTTAAAGGTCTGTGTTTATCCTTGGAAGTCTATATAGTTTATTTTATTTTAAAAATTTTGTTCTTTAAGTTTTGCCTGAGCATCAATGAAAAAGTCAGCCTTCTAAAAATTGTTTTATTCTGAGTCCTAAATCCAAGTGTTTGTTCATTATCCTAATTGTGAGATAGTCTCGCTTTAACTCGAATAGTGGAACTATTTTGTTATTCGTAACAACAAGTGGAAGGATGATTGGATTTTGTGTCTTGCTTGCCACAGCTTGTTTTAATTATAAAGAAACTGCTATGTTGTTTGGTCGGAGAAACTCCTAGGGAATCCAAGAAAAGTTGGTCATAAGAGGGGACTATGATTCATGTAATTATTTGAGTATCCACAGAGGCTATCAGTGCCCAGGCTGAAGCAGTTCCAGATTGATGAAATATTAAAAGAAAATTGTTATTCTTTCTAAGGCTTTTCAGATGTTGATATATTTCAAAAGAGAGAGAGAGAAGATGAAAGTTGAGCAAGACAGCATAGAATTGGCACTCCGCTATTTCCATATATATAAAAAAAAAGGATAAAAAAAAAAAAAAAAAGTAATGTAATGAAAGAGGCAGCCAAGACTTCAAAAGATGTTTTTCTTCTACCAAGTTGTAGATTCTACCTTACAGTTGTGAATCTGGGTCGTGTAAATCTAAAGGGTAACTCTGTCGGGGCCGTAAAAGGCTAAACTAGTAAACAGAGCTCTACTCGGTTTCCCCTTTTTACAATCTAGAAAAGCTGATCAATCCGGAGTTCAACATTCGAAGGCCCAGTCATTCTTGAAGAAAGTTTTATACGCTTGTAATTGCACATCAGAAATCTTCCTTAAATGATTCAGCCTAGTATGTCCTTGGGAAATTTTGACAACTATCAGCTAGTAGTTAAATTGTTTTGAAGAATATCTGTGGCAAGGCAAGATACATGGTCTATGTTGTTTTGAAACTAGAGTCCTGGGTTCTAAAATAATGCTACTATTTTACCCGCAGATATCGCCATTTGTTGAGAAGCAACACACCCCCACTGAAAAATGAATTTCCACCCTTTGAAAATTTTGAGCTTTCATTTTTGCAATAAGGGACCCTCTTGATGTTTTTCAGGTTTTAATTCCAAATTTTGCTTGCCTCCTTTTTCAAGTTGTGCTTTTATTTGCATCTGGCTTTGATTTATTTCAGAATTCATTTTTCACATGTTAGAATCATTGCTGATTAAAGAAAATCTTTCACCGATATGAAAAAATGCAGATTCCAGATAGATGAATTCATTGAAAGCCAAAACTTTCCATTTTTGGCAAGGTAGCGAAATCGCGACACTTCCATTTTTGGAAATGTCACGAAATCGCGACGGGTTTCGAAAAAATCGGCTAAGGCAAGAAAACGTAGCGAAATCGTGACACTTTCCATTTTTGGAAATGTCACGATATCGCGACACTTTCCATTTTTGGAAATGTCACGAAATCGCGACGGGTTTGGAGAGAGAAAGCAAATGCATACGGAACGTCGCGATTTCGTGACATGTCACGAAATCGTGACATGTCGCATTTTCGCTGCAGTAGGAGGCAAAAGGAAGCTAAGGCATGAAAGAGGCACGATTTCGTGACATGTTGCGAAATCGCGACATGTCATGTTTTCACTGCATGAAGGTTGAAAAAGCGTCTAAGTCATAAAAATGTCGCGAAATCGTGACATGTCGTATTTTCACGGCTGCCAAGGCAAGAAAGTGCCGAGTGTCAGAAAATGTAGCGAAATCGTGACACTTTCATTTTTAGAAGGGTCACGAAATCGTGACATTTATTTGAAATGTCAGAAATCGTGACATTGGAAAGAAAAGGGCAAGGCAGATCGGAAATCGTGACATTTTAGAGAAAGAGAAAAGCATGGAATGTCAGAAATCCGCAAAGAAAAGTCTAAGGCATTAAAATGTCGTGAAATCGTGACGTTTTGGAGAGAAAAGGCTCGAAAGGAGAAGGTGTCGCGAAATCGTGACGTCATGAAATCGAGACAACAAGAAGAAGCGAAGTCAAAAGGGTGCGCAATTGGACTGTGAAATCATGACATGATGAAGAAAGGAGTGAAGGAGCGGGTGTCGCAAAATCGACGTAGATGGACGTCGAAATCGACAGAAGAAGAGAGCAGGTAAAGGGAAGCAAAAGGACGTGGAAATCATGACATTGTGAGAAGGCAAAGAAGGAGTGTAGCAAAATTGTGACGTCACGATTTTGCGACGTCGCGAAATCGTGACACATGGTGAAGAAGAGACTAAGGCCCAACACAGCAGGGAAAGAAGTGCCAAGGGCAGCCATGTCACGAAATCACAACATGGCAAAAATGAAGCTAAAGCAAGGTTGTTGTCGTGATTTCGTGACAACGACGAAGAAAAGACGTAAGGCGCAGGGCAGGTCACGATTTCGCGACATGTCACGAAATCGTGACATGTCGCATTTTCGCAGCCATGGCAACAAAAAGCCCGAAAGTGGAAAAGACAGCTGGAAATGGACACGTGTCACGATTTTTGTGACACGTGCCAACATAAATAGAGCCGACATGCAAATGAACTTTAGGGTTTCATTTTAATATTTAAGGTTTTGATTTAATAATTTTAAAATGCTAATCCTTGTTTGTCTTTCATGCAAGAAGCCATCTGGCACTTACATGATAACGGAGAAATGGCCATAAAGACAAAGTTAAGTGCAAATTAATCGAAGACCACCATATTGAAATGAGAGATGCCGAGAATTGCTGTTTCATCCAAATTTTATAGATCTGGCCGCAAAGAGACTTTACGGTGACTAAGCAGCTGCCCATTTAATGGAGTATGTCGAGAATTGGCCGAAAAATGAAAATATCTACACACAGTTACCGAAATTTGCCGATGGATGCATTTAATGAAAATTTATGGCAGAATTAATGGCTTGCAGACATTTTCAACTCAGGGATGGCTCTGCGGAGATGAAATGTCAGAGAAGTGGTGACTCATCCAAATTACCCGAGGGCATTAATGAGGACATTTACTCACAGCTGCGGGTGAATGCAAGTGGCATTCGAATTCTGTCTTCTCCATTTATGGCAAGTGACTGCACTGAGTTGCAGAATGGTTAAGTTTTATCAAGACTTTATTTTAAATGGCTTTATATTGTAAAACCCGGGTACTAGGGTTTAAGATGATAAGATTTAGGGTTTGAGAAGAAGATATTTCTAAAAAGATCATGGTCTGTCCTGAGTCTATAAATACTTCTTCTAAATGTAATCGCAGGAGGCGAAGACTTAGAAATAAAAGGCTATTGAAGCAATTTCTTGCAAATCTTGTTAAATACTTTATTTCTGGACTTGGAGTTGATGTGCTTTTGTTTTTTTGTGATAGCATGGCCAGGAGCCTAATCTTTTTCAGATTGTGATAAGTTCATCTTCTTTTGTTATCCGTTTCATTAAGGTTTATAAAATATATGTCGTAAATCCGTGTTATCAAGATTAAATATGCTGTTGGGCTTCATTTGTTCTATTGTATGCTAGGGAAAATTCATACGATTTAAGGTTCAAGTTTGTTCTAATTGCTCTGTCCTCACCGTGTGAGCTATGCTACCGGTGAATGATACCAATTTTAACCGACTTCCCTTCGTTTATGATTTTCTTTCAGATCTGTTCCATCTTCGCCTTATGCTCTTAGTAGAAAGTGATCTTAGAAAGTCTGGACACTTTCTTCTTTGATTTGTTCTGTTGTGAAGTCGATAGTATAAATAAAATTGGTAGTTTTGTTTTACGACTAAGTTTGATAAACTTCTCTTTCCGCCTTACCCTACCCTCTTTGTTTTACCATGAAATGATCCATTTTTATTTTCTTTTAAATTTGTCTTTTATTTAAATCTGCTCGACCCATAAGAGCTAGATCAAAGAACTAATTTTAAATCTGATTGTCAACAAGTGACAACTTCTAAACATTACTGAACAAGTTCAAGAGCCCGTTGTAAGGTAACAGACGATCCATATTGAAAACTATTCCAGAAGCGAAAAAGAGTGAATAGACATTCGACCCAACTCTGTAACTCACACCTTGGATAACCAGCAAGATCCTAAAGTGAGTGGGATTTATCCCGTATAAGTGTTATCATAGTTTCATGCTCATTCTTCACAGGGTGTGTATAAAAGTCGGACCAACATGGCCCTTTTTATATTTTTGGGAATATGAGGTCTAAGGACCTACTTTATTGTAGCTTACAAGTAGTATATGGATGATAATATAGATTTTTATTTTATGCATATATATATATATATATATATATATATATATATATAAGTTTTTCAATTATTGTCATGTGTTATTTTACTGCTTTATGAGATGTATGCAATGCTTATATGTGATTTTATGATGCTTTGATGGATGCCTATCATGCATGCATGTATTTGTAATATGATGTGATTTTATGATATGTGTATTTTAAATGCACAATAAAATGGATGATTTGTTTAATTTGTATGATATATTATGATGACTAGTTGACATATTATATGCTAGCACCATGGACTGTACACAATTTATCTCATCATTTTCATGTTATTGTGGCATTATGTAATGGTTTGTGTAAATGTAACTTAACAAACGTGTGATAGCATGATGTGAAATAGAATGAATAATGTAATATTTATGATGTGTTTGGGATTTTTAAGAGACTCAAACACCCTAGTTACCTAATCAAAATTTGTATAGTAACTATGAAAGACTTTTTAATAAAGTATAAACCTTCTAAGATAACCAATATATTCAATATCCCTGTGTATGCATGTGATTTTATTTTTATGATAACACATAAAGATACCCCAATGCCAAGCATGATTGATTCATCCTATCTATACTTAAGATCACTCTATAAGTATCATTATCATAAGTTTTGTACTTAGTTGGATTAGATCACTAGGCAATACAGTCTACCAAAAGCTAGCTGATCTACATTCAAATATTTATCTGTATAAAATCAAGTCTCTTATGTGACAGACATATTGTCATGCATAAGTATATCACCATTTCTAAGTGGGTTTAATGCCACCCAGCCTGTAATGAGGATCACCTTACGGTTCTCTAATGCTGAGAATTCAAGGGATTCAAGTTCAATACTCCCTTATTTTATTTTAATTTAGAATTTCCAAGGGATTTGCTCATTTTGTTTGGTGAGCAATGGATTTTATTAGTGGTAAAAACCACTATTTATTTTGATTTTTTGCTAATGGTAAAAAATACTTTTCTTTGTGCATATTGTTAAGTGGTAATAACCACTATTTATTTTGCAATTTGGATACTTGCCCTAGTTTTGGTGTGAAGCAAGGGACTTTTATTTTTTGGGGTAATGAGGAACTTGTCCTTTTTTCAATTCTCAGCATCTTTGAAC
Organism: Wollemia nobilis; assembly: GCA_028583015.1. Taxonomy (NCBI): domain Eukaryota; kingdom Viridiplantae; phylum Streptophyta; class Pinopsida; order Araucariales; family Araucariaceae; genus Wollemia; species Wollemia nobilis. The sequence goes on along the minus strand of JAQPPZ010017023.1, from coordinate 635,764 downwards.
CATTCACATAGGGGTATGAGGAAGGTAAAAATTTTGCTTAAGGTAACCTAGACCACTTTATAATTTCACCTTTATTTGTGCTAAACTTGGATTTATTAATGTGAAAATGTGTTAGGATTTTGAAAAATACAAGATACAATATAAGAGGTATTATACCTTCTAAAAAATCATGATAGCTTTCTACAAGGTCTAAAAAGAAAACTAGATACAACTGAGTGACAAAAAACCCCAAAGACACCTTATGAACAATGGCTAAGTGAAGGGGAATATACACACAGTATAAAGTGTATATGTAAATGGTAAATATAATGTAAACAGACGGTAAACTAACTTTTGACAACCTTGAACTTGAAAGATACCTAGTGTATATACTTGGTGCTAGACATGTATGATCAAAATCTAACAATGCACAATGCAATTATGAGTATACATAATGCAAGTGATGTTATAATGCAATGATATGAAATGTAATGCAATGCAATATTTTTGTGTTTTAGATGTTTTTATTATGTTTTTATATTTTTGATATATATATATATATATACAATTTGACCAATGGGTTTAATGAATGTCATTGGGGCTTTTAGGATGACCAAAGGGCTTATAAATGCCTTTGGATCTTTTTACGGTGACCTAGACAGTCGTAGACCTCCTGGGAGAGTTTTAGGGTGACCTAGATAGTTGTTGACCACCTAGGGATATTTTGGGGTGACCTAGATGATTGTAGACCACCTAGGAGTATTTTAGGGTGACCTAAATGGTCGTAGACCACCTAGGAGCATTTTAAGATGACCTAGATGGTCATAGATCACCTAGGGGTATTTTGGGATGACCTAGATGATCGTAGACCACCAAGGACCATTTTAGGGTGACCTAGATGGTCATAGACTACCTAGGAGAATTTTAGGATGATCTAGATAGTCATAGATCACCTAGAAGTATTTTAGGGTGGGCATGGTGCTCTAAGCATGAAAATACCATAGGTGACTGATATTAAAGGGTTTGGGATCTTCACTTCCTTCGATGGATGCTAAGTGATAAGTTCGAGATCCAATCTAACTAGTAATTATGTATGGACCTAACTAGTTTGCCATAAATTTATCTCCCCACCCAGTAGTTTGCCATAACTAGTTATGTATGGACCTAACTAGTTATGTATGGACCTAACTAGTTTGCCATAACTAGTAATTTTTCGCCCCACCCAGGGATGAATTCTAGATTCGCTCCAGGGTGGGGTGAATTGCAGGTTTGACGGGAAAAAAGTCAAATCTTGACAAATGGCAGCTCAGATCCGCCACTTAACGCTTCCTTCATCGCATGGGAGTATGGGTGAGCATTTTCGAGCGTTAGAGGCAATTACAAGGGCAGTCATGAAGTCCCTATTCAGGGAGGAATCTCCTTCCCCCTGGGAAGGCATGATTGCCAAGTGGTGCCTCTGCATGCCCATTTCAAGAGACCTCCAGGTCTATAAATTGGTGAGTTTCCTCACCCCAAGAGATACAGAGAAGGAGCATTTTGGAGCAACGAAGTGCTGTCATTTTATTTTCACACCCACACCCTTTTGAGTTGTGTCTTTCACATCCTTGATCTCTTTTGGAGAAGAGGTCATAGGGTGGTTACTAGAAGTACAAATCCGGAGCCAAACCCAACATTTGGCCACAATATCCCACCCAATTTTCTGAAAATACCCCACAAGAGGTTTTGGACCCATCCCAAGTGGATTGGTGCCAAAATCAGGCCTCAAACGATGGGCGGCCTACCCCATGGGCGCCCCCTCCCACACTACTACAGTCCTAATCGCCCCCTTCGGAGTGATGGGAATTCTATGGCAGATTTTCTTTCTTTAATTTTTGCATTCAATTCTATGATGCTTAGATAGGTTGTCATTTAAATTTCGTCTCGTTTTGAACAATTTTGATCATGTTTCTATCTTTGCTCGCTTCTACTAATCTACAGGTAGCATCATCAAATTCCCATTGATGGAGGTCAAATTGGGAAAATATGACCATCTGGGTCTTCCCAAAATACCCCCAATTAGCTAACCCCAAGTTTTCAGGTCTTTTGGAGCTTCCTAGGTAGGACATTTGGGACAGTGCCTTTTCGGCATTTTGTTGCAGGTGAATTCGTCCCGCCCCGAAGCGAATTCAAATCGGCGAGGAATTTCTTGACTGTTCTTTTTGTAGAGCCCTCTTGGTGGTGTCTTGATGCCCCTATCAAATTTTTAGAGCATTTGGATTCATTTTAGTCATAGTTTAATTCATTTTTCTCATTCACTTATCGTAGGCTTGGGGATTGCATGCTTTGTTTTATCCGCAGGTGCTACTGACTATTTCTTGTTCCTTTGAATGTAGGGTCTAGACATCGGAGGAGCAGCAAGGAGTCAAGACTCATCAATGCAAGTGGTGGCGATGTTTGGTCCACCCATTTTACATGTGGGCACGCGGAAGAAGGAAGGGCATCCATGGATGTAACAAGAACGCATACTTAAACGCTCCTAGCCCTTGGAAGGGGAGGATGCGCATTGTAACCGAGTTGTGAAACATATCAATAAAAAGGGTTGTCTTCTTTATTTGCATTTGTTTCATTTTGATTCGCTCATGCTTTCCCTCTTTTCATGCACTTTCAAATTCCTAGGATTTAGCGTTAAGTTTGGTTCGGTTTGCATCGCATCTTCGCTTTCCTTTTTGCTTCCGTATCCTCGTGCTTTCAGTGGCGATCATGGTGGGACCTTGTCCTCTATTTTTAAGATCAGAGATCTGATCCAAACTTGGTTGTTTTTGCTTGCAGGTACCGAGTTTTCATACGCTGACTGTTGTTCGTTCCATCAGGAGGCGGATACAGAGCTGTAATTCGTCTTACCCAGGGACGAATGGGAATTCGCCCCACCCTGTGATGAATACAGTCCTGTAATTCATTCCCCCCAGGATGAATTTCAGTCTATGAAGTTTTTGGGCAGAAACTCAGAACCGATAGATTTGGGCAGAGAAGAGGTAAGGATTCTGAACTTTTCCTATCATTTTCTGTCTTCAGTTTTTCTATTTTTAGGGTACTTGTTTGCTTAGGGAAAGTTTTCTTTTACTGCTTGCTTGCTTCCCTTTTGCAAAATAAAAATAACCCCACACACCACGTGGCAAATTAAACACCAAGGAGCTGGTCGTAAAACCCCAGCCCTTGATCAAGACCAACGGTGGATTTCATCACCACCTTGGCTTGAATTTTTGCATCCATTACCCCGATCGCTACTATTGCTAGACGTAAATCCTAACGAAAGCTGACCGAGTGTAGCTGGGGTGATTCCCAGCACATGAGGATAAGTCTTCTATGGTAGGTGTCATAAACAAGGTGATTCCCCTTCCGTACCGCCTACGTTCCACGTACCATCTGCTCTCACGTACCTATAGTTTCCCTCACGTAAGGGCGGGTATATAGAGAGGTTGGTATATCGGCCTGGCAATGGTATATCGAAGGGGCGACCAATTTTGGGAGCCATAAGAGCCATCATTTTGCATTTAAACGTTCTTTACAAAAACCTTCAAAAAAAAAAAACAAAACAAAAACAAAAACCAAAACACACTAAACCAGGTCTAGGACACACTCTCAATCTTTAAATGAGATAATCACTGCTTTGTGTGTGTGTGTGCTCTTTTCTATTTAGTGTAGCATAAAAATCATAAAAAGAGATAAAAATCTACATAGCTTGTAGGAAAGCACCACCATGGTGTACACACGTAGCCAAGCCCAATCAAGGGCGAAAGCTACGAAAAGTGTACAAGGGGGCACAAGTCACCTCCGCTATAGCCCTAAGGACTTGGTCATACCGCCTTGGCGGCCTGACCCACAAGAGAGTCCGCATCATTCCATGTCAAGATGGAACTATAGGGACACCCCTTTGAGGGACACGCCCATTCATCATAGCCCCTTTCAGGAGGAGTCCTTACACGTGGCGCTCAACATAGATAGGAAGGCTCCCTTAGAAGCTCGATATGAGTGGCCACCGTGCGATGAAGCGCTAGAGTGGCATAGTGTCCAGGAGGAGAGGCCACATGATTATGGCATCCCTCCTTTGCCCCCCATCATTGTTAGAGCCAATAGACAAAACCCAGAGTGCAAGGCTCTTCAAGCAGGGTGAGCCAACTCTGCCCGCCCCTTTCACACATATGAAAGGGAGCATGAGGAAGACCATTACATTCCTCGAGAGCAATGTACAGCATGGGAGCCATGCGCTTCCACACCCGCTATGTACCATGATCACCCACTGAGGCCAGAGCCTCGGGTAAATGTCGCCAACCTCGATAGAGGGAAGTGACCTATTGAGATCTCGGATCATCATGACCGAGGTAAGTGCATAGGAGAGGCATCCAGGCCTCCTAGGCTCAAGATGGTAGAACAAATTGACCTGGAAGTCGCCAGACATGCCACCCACCAAGCGTAGATCACGTGGCTTGAGCAAGACCAACAACAGCTAGAGCATCTATATCGCCTTAGCAAAGAATGCATTCGGTGCCAAACAGATGAGCTGCTCCATAACCCGGTGCCTGAGAGGGTTCCAACCCCTCGCACCCAAAGAGCAGAACCATATGAGAGGCATAATCCCTTGGTGCGAGATAGGTCTCCATGACCTTACCAAGTGCTGCCTCCGAGACCTCCTAGACCTGAGTGGGAGGCCACTCCCCGGAACAACGATGGGTACCCTCCACGGGGACCCACCCAGGGTCATAGGTCTCATCCAGAGACTCCTCAGGAAGCTTACGAGGAATATGAGCAAGAAGAGGAGCGGGCCGAAATGCCCTATCAAGGTGGAGGGGTTGCTATCCGGCCACCCCTCCATAGGCCTCAAGTCTCCCACAACCCACAATGGGAGCAAACTAAAGAGGAAGAGATTAAATCTTTCGATGCATACAAAGCGCTGCTAGAGCGTTTGGAGTCTATGGAAACCAAAGCTTCTGGGCCCCAAAAGCCCATGTTACGCCAACTCCGCAGTCATCCTATGCATCCGTCAGTGCCTGCACCCCCTTACCCTGAACACTTTAAGCTGCCTTAGTTGGCAATATTTAAGGGTGAGGAGGATGCCCAAGAGCATGTGACCAGATTCTTGAGCCAATGTTTTGGCATTCAGGACAATGATGCGTTGTTGCTAAGGACATTTATAACCACATTCATGGGCCCTGCCTCGGATTGGTTCACTCAATTGCTGAAGCACAACATCAGTAACTTGGATCAGTTAGTGGATGCGTTCCTCGAACGCTTCGCCTTTAACACCAAGAAGAAGGCGTCACTAAGTGACCTGGCCAGCCTCAGGAAGTATGAGGAAGAAACCATGGTGGCCTATGGGAATCGGTGGAGGACTCTACTTTCCAAGCTACCCTACCTCCCTCCTATGTCCGACCTTACACAAATGTTCTCATGAAGCTATTTGAGATCGATCTCTGTGCTATTGTAGCTGCAGCAATATGCCACCTTAGAGGAAGCTCTGGCGCAAGCCAGAATCATCGAAGAGATCAAGATATAGGATGGCGAGATTGCCAAACCTAAGAAGAAATAATGGAACAAGAACACAAAAATAGGGACTACGCAATAGAAACCCACTACGGTCAATCAAGTTGCTATAAATGTCCCTAAGCCTGCACAAGAAATACAGCCTCAAAAGGCTAACTATCAGGCAGTGCCTCCTAATAATTATGAAAGAGAAAACCAGAAGTAGGAGCAAAATCAGTAGCATCACCCTAGGTGACAGTACACACCTTATACGGAGTCTAGGGACTCCCTATTTGACCGCTTGTCAGTGATGAACTTGATCAACCTTCCAGAGATCCAAACCATAGATCCCAATGCGCCGAAGCCTAAGGGATACCGGGAGGACTTGTATTGTAGGTTCCACAGGTGGAGGGGACATGACCTGAATGCATGTTGGAAGTTCAAAGGTTTGATACAAGACCTAATTGACAATAAGACGTTGGCAGTGGACAACCCCGTAGTGCCAAACAACCAGCAGATGGGAGTTTTCAAAGACCCCTTGCCTGCCCGTGAGGCACAGGAAAAACCCCTTCAAGTCAATGAGGTGCAACAGAATTTCCCCATGCAAGGGTATGTAGGAATGATAAGCATAGTGACTAGGAACAAGAGATACCCAAGAGTTGCCCCCGAGGCAGCCACAAGAGAGGTTCCATCGACGTCACAACCTCAACAACACCCTATGCAACCACCTCCGCCTAGACCCATGGCCACGATTCGGACCAAACTCACGTAGAGCTTGAGGACCACGTCGGCTAGGCTCTCCATATACGAGCTTATACAACAATCAACACCCCATCGGGAGGCTCTAATGGAGATATTGAAAGCCATCGAGTTGCAGCCCCACGAAGCGAATTCCTTCAACAACTTTGTGGGACATGTCAAATGATGCATGGAGCCAGTCATCACCTTTCGAGAGGATGAAGTTAAATCAGTGTCTGATGACATGGCAGATCCACCCCTGCACGTTATCGTGTGGGTCAACGGGATCCCGTATAAGAGGGTGTTGGTAGACACTGGCTCATCCAGTAACATCATTACCACAGCGGCATTGAAACATCTAAAGTTGCCAGCCTCTCACATCATGGCTTCCACCTATACACTGCGAGCATTCAATGATGTGATATGCTCGACAGTTGGCACAATTGTCCTACCCATTCAAGTAGGACAAAAGATGATACCTACATTGTGCCATATTTTGGAAGGTGAGATGGCTTATAACATCTTGCTAGGGTGGCCATGGATCAGGGACATGAAGTGTGTCCCTTCGATAGCTCATCAGTGTTTGAAGTATACATTTGAAGGGGAAGTACATGTAGTCCCGATGGACTTGGAACCCTTCAAATATTGCAATGTGGTGCAGCTGATGCCGCAATCGACCCTTCCATCGACGCACTTGGATTTTTAGTTAAATCCATCTAGACAGGGTCCGATTTCGCAAGCATCCCTGGTGATAAATCCATCAAAACCCCAGCCAGGTACATCTTCATCGTCTGGTCCTTCACCAACAATGCCACCTATCATGGCTAAATAGAAGGACAAAGGGAAGCAAACCCTAGAAGAGGCTCAACCCCTAGAAGAGGTGCTGCCAACAGTATCAACCATCTCTACCAAAGAGATGCCTAGAAAAATGGAAGTTGAGGCTCCTAGTTCACCCAACATGGAGTGGATTCAGGAAGAGCTTTCGTTCCCTCCCCCTCAATCACCAACAATCACTGTTGAAATGGCCAATACGGGCCTGGGGGAGTATCTGGTGTGGAATGTTGTAGCAACGACCACACTAGAGTCCATGCAAGACATGGGGAGACCTCGCCTCCCCATCGGTACAATTGTTCCTTTAGGCTACCCGCCAAACCAGACAAACTTTGTGTATGGGGGCCTTGATCATGGTACTAAGCCATGCATGCAAGAGGACGAAGATGAAGAGCCCTTTGTAGAAGATGTCAACTATCTGTCTAACCCAGACTTCGCTTTGAGATATCTTGGCCAATGCAATTGGCATGGATATGGGCTAGGCAGGTATGAGCAAGGAGTGTGTGTCCTTTGCCAGCCAAGATACCAAATGCCTTATGACAAGTCGGGCATGGGGTTCAACCACCCCCTGCCCTTGGACATCTTGGTGGAGAACATGCAAGGCCTAGGGATAGGCAACAAGGGTGGATTGGCATTAGATCCTTATGCCAACCCTAACACAACATATACATTGGGGGATTATCTCCCATGGTCGACAACCACCCTTGTTAACCTCAATAACCCTTTCCCTTCGCTAGAGAGAGGAGAAATTTTGGGGACTCACTTTCAAGGAGGGTATAGACAGTGTCAAGAAGGGTCCTCAGAGGACGAATCAGAATATGAACCAACATCATATGACCCCTTCAAATCAGATAGTGATCACTCACAAGTGATCCCCATGAATGACTATCAAGAGAGCCTCTTGACAATGTTCCCTCTAGAGGCTCCAATCGAGCCAGTGCCGCGTCAAGAGAATCAGGTCCCCCCATGGAGAGTGGAACAACCACAATGGGGCCAGATTAATTTGCTCGAGCAGGACGAGCCTGTAATGCCTCAAATAGTTGTCGGAGCCAACGAGGGCTTTTGGATCTCCGATAGTGATTACGAAGATGAAACAAAAATGACATATCTTAATCACATGCGGTAGATGCAGCAACCATACCCCTTGGAGATTAATGACATATTTGAATAGTTGGGCATAGTGCCAGGGCATGAGTGGTACGTAGACCCAGTGGGGTGGGACCAAGTGTTGGATCCGCCACTCCAGGTATATGAAGAGCACCTTCCACCCCGAGACCCTAGAGTGATATCAGTGTCGAGGGTAGACCCTGTCCTCCTATCAGCACATAGGGCCGATCCATTCATGCCAATACCTCTAGAGCCAGATCCGGAGCACAAGAATCATCTAGAGTGTTTAAGCCACCACACCCATGGTAATGGAGACCAAAATCATTTCATCAACATGATCTCCATTGACTTAACCGCCCCCATCCGCAATCCGGTCGATCCAACATGGTCATTGCATCTAGACATAGATGCCATAGACTGGGATCACGTCAATTCACCTCCATCCCCATCAGAGTATTGGCCTTTTGGTAAAATGCTTCATTTTACCCCGGGGTCAACTCAGGATATCTTCCATGCTGAAGAGGAACCCGAGGTTCCCAACGCAGATTTAAACTCAGCAAATGATATCCATTTGATCCCGACTCCACATCAGTTGGAGGATGGATCCCACATGTCGGTCGAGGAGACGACTAACGTAGACATCGGCTCGGATCCAATGAATCCATAGATCATCAAGCTGGGGGTAAGCTTATCCCCCGAAGAGCAAGCCGACTACATTGCCCTTCTCAAAGAGAAGAAGGAGGTTTTTGCATGGTCCTACAAAGACATGTCGGGGCTAGATCCGTAGCTAGTCATGCATAATCTAACGCTTGATCCGACAGTCAAGCCAGTTAAGCAAAAACTATGTAAGATGCACCCAATGGTGGCCTTGATGGTCAAAGATGAATTGCAAAAGCTGTTGGATGCACAGTTTGTCATCTGCGTGGATTATCCACCATGGCTGTCCAACATGGTGCCCGTCAAAAAGCTCGATGGGAGGATTCACATATGCACTGATTTTTGAGATCTAAACAAAGTGAGTCCTAAGGATGATTTCCCCTTGTCGAGCATCGATGCATTGGTAGACGCTACAGTGGGCCATGAAATGCTATCCCTCATGGATGGTTTCTTGGGATACAATCAGATTCGTATCAATCCCGAAGACCAACTAAAAATGGCGTTCACAATGCCTTGGGGGACATTTTGTTATAAGGTTATGCCTTTTGGCCTTAAAAATGTTGGCGCCACCTACCAACATGCCATGACGTACATCTTCCATGATTACATGCATAAAACTTTGGAAGATTACATGGATGATTTGTTGGCCAAATCTCTTTTGCGCCCAGATCATCTCGATGACTTAAGCAAGATCCTCGATCGCCTCATGGAACATAAAGTCAGACTGAATCCCAAGAAGTGCGTATTTGGTGTCACATCTGGAAAACTCTTGGGTTTCATAGTCTCAAAGTGAGGCATCGAGGTGGACCCAAACAAAGTCAAGGCAATCCTTGAAATGCTTCCCCCAACTACCATCAAGCAGCTCAGAAGCTTGCAAGGAAAGGTCGCGTCAATCAAGCGCTTCATAGCGCAGCTATCTAACAAGTGCCGACCCATGAACAAATTATTGCACAAGGGGGTAGCATTTCACTGGGATGACGAGTGCCAGTCAGCCTTTGATGACATTAAATGATACTTGGCTTCACCACCAGTATTGGCACCACCTAGACCAGGAGTGTCATTCTACTTATACATCTCAGCTATCGAGGTGGCACTGGGCGCCATGCTAGCCCAGAAGAATGAACTTCACAAAGAACAGGCTACTTACTATCTTAGCCACACCCTGGTCAGTTATGAACTTAACTATGCATACGTCGAGAAACTCTGCTTGGCAGTGGTGTTTGCTACCAAAAAGCTATGCCACTACATGTTGAGCAACACTACGTATGTTGTGTCTAAGGAGAATCCATTGCGGTACATGATGAGTCGTACTTATCATAGTAGCCGCATGACGAAATGGATCATGTTGTTGACGAAATTTGACATAGAGTTTATTGGACAAAAATCCATCAAAGGACAGGTCATAGCCGATCAACTAGCGAAGGCTCCTCTCGAAGACGATCAGCCTCTGGTCATAGAACTACCCGATGATGGGGTCTTCCATGTCTCAGAATCGCCAGATTCTGATGAGCCTGAGTCACAGGCCGACATAACCCTATTTTTTGATGGTTCTAAATGTGAGCAAGGAGGTGGCATGGGAATTGTATTCTTCACACCGCAAGGGGCTCCAATGCCTCTATCCTTTAAATTAGACTTCCCATGCACCAACAATAATGCAGAATATGAAGCCTTGCTCATAGGTCTTCAGACAACAATCACCATGAACATCAAATGATTGAACATCTTTGGTGATTCGTTGTTAATTGTCAACCAAGTCAAAGGGGTATTCCAATGTAAATGCCCAGTTCTGCAGGCCTACAAAGCCCTTGTGGACAAATTCTTGGTGAAGCTTGAATGGTACGACATCGAGGCACTCCCTCGGTCATCGAATCATTTTGCGGACACTATGGCCTCCTTGGGGTCACTAATCCCGCAAGACCTTTCTGGTGATATGACAACCATTCAAGTCAAAACACTATCGCAATCCATGATGGACCGTGCAAGCTCTAACTTGATGCCAGGAATCCACATGATCCAGATTGAACCACCTCGGGATAGGTTCTCTCGAATCCATGATCATCTGAAACATGCCAACTGGGGGTCCTTGTTCTCCCCTACTCCCATTAATAGCAACACAACGCTATTCTTACAAGTTCTCTCCCGCTCAGCGTTTTCTAGGGATGAACTTCAAGAGGGATTGGCTGTTCATACCGTCGAGGCTTCCGATCAGCAGGATTGGTATTCACCCATAAGGGACTACCTCAAGTTAGGTAACCTCCCACTTGGATTGACGCATGCCGCAAAATGAGCATTCAAGCAGAAAGTGGCAAAGCATGTCTTGTTAGGAGACATTTTGTACCATCACAGCTATGAAGGGATCCTCCTTCGATGCTTGGACCAGCAAGAGTCCACTTGGGCAATCGCCCAAGCGCACGATGGTACATGTGGTGGCCACTTCAGTGGTATGGCCATCGCCAAGCGCCTTCTTTGCATGGGCTATTATTGGCCATATTTAGAGCGATATTGTAGCGCATATGTCAGGAAGTGCGTGAAGTGTCAACACCATGCTAATTTGACACACGTACCTTCCCAGGCCTTGCAGACGATCCAATCGACTTGGCCATTTTTTGTAGTGGGGCTTAGATCTAATCGAAAAGATCTCCCCTGCATCGTCAGGTCATCACACGTTTATCATAATGGCCACAGAGTATTTCACCAAGTGGGTGGAAGCAATTCCGCTTACCTCTACGATAGGACCCCGCATTGTGGAGTTCATTTTACATAACATCATATGTCATTTTGGTATTCCATCCAAAATAATCTCGGATAATGGGACGTCATTCAAGAACAAAGACGTGCATGCTTTGACCACAAAGTACAAAATTCAGCATAGTTTTTTGACACCCTATTATCCGTAGGCAAATGGGCAAGCAGAGGCGTCAAACAAAATGCTAGTTGCCATCCTCAAAAATACAGTCGCAGATAGTCATAAGGATTGGCACATTCAAATCCCACTTGCCCTGTGGGCTTATCACACTAGCATTCGGACGCCCACTGGGGCAACTCCATTTTCGCTCGTGTATGGCTCCGAGGCAGTCATGCCTCTCGAGTTGGAAATTCCTTCCCTACGCATATCAATGCAAGAGTTCATCGATGATGACACTACGTGGCAAGCCCGGTTAGACCAGCTTACGTTGCTTGACGAACGATGCGTTAATGCTCTCGAGCATTTACGTATCTATCAAGAGCGACTTAAGAAAGCATACAACATGAAAGTTCACCTGAGGGATTTTCAGGTTGGTGACTTGGTCTTAAAAGAGAACCAACAGAACTCTAGTTTGTCGTCCCATCTAAGGGACAAGTTCATGGCAAATTGGTTAGGTCCCTATGTAATTGATAGTAAAATAGGACCTGGAACATACCGGCTAGCCTCTCTTGATGGAATCAAGGAACTAGAACCCTTGAACATCAGTCATTTGTGGCCATTCCATATCTAAAAGAGCCATAGCCCAAACAAAATGCTCCAAGGATTCCTACAATCGCTTGGTCAATCCCAAAATGCTCCAAGGATTCCTACAATCGCTTGGTCAATCCCAAAATGCTCCAAGGATTCCTACAATCGCTTGGTCAATCCCAAAATGCCCCAAAGGTACCCATTACCGCTTGGTCAACCAAAAAGCTCCAAGGATTCCCACAATCGCTTGGTCAAAAATAAGAAAATTCAAAAACAGTAAAATCATCAAAAATAACAAAAAATTGCATCTCATTTCCAGGCATACTCCAACTCATCACAACAATAAAGAGCTCTTTTGCATCTCATCTTCATATTCACAAAAATCAATCCATCAAAAACACAAAAATATATAGCTGCATTAAGCATCACATCCATACATTGCATATTTGTGGTCATACAGGTCAAAGGCACCATAGATTGTAATTACTCCGCCAATCCATCTTGTTCCACATTTCTCCATTCTATAAGCAGTCCATCAAAAATAAATGCCATTCACTTCTTTTTACCATACCATAGTCAATGGTCTTCTAATGTATCAAGAGTTTTTGTCCTGCAGTCGTCATTTGCTTTCTAGCCACGTACTGTACCAAGTCAGACAGATTTTACAAAGGTAGAGTTCTACTTGGATCACACCTTGTTACGTAGCATCCCAACACAAATTAAAACACATAAAAATTCCCAAGTTGTGTGAATGAAAGATGAAACCTGCACAGCAATCCAGGTCACCATAAGCGAAATGGTTATCTTGCTCATCCCCCTGTGCGAATGACCCCAAGAATGCTGAGAGTTGGCAAAAGGACAAGCATCTTCCCTACCCAATTCCCCAAGAATCCCAAGTTCTCAAAAAGTTGCAAACATCATAAAATCTTGCAAAAAGTCAAAACTCCAAAAAATTTGACATCACCAACAAAGTGCATACATCAATAAAAGCACATACAATAGTGATTCTCATCACTCGAAATTCAAATCCCTTGCTCAAAAGAAAAATACAAAAATAATAAACAATGATTTTTATCACTACAAAAGAGCAAGTATCCCAATACAATTGAAGAAAAGAAGGGAGTCGAACTTGAATCCCTGGAACTCTCAGCATTTCGACAAGTCATGAGGCAAACCTCAGTACTGGTTTGGTGGATAGCCTATCGGTCACTGGTGGTAAACCTCCCGCATGATGATATATCTGTCACATTAACTCGTGTACAGATCAATGTTTGCATGTGGATGAGCTAGCTTATGGTATCCTAGATAGCACCATAGATTAATCTGACTAAATACAACAAAGGAGTTAGTGGAGCTAATTAGGTGATCCTCAGTACAGGTTTGGTTGATAGCCTATCTGGCACTGGCGGTATCCTGACAAATACCACATAAATGAACTCAATTGCACACACAGGGATGTGAAATAACTTGGTCAAAGACAAGTCCGATTCATACCTTGTCCAAAAGTCTTGTAAGATAAAGTACAGTCGTGGCTAGTTAGTTAAAACCATCTGAGTCTCAGAAAACCTTAGCTACATTCTAAACCAACTACGCTATCTTTCATCCTCGCATTGCCATCAGAAAATACAAAAAAAAAAAACCACAAAGTTCTAAACAGTCTATGGTGCCCTCGCCAAACAACACAAATTCAATTCATCCATTACATTTACATATCCTAAAATTTAGAAACATTTGCATTCATCATAACATAAATGAACAAAAATTTCAGGGCAAAATTTTCAAAAACAACAAAAATTGAACAAAAATGCACCAAAAAAACTAATAAACTTGCCCGATGAAAGTGCTTTTGCACTTGACATCCCGGGCATGCAAAATGGATGTCGGGGTCACAAATCCTCACTATCCTCCTCCCTAAGAAGGCTACCATAGCCGGACCACTCCACGGGAAGATGGATCTTCGAGAATTTCATCCCCAAACGGCGTCGCCAAAAGGGTCAAAACCCACCCAAAAATAGCAATAGAGTTGCCGAACGAAGGCGCCTTCGCGCCTGACATTCTTGGCATCCAAAAAAGACATTGGGGTTACAAATTGTCACCATCCTACTCCCTAAGAAGGCCACCATGGCCGGACCGCTCCACGAGAAGACGGATTTTTGACAATTTCAGCTCCAAAAAGCGTCACCAAAAGGGTTAACACCCACCAAAAATAGGTCTAAATGTCGAAAAACTACGCACGTGTAATGCTAAAACATCTGAAGGCACCCTTGCACAAGTCATCTTGGGTCAAGCGACTCGTCGCTTTTCTCATGAAGGTCATTCCCTCATCGATTCGTCGCTTGAGGGGGTAGTCACACTTAGTCACCGATCAACAAGTACACACCCAATTAAGGAAAATGACATGCATTCAAAGAATCATTGACAAAGACAATCACGCTCCTGCTTGGGGAAGTAAACAAGCAATAATCACAAGCTGATCAAATCACTTGGCATTTCATGAATCATGAACTCAAGGTTCTCACAGACAAAAGGTTGCGCCCTTTGCCTATTCATGACTGATCAATGTCCAAGATCAAGTAACACCTCACCGAAAAATGTTAACACTTGAATTAAGTTCCTTCGCTCGTTAGAAGCAAGGATTCAAGAATGCATGCCCTTTCCATACTTGGGGCATCAAAATTTGGTTAGGTTACTGAGAAACCCTAATCATTAGTGCTTTGGTTATCTATTTTTGCTCGACGTTGCGCCATGCATAGCGCATCCCAAAAAGGGGCATCTGTAGACACCAAAATAGCACCAATCCGATTATGTGACTGCAAACACTGATCGCATTGACACACATAGCCCCAAGGGCAGCCCCCAGAGGTTAAACAATGGTCCTAACCACTCTCACAGTAGTTTTGGAAGGTCAAAGATCAATTTGGCACCTTCAGGCACTTTGCTCAATATCCGTTCCACCCTGGAACGAATTCAAACTGGGATTCGCCCCACCCAGGGACGAATTCTAGATTCGCTCTAGGGTGGGGTGAATTGCAGGTTTGATGGGAAAAAAGTCAAATCTTGACAAATGGCAGCTCAGATCCGCCACTTAACGCTTCCTTCATCGCATGGGAGTATGGGTGAGCATTTTTGAGCGTTAGAGGCAATTACAAGGGCAGTCATGAAGTCCCTATTCAGGGAGGAATCTCCTTCCCCCTAGGAAGGCATGATTGCCAAGTGGCGCCTCTGCATGCCCATTTCAAGAGACCTCCAGGTCTATAAATTGGTGAGTTTCCTCACCCCAAGAGATAGAGAGAAGGAGCATTTTGGAGCAACGAAGTGCTGTCATTTTATTTTCACACCCACACCCTTTTGAGTTGTGTCTTTCACATCCTTGATCTCTTTTGGAGAGGAGGTCATAGGGTGGCTATTGGAAGGGCAAATCCGGAGCCCAAAACCTAACATTTGGCCACAATATCCCACCCAATTTTCTAGACAATACCCCACAAGAGGTTTTGGACCCATCCCAAGTGGATTGGTGCCGAAATCAGGCCTCAAACGATGGGCGGCCTGCCCCATGGGCGCCCCCTCCCACACTGCTATAGTCCTAATCGCCCCCCTTCGGAGTGATGGGAATTCTGTGGCAGATTTTCTTTCTTTCATTTTTGCATTCAATTCTATGATGCTTAGATAGGTTGTCATTTAAATTTCGTCTCGTTTTGAACAATTTTGATCATGTTTCTATCTTTGCTCGCTTCTACTAATCTATAGGTAGCATCATCAAATTCCCATTGATGGAGGTCAAATTGGGAAAATATGACCATCTGGGTCTTCCCAAAATACCCCCAATTAGCTAACCCCAAGTTTGTAGGTCTTTTGGAGCTTCCTAGGTAGGACATTTGGGACAGTGCCTTTTCGGCATTTTGTTGTAGGTGAATTCGTCCCGCCCGGAGCGAATTCAAATCGGCAAGGAATTTCTTGACTGTTCTTTTTGTAGGGCCCTCTTGGTGGTGTCTTGATGCCCCTATAAAATTTTTAGAGCATTTGGATTCATTTTAGTCATAGTTTAATTCATTTTTCTCATTCACTTATCGTAGGCTTGGGGATTGCATGCTTTGTTTTATCCGCGGGTGCTACTAACTATTTCTTGTTCCTTTGAACGTAGGGTCTGGACATCGGAGGAGCAGCAAGGAGTCAAGACTCATCAATGCAAGTGGCGGTGACGTTTGGTCCACCCATTTTACATGTGGGCACACGGAAGAAGGAAGGGCATCCATGGATGTAACAAGAACGCATACTTAAACGCTCCTAGCCCTTGGAAGGGGAGGATGCGCATTGTAACCGAGTTGTGAAACATATCAATAAAAAGGTCTGTCTTCTTTATTTGCATTTGTTTCATTTTGATTCACTCATGCTTTCCCTCTTTTCATGCACTTTCAAATTCCTAGGATTTAGCGTTAAGTTTGGTTCGGTTTGCATCGCATCTTCGCTTTCCTTTTTGCTTCCGTATCCTCGTGCTTCCAGATAATAGGGCATACAAAATTTGTGCTTTATATTATACTTTTTTGTTAAAGCATGCACATCCTTATTCTTAAAGGGTATTCCATTATCTAAAATTGTCTTGGACGGAATACCAAAATGACAAATGATATTATATAGCATGAACTTCATGATGTGAGGTCCAATCGTAGTGGTAAGGGGAATTGCTTCCACCCATTTTGTAAAGTACTCAATAGCCATTATGATAACCATATGATGATTTGAGGAGGCACTTTAGATTTTCCTAATTAAATCAAACCCCCATTGTGAAAATGGCCAAACTAATTGAATCGGTTGTAAGGCCTGTGAAGGTAGGTGTGTCAAATTATCATGATGTTGACACTTTACACACTTCTTAACATAAGCACAATAATATTGCTATAAAGTTGGCAAATAATAGGCCATGCGAATAATGCGCTTTGCGATGGACATGCCACTAAAATTGCCACCATATGTATCATCATGTGCTTAGGCAATGACCAAAGATGACTCTTGAGAGTCTAAGCAATGAAGGAGGATACCCTCATAGCTTTGACGATATATTATGTCTCCTAGTAAGACATAATTTATCGCATTTTTCTTAAATTATTGTTTTGTGAAATGCAAAAATTGAGAAGGAATGCTTCCAGGTTTTAAATAATCTTTTATTTCTATGGCCTAATGTTATTTTAAAGAAGCCTTAATTGTATTAATTATGCAATACTTTTGACTTTCATATCTCACAAATGCTGATTTATAATGAACTTGTAGATATATCAGTGTGCTAGTGTCAAAAGAATTTTAGGGAACAAAGTCCCTCAAGTGGCATTATTCAAATAATTGTGAATTTGAGAGAACCATTCATGTGAAGGTTCAATTTGAATCATGTGGACTTATGGCATATAGTAAAGCTCATCATGCTTATTTACAGATTACGATAGCATTTTGACTTGAATAGTCATGTTATCATCAAATGGGTTTTGTGGTATTAAAGACCTAAGGACATCATTGTGTCTAGAAAATGGTTAGATGAACAAGGGAGTGCACAATATCATACAATTCAAAATTTGCCAAAATTTTATCCACTAGGTATTTATAGGCATGCAATATTGGGCACCTACATTGGAATATTCCTTTGACCTGATTAACTATGAGTAAGGAATCATTAAAAATATTAAGCTTTGTGATTTTCATGGTGATTGATGAGTGTCATTGAATCTCATCATTTAATCTCAAAGATCTTATCAATCCGGGGTGGTGTCCAAGGTTGTCTACGATAGAAAGTTCAAACAGAGTTGCATTTCAGCTCATTTGGGAGCAGCAGGTCTTTATTGGTAGGATTGATTGTGTGGGGGATTTGTGTCACTTCTATCCCTATATTGCATAAATTAAACCTTAATCTAATTGCAAGAATGAAAAACTAATTGTTGTCTACAGAAATAAAGTCCTAATTACTATTGCTAAATTGAGACCTAATTGATTTGCAAAAGGAAAATCCTAATTACAGTTTCTAAATGAGAAACCTATGTACTTTTGCAATAATGAGATAAAACAAGTAATCAACTTCTATCAATACTCTGAAATAGAAGGTCGTCAATCTTCTGTGCAGTGTTTGACAACAAAAACAAGAATGCAAGAAATTACAGAAAAACTTGTAAATTGCTAGAAATAAAAATTTGCAATGAATTGGAAAGTTGTTGGGAATGAAAAGAATAACCAGATCTACCACTAATCATATCACAAAAACATTATGAACAATAATTAAACAACTAGGAATGTTAGCTATGCAAAAGAATGAAAATGACAAGTTCACAACTTATTCTACTGCAGCAAAATCGGAATAAAACCTGTCTGTCAGTCCTCCTCCTAGGTCAGGAAGTGGCCAGTCTCCTTTATCAGAAGAAGGTTTGAATTCTTCTTTAAGTCTTACTCACACATAGACATAACAAAATTAATGTAATGAAACTGCACTTTTATTGCTTCAAAAACATAATTACAATTTTGCTAAAATCTGTTATGAAATCTGAAACCTGTTATGAGATCTAAAATCATTATTCTATTATCTCCTCTATCTAATTTCTCTAATATTTCTAATATCTAATATATCTCAATCTGGATGGGAGCCATCTTTTATAGATGCCTAAAATCTAATTATAAACAGAAAATATGTTGTTCCTAATATCCTGCAGAATTTCTTGGGTTTATCCTAGAATAGGATCAATCTGATATTTTCCATAAATGGTGGCTTTGGATGGCAAAGTTAGATGGGAGATATTTCCCTTAACTTTCTCAACCTTCTTATCCCATTTTTCACTGCCAAAATTCAGTCAACAAGTCAAAAAGTGCATTCTGTTTTCATTCCGAAGATAAGTGGCTCATTTCGAAGATAAGTGGCTCATTCCGAAGATACTGCAATTCTCATTCTGAAGATACTGCAATTCTCATTCCGAAGATACTGCAATTCTCATTCTAAAGATACTACATTTCTCATTTTGAAGATCCGCTCATTTTGAAGACACTATGTTTTCTCATTCCGAAGACATTGTGTTCATTTCGAAGACACTGTGTTCATTCCAAAGATCTTTAGAATGACCAACTGTGTTGACTCCAAATGGTTTTGGCTGCATTTCTCAAGTGGATTAGCCCTTAGGATCAGATTACAATAGTCTTCATTCTTCCTTGGATGTGAATTCCATGCCTTGCCATTCAATGGAAGCTGGCTGGAATTTATATGGAAAAACCAGTTTTCTACTGCACAGTAATAAGTCTTTGTACTATTTGCTGAATTTAGAGAAACTAATGCTTAATGATTATCAAAATAAGACTAGTGAAATGTTGTTGTCAACCTAAGCATGACAATATAACATAAAACTATACAAGAACTATTAAAAATCAGAATATAATGTCCTTAATACTTCAATCATGCAAACAGTTAATACACAACATATTAAATCAACTTAACTAGCATATAAGATAATTCACAAGAGTTTTTAGGCAGTTTTAACTATTTAAAACATGCTATAAATGAGGCTTATTCAGGCCTCATCATTCCCCCCAACTTATATTAATGCATGCCCTCATGCATTGTAGTGGGCTATGGAGTCACAAATGTCCATACTCATATTCCATGTTTCATAGAACAATTTAGTGCTTGTGTAATTTCTCATGAAGGTTTCTAAGTCATTCTTCAAACTGATCATATGGTTGGGAATCCTCTTCAAAATAGGAGGGAACCAGAGTAATGATGGTTGGAGGCCTGAATCTGAGACCTACCCAATGATGTTGCATAAAGGTATTTCTCTGGATTGAGAAGGCAATGCCTTAGAATGGAAGGGCACTACTTCAAAGTGGAGGGGCACTACTTCAGAATGAGCACCTATGTCTTCATCTTCCCTAGATAATCCAAGTAGTAAATGAACCAAATCCTCCTCTTTATCTGATGTAGTTGATTGTTCTTCAACTTGTGACAGACTCGCTTTTTAGTTTCTCCACTTTCTGCTATAATTCTCTAATTTTCTTTTCGTGTTTTTCAATAACATCTTCTCTTTCCTCAATCCATCTCATTTGTATTTTTATAACACTCTTCGTTGCTCTCAATTGTTCTGTGATGTCCAACTCCTCTTCTTCGTTTGACTCGGAACCTAATATCGACAAATCAATTGCAGTTTGCTGCTCAACAATGATCTCATCCTCTACTTCAGACCCCTCATCCTCTACTTTAGACCCCTGATTCTGTATAGGAGGTTCCATGAAATTATCTATGATTACATCAATATTCTCAGTGGCTTGTTGCACTTCTATGACATCAGGGCTATCCTGTCTGGTCTTCTCTTCAATCATTTGTTCTTTTATCTCTTTTTGTTGGAGTCTTGTAGACCTCCTAGTCCTTAATGTATATTTTCTCTTCTTGCCCTGTTTTCTTATGGTAACAGGGGCTGTAGGGATAGCTTCAAGCTCTTCACTGTGAACTTCACTCTTATATTCTAACAGATAAATAACATCTTTAGAAAAATGAACCCTCTTCTATTTTATTTTTTGTTGTCAGTTTTAGACCCTCTTTTCTTAGTCTGTGAGTTTGATGGTTCTGTTGCTGCTGCTGGGTGCGTTTTTTTTTTGCAATAGCCTCTGCAGTAGTTCCTATTTCTTCTTCTGAAAAATCCTCTACAACAGCTATTTCTTCTTCTGCAATAGCCTCTACAGTAGTTGTTTCTTCTTCTGCAACAACATCTACAACATCTGTTAGGTCACTGATTTTTGGTTGCTACAGGGTTTGCTCTTGTTCTTCTTCAGAAAGAATAATTTTTTTTTTCTTGTAATCATTAGAAAATATGTCTTTGAAAAGAAAATATGGCACACTTCCTTATTCTGTGCTCTGAACACCTGGCCATCAATCATTGGACATCCTTGCCATCAAATTTTCTTTACTATTTTTAGCTTGTCCATTCTGCATGCAAATTTTCCCACATGAGTGGTTATTATCAATGAATGGTGGTGGCATGTTTGTTAAATCTTCATTTCAAAGATTATGTTTCATTCCCTCCTTGACTATGTCTTTTTCTCCCTCCTTGGATGCCACATGGAAACAGATTGTTAAATCTTCATTCTGAAGATTATGTTTCATTCTGAAGACTAAGTTGGGCATTTAATTTGAAGATAACCTCATTCCAAAGATAAACCTTCATTCTGAAGACAAACCTTCATTCTGAAGACAAACCTTCATTCCGAAGACACACCTTCATTCCGAAGACAAACCTTCATTCTGAAGACACACCTTCATTTCGAAGACAAAGCTTCATTCTGAAGATACCACGGTTATTTGAAGATACAACAGTCATTCTGAAGACATAGCAGAAACCAACATTTTTCTCTTTCTCCAAGCATGTTTTGTTTATGCCAACTCTTATGAACACTTTTATACTAATGGTTAATTTTCATATACTATATATCAAATATTTACAATGAGAAAAGTGCAAGAAACATATATACCTGGTTAAAAAAAGTTAATGCAAGTTTTGAAAGATGATCGCTTCTGTTGATATTCTACCGAGGCTTCCTGCAACACTTCAAAAACAAGTGCAGTTGGTGAATTTGTACAATGATGACTCAAAACTTTCAAGGTTATGCATGCCAGAAAATTGGTTTTCATGCATACCAACTCAATAGTGCCTTAGAAAAGGTTTTCACTGCTAAGCTATTCATTTTTCTCTTTTTTTTTCTTGTTTCCTTTTTTTTTTTCCTCTCCTTTTCTCTCTATTTTTTCTTGTCTTTATTATTCTAATTGTGCCCGTGAAGGAATTCATGACTTCCCCGAAATCATGCCCATGAAGGAATTCACAATCAGAATTTATTCATCTTTTTGTTTTCTATTTTTTTTTATTTTTTTTTTTTTCTTTTAAGATTCAAAGATATGATCATTTGGAATATTCATCAGAAGAAGAAGCCTCTTCTATCAAATGTAACTATGTGAAATATCGAGCAAATTCCACCTTTGTTAGTGGTTTATGGTACAACTGTAAAAGATGTCCATTCACCACTAATATCCTCCTTAAATCATCAACTAAAGAAAGTTGAACAACTTCATTCTCAAACTCCCCTGGTTCATCCTTGCTGCTCTTAATGTGATCATCATGCCACATTTTCCATTTTTGTTGAGTGAACTCTATTTGGTGAAGTGCTTCCAACCAAAGTTCATCAAATGCATTCAACTACAAAATTTGTTTTTTTTGTACCTGCAACAACTCAATGCCAACTTCTAAAGATGCATAAAATGTTAGTAAAGCATTAGGATGTTGCACCAATATATCAAACAAATTTGCTCCTTGGTTTTTAGTCAACCAACTATTGTTGTTCAAAGGTTGTTTTGGTTGTGTTTCAGTTTGTTTTGTACCAGGCTTATTTGAATTGGTTCTTGGAGAAACATTTTTATTTACACCAATGGAGGCCAAAACTAAAGTATTCTTTTCATTTTCCTTATGTGTTCTAAGAAACTATGGGCTTTCTGTACAATCATACTTAGGTGTAATAAGTTTACCTGAAAGCAAGTTAACTAATTTTCCACCTTTTTGTATGGTTTTAGGATATACTTTCTTCTTTTTTCTTGGTTTTCTAAAACACATTTCTTGAACAATCCTATTAATGATTGGTACAACTTGAGGTAAAGGGATTGTAATAGTTAAATGTTCTAATTCCTTTATCAAATCTGATTGTGAAGATGTTATTTTTGATATCTCAGATTGTTCAAAATATGATACTTTATTTGATGAGGTATCTTGTTCTTCTTGATGTTGTTTTAGTGTGGATTTGTTTTCATGTTCATTATTTTTAACTTCACTTTCTACACTGATAAGTGGAATAGGTTCAAGCAGTGGTTCACCTAAACACAACTGAGTTTTAACACAGTCACTAACATTTATTAGGGTTGTATTTTTTGATTCAACCACAGAGACAGGGGTTACCTGTTTAACATGATTTGGACTGACCACAGGTTGAGTTGAAAATAGAGGTTGTTTTAATTTTTTTTGTTGTTGTCCATGATAGAAATTATGGATATAATTAGGCAACAAATTTGATTTTTGTTTTTGATA
Organism: Wollemia nobilis; assembly: GCA_028583015.1. Taxonomy (NCBI): domain Eukaryota; kingdom Viridiplantae; phylum Streptophyta; class Pinopsida; order Araucariales; family Araucariaceae; genus Wollemia; species Wollemia nobilis. Next base: position 612,445 of record JAQPPZ010017023.1, on the reverse strand, counting down.
ATGTTGTTGCCCTTTGTACAGATTTTGATGTTGTACCCATTGATATCCTTGTAATTTTGGCTGCAACCATGGTGGATGTTGTTGATTCCATTGTTGTTGCATCCATCCATGTTGAGACCATGCTTGGGAGTATGCCCATGGTGGTTGACTCCAACATTGTTGGGAGTATGCCCATGGTGGTTGACTCCAACATTGTTGAAGTGGACCTGAAGCAGACCATGGCATATACCAAGGATTATTTCCCCGATGTGCAGGAAATTGAGAAGCATTATGATATGGAAATTTATGAAAATTATTCCCTTGTCCTTGTCCTACAAAATTGATTTTTTTCATAGGTTGAGACTGTTTTTCAAAGACACTTTTAAGTTATGGCAATAAACTACACTGATCTGTGGGGTGTCCTAATTGACAAATGCTACATGTAGCAGTATAAATATTTTGTTCAAAGGACAATCATGAAGAGAGTGTTGCTTTTTACATTCCGAACAATAGATGGCTGAAGATTCAGTAGATTCATTTTTTTCATCTAATGTTCTATCATGTACTAAAACATCAGCCTCTTTTATGCATTCTTTCAAATCATGTTTTTCATTACCAATTCTGTGTTTTCTATGTCTTGAATGAGAGTAATTTTTATAGAGTTTAATAATTTCCTCAAATTTAAGTGCATTTGTATCTCCTCTTCCCAAGATATCCAATGCATCCCTAGATTCATCTTGTAGTCCCCTTAAGAATATGACTTTGCAAATTTCAGGTTCAACACCTCCACATCTCTTATGAACAAAAGAAAATCTGTCTATATAATCTTCTAAGATTTCATTTTCCTCTTGTTTCATTGTAAGAATTTCATCATTTTGATTCTTGACTTGACAATATTCTTGGTATCTCTCCAAGAATATGTTTTCCATCTCATCCCAAGTTCTAATTGAGTCGAGGTGCTAAGGTGATAAACCATCGTAGAGCTAACTCTTTAAGAGTGGAAGGAAATAGTTTGAGCTTTTGATTGTCATTAGTGTAATCATGAGCTTGACATACAATTTTAAACTCAAACAAAAACATATCAGGATCTTCGGATGTAATTCCCTTGAAAGTTGGTAATACTGTAGGTGAAATGACCTTCATGGGAGCATTTTGATTAAGATCTAGTTGGATGGGATTTTGAAAAGTTCTGGCAGGTGCACTAGTTGCACTAGGGTGGAGCACATTGTTGGCTCTACCTTGATTCTCTTGTGAGCCTTCCATTGTAGGTTCCCAAAAACAATTATAAATCTTGTCAAATTTTCTTGATTGTATGGATTTGTCAAGAGAAAATGGTGTTGAACTACTTAATTTTCCTCCTTGTAATGATTTCTCAAAGGATCTTGTAGTGCTGGAAGTGGATGATTGGGATTCTTTGAAAATTCCAACATTTTTGGAAATAAAAAATTTAGACATTTTTGACATAATTTCAACCTCTTGTGATTTTTTTCTTCTTGTGGTTTCTTTCTTATTTCCTAAATGGACTGAAATACAATTTACCAATAACAATTACTTATACCAGTCATTACATTCAGATTTTACTCTAAAATTCACAACTTAGCATATTTAATAATTATTGGACTACTTTTCACCTTCTAACAACATCGTGTTCCCCGACAATGGCACCAAAATGATGAGTGTCGTTGAATCTCATCATTTAATCTCAAAGATCTTATCAATACGGGGTGGTGTCCAAGGTTGTCTATGATAGAAAGTTCAAATAGAGTTGCATTTCAGCTCATTTGGGAGCAACAGGTCTTTATTGGTAGGATTGATTGTGTGGGGGATTTGTGTCACTTCTATCCCTAGATTGCATAAATTAAACCTTAATCTAATTGCAAGAATGAAAAACTAATTGTTGTCTATAGAAATAAAGTCCTAATTACTATTGCTAAATTGAGACCTAATTGATTTGCAGAAGGAAAATCCTAATTACAGTTGCTAAATGAGAAACCTATGTACTTTTGCAATAATGAGATAAAACAAGTAATCAACTTCTGTCAATACTCTGAAACAGAAGGTCGTCAATCTTCTGTGCAGTGTTTGACAGCAAAAACAAGAATGCAGGAAATTACAGAAAAACTTGTAAATTGTTGGAAATAGAAATTTGCAGTGAATTGGAAAGTTGCTGGGAATGAAAAGAATAACCAGATCTACCACTAATCATATCACAAAAATATTATGAACAATAATTAAACAACTAGGAATGTTAGCTATGCAAAATAATGAAAATGACAAGTTCACAACTTATTCTGCTGTAGCAAAATCAAAATAAAACATGTCTGTTAGTCCTCCTCCTAGGTCGGGAAGTGGCCAGCCTCCTTTCTTAGAAGAAGGTTTGAATTCTTCTTTAAGTCTTACTCACACATAGACATAACAAAATTAATGTAATGAAACTGCACTTTTATTGCTTCAGAATCATAATTACAATTCTGCTGAAATCTGTTACAGATCTGAAATCATTATTCTATTATCCCCTATATCTAATTTCTCTAATATGTCTAATATATCTAATCTAATATATCTCAATCTAGATGGGAGCCATCTTTTATAGATGCCTAAAATCTAATTATAAACAAAAAATATGTTGTTCCTAATATCCTGCAGAATTTCTTGGGTTTATCCTAGAATAGGATCAATCTGATATTTTCCATAAATGGTGGCTTTGGATGGAGAAAATTTAGATGGGAGATATTTACCCTTAACTTTCTCAACCTTCTTATCCCATTTTCCACCGCCAAAAGTCAGTCAACAAGTCAAAAAGTGCATTCTATTTTCATTCCGAAGATAAGTGGCTCATTCCGAAGATAAGTGGCTCATTTCGAAGATACTGCAATTCTCATTTTGAAGATACTACAATTCTCATTCCGAAGATACTGCAATTCTCATTCCGAAGATACTACATTTCTCATTCCGAAGATCCGCTCATTTCGAAGACACTATGTTTTCTCATTCCGAAGACATTGTGTTCATTCCGAAGACACTGTGTTCATTTCGAAGATCTTTAGAATGACCAACTGTGTTGACTCCAAATGGTTTTGGCTGCATTTCTCAAGTGGATTAGCCCTTAGGATCAGATTACAATAGTCTTCATTCTTCCTTGGATGTGAATTCCATGCCTTGCCATTCAATGGAAGCTGGCTGGAATTTATATGGAAAAACCAGTTTTCTGCTGCACAGTAATAAGTCTTTGTACTATTTGATGAATTTAGAGAAACTAATGCTTAATGATCATCAAAATAAGACTAGTGAAATGTTGTTGTCAACCTAAGCATGACAATATAACATAAAACTATACAAGAACTATTAAAAATCATAATATAATGTCCTTAATACTTCAATCATGCAAACAGTTAATACACAACATATTAAATCAACTTAACTAGCATATAAGATAATTCACAAGAGTTTTTAGGCAATTTTAACTATTTAAAACATGCTATAAATGAGGCTTATTCAGTCCTCATCAGTGATTGTCATTTGAAGGCCTATGATGAAGGCTTCATACTAGACATCGTTATTGGTGCATGGGGAATCAAGTTTAAACGAAAAGGGTATTGGAGTTCCTTGTGGTATGAAAAACATGATTCCCATACCACCCCCTTGCTTACACTTAGAGCCATCAAAAAATAAATTTATGCCAACCTGTGACTCAGGCTCTTCAGGATCAGGTGATTCTAAAATGTGAAAAACTCCATCATTTGGAAACTCTATAGTGATAGGTTGGTCATCTTAGAGAGGGGCCCCTACTAGTTGATCGACTATGGCCTATCCTTTAATTTATTTCTATCCAATGAACTCTAGGTCAAATTATGTCAACAACATAACTCATTTTGTTGTGTGACTATTGTGATATGTTCTACTCATCGTGTATTGCAATGGATTTTCCTTAGATACTACATACATTGTATGGTTGAGCATGTAATAACATAGCTTTTTAGTGGAAAATGCCACTACTAAGCATAACTTCTCAATGTATGTGCATTTTATTTTATAGCTGAACAGTGTGCATCTAATATAATACGTAGCTTGTTATTTATGAAATTCATTATTTTGGGCTAATATAGTGCCCAATGTCAGCTTAGCAGTTGAGATGTAAATATAGAACGACACTCCTAGTCGTGGAGGAGCTAATACGAGTAGTGCAGCTAGGTATTTTTTATCTCATCAAAGGCATCTTGGCATTCCTCATCCCAATTAAATGTGACCCCCTTTTTTAGAAAATTGTTCATGGGTCAAAACTTATCTGATAATTGCACTATGAAATGCTTTATGGATGTAACCTTTCCTTAAAGACTACATAGTTTCTTGATAGTTTTGGGGGAAGAATTTCTAGGATTGCCCTAAATTTATTTGGGTCTACTATTATGCCTCACTTAGAGACTATGAATCCCAAAATTTTTCTAGATGTGACACCAAATACACACTTCTTGGAATTTAGCCTAACATTATACTCAATGATGTGATCTAAAACCTTGTGCAATACATCGATATGCTCATGGTACAATAGAGATTTTTCCAATAAGTCATCTATGTCATATTCCATAATTTTATACATGTAATCATGTAAGATATATGTCATAGCCTGTTGGTAGGTGGTACCAGCATTTTTTAGGCCAAAAAGCATGATCTTGTAATAGAATGTCCTTCAAGGCATTAAAAATGCCATTTTGACCTGGTCTTCTAGATTAATACGAATTTTATTGTATCCAGAGAAATTTTCCATAAGGGATAACATTTCATGTCCTACTATGGCATCTACCAACACATCAATGTTTGGTAATAAAAACACATCCTGAGGACTCGCTTTGTTGATATCTCTAAAATCATTGCAAATGTGAATCCTCCCATTAGGTTTCATGACAAGTACCATGTTGGAAACCCATGGTGGATAATCTACTGATATAATAAATTCAACATCCAAAATTTTGTGCAATTCATATTTTAACATTAAGGTGATTGTTGGATGCATATTACGCAACTTTTGCTTAACTAGTTTGACATTTGGGTCCAATGTAAGACTATGTGTAAATAGATTGGGATCTAGTCCTAGCATATCTTTATAATACCAAGCAAAATATTTTATTTTCTTTGTTAACAACATTGTATAATTATCTTATTCATCATGGGATAGACCTTCCCCTAATTTGATGTTATGGGGATTATTAGGATCTATGTCAATATCACTATCAATTATTGGCTCAATTGACATATGGGACCCCTATTCCAACTGATGTGGAGTAGGGATCAAGTGAATGTCATCAACTGGATTTGCTTCATCAATTGGAAACTCATGCTTAACCTCATATTGAAAGACATTATGAGTATTCCTTGGTGAAAAGTGAAATGGTTGTAACATTTCCTCGCAAGGCCAATACTCTGATGGATATGGGGAGAATCTACCCCATCAAAATCAATTACCTCAAGTTTGAGGTACAAAGGATTTGATGGGATTATTCGGATCTCTTAATGGCGCAGTAAGATCTATGGAAACCATGTTTATGGATACATGATCTCCCTTCCATGGGAAAGTGGGTTTATTGATATGATGTTGTCTCTTAAATTGTAGAGGTGGTTGTGGTGGAGGTGGAATAACTAGTGGTGGTCAATTATGAAGGTGATGAACTTGCTCTTCAATTGGTAAAATCTATCACCAAATAGGATGTTGTACTGAGAACATGTGAAGATAGAACTCTTCTTCATTATCCAAAGGGACAACTTGCTCATGTTCCTCATCTGAACTTGAATAATTTATGGGAGCTATACCATAGTATGATTCATCATCTATTATCCATTTGTGAGGAGGACTTTTATCCTCCTCATTATCATATGGTAAGGTATGCAAACCTTCATCCACTTTATGAGGTTGAGTGACATCGTTGGATAACCCTTAATCTATCATGTTTATGGGAAAATAATCTTCCAATAAATGGACATAATTTGGATTGGCATAGGGATCATGTGCTAGCTCATCTTTGTAATTCAGACATAATCATTCTAGACTCTTTGTGAGTACATCTAAAGGTATTGTAGTGTTGTGTCCCAACCCAAATATATCATATGGTAGCTGATATTGTGGCTGACATGGAACATGAGTACCTTGCTCATATAATCGTAGATCAAATCCACACCAATTTTAGTGATGTAGTTATCGCAAGGTAGTCAAGATTTGATATGTAATTTATATCCTCAGAGAAAGGTTCATCATATTCTTCTTATTGAGGAATTGGAAATGTTCCATACTTGATACCCCATATATGAAAATTTTTTATAAGGCTGTATACCTAGAGGTACAATGCTACCTATGGGAATTCGAGGTCATCCTATATATTGCATTGTATCAATGGATGGAACTATTGTGATGTTTCTCAATAAGTACTCTCCTACCTCTATACTAGACATATGGATTGTAACCTAATATGGCAAAGGTGGAGGGGATGTAAGCGAGGCTTGAGATAACTCAATGTGTACCTCCTGAGATGGTTCCTCATCTTCTAGAATAAGAATCTCTTTCATAGATATGGTGTAAATTATGGGAGAAATCTCATCGATTGGTCTCTTTGACATATTCCTCTCTAGAGGATCTAACGATGATGAAGGAATATCTAGAGTTACCAATGATGATGTTGAAATGGATGAAAATGGTGATGGTGTAATGGAAGGCAAAGGATAGGGAAGTGGACTTTGAATAGGTACATTCAGTTAGAAGTCCACATGAGTCGATGGTAATGTTGACTTAGGGATTTGTTGCATCATTTTAAAGTACTTAAAGGTCTCAAGGTCTATAGAGACTACGTGTACCTACCCTTCATAAGTATATATTAGGCATTGGTGAATTATGGAAAGGATACACTTCATGTCCCGAATCCAAGGTCTTCCTAGCAGTATGTTGTAAGCCATTGCACCCTCCAAAACATGACATAGTGTCGATATATTTTTGCATCCCATCTGAATGGGTAGGACTATAGTATCGAATATAGATAATATCATATCATTTAATGCTTGAAGGGTGTAGGTGGATGCAACAACATGATATGCTATAAGTCCTAGGTGTTTAAGATAACTACTGGTTTTTATGTTTCTTGAACCTATTTCTATTAAAAATCTCTTATACAGGATTTCGTTCACACATGCAATGATGTGTAAAGGAGGTTCAACCACATCACTTGCTATGGTTTTTAGTTCATGCTCATGGAATGTGATCACTAGTTCCTTACATTGTTGTACATACCCCACAAAATTTATGGAGTTAGAATCCTGGGGCTGTAACTCTATCAACTTAATAATATCCATGAGATCTTCTCTATGATGAGGATATTATTGAATGAGCTCGTAAATGGATAATCTAGTCAATGTTGCCCTTAATATTTATGGAAGCTTACTTTTTATTATCACTACTAGCCTAGGTGGAAGGATTTGTACTGGAGGTGGTGGAGGCTATGAAGTTGTTGGAACGTTGCTTAAAGTTGTAGGTGGTACACCTTGGCTTGGGTAGCATTTATTCCTAGTCACAATACTTACCATCTCAATGTACCCTCTTAAATGGGGTGTCGTATTGATCGCATTAATTTTTTTGGAAGGAGTTGCTTGTACCTCATAAGTAGGTAGTGGATATTTGAAAACACCCATTTGTTGATTACTTGGTGAGAGAGGATTATCCACTTGGAGTTTGTTCCTCTCGATCATACCCTACGCTAGGTTTTTGAAACCATAACATGTAGGTAATTCATGGTTATTATACCAATGATATCTACAAAATATCTCTTCTCGATGTCCCATAGGCTTTGGTTTACCTGTGTTCAGGTCTAGATTCCTAATTTCTGGCAAATTAATCATTTTAGTAGCTCATATATGATTGAATAGGGAGTCCATTGACTTAGTGAATGGTGTATACTATCGTTTAGTATGACGTTGTTGATTTTGGCCTTGATTTTCTTGGGTATTATTATTATAACTCGTAAGAGGAGGTTGGGCCTGATAATTTACCTTTTGAGGAGGTGTTGTTTATATAGGCCCTAGGACATTAATGGCCACTTGATTCACCACTGTCGGATTTTATGGCATCAAATTACTCTTAGGATTCTTTTTCCACTCCTTCTTGAAAGGTTTTGCTATCTCTTCCTCTTGGATTTTAGTCTCTTCTATGGTTCTAGCCTATGCTATTGCATTTTCAAGAGTGAGATATTGTTGGAGTTGTAACAATAAAGATATTGGTTTCAGAAAACTCTTTAAAAATATCTGAGTCAACTCAAACATTGGAAATAGATAGGGTAGCTTAGCTAGAAGTGTTCACCACCTATTTCCATAGTCAGTGATAGACTCATCATCATATTTTTTTAACACCATAAGGTCAATTAAGGTTACCTTTATTTTGGTATTGAAGGCAAAACATTCCAAGAATGTGTCTGTAAATAATTCAAAGGTATAAATATTATGTCTTCTAAGTTAGTTAAACCATTCAACAAAAAGGCCAGAGAAGGTAATTAAGAAATTTCTCGAGAGTAATGCATCATTCTCCTATATGCTAAAGCATTGATTCATGAACCTTGTGGCATTCTCTTGTGCATCTTCTTCCCCCTTAAATATATCCAATTTGGACGTTTTAAAATGCTCAAGGTATTGAGGGGAAGGTATAGATGGATGCATTGGTTGACTATACAACTAGAATAAAGTGGGATTTTGAAACCCAATCCCATATGTCTTACTCTCTATATGATCCATGCATTTGAGCAATGCTCTATACGTTTCAGAGGAATTAATATCCTCTTACTTATTTTGGACTGATGGAGCGAGACAAGGAATTTTAAGCATATGTTGGGATGGTTGATTGTCATCCCCCATGCCTCCAAAAGGTGCTTCTAAGTAACCCTTATTGTGTTACAAATTGTCATAAGCCCCATAAGGTGTTTCTAGAAGGGGTCTACAAGGAGCAATGAAAGCATGTTGAAGGTAATCTATATTAGGCCTAGTAGGTAAGCTTTGATCAGGCCTAGGAGGTCTATGTGACAACATTTTATTAGATCTAGAAGACCTATTCTGATGGAAAGCGAGTTGCCTCTGACGAGCCTCCTATCTACACATGCTTAGAGTAGGAACCCCATTACACAATGTTTTTGAATTTGATGTTCAAGTATTTGTCTTTCTAATTGTAGTCTATGCTATAAGAGATCTAAGCATTGTTTATCTAACCTAAGTTGATTAAAATAAACTTGATAATTAGTATACCTTCTAACTAATTTATTTATCTCATCAACTGTGTTAGGCCTAATGCCCTAGCATTATTACCTTGATACCTATCATGTTCAGGAATATTTTTGAGATCTACTACGAGTTTCCCTCGATTGAGAGAAATCACATTTACTTGAGTTTCACTCCTAAACATGTATTCTTGGTATTCTACTGGCACATAGGCACATCATGATTGCATCAAATAATGTGACCAAGGATAATCAAGATCCTCCTCACATTTTCCTTCATAAATGAGGAAAGGTAGGGCATAATTGACTCACCCATTATAATGAGTATCATAATCATCTTGATTTTGGTACCTTAGTAAAGGGTGATTTGGGAGCATGATATGATCATTTAGCCCCACTCTAGGTGTATAGTCTTGATCCTACACACAAATGTGTGGAGTAGACTGAGTAGGCACGCAAATGCATGGTATTTCTATATTTATAGGCACCTCATTACATAGTTGCTCTTCTTGAAAGAAGGCATTTGAAGTATTCATATTTAGGAAATGATTTTCCAGATTGGGAGTGTGACTTGTAGGAGTTCTCTGTATAGGATTCCCTTGTAATATAGGTCCCCTTCCTAACCTTCTAGGATTTGGGAGAGTATTTGGATGCCAAGGAGGTATAATCATGTCCTTGGGATCAAATCAAAGACATCCTTTGTCCTCTTTCCTACTCCCCATAATATCTACACTTAAGTGGGATTTTCTATGGGTATATACCATGAATCCTTACTCTAAACCTCTATGTGATTATCTTTTTTACAATTTTTATGGATTCAAACACACAATAATAGAAACACACAAAAATATAAATAATTATCTCTTTTAAAAATTATGTGTTCTTAAATTATTTGATGTGTTTTTTATTTGTTGCTTTTGTAAAAAATATCTTTCATGTGTTTTAAATATTTGATGATGTAACTCTCAATTATTTAATGATTTTCACCTATACACTCATAGCTCAACAACCAACATTGAAAGTCCAATCACGTTATCCAATATAAGTATGGAGATGAATCCTGTACCCAATCATGGAGCATAGGTCCTGCTAGTCCTCACCCAATTCATTATGATCAATGATATACCTTTTCAAAGAGAGATACATGTTCTATTCTAAAAGATATGATGGTTCTTGGAGCTAGTTTTTGCCAAAATAGGATACGTAGAATTTGAGCCAATGGATGGATATGAAACCCACTATCGTTGAACTCTATCAATAGTTGGGGATGAATTCCAACTCATTAAAATTTAAAAGTTGTATGGTTTGTGTGGTTCCTTTTAAAATAATTGAAAGTAAACAAGATAGCATTAATGAATTTTTACTAAATGCATTAAAGAGTGTTTCACTTTCATAATTATATGCATATAGAAAAGGAAATTACAAAATTTGTAACTTATATGAAAACCTAACCCTTAGGTAGATCACATGTAGGTAAACCAAACAAATGCATTTCTAAAGGCCATTATTTGTCCTATTTTTCTTCAATTTGTTAATACAAAATTTATAAATGGGAAATATATCTTTTGATCACATACAAAAGACATAAAAACTAAAATCTAACCTTTTTTGAACAACCTAACTGTAAATTGAAGGTTTAGAAACTTACCTTGTCTATTTTGAAAGTTTTTGTTTTTGTAAATCTCTTCAAAAAACCCTAGTTTTGTGGTTGTCCATGGGTGGAATGGCTAAAAATTTAGGGATCATCCTTGGGTGGAATTTTTACAATGGCCATCCATGGTAGTTCCAACTAGGAATTCAAGGGCCATTTATGCTCAGAACGACCAAAACTTGCAATATACAAAACATAAAAAGGAGGTCAAAAATGATAGAAATGAAATGGGATAAGGTACAAGGGTCCCATCATGATTACTAATGAAGAACATGAAAAATAGCTCACCAAATAGATTGAATCGAAATACGATATATTGTTCAAATAAAGCATGTAAAAGAAAGATGATAAAGTAAACTATTAAAATGATGAATAATTAAAGTAAAAATGGGGGTTGTATTTGTATTTATAAATTCATAAATTCAACAGTTACAAAACATCCCCTTGAGGGCATCTCAGTTTGATACATTTCAGATTACAAGTTATGAGGTATCAAATCCCTCCATGAGCTTAAAGGTGTGCTTCCAATTTTCTTCTCACCCACAATTGAGAGCTATATTTGGGATATGTTTTTTTAGATACTTATATCCTCCATAATGCCTAGAATACCTACATCTACACACAAGAGAATGAGATATGTTAATAAAATATGTATTTGATAATGAAAACATTGAAAAGTATGTAATAAAGAACATAAAATTTATTTGCGATAACTCTAAACAACTCCAAATGACATGAAACTTTAGTATGATGTTAATGAGATGATTTTGGAAGTATCTGAGTATAAATCAAAGTGGAATTACGATCATAACCTATAGCCATTTCTTGGAGGAACAACTAATATTGAAATCATAAAAACATAAATCAATACATCAAATCTATGGAAAACTTAACCAAAAATAACTATGCTTCTATTATATGCTATAAAATTGATATATGTTTAAATTAGGTTAATGGATGTCAATGTTTTTTTTTCATCCATGGAAAAATAGATCCTTTGACAGTGCTATGGTAGAATTATTTTCATAAAATATGGTTGTTACTACATCATATGGATGATTTAGTTCACTCAAAAAATTTCTCAGCCAAACTACCTTGCATGCGACTGAGGTGGCAGCAACATACTCTGCCTCAGCAGTTGATAGTGCAATAATTGGCTATTTATTCAAGGACCAAGAAACAACTCTGGATCCACGATGGAAGGCGTATCCAAAAGTGCTATTTTGATCATCTATGCTACTAGCCAAATCGCTATCTGTGTAGCCAATTAGTTCAAGCCGGTCTTGTCTAGCATAGTGGATTCTATGGTTTCTCATTCCATTGACATACCATAAAATTCTCTTGCCTACTTTCCAGTGAGTGTTCTTGGGTGACTCCATAAACCTAATGATTAAACTCACATCAAACATCAAATCTTGTCCGATTGTATTCAAATACATCATACTTCCAATTAACCTTTTATAGAGAGTTGGATCAACACTTCTACTATTATCAGATTTTATCAACTTCAGGCATGTTGCAACTGGAATGATGGTAGATTTTTTTTCCTCCATATTAAATCTATTTAGGACATCATTTGCATACTTGCCGTGAGAAATGAAGATGCCATCCGCATATTGGTCAACTTCAATGCCAAGAAAATAATTCATCAATCGCAAGTCTATCATTTCAAACTCCTTCATGGCTATTCTAAACTATTCAAGCAACATATTATTGTTGCCAGTATATTTTAGATTGTCTACATATAAGTAGATATTTATTATTTTCCCATCTACAATTGTCTTCATATAAAGAGTGTTTTCATATGGGCATTTGATGAACCCATTCTCTTGAAGTAAGCATCAATTCTACTATACCAAGCTCTGGGTTCTTGCTTCAACCCATACAAATATTTATTTAATTTTAGAACCTTGCCTTCTTGCCCTTCCAACTCATAGCTTGGTGGCTAGTCTATGTAGACCTCTTCTTCCAGTACTCCATTAAGGAAGGTAAACTTGATATCCATTTGGTAAACATTCCAGCCTTTCTGAGTTGCCAATGCCAGAATCATTATGACTATGTCAAGTCAGGCTACAAGTGCATACACTTCATGGTAATCAATCCCTAACTTCTTCTTGTAGCATTTTTCCACCAATATGGCCTTATGCTTATCCACTTAACCTTGGGCATTAAACTTAGTTTTATACACCCATTTTACCCCATTGGTCTTATTGCCAGCTAGGAGATCCATTAACTCCCATGTCTATTTTTTCTCTATTACTACTACGTACCTTCTACACATTATTTTGGCTAACGTCACTAAAGTTGAAAATAATGTGTGAAATGGAGTTTACACAATTTCGAATGCAAATTGGATACCAAGGCTAAGGTTGCAAACTTTATTAATAATTAGGGATTTTTTTTTTTTGTATTTACATGGTGGAATCGGTAGCCGCCATGAATTCGAGCAGGCTGTCCAGCTTTTATGGCTACCACAGTATTTTGTGTTGTCCAACCTGAAAGCCACCACATAGATCTTCGCACAGTCCGCCCCTATAACCACCATGCCACAATAATTTAAAACCTTTTATGCCATTGAAAGCACCAGGAAAGGGAGAAGCGTTCAGTTCGACAAGGCTCGAGATTTGAACCTTGGACCTCCGCAACCCTTATGAGGTTTGGATGAACCAATTGGTCTACACCTCAGACCTATAATTAGGGCAATTTTAATAATGGAAATTTATAATATTAAATTAACCTAAGGTTATTTCCACAAGTAAATACAAAAAAATGGAGCGGAATGCAAATAATTCAAATTTGCAAGACTTAACAAAGGAAATGACCCAAAATGGAGACATAGACTTCTACTGCGAGATTAACAAAGGGATCTTGAGAGGAAAGGATGAAACATAATAAGGCAAACTTTGCTAAGTTATAAACCATACACAAAGAGAAAAATATATACAAATATTTAATATTTCTTATAAAAGGAAATACATCCACAATCATCTACAACTATGATAGTCTGTAGGATAAGTACAGTGCTTCTTTTGTGCTTCTCTAAGCTCTACTACTCCTTCTGCTCTACAATGCTGTTGTGTTCTTTTCTTCTTCTTCGCTTTGCTTTTTCTCCAACCTTTCTAACTGGTAAAATAAAATCCCTAAATAAATATATATAGCTAGGGATTCATGAATGAGGTGAGAAAGCTTCACCAACTACTCTGACTTGTAATTAACTCAAAATTTGGATTTCAATCCAATCATCGAAGTAACTGAAAGTCTCAACTACCATTAATTAATTCAAATGCAACTAGATCCGACAAATGGTGTTGTATGTAGATTTTTTAAAGGTGTCAAATCTGGTTTAATTTTATAACACTATTTTAATAGGTTGGAATAAATAAAAGCAGTGGGTGGTGAAGATCACAAAGGATGCAATACCTTAGTGTGAAGCAATAGAAAAAGAAACAACATAATAGTCAAGAGTAAAAAACTCCTCTGTTGATGTAACTTGTAAAATCTCTACAATTACAAATGTAGGTGGATGTATTTTCAAATTTAAGCAATATATATAATAATATTTAGTATTTTTTGTCCTTGTGTAATATTCAAACATTGGGTGATTTAACTTAGCAAAGCTTGGTTTGGCAATATATACAATATTCTTTGGTATTTTTTGTAATTTAATTATTTTTACCTCAGCCTTGATATCATCCTTCAACCCATTGATAAAAAAACTCTAGAAAAATCCTTCACACAAACCCCTTGTTTGATTAGCCAACTTCTCAAACTGAGTCTAATATTCACAAATAATAGATTTGCTTTATTTTTTTAAAGTCCTCATACTCACTAGGTCTAAAATGAGTGTGTGATTCAAATTATTCCTAAGAAATATCAAGCATAATATGCTACACCCACTAATACCATAAAGAGATTTAGGCTCAACATTAAATGATTCCATGGTGATCTATAAGTATATGGGTATATTATGGAGATTGAAAAACTAGTATGCTCGACACAACCAACCATTAGGGTCCTTTTCATTAAACTTTGGGAAGTCTAACTTGTGTATTTCCTATAGGGTATTATTATTAAAAAATAGTATATACATTGTCTACCATATGTCTTGAACTGTTATCCTTTCCTCTAATTCTAGTATTGTTAATCTATTTGTGCACATGAGTGGCTTATTTTAAATTCCCTTTAATCTCATGAAATTTTTCCTTTCCCCTTTTTACTTTGATCTATTTTGAGTTCAAAAGATGCATAGAATATTTTACTAAAAGTACAAGTGTTGTTTTAGTTGTTACTACCTTTAGTAATGGTCCAAAAAAAGTGTTTTGGTGCTATATATAAAAACAATTAGATTGAAAAGATGATCACAATGTATAAGGTCTCAAAATAACATTTTTTGAAACCTAGATGTTTTTTTAATCAATTCTTGTATATTTTTCTCTTAAAGGTTTTCTTCACCTACAAAAATGCCTTTCTTCTCTTTCCCCTGATAACTTCCATATTTTTTTTTTTTTTATCTATTTCCAACAACATTCTAGTGAGAATTTGTCTTATCTATCACTAGCAATTACTTTGTCTAACATGACACTGAGTTTTTACTATTTCTAGCAATTGCCTTGTTTGATACTTTTTTTTACTCTTACTAACAACTTACTTGAAAAACACTTTTAATTGTTACTAACAAATTCCATGTCTAAAATTGTTTTTAATTATTATTGATCCCCAATAGTTACCTTCATTAGTCAAAATGTTAAAATATAGCCAATTTTGTGATAAGTGTAGTCTTCTTAGTATGCTCGAAATTGTGGTTAGGGTTTTCGAGATTTGATGGATTGTGTTAGGATTGTACATATGACTAAAATTGGGCAGTTCTATGTTAAGGTGTGCACATTATCCATATCTCTATGTTATACCATATAAACTAATGATAATGGTTTGACCAATATTTCAATCCACTAGTCAAGGAGGGTTCTCCACATTCCCTTGACTGCATTATTCACATTTATAATATAAAAATAAAAATATTTTATCAAATGGCATTAGCTCAAATAACTAGATTCCTCAATATTCAGCAAGAAAACCAAGGTTTGAATATTGCCAAGCATTAGTACTATTATGTGATGATGATGTAATATAGGTGGGGCCATTTTGATCCCATATATACAATGAATAAAAAAAATATTTTAGAATTAAACTTAAAAATTGCATTCATTGGATTTTAAAAAGAAATAACAATTTACAAAGTTTAAATTATTATTGTATATATATTATTTTATTTTATTTTTGTTGAAGTAATATAAAGTAAAATAAGTGGCACAACTAGGGTCCACATTCCCCGAGGGCACAACAGGGACCTCCCTACCTGTGATTCAAACTTGGGTAGCCTAGATAGCATTTAATCCGCTTACCATTGATAGTATTTATAGTTTAATGGGATCTACTAAAATGTTTAGTATTGCATATTTTATTCCCTTATGAGGATTAGTTAAACCATCATAATAGTTATAAAGGAAGAATAAACCTCTTACAATATTGAAATAGAAAGATTTAAAAGATACCAAAACATAACATGATTTTAGAAATTCTCAATTTAATTTTTCTGTGTAGCCATCAACAAGACTATTAGTATAGCTCAAGGTATCTTCCCTTGATATTTAATTTTTTTTTTAATATAGCAATCTATACTTGAAATCATCTCTCTCTGCATTTTCTAATCCGTTATCTTTAAAAACACATGTTAGCATTATTGTAGTGAATTTGACATGATAAATCAAACAAACTATTTAAACATCAAGAAGTACTGGACTCAATTTTAATTACCTGAAAATCATTTATATCATCGACCAATCAACCAATCAAAATTGACCAATCAATGCTTTAACACTTTGAAACCTTAACTTTGGAAAATCCAGTTGCTCCAACATCTCAAAAAAAAAGACAATTGTCCATTAAAACTAACGGAAATATCATTACAACTCATGATCCTCAACTTATCTCTCAATTCATGAAGTATTCAAGAAATGTTGGTGTGTACTTGAAAGCAATCTATTCAGCTTCTTTTAGGTAAGATAAAAGATAAATCTTCTAATGAAAAGTAAAATATTATGTGATATTCAAATATATTTATTATACTGTTCATAGTAAAAAAGTGAAGTTATGAGTATGCGATAAAAATTCTATAAAAATAATTTTCAAAACAAAAATATACTAAACCATAGATTTTATTAAAATATATAATACATTACAAAATAAAGAAAATAATATTTTAAATAATATAATATTACATATATAATGTATGTATTTAAAAATAAGTATCATCCTCTTGATGGTTAAGTTTTGGCCTTCCATAATATTTTATGCATAATCCTATGATAAAAAAAGTATTATTTGATAAATAAATTATTACTTTTAAGATGGATTATAAATTATTTGATATCACTCCTATTCATAAATTTTTATACAATAAAATTGTTTGATATCTAATTGTTTTATGCAATATAAAATTTTATTGCTTTTAATATGGATTATAAATTGTTTGATATCTAATTTTATTTTGGTTCATCCAACATAAACCAAATGGACAAGGTCACTAATCATAATCTCTTCTTTATTAAGACTCATCTCTACCATCTATTTACATTTAAACTCCATTATTTTGATGTGATCCTACTATCAACTCTAAAGCTTCTCAACTAAAATTTTTATAATCGTAATTAAAAATAATAATAATAATAATTTAAATTAAAAACAATATATTTTTTATTTTTTAAATCATTCAAAAGATCATATGACGTAATCAACTAGACTTTGTGTATGCCTACGATGCTCGAACCTAAATAGGCATTGTTCTACACATAATAATTATTTAGGAAAAAGAAATCTTCCAAGAAGGTGCTTACAGAGTCTTGCAAATGCTTGTGCACGTGAGGACCGTGTTTCTTCTCGGCTTCCCTTGCAATCTTCTCGTACACTCCACGTGCAAATTTCCAAATAATTTTCATGTAATCCGGCAGTTTTTCCGTCAATGACATATCCCATCTGAAATTAAATTAAATTATAAGCATCAGCTTCACAAAAAAATTTCGTCATGAATCAAATTAGATGCTTAGAAATTTATGGAATATGAAGCAATTACTTTGTTAATGCCTCCGTGAGCTGTTTAAGTTCTTCAAAGGTTCCATATGTTTCGTAAGTGTCATCTATCAGACATAAAACAGTCGTCCATTCGCCAAAAGCGATTCTGCTTTCACGGAACTCGGGCTCAAACATTGCACACAGTACCCAAAAATAGAACACCACATGACGATGGCGTACAAAATCCAGCTGAATCGCCTCCGAATCTTTCCACCATCTACAGTACGAGACATCAAAACCAAATCCATGAAAATTGGCAGTGAATGTTTCTTTTGATAAGAATTTCACCTTCAGTTTGGTTGCTCACCTGGACACTACTTTTACCTCATTCTGGTGTTGAGACTGCAAAATGTTGAAGTCCAGTATTGCAAGTTCTATAAACTTGTCACAAATACTGCACAAGGTAACACCTTTAATTTCATTCAAAGTTTGAAAAAAGCGGAGAAAATAAATTGAAAATTTCTATTTATTTATTTATTTATTCATTCATGGTTTCACTTGGACATTCTTGATCTGAGGCCAAGTATTGCTGTGTTGCCTAATTATTTCAATATAGTTTCTGGTCTCCCATCGCGGAAGGCTGCATCTCCATGGATATTTTAAAACGTATTCCACCTGTATCAAGTTCTTTTAGTGCTTACATCAACAACATTAAGATAGATTAAAAAATAAATATAAAATATAGAAGGCATGATGTGACGAAAGAAATAAAATAAATATTCGCCTTCTATATTTATCCTCGAGATTCGACTTCTGGAGAGACTGTTGCAGATATGAGGACGTAAAGATTTTAGCCTCTTTCATAATCTTCTCTCCGGGAAAAACAAGCTCCGAAGCTCGATATAAATTCAGCATGCTTCTTAATTCATCTCCGGCTGGGACAATGAATTTTCCGTCTCCGTCTTTGAAATTTTCAAATACATCTGTTCATACATGAAAATCAAATATCATATCCATCACCAAAAGAATGGCTACAGTCAGAAATTAAAAAAAAACAAATCCAGCACCTGCAGATACATCGTATCGATTCAGACGGAGACATAGAAATCCCAAAGCCGTAACGTTGAGATCGCCATTAATATTTCCTTCTTCCTCCTTCCAATACCTGTTGTTCAAATTTTCTCGGCCATATCAAAATTTAACACCATTATACAACTAATTCTAATGGTGTTCTAGTGGTTGTGACCTTGTGACCTTGCGATCTATAATTAAAAAAAAAAAAAACAACAACAACAAACATACTTGTAAGTGTAATCCAATGACATTCTGATTTCGTGCTGGAAATAACGATCGATTCCCAATCGTTGGACAACATCGACGATCCAAAACCTTTCGAACAATTCGTGAGTAGAAGGATTTACGTCTGCATGATCTACAAGTGCATTGAGAATTTCTCGGATCTCCTTAATTAACGTTTCTCTGCGTTCAACGTATAAAGGTGTCTGCAATCAAATCAAATGCAACCACAAGCATTAACTGCTATTCACACAAAATTAGCGATGAACAAATATACAATTTCACGACATATAGTTAACTTTTAATACCGCATATGGTGAAGATAGAGATTGTATGAGATCATCGTCCCATAAGTTGGGATGAAAATTGGGCTTTCTAGAGCCCAGATCTGCAACATCAAGCGGTTGAGCCATTGCCATATCTCACAGTAGACAATCCCCAGCGCAGCCTTAGAATCTTGTGACCAAACGATCTGCTTCACTGCTATTTATAACGTATACCACTTAATTTATTGGTGAGTTAAGGTTAATAATGGGTTAGAAAATTATGGGCTAACATTAAGATTGCGATTTACATGTGGATTAAGAATCTGTGTTAGATTGATTAGAAGTTAGGATTAATTATGGGTTATTGGTTGGTAGTGTTAAGAATGAAAGAGTAGATATTAGGTGAATTTACGTGTGGATTAAGAATATGTGTTAGATAGATTAGAAGTTAGGATTAATTATGGGTTACTGGTTGGTAGTGTTAAGAATGAAAGAGTAGATATTAGGTGAATTTACAAGAATAAGAATGAAAGAGTAGATATTAGGTGAATTTACAAGAATATGTGTTAGATAGATTAGAAGTTAGGATTAATTATGGGTTATTGGTTGGTAGTGTTAAGAATGAAAGAGTAGATATTAGGTGAATTAAAGGGTATGCTGAATACACATTCTATAAGAAACAAATGAATATGCATTATATTCAAATTGAAATTATTATTTTTGGCTAATTTTTTGTTTTTTTTAATGAAAAGAGGAAAAGGAATTTATGTTTTTATCGGTTTGAATTTTTGTTGTGTTTCTAATGACTAAAAAAAACCACCTTCAAAATATGTTCTTTTATTTCTATTAAAAAAAATAGACTAAATGTATTCCCATCCACTGAATGCTTGTGTTTAAATTTCGCTCCACTTTAATATTTTTTTATTATTTTATTTTTATCATAAATTAAATGCATTCTCATCCACTAAATTTTCATGTTAGAATTTAGTTGTCTTCAAGTGGATTGGCAAAGATTTGATTAGTTAAGTACTTGTGAGGAAGAGATTTAAGTTCAAACCTTGGGGTACACTGCCAGCTTTAACAAAGATAATATTACGTGTTGAATCCTTTGAATGTATGTCAAACCAACCGACAACTACGATACTAACTCCGAGTAACCAGTGGTGGTCTCCATGTTACAATGGGTCAACAATAATACGTAGGAAACCTACACTTACCAATTACTAAAAATAAAAATAAAAATTTACATTACCACCTATTTAAATACATATTTCTTGGTCACGTGGGAGTTTGATAAACACACCATCAAAGTTCACTTTCCTTCGTAAGGCCAAGTTATCCTAATATGGTCCAACACATAACACTCACTTTTATCCAAAATCTTAAAATAATGCGACTCCTATAGCGATACAGCTACTCCAACACATTTATGGGAATGGTCGAGCTCATCTTAGCAAGGAGGAACATGAAAGGCTCACGGTCCCTTTCAAATAAATAACATGTGCCGCAATTAAGATTTTGTCAAATCTCACATGTGAAATCAAGATTTTGTCAAATCTCACACGTGTCATGTGAAATCAAGATTTTTGTCAAATCTCACACGTGCGCCATGCAAACGTGCTTAAAATCAATAGGAGGTGAGAAAAAAGACATATAGAGACGTAATACATAAAACTTCCATTCGTTGAATGCGATGGTTCGTAAAGATCTTGGCTTTAGAAACCGCAATCTTGTTCCCAACTCCAACTCATGGTACGATGATCTCACACAATCTCTATCTTCATTTCAGATGGGATATGCCATTGTCGGAATAACTACAGGATTACATGAAAATTATGACGAAATTTGAAACATGGTTTTTCCGTGTATAAAGGTTGGGTGGATTGGTAGTTGCTTGTTTTGATCAAAAACGAGATTTGAGTTCAAACTTTGGGGTGCCAATTTGCAAAGATAATAGTTTATTTTGAATCTTCTAAATACATGCCAGATGGATGACGATTGTACGAACCTGGAGTGACTGGTAGTCTCCCTCCACGCTGGGTCAACAACAACTAGTTAGAATAAGTTTATTGGGAGTAGTTCGGATGGTTTGAACCCTATGCTTGTCAGTTAAAAATGTCGAGTGAACAACAACTAGTTGAAATAGGTTTATTGGGAGTAGCTCATGTGATTTCAACCATATGCTTGTCAGTTAAAAACAATAAGTTGGAATAGGTTTATTGGGAGGAGTGCATGTGGTTTGAATCATATGCTTGTCAATTAAAAACGTCTTAATAATAACAATAAATTGGAATAGGTTTATTGTGAATAATAGATGTATAGGTTTATTGTGAGTAATAGATGTGAAAATTGTAAAACTCTAACCAACTTCCTTATGCATAAAAAAACATTTTTTGACTTTTCTTCGTAAAATAATTCCATGGCTAGTTAGGTATACCATCTTACACACCAACTATGTTATTAAATCTTTTGAATGAAATTTCTTGTTGTTAGCCTAAATTAAGAAAACATATTCTTTCTTTTTTAAGTTCAAGTTTTAGTTGAGATGTCTAGAATAGAATGAAGTTTATAAAAGGTTTATTTATTTTAATTTTTAAATTATTATTTTAATTTAATTAAAAATTTGATAAGAAAAGATTTTAAATTTTTTAGTTAAGATGTTTTGAACATATAGGATGAAGTTTATAAAAGGTTTATTTATATATTTTTTATTTTTATTTTTAATTTGTTATTTGTGTTTATTTTAGTATATAAAAAATGATAATTTATTGTTTATAGTATACATTGAATTGGTATATTTTGTTTAAATGAGTTTTTTCTTGTATTCAAGTTTTCTCATCCATGACTTTTAAAAGTTTATCATGATTGAGGTTTGTAGGTCCTTTCTATCTAAGATGGATACTAATAGAGTCTAGAGAATACTCTTTCTCCTTATTTTGGATTTGTTGTCTATAGCTATCTTGATCTAATTGAACATGTGTTAATTTGTTGTTGAGAGTAAACATCAAATTAGTATACCCCGCATGAATTATTTTTTCTTGCTTTTAAGATTTTTCATCAAAGACTTTTAAAGCCTTTATGGTTAAGTTCTCTATACCCCTTCTATCTTAGATGGATAATGATAGAAAGATGCTTATAAATAGAGGTTCATGTATATTTTTTTAATAATTCTACCTTAAAAATACATATATAGTAGTCATAGACTATGCCTTAGTTGATATGATGACATAAAATGATGACCAACACAATGAAAAGGTTATCTTATAAATGAGCCAAATTTTGTTTAATTACAAAGTTAGATATATGTCCTTAGAGAAGCTTTGTTATCATATCCTTAATTACCTTGTAAATCTCACATATTTGTGCCTAAACAATAAAATAAACTATGCGTCTCTATTTTTAAGTCCCAATCTTGGAGGTTGATAAGGTTGTAAAGATATTCAACCATCTTCATAATTTCCATCTATCTTTCACATCAACTAAACTTCCTCTTTCCATATGTTGAATGTTGTGAGTTTTATAGGTGATGATGGAAAACTCTCTCTCATCATCTTCTATCTCACACTTGCCACATGATGAAAACTATGAGGCTTATAGGTATTAATGAAGATGCCTTAAATCTCGTATCATCTTAAAATCATAATCATGTTGTTATTGGACCATTATAAAATGTTGGATGGACTCAATTGAGTATTTCAATCCTCTATGTAGGATTATCAAAACTATCCCCAATCATATATAAACATGAAAAAAATATGCATTGTATACATGATGATTTCTTATTCTAGATAATCCTAACATGGGGGCACTATTAGTTGTCCAAATTACTATGATATAATAAATCTACAAAATCATCTATGATATTTTTCTTGAGAAAAATCTATCACCAATTAATACATCTTACTAATCTTGTGTACCATCTATTTTTTGAGTTAAATCTCAAATTAAAAGTTCGTATGGAATTTATCTAAAGCTTAAGTAGAAATTCCTTAGACATTTATCTAAAGGTAAATATTTTTATAGATATAATTTATGATATTTGTATGAAGTTAAAGCAAAAGTCCTTTCTTACATTTCTATAAAGTCAAAGTAGATGTCCATTAGACATTTGGTTTGAACTAAATCCATTTAGAAATTTTTAATAAATAATTTTTCAAAATAAAAAAATAAAATATGCACCTGTAGCATGTTAGAGTTAGATTCTAGTACATCATTTGGGTCATGTAAATATACCTTCATAGGTACATACTTATGACATTAAATTACTTTAGGGGAAATTTATCTAGTTACTTTGTGCAATGTAATAAATGCACAAGTGTCGATGTGCATGTTGTAAATGTACAAGGTGTCTCTTGTATAGCTAGGTAGAGTGTTGGCCAAGGAATCTATCTTCCATTATAAAAGGGTCTCATTGAAAGAAATTTATAATACAGTAGGTAGGAGTAGTATTACTGTGTAACTCCATTGGTGATGGAATAAAATGTAGTCCTGTAACGTTTTGCATGGAGTGTCTATTTCCTCCATAGTAATATTATATTAATTTCTACCATTTGTATTTATAACATATTTTTGCAATCTCATGAATTTATTTTCTCTCATATTTTTGCATCTTGTGATTGTCATATCCAATTGAAATCTACCTCAAAAGCTAATAGTGGTATCAAATCCATGGTAGATCTAGTCATAGTAGAACTAGCTACTATAGATTGATAGGAGAACCATAATTATTATTGGTCTTGAATTTTTGTGAACCTAATTCGCCATAGTGAACAAGATCTTGTAAAACATTTTAGAAGAATCAAGGTGGTAGGGGGAGCTTTGAGAAAGTACTAAAAATTAGGCCAATCACCATAGCTTCAATTTTTGCAAACTGGATGTTCCTTTGGACCCATCGCATGTAAAAAAAAAATCCTTAAGATTGTTTAGTAGAATAGACTAGAAAGAGATATTGTGAAATTCATTTGGCTCAAAGTCTTCCCACAGAGTTTCAGGAAAATACGTGAAGATAAGGACTCAACATTTTATCCACTAGTTTGATGAATTAACTTGTAAAGCTCATGTAAGAGATCTGAAAATTTTACTATTATCTGAAGTTTCTTTTATTGTAGGGAACTAACTCTCAAATGATTGAGACACATCCTAAAATAGAAATCTAGGATACTTCAACTTCATTGCCCGAAGGTCAGAGTGCCTTCATAGTGCATATATTAGTTTTTGTAAGAGAAGAATACTACAAAAGAGACTATAGGAGAAAGACATTCATCGATAAGAGTCAACTTCACAACAAAAATAGGTCATAGAAACCTTGATCTAAAGAAAGGCCATAAAATATTTGATCCTAAAAAATGCTACATAAGCATTGATCTGAAGAAAGGCCATAGAAGTCTTAATCCTGAAGAAGACTCCATAAGAGAGTACCTGATTCAGAAGCAGATTCAGATTTTTGTACTAATAACTTATTGCAGGAAAAGAAGATTCAATGAGCTGGGAAACTTCCTACAAGAAATTTAGGAAGAAGAAATATTGATAAATACATATAAGCAATTTCTAATTCATCATTAATTATTGAATGAATTCTCCCATGTCTTTGGTATTTTAATTTCCTCACTAAAATATATGAATACATATTTCTTTTATTAACAATAAACATATTACTTTAAACAAAGTACACACAAAATGTATTTCATTCTCATTGCACATATATGAATCTCAACTATGGGAGCTTCCATGTACTCACAAGACAAATCATCATTTTCCCTCTTACCTTTTTCATTGACTTTTCCTATATCGATGAAATGTCCCTAAACCTACATATACAAACCATTAACAATACTAAATTCCAAAGGAAAATGTAATTTTAAATTATCAATTTAATTGCCAATCAAAAGTCATGCGAGGAGGGTCATTACATCCTTCCCCACTAAAAATAAACATAGTCCCTATGTTTCATACATGGTTAGCAAAATTTAGAACATATTCATTCATTTGATCAATAATAGAATTTCTGTCACAAATCATACATCATGTAATTACATTAATTCATAGCTTATTAGTAACTCAATCTTGTTGGCATTTATACTCACATTAGGTTTCATAATATATTAAACCATATATTTATGTTCAAATAAAAACATACACAAAGGTATACTACTCATTAGTTTAGTAACACATCCATATATACATATACACCACCAATCCATACAAAATATTTTATAATGTCTATGTCTATTCAAATATATAAGTAAACTATTGATGCATATCTAACACATTCTTCCATGTGGTATTTATTTTAAGTAGTGGTCCCATTAGACCTGATATTGCTCTATATATCTCTTTATTAGGTTTTTGGTCCTATAAGCAAGTATACAAATAGGCCAAACTTTAATTTTTAGTGGGTTGGAAATATAAAAATTAGAAACATCCCAAACATGGGTGGGGTTAGAAATACACTTCCTGAATAGGGACATATGGAAGACATTATGGATTTTGGATAATCTTGGTGGAAAAGCAAGTTTGTATGCAACAGGGCTTATATGGCCCACAAT
Source organism: Wollemia nobilis (assembly GCA_028583015.1). NCBI lineage: Eukaryota > Viridiplantae > Streptophyta > Pinopsida > Araucariales > Araucariaceae > Wollemia > Wollemia nobilis. The sequence goes on along the minus strand of JAQPPZ010017023.1, from coordinate 586,404 downwards.
TTCAAATGGACCCACATGTCTAGGGTCAAGTTTGGAAGATTTTATAGAACTTTTAGTTGGTCACCCTTAGGAATACTCTATTTCCCATAGAATATTCTCTCGGTGTTCTTTTGATATCCATGTAGCTCTTTTGGTGATTTGCAACATCTTCAATATTTTGCTGAATTCTTTTTAATTAATATTCCATTTCTTTTATAGTTTTCATCTCAATCACTACCCGATATTTTGAATTATCCCAAGAAAAGAGATTCTTACATCTTCTTCCATACAAGTACTCAAAAGGTGCTATACCTAGTGATGCATAATAACTATTATTGCATGCAAACTCAAATAGGTATAAGTAATATTTCTATTTGGTGTGTTGATCCATGCAATACATTATTAATATATCTTCTAAAACTTAATTCATCCTCTTAGTATGTCCATCTATCTCAGGGTGATCTATTTAACTGATATTCAGTTTAGTATCCAATGCTTCATGTAATGCCTATAAAAATTCTAAGGTGAAGCGAGAATCTCTATCCAATATTGTGACTTCAGGAAATCCATGTAGTTGCACTACCTCTTTGGAAAATTTACTAGCTATAGTAGGTGCATCATCCTATACATTTAGGTATGAAATGTGCAACCTTGGTTAACTTATCCACAACTACTAGGATTGCATCATGCCTAAATCTTGTTTTAGGGAGACCCACTATAAAGTCCATTGAAACTACCCAACATTTTTGTGTAGGTATGATGTGTGGGTACAATCGACTAGTTAGGTGTAATTTTTTTGCTTTTGCTTTTTGTAATTCCAAGAACCTGGCCATATAATTGATAGATTTTTTCATACCTATCCAATAATAGGCCTTTCTCAAGCCCTTGTGCATCTTCACCCCTACAGGATATGCTGAATAAGGAGTATTATGTGACTTCTTAAGGATTATTTCCCTCAATCCATCCATATTTGGAATAAATAATGTATTCTTATAATACAGTAAGTCATATCTATATACAAAGTCTATATCTTTTCCAAGGTCTTTCTCAACTTGAGCACTACAAGACTAATAAAATTCATCTTTCTATTGTATATATTTAATTCAATATAACAAATCATTTTGACATTTTTTCATTGCAAAAATGTGCCCTCTCCTACTTAAAGTATTATCTATCTTGTTCTCCTTATCCTTAATGTACTCAATATGAAAATCATACTCAGCTAGAAATTTTATCTAGTGTCATTGCATAGCATTCAATAAGGGTTGAGTAGATATGTATATGAAACTTTGGTGATCTATCTTAAGTTAAAATGGTTTCCCAAGAAATTAGTGCCTCCAAATATTAAGGGTATGTACAACAACTACCAATTCCAAGTCATGGGTGGCATAGTTTACCTCATGCCTCTTAATTTTCTTGATTTAAAGGCAATATGTTTTTTAGCATTATTATGAAAAGACTATATTATTGACCATTCATAGTCTAAAAGGAAGTACTTAATTTAAGATATAGGGATAATATTAACATGAGTAGGATTGTGAACCCTATATTTATTTTATTTTGTATGTTTAAGGAAACTATAATCCATTTCTATCATCAAGCTTGCAATGTTTGTCAATGTGCATTTATTTTTCATTAAAAGAAAGAATATTGTTTATCCACTGAGTAGATGACTAATTAATTTATGCATGAATGAAATTTATACTTCAAAGTTTAAGATAGGTTAACCATAGAAGTTACAAATCCCTCCTAGAAGACATTTAGAAATAATTGGATGTATTTAGTTTAACCTTCACAATTGGTTGTATCGATCTTTAAAAAACAATTAGTCGTATGTAATTAAACCTTCATTATATTATTTGAAATATGATAGTTTTTTTAAATGAATTTCTAAAGTAGTTCTTTAATGAAGCTAGATCTTATTGAACCTTGTAACTAGAATAAAATTTAATTAAATATTATGAATCCATGCTTTAGTCTTTAGCTTTGTATTAAGAAGAAAATTAATGTCTATTAATTTATGAATTCACACCTTATGTTTAGTTGTAAACTTTTCCTCAAACCTCATATCCATATTTACTTCATCATGAAGGATGATTAACATTATACACCCAATATCAATGGTTACAAGTTGGTAACCGTTGAGATTCGATAAAAATCACTTTCTATCAAAACAAGTTAGAACAGGTGACCTTTATCAGAACATGTAATAAGGGGTGGTATGAGATGTCACCTCTAGGTTTTTGTGTGGGCGGTACAATGATGGTTGTTTATATATTTTGTAAATATGAGTGATCTAGCATGATAAAATAAGCTAGACCAATCCATTATAGTTGGTATGAGATAACTATCGATATTTATAATATGGAAAGTGAGACCAAGTCTAGAGTCAAAGTAATGGCATGGCCCTAGTTGACTCTAGTGAAGTGAACATTCATATAGGTACTAGGCATATATTCTAACCCCTTGCACAATAAATATTAATAATAGGGCTAAGTTAAACCTAAATTCCTCGTGTTAGGATATGTATAGAGTATGTATCCACCCTTTAGGTGTTATGGGCCCTAGAGGATAATCCTAATCATGGATATACACTCATGCCAAAAAAAGAGGATTAGAAATGAGAATATAGATCCAAAAAGTGACACCTTCTATGGGATTCGTGCAATATCATCCACTTGGAAGACTATTTGCAACGGTCCTAATTCAAAAAAGTATTATGCTATACCTCGTACTGATTAAATATTGGATGATCATCAGGCTTGCTTTGATTTTGGTTGATGGCCATTTTAAAGCTTGATTTTCTTCCAACGAGACCGCTATGGGGTATAATGGATATGGTTTACCACCACCATGGGATACAATAGTCAATTTTAGAGACCACTCTGTGGTATGATGACTTTGGATGCAAAGGGAAATTTCTCCCTTTTGAGTTGTGAAAACCACTATTAAACTCTAAGGTTATCCAAGGTGGGTCATATGGCCTGAAAAGGTGTATATATGATTATTCCTCTCAATATAACATCTTTTAGGTGTCTACAACTATACCTTATACTGATTAAATATTGGGTGATCATCAAACCATTAAACTCAAAAAAACACCTTGAGGCTGAGTCTAGTTAGTAAAACCAAACCATTTTTTTTACCTTGTGGAACTAATGAGTCAAACTGAGTTGTACAATCAAGTGACTATACTTGGTTTGTTATATTCATGCTAGATTAAACTTCTCCTTTCCAAGTGTTGAATGATGACTCCAATATTGATGGTTGTTATCTAAATATTTGGACAACTATCTTGCTCATGTATGATACAGTATGCTAAGAGTATTTTATCCTTGCATTGCTTTATATTTTATTTTAAGCAAAAAAACCCTTGCGAGTCTGCCTTGGTCTGAGAGACCACGACAGGGGGTTCTATACCATCAAAGTCACCCAGAAGTCACACCCAGCCCTACCCACACCAACATTATAAATTGGATTTTGGGTACCCAATTCAACATTTTGGTAGGGTGGAGATTCGAACCTAGGACCTCCCTTGGATGATTACCTTCTTCTCTCCAACTCACCTACAACACCTAGGTGCCTTGCATTACCTTATCGATTTGTCATACTTAGAACTATTTTGTATCCAAGATTGTATTTTGGCTTATCACAATATTAAGCTCTTGATTTTGATGTCATCACCTTCTGAATTTTGGTATCTTTATAAGCTTTGTAATTTATCGTATATGATGTCAAGTATCGGGTCCAATGCCTTAGAATATTTCTTCTTGTCATTTTTTTACATCATGCTAGAGATTTTATGCCACCCTTTTGATATGATCTTACAGTCTATATGACTGGCCTTATTTTCATTGGTTGATTACCAAACATTGGATCTTATACCTTTGATGTTCTAAGGAATACCATATGTTAAAATTTTGTTATTCTGCTACTAACATCAACTTCTTGTATATCTGGTAGGATTTATATACTTATCCAAATATCATTCTATTTTACTCTACTTTTTATAGACATCGAGTTTAGTTCCTTAGTATAAAAATGTTATCTAACAGTGGTCTGGTTATTGCTTTGTTGTAATTATTAGTGTATTTTACATTCATCCAAACTTCTTTGCATCTTACATCTTCCTACGATATTTTGATATACTTTATTACAACAATAGCCTCTTTTGGTACTCTTCAATACTGTTGCATGCTTATTGCTACACTACCTTTTAGCAAAGGAACTGTATAGTTTAACTATACCATATAGTGGATGTAGGTGAGAAAAATTAACTATAGTTCGCTAAGCCATACCTAAACATTAGGTAGACTGCATAAGACCACCAATAGTATGAGGATGTCAATCTTAGATATGTACTTTGAAACTAGACTAGTTTTACATTTTTTCTCAAAAAACATGTCCAACGTGAAGGGCAATGCTTATATGTAGTAATGTTTATATTACATCAATGTTTTTTCCAAGTGACAACACTATTGAATCACAATAAAAAAAAATCTATGGCACAATGCTTTCACCACTTTTATAGTGCATTTTTTTATATGGTGGCACTCTCACCCCATGATGGCAATTTTATTTATCGATGGTTTTATTTTTAGTCTAATTATTTATGCTAATTTTTGGGTTGTCTAGGTTTACATATAAAATTGAGATGTTATATAATCAATTGTCTTTGTTATGGTTGCAGGAGATGCTTCATATATTAAATTGTTAGAATCAGAGAGCATATAAGCTAGATACTATCTTTGTCTTCATTAACTATGTTGACCATGCAATACTGGAGTATTAGGGTTGTATCATGTTATCCTAAAACCAAAGGTAGATTTTAATTAGAACCTCCTAACTATCTATATGAAGTAATGGCATTTGGATGTGAATATATTTTTTATACCATGTGCAAAGTCGGTTGTGATACTAGTGAATGTATAACTTATTTTGAGGGTACCCATAAGAGAAGCTTCCATGTACATGAGTCAAATTTAATAGCAGATACTAGAGTAGATCATAGAGGATGTATAATTTGTATTCATGTAATAAACGATTAACAGTAGTGTCATGTATGCTAAAGTATAGGTGGATAAATAAATGGTCCTACTATCAACTCTAGTATCAAGGATTTGGATTTGGTATACAAATCAATAGGTAATATGCCAAGACTAGGAAGAGGTCATTGTAGATATACTAAATCAAAATATTGGGGATATAACTCTAAACTAACTATACCACTCACTCTATCGAATGGTGTATAGTGGAGAAAGAAGACTATCATATTGTACATTACTCTAGGGGCGGATCTAAGAGCACATAATAATTGTTCATCTATAATGTTTGTTAGGATAGGTGATGAACACAAATGCATTGAGGCTTATTTATGGGATTACTAACTAGAGGGGGTAATACAAGCTTCATAAAGGCATCCTGGCCAAGGTAGGATGACTAATATATGAACTATGTTGAGAGAAAATTTGGCCCTTTTAGAGATCATTCTGGATGAATAATATAGTTCATATATTATTCATCCTACCTTGGCTAGTTTACCTTTATGAAGCTTGTCTTACCCACTCTAGTTAGTAACCCCATATATAGGTCTTAATGCCTTCGTGTTCACCACCTATCCTGGAAACCTCGATAGATGAACAATTGTTATGTGCTCGTAGACCCACACCTAGAGCAATATACAATATGATAGTCTTCTTTCTCCACTATACATCATTCAATAGAATGAGTGGTATAGTTAGCTTAGTATCATACCCCTATACAAAAGTGGTATTTTGCTTTAGTATATCTATAATGGCATCTTCCTAGTCCTAGTCCATTACTTATTGATTTGTATACCCAATCAAAATTCTTGACACTAGAGTTGATATTAGGACCACTTATTTATATACCTATCCTTTAGTGTACATGACACCAATGTTAATGGTTTATTGCATGATTGAGAATTGTACATCCTTTATGATCCACTCTAGCATCTGCTACTGACTTTGAATCATATACATGGGAGGTCTTCTTATGGGTACCCTCAAAATAAGCTATACATTCACTAGTATCACAATTGACTTTGCATATGAAAGAAAAAGTATATTCACATCCAAATACTATCACTCCATAAATAAAGTTAGGAGGGCCCAATTAAACTTACCTTTGGCATTAGGGAAATATGATACAACCCTAATACTATCGGTAGTGCATGGTCAACATAGTCAAGGAAGACCAAGATAGTCTCTAGCTCATATACTCTCTGATTCTAATCATCTAGTGTCTGAAGCCTATTCTATAGCCATAATGAGACCAATTGATTAGTTAACATCTCAATTTTAAATATAAACCTTAAAAACTTAAAAATTAGCCTAAATAATTAACTATAAATAAAACCATCATCATCCTGAGGTGAAATTGCCACCACATAAAAAATACACTATAAAAGTGGTGAAAGCATTGTGCCATGAAATTTTTTTATTGTAATTCAAAAGTATTGTCACTTGGAAATAAAATTGATGCAATACATACATCACTACATAGAAGCATTTTCGTTTGCATTGGACATATTTTTTGAGATAAAAATATAAAAATTGTCTAGTTTCAAAGTACATACCTAATATTGATACCCTCCTACTATTTGTGGTCTTATGTAGTCTACATGATGTGTAGGTCTCACCTAGTGAACTACATGTGTCTCTTCTCATCTACATCCATTGTGTGGTATAGTTAAACTATATAGTTTCTTTGCTAAAAAAAGTAGCATAGTAATGAACATGCAATATTCTAGAAGAGTACCAAAAGAGGCTATTTTTGTGATAAAGTAGGTCAAAATATCATAGGAAGATGCAAGGTGTAAATAAGTATGGTCATATATAAAATACACTACAAAAGAAGACAAAGCAATAAGCAGACCAATATCGGATAATATTTTTGTACTAAGGCACTAAACCCAAAATATAGCAAAAGTAGAGTATAATGGAATGATATTTGGTTAAGTATGGAAATCCTACTAGATATACAAAAAGCTGATGTTAGTAGTAGGAAAACAAAAGTTCAACATGTGGTATTCCTTAGAACATAAAAGGCACAAGATCCACTATTTCGCAATCAACCAATGAAGATAATGCTAATCAAATAACTGTAAGTTGATATCAAAAAGGTGGCATAAAATATGCGGTATAATGTAAAACAATGACAAGAAGAAATATTCTAAGGCATTGGACCCAATACTTGACATCAGACACTATAACTTGCAAAGCTTCCAAAGGTTATAAACTTTTGAAGGTGATGACATCAACATAAAGAGATTAAGATTTTGATAAACCAAAATATAATCTTAGATGCAAAATAGTCCTAAGTACAACAACACGATAAAGTAATACAAATATCAAACACTCTCACCATACTCTATCATACATGAGCAATATAGATACAACTATCAAGAGTGGAGTTATCAACCAACACCTGGTAAGGAGAAGTTCAATCCAACATGAAGATAAAGAAGAAGATATACTCAATTATGATATATATCGAGTGATAATTAGTGTTCCTTTATGTCGTTAATCTATGCATAAGTAATCCAAAATCATCCATGTTAGCAGGCGTGCACATACCGATAAACTACCAATAATCATCACTATTAAAAGATCTCAATGATCGAAACCCTCTACATTGCACACCTACCCTTCCTCAATTGGTTACATACATTAAAAAGGAGTGGACCATTATCTCATGGTTATAATCTAATGATGTAGCATACAAGCCAATCCTAAGATAAAATATGCATCGTTCACATTAGTAGAGATTGCCTAAAGTAATTAAGCATAGTAGAGTTTAGTGTGACAACCACTCTCTACACCTAATATGAAATCTATAATGTGCTTTGACATCAATCATACTTAGATAGTTGAATACAATGTAAACCTCTATATATACTAGAATGTAAGTCATTTAATGTTTAGCTCTTCGGTGATTAGAATTGACATAATTATATTGATTTAGAACTATATATATTTTGAATGAAGATTTAATTGTTGCTTTGAATTTTTTTCATCTCTCTATGCTAAATATTTATGTATGCCTTATTGAGTAGCTAAATATTTTTTAGTTAAATCTAGGAATGAATAATTCTGCTACAGTTATTCTGCATTCTAGATTTCTTCATGGATTTACTATTATAATTTTGGAATGACTTTATAATTCTCATAGGTCTTAATATTAATTATTACAATAACATAAAGGAGAAAACATATAAATACAAACTCAAAATTACACAATTATCCAAAGAGCTTTATCTAGTTAAAATAATTCCATATCAAAGGAGGACGCAAAATGGGAAAAGGAGTATCTTGTTACATGAATCTAAATTCATAAAATGGTTGAATGAATAATCCATCTAATTAAGTCTATAATCCTACATTTTTATCCACTTTGAAAGAGTTAAATTTTTTTAAACATTATCCAACTTTTGTTTATGCCTTTTCTAGCACCCCCTAAATTTGGGCTTCTAAGGGACCCACTATCACAATTGTAATGAAGAATACCTTATATTAAATATCTCAATCACCACAAAAATTATCTAACATATAACAATACCCTACATAGATAGGTATGTAGTTGGTATACCTTCCTCTGTAAGTAACCATCCTTCCAACCACTAGCCAAAATAAGTTAATATTTAGCACATTCCAATACTCAAAATAAATTGTCAATGAGTATTGCTTTAAGCTAGTCATTACATGAATTATATAATAATGACATTAATTCGAAGTTACATTTGACCTTTGGTCAATGAAATATAACTAATACCAATACTAGTAATGTTTTAGATTAAATCAATATTCTAGATGCAAACTAGGGCATAGCTCAAAAGTTATAAGCATTGCCTAATAAATTGGAGATAAGGAGTTTTAGGGTGTAATCTCAAATAAAATATGATTTCTAACCAACCAGACATTATAGAGTATATAGTAACATTTACCTCCTATTAATTTCTAGATCCTAAAATATAGCTTGTAGAATCCTCTACACATGCAACATATACAAGCTATAGCTATTCATATCCAAGTATATTAGAACCAATTGAATTCTCAATTTTAATTATTCTATTATTTTAGTCCCAAAAGTCATAGGGTGTGCTACAATAACAATTGATTCATACATATCACCTCTAAAATAATATTTATAACCACTTTTTAGGTTAGTGATGCATCCTCTACTAAAAAAATATAAATAGTTTCCTTAATATAATATAGTAATTGTGCCTTGGAGACCCCAAGAGCAACTTCTTGACTATATTTTTAAAGGTCATTTGAATCTAATGGCTTATTCCTTCATTCCAACTATTATGAAGTTGAAAGCACGAGATTCCGGAAGTTTTGAAAGGAAAACTATTGCGATGCATTCAAAATCAAATAAACGCTTAAGTCCTAAAATGTGAAAAACATGAAATGAAAAAGACGAATTTGAAATGAGATAACAGAAAGTGTAGAAAGCACAACCCTTTTTATTTAACTCTCTTAATCACGGTTACAAAGACGCCTCCTCCATTTTCAGGGGCTAGGAGCATTAAATGAATTTTGGTTACAATCGTGACTTAGTATTCCTCCCGCGTGCCCACATTTGAAATGGGCGGGCCAAAGTGTTGTCGTCGCTTGCGTTGATGAATCCTTGGTTCTTGTTGCTTCTCCTACGATCAAAGAAACAACAAAGGCATCAGTAGCACCTACTACAAATATGAAAAGTTAGTTCTCTAAAATTAATGAAAGATGCATGTAAAAGATTAGCTAAATCGATAAATAAAATGACTCCAAATAACCTGCAAATTTGACAGAGATCGAAAAACTTTACTAGAGGGCCACTGCCATTGAAATAGTCGGTCAATTCGCATTCAACTGAAATTTGTCCCTGGGCAGGACGAATTCTACTGTAATTCATCCCCGGGTAGGATGAATTTGCCTGCGACAAAGCACCACGGTGATGCTGCTCAAATTTCAAGCCTCGGGATCTCCAAAATACTTGCAAATAGAGGGGTTAGGTAATTGGGGGCATTTTGGGACGACCCAGATGGTCGGATTCTCCCAATTTGACCTCCATCAATGGGAATTTGACATCGCTACCTACAAGTTAGTGGGACAACAAAAGTGACAAAAACATGATGAGATCTGATTAAAACATTATGAAATCGAAGCTATAAACTATCTAGACAGCATATAATAGAATGGAATATAAACAAGTGATAAAAGAACAAACTAAAAATAAAACTTAGAAAGTGCGGGGCGCCCAAGCGGGCCGCCCACCGTTAGAACTTGATTTCGGCACCAATCCACTTGGGATGGGCCCAAAATCTCTTGTGATGGGTTGTCGGAAAATTGGTAGATCAATGTGGTCAAATGTCGGGTTTGGGTCCGGATCCACACTTCCAAAATCCACCCAATAACCTCTCTTGCAAAAGAGATCAAGGATGTGGAAGAGGTGAATCAAAAAGGATAAAATGTGGTCTCCAATTTGGCAACACTTCGTTGCTTGAAAATGCCTCCAACTTATCCCCCTTTTGGGTGCGAAAGTCCACCATTTTATAGACCCAGGGGGTCTCTTTGGAGGGGCATGCATAAGCACCATGTGGCGACCATGCCTTCCCATGAGGGAGGAAAGTCCTCCATGACTTGGGCTTCCATGACTGCCCTTGTGACAGTCCTCTAACGCCTACTCTACCCACCTACATGCACATGCAAGGCAAGAGGCATTAATTGACTGTCTTCGACTGCCACTTGATGCCATTTTTCTTTTTTCCCGTTGAACCTAGAATTCATCTCGACCCAGGAGGAATTCAAAATTTGTCCATGGGTAGGACGGATCCCAATTTGAATTCATCCCTGGGTGGTACGGATTCTAAGCAAAGTGCCTAGATGTGCCAAATTGCATTTTGACCTTACAAAATTGCTACAAAATTGGTTAGGACCACTATTTAACCTTTGAGGGCTGCCCTGGGGGGTGTGTGTGTCAAAGCGATTAGTGTTTGCATTCACATAATCGGATTGGTGTTGTTTTGGTGTCTACAGATGCCTCTTTTTGGGATGCGATGTGCATGGCGCAGTGCCGAGAAAAAATAGATAACCAAAGCACTAATGATTAGGGTTTCTTGGTAACCTAACCAACTTTTGATGCCCCAAGTATGGAAAGGGCATGCATTCTTGAATCCTTGCTTCTGACAAGCTAAGGAATTTTATTTCAAGTATTAACCTATTTTGGTGAGGTGTGACTTGAGCTTGGACATTGATCAGTCATGAATAGGCAAAGGGTGCAACCTTTTGTCCACAGGGGAACCTTGTGTTCATGCTTCGAAAATGCCAAGTGTTTGATCAATTTGTGATTATTGCTTGTTTGCTGCCCCAAGCAGGAGCGTGATTGTCTTTGTCAATGATTCTTTAAATGCATGCCATTGCCTTGATTGGGTGTGTGTTTGTTGATTGGTGACTAAGTTTGACTACCCCCTCAAGTGATGAATCGATGAGGGAATGACCTTCGTGATAAAAGCGACGAGTTGTTTGACCCAAAGATGACTTGTGCAAGGGTGCCTTCGGAGATTTAGCATTAAGCATGTGCAATTTTTTTGACATTTAGACCTATTTTTGGTGGGTAAAAACCCTTTTGGTGATGCCATAATGGGGTGAAAGTGTCAAAAGTCCGTCTTCCCGTGGAGCGGTCTGGCTATGGTAGCCTTCTTGGGTAAGTAGGAGAGTGACAATTTGAGCCCCGACATCGATTTTCTATGCCAAGAGGTTAAGTGCAAGGGCACTTGTGTCCAGTAATGCTTATTGCTATGTGTTTGTGTTGCATTTTTTTGTTGTTTTTGCTATTTTTGTTGGTTTGTTGTGTTGTTTGTGAGTGGGTTTTGACCCTTTTGTGACACCATTTGGGGGGTGAAATTGTCGAAAATTCATCTTCCCGTGGAGCATTCCGGCTATGGTAGCCTTCTTAGGGAGTAGGATAGTGACAATGTAGACCCCGACATCAGTTTTGCTATGCCAAAAGGTTAGGTGCAAGAGCACTCTTGTCTGGCAGTGTTTATTGCTTTTTGTTTGTGTTGCATTTTTTGTTGTTTTTGTTGTTTTGTTGTTTTGATTTTTTTTTTTTGTGACACCATTTGGGGATTAAATTGTCAAAAATTCGTCCTCCCGTGGAGCGGTCCGGCTATGGTAGCCTTCTTCGGGAGTAGGGTAGTGACAATGTAAACCCCGACATCAATTTTCTATGCCATTGAATGTCAGGCACAAAGGTGCCTTTGTTCGACACTTTTATTGCTATTGTTTGTGGATATTTGTTGTTTTTGTTGTTTTGATTTTCTTGCTTTGTGTATATGCCATTATTTTATGTTATGCACAATGATTGATGTTGATGGATGCCTACTTATGGTAATGGATGTATATGGTATGATAAATGCAAATGTTTTTTATATATATGTAATATGCAAAATGTAATGGATGAAATGAATTTGTGTTGTTTGGTTAGGGCACCATAGACTGTTGAGGACTTTGTGATTTTTTTTTATGCGATTGTTGTGGTAGATGACTTTGTATGTATGCATGTGGTTTTTTTTTATTATTTCTAATGGTATTGTAAGGATGAAAAGTAGTGCAGTTTGGTTTAGAAATGTAGCTAAGGTTTTCTGAGACTCAGACAGTTTTAACTCACTAGCCATGACTGTACTTTATCTTACAAGACTTTTGAACAAGGTATGAATCGGACTTGTCTTTGACCAAGCTATTTCACATCCCTGTGTGTGCAATTGAGTTCATTTATGTGGTATTTTTCAGGATACCTCCAGTGCCAGATAGGCTGTCAACAAAACCTGTACTAAGGATCACCTAATTAGCTCCACTAACTCCTTTATTGTATTTAGTCAGATTAATTTGTGGTGCTATCTAGGATACCATAAGCTAGCTCATCCACATGCAAACATTGATCTGTACACAAGTTAATGTGACATATATATCATCATGCGGGAATTTTACCGCCAATGACCGATAGGCTATCAACCAAACCGGTACTAAGGTTTGCCTCATGACCTGTCGAAATGCTGAGAGTTCTAGGGATTCAAGTTTGACTCCCTTCTTTTCTTCAATTGTATTGGGATACTTGCTCCTTTGTAGTGATAAAATCACTATTTATTTTTGTTTTTTTTTTTTTTTTGAGCAAGGGATTTGGATTTTGAGTGATGAAAATCACTATTGTATGTGCCTTTTGATGTATGCACTTTGAGGGTGATGTCAAATTTTTGGAGTTTTGACATGTGCAAATTTTTTATGTTTTGCAACTTTTGAGAACTTGGGATTCTTGGGGAATTGGGTAGGAAGGATGCTTGTCCTTTTGCCAACTCTCAGCATTCTTTGGGTCATTCACACAGGGGAATGAGCAAGATAACCATTTCGCTTATGGTGACCTGGATTACTGTGCAAGTTTCATCTTTCATTCACACAACTTAGGAATTTTTATATGTTTTAGCTTGTGATGGGATGTTACGTAACAAGGCGTATTTCAAGTATGACTCTACCTTTGTAAAATATTTCTGACTGTGTATAGTTTTGGCTAGAAATTTAACGACATCTAAATGACGAAAACTCTAGATACATTAAATGACAACCTGACTTATGATATGGTGACTCTATGTATGGTGTTGTTTTTGCGATATTGTATGGAAAATGTGAAAAATGGTATGCTTGCTAAGTAATGATAGTCCATGGTGCATTTGAATTCTATGATCAACAAATGTGTGATATATGGATGCAATGGTTAATGTAGCTATTATGTAGTGCTTTGATTGATGAAGTATGCATGAGAATGAGATGCAGATTTTTTTTTTTTGAGATTTTGATGGTTTTTGTTGTTTTTGAATTTTCTTGATGGTGACCAAGTGATTGCGATAATCCTTGGGGCCTTTTTGGGGTGACCAAGTGATTGCGATAATCCTTGGAGCTTTTTGGGTGACCAAGTGATTGCGATAATCCTTGGAGCTTTTTGGGTGACCAAGTGATTGCGATAATCCTTGGAGCTTTTGGGGTGACCAAGTGATTGCGATAATCCTTGGAGCTTTTTGGGTGACCAAGTGATTGCGATAATCCTTGGAGCTTTTTGGGTTGACCAAGTGATTGCGATAATCCTTGGAGCTTTTGGGTTGACCAAGTGATTGCGATAATCCTTGGAGCTTTTTGGGTGACCAAGTGATTGCGATAATCCTTGGAGCTTTTTGGGTGACCAAGTGATTGCGATAATCCTTGGAGCTTTTGGGTTGACCAAGTGATTGTGATAATCCTTGGAGCTTTTTGGGTTGACCAAGTGATTGCGATAATCCTTGGAGCTTTTTGGGTTGACCAAGTGATTGCGATAATCCTTGGAGCTTTTGGGGTTGACCAAGTGATTGCGATAATCCTTGGAGCTTTTTGGGTTGACCAAGTGATTGCGATAATCCTTGGAGCTTTTTGGGTGACCAAGTGATTGCGATAATCCTTGGAGCTTTTGGGGTGACCAAGTGATTGCGATAATCCTTGGAGCTTTTGGGGTGACCAAGTGATTGCGATAATCCTTGGAGCTTTTGGGGGGACCAAGTGATTGCGATAATCCTTGGAGCTTTTTGGGTGACCAAGTGATTGCGATAATCCTTGGAGCTTTTGGGGTGACCAAGTGATTGCGATAATCCTTGGAGCTTTTGGGTTGACCAAGTGATTGCGATAATCCTTGGAGCTTTTTGGGTGACCAAGTGATTGCGATAATCCTTGGAGCTTTTGGGGTGACCAAGTGATTGCGATAATCCTTGGAGCTTTTGGGGTTGACCAAGTGATTGCGATAATCCTTGGAGCTTTTGGGGTGACCAAGTGATTGCGATAATCCTTGGAGCTTTTTGGGGTGACCAAGTGATTGCGATAATCCTTGGAGCTTTTGGGGTGACCAAGTGATTGCGATAATCCTTGGAGCTTTTGGGGTGACCAAGTGATTGCGATAATCCTTGGAGCTTTTGGGGTGACCAAGTGATTGCGATAATCCTTGGAGCTTTTGGAGTGTTAACCAAGTGATTGCGATAATCCTTGGAGCTTTTGGGGTGACCAAGTGATTGCGATAATCCTTGGAGCTTTTGGGGTGACCAAGTGATTGCGATAATCCTTGGAGCTTTTGGAGTTTGACCAAGTGATTGCGATAATCCTTGGAGCTTTTGGGGTGACCAAGTGATTGCGATAATCCTTGGAGCTTTTGGGGTGACCAAGTGATTGCGATAATCCTTGGAGCTTTTTGGGTTGACCAAGTGATTGCGATAATCCTTGGAGCTTTTGGGGTGACCAAGTGATTGCGATAATCCTTGGAGCTTTTGGGGTGACCAAGTGATTGCGATAATCCTTGGAGCTTTTGGGTTGACCAAGTGATTGCGATAATCCTTGGAGCTTTTTGGGTGACCAAGTGATTGCGATAATCCTTGGAGCTTTTGGGGTGACCAAGTGATTGCGATAATCCTTGGAGCTTTTGGGGTGACCAAGTGATTGCGATAATCCTTGGAGCTTTTGGGTTTGACCAAGTGATTGCGATAATCCTTGGAGCTTTTTGGGTGACCAAGTGATTGCGATAATCCTTGGAGCTTTTGGGGTGACCAAGTGATTACGATAATCCTTGGAGCTTTTGGGGTTGACCAAGTGATTGCGATAATCCTTGGAGCTTTTGGGGTGACCAAGTGATTGCGATAATCCTTGGAGCTTTTTGGGGTGACCAAGTGATTGCGATAATCCTTGGAGCTTTTGGGGTTTGACCAAGTGATTGCGATAATCCTTGGAGCTTTTGGGGTGACCAAGTGATTGCGATAATCCTTGGAGCTTTTGGGGTGACCAAGTGATTGCGATAATCCTTGGAGCTGTTGGGGTTGACCAAGTGATTGCGATAATCCTTGGAGCTTTTTGGGTGACCAAGTGATTGCGATAATCCTTGGAGCTTTTGGGGTGACCAAGTGATTGCGATAATCCTTGGAGCTTTTGGGGTGACCAAGTGATTGCGATAATCCTTGGAGCTTTTGGGGTGACCAAGTGATTGCGATAATCCTTGGAGCTTTTGGGGTGACCAAGTGATTGCGATAATCCTTGGAGCTTTTGGGGTTGACCAAGTGATTGCGATAATCCTTGGAGTTTTTGGGTGACCAAGTGATTGCGATAATCCTTGGAGCTTTTGGGGTGACCAAGTGATTGCGATAATCCTTGGAGCTTTTGGGGTGACCAAGTGATTGCGATAATCCTTGGAGCTTTTGGGTTGACCAAGTGATTGCGATAATCCTTGGAGCTTTTTGGGTGACCAAGTGATTGCGATAATCCTTGGAGCTTTTGGGGTGACCAAGTGATTGCGATAATCCTTGGAGCTTTTGGGGTGACCAAGTGATTGCGATAATCCTTGGAGCTTTTGGGGTGACCAAGTGATTGCGATAATCCTTGGAGCTTTTTGGGTGACCAAGTGATTGCGATAATCCTTGGAGCTTTTGGAGTTGACCAAGTGATTGCGATAATCCTTGGAGCTTTTGGGGTGACCAAGTGATTGCGATAATCCTTGGAGATTTTGGGGTGACCAAGTGATTGCGATAATCCTTGGAGCTTTTGGGGTTTGACCAAGTGATTGCGATAATCCTTGGAGCTTTTGGGGTGACCAAGTGATTACGATAATCCTTGGAGCTTTTGGGGTGACCAAGTGATTGCGATAATCCTTGGAGCTTTTTGGGTGACCAAGTGATTGCGATAATCCTTGGAGCTTTTTGGGTGACCAAGTGATTGCGATAATCCTTGGAGCTTTTGGGGTGACCAAGTGATTGCGATAATCCTTGGAGCTTTTGGGGTGACCAAGTGATTGCGATAATCCTTGGAGCTTTTGGGGTGACCAAGTGATTGCGATAATCCTTGGAGCTTTTGGGTTGACCAAGTGATTGCGGTAATCCTTGGAGCTTTTGGGTTGCTCTCTAGGGGATAGATGTACCCCCAGCTTGATGATATTTGTGCTTCGAATCTGGCTCTAGAGGGATTGGCATGAATGGATCGGCCCTATGCACTGATAGGAGGACAGGGTCTACCCTCGATACTGATATTGCTATGGGGTCTCTGGGAAAAATTTTATCTCTATGTGCCCAAATTGGTGGATGTAATGCTTGGTCCCATTGCGGTGGGTTAACGCACCACTCATGCCCTAGCCTTATGTTTAACTATTGAAGTGCGTCATCAGTATCCATGGGGTGTGGATGTTGTCGCATGTGATTGATGTCAGCCATCTTTGTTTTATCCTCACATTTGGCCAGTGAGTCCAGCTCATCAAAATCTAGCAATTTTGAGACATGGAATACTGCATCATTAGGTAGCTCTATGGTTATAGGTTGATCCTCTTTGAAAGGAGCCTCATGTAATTTGGGCCTTGGGAGCTCCAAAATCTTTGTCTTTACCGACTCGAAGTGCTCTAGCGCTTTGCATGTATCAGGGGATTTAATCTCCTCCTCTTTTGTTGTTTCTTGTTAAGGAACTTGGGGCCTATGGAGGGGTGGTCAGATAGCACCCCCCATGCCTTGGTAGGGCATTTCATCCTGCTCTCCTTCTCGCTCTGATTCCTTAGAGGCTTCTTGATGAATTTCTAAGGATGGCCCATAAACTTGAGTGGGTTCCTGAGGAAGGCACCCATCATTGGTGATAGGAGTTGCCTCCCGCTCATGTCTAGGAGGTGTTAGGGACAGTGTCTGATACGGTCATGAAGACTTGTCTTGCACCCAGGGGTTGTGCCTCTCATAATGTTTTGTCTTATGTGTGTGAGGGATTGGAGTCCTCTCCTGCATAGTGTGTTGGAACAACTCATCCTTCTAGCACTGAAGGTGCTCTTTTTTTATATGGTACAGTTCCTCTAAATGTAGTCGCTCTAGCTCAAATTGCATGAATTGCATCCAGAATGCGATATGCTTGGCAAATTCTAAGATAGTTGGTCTTGCCGCCTCATGTCTAGAAGGCCTAGATGCCTCTCCTAGATATCTATCTTGGTCGTAGTGATCCAAGATCTCTATAGACCGCCTCCCTCTGTTGGAGGTAGTGGCATTTATCTAAGGCTCTGGCCTTAGTAGGTGATCTTGATAGCTAGCATTTGCGGTGGCGTATTTCTCCCGTGATGTATATTTCTCAATACGCCACCGCAATATACATCACGAGAGTAATACACCGTCGCAAATGCTAGCTATCAGGATCACCTACTAAGGCTAGAGCCTTAGATAAATGCCACTACCTCCAACAGAGGGAGGCAGCCCATAGAGATCTTGGATCACTACGACCAAGATAGATATCTAGGAGAGGCATCTAGGCCTTCTAGACATGAGGCGACAAGACCAACTATCTTAGAATCTTCCAAGCATATCGCACGTCGGATGCAATTCACACAACTTGAGCTAGAGCGACTACATTTAGAGGAACTGTACCATATTAAAAAAAAGCACCTTTAGTGCTAGAAGGATGAGTTGTTCCAACACACTATGCAGGAGAAGACTCCAATCCCTCACACACATAAGACAAAACATTATGAGAGGCACAACCCCCGGGTGCGAGACAAGTCTTTGCGACTATATCAGACACCACCCCTAACACCTTCTAGACATGAGCAGGAGGAAACTCCTATCACCAATGACGGGTGCCTTCCTCAGGAACCCACTCAGGTTTATGGGCCATCCTTATAAATTCATCAAGAATCCTCTAAGGAATCAAAGTGAGAAGGAGAGCGAGATGAAATGCCCTACCAAGGCATGGGGGGTGCTATCTGGACACCCCTCCATAGGCCCCAAGTTCCTCAATAAGAACCAACAAAATAGGAGGAGATTAAATCCCCTGATACATGCAAAGCGCTAGAGCAATATACATGAAAGTGACTGCTTCAGTCACAAAGACAAAAATAGGTAACATGCTGGAAGATTTAAAGAGCTAAATGCTCTCATATCTATCATTGCAGATGGATATGCTGCTGTTAGAGAAAAATAAGCAAGAAAACGAAACAACATTGGCTTATTTTTCTCCAAAATGCAGAGGGAATGATGAGGAATAATGTTCTAGACCTAGGAAATAGGCTTTAGTTGAATAATCAACGTGAGTTGTTTTGATAACCTCCATTGAATAGTCTAGTCTAGGTGTTTTGTTTTTCGTCATTTTTGGGCTTTCATTTTAGCCCTTGCGTATTTTGTGTACGTAATCCTTGGAGTAGTTGCAGATTTCCAGGATTACATTTGTTTGTTTTAGGCTTATTTAAGCCCTTTAATTTTATTAATAAAGTCAGCTTCAATTTCCCATATCATTGGTATCAGAGCGAAGGATTTTTGTGGAGGATTTGGGTAATTTTCGTTCTCCATAGGGTGGTTTGAAAGCTTGTCACCACCTTCGTTCCTGTTTGAAGCTCAGGAAGTATTGATGCAATTTTGCTGTCAAAATTTGCAGCAAATTGCTGTCAATTGCTTTATTGTCAGAAATTGCTGACAAATTTTATTTTCCATAAAAAAAAAATTGTTGTCAACAAATTTTTGTTGACAACTTTTACAGCAATAATTTTTATTGTCTTTTTGGGCGTGGAGAATCAAAATTGGAGGGCAGCGATTCTTTGTCTTGAGTGTAGCGACCGTACAGTCTGTTCTGTGTGCCTCGACACCATCTACGAGGAAAATTGTGTTTTTTCATGACGCCACTACACAAATCGGCCTCATTGAATGCTAGTCTGCTGTCGCTGATAGATCTTTGTCCCTGTCGGTTTTCTACCATTGCTATTGTCAGCCTCTGCTAAGATTGGCTCCCACCATTGTTGAACGTTCCCTGACGCATACCATTGCACCTATCCGCAATTTTGGACGTCAATCCAAAAATTTTCAAAGACGTTGGACGTTCTGTCTATGAAGACACATTGCTGTCTCGGTTTGTGTGATTCCATCAGATCTAGAATCTTGTGTTCGCATCTGGTCGACACAATCATCTACAACAGCACATGTCAGGGACCCTGCAAACGAAGGAGGGATAGCCTGCGTGACTAGATCTACCTGCATGATTCCCACTGGACTCTTTTTGCTGCTGCGGCCACGATCTGGATTGCCGGAGAACATTGGTTCTTTCGGTCGCGTACCCAAAACCCCGTTCTTGTCCACTGTGAATGTCTCCTCTGCCTATCTTTTCTGCGTGCTGTGTGCAGATGGTGAAAACCTTTGGAAACCAAACTTGCTGCCCAAAGAACCCGTTCCATTAGGAGGAGCTGACCGTATTTTTTTTGTGTCGAAGATCTTCGCTAACACCATCGCACCTGACATTTCCCACGACAGGCATTCTCTATGCTATCAGATCTCGCAGTTTGCCTTTAGATTCCTACAGTCCGTTTGTAGATTGAGGTTGGGTTGTTCAACGGTGACAGTAGCCAGTGATCAGCTATGTTCTGCGGGTGCTAGCAGGAAGGAGGATATCGGGTACTCTGTAATCTGTCAGATCTGCGGGAGTAGCCACCATCAGTCAAAAATGGTGGATGTCTACAGTTAGCCGATCGCACTCTGCAATCTGCCTGTAGATCGTGGTCGAGTTACAAAGGATGTTGTTCGCAGTTCGTCATTGCTGAACACAGCCAGCAGGACACCGTGATTAAAAAAAAAAAAAAAAAAAATTCGTGGCTTGCCGCATTCGGGCGATTTCACCTTTGCTGGAATGCCTTGCCATTTCTGCGCCATACAACTATTTTTTCGGGCATCCATTCTATTTCGTGACTGTTTCTTGGTGGGCCTCGAGACTGAATTTTGTGATTTTTTGTCACCCACAATTTGTGGCAATAGTTTCGACGTCTGGCACGTAAATCTGGCAACAGCATTGCCCATGCGGTTTCTGCCGTTTCCACCTACCAAGCAGAGACTAAATCGCACACCGTGGACGCTCCAAACTGGTCCACGTGTCGCGCATAGTGGACGCTCCACACCCCCGCAGCGACTTTGGTAAAACTGTTACCATTTGATGATTTTGATTTTAAAACAAAAAAAAAAATCAGTTTGCCTTAGAGAACAAAACTTAAAAAATAATTAATTATTTAATTAATTAATTTCAAAAAAAAAAAAAAAGTCAATTTTGACTATTTTTAAAGACATTGTGCAAATATTTATTTTGCCCTTCTATGTTGTAAATTTGCAAATTTGGCAAATTAATTTGGGCACATTTTTATTTTGCACATTTTTGTAATTTGTCTTTTTGTGACAATTCTTGCTGGCGATCACTCGGGGTCAAATGGCTTCCGAATTAGCCGATAAGTTGGCTCAAGTAACCCAACTTGTCAGCGTGTTGGCTGATAAGGTTACGTCTAATGAAGTGCAACAACAGTGTGAGGTTCCGGTTTACACTGGTTCGCGAGATCCCGAAGTCCTCAACAGTTGGATTTTGGACATGGACAGTTGGTTTCAGTATATCAAGCTCGCAAAGGATCAGGAAGTTAACTTTGCAAAGTTGAAACTTTCTGGCATTGCCAAGGTCCTTGTCACTGATCGACAACGGACCCAAAATCCCATTGACACGTGGGATGAATTGCAAAGAGTATTGAAGAATAATTTTTATCCTTCAAACTATGCCACTGACCTTGAGATCAAGTGGCTTCGTCTTCGACAAACCTCAAATATGACTGTTTCTGATTATATTTTTCAATTTAGCAAGTTGCGAATTTTGAATTCTATACAGGATAATGCAGCACAACTTGTTAACAAATTCAAAAGTGGTTTGCAGGAGCCCATTTACAGGAAGATGAAATACAAGTTGATTGTAAACATTGACATGGCTTTCAATCAAGCCCTTCTTGCTGAGGAGGAAATGAGGGAACAATCGCGTGGGACTCGCTCTTCTACGTCGGGAGGAAATCCGAAGGCTTCTCCACAACCTTCCAAGGGAGCTAAATCTTCTTCTTCTCCTTCTCCCTCTTCTTCATCTTCCCCTTCTTCTTCACAAAAATCTTCTTCTTCTAAATCACCTTTGATTTGTAATTATTGTAAAAAGCCAGGACATACTCAAAAGAGGTGTTTTAAGTTGCAAAATATGAAGAAAAAATCCCTAGTTGTAAAGCCTTCCAATGAGGACTCACAAGAAAGTCCCATTGAGGCTACAGGGGAACGTAAGCCTTATAAGGAATTGGCAGGGTTAAACAAATTGACCCTTATGAATACTTCACAAGGTGATCGTGAGAATTTGTTTGTGACTACGGTCCATCTCAGTGACACCTTTATGGTTGATTGTATAATCGATAGCGGCTCGCAGAAAAATCTAATTGCGAGGTCCGTTGTTGACAAACTGAAGTTACCGATGAATCCCCATCCTCATCCTTATCCTTTGGGATGGAAGGACAATGGGATTACATCCGACATCACACACACTTGCACTGTGAATTTTGCTTTCAGTCCTTCTTTTGTGGACTCGGTTGTGTGCGATGTAACTCCAATGGATTGTTGTGGCTTGTTGCTTGGAAGACCCTATCAATACGATAGGAGGTCTATACATGATGGGTACAAAAATACATACACTTTGCACAAAGATAATAAAGCATTCATAATCAGAAGTACACAACAAACACCACATAATTTGATGTTGAGTTGTAGACAAGCACGCAAAGTTGTAAATCAAGCAAAGGAATTAGCACTCATCTTCATCAGACCAATTCAAGAAGAAAAGCAAGCACCTAAGCACACTAATAACAGGAGTTCTTCAGTTCATTCAATACTTCAATCATTTTTTGATGTTTTTCAAGAACCCACAAGTCTTCCACCTGAAAGACAGATTAATCATAGTATTGAGATTGTTCCTGCATCATCTCTTCCTAATTCTTCAATGTATAGACAATCAATAGTGCAAATGGAAGAAATTAAAAAGCAAATTCAAGCATTGTTGACTAAAGGGTTCATCAAACCCAATACTTCCCCTTGTGCTTCTCCTATCTTGCTTGTGTTGAAGAAGGATGGCACATGGAGACTATGCATTGATTTCAGGGCACTCAATAAGATTACAATCAAGAATCGTTATCCACTTCCTCGCATTGATGATCTTTTGGACCAATTGCAAGGTGCAAAATTCTTCTCCAAAATTGATCTCAAAAGTGGGTATCATCAGGTGAGAATTCAAGCAGAAGACACTTGGAAAACAACATTTAAGACCAAAATGGGGCTCTTTGAGTGGCTTGTCATGCCCTTTGGCCTTACAAATGCTCCAGCTACATTCATGCGGCTGATGAATGAAGTATTCAGAGATTGTTTGGATCAATTTGTAATCATCTATTTGGATGACATTCTTATATATTCTTCTACTTGGGAGAATCATTTGGAACACTTGAAAACGGTTCTTCAAACTCTTCGAAAGAACCAATTGTATGCAAATTTTCCTAAGTGTTCCTTTGGGCAAACATTCATTGCCTATCTTGGATTTGTAATTAGTGAAAAAGGTGTGCAAGTAGATCCTTCCAAAGTTGAAGTTATCTTCTCTTGGCCAACTCCTACTTCAGTCACGGAGTTAAGGAGTTTTCTTGGACTTGCTAATTTCTATCGCAAGTTCATTGGAGGATATTCTTCTATTGCTGCACCTTTACACTATTTGACAAAGATCAAAGTTCAGTTTCAGTGGACAAAGGATCAACAAAAAGCCTTTGACACATTGAAACAGAAATTGAGTACTGCACCAGTTCTTGTTCTTCCTGATTTGTCTCAACCATTTGAGATAGAAACTGATGCTTCGCAAGTTGCACTTGGAGCTGTGCTCATGCAGAATGGCCATCCAATGGCCTATCATTCAGAAACATTTTCAGAGGCCAAGAAGAACTATTCTACATATGATAAGGAGTTCTATGCTTTGGTTCAAGCAATCAAGTATTGGAGGCATTATCTCTTGGGAAAAGAAACAATTGTTCATACAGATCACATGCCCCTTAAGTTTCTTCAATCTCAAACAAAAATTGAGGAAGCTAGGCACATGAAATGGGCATCGTACTTGCAACAATTCCATTTGGTAATCAAGTACAAGAAAGGACGAAATAATGCAGTGGCTGATTGTTTGAGTCGTCCTCCTTCTACTCTTGTTTTGACAATTGTCACTACTTCTCATCTTGGCTTCCAAACTTGGCCTACACAGTATCCTATGGATCCAGATTTTGGCAAAGTTTTCCACCAACTTTCCAATCCTTCTTCTTCAAATTTGAGAGCTCTTCAAGACTTTCATATTCAGGATGGACTCGTTGTACAAATTGGACAAACTTTGTGTTCCTCATGGGAACAGGGAGTCTCTTCTGAAGGAGGCTCATTCCACACTCTATGGGGGACATTTTGGTAGGCAGAAAACTCTTCATCATCTACAGAGGTTTTTCTTTTGGCCACACATGCAAAGAGATGTTCTTCGCTTCTTGCGACAATGTGCAGTATGTAATCGCTCCAAATCAGCCAATAGGACATTGGGAATGAGCATGCCTTTGCCCATTCCTTCTCGTCCGTGGGAAAGCATTTCCATGGATCTCTTGAGTGGTTTTCCAATGACAGTATGCAAGCATGATTGTGTCTTTGTTGTGGTGGACAGATTCAGCAAAATGGCCAAATTCATTCCTTGTCGCAAGACAAGTACTGCACAGGATCTTGCCCAACTCTTCTTTGAGGTGGTATGGCGTTCTTTTGGTCTTCCTACCAACATTGTCTCTAATCGTGACTCACGCTTTGTGGGTCACTTTTGGCGATCACTTTGGAAGATTTTGGGAGTATCTCTTAACTTCTCTATTGCTTATCATCCACAATCCGATGGGCAGACAGAGGTAGTTAATCGTACTCTAGTGCAGAGTTTGAGGATTTACCATCATTCCACTCCAGCCAAGTGGGACTTAAGCCTCACTCACATTGAGCACGCCTACAACAGGGCCGTCCACAGTTCTACAGGGCACTCTCCATTTGAAGTGTGTTTTGGTTTTCAACCACTTGCTCCTTATGAGTTACCTTTGTCTTTGCCTTCTTCAGCCACAATGCACATTCAAAAGGAACAAGACAAGGCCAACTCTTTTGTGCAGCATTTGCAGAGTCTTCAAGCCAAAGTGGTTCAAATTCTTCAGAAGACTCAACAAAAGCAAAAACAACAGATGGACAAGCACCGCACACCTCATTCCTTTCAGGTTGGTGACAAAGTATGGTTTCATCTTGACAAACGACGATTTGCAGATAAGGCACATAGCAAAATCAAGCCTCTTCGTTATGGGCCTTATACTATTCTTCAGCAAATCTCTGAGAATGCCTTTCGCTTGGACCTTCCAGCACATCTTGGCATTCACGATGTTGTCAATGTTGATCTTCTCAAACCATACTATGATTCCACATTGGAGACAGTTCCAGCCATCATTCATCCAGTTGATGTGGTTCCTGATGCTCAGCTTCCGCTTGACGCCGATACAGTCTTTGATACGAAGACCCGACAAACACGCCAAGGTGTTTCTACTTCATATCTTGTGGCCCGCCGAGGCCAATTTCCACATCAGGCTCGCTGGATTTCTGCTCACATTCTGTCCCGGGATTTTCCCTCTTTGTTAAAAGCATTGGAGTCCAATGCTTCTTTTGTTGGGACGAATGATGAGGAATAATGTTCTAGACCTAGGAAATAATAATTAGGCTTTAGTTGAATAATCAACGTGAGTTGTTTTGATAACCTCCGTTGAATAGTCTAGTCTAGGTGTTTTGTTTTTCGTCATTTTTGGGCTTTCATTTTAGCCCTTGCGTATTTTGTGTACGTAATCCTTGGAGTAGTTGCAGATTTCCAGGATTACATTTGTTTGTTTTAGGCTTATTTAAGCCCTTTAATTTTATTAATAAAGTCAGCTTCAATTTTCCATATCAAGGAAGCATGCAAAGAATGCATGCCTAGAGAATAAAATCAGAGTATGCGCAGTTTGCAGGCTGAACCATAAAACTTTATTGTGCCCACAACTGCCCATTAATCAGGAGGATGCTAAAAGTGTGGATGCCTAATTCATAAGCAATCATAAGAGTTGGCCATAACCCCTTACGGGGAATATGCCAACTAAAATGTCGTCATATGGGGGAGGACCATACATGTTCCAAGGCCTACCTCAACCACCTAACATGGGGTGGTGGGGGCCATCACCTTGGTCCAACGCACCCCTAGTAGCATTCCCAAACCAGCAGCCATGGATGCCATATCCATATCCTAGGTAGCAATGGAGAGGCCACACTACGTGGAATCAGGCTCCACATAATGTAGCACTAGCTCACCCCCAACAAAATTTATTGGTGTTGTTTGTAGTGAGACCTACGTAAATACCTACACAACCAATGACAAATCCTAATAATAGGGTGAACCAACCAACTTACAACATGGAGGGTGAGATGTATCCGATGTACCATATTCAGCTTAGGTCTGGTAGACAGCTAGGAGTAGGAACGTCTCCACTAGTAGAAGAGGAGGAAGAGGTAGGAGAAACACCTCTTGTAGAAGAGGTGATAGAAGAAATTCCTGAGAGAGTAAAGGCTCCATTTCCCAATCGATCATAAGAATAGAGGAAAGTAACGTAGCTGGAGTTTGATATCTTGTCTAGCTTGAAGAACCTCATTGTGACAATTCCATTATTTCAAGCCATCTGAGATGTGTTGATATATACCAAGGTGATAAGAGAGATGTTTCTACAAAAGCCAGGAGGAAGAGCAACCCAGACTATCAATGTTATGGGTAAACTAGTAGATTTTATGATGGGCAAAATATACCATCCTAATTATACAGACCAGGGAAGCTCGGTGTTGACTGTAAAAATCAAAGGACATTCCCTATCCAATATGTTGGTTGATCTCGGAACAGCCATCAATGTAATACCTTAGGAGACCATGCAGAGGCTACATCTCACGAACCTAAAACCCACTACAACAGTGTTGTAGTTGGCTGATCAATTGACCATGGCATCGAAAGGAATGTTGGAAGACGTAAAACTGATAGTCAACACATGGGAATACCCAGCCAACTTTTTAGTCTTGCAATCTAAAACTAGGCTAGGCGGTTACCCGCTCATCTTGGGAAGGCCATGGATGGCAACAACTGACTCTTACATCAGTTGTCGGGATGGGCTAATGACCATCTTTGATGGACAAAACATTAAAAGGTTGACTATTTCACCCCCAACACAGTCCATCGACTCATTAGGAGAACCCATGTTGACTGAGCATGAAAATCCTAAGCTATCCATGATCCAACCGATGATGACATTGGATGAGTTGGCAGAAGAAGATGAATATCGTGCTATTGTGGAGTTCCTCCATAGGGAGTCCTCCATCTTCGCATCTAGATCATCATTGGCTGGTGCCTAAGATCACCACATTCAGCAAATACACGTCGGGCCATAAATAACATTGAATGTTAGCAGTAGGTTGAATCCTACACAATTGACAAAAGTAGAAGATCTCTTGGTTAGACACCAACAGGCATTTGCATGGTATTACTCAGATATGAAGGGTTTCAGCCCAGAGATCTGTACCCATCGTATATACCTCGATGATAAAACAACTCCAAGAAGGCAACCATAGAGAAGAATGGATCCGACAATGAAAGACATTATCAAGGAAGAACTGTAAAAAATCTTGACTGTCAGATTCATCTATCTAATTTTTGATAGTGAGTGGGTATCACCATTAGTGGTAGTTCCTAAAAAGAATGGAAAGTGGTGAATTTGTGTGGACTATAAAGCATTAAACAAAGCAACCAAGAAGGACCACTTCCCACTCCTGTTCATTGATCAAGTCTTGGATACACTCTCCGAGAGCAAGTATTTCTCTTTATTGGATGAATTTAGTGGATACAACCAGATCTAGATAGGATAAGAGGATCAAGATAATATAACATTCACCTACCCATGGGGAATGTTTGCCTATCAGGTATTACATTTTAGATTATGCAATGCACCTGCCACCTTTCAAACGATGGTGCTTAGCATATTTTTAGACATGATGGGAGACACGGTCGAAGTACACATGGATAACTTCACAATATATGGAGAAACCTTTGACAAAGCAATGAAAAACTTGGAAAGAGTGCTCGAAAGAAGCAAGGAAAAAAAATTGTCCTTGAGCAATGAGAGTTGCTTTATGATGATGCAAGAAGGCATCATACTAGGACACCACCTCTTAGCATAAGGAATAAAGGTTGATAAAAGAAAAATTGAGGTCATCAGAGACCTACCCAGCCCCAAAACATAGAGAGAGGTGAGGATTTTTCTTGGATCAGCTAGGTACTACCGGCGATTTATCACTGAATTCAACAAAATTGCAAAACCACTACACACTCTATTATCTAAATATGTGGAGTTCAATTGGATGGAATACTGTGAATAAGCATTGCAATTGCTTAAAGAGAAACTAATATTCACACCAATTTTAAAATGACCAAATTGGGCCATACCATTCTATATCTACTGTGATGCATCCAACAATGCGATTGGAGTATTCCTTGACAAGAAGGATGACAAAGAATTTTACACCATTTACTATGTCAACAAAAACTTGGCAGGAGCCAAGCTAAACTACATGGTGACGGAGAAGGATTTCCTTGTAGTTGTGCATGTCATAAACAAATTCCACCATTATATCAACAAGTATAAGGTATTTTTCCACATGGACCATGTGGACATCAGATACTTGATGAGCAAGTCGGCCATTGGCGAAAGAATTATCAGGTGGCTCTTGTTACTGCAGGAATTCGACATCATAATAGTCGACAAACTAGGCAAAGACAACGTCATAGCATATTTTATATCTATATTGATACTGACAGACCATACAACAGTGGAAGACCAGTTTTTGGATGAACATTTGTTTACCATTAGTAAGCAAATCTCATGGTACGCAGATATAGCCAATTACTTGGCCATCGAAAGAACCTCACATGCTCTCTCTTTCCAAGAAAAGCAGGCGTTCATAGAGAAAAGTGCATCGTTCCTATGGATTGATGACATCCTGTTCAAAATAGGACGTGACCAGATTATAAGGAGGTGTAGCAGAACAGGAATTCTCAAAAGTACTCAAAGCATGTCATGATGAACCATGTGAAGGACACTTTGCAAGGAAACAAACTGCCTATAAAATCCTACAGGCTAGGTAATTTTGGCCCACTATGTTTAAGGATGCGGCTGCATACGCTAGCAAGTGCGATGAATGCCAAAGAATGGGCATACCAACCCATCAAGATGAAATGCCCCTCCAGCATCAAGTACACATAGAACCCTTCGATAAGTGGGGCATGGACTTTGTGGGACCAATTAATCCACCTGAAATATGGAGGAGGTTTATTTTGGTATGTATAGATTATGTCACCAAATTGGTTGAAGTTCAA
This sequence comes from Wollemia nobilis, assembly GCA_028583015.1. NCBI lineage: Eukaryota > Viridiplantae > Streptophyta > Pinopsida > Araucariales > Araucariaceae > Wollemia > Wollemia nobilis. Next base: position 557,071 of record JAQPPZ010017023.1, on the reverse strand, counting down.
GCATTGAGATATTCAAAAGAAATAACAGTCGTCGATTTCTTATTTGTCCACATTTTTACACGATTTGGGGTCCCTAGGGAGATAACAACAGAACAAGGGCCTCAATTTACCTCCAATTTTATCAAGGAGCTAATGGAGAAATACAGAGTTTGTCACAATAAAACTACACCCTATCATCTGCAGGCAAATGGGCAAGTGGAAGTGACGAACAGAGAAATAGAGAACATCCTGATGAAGACCGTGCAACAACACAAAAAATATTGGGCTACACTATTTTCGAAGGTATTCTGGGCATATAATACCACGTGGAAATCCACCACAAGATTCACACCCTTCCAACTGTTCTATGGGAAGAGAGCGATGATGCCCATTGAATTTGATATCAAGACATTGAAGATGGCTTCAGAATTGAACTTGAGCTTGGATAACGCTAAAAAAGAAAGGATTCGATAGCTAGATCAGCTAGACAGAATTCGAATGAATGCTTTATAGAGAATGGAAATCATACAAAAGCAAAGAAAGCAATGGGATGATCACCACATTAAACTAAAGCAGTTCCAAGAAGGATAATGGGTGTTGTTGTACGATTATCAGTTCTAGGAAAGAAAATGTAAATTAATGCAAATATGGATGGGACTATATGAGGTGGTAGAGCTCATCAAGAATGGGGTAGTGCACATTAGAACAATTGACAATAGCAACACCGTGTTAACGGTCAATGGCCATCGACTACGCCCCTATAACACATCTAAAACCTTATAGGTGGAATCTAGAATAGATGTGGGGTAGACCTCATCTTGTTAGATCCAGACAAAACTATTAACAGGTGAAATTATGGGCATGGAGGTGCTCACCAAAATTAGTTAATTTAGTTTTTTTCTTACGGTGTGTTTTGTAGGGACGACGCTTGCAGCTAGGGCCTAACAGGCATGAAATGCATCTAACTGCATTTATTTTTTTCTTTTCATTTGCTTTTTATAGGTGGAGGACCTAACAACACGAGGAATAGGTATTTGGAAAACTAGGCCTGATTCATCTTAGCATTCTGACATCGGCACTCGTAGGTAGAAGCTGAGGCAGCATGAAGCGAGAATGAGATGGCTTGATCACCCTTTCCTATTCAATCGCAACAAGATTACCAAGAATAAAGTGCCTTCCATATCAAGAAGGTGCAGAAGAAGGCACCCAACCAGAAGAAGACGCATTCTGTATGAAGAAGGTGCCCAGCCAGAAGAAGGTGCCTTCCTTATGAGGAAGGCACCCCGCCAGAATAAGACACCTTCCTTATGAAGAAGGCACCCAATCAGAATAAGGCCCCTTCCTTATAAAGAAGGCACACAAAAAAAAAAAAAAGAGAAAAAGTAGGTGCCTTCCACATCGAGAAGGTGCCACATGAAAATAAAATAATAAATAATAAATAAATAAAAGATCCTGATGTGCCTTCCACATCAGGAAGGTGCAGGTATACAGCGATGCCTTCCACCCTAGGAAGGCATAGGTATTCAGTAGTGCCTTCCACATCATGAAGGCGCACCCATTTAGAAGCACATTTCGTAGTAGGAATGCGCCATCATCAAAAGGGTGCCTTCCACCCTAGGAAGGTGCAAGTATACATCGATGCCTTCCACCCCAAGAAGGCACAGCTATTCAGCAGTACCTTCCACCCCAGGAAGGCACAGGTATTCAATAGTGCCTTCCACATCAGGAAGGCACACCCATTCAGAAGCACCTTTCATAGCAGGAAGGCACCATCATCAAAAGGGTGCCTTCCACCATCGAAAGGCACATCCATTCAAAGAGTGCCTTCCACATTGGGAAGGTACCAAAGAGTGCCTTCCATGTACAACCAGCACTTAAGTCTCATGGATGCCTCGATCTAAATAAAATCACCACACGAACGAGCGACATCAGATTACCACCATCGCCCATGTGATGGAAATCTACCCCAATCAAAAAAATCTTGGAGAATTATGGGGTGAGATCAACACACACATTCCAAAGATGATGGATAGATGGTTTTTTGAGCAAATCGGGAGTCTGTCTTCAGCACCAACCATCAAACAACTCAGCACCAAAGTCTAGCATAATTCGCACAAACGAAATACCCCTCCCCCGTGTCACAAATTAGTAAATAAACACTCTTCATGATGCATGAAACACCAAATACAGTACGTGCATACTAACTCAAATATTTATATAATTATTCATAAATTATGTAGTACCAAAAAAATATTGTCGTCATAAAAATCATATACCTCCATGGCCGGAACCACGTGCCAATGATATGGCTTGAAAGGCATACCTTAGAATTAAATGCTAAGGTTATGTGCCTTCCTAAAGAAGTAAGGATAGAAAAAAAAAACGCAGCAGTAAGGGAAGGTGCCATGAGAGGAAGGTCAAAGAATCATGCGGTGACAAAAAATGAGCCGAGTGATATGGAAGGAATTAGGGGAACGATAAAAACACAGTTCGAGACTGAGGGATGGTTCAAATACTATACCCTGGTTAGTCAGGGCTAGAATATGGAGGCATCCAAGGAATTTGCTACCTCCTTGAGGGGCAACGTAGCTTAGGTGTGAGGGGTAGAAATTTTGGTCACCCCCGAATACATCTTGCAGGTGAATGGATTACCCCTCACAGATGAATGCATATACAAAGGAAGATTGTTGAAGTCGTATGCCGAAGTGCTTCTGCTAGGAGAAAATGTGCAGATATATAAGGAAGGGCTATCCAAAAGTAGCCTTCCCATGAATTTGTGGAAGATATTCGAGCAGGTTTCTCAATTATTTACATGCACCAGGAAGTATACCCATTTGCACACTAACCATGTGCAGTTTCTGAATCACCTAGTTCATGGAAGGAAGTTGAACATGCCCTTATACCTAGAAAATTCCCTGAAGGAAGAAGTGGTTAGGTACCAGAAGGGAGCACCATATGCCTTGGCCCACCATGGGATGATATCAGCACTGGTCTACCATGTAGAAGTGTAGAGGCAAAACCCTAACTTAGAGGGAGATGGCGGCCAAGAAAGGCAACATGATGATGTTACCAAAATAAGGCAAGAAGAGGGAAGCCCTGTAGAGGAGATGACAAGTATCGGGAAATTGGTATTACCTGATTTCATGAAAGAAAGAGGTCATTCCTCAGTTCTAGATTATGAAGAGGAAGGAGCACAGCTTATTAGTAGCGAGGCTGAGTTATGGCCGCTAGAACCAGTCCCTAAGAGGAAACACCTGCGATGACTCCTCCTCTCGATAGAAGAAGAAGAGAGTGACCTAGAAGTCGACATTGCAGCCCAAACCCTCCAAGAATTGACAAATCGGAGCCCACAAGATGTAGGGACTTTTGGGAGCAATGATCAGGTCGACGTAGCCTTGGAGGAAGCACTGGAGTGGCACACAAATTGTTGGATGGCCCAACAAATTTTGGAGGACTACCATAATGAGCATAGAGGAGAATTAGAAGAACAAGAAAGACGAATCACCCAGCTCGAGCAGCTGGTCCAGTAGTTGCGGGAGGAGAACCAGCAACTCCAGGAAAAGGGAATAGAAAGAAGGGATGCATCAGCCCAAACTGACTAGGCAATAGAGGTCTCAATTAATTCTCCCACATCTATAGAATGGCTATTCTCTTTGGGATAATTTTGATCAGACACCCGACAGAGTAGCCTAGAGGTAGGGGAGAATTCCTTTGTTTTTGGGAGTGAAATGGAAAGAAGTCCCACAACACCCCCTGTCATCGACCTGAGTGATACAGAGTAGGATGAGGACCAACAATAGCAGACAGGACCGGGGGATAAGGAACAACTTCCCAGACCTAAGGAAGAAAGAGAAGAACCTGAGGGATCAACACAGGATAGATAGGGGGGCGAAGAAGCACCCCCAGGGATGGCAGCACAGGTCCCCTAGAGTGAAGAGAACGCTCCAGGTACCGTAGAGAAGGCCCCTTGGAGCGAGAAGATGTCCACCAGGGAGAAATGGAAAACCCCTATTTGAGATGACATATTTTTTGTAGAGGCCAACGAAAAAGGGCCCAGGACGACTCAAAAGAAGGCGAATGTGACCTTTTTCGAGCTAGAATAATATGAGTGGGATATGCAACCATTCATAGAGAGGTAAAAATAGTTTGAATGGTTGCTCAAAGAGATGACAGTAGCTAAGGCGACCAGGAAGGCAACCTCGAGGATGTGGGGGGACTAGTATCTACGTCAATCCGATAGAGGACAGCCAGTTTTGGGATATTTAAGGGTCATCCCGAGGACGACCCTCCAAGATAAGAAGGTATTTTGAATTATGGAGGATATATGGCCCCTAATTAGAAGTCATTGCCATTGCAAAGTGAAAGCATGAGGATACGAAAGCAAAAAGGAAAGCGAAGATGCGATGCAAACAGAACCGAACTTAGCGCTAAATCCTAGGAATTTGAAAGTGCATGAAAAGAGGGAAAAGCATGAGCGAATCAAAATGAAACAAATGCGAATAAAGAAGACAGCCCTTTTTATTGATATGTTTCACAACTCGGTTACAATGCGCATCCTCCCCTTCCAAGGGCTAGGAGCGTTTAAGTATGCGTTCTTGTTACATCCATGGGTGCCTTTCCTTCTTTCGCGTGCCCACATGTAAAATGGGCGGACCAAACGTCGCCACCACTTGCGTTGATGAGTCTTGACTCCTTTCTGCTCCTCCGATGTCCAGACCCTACGTTCAAAGGAACAAGAAATGGTCAGTAGCACCTATGGATAAAACAAAGCATGCAATCCCCAAGCCTACGATAAGTGAATGAGAAAAATGAATTAAACTATGACTAAAATGAATCCAAATGCTCTAAAAATTTGATAGGGGCATCAAGACACCACCAGGAAGGCCCTACAAAAATAACAGTCAAGAAATTCCTCACCGATTTGAATTCGCTCCGGGGTGGGACGAATTCACCTGCAACAAAATGCCGAAAAGGCACCGTCCCAAATGTCCTACCTAGGAAGCTCCAAAAGACCTGCAAACTTGGGGTTAGCTAATTGGGGGCATTTTGGGAAGACCCAGATGGTCAGATTTTCCCAATTTGGCCTCCATCAATGGGAATTTGATGATGCTACCTGTAGATTAGTAGAAGCGAGCAAAGATAGAAACATGATCAAAATTGTTCAAAACGAGACGAAATTTAAATGACAACCTATCTAAGCATCATAGAATTGAATGCAAAAATGAAAGAAAGAAAGTCTACCATGGAATTCCCATCGCTCCGAAGGGGGGTGATTAGGATTGTGGCAGTGTGGGAGGGGGCGCCCATGGGGCAGGCCGCCCATCGTTTGAGGCCTGATTTCGGCACCAATCCACTTGGGATGGGTCCAAAACCTCTTGTGGGGTATTGTCAAAAAATTTGGTGGGATATTGTGGCCAAATTTCAGGTTTTGGGCTCAAGATTCGTCCTCCCAATAGTCACCCAATGACCTCCCCTCTAAAGGAGATCAAGGATGTGAAAGGCGCAAATCCAAAAGGTGTGAGGTATGACAATAAAATGACAACACTTCATTGCTCTAAAATGCTCCTTCTCTATATATTTTGGGGTGAGGAAACTCACCAATTTATAGACCTGGAGGTCTCTTGAAATGGGCATGCAGAGGTGCCACTTGGCAATCATGCCTTCCCAGGGGGAAGGAGACTCCTCCCTGAATAGGGACTTCATGACTGCCCTTGTAATTGCCTCTAACGCTCGAAAATGCTCACCCATACTCCCATGCGATGAAGGAAGCGTTAAGTGGCGGATCTGAGCTGCCATTTGTCAAGATTTGACTTTTTTCCCGTCAAACCTGCAATTCGCCCCACCCTGGAGCGAATCCAGAATTCGTCCCTGGGTGGGGTGAATCCCAGTTTGAATTCGTTCCAGGGTGGAACGGATATTGAGCAAAGTGCCTGAAGGTGCCAAATTGATCTCTGACCTTCCAAAACTACTGTGAGAGTGGTTAGGACCACTGTTTAACCTCTGGGGGCTGCCCTTGGGGCTGTGTGTGTCAATGCGATCAGTGTTTGCAGTCACATAATTGGATTGGTGCTGTTTTGGTGTCTACAGATGCCCCTTTTTGGGATGCGCTATGCATGGCGCAGCGTCGAGCAAAAATAGATAACCAAAGCACTAATGATTAGGGTTTCTCAGTAACCTAACCAAATTTTGATGCCCCAAGTATGGAAAGGGCATGCATTCTTGAATCCTTGCTTCTGACGAGCGAAGGAACTTAATTCAAGTGTTAACCTTTTTCGGTGAGGTGTTACTTGATCTTGGACATTGATCAGTCATGAATAGGCAAAGGGCGCAACCTTTTGTCTATGAGAACCTTGAGTTCATGATTCACGAAATGCCAAGTGATTTGATCAGCTTGTGATTATTGCTTGTTTACTACCCCAAGCAGGAGCGTGATTGTCTTTGTCAATGATTCTTTGAATGCATGTCGTTTTCCTTAATTGGGTGTGTACTTGTTGATTGGTGACTAAGTGTGACTACCCCCTCAAGCGACGAATCGATGAGGGAATGACCTTCATGAGAAAAGTGACGAGTCGCTTGACCCAAGATGACTTGTGTGAGGGTGCCTTTAGATGTTTTAGCGTTAAGCGTGTGTGCAGTTTTCCGACATTTAGACCTATTTTTGGTGGGTGTTAACCCTTTTTGGTGACGCTTTTTGGAGCTAAAATTGTCAAAAATCCGTCTTCCCGTGGAGCGGTCCGGCCATGGTAGCCTTCTTAGGGAGTAGGATAGTGACAATTTGTAACCCCAATGTCTATTTTGGATGCCAAGAATGTCAGGCGTGAAGGCGCCTTCGTTCGGAAATGTTATTGCTATTTTTGGGTGGGTTTTGACCCTTTTTGGCGATGCCGTTTGGGGATGAAATTCTCGAAGATTCGTCTTCCCGTGGAGCGGTCCGGCTATGGTAGCCTTCTTAGGGAGTAGGATAGTGAGGATTTGTGACCCCGACGTCCATTTTGCATGCCCGGGATGTCAAGTGCAAAAGCACTTTCATCGGGCAAGCTTATTAGCTGTTTTGGTGCATTTTTGTTCATTTTTGATGATATATACAGATGACTTTATTTTATTTATGCGCATGTGATGATTTGATTTTATGCATGATGAGTGATGAGTATGGATGTATGCATGTTAATTTATTTTGATGGATGCATATGTTATGATGAATGCAAATGTTTCTAAATTTTAGGATATGCAAATGTAATGGATGAATTGAATTTGTGTTGTTTGGCGAGGGCACCATAGACTGTTTAGAACTTTGTGGTTTTGGCGATTGTTGATGGCAATGCGAGGATGAAAGATAGCGTAGTTGGTTTAGAATGTAGCTAAGGTTTTCTGAGACTCAGATGGTTTTAACTAACTAGCCATGACTGTACTTTATCTTACAAGACTTTTGGACAAGGTATGAATCGGACTTGTCTTTGACCAAGTTATTTCACATCCCTATGTGTGCAATTGAGTTCGTTTATGTGGTATTTGTTAGGATACCGCCAGTGCCAGATAGGTTGTCAACCAAACCTGTACTGAGGATCACCTAATTAGCTCCACTAACTCCTTTGTTGTATTTAGTCAGATTAATCTATGGTGCTATCTAGGATACCATAAGCTAGCTCATCCACATGCAAACATTGATCTATACACGAGTTAATGTGATAGATATATCATCATGCGGGAGGTTTACCACCAATGACCGATAGGCTATCCACCAAACCAGTACTGAGGTTTGCCTCATGACCTGTCAGAATGCTGAGAGTTCCAGGGATTCAAGTTCGACTCCCTTCTTTTCTTCAATTGTATTGGGATACTTGCTCTTTTGTAGTGATAAAAATCACTTGTTTATTTTTTTTATTTTTCTTTTGAGCAAGGGATTTGAATTTCTGAGTGATGAGAATCACTATTGTATGTGCCTTTTGATGTATGCACTTTGGTGGTGATGTCAAATTTTTGGAGTTTTGACTTTTTGCAAGATTTTATGATGTTTGCAACTTTTTGAGAACTTGGGATTCTTGGGGAATTGGGTAGGGAAGATGCTTGTCCTTTTGCCAACTCTCAACATTCTTGGGGTCATTCACATAGGGGGATGAGCAAGATAACCATTTCGCTTATGGTGACCTGGATTGTCTGTGCAGGTTTCATCTTTCATTCACACAACTTGGGAATTTTTATGTGTTTTAATTTGTGTTGGGATGCTACGTAACAAGGTGTGATCCAAGTAGAACTCTACCTTCGTAAAATCTATCTGACTTGGTACAGTACGTGGCTAGAAAGCTAATGATGACCGAAGGATGAAAACTCTTGATACATTAGAAGACCACCGACTCTGGTATGGTAAAAAGAAGTGAATGGCATTTATTTTTGATGGACTACTTATAGAATGGAGAAATGTGGAACAAGATGGATTGGCGGAGTAATTACAGTCTATGGTGCCTTTGACTTGTATGACCACAAATATGCAATGTATGGATGTGATGCTTAATGCGGCTACATATTTTTGTGTTTTTTATAGATTGATTTTTTGTGAATATGAAGATGAGATGCGAAAAGAGCTCTTTATTGTTGTGATGAGTTGGAGTATGCCTGGAAATGAGATGCAAATTTTTGTTATTTTTGATGATTTTAACGTTTTTGAATTTTCTTATTTTTGACCAAGCGATTGTGGGAATCCTTGGAGCTTTTTGGGATTGACCAAGCGATTGTAGGAATCCTTGGAGCATTTTGGGATTGACCAAGTGATTGTAGGAATCCTTGGAGCATTTTGGGATTGACCAAGCGATTGTAGGAATCCTTGGAGCATTTTGGGATTGACCAAGCGATTGTAGGAATCCTTGGAGCATTTTGGGATTGACCAAGCGATTGTAGGAATCCTTGGGGCATTTTTTTTGGGATATGGCTCTTTTAGATATGGAATGGCCACAAATGATTGATGTTCAAGGGTTCTAGTTCCTTTATTCCATCAAGAGAGGCTAGCCGGTATGTCCTAGGTCCTATTTTGCTATCAATTACATAGGGACCTAACCAATTTGCTGCATGAACTTGTCCCTTAGATGGGACGACAAACTAGAGTTCTGTTGGTTCTCTTTTAAGACCAAGTCACCAACCTGAAAATCCCTCAGGTGAACTTTCATGTTGTATGCTTTCTTAAGTCGCTCTTGATAGATACGTAAATGCTCGAGAGCATTAACGCGTCATTCATCAAGTAATGTAAGCTGGTCTAACCGGGCCTACCATGCAGTGTCATCATCGATGAACTCTTGCATTGATATGCGTAGGGAAGGAATTTCCAACTCGAGAGGCATGACTGCCTCGGAGCCATACACGAGCGAAAATGGAGTTGCCCCAGTGGGCGTCCGAATGCTAGTGCGATAAGCCCACAGGGCAAGTGGGATTTGGATGTGCCAATCCTTATGACTGTCTGTGACTATATTTTTGAGGATGGCAACTAGCATTTTGTTTGACGCCTCTGCTTGCCCATTTTCCTACGGATAATAGGGTGTCAAAAAACTATGCTGAATTTTGTACTTTGTGGTCAAAGCATGCACGTCTTTGTTCTTGAATGACGTCCCATTATCCGAGATTATTTTGGATGGAATACCAAAATGACATATGATGTTATGCAAAATGAACTCCACAATGCGGGGTCCGATCGTAGAGGTAAGCGGAATTGCTTCCACCCACTTGGTGAAATACTCTGTGGCCGTTATGATAAACGTGTGATGACCTGACGATGAAGGGGAGATCTTTCGATTAGATCTAAGCCCCACTGCAAAAATGGCCAAGCCGACTGGATCGGTTGTAAGGCCTAGGAAGGTACGTGTGTCAAATTAGCATGGTGTTGACACTTCATGCACTTCCTTACATATGCACAACAATCTCTCTCTAAAGATGGCCAATAATAGCCCATGCGAAGAATGCGCTTTGCGATGGCCATACCACTGAAGTGGCCACCACACGTACCATCGTGCGCTTGGGTGATTGCCCAAGTGGACTCTTGCTGGTCCAAGCACCGAAGGAGGATCCCTTCATAGCTGCGATGGTACAAAATGTCTCCTAACAAGACATACTTTGCCACTTTCTACTTGAATGCTCATTTTGTGGCATGCGTCAATCCAAGTGGGAGGTTACCTAACTTGAGGTAGTCCCTTATGGGTGAATACCAATCTTGCTGATCGAAAGCCTCGATGGTATGAACAACCAATCCCTCTTGAAGTTCATCCCTAGCGAACACTGAGCGGGAGAGAACTTGTAAGAATAGCATTGTGTTGCTATTAATGGGAGTAGGGGAGAACAAGGACCCCTAGTTGGCATGTTTTAGATGATCGTGGATTCGAGAGAACCTATCCGAGGGTGGTTCAATCTGGATCATGTGGATTCCTGGTGTCAAGTTAGAGCTTGCACGGTCCATCATGGATTGTGATAGTGTTTTGACTTGAATGGTTGTCATATCACTAGAAAGGTCTTGCGGGATTAGTGACCCCAAGGAGGCCATAGTGTTCGCAAAACGATTCGATGACCGAGGGAGTGCCTCGATGTCGTACCACTCAAGCTTCACCAAGAATTTTTCCACAAGGGCTTTGTAGGCTTGTAGAACTAGGCATTTGCATTGGAATACCCCTTTGACTTGGTTGACAATTAACAACGAATCACCAAATATGTTCAATCGTTTGATGTTCATGGTGATTGTTGTCTGAAGACCTATGAGCAAGGCTTCATACTCTAAATTATTGTTGGTGCACGGGAAGTCTAATTTAAAGGATAGGGGCATTGGAGCCCCTTGCGATGTGAAGAATACAATTCTCGTGCCACCACCCCGCTCACATTTAGAACCATCAAAAAATAGGGTTATGTCGGCCTGTGACTCAGGCTCATCAGAATCTGGCGATTCTGAGACATGGAAGACCCCATCATCGGGTAGTTCTATGACCAGAGGTTGATCATCTTCGAGAGGAGCCTCTACTAGTTGATCGGCTATGACCTGTCCTTTGATGGATTTTTGTCCAATAAACTCTATGTCAAATTTCATCAACAACATGATCCATTTCACCGTGCGGCTACTATGATAAGTATGACTCATCATGTACCGTAATGGATTCTCCTTAGACACAACATATGTAGTGTTTCTCAGCATGTAGTGACATAGCTTTTTGGTAGCAAACACCACTGCCAAGTAGAGTTTCTCAATGTATACATAGTTAAGTTCATAAATGACCAGGGTGTGACTAAGATAGTAAGTAGCTTGTTCTTTGTGAAGTTCGTTCTTCTGGGCTAGCATAGCACCTAGTGCCACCTCAGTAGCTGAGATGTATAAGTAGAATGACACTCTTGGTCTAGGTGGTGCCAATACTGGCGGTGAAGCCAAGTATCATTTAATGTTGTCAAAGGCTTAATGGCACTCGTCATCCTAGTGAAATGCTACCCCCTTGTGCAATAATTTGTTCATGGGTCGGCACTTGTCAGATAGCTACGCTATGAAGCGCTTGATTGACATGACCTTTCCTTACAGGCTTCTGAGTTGCTTGATAGTAGTTGGGGAAGCTTTCAGGTTGCCTTGATTTGTTTGGTCCCTTGATGCCTCACTTTGAGACTATGCAACCCAAGAGTTTTCTAGATGTGCCCAAATCGCCTTCTTGGGATTTAGTCTGACTTTATTTTCCATGAGGCGATCGAGGATCTTGCTTAAGTCATCAAGATGATCTGGGCACAAAAGAGACTTGTCCAACAAATCAAGGCGATCGACATGTGGGATTCGTCCTCCAACTGATGTGGAGTCAGGATCAAATGGATATCATTTGCTAAGTTTAAATCTGCGTTGGGAACCTCGGGTTCCTCTTCAGCATGGAAGATATCATGAGTTGACCCTGGGGTAAAATGAAGCATTTTATCGAAATGCCGGTACTGATGGGGATGGAGGTGAATTGACATGATCCCAGTCTATGGCATCTATGTCTAGATGCAAGGACCGTGCTGGATCGACCGGATTACGGATGGGGGTGGTTAAGTCAATGGAGATCATGTTGATGAGATGATTTTGGTCTCCATTACCATGGGTGTGATGACTTAAACACTCTAGATGATTCCTGTGCTCGGATCTGGATCTGGAGGTATTGGCACGAATGGATCGGCCCTATGTGCTGATAGGAGGACAGGGTTTGCCCTCGACACTGATATCACTCCAGGGTCTCATGGTGGAAGGTGCTCTTCATATACTTGGAGCGACGGATCCAACACTTGGTCCCACCCCACTGGGTCTACGTACCACTCATGCCCTGGCACTATGCCCAACTATTCAAATATGTCATTAATCTCCAAGGGGTATGGTTGCTGCATCTACCGCATGTGATTAAGATATGTCATTTTTGTTTCATCTTTGTAATCACTATCGAAGATCCAAAATCCCTCATTGGCTTCGACAATTTCTTGAGGTATTACAGGCTCGTCCTACTCGAGCAAATTAATTTGGCCCCATTGGGGTTGTTTCACTCTCTACGGTGGGGCCTGATTCTCTCATGGTGGCGCTTGCTCGATTGGAGCCTCTAGAGGGAACATTGTCAAGAGGCTCTCTTGATAGTCATTCATGGGGATCACTTGTGAGTGATCACTATCTAATTTGAAGGGGTCATATGATGTTGGTTCATACTCTGATTCATCCTTTGAAGATCCCTCTTGACACTATTTATACCCTCCTTGAAAGTGAGTCCCTAAACTTTCACCTCTCTCTAGAAAAGGGGAAGGGTTATTGAGGTTAACAAGGGTGGTTGTTGACCATGGGAGGTAATCTCCCAATGTATACGTTGTGTTCGGGTTGGCATAGGGATCTTATGCCAATCCACCCTTGTTACCTATCCCTAGGCCTTGCATGTTCTCCACCAAGATGTCCAAGGGCAGGGGGTGGTTGAACCCCATGCCCGACTTGTCATAAGGCATTTGGTATCTTGGCTGGAAAAGGACATGCACTCCTTGCTCATACCTACCTAGCCCATATCCATACCAATTGCATTGGCCAAGATATCTCAAAGTGAATTCCGGGTTAGACAGATAGTTGACATCTTCTACAAAGGGCTCTTCATCATCATCCTCTTGCATGCATGGCTCAGTACCATGATCAAGGCCCCCATACACAAATTTTTTCTGGTTTGGCAGGTAGCCTAAAGGAACAATTGTATTGATGGGGAGGTGAGGTCTCCCCATGTCTTGCATGGACTCTAGTGTGGTCGTTGCTACAACATTCCACACTAGATACTCCCCCAGGCCTGTATTGGCCATTTCAATAGTGATTGTTGGCGATTGAGGGGGAGGGAATAGAAGCTCTTCCTGAATCCACTCCATGTTGGGTGAACTAGGAGCCTCAACTTCCATTTTGCTAGGCATATCTTCGGTAGAGATGGTTGATACTATTGGCAGCGCCTCTTCTAGGGGTTGAGCCTCTTCTAGGGTTTTCTTCCCTTTGTCCTTCTATTTAGCCATGATAGGTGGCATTGTTGGTGAAGGACCAGACGATGAAGATGTACCTAGCTGGGGTTTTGAGGGATTTATCACCAAGGATGCTTGCGAAATCGGACCCTGTCTAGATGGATTTAACTAAAAATCCAAGTGCATCGATGGAAGGGTCGATTGCGGCATCAGCTACACCGCATTGCAATATTTGAAGGGTTCCAAGTCCGCCGAGACTACATGTACTTCCCCTTCAAATGTATACTTCAAACATTGATGAGCTATCGAAGGGACACACTTCATGTCCCTGATCCATGGCCACCCTAGCAAGATGTTGTAAGCCATCTCGCCTTCCAAAATATGGCACAATGTAGGTATCGTATTTTGTCCTACTTGAATAGGTAGGACAATTATGCCAACTATCGAGCATATCGCATCATTGAATGCTCACAGTGTATAGGTGGAAGTCATGATGTGAGAGGCTAGCAACTTCAGATGTTTCAATGCCATTGTGGTAATGATGTTACTGGATGAGCCAGTGTCTACCAACACTCTCTTATACGAGATCCCGTTGACCCGTGCGATAACGTGCAGGGGTGGATCTGCCATGTCATCAGATACTGATTTAACTTCATCCTCTCGAAAGGTGATGACTAGCTTCGTGCATCGTTTGACATGTCCCATGAATTTTTTGAAGGAATTCGCTTCATGGGGCTGCAACTCGATGGCTTTCAATATCTCCATTAGAGCCTCCCGATGGGGTGTTGATTGATGTATAAGCTCGTATATGGAGAGCCTAGCCGATGTGGTCCTCAAGCTCTGCATGAGTTTGGTCCGAATCGTGGCAGCGGGTCTAGGCGAAGGTAGTTGCATAGGGTGCTGTTGAGGTTGTGACGTCGATGGAACCTCTCTTATGGCTACCTCGGGGGCAACTCTTGGGTATCTCTTGTTCCTAGTCACTATGCTTATCATTCCTACATACCCTTGCATGGGGAAATTATGTTGCACCTCATTGACTTGAAGGGGTTTTGCTTGTGCCTCATGGGAAGGCAAGGGGTCTTTGAAAACTCCCATCTACTGGTTGTTTGGTGCTACGGGGTTGTCCACTACCAATGTCTTATTGTCAATTAGGTCTTGTATCAAACCTTTGAACTTCCAACATGCATTCAGGTCATGTCCCCTCTGCCTGTGGAACCTACAATACAAGTCCTCCTGGTATCCCTTAGGCTTCGGTGCATTGGGATCTATGGTTTGGATCTCTAGAAGGTTGATCAAGTTCGTCATTGACAAGCGGTTGAATAGGGAGTCCCTAGACTCCGTATAAGGTGTGTACTATCACCTAGGGTGACGCTACTGATTTTGCTCCTGCTTCTGGTTTTCTCTTTCATAATTATTAGGAGGCACTGCCTGATAGTTAGCCTTTTGAGGCTGTATTTCTTGTGTAGGCTTAGGGACATTTATTGCAACTTGATTGACCATAGCGGGTTTCTGTTGCGTAGTCCCCATTTTTGTGTTCTTGTTCCATTCTTTCTTCTTAGGTTTGGCAATCTCGCCATCCTATATCTTGATCTCTTCGATGATTCTGGCTTGCGCAAGAGCTTCCTCTAAGGTGGCATATTGCTACAGTTGTAATAGCACAAATATCAATCTCAAATAACTTCGTGAGAACATTTGTGTAAGGTCAGACATAGGAGGGAGGTAGGGTAGCTTGGAAAGCAGAGTCCTCCATCGATTCTTGTAGGCCACCATGGTTTCTTCCTCATACTACCTGAGGCTAGCCAGGTCACTTAGTGATGCCTTCTTCTTGGTGTTGAAGGCGAAGCGTTCAAGGAACGCATCCACTAACTGATCCAAGTTACTGATGCTGTGCTTCGGTAATTGAGTGAACCAATCCGAGGCAGGGCCTGCGAATGTGGTTATAAATGTCCTTAGCAACAACGCATCATTGTCCTGAATGCCAAAACATTTGCTCAGGAATCTGGTCAGATGCTCTTGGGCATCCTCTTCACCCTTAAAGATTTCCAACTGAGGCAGCTTAAAGTGTTCGGGGTAAGGGGGTGCGAGCACTGACGGATGCACAGCATGACTACGGAGTTGGCGTAACGTGGGCTTTTGGGGCCCAAAAGCTTTGGTTTCCATAGACTCCAAATGCTCTAGCAGTGCTTTGTATGCATCGAAATATTTAATCTCTTCCTCTTTAGTTTGCTCCCGTTGTGGGTTGTGGGAGACTTGAGGCCTATGGGGGGGTGGCCGGATAGCAACCCCTCCACCTTGGTAGGGCGTTTTGGCCCACTCTTCTTCTTGTTCATACTCCTCGTAAGCTTCCTAAGGAGTCTCTAGATGAGACCTATGACCCTGGGTGGGTCCCTATGGAGGGTACCCATCGTTGTTCCGGGGAGTGGCCTCCCACTCAGGTCTAGGGGGTCTCGGAGGCAACACTTGATAAGGTCATGGAGACCTATCTCGCACCAAGGGATTATGCCTCTCATATGGTTTCGCTCTTTGGGTGTGATGGGTTGGAACCCTCTCAGGCCCTAGGTTATGGAGTAGCTCATCTGTTTGGCGCTGAATGCATTCTTTTCTAAGGCGATATAGATGCTCTAGATACTGCTGGTCTTGCTCAAACCGCGTGATCTGCGCTTGGCAAGCGGCATGTCTAGTGATTGCCAGGTCAATTTGTTTCTCCATATTGAGCCTACGAGGCCTGGATGCCTCTCCTATGCACTTACCTTGGTCACAATGATCCGAGATCTCAATAGGTCACTTCCCTCTGTCGAGGTTGGTGGCATTTACCCGAGGCTCTGGCCTCAATGGGTGACCATGGTACATAGCGGGTGCAGAAGCGCATGGCTCCCGCACTATACATTGCTCTCGAGGAATGTAATGGTCTTCCTCGTGCTCCCTTTCGTATGTGTGAAAGGGGTGGGCAGAGTTGGATCACCCTGCTTGAAGAGCCCTACGCTCTGGGTTTTGTCTATTGGTTCTAACAGTGATGGGGGGCAAAGGAGGGATGCCATAATCATGTGGCCTCTCCTCATGGACACTATGTTGCTCTAGTGCTTCATCACATGGTGGCAACTCATATCGAGCTTCTAAGGGAGCTTTCTTGTCTATGTTGAGTGCCATGTGTAAGGACTCCTCCTGAAAGGGGCTATGATGAATGGGTGTGTCCCTCAAAGGGGTGTCCCTATAGTTCCATCTTGACATGGAATGATGCGGACTCTCTTGTGGGTCAGGCCACCAAGGTGGTATGACCAAGTCCTTAGGGCTATAGCGGAGGTGACTTGTACCCCCTTGTACACTTTTCATAGCTTTTGCCCTTGATTGGGCTTGGCTACGGGTGTACACCATGGTGTTGTTTTTCTACAAGCTAAGTAGATTTTTTTTATCTCTTTTTATGATTTTTATGCTACACTAAATAGAAGAGAGCACACACACACAAAGCAATGATTATCTCGTTTAAAGATTAAAAGTGTGTCCTAAACCTGGTTTAGTGTGTTTTGTTTTTTTTTTTGTTTTTGAAGGTTTTTGTAAAGAATGTTTAAATGCAAAATGAGGGCTCTTATGACTCCCAAAATTGGTCGCCCCTTTGATATACCATTTCCATGCCGATATACCAACCTCTCTATATACCCACCCTTATGTGAGGGAAACTATAGGTATGTGAGAGCAGATGGTACATGGAACATAGGCGAAACGGAAGGGGAATCACCCTATTTATGACACATTACATAGAATACTTATCCTTGTGTGCTGGGAATTAGCCCAGCTACACTCAATTTTCATCAGGATTTACGTATAGCAACAGTAGCGATCGGGGTAATGGATGCAAAAATTCAAGCCAAGGTGGTGATGAAATCCATCGTTGGTCTTGATCAAGGGCTGGGGTTTTACGACCATCTCCTTGGTGTTTAATTTTCCATGTGGTGTGTGGGGTTATTTTTATTTTGCATGAAATAAAATAAACATGCAACAAACCTTTTCTAAGCATGCAAAAAGAAACCAGAAAAAAAAAAGAACAACAGAAAATGATAGGAGAAGTTCAGGACCCTTACCTCTTCTCTGCCCAAATCTGTCGGTTCTAAGTTTCTACCTGGAAACTTCACAGACTAAAATTTGTCTTGGGTGAGGATGAATTATAGGACTGTATTCATCATAGGGTGGGGCGAATTCCCATCCGTCCCAAGGTAAGATGAATTATAGCTCTGTATACGCCTCTTGATGGAACGAACAACAGTCAGCGTATGAAAACTCGATACCTGCAAGAAAAAATGACCAAGTTTTGATCAGATATCTGATATTAAAAATAGATTACAAGGTCCCACCGTGATTGCCACTGAAATCACGAGGATACGAAAGCAAAAAGGAAAGCGAAGATGCGATGCAAACCGAACCAAATTTAACGCTAAATCCTAGGAATTTGAAAGTGCATGAAAAATGGGGAAAGCATGAGTGAATCAAAATGAAACAAATGCAAATAAAGAATACAACCCTTTTTATTTATATGTTTCACAACTTGGTTACAATGTGCATCCTCCCCTTCCAAGGGCTAGGAGCGTTTAAGTACGCTTTCTTGTTACATCCATGGATGCCCTTCCTTCTTCCATGTGCCCACATGTAAAATGGGTGGACCAAACGTCACCGCCACTTGCGTTGATGAGTCTTGACTCCTTGCTTCTCCTCCGATGTCCAAACCCTACATTCAAAGGAATAAGAAACAGTCAGTAGCACCTGCGGATAAAACAAAGCATGCAATCCCCAAGCCTACGATAAGTGAATGAGAAAAATGAATTAAAATATAACTAAAATGAATCCAAATGCTCTGAAAATTTGATAGGGGCATCAAGACACCACCAGGAGGGCCTTGCAAAAATAACAGTCAGGAAATTCCTCGCCGATTTGAATTTTCTTTGCGGTGGGACGAATTCACCTATAATAAAATGTCGAAAAGGCACCGTCCCAAATGTCCTACCTAGGAATCTCCAAAAGACCTGAAAACTTGGGGTTAGCTAATTGGGGGTATTTTTGGAAGACCCAGATGGTCAGATTTTCCCAATTTGACCTCCATAAATGGGAATTTGATGATGCTACCTATAGATTAGTAGAAGCGAGCAAGGATAGAAACATGATCAAAATTGTTCAAAAAGAGATGAAATTTAAATGACAACCTATCTAAGCATCATAGAATTGAATGCAAAAATGAAAGAAATAAAATAAACCATAGAATTCCCATCATTCTAAAGGGGGCGATTAGGACTGTGGTAGTGTGGGAGGGGGCGCCCATGGGGCAGGCCGCCCACCGTTTGAGGCCTGATTTCGACACCAATCCACTTGGGATGGGTCCAAAACCTCTTGTGGGGTATTTTTGGAAAATTTGGTGGGATATTGTGGCCAAATGTCAGGTTTTGGGCTCAATATTCGTCCTCCCAATAGTCACCCAATGACCTCCCCTCTAAAAGAGATCAAGGATGTGAAAGGCGCAAATCCAAAAGGTGTGAGGTATGAAAATAAAATGACAGCACTTTGTTGCTCCAAAATTCTCCTTCTCTGTATATTTTAGGGTGAGGAAACTCACCAATTTATAGACCTAGAGGTCTCTTGAAATGGGCATGCAGAGGCGCCACTTGGCAATCATGCCTTCCCAGGGGGAAGGAGACTCCTCCCTGAATAGGGACTTCATGACTTCCCTTGTAATTTCCTCTAACACTAGAAAATGCTCACCCATACTCCCATGCGATGAAGGAAGCATTAAGTGGCAGATCTGAGCTGCCATTTGTCAAGATTTGACTTTTTGCTTGTCAAACCTGCAATTCACCCCACCCTAGAGCGAATCTAGAATTCGTCCCTGGGTGGGGCGAATCCAAATTTGAATTTGTTCCAGGGTGGAACGGATATTAAACAAAGTGCCTGAAGGTGCCAAATTGATCTTTGGCCTTCCAAAACTGTTGTGAGAGTGGTTAGGACAACTTTTTAACCTCTGGGGGCTGCCCTTGGGGCTGTGTGTGTCAATGCGATCAGTGTTTATAGTCACATAATCGGATTGGTGCTGTTTTGGTGGCTACACAAAGGAGAACGTAGGGCTTACTCTTGAAGTAACCCAATTGTACAAATCCCAAGTAGTTCATCTCAAGAGAGATAATTCAGATATCCCTCTTATAGTGGTTAGACCTCCAAACGCTAACCTATGGCAAGCTACAGAATCTGCATTGCAGGCAGCAAAGACGATGCTGGCTAGATCACCTTTGATAGCGGTGAGGATGAGAAAAGCAAAGCTAATAGCAGTACCTGCAAACCCACATAGAAAAAGAGGAGCCACACCTCCAGATGCCAATGCACATAAGAGGTAGACATGGGCCGCAGGTACAGTCGGATCCACCAAGAAATGACAATAATTATGGGTCAATAGGGCTACCTGTAGATTTGATGCCACAAGGGTGTGGCATATGTTAGGCATGGGGGGATGATGAGCATCATAAATGCTCATATTTTGTATACATTTTCTTGATTATTATGTGGCTGTATAATAAGGATTGCATATGTTTATGAATGATTATATAATTATTTGATGAAATTATGCATGTTATCTAATTCATGTTTTTTTAGTGTGTTTTTGTGAAATTGTAATTTATTTAGTCAGATTTGGATCATTCGAGGTCTTTTCATTGAATTGGAACTTTGTTTCTTTTGGAATCAACGTAGAGAAGGTAGGCGCCTTCTTCTAGGAAGGCGCCAAGCGTAAGTAAGCACCTTCCTCTTCCAAGAAGGCACCAAGGAAATACAAATGCCTTCCTATCCTAGGAAGCTGCCAATAGAAGGCCAACACCTTCCTCTTCTAGGAAGGTGCAAAAGGAAAATAAGCACCTTCCTCCCATAAGGAAGGCACTGACAGAAAGGCACCACTAGAAGGCAAGCACCTTTCTCTCACAGGAAGGACCCAATAGAATATAAGCGCCTTCCTCTTACAAGAAGGCGCAAATGACAGTAAGGCACCTTCCACATAGAGAATATGCTCGACATACTTAGGCACCTTCCTCATAGGGAAGGTGCCCCTGTTCTTCACCCGTTGACCAGATAAGCATGACGTGGACAACAGATACTGGTGCAGTTACAACTCTACATCATGTAGAATTAAATTGGGGATCACAACGATGTATGAGAACATCCTACCAATTCTAGGTGAAGCACAAACCAATCAGTGATCATGCCACCATTAGAAATGAATGCCAATTTTAGCAGACATCGATCACATTTACCATACTGTCTTAGTTTTGTCTAGAATGAATCGACTATTATAACTTCTTTGTAATAGAAGATTTGCGAGTGTGCTATATAAACACACATAGACCTCTCTAAGGATATATAGAATATTTTGATAGTAAATGTAGAGAGATATACAAAATAATCATTGTAATACTTGGATAATTATAATACAGTTCTCAGATTTTCTAATTGTGGGTTCAGCTGGGAGGAAGCTTTTGGAGCCTAGACCCACTCTAAGCTAGTATTTCTTCCCCTATTTTTCTTGTGTTTTCTAGATTAGTTTACCACTTTTATAATATTTTTTATCGCATTGTTATTTCTAGTATTGCAATAATTTTATTTCTAGGAATGCATGAATATTTCCTTTCTATATATTTAATTGTTTTTACATAAATTATTGAGGAGTGTATGAATGATTTACGACCATTGAAACACCCCCCAATAATAGAACTAGCAGACTCATCTCAAGTGGTATTGTAGGAAATCTTGTTCAAGACCCTTTGCAAGTTTACGAAGCTCCCTAGGTTGATAAATTAAATGCATGGGCATGTGACAAAAGTAGGAAATAAGTTAACCTTGTTTGACCTGCAACACAAAAAAATATTAAAAAATACTTGCCTCCATTACAAACTTATTGTTCTCAATATTTAGCTTCTAGAAATACTATTGCAAATATGATGACGTAAATATTTTAACCTCTTTCATAATATTCTCTACTGGAAAAACAAACTATGAAGCTCGATATAAATTCAGATACTTCTTAATTCATCTCCAGCTAGGACAATGAATTTTTCATTTGCATTAGAAATTTTCAAATACATCTATTGATAGATGATAATCAAATATTATACCCCTCACCAAAATAATGGTTACAATAAGAAACTATTTCAAAAACAAACAAATCCATAACCTACAAATACATTGTATCGGTTTAGAGGGAGACATACAAATCCCAAATCCGTAACGTTGAGATTGAAAGAATCATGCAATAGTAGCTAGAGGAATTTCACTCGCGAAAACACCTTGGGGGAGTTTTGATCGTAAAAATAAATCGCTAGGATTTTTGAAGAGAAAATGGAGCGATATCGAGATTTCACTGGTTAAATATGTTAACACCATTTTTGGTGCACAAATTATGTGAAATAACGCGATGTCTCTATTTTTCATGAGGGAGATGTGGATAGGGATTTTAGGGAGTGAAAAATGTCATGGAATCAACTTTGACTCAATGTCACACAAGAGTTTGTAAAACACGAAGAAATAACTTGAATATATATATTTCCACTCTTACCAGACTAGTATTTAACCTAATGCACATATGCATAATGATATGTAATATATTAATCAAAAGTGGACTATTATCATAGGTTTACAAAATAGAACCTTTACTTTAGGTGCTTCTTATCTTGAAGCTTACATACATCTGCAAGTAAATTTGTAGAGA
The DNA here is from genome assembly GCA_028583015.1 of Wollemia nobilis. Taxonomy (NCBI): domain Eukaryota; kingdom Viridiplantae; phylum Streptophyta; class Pinopsida; order Araucariales; family Araucariaceae; genus Wollemia; species Wollemia nobilis. The sequence continues at coordinate 534,927 of JAQPPZ010017023.1, read as the reverse complement.
GAACTCAGATAAGAGTCTCTAAATGTTGTTGCTTCAGCTCCTTGTTCTTTGAAGTGGTTGTTCAGATTCTCTTCTCCTCGAACTCTATTTAGTCTCTATATTCTCCTCCTCTATTCCTATCACTACTTCTACTACCACTTCTACGGTATTTGCTACAACTAATCTCCTATTATGCTCTTGAAAGATAACACCGACTTATATAGTTAGGAGAAGGAGGGATAAGGCTTATCTTCTGATATGTATAGTAATAATTATGCATAGGGATAAGGCTTACTAGCTAGATAAACTAGGATTTCCTTCCAATCATTGAAACTACATTTGATAGTAATAATTGCACATACTATAAAATATGGTGATCAAATTTTGGTGATAAGATCTATCAGAGATCTTATAGTGAAATCTAGTTTAATTTCTAACATCCTCCTTTAAATGAGATTTCACAAATAATTTGACACCTAGCATTTCACTCAGCCTATTGAAGTATTCCTCCTTCAAAGGTTTTGTGAAGATATCCACCATCTAGTCTTTGGACCTGCAAAATAATAATACAACTTTATTAAATTTTATCAGTTCTCTGATTAAGTAGTAGTGGATATTGACGTGCTTGCTTCGACCATGAAACATTGGATCCTTCAATAGTTCTATGGAAAAATTATTTTCATAGTAAATTGTGGTTGTCCCTTTCTAGTGATGACTGAGTTTACCCAAAATTCTTCATGGCCATACTACCTAGCATGTGGCTGAAGTGGCGGTAACATACTCTACCTTAGCAGTTGATAATGCAATAGTTGGTTGCTCCTTAGATTATCATAATACTACACCTAATCCAAGGTGGAATGCAAATTTGGAAGTTCTCTTCCTATCATATATACTGCCATCCCAATTGCTATATGTGTAGCCGATAAGTTCCAGTTGGTCTTTTTTGGAATAAAATATTTCATGATTCCAGGTCCTATTGACATACCATAGTGTAGATTAAAGATACAACGCCAAACAAAAGATAAAGAAATCACGATAAAAAGTAATGCAGAACACAGTTGTACAAAACAAACGATTTTTATTAATCAATGGAGTTTAGAAACTCCTTTTGAGTACAACAGGGCCTGTAACCCTTTTCGTGATACAAGATTACAATTTGTGCTAGGGTTCTCCGAAACCCTAGCTGGCACAATATGGTGGCGTCTCCGAAGAATGTATCCTTAACCTCAACAGAATGAGTGGGCTTCGTTGTATCCTTTGGCTCGGACCACTCCAGCTTAAGCAGCTGCTATCAACAAATCAGATCTACCATTAAAATCCTGCACACATTAAAACTACAAAAGGGTTAGAAACTAGTAAGAGGGCTCCACTGTGTGAGCCCTCAAAAATAGTCTAAAACCCTAGAAATGAAATAAAATAGAATGCAAAATTTAACGGTAGATTAATACATAACAAAAAATTACTTGCTTTAGATGGATCTATACCTTTTCTTGTTAACGCGGCAAGACCAAGCGGTACCTGGAAGTGATGTGAGTCAAATCGGGCGGAAGGCGCCCGGTGCGACCGGAACGCCCGCGTGCTTCGGATCGGGGTTGCGAGAGCGGTCCGTCGGGGTTGGGTAAACGCCCTGGGCACTTGCGACAAGAATGGGGGATTCTGCAGAATGTTGAGAAGGGATGGCAGCGAAGTTGGCGACGGATGCGGCGATGGATGCGACGAAAAGGGACGACGATGGATGGGGTAGGTTTGGCAGAAGAGATAGATAGAGATAGATAAAAAGATAGATAGACGTAGGGTTTGAGCCATCAAGGTGACTCAATTTATAATCTACTCTTAGGGCACACTTTAGGGTTTTAACGACACTTTGAACGTGTGGCTAAGATTAAAGTGGATCCAAGGGTAGAGAATAAATCTAGGTTGTGAAACGGATTAAGATGGATGGACGGATGAGATTAAATGAAGGATGGACGGCTCAGATTAAATCACTTAAAGTATCTTTATATATATATATATTAAAATATTAAAATATATATATAAATATTAATTTAAATAAATTTGGGGATGAAAAATGGCGGGAAAGGTGAAATTGGGCCAAATAATGGCGGGAAAGTGTGGATTTGGGCCAAATAATGGCGGGAAGGATGGATGACTGACACGTGGCTGACAGGAAGGTATAGATGACTTACAAGTGGCTGGATTTTGGTGTCTACAGATGCCCCTTTTTGAGCTGCTTTGTGTGAAGACACAATGCAGCACAAAAACTTAAGACACCTGAAAAGCTGGATCAGACGCAACTCTCTCTCAAGACTAAAGCACAACTTTGAAGACCAAAGAATAAAAGAATATTTAAAATTTTATCAGCTTACCCCCTCAATTGGCGAGCGAGAATGGTTCTCACAAGCCAATTGGAAGAAATTCGGAAGAAAATGAACCGTTTTTGCCCCAACGGTGAAAAAAAGGGGTTGGTGTATGAACCATCTGTTTATGTCCCAACAGAATAGGGGTTGGTGTACAAACCAAAAAAAGAATATGATTGAAGACGATATGAGTGATGTGAAAGATGGACCGTTTTCTGCCCCAACGGTTATAAAGGGATTTTTGCCAAATTGTAAATTCCATGATCATGTAAGATGAATTCCACTATAGGAAAATTAGAAATTGATAACGGATGCCCCAACTCCTGTGTGTGAATCCATATTGTTGATGAAATTGCCTTGTTGGCGCCATTGATATGCAGAGATGAAAGATGCATGAAAGAGTCCAGAACTCAGAGATGCTCCTAGTGACTGTATGGATAATTCCTCGGGTCGGAACCAATCAACCTAGGTAGCCTCAATCTCTAGCAAGACTTAAAATAATGATGATATGAAAGATTGTCCATGTTTAAGGCCCCATGAACTAGGCCATCAATGACAACTGTTGAGCAAATTAATCTTGGTATGAGGTCACTTGAAAAGTAGAATACCCAAAATTGATTTCCAATTTTCAAACAGTGAAATAATTGATGATGATAAATGGTAAGTGTCCTTATGGTGGTTTAATCCTCTTACCGAATTGCATGGATTCAAATCGTTGCAATCGCCAAGGTGATAGAATATACCACTAGATACGAGGTTTACTTTAATTTGATTTGGCAAAAATATGCATGATGAAAGAAGAATGAATGAAATTGACGATAGATCAGAAGAATTGATGAATGTGGTTAATTTTGTGAAGGTTTTGAATATTTTTAACCCAATTTGTAAAACAATGATGAATGATGCGCTTTTTGAGCGAAATGACAAAATTTGTGTCCAAAACTATTGTAACCTTCACAAAATGTTTTATTATGATAAGAAGAATGGATGAATGCAATTTGATGAAATTTGGAGGAGGTAAGCTTCAATTTTGCAAGTTTTGTTCCTTTATTCAATACTGACACCAAACGTCGGTCTGCATTTGTGGTTGGCAGAGACGCCCGTCGGTGTTTAGGCGCTCTGCAGATGCAGGACTACATCTGAATCCACCATGAAACGCCCAACTGCGTTTCAGGGCACCAAAATCAGCTATTTAAACAGTTTCAGCGAGAATTTCGCTCATTTGTGCGTTCGAGCTTGAGAGAAGTGCGTCTGAGGGAGTGGAGTGGAGTGAAAGGTTGTGTGGGAGATTGAAGCACGCGGGAGCTATGGCGGAGATGGGAGCGGACGCGCCAGTGCAGCCAACTGAGGTATTTGTTCATTTAAGCAAGTACTTATTATGTGTTTTTTTTTTTTTTTTGAAAAATTTGTAACAAATTTTTGTTTTGTTGTTTTGCAGCTTAGGGTGTTAGAGGCACGACACCGATTCTCCCCTATCATTCCGGGGATGAGGAGGTCGTTGTCCCAGGAAGACTGGGAGATATTGGAGGTAGTGGGTCTAGGCACACCACTAGGTCTAGGGGTCCTCTTTTGATGGTTAGCTTAGTGCTTAGATGCACTCTTTATGAGCCTTGGTGCTCTATTGTATATTGTAGCCTTTTGGCATTCATTGTACAGTTTGACCTTTATACATATATATATACATGGCTTTTATTTATTTGGTGTTTTACTCTCTTTTGTGTGAATGCCTATGTTTTTGTGATGCATGTTTTTATATGTTTTAATGTTTTTGATGCATATGTGATGGAATGGAATGCAAACTTATAGATGATTAATGCGAGACTAAGTATATAACATACAAATCTATGGATGATTAATGCAAGATAGTATGATTGTAAATTTGAGATAAAGACTAAGTAAATGAAATATGCACTAAGAAGCACTCATACTTTTAGATAGTTAGATTTAGCCAACTTGTTATCATAATTGTTTAATCGGGGGCACCGAACTTGGTGGCTTGTGAATGGATGACGTATGGAATGACATGAATATGGAAGAAGATATGGAGGATGATATGGAGGTTGATATGGAAGATTGTTTTACAAAGACTCAAACATGCTAGTGGTATCAAACAAACTTACTAACACTGCCTAATTCAACTAGGACCAAATGTGTGTGCATGCGAGTTCATTAACCAAATCCGAAGCATGGTAGTGACTCTAGGCAATCAAAAATCTGTGTGTGTGCAAGTGTGTTCATTAACCTCATCTTGCATAAATTAGGTAACCCTGTTATGGAGAAGACCCCGAAGCTAGTTTGTCCGTATGAGCATTCGGAGGTCTCTTTTTGAGGAGAGACATGTCGCCACGCAATGAGTATACTCCACTTCCAGTCAAGCGTCTATAGCCCCGGTGAAGGTTAACTCCATAGTCCATGTTGTTTTTGACCTTTGTAAGCCTTGGGGATGACTACCTATCCGTCTGATTGGACAAGTAGTACGATCCTTACAACTTATTTGGGATCGGTGGTGTGTGAAAAATGTTCATTTCCTTAGAGCTTTGGGGAATCGGATTCTCAACCGAAGTATGATGAGAATTTTACCCTATCCTTACTACTCTGTTTATATTTATATTTTGTGATTGCTTGTGATAGTGGTAAGAACCACTGTTTTATGGACTATGTTTGCATGATAGGACAAACGAGGATTACCCTTTTCACTTCAAGGCACAACCCAAGGATGGTGTTATCTCTCTTTGACACAAGATGTTTTTAAGATGTGAAAATGTGATAGGTTCAAGACCGCTTTTGAAATCATTTCCCAATACTCAAGATTTTATTTAGTGTAATTTGTGATATGGCCCTAGAGAACTTTGACATGCATTTCAAAGTTTGCTTAAAACACTAGGAATGGCTGAGTGATTGAAAACATTTTGGCAATGTAAATATGTGCAAATGGAAAATGGGTGTACGAATGACAATTCGGTTTGATGGATTTTATGAAGGTGCCCCTGATTAAGGCAACATGACTTTTGCTTGACCAAATTTTATATCCAAAAGATAGAATGGTCTCTAACATGATATGCAACTATGGCTGAAAATGAAATGTTATGGTTTTCAATGAGATGTATGCACATGAAATGCAATGTTTTTGAATGAGATGTATGCAACTAACAATGAAATGCAAATTCTTTTTATTTTATTTGTTTTTTTTTTTTTTTTTTTTTGTTGTACAAGCCATGTATATATGTACATATAAAATTCAAACTATGCGTAGAATGCCCTCAAGTGTATAACATTAAGTGGTTCGGGTTCTTCCTCTCCCTCTAAAGCTGGCAAGTCTATAAGTTCCATTACCCACTCTTTCGGTGACCATATATGGACCTAACCAATTAGCCGCGAATTTATCTCGAAGATGCGGCAATGCATTGGTGTTTTGTTGATTCTCTTTAAGGACAAGATCCCCTACTTGAAATTCTCTTAGATGAACTTTGGCATTGTAAGCACGTTTCAATCGGTCTTGATCAACTCACACTCATAGATCTAAAGCATCAATGCTTATTTTGTTCATTCTATTGTGGTGTCAAGACATCTTGTCCCTAGGCAGTATCATCATCGATAAATTCTTGAAAGAAATTGAAGGAAGGGATCACGAGGCGGAGCTAAGACTGGCGGAGACGCTAAGTACTGCTTGATGTCATCAAAGGCTTTCTGACACTCATCTGTCCATGAAAATTGTACCCCCTTTTGTAGTAGGTGGCAAAATGGCCTACATTTATCAGAAAGTTGTGCAATAAAGCGACGGATTGAATTAATCTTTCCTTGCAAACTACGCAACTCCTTCAAATTAGTTGGGGGACACATTTCCATAATGGCTTTGACCTTGTTTGGGTCCACCTCAATACCTCGTTTAGAGATAATAAAACCTAGGAGTTTGCCTGAGGTAACACCAAAGACACATTTCTTAGGGTTCAACCTTACTTTATGCTCTAGAAGTCTATCAAAAACTTTTTCCAATACATCAAAATGCTCTTGTCGAGTTTTAGATTTTGCCAATAAATCATCCACATAATCTTCGATAATCTTATGCATATAATCGTGGAAAATATAAGTCATGGCTCGTTGATAGGTTGCACCTGCGTTCTTAAGGCCAAAGGGCATCACCCTGTAACAAAAAGTTCCCCAAGGTGTGGTAAATGTTGTTTTGTGTTGATCTTCAGGGTTTATTCGAATCCGGTTGTATCCTCGAAAATCCATCCATGAACGAAAGCATTTCATGACCAGCGCAGGTGTCGACAAGAGTATCAATGTTTGGAAGAGGAAAGTCATCCTTAGGACACGCTTTATTTAGATCTCAAAAATCGGTGCAAACACGTATCCCCCCGTTAGGCTTGCGAACGGGTACCATGTTAGAAAGCCACTCAGGATAATCAATCGGGACGACAAATTTAACATCCAGAAGTTTCTGAATCTCCGATTTAACTATGAGGGCCACGGTAGGATGCATTTTCCTAAGTTTTTGTTTGACGAGGTTTAGCATCTTTTTGTAAGGTGAGGTTATGGACAACCAAATTAGGGTCTAGGCCTGGCATGTCTTTGTAAGACCATGCAAATATCTCCTTCTTCCGCTTGAGTAGAGCAATCATTTGCTCTTGTTCCTCTGATGATAGACTTTTAGCCGGTTTCACAATTTGGGTGCCATCTTGGTCCGGACTAAGGTCTACATCGATAGTTTCTTCAATAGACATGTGGGAACCTTCCTCAAGGCGATGGGGAGTAGGGATCGGATTTATGTCATCTAAAATGTCATCAAGCTCCTGTGCCTTGCTCTCATCTATGTCTGGCTGGAAGACCTCTGGCTTAGAAGATGAAGGTGAATGTGGAGGTGAAGGAGGAATGTAGTTGGCGGAAGCCCTTAACAATTCCTCGGAAAGGATGAACTCTGAAATAGATGGAGGGGATGAAATCCGATCCATGTCAATCAGGCTTGGGTTGATCGGGATTGGCTTATCCGGATCATATGGATTATGGAGCGGGGTGAATAAGTCTTCAAAATTCATTGTCGACTTATGGAAGAAAGGATGGGCGGAATGGAAGGGAAAACCGGTGAAGACCTCGGAAGACCTGAAATGCAAAACAACATAGTTTTTCAGTTTTTTTTTTTTTTTTGTAGTTTGAGTTTTTTTTTTTTTTTTTGTAGTGGTGAAAACCACTATTACACACATACATAAAGCAATAAAGTATTTTTATATATTTTGATTTTTTTTTTTTTTTGGGAATTTTCTGATTTTTTTTTTTTTTGGTAGTGGTGAAAACCACTATTTTAGTATATACATATAATACAGGTTTGGATTATGGCTTATGGATGTGGCGGAGGGGGTGGTTCACCTCGTTCTTGTGGAAGAAGCAAGCGAAAGATGGCCTCTTGGAGAGGGAACAATTGGAGATAAAACTCGTCTTGTTCAGTGAGGGGAACAATGGGCGCCGACTCTTCTTCAGATTCATCACCATTTGACATGATGTCAAATTCTTCATAGGCTTCATCTTCGGATTCGTCGGGGTGGAGGATTTCTTCTTTCGAATTAAGATTAATGCTTTGAAAAGCTTGTTCAAAAGAAGAAAGGGATGGAAGTGGTTGGTAGCCCGGACCAAAACGCTCGGTGGGTCTCCGGTATGGCATATCGATGCGTTCGGTTACCCCTTGCTCGTATCGACCTAGGCCAAATTGCTGCCAATTATGTCCGTGGAAATAGCGAGAGGGAAAACCCTCCATCCTTTCGATATTGGCGGGGACTGGATGCTTGGGTTCTAGTATGGTGGTAGGACTAGAAGATGACTCTATTCCCCCATATACAAAATTAATGGAATTTGGCATAGAACCCATGTTATAAACCGATCCAATGGATAAATGTTGGTCATGTGGACGACCAAAATCTTTAACTGTTTGCACATTGAACGGTGTGATGTGGACATCTTGGATGGCATACTCACCAATACCTGCATCAGTGAGATGGACCTTGACTTGGGAGGGAGATGGACTAGATGATGGAATAGAAGAATGTGGGATAGAAGAATTGGAAGGATTTGGTTGGGTTGATGCTTCACTGACTTGTGAAACATCAGTGGTGATGGTTGGGAAGATGGAGGAATAATAGGTGATGTTGAAGAAGGTGTAGAAGAAGGGGGTAATGACGTGGAAAGAGATGATTGGTCATGGCCACATGTGCATGTGGTCACTGATGAAGAAGAAGGAAGATTAGGAGATGAAGAAAGTGGTGAATGAGATGGAATAGCGAAAGAGGAAGATGGTTGCGATATGATGGGTAGCTCCTCAGGAATGGGAGCTTTAGAAGAAGATGGTATAGAAGAAGTAGATGGGGTCAAGAAAATATGAGTGGATGGCAACACAATCTCATAAGGATTTGAGACATAGTTGCAATGTTTGAAGGGTTCAATGTCAGCAGGTACACAATGAACTCTGTCCCTCATATACATACTTCGAGACATTGATGCAGTATAGAAGGGACACATCTCATCTCCCTAAGCCAAGGCCGTCCAAGCAATACATTGTATGCCATGGACCCTTCCAAGATGTGAAACAAGGTATGCAAAGTTCGGGCCCCTACCTCAATGGGCAAGATAACCGTGCCAACCATGGAAGATAAAGCATCATTGAATGCTTTAAGAGTAAAAGTCGACTTGGTGATAAGGGATGGCGACAACTCTAGATGACTCAACGCCGATGTTGTAATGATATTGATTGAGGAACCGGTGTCAATTAAGACTCTCTTGAATGGCTTGTGATCGATCTTGGCCATGATATGCAGTGGAGGATCTATACTTTCTGTTGACAAAGGTTTGATTTCAAAATCATAGAAAGTGATGGAGGGCTCCATGCATGTTTGAATACTCCCCACAAAGTTGTTGAAGGCATTAGTATCTTGAGTTTGAAGCTCGATTGACTTTAATATTTCCATTAATGCCTCTCTATGCGGGGGAGATTGTTGAATGAGGTCATAGATCGATAACTTGGCGAAGCCATTTTTAAAGCTGGTAGTTAATCGGCTACTCAATGACATGATGGGTCGTTGGCGTTGAGTAGAATGATTTAGCGGTTGTTGAGAAGTACTAGCACGTCGTTGGGTCACTGTTACCTGAGGTGGACTGGGGGTTTGTACAGGTGGCTGTGGTTCAGCCTGATTTGGTTGGTTCGCCCTTTGACCCCGGGTTACTACGTTAATAGTACCCACAAAACCTTGGTATTGTTGTACATGGTTGACTTGATTAGGAGGAGTTACCTGAGTTACTCCCCCTGAAGTTGTTGGAGCTTCCTCCCGATGTGGAAGGGGTGTTTGAAATATACCAAGATTTTGATTTTGTTGGGCTAAGGGGCTATCCAATTTAATGGCTCCAATCTCAATAAGATCTTGGATCACATGTTTGAAAGTTGTACAATTATTGATATCGTGCCCATTTTGCCTATGATAAGGACAAAATAGGTACTCCTTGTAATACTTCCCCCTTCTAGATGGTTCTAAAGGTTTAAACTCAGGTAAAGTTAACTGATTTGTGCTATATAACTTGTTGAATATGACCGCATATGGTTCATCTAAAGGTGTGAACTGTCGCTTGGGACGATTTTTTTGCCAAGGTCGAGTTTCCATGGTTGGCCCAGTATTGTGAGCTGGTTGAGGAGGGGCGGGTACCGCATGATAAGCAATTGGTTGCGGTTGACTTTGCATTACTTGTTGTTGTTGAGCCATTACGGGCTGGCTCGCCACCACTTGATTAACTTGGTTAACATTTGAGGCTGTACTAGCCTGTGCTTGTTTGTTTTGGCCATAATTATTATTTCGTTGTTGGCCCTTTTGTTGCCATTCTTTTCTACGGGGTTTTAAAACACCCTCTTGGACTTTAATGTCTTCTATGATACTTGCTTGGGCCAAAGCCTCTTCAAAAGTCCTGTATTGTTGTAATTGGAGTAACCAAGAGATAGGTTTTAGACAACTCCGGGTGAACATTTTGGTTAACTCCTCCATTGGTAGGGAGAATGGCAATTTATTAATGATAGCCCTCCAACGGTTTCCAAAGTCATAAACAGTCTCATCGTCATGTTGCTTGAGCTTGTATAAGTCGGACAATGAGACTTTCCTTTGTACATTTAGGGAGAATCGTTCTAAAAATAGATTAATCAATTGCTCGTAAGCATAAATGCTATGGTGAGGTAAATGATTGTACCATTGTACAACATCTCCTCCTAATGTCTGAGGAAAAGTTCTGAGCATAAGAGCGTCATTATTTTGGATTCTAAAGCGAGGCATGCATGAATGAGCTCACATGTTCATGAGGATCCTCAGTTCCTCAAAATTTGTCAAACTTCGGTAATGTGAAATGAGTCGGATATGGCGGTGAAGGTACCGAAGGATGAATTGGTTGATTGATCAACGACCTTAGCGTAGGTTTCTGACTAGATGAGCCAGGCATGTTGAGCATAAGGTTGTCAATCTGTTGTTGCATAGCATGGAGTCGAGAATCTTCATGAAAATTTTGATTCGTTTGATGATTATGATGATGCAATGGAGGAGTGGAAAAATGATGAGATGGGATGAAATTGCCTGGATTAGGCGGTGTGGAATGGACAGGTTGTTGGTATGGATGATACCGAAAAGAAGGTGATTGGGGTGAATGATGAACTGGACTGGGTTGGGAGAAAGGTGGGGTAGGAATGGACACCACCGAAGATTGGGGTACCCAGGTGGGGCCTGAGCTAAGAAAAGCTGGCTGGGTAGAAATTGGTTGGGGTGTAGGATTTACTACGATAGGTGGTTGGGCATTTTGTTGCTGTTGTTGCTGAAGCAACTTGTCGAGGTACTCCCTAACCTTATTAATCTCTAACCCAAGGGAGGTGGGATGATTGGATGAAGGTGGAGGGCAGGTGAGGCATGGTAGTCCAGGGGACTGCATAGCGGGGGCAATGAAGGTGGCTGAAGTAGGCGGTACACGGGAAGAAACAGTGGACTGTGCCCCGGGTAGGGTGAAACCATAAATGGTTTGGGAAGAAGAGGGTTGAAATTGGTCATGGCTAGAGGAGGTTCCACCGGCCTCATAGAGAGAATTGGTGTACACCCGGGTAAATGGAGGAGAAAGTGGTCGGGAAGACACTACATTTGTCTCCAAAGGAGGACAATTGAGCATCCGGGAAGATGTTGGAGATGAATCCGGCTGAGCGGATACAACATTAGCCTCAAAGATGGGGCTAATGTAGACTTGAGTGAAACCAGCGGGTATGGTTGATGCAATATCCTGCTGAAAAATAGAATCTTGCATAGGGGAATCTTGGATTGGCTCAAGGACATAGCCAGTGCCATCTCTTAAGTGAGTTTGCACTTGGGCCATATCAATGTGGGTAATATGACAGGAATTGTCTTCCTCCATGGGCATGGCCATGCGATAGACGGTAGAAGGACGTGAAAGACCTGCAGGCGAACCTGCCTGAAATTCACTAGGATAAGTGGCCATGTTGGTGGTGGGGATGTTCTGTGAATTATTCATTTGATTATTTAGATTTAACACTTTAGATTGATTCCTTGTTAAGACCATAACGCAATAAATCTAAACAAATTCAGAAAAGAAGAATGCAAAACTTGAATGATAAATTTACACTAAAGAAATTATCGAAAACAGTCACAACCTAGGTTTCAACCAATGTGTCTTACTTGCGGTTAATTAATTATTTTCTGATCTTAATCTGTAGTAAATTTTAAGTGTCCGGTTTATGAGTTTTGCATGTGATCTAATCTTGAATTATTCACAAAAAAGGTAAAAACTATGGCTAGGAAAGGACAACGAGATTCTTACTGGTGATGAAATCCAACAAGTTTGCTCGGGGGTGACCTATGGTGTCTAAGGCAGAAGTTTAATGGATGGAGATGAATTCCACCGTCACTAAACTTCAAGCAATACCCGGTGATGAAATCCAGATATTACTTGTTTTAAATGCAATATGAAATGCGGTGAATTTTATTTTAAGTGTTTTAGTTGTCTAATGTATACATACAAAGCTATAAATCAAAAGTTCTAATGATCTAAGCAAGAGGCTACTGAAAACATGCCATTTCCTCTGAAGAAGTGGAGTACACCGTTTAAAACCCCCTGCCTACCAATGATATCAGATATCAAAGGAGCAACCGGAAGGTTCGTCCACTTCTCTGCCTGGAATCACCCAATGGCAGGAGTACTATTGACATCCAATCAATAGTCCTACTTAGATAACTAAAACAGATAATTCGTAGCTATTCTAATATGCAGCTAGGTATGCAATTTTTTTTTTTTTATGCAAGCAACAACCAATAATGCAATGCAAAAAAAATGTAACTAAAAATAACTATTCTTTTCCAGATTACTTAGTTTTTGTTCATTTTAAAGCAATGATCTGAAAAAGAAACAGAATACAGCAGAAAAACCAAAAACGTAAAAAGTACAGTTTAACAAAGAAAAAAAACACACTTACTCGGAAGCCTACACTTTTTCTGTAAAACTGCCTTCAAATGCCCAAGGGAGTCTGCGTAGGCTGAAACGCACCTCTGTGTCTGCTGCGTTTTTGCAAACTCCTCAGAAACCCTAGTTCGCTGGAACAGAGAATTTCACGATTTTTGGAACCTGCAAAATAAAACAGAAAACAGGAATAGATCAGTAAAGCAAGTATTAAAAACATGAAACCCTAGGGGGTCCCACCGTGATCGCCATTTGTAGATTAAAGATACAACGCCAAACAAAAGATAAAGAAATCACGATAAAAAGTAATGCAAAACACAGTTGTACAAAATAAACGATTTTTATTAATCAATGGAGTTTAGAAACTCCTTTTGAGTACAACAGGGCCTGTAACCCTTTTCGTGATACAAGATTACAATTTGTGCTAGGGTTCTCCGAAACCCTAGGCGGCACAATATGGTGGCGTCTCCGAAGAATGTATCCTTAACCTCAACAGAATGAGTGGGCTTCGTTGTATCCTTTGGCTCGGACCACTCCGGCTTAGCAATTGCTATCATCAAATCAGATCTGCCATTAAAATCCTGCACACATTAAAACTACAAAAGGGTTAGAAACTAGTAAGAGGGCTCCACTGTGTGAGCCCTCAAAACAAGTCTAAAACCCTAGAAATGAAATAAAAATAGAATGCAAGAATCTAACAGCAGATTAATACATAAAGAAATATTACTTGCTTTAGAATCTATACCTCCTTTTCTCGTTAACGCGGCGAGACCAGGCGGCACTGGAAGTGATGTAGATGTCAAATCGGCTCGCGAAGGCGCCCTGGTGCGATCCGTTGAACGCCCGCGTGCTTCGGATCGGGGTTGCGAGACGCCGGTCTGCGTGGGGCGGGTAAACGCCCGGGGCACTTGCGACAAGAATGGGGGATTCGCGAAGAATGCTAGAAGGGATGGCGGCGAAGTTGGAGACGGATGCGGCGATGGATGCGGCGAAAAGGGACGGCGATGGATGGGTAGGGTTAGATAGAGAGAGGTAGGTTTGGCCGAAGAGATAGATAGAAGACATAGATAGATATCGATAGGGTTTGAGCCATCAAGGTGACTCAATTTATAATCTACTCTTAGGGCACACTTTAGGGTTTTAACGACACTTTGAACGTGTGGCTAAGATTAAAGTGGATCCAAGGGTAGAGAATAAATCTAGGTTGTGAAACGGATTAAGATGGATGGACGGATGAGATTAAATGAAGGATGGACGGCTCAGATTAAATCACTTAAACTATCTTTATATATATATTAAAATATATTAAAATATTAAAAATATATATATAAATATTAATTTAAATAAATTTGGGGATGAAAAATGGCGGGAAAGGTGAAATTGGGCCAAATAATGGCGGGAAGGTGTGGATTTGGGCCAAATAATGGCGGGAAGGTGGATGACTGACACGTGGCTGGCAGGAAGGTATAGATGACTTACAAGTGGCTGGATTTTGGTGTCTACACATAGTATTCTCTTCCTTGCATGGAAGTGAGTGTTCTTTGGTGCTTCCATAAATCGACTAATCAAACTCATTGTAAACATTAAATCTAGTCTAGTTGTAGTCAAGTACATTAGACTTCCAACAAGTCATTTGTAGAATGTTGGATCAACATTGTTTTCACAATCATTTTTACTTAGTTTTAGGCCTATTGCAACTGGTGTGATGGTAGGTTTGCTATACTCCATATAAAACCTCTTTTGGACAAATTTTGTATACTTTCCTTAAGAAATGAAGATGCCATTCATAGATTGGTCAACTTCAATACATAGAAAATATCTCATCAAGACTAAGTCTATCATCTCAAACTCCTTCTTCATTGTTATTCTTAATTGTTCAAATAGCTCAATGCTATTTTCAGTGTAAATTAGATCGTCTACATACAAGTAGATAATTATTATTTCTCCTTCTGTATTTATCTTCATGTAGAGGGTTTGCTCATATGGGCATTTTATGAACCCATTCTCCTAAAAGTATGTATCAATGTGGTTGTAACAAGCCCTGGGTGCTTGCTTCAATCCATATATGGCCTTCTTCAATTTCAAGACCTTACATTCTTGTCCTTCAAGCTCATAGTCGGGTGGTTGGTCTATGTAGACCTCCTCTTCCAAAACTTCATTGAGGAAGGTAGACTTGACATCCATCTAGTAAACATTCTAGCCTTTTTGGGTTTCCAATGCTAGAATCATTCTATTGTGTTAAATCTCACTACAGGCACATATACCTCATGATAGTCAATTCTTGACTTCTACTTGTAGCCTTTTATCACCAATCTAGCCTTATGCCTATCAACCTCACCTTGGGCATTAAACTTGGTTTTATATACCCATTTTACTCCAATGGTATTCTTTACCTACTGGAAGATTCATTAACTACCATGTTTGATTCTTCTTTCTGGATTCTATCTCATTATCCATAGATTAAACCCATTTCCAATTCTGAATTACTCCTTCAAATGAAATTGGATCACACTCAAAAAATAAAGAAAAATTAGAATGTTCATCAATTTCATTCCTAGTTACCTCATAAATATCTTGCAAGCTCCTTGTCTTAATTGGTGTTTTCAAGTTGGAGATCCTTATTATAATTGGAGGCAACCATGATAATGAGGCAACGCTACTACTGGCATGGGTTCTACTACTTGAAGCTATAGGTGGATGCACTCTATTTTCTTCTAAATTCTCAAATTCAATAATTGTTGGCTCTGGCTAACTAGTCCTGAATTTCTAATTCCATGCTTCATCCTCTAGGAACTTCATATCTTAGCTTATAACCAATTTCTTTGTCATAGGGCTATACAACCTATAAGCATTTGAATCTTCACTATAGCCAATGAAGATGTATTTCTCTACCTTTTTGTCTATCTTCTTTCTCTTCTTATTTAGAACATGTGCATATGCTATGGACCCAAAAAATATTAAACAAGCCACACTCGACTTATGGTTGCTCTAGGATTATTGAGGAATCTTGTCCTTCATGCTCTTTGTGGAATACCTATTCAGCAAATAAACTGCACAACATACAACTTATACCCAGAATATGCCATCTCCATTATAGTTATATTCTTCATATCTACAACACCATTCTGTTGTGGTGTGTATCTAGTTGCAAACTACCTTCAAATTCCATTTTGCTTGTAAAAATTATGGAATTCATTGGATATGTACTCACCTATTCCATCTATATTGAGAGTTTTCATGTAATAGTTTCTCTAATTTTTAACTAGAGCCTTGAACTCCTTCAATTTATTGAAAACTTCTAATTTTTTCTTGATAGGATATATCCATGTTCTCTGACTAAAATCATCTATAAAATTTAGGAATTAATTGTTACTCGTAAATATGCTGGTTTACATAGGTCCATAGATATCTGAATGCACTAGCTCTAATGGTTGTGAATTTCTCCAAGACTGTCCTATAGGGAACACATTCTTGTGCTGCTTTTCAACCAAACAATATTCACATGCTTGATTTAGTTGTTCTATGAGGGGTAAACCCTTCACCATATGTTTCTAGTATAGTATGTTCAAGCAACTGAAACTCATATGAATGAATTTAAGATACCATATCCATGTAGCATATTTCACAACTACACTAAATAACAGTAGCAATTTATTTTGAATCTGTATAGCCAAAATTTATTTTTGTCATGGATATAGTTGCTAGGAGCCCATTATCATTTTACAAAATGATATAGGCTCCATTATTAAATTGCATAGTGTACCCTTTCTACACAAGTTGTCCAAAACTCAACAAATTATGTTTCATCCCAAGCACATGATACACATCTGTTATCTACTTCCTTTCACCTTGCCTGATACTAAAAATAAATTTCCCTTTACCTATGATAGGTACCTTATTGATGTTCCCCATATTCACTTTGGATTGGATGGATTCATCCAACTGTGATAACATCTCTGTGTTTTCATATATGTGGTTGTTGCAACCACTATCGAGATACTAGGTACTATTTTGGATCTCCTCCTCAATACTGCAAGTCAATAGCAAATTCCCACAAGAAACTCTACAATATTCATTTTTAGATTCATTTGTGTAGTGGGATTGCTACATTTTATCCTTGGTCATATTATTTCTACACATATAGTTGTAATGACTAAAATTCTTGTAATAATAACATTGGATCTTCGATTTATCATACCTATGATTTGATCCTCCTTGTTGATTTCTTCTATGCCTCTTCATCCTACTTGATGGAAGTTACAACTTGTATCTCCTTCATTGGAGTTTGACCTTCCTCCTCACTTATGGCCTCTTCCATGCTTACCTCTGATATTTTATCCTCTTCTTCCTTGAGAACTAGAGACTCCTTGGTGGGATTATTCTCTGTTACTATCTCGAAATGAGAACTACATATTAAATGCTTGCTCTAAAGAGGACTAATATGAACGACTCGGCCTCTATTCATATGTTGTAGAGAATACATAAGCTCATCCACTAAGAGGGTTGTTAAATCCCTCGATTCTTCAATTGCAATCACCACTGATTCGAACCTTGCTAGTAGGCTCCTCAGTATCTTCTCCACAATTCTCAGGTTCTCAATATTTTTTCCATTCATCCTCATCTGGTTGATAATACCCATTTTATGGGTAAAAAAGTCGCTCATGGACTTCGAATCACTCATCAAAAAGTTTTCAAACTTCCTTCTCAGCATATACAACCTCACCAACTTCACTTTGTTGGTGCCCTGGAAGGAGCTAGCAAGAATTTCCCATGCCTCTTTCGATTTGGTTGTTGTTGCAATTCATGGGAAGATTGTATTCTCAATAGACTGCATTACATAAAATGATGCCTTCTGGTCCTTTTTTTTATTCTCCTTTAGTAAATTTAACTCTGCATGGGAGAGAGCACTCAGGACTACTACATTTGTTGGTTCTGCATAACAATTCTAGACCAGGTCTTATATCTCATGATACCCAAATAGGATCTTCATGTGGATGCTTAAGTAATCATAATTATTTCCATTGAAATGTGGGATATGTAACTACAATGAGTTACCTCCGGAAGCCATTGCTTTTTATCTTCCATGATTCTGGTGCTAGCTCTTATACCAATTTGAAATAATCGTGCAATGGCGGCTAGAGAAATTTCGCTCACGAAAATAGCTTGGATGAGTTTTTCTCACAAAAATACCTTGGACGAGTTTCACTCGCAAAAATAAATCGTTAGGATTTTTGAAGAGAAAACAAAGTGATATCAAGATATCGCTGGTCAAAGTTGTCAACACCCTTTACGATGCACAACTTACATGAAATAATGTGACTTGTCTATTTTTATGAGGAAGATACGAATAGGGAGTTTTAGGAGCAAAAAATGCTATAAAATCAACTTTGACTCAATGTCACACAAGTGTTTCTAAAACACATAGAAATAACTTGAATATATATATTTTTGCTCTTACCATAATAGTATTTAACCTAATGCACATATGCATAACAATATGTAATATATTAATCAAAAGTGGACTATTATCACAGGTTTACAAAATAGAACCTTTACTCCGGGTGCTTCTTATCTTGAAGTTACATATCTGCAAGCAGAGTTACAGAGCAAACTCAGATAGGAGTCTTTGAATGCTGCCACTTCATCTCCGTGTTCTTTGAAGTGGTTCTTTGGATTTTATTCTCCTTGTACTTTGTTCAGTATTTATCTTCTCCTTCTTCATTCCTCTCACTACTTATATTGCCACTTCTTCTATGGACTTTGCTATTGCTCCTATCCTATTATGCTCTTGAAAGATAACACCGAATTATATAGCTGAGCAAAGGAGGGATAAGGCTTATCTTCTGACACACATAGTAATAATTGTGCATAGGGATAAGGCTTACCAGTCAAATAAACTAGGGTTTCCTTCCAATCATTGAAACTGCATCTGACAGTAGTAACTATGCATACTACTAAATACGATGACCAAAATTTGATGATAAAAACTGTCAAAGATCTTACATGCATGAAATCTAGTTTAATTTCTAATAAATATTGCCATTAATAATCCCTTCTTCCTCCTTCCAATACTTGTTAAAATTTTCTAAGCCATTTCAAAATATAACACAATTATACAACTAATTCTAATGGTTTTCTAGTGGTTGTGACCCTGTGACCTCTACAATTGAAATCTTGAAACGAATTTGATCTATGATTAAAAAAATACAAACACACTTGTAAGTGTAATCCAATGATGGCCTGATTTCATGCTAAAAATAACAATCGATTCCCAATCGTCAGACAACATCGACAATCTAAAACCTCTCAAACAATTCATGAGTAGAAGTATTTACATCTGCATGATCTACAAGCCCAATGAAAATTTCTCGAATCCCTCTAATCAATGTTTCTATTCATTCACCGTACTAAGGTGTCTGCAATCAAATCAAATGCAACCACAAGTATTAACTACTATTCACACAAAATTAGTGACAAAAAATATATAATTCCATAACATATATTTAAATTTTTATACCACATATGGTGAATATAGAGATTGTATGATATCATTGTCCCATAAGTTGGGATGAAAATCGAGCTTTCTAGATCCTAGATCTGCAACATCAAGAGGTTGATCTATTACCATATGTTGGAGTAGACAAACCCTAGAGTAGCCTTACAATCTTGTGAACAACCAGTCTACTTCAGTGCTATTTATAACTTATACCACTTAATTTATGGATGAGTTAAGGTTAACAATGGATTACAAAATTATGGGCTAAGATTAAGATTGTTATTTACATGTGGATTAAGATTATATGCTAGATATATTAGAATTTAGGATTAATCAAGGGTTATTGGTTCTTAGTGTTAAGAAAGAAGTTTAAATACGAGATTAAAAATAAATATTAGGTGAATTAAAGGTTATGTTGAATATGCATTATATATATAGTTTTTTTGGTTGAATATGCAATTCAAATTGGTATTATTTAATTTTGTGGTTAAATTCTTGAATTTATAAAATGAAAAGAGGAAAAGGAATTTAGGTTTTAATTGGTTTGAATTATTATTGCATTTCGGATGCCTACAAGATATGTTATTTTATCTCTATCAAATACATAAATGGACTAAATGCATTCCCACACACTACACAAAGAGATGAAATTAAGAGATTCCCACGTGGTCACATGAGAGTTTTATAAACACACCATCCTATAATTATAGGACTACTCCAACACATGACAAACATGCCCATAAACAAACCGCAATATTTTCCCAAGTCCAAATCATGGTACGATGATTTCCTACAATATCTATCTTCATTTCAGATGGATATGTGATTGTCGAAAAAACTATAGGATTACAAGAAAATTGTGTGGAAATTTGAACTTAGAGTGTACGATAAGATTACAAGAAGAAACACAGTCCTCACGTGTACAAGCAACTGTGAGACTCTCCAAGCACCTTAGAAGTTTTTTTTCGTTTTCTTCGTAAAATAATCATTATTTATGGAACGATGCCTAGTTAGCTGAGGCATCTTACACACCAAGTCTAGTTTCTAGTGAATGAAATTTCTTGTTCTTAGTCTAAATTAAGAAAACATGTTCTTTCTAAGAGGAATTTCTAGTTTAGAATGAAGTTTATAAAAGTAAGTTTATTTATTTATTTATTTAAAAATTTGATAAAAATTTATATTTGTTTCATAGATGGTTTAATATCATCCTTGATGTTAAGGTTATTTATTTTAAGATCTATAATTATCATATCATCAACATTATGCTTTGGATATTAGTCAGGGTTTGGAAAGGGGTTAAATTGTCACTTTTGAGTTAAATGATAATACTAGTCTAAATTTGGTGGGATGCTCTACTACAAGTTGACTTAATAGACCATGCACCTAAAAAGGAAGATCTCCTACTCTTTCTATGGTCCCACCTATCATATTCTCTATATAATCTATGCTAATTACTAAGGTGTATTTTTACAATCTAGAATAACCCCTATAGGGGCCAAATTTACTCTCAATATAGTTCATATATTATTCATCCTACCTTTTCTAGGATGCCTTTATGAAGCTTTCCCTACCCATTATGGTCAGTAATCCCATCTATAGGCCTCAATACCTTTGTGTTCACCACCTATCTTGATGCGATTTTATTGTGATTCAGAAGTGTTATCGCTTGGAAAACACAATGATGCAATACAAACATCACTACATAAAAGCATTGCCCTTCGCATTAGACATGGTTTTGGAGATAAAAATATAAAACTTATCTAGATTCAAAGTACATACCTAAGATTTATCCTGTCCTACTATTGGTGGTCTTACGCAATCTACCTGATGTAGATCTCACTTAGTGAACCGTAGGTGAATTTTCTTACCTACAAACACTATGTGGTATAGTTAAACTATATAGTTTCTTTGCTAAAAATGTAGTGTAGTAATGAGCATGCAACAGTCTAGAAGAGTACCAAAATAGGCTATTTTTGTGATAAAGCAAGCCAAAATATCATAGGAAGATACAAGGTGTAAATAAGTGTGGTTGGATACAAAATACACTATAAAAGAATATAAATCAATAAGAAGACCACTATCAGATAATATTTTTGTACTAAAGCACTAAATTCAACATCTAAAAAAGTAGAGCATAATGGAATGAGAGTTAGCTAACTATGGTAATCCTACTAGATATACAAGAAGCTAATTTTAGTAGTAGGATAATAAAATTTCAACATCTGGTATTCCTTAGAACATCAAAGGCACAAGATCCAACATTTGGCAATCAACCAATAAAGATAAGACCAATCGGATAGACTACAAGCTGATATCAACAATGTGGCATAAAATATGTGGTATAATATAAAGCAATGACAAGAAGAAATATCCTAAGGCATTGGAACCGATAATTAACATCAGATACTATAACTTGCAATAATTCTAAAGGTTCCAAACTTTGGAAGGTGATGATATCAACATCAATAGCTTAGTATTTTGACAAAAAAAATACAATATTATATGCAAAATAGTTCTAAGTATGGTAACCCGATAAAGTAATGCAAGGATCAAACACTCTCATTGTACCATATCATACATGAGCATGATAGCTACCCGAATATTTAGATAACAACCATCAAGAGTGGAGTCATCATCCAACACCTGGAAAGGAGAATTTCAAACCTTCATTAATAGAAATAAGAAACTATACTCAGTTATGATAGATACCTAGTGATAAGCAATGTTCCTTCACATCGCTAATCTATGCATAAGTAATCCAAAATCATCCATGTTAGAAAGCATGCACATGCCGATAAGCTACCAAATATCATCACTATCATAATATTTCAATTATCAAGCCCTATACATCACACATCTACCTCTGCTCAATTGATTATGCACAATAAAAAGAAGTGGACCATTATATCATGCTTATAATCTAATGATGTAGCATACAAACTAGTTCCAAGATAAAATGCCCATCGTCTATATTAGTAGAGATTACCTAAAGCAATTAATCATAGTAGAGATGAATGCAACAACCATTCTCTATGCTTAAATTGAAACCTATAATGTACTCTGACATCAATTATACTTAGATAACTGAATACAATATAAACCTCTATATACTAGAATGTAAATCATTTAATGGTTAGCTCTTTAGCATTTAGAATTGACATAATTTTATTGATTAAGGGCTATATATATTTTGAATGAAGGTTGAATTTTTTCTTTGAATTTTTCTCATCTCTTTGTGCTAAACATTTATGTATGCCTTACTGAGTAGCTAAAGAATTTTTATTAAATCTAAGAATGAATAATTTATATTTCTCCATGGATTTACTATTATAGTTTTGCAATGACTTAGAAAAGCTCATAGTTATTAATATTAATCATTCTAATAACATAAGGGATGCAAACATATGAATACAAACTCAAAATTACAACAATCATACAAAGAGCTTTATCTAGTTAAAATAATTATATATTAAAGGAGGACACAAAAGGGGAAAAGAAGCAGCTTGTTACATGAATCCAAATTCATAAAAATATCGAATGAATAATCCATCTAATTTAGGCTAGAATCCTAAATTTTTATCACTTTTGAAAGAGTTAAATTTCCTTAACCATTCTCCAACTTTTGTTTATGCCTTTCCTAGCACCACCTAAACTTGGGCTTCTAAGAGATCCACTATTACAATTATTTTTGGCAATTTTGGGTACTTTGGGTACATTGCCTTTGCTCAAGTGTATAAGTTGTCATTGATGTCAAGAAGCTCTTGAAGGAATTTGATTTGATGTCAAATAATTTGTTTTCATGAAGGTTACGGCATGACAGTTTCAAAGGTCTTTTGTAAACCCCAAGTTGGGAGGTTTAAAGATTACAGGTGGATGCATTAGTTTAATGCATTTGGGTCCAGGAGGAAGTATTTATTTAAACAATTAAAAACCTTGTTAAGGTTCCCTTTAATTATTTTTAAATAAATATTAAATTATTGTTTGCAATGGGTTCTCCTAACCCAAGGCACAAATGTCTTAACTATGTCGGTGCTATGTTTTAAGATTGTGGGCGCTAGCCAAGACCTTCACCGATGTGTTAAACTCATCACCGACGTCAAGAGATTATGGTAAAAATGCATATAAATCTCCCTCGATGAAAATCAATAATCATCCCATCCACATTTTGAAAAGAGTTGCTCGCTGTGAATTCATGATCTGCTGTTCGATTTCTTCCTCGCTATGATTTCGTGATCCACTATTCATTTTTTATACTCGTCGTTTGTCGTAAATCCGTCGTAATATTTTCATCTTCGTGTTTGCGTCAGAAGAAAGGGAGGCACTGTTGTTTTATTTAATCCTTGGCGCAAAAGGAACAAGGCTAACAGCGTGAGGTTTAAACCTCACTAGGCGCCTTTGGCGCACTGATAGCTGGTAGGCTGTTGGCGCGCTACTTGAACGAGAGGTTTCGTGTTAAAATAACGTGAAAGGGTTTTACATCGTGAAGTGGACGTAGTGGGTGGTGTTAGAATTCATGCGCAATTTCTCCATAGCACAATTTTTTATGTTGGCCAAGGTATTTTCGAAATTAATTTTTGCTAAGTGTATTTTGCGGATGGAGGAAGTTTATTTGAGGGAAAAACAGCTTAGGAGTTATAAGGAGTTTAAAGCTTGTTTTATTTTGATAAAAAATTCTTTTGAAGGTGTTTTTTGAAATATCTTATTGCATTCTTATGAGAGATAAATTATATTTTTGATAAAACTATAAGGGACAAATAAGGTGTATAAGGGATAAATTTTTTCTTGTAATGTTGAGAGTGCTTTTGGTTGATTATGGAAATGAAAGCATGATGTTTTAAGGTTAAAATTGCTTCTTGTGTGAAGTTGTGAAACCTTAAGTGGGCAGCTTTGAGATTGACATTTTCTTTCATTAAATTGGTAATAATCAAGCTATTCTTTACTTGGTTAAAGTGTTGGGCTTACTCCTTTGTTGATGATTTGAAAAGTTGTGTGTGCTCTTGTTGATTTGAGTTGGTGGATGTTTCTTGTTCAAACAATATTGGAGAGAAAATGAGTTCTACTTGTTTGCTTTTCTAATGTTGATTGTGAAATGCTTCAAGGTTGTGTTTTGAGCTGAATGGTGTTGATTGAACCTTGTTTGATGAGCATTGTTGTTGAAGCCCTAATTGATGGTGAAAAGAACATGAGTATCATTGTTATGTGATTCTTTACATAGTTGGAAATTGTTGGGGTTTCATGTTCTTGAAAGAAAGCATTATATCCTATCAATTTTAGATATTGAGTTGAGTTTTAAAATTTGATATTGAGTTTGAGCTGAGTTGATTTGAGTTGAGTTTCGAGATTGGGAGTTGAGTATAGAACATATTGAGTCTCTGACAATTCTCTTTATGCTTCTATGATTTTGACAAATCACATTGGGTCTCTAACAATTCACCTTGTGATTTCCTACTAAGAAAGTTTTTTTTTTCTTGGTGAGCTTGCCGAGTTTTGTACAGGTTTCGGTGGGGACTTGTGAGCAATCTTGGACAGGTTTCGGTGGGGACTTGTGAGTAGTTTTGGATAGGTTCTGGTGGGGACTTGTGAACAGATTTGGACAGGTCCTAGTAGAGGACTTGTGAGTTGAGTTTGATAGTTCTATTAGAGAACTTGAGGACAGAGGTGCATTGGTTCTTTGAGAAGAACCTGAGGACATATTTGGAAAGTATTTGAGAAGGCTTGTGTGTAGATGCTTGATTTGTTCAAGCTTAAGCATTGGACAGATCTGACATACAGAGGAAGACTTGTACTAGACTGACTGACTATGTTTGGTACAGGTTGTTGAGCTGCTGTGGATGTGATCATAGAAGGTAGAGGTCTCTTAGGCTAAGCATTAAGGACAAGAGGCCTTCGGTGGAAAGGAGTTCCACATGCTGACAAGAGGTAGAGGCAGTTGATCTTCTAAGGGATCATTTCTAGAGTAGAGGGGAAGGTATCTCCTTTGAGCAAAGGCTCATAAATTTTGATTAGGGGAAGGTATCTCCTTTGGGCTTAGGCTCATAAACATTGTAATTGGAAAGGATTCCCAAAGAACTTTGAGATAACTTTTAGAGAAAAGTTTTGTGGACGTAGCCCAGCCATTTTGGGTGAACCACATTAAAATTGGTGTCACTTTGTGGATGATATTGTGCATTGATTTGATATTGCTTTGGGTATATTGCTTTACTATTTTTAAGTATAAAGGAAAAAATAAAAAGAGGTTTTATACTTTTCACCCCCCCTCTCAGTATAAGCTTGTGTTCTTCAATTGGTATCAGAGTGGGTGCCTTCGAAAAGTTTAACAGCTTGAAGGAAAAGCTAGTAAAGAACACAATGGATCATTCAAGTGGCAATGTAGCACCTATTATTGATGGGTCAGATTTTGGTCTTTGGAGTGCAAGGATGAAGGTTCATCTAATGGCACTTGGGAATGAGGTTTGGGAAGTGATTGAAGATGAGTACACTATTCCTAAACATGGTCCTATTACTAAAGAAGAAAGGCTCCTACATCACAACAATTCAAAGGCAATGAATGCAATCCTGAAAGGCTTACATAAAGCAGATCTCACCAAAGTGATTCACTGCAAGACAGCTAGTGAAATGTGGAAACAGTTGAAGGTGGTTCACACAGGTGATACAAATGTCAGGAAGGCCAAGTTGAGACACTTCAAAGGTATGTTTGAACAACTCAAGATGAATGATGATGAAAATATTAGTGACTACATGCTCCGTATGGATGAGGTTGTTAACTCCATGAAAGACTTAGGTCTTGAGCTTGCTGAAAATGATGTTTGTGATAAGATTTTAAGATCTCTTCATAATAGATTTAGTGAAAAGATTTCTGCTGTTGAGGAAGCTAAAGATTTGGATAAGTTGAAAAAGGATGAGCTCCATAGTATACTTGGAACATTTGAGTTGAGAAATCAAGTGAAGGTTGATGTCAAGAAAGAGGCAGCTTTCAAGGCTACCAAGAAATCCAAGGGTAAACAACTTCAATATAGTAATGAGTCTTCTAGTGATGAAGAGGCATATTACAGCAAGAAAGGCAAGTTCTCTAGAAAGCACAAAAGTATGAAAAATATAAGATGTTTCAATTGTGGAAATTTTGGTCACTATGCTACTGACTGTATTGTTCCCAAGAATGAAAGTGATGAAGATAAACATGATTCTAAGAGCAAGGATTCTGAAAAGCACAAGCATCACAGGAAGAACAAAGATGAGCACAACAATCAAGGAAAGAGGTATTCTCACAAGCACAAGAAGATTTTCTATCTAGACAAAGCAAGTAAGTGTTCTAGTAGTGATAGTGAAAGTTCTTCAAGTGATGATGAAAATGAGATGTTGTTCATATCAAAAAAAGAGGAAGAACCGAAACATATATTCATTATCATGAAATGTCTTAGATGTGGAAACTTTGGTCACCTTGAGGATGATTGCACAAATAATGATTTGGTTTCTAGTATGTATGAGGATGCTTCAAAAAACTATAAGGAAGATGCATGTATGGTTTTTGAAAAGGGTAGCACCTCTAGTGATAAGAAATCTGAAAAAGACTTTGATGATTCAAAAAGCAAACAAATAAAGGAAGATATAGAAGAAGGTGAAGTAGATCTTGAAGGTGAACTTATTAGTGCTCTTAGTGCTTTGAAAAATGAAATAAAGAAGAATGCTAGACTCAAGGATAAGTTAGATGAATGTTGTATGGAGAGATATGATCTTATAGAAAGTCTTGACTTCTTTATAGCTAAGACACAAGAACTCAAGGATGAGTTAGAGTCTAAGGTTCTTGAGTATAGTGATTTAGAACAGAAAATGGCTTCTTTGAAATAGGAAACTAAAGAGTACAAGGATAAGCTTTACAGGTTTCAAGATAGCTCCAAAAATGTTAAGTCACTCATCAAAGGTCAAAGAAAGACAACAGATAAAATATGCCTTGGTTTTGTTAAGCCACACAAGGAACAAGTTGGAGAGTCTAGTAAGAGACTCCAAAAGGAAGAGAGTTTTGATGAGGAAAGTATTTCAGAAAAGGAGTCCTTGAATGATAGATGCACAGAAATAGAAAACATAATTCAAAATGAGAAGAAGTATTCAGGACCCAAGAGGTCAAATAAAGGAAAGTTTCAAGGCAGATGTTTTTCTTGTCATAGGTTTGGTCACATGGCTTCACATTGCATGGCTCAAGTGAAGAAGGTAAATGACAGTTTTAGAAGTGCTAGTTACTTTCAAGTGTATTGCTACTCTTATAAAAAGTTTAGGCACAAGGCAGTCTATTGCAAGGTAAATAACAAGAATAGTTTTGGTCAGAACAGGTTTGGTCAGAACAGGTTTGGTCAGAATAGGTTTGGCCAGAACAGGTTTGGTCAGAACAGGTGGATTCAAAGATCAGGTTTACCTTAGAGAAACAACTTTGTTAGGTGTTTTAAGTGCAACAATGAAGGTCACATATCTAGACAGTGCAGAGCTAAATTTCTAGAATACAGGAATAGGAACAATGGCATGATCAGGTCCAAGGATCAAGGCATGGACAAGAATAGGGATGAGAACAAGAACAAGAACAGTGACAAGAATAGGAATATGGACAAAGAGTTCAATAGAATGCCCGACAAGGAAGTTATAGACACTGATGATGATCAGTGCCTAATGGGAGTTTTACTCCCACCCCAAAATTAATCACCTCATCAGGATGTGGGGGAGGGACTAAGCTAAGAGGCTCATTCTTAGTCCCAAGCCCCAAAGGTGACCCTTTGCCATTGATGACAAAGGGGGAGAGATATGAGTAAGGGGGAGAGCTTCAAAGTGAAGAGGAGAGCTTCAAGTCAGGGGGAGCAAAACTTCAAAGGAAGATTCTCAGTTGTGGGCACAGATGGTCAGTTTTTAGCACAGTTGGTTTTAGTTTTGGCTCTTGGGAAGTGTTTTCAATAAAGGTTTGCCATCAATGACAAAGGGGGAGATTTTTGGCAATTTTGGGTACTTTGGGTGCATTGCCTTTGCTCAAGTGTATAAGTTGTCATTGATGTCAAGAAGCTCTTGAAGGAATTTGATTTGATGTCAAATAATTTGTTTTGATGAAGGTTATGGCATGATAGTTTCAAAGGTCTTTTGTAAACCCCAAGTTGGCATGTTTAAAGATTACAGGTGGATGCATTAGTTTAATGCATTTGGGTCCAGGAGGAAGTATTTATTTAAATAATTAAAAACCTTGTTAAGGTTCCCTTTAATTATTTTTAAATAAATATTAAATTATTGTTTGCAATGGGTTCTCCTAACCCATGGCGTAAATGTATTAACTATGTGGGCACTATGTTTTAAGATTGTGGGCGCTAGCCAAGACCTCCGTCGACATGTTAAAATCCTCACCGATGTCAAGAGCTTATGGTAAAAATGCATATAAATCTCCCTCAATGAAAATCAAGAATAATCCCATCTGCATTTTGAAAAGAGTTGCTCACTATGAATTCATGATCTGCTGTTCGATTTCTTCCTCGTTGTGATTTCGTGATCCGCTGTTCATTTTTTGTACTCATCGTTTGTCATAAATCCACTGTAAGGTTTTCATCTTTGTGTTCTCATCAGAAGAAAGGGAGGCACTGTTATTTTATTTAATCCATGGAGCAGAAGGAACAAGGCTAACAGCATGAGTTTTAAACCTCACCGAGCACCTTTGGCGCACCGATAGCGGCTAGGCTATTGGCGCGCTACCCGAATGGGAGGTTTCACGTTCGAATAACATGAAAGGGTTTTATATCATGAAGTGGATGCAACGGGTGGTGTTAGAATTCGTGCGCAATTTCTCCATAGCACGATTTTTGATGTTGGCCAAGGTATTTTCAAAATTAATTTTTGCTAAGTGTATTTTGCGGATGGAGGAAGTTTATTAGAGGGAAAACAGCTTAGGAGTTATAAGGAGTTTAAAGCTTGTTTTATTTTGATAAAAGATTATTTTGAAGGTGTTGTTTGAAATATCTTATTGCATTCTTATGAGAGATAAATTATATTTTTGATAAGACTATAAGGGACAAATAAGGTGTATAAGGGATAAATTTTTTCTTGTAATGTTGAGAGTGCTTTTGGTTGATTATGGAAATGAAAGCATGATGTTTTAAGGTTAAAATTGCTTCTTGTGTGAAGTTGTGAAACCTTAAGTGGGCAGCTTTGAGATTGACAGTTGCTTTCATTAAATTGGTAATAACCAAGCTATTCTTTACTTGGTTAAAGTGTTGGGCTTACTCCTTTGTTGATGATTTGAAAATTTGTGTGTGCTCTTGTTGATTTGAGTTGGTGGATGCTTCTTGTTCAAACAATATTGGAGAGAAAAGGAGTTCTACTTGTTTCCTTTTCTAATTTTGATTGTGAAATGCTTCAAGGTTGTGTTTTGAGCTGAATGGTGTTGATTGAACCTTGTTTGATGAGCATTTTTGTTGAATCCCTAATTGATGGTGAAAAGAACATGAGTATCATTGTTATGTGATTCTTTGCATAGTTGGCAATTGTTGGGGTTTCATGTTCTTGAAAGAAAGCATTCTATCCTATCCATTTTAGATATTGAGTTGAGTTTTCAAATTTGAGATTGAGTTTGAGCTGAGTTGATTTGAGTTGAGTTTTGAGATTGGGAGTTGAGTATAGAACATATTGCATCTCTAACAATTCTCTTTATGCTTCTATGAGTTTGACAAATCACATTGGGTCTCTAAAAATTCACCTTGTGATTTCCTACTAAGAAAGTTTTTTTTCTTGGTGATCTTGTTGAGTTTTGGACAGGTTTTGATGGCGACTTGTGAGAAGTCTTGGACAGGTTCCAGTGGGGACTTGTGAGCATTTTTGGATAGGTTTCTATGGGGACTTGTGAGCAGATTTGGATAGGTCCTAGCAGAGGACTTGTGAGCTGAGTTTGATAGTTCTATCAGAGAACTTGAGGATAGAGGTGCACTGGTTCTTTGAGAAGAACCTAAGGATATATTTGTCAAGTCTTTGAGAAGGCTTGGGTGCAGAGGATTGATTTGTTCAAGCTTAAGCATTGGACATATCTGACAGACAGAGGAAGACTTGTACTAGACTAACTGACTGTGTTTGGTACAGGTTGCTGAGTTGTTGTGGACGTGATCATAGAAGGCAGAGGTCTCTTAGGCTAAGCATTGAGGACAGGAGGTCTTCAGTGGAAATGAGTTCCATGTGTTGGCAAGAGGTAGAGGCAGTTGATATTCTGAGGGATCATTTCTAGAGTAGAGGGGAAGGTATCTCCTTTGAGTAGAGGCTCATAAATTATGATTAGGGGAAGGTATCTCCTTTGGGCCGAGCCTCATAAACATTGTAATTGGGAAGGATTCCCAAAGAACTTTGAGATAACTTTTAGAGAAAAGTTTTATGGACGTAGCCCAGCCATTTTGGGTGAACCATGTTAAAATTGGTGTCACTTTGTGGATGTTATTGTGCATTGCTTTGATATTGCTTTGGGTATATTGCTTTACTGTTTTGAAGTATAAAAGAAAAAATAAAAAGAGGTCTTATACTGTTCACCCCCCCTCTCAGTATAAGCTTGTGTTCTTCAATTATAATGAAAAATCCCTTATATCGAATATCTCAATCACCACAAACATTATCTAACATATAACAATACCCTATATAGATAGGAATGTAGTTGGTATACCTTCCTCTCTAAGTAACCATCCTTCCAACCACTAGTGAAAATAAGTTAATATTTAACATATTCCAATCCTCAAAACAACTTGTCAGTGAGTATTGCTTTAAGCTAGTCGTTACATGAATTAGATAAGAAGGACATTGCTTCGAAGTTAACTTTGAACTTTGGTCAATGAAATGTAACTAATACCAATACTAGTAATACTTTAGATTAAAATATATTCTAGATTCAAACCAAGGTATAGCTTAAAAGTTATAAGAATTTCCTAATCAATGGGAGATAAGGATTTTAGGGTGTACTCCCAAATAAAATATTATTTTTAACAAACCAGCCATTATAGAATATATAGTAACATTTGCCTCCTATTAATTACCAGATCATAAAATATAGCTTGTAGAATCCTCTACACATGCAACATATAAAAGCTATAACTATTTATATCCAAGCATATTAGAACCAATTGAATCCTCAATTTTAATTATTCTATTATTATAGCTCCAAAATTCATAGAGTGTGCTACAATAACAATTGATCCATATACATCACCTCTAAAATTATATTTGAAACCACCTTATAGGTCAATCATGCATTCTCTACTAAAACAATATAGATAGTTTCATTAATATAATATAGTACTTGTGCCTTGGAGGCCCCAATAGCAACTTATTGAATATATTTGTCAATGTAATTTGAATCTAATGGCTTATTCCTCCATTCCAACTATTGTGAAGTCAATATACATATTTGATGGGAATGGAACCAAAATGGTTATTGATCATGTTAAGGACTTCTTCATCTAAAAGTTAGTGCATCACATTAGAGAAAAAGACATCATGGTACATTTGTGTGTTTACTCATTAAGAGATAAAATCACTATAAGCTTACATGAAAATCATATTTGGATCTTATTTTATCTCCCTTAGCCTCTTTTTCCATATCTTTAGAAATATTATTTGTCTTCTCTTTACCCTTATCTTGGGGGATGGGGAATATGTCACCTCAAAGTCTGATCCCCATTTTGTTGTGATGTAACTTGGAACTATCCATCTTCTGGGGATCTACCTGAAGGGCCCTTTTTCCATATCTTTTCATAACAACAATTGGGTCATCCTCTTCAGAGTATTTTCTCATCATAATTTGATCTTGTTTCCAAAGCATATTTATCCTACCCTTTGCATCTCTCTCAGCTTGATCCATGGCCATTTGTACATGATGTTGATGCATGACATAGGATTGTGAATCATGAGGGTCATTGTAGACCAAACACCATACATTTGCAAGAGTGGTATCTGAAGAGCATTCTGGTTCCTCATATACTGCATTGACTCTGAATCCAGTATTGTTACTAGGACTGGGTCTTTGATCTTTATTAACATATGGGAATATTCTTTGCTGTGATATTTCCATTTCTCTTTTTTCCCATAAAAATCATCTTATTACTAAGAGTTTTCAAACTATTTTGAATTTCAAGGAGTATGGGGCTCTCTTGAGGAACTTGAGTGGTAAATGGAGGAAAAGGGATTGGCATGGGTTTTGATTGAGGAATGAGGGCCATTTACGAGAATGAAGATGATAATGAAGGAGGGTATATGTATGATGTAGTAACTTCATGGCCTTGAAAACTACTTGTTTCTTGATCATAAGATAAAACAGTCTTAGGGGGTAATCTCCCTACATTTATCAGATCATTTTCTGCATGAAATGCTACATTATATACTTGGGGAAAATATTCAATCCCTGATTTTTGGGTTTGCAAACCCAGTTCTGATCCTAGGGCTCTGATGTAATACATATAGGCTAAACTTAAGGCTGACCTTATAATAGAGGGAATCCTTTTCCATGTTCTACTGAACCTTAAATTTAAATTTGAGACTGATTCTTGGGTTCCATTCTACATAGAGGTAAAACGATTGAGTAAGGATAAATGGTTAGCAGATTCATTGAATTCCTCTATGAATGGTTCAGCTAATTCCACCCATGAGGTAATGGAACTATCCTCAAGGGTTCTAAACCAATGTAAAATCTTACCTCTAAAATACAGGGCCAAAATTCGTACAATAACATCCTCATTCCTTATGTTATGGATAGCTTCTAAATTGAGGATATCTTGACAATGCTCATATGTTGTTTCACCAGATCCATCATATGTGGGTATAGCTTTGGATACAACTTGAGGGATAGCATGCATGTGAGGTAGCCAAAGTTGGCCAGTTGTATCCCAACTAGGGTACTTCTGCAAGGGCTAATTTGGTGCAACATTTTCTTGAGCATTTCCTATCATGTTCCCAGGTGGAGTTACTAGTGGTGGAGTGTCTTGATAAACTATGGGATTATCTTCAATGGGATTCTCTTCAAGGTGATCAGCATCTTCTTGAAAATCTCTGTTTAAGCTCATAATCATAGTTGTTCCTCTCTAGGGTAACTCTATAAATAAGAGAGAATCTAGGTTATTTCTCCTAAATGACCTAGTATACATGAAAGAGTAATGGTATACAAGGGTGTCTCTTTTCTGGGTTCACAGACTAAGGAGTCGCTAGGTGAATTTTCTATTCTTCACTTTGTAATATCAAGATAATTCACCAACTCTTGATTCCCTTGGCTAGGAAAAACCATATATCATATGGTGAGTCTTAGTGTTCCTTGTGAACTGGTCCCACTCGGCATGCCAAAAACTATTGGGCATTGAATTGCATCAAGATTACTCAACACTGTAGTTTTCTGTCTTCCTAATTTTTATCCAAGCTTGCACCCAATAGTTACAACTCAACACTCAACATTGGATGGACCAAAATAGAGTTTTTGATCCAACCTCTAGAATAGGTTGGTTACTTGTCAACTTAAACAAGGTTTTGAAATAATTATGCTCACTTGGGGTTTGGAGATCAGGGTAAGAAAAGGTTAGGGTTAGATAAAAGTGAACAACAGTGGATGGATAGGTGAACTACATTACACTACAATAAAAATCTTTGAAAAACTAAACCAAAGGTACATCACTCAGATCAACATTATCCCAAATTGAATGATACTTCATTTTTTAATGCATAGTAGAGAAATATTGCAGACAAATATTTCAATATCCAGACATTAATAATCTAAATAGCAAAATTCACTAATACCTTGATTTTACAAAAAAGCACTATATAACAATAAAGAATAGTCTTGAAAATAGATTTCAATTACTTTAACATCTAGTAATCCATTATTCGGCACAAACTAACCACTCAAGCATTCATAGAAATATAGCTAAAGAAATCGAATCTATGATATCAAGCATGAAGAAACAATTTTAAGGTGAAGATCAATGTAATGCTCCTTCCATTAGCTCTTGGGAATATTTATAGTAGCACAGGCAAACACACTAGATATGACCCTTAAAAATGAGGGTTTGAACTCTATTTATAGTTTTTGTAGAAATTAAAATTACAAGTAACATTACAAAGATTTATTTTTGATAGCATAGTAGAGAGATCTAGTTGGCATTCACTTACTGGTTCATCCTCTGAGAAATCTGTTAAAAATGATCTACCATGGCAGCTTGGGGCCTCTGAAACTTGTTGTTCGTTCAGCAAAACTGGAGCTTAGGCCATTGGAAACCATGTGTTACCATCAATATTTCTTGGATGCCATATACCATCATCGATCTGTAACCTCATCTGGTTAGGCTTTCTTGAAAACCCTCGATGCTTCAGCTTCCAACTGATTTTTCCAATTCCAACAGAGAAATGCTCTTTAAATAATTTAGGTTTGTCAACATAACTTCCATTGTTTATCTCCCTCATTGTATGGTTCAGATTCAATCTGATAAAATCTTATTATAATGGTGGAGAGATCATAGTGCCATTCCGCTTTAAAAAATTGGTGATGTCATCCTTCTTCTTCAGAGACTATGGAATCACCAATCTGGCTCCCTTATAACCTGGAGGCTAAGTAGGCTTGAATCCACTTTCATTCTTCAGATTACTTCATAATCTGCATAAAATGTCAATGACATCATATTTTCCTTATGACTTTTGTGGATTCCATTCCGAACCAAGCAAGTGTATTAGTATGTGATCATCAATCCGAACCCACCTTATTGCAAAGTGACTATTTCTCCATTTTGGGTCCCCTCATTCTGGGTTCGAAGTTAGTTGGAATAGTCTCTTGTCACGAATCCACATTTTCATTGTTTGGACATTCTATCTTGTTGCCATTCCGAAAAGAAATACTCCATGCTTTCTCTGAGTGCCAATCCACACTTTTTCTTGTTGACATCATCTCTTCTCAAATATTTTTGTGGATTTGAGACCTGTTGCCAGTACGAAGCCTAAAAACAAAGGAGTTTCCCAAAATTGGATCTTCCCACACTTAGCCTTTTGCGAAGTTGCCAGTCCATACTTTTTATCACTAATATCATCTCATCTCAATGGAATAAAGATGCATCACCAGTCCAAAATAGGAAATAAGTCTCCCAAAATCACTTTAAGCCTAAAAATTTACTAAGTGTCAGGCGGGCTCATACCTTTTGTTGCGGATCCACTCCATAGTATACTGCAAGATGTGCGAAATGAATAATTTATCACTTAGGCAAAATTTTGCAAAATTTTCACTAAGTATGTGGCCATTTTGGGCATATAGTCCTATATTGAGGAGGACATATAAAAGGTATGGGGATAAATTTGACATCCTTCTAAATGTGTAGGTTTAGTAAGGTGAACTCCAAAAACAATAGGAGTTTATCACTCCTATCCATTGAGTGTTCTATGAAGTGACTTGGAACTCAAATGTGGTGAAGCCTTATATGTTGAGATAAATATAGTAAGGGTGTCTCCATTTAGAGCCTTCTTTTGTAAGTGCTCTTTAAAAAAAAGTGGGTTGGTAGTTTTGGGTCATTACAAATCCAATGCCTACACTGTATGCAGAGTAGGTAGTCCAAAAGTATGGTAAGGATGGGATGTGACTCCTAATACAACCTCTAAGATTGTCGTAAGGTTTAATCCTTGTTTTGATATGAATTTTGATGATTGCTTCCTAATCTAGCCTAGTCTACCAAGTTCAATCAAGGCAAAAGGGATAAAGAGAGAAGCAACAAAATGTAAAGCCTATTCTATGACAGGAAATATGCCAAAATTCTAAATCTCTTTTGCATGATAGTGGAATTAATGAACACATGCATTATTCATCAAAAATGCACAAGGAATATAGTTTCATCAAGCATGAAACATCCCATATAAACATACATAATAACTAGGATAGAAAATTAAGTAGTCACAATTTCTTATATATACACATACATACATACATACATCTATATATATATACATCTATATATATATATATACATCTCTCTCTCTCTCTATATATATATATATATATATATATATATATGTATGTATGTATGTATGTATGTATGTATGTATGTATGTATGTATGTATGTATGCATATAGATATATGTATGTAAGTATGTTGCCAGACTGATGCATAAGAGAGAGATGAAAGAAAGATTTTGTTTAAGGATATATACTAGGCATGAATAAATAGCCTTAAATTCTTTATAATGAAGAGGAAACTAATATTTATAGATGAATTTGGGTAATTTTCCCACGAAACTTATGCAAGAAATTCAAAAAAGTGTAGTCCAAAATTTGCCTAGGATCCATGGCATTAAGTTTGGATGATCTCAAGGTCTATGGATTTAGAGCCATAAATGTTGTAGTGGGACTAATTCAACTATATGTAGACTTAATTTTAATCCTTTTAGATTGCCCATACTATAAATATCCCATGATTGGACTCTGAGATACCCACCACTAATGCCCTTGAGCTTTCGATTGCTCTTGGGATACCTTCATGCTATTGCTTTAAATATGCCATTCATTATTCTAGGGTATCATGCTTGGGTAACAAAGGTGGTAGATCTATAATTGGGCCACTCTATTTTATTAAACCTAGTTGACCTATACTATTTTTGGTGTTATATTTTCATCTGATGATCTATACTCTCCATAGTTTGATTAACCTCTTTTTGTGAGGTTCTTCCTTTGATGTTGATTAGAGTTTTGGTTTTTACCTTTTTGTGTATCTCTCAATTTGGTGAGTGCATTTTATTGTCGACCCATTGATTTATTCCTTTTATTTTTATAATTTGTGCCTTTCAATCATGACTATCATACATTTTAATTCAATGGGTGCACCTAAGTCATTCTCATTTTTCAATTTTAGTTGATTTGTCCCCTTTTCTTTCTTGCCATCATTTTTTTGAGGTGGTATCTGTATGGACCAACATGATTGGAAAAATTATATCATATTCACATATTTAAGTACTTCAATAAGAGTATACTTTAGCAAACCATAAATGTTGAGATCCTCTTGATGTAAACATTGATGTGAAGGGGTTTATCCTACTAGTTTTATAGCCAAGCACCTCAAATTCCCTCTCTTCTTCCATGGATATTAGGTTCTCTTATTTGGGGTAAGTTGACATTTTATTGTGAGTGTCCTAGGGAATAGTGGCTAGTTGGATAGTCACAACAAAATCAATCATACATGGAGTATAGCTTGATCTATGGGCTCATCCTTCTAGGTGAAGGGTGAGTTCACAATCGTTGTATGGGATAAAACTCTACCAAATGTGGATCCCTTTTTAATATCACTAGAATTTCTTAGAGAATCCTACTAATGATGTAGGATACCTTAATTACCAACAAAAAGGTTGTTAGCTATTGTTTATATTATCTGGTTAGTCAATGAGGCTTTATAGCATAGGGATATTCATGTCTGATTTTAACCTATGGTGGAGGATTTATTTTGACAACATCCTTACTAATTTCTTGGTGTTGGCTACTTGATATATTGAGGATACCTTAAGTTTTTCATATTTTTCACCTTCCAAATCAACACCAATTGATGGATCACATAAAATTATCTTCTTTAGTAGGATTTTCCTGATGTAGTGAATTTTTACTACAACTTTTGTGACTCATAGGGGATGTTCTGCTTTTAGGAGACAAGGAATCCAAAAATGGGAGCCTTATCTATTAGGTGTATATCATATGGAGGGAAAATCCTAAGTAATTATACGGTTAAGGGCATAGGAAGAGGATGAGGATATCATAACTTTTATTAGATCTATATGGTAGCTTTGTCTAGGAATTCATAAAATTTTGTGGTAAATTCATCCTTTTATAAACTTCTTCTGCATGGGGAGTCACTAAATTTATCTCCTTTGGTTTTCATTCTTATGTGCATATCCCATTCGACAATATTATGTGGAAAGACTCTTACCATGTTCCTGGGTAGTGTAGATATCATCATACACAACTTTACCTTATTCCAATCATGACAATTACCCCCAATAGAGTCATCCCTTCATCAATTGGAAATTTCTTGAATGGATGGTTGTAATATCGATGGTTTGCTCTTCAATTTTTCTTGGGATATCTTTTATTTGGGTGGGTGTTATTACTTACACAAATATATCCTTTAAGAATAGCATCGATCTTATTTTTTTTCTACAACTCTAAACTAGTGACGTCTTTCAAAAAAATAGATAAACATCTTAAAAGAAAGAGCTTTTATTTGTTGAAATATATACAAAGACATATGTAGAGTCAAAACTCATATCTACTCAGACCCTAGCCCATGCCTATTGGCTAAAATATTCTAGTGAGATTGGTATCCCAAGATTTGATCACTTATTGCTTTTTTTATTGAAATAATGCACTCTAGATAGAGCTAAATTTGATTTGAGATACCCCTTAAACCTAAAAATATCTCTAGTATTTGGTCTAGTCATATATATTTGTTTAGTATGATGTTGATGGATTACTTTTACTAGAATATTGATTTTGGCCCTATCCTTGGTCCTCAAGATCATGAGTGTCCAATTTTCATGTAGATACCCTCCCAAATTTAGTAGTGAAGTCTTTTGATAGGTAGATGCCAAATGAAACTACGAGGTCAATCATTGCTATAACATATGAAATAGTGAGGTTAGTATAGGTGTATAATATGAGCACAAGGTCTCTTTCTATCCCATGGATATACGCTAGCTATTAGGGAAAGCATATATATTATTGATTAATGAAAGGTTTAAATACAATATAACATACCCGGATTAGTCCGTAGATTATGGAGCTAATCAACCATAACTAACCTAATAATAATATACTTGCGAAAAAATAAACAATATGTTGTCTAACAATAAAGAATATTGTTAGACATACAATAGGAGGAATTAATGTAATAAATACTGCTATACGCTAACATCCCCGATTATTACATTATTTGGGTAATAATATAACTACTAGCTACACTATCATCCCCCCATACAACAATATTTGGATAAAGTATATAACTGCCCCAATATAGTGAAGAAGATGTTGATATGCTGGATCTTGCTCTTGCTCGGGATCTATCACAGTGCTCTGGCTACTCCTAAGCAAAAAATGGGTCATTCCTCACTTTTTCTTCACATCAATGAATGCCCTTATTGTAATCTTATCATCCAACCAGATTGCATGGGTAACCAGCCGCTACAACCGTAAGGTGTAGTAGAGTAGATCGCTTCATACGAGGTTCATTCGGTTACAATATGATTTTGCAAAATTATGGATAAGGTAGCTAAGGTGTCGGTCGCTGCCGAAAATGCACCCTTATAAGTTTCCCCCTTTGTTGCAAAACATGTTGTAATATCTGTAAGAAGTGTGACTAAGGTGTCGGTCTTGCCGAAAATGCACCCTTATAAGTCGTCCTTCCTTTTTAGCAAAAATAGTGTGAAGTAAGAAATGTGTACCCCCCTTAAGTGCAAAAGATATGCAACTCATGAAGCTTGTTACAAAGATTGCCTCTTAGGCAAATCTACACCAAAAAAATCCTCCCTTCTGTTACAAGTACTTCAAACAAAGAGTTTGCTATTTATGAAGCCTAAAAAAGAGATACAATCACCCCTTTACTTCAAATAAAAACTTATGCTATTTATGAAGCCTAAGAAATTGTGGAATGGTGCTTGCCTAGGATGACAAATTTGTGTCCCTTACAAAGTGATATGAGCCATGAGCACTTTGTGTGCTCTTTCTGAACCAAAATCAGAATCGAAATGAGACACTTCACTAGCAACATGGCCTCTGTGATGTGCCTTTGCCATTTTAGTTTTGGAAACTAACATTGTTTGGTGTCATGGTTGTGCTTGTTACAATTTGTGCAAAACTTTGCATCTTAGACAATTTTCAAACAATGGCACCACAAAAAATCCCCCCTTCACTTATGCAGCAAAAATGCCTCCTTTTTAAGTTTGAATTTTTTTTCCCTTCCAACGTTTTAAAAAAATATATAAATTTTAATTAAATTAATCTTTCTAAAAAAAATGAATATTTCATATAGGTTTTTTTTTTTTTAAATAATTGCCTTTTTTAAAAAAAAAATTTAAAAATATAATTAAACAAAAAAATATTTTAAAAGAAACATTAGAAAAAAAAATCAAACTTAAATACAAATTAAAAACATTTAATTAAAAAAAAAAGATTTTAAAAGAAACATTAGAAAAAAAAATCAAACTTAAATACAAATTACCTTTGGCTGGGGGGCGAGGGGGGGTCGATGTGGTTTGATACCCCGACTTTCGACTGCTAGGGCTCTGTCGAGCTACCGCCTCGGCTACGATATAAAGCGTAAAAATCTTTATTTAATCCACACAGTATGGTTAATTCCTTAGGAGCGGCACCTCCCTCCTCCGGTGGCGCCCTCGACCACTGGTGGCACCGTCTGCTGCCGGTGGTGCCCGCGACAGCTGGTGGCTCGACTCGGGCGGCGTGGCTTGGTCCCAGTGATGTCTGCCACTAAGGCGTTGATCACCACAATAGTTGATTTGAAAACTATAAAACACTCTGCAATAAACAATTACGGTCTGCAAACACGATGCCCAGGTTTGATCTCCGGTAAAAACGCCCGCAAGCAGGAACAATGTCGTTCGAACGCCGATGACGTGGGAGATGTCCAGCGCCTGATTTGATTGCTAACAGTGCCCAAAATCGATTGTTTTTTTTTTTTTTTTTATTATTTTAGAACAGATCGACAACTGGGTCGTCTGTGGATCACCTCACAATATTCTTCTACACAACCTTCTTCTGCGATGTCTCCTTCAAATGGCACTACTATGTAGGGTTGGATGGGAATTTGTCTGCATGTATCGGGTTGTTTCGATCCTTTGGCGGTGACTGTAAGTCGGGCACTGAGTTGTGTACAACAAATCAAACCGGTGCCATTATCTCAAAATAAAGACAACTTCTTACGCCAATATCACCACGTTCTGCTCGGATCAACAGGTCGGGGATGGGCAATTATCTCGTCGATGATTCACCTTCTCGTAGCAAAATAAAAAAACATCGTCAACAGGTAAAACAATCATGCCAATACCTCTAAAGCTCATCACAAAATCAA
Organism: Wollemia nobilis; assembly: GCA_028583015.1. Lineage (NCBI taxonomy): Eukaryota > Viridiplantae > Streptophyta > Pinopsida > Araucariales > Araucariaceae > Wollemia > Wollemia nobilis. The sequence goes on along the minus strand of JAQPPZ010017023.1, from coordinate 493,555 downwards.
CAGGTGACGGGGCAAGCTTCTGTTATGCGATGCAGATTCGCTTGGATCGGGCTGCTAGGCAATAGGTGATGGGCTCAATACTGGTCACAAATCCAGTTAAAAAACAGCAGACTCAGCAAAATGAAATGCAGTGCCTGGCCTTCGGTGAATCCGTGCAGGTGTTCGACTCCGGAGACGGTAGGAAAACCATTCAGAGAATGTTTTAAATTGTGCGACCTCTCATGCCTGATCATATCTACACATCTAAGACAGGAAGCAAAAAAAATTCCTCGGCTGTTGGAAATAGATCATCAATCATTCAAGAATGCAGTGCACCGCGAGGGGAGATCAGCTGTGTTTTTTAAATCAAAATGCTTTATCCCACATTCGAGATGCAAGGGCTCATAAAGCTCTTTAAAAATAAAAAATCTTGCATATAGTAATGACTACCTTCGGGTAGTCTTGCCCTCCATACGCTTGTTTTATCATGTTCCATGATGAGTTGTCGTTAATGCCACGTTGGCTTACCCATTCTCACACCCATGATGAGTTGTCGTTAATGCCACGTTGGCTTACCCATTCTCACACTCCTTGGTAATGCCACGTTGGCTTACCCATTCTCACACTCCTTGGTATGCTCCACGTCAAGTTGAGCTGTTCTCTTCCATCCAGATCATTGTTTCCCGAGCCTCTATCCAGTTGCATCGTCTCCTTTGGTCAGCTGTCTAGATTCCCTCCAGAATCGACTGGTCCACCTGGCTCTGTTCCGTGTGGCCTTTGGCCAGCTCACTACCACGTAATGTCCCCGTTCATGTCAGTACGTCAGGGTCAGGTGCTAAGGAAGTGTGGGACGAGTCCTCCACCTGTTCGCTAAGGAAGTCTGGGACGAGTCCTCCACCTGTTTGCCAGGTCGCCGTAGGCTTAGGTTCGTCTAGATGTCTACGTCAAGTCCCATAGCCAGCGTTGGATTCTGTCCTTCGCGTCACAGGGTGGATTGGAGGTCTAGGTGTCCTCGTCTTAGGTAGCCACCCACGTGTCCTCGTCTTAGGTAGCCACCCACGTTGGTGATATTCTGCATCCGTCAGCCTATTGGCTGTTCTCATCGCAGATCCATAGCGAGTTTAGTGCCACGCTGTCCGTGTCACAGTCAGCCGTTGGACACTCACAGTCAGCCGTCAAGTGTCCCCAACCCCTAAGGTGTCACGAGGGTCCCGTCGACGCGAGTCTGGTGTCATGCTATCCGAGTCAGGCTTATGGACCAGGTCACTGTCTAAAGATATTTTGTCCTCCTCCCAGATCTAAAGATGTCGCTCACAGATCACAGGTTGACCAGGTTGGCTCAATGAGCCGTGGCTCTGATACCATGTTACGGAAAGCATATAGATTATTGATTAACGAAAGGTTTAAATACAATATAACATGTCCATATTATTTCGTAGATTATGGAGCTAATCAACCATAACTACCCTAATAATAATAATATACTCACTAACAACTAAACAATACGATATTTTGTCCTCCTCCCAGATCTAAAGATGTCGCTCACAGATCATAGGTTGACCAGGTTGGCTCAATGAGTCATGGCTCTGATACCATGTTACAGAAAGCATATAGATTATTGATTAACGAAAGGTTTAAATACAATATAACATGTCCATATTATTTCGTAGATTATGGAGCTAATCAACCATAACTACCCTAATAATAATAATATACTCACTAACAACTAAACAATATGATGTCTAACAATAAAAAATAATGTTAGACCTACAATACGATAAAATAATGTAATAAATACTGTTATACGCTAACACTAGCCTACCATCCAACTACACCATTCTTCTTTTAGTTGGTTAAAAATCCAGCCCAACTACATCCTCCACTACTTTTGGCATGACTAAAGTACTTTTCCTAGAGTATAACATGTAGTTTTGTATTATCTTGTCATCATAGATCAAGGTCAATTAGAAGGGCTTTGGTCTAACTTGGCTTACTATTGGACTAGGAGTTTGCATGCTTTCTTGTTTCTTCTCTTGTTTCAACTCTTCTAGGTTTTCTAGGGTTTTCTTTAGGCCTTCCTCTTATGTGTCATTTAGCAATAGTTGATACCCAATGCCACCCTTAACTAATATTAGAGTTTTTTTCTAGTTTTGATCAGAGTGCATTGTGCTTTGGAAACTCTAGGATGATTTGATTAGTGGTCATTGCAAGTTTTGATGTGTCCAGGTATAGCACAATTATGGTGGGGACATCTCATTTGGATCCATTTGGCTTTATCTAGGTGTTAGAGGGAACTTAGTTTCTCTCCTTATGTTATTTTGTTGCCTCTATTTTGGTTAGCACTATATAGTCTACTTGAATTTGGGACCTATTGAGTAGAAGAGTGTTTACCCAATTTGTCATAGTGTATGTTTACCTCATTCTAGATAACTAAAAGTTATTTGTGAGGAGTGAAATTTAGAACTTGGAGGGATGGGGTAGGAGAATTTTTACAATTCGCTAATGGCACTACCTTTGGTTGAGGAATGGATTCCTAGAAGGACACCACCTCACTTGGAACTTCTATTATTTGTTGGAAACTCCCTCCAGGGTAAACATTTTGAAGTTAAGGCTCCAAATATGAGCAATACCATGTTGAGGATTCCTCCACAAAATTATTTTGCATGGGATCCATATATCTAGAGGGATCTATTACAATGGTGTAGGGATAGAAACCACTTATTGATTGTTTAAATAAGCATGATTAACATTCTTATTGGCCTATAACTAGGGTCACTTGTACTCATTCGGAGGAGGTTTATATCCTTGGCTATTTTACTAGAATCAAGGTCTTAGATTATTCTAATACTAAAATATCTAGACATGTAATTGCCTTATTAGAGCCAATATATCATTTGAGAGCATCTTGAGCATCCTTTTTATTTCATCCATCTTGGCCATAGGTTAGGGGTTTGGAACTAGATGATCAGGAGTTGTGAGAAGAATTAGGATTGGTATTGAGTTTGTGATCAGAGTGGGTTGAAAAGTGATGATTTATGCAACTAGAGGTAGTTGATATGGTGGTTGGATGCTCAAGAATAAGGGTATTGAAGGCCCAGGAGGAAGTCTTCCTATCTAGATGATTTCATTCTCTACTTGGATAGCTATCCCATAGGATGTTGATAAATAACTTCCTCCCCTAGAATTAATCATCATTGCAATATTAGAATTGAAATATTTCATATAGGATATGAGTTCCATACCTAAGAGGGGTCAAATATCATCCAGGATCCTATACCAGGTTTTGTGAAACTAGGTATTAAAATTATCCATTATCTCTATGGGTGCTCTCTTGATGGTTGCGACTTTCTCTAATAGAGATATTCTAACATCCTTTTCCCTAAATCTATTCACTAGTTGGTTAGCTAGTTGATCTTAGATTTATATTGAATGTAGGAGGAGAGTTATATACCATTCCTTTAATTTGCCTCTAAAATAAGATGTCAATTGTCTCAACACCATTTTCACTTGTCAATGTTGCCTACTATACATAAACTCACCATGTGTTGCAAGTGTTTGGTTGATGTAGTTGCATCTTCTCCAATGAAATAGGGCAATTAATTCAAGGCCAAAGTCAGGATTGAGTTCCAAATAGTAGGTGGGATAGAGGGAATCATGAGACCTCAATTATTCCATGCTAAAAACCTCCTTATTGGTTGGTTTTGATGTGCAACCATGTTCTAGTTTTGAGATATTCTCCTTCTTCTTCTCGAGATAGGTCTAAGATATTACACTAGCACCTAAGGATTCATGGTCTTGAATGATTTGGTAGTGGGTATTGTGCTTATAAGGCTATTGGCCTATGTAAATTTTCTAGGTGAATATTTATGGTACTTTAACAAGTAGATAGATTAAGATCTTCATTGGAATCTCAATCTAATATTCTTCATATGGATGATTTTGGGATCTTTCTAGTGGACTTGCTTAACTTTAGGTTGCTTAGACAAAAAAAAATCAAGGTGAATATTTATAATGATTCAATAAGTATATGAGTTGAGGATTTCAATAGAGCCTTAGTTAAACATGTTATTTTGATGTGATTTGTCCTATTGGGCATGCAAAAAAAACATTTCTCATAAATGATAAGTGTCTCTTTAAGAATCATTGCTTAGTGCTCCTCAAAAAATAAGTTCAATTAGAATTGTGGCATGAATATCATGTGATTCATCTCACCAAGCATACCAAGAAAACTATTGTTCACTCAAGACATCATGATCATGTATTGTAGTAGCAGGATCTACTCAATGCTCACATTGCATGTAGATCATATAGTTTAAAATTTTGAGCATGGGATGTGACTCTTAGGAAAACCTCTAGGAATTTTCCAAGATCATCTCCTTTTTTTGATGTGATATTTTATGCTTACTTCCTAAACTAACCTAGTATATCAAGTTTTATCAAGGGAAGAGGGATAGAGAGATAAGCAATAGAAACAAAAAATCATGAAAACAAAACCTGTTCTATAGGATTTGATACACCAAAATCCTAAATACCTTTTAAACAACAATGGATTAGTGAACACATGCATCATTCATTGATAATGCATGAGGAGCATTATTTCATCAACCACAAATCATCTTGCATAAACATACTTAATAACCAAGATAGAAAATTATGTAGTCACAACTTATATATAAAATAACTAGATTATAATCACACATGACAAAGGGTCTTAAAATATATCAATAAAATGACTCAAGGCTTAACCTAGATTGATGTATAAGAGATTGATGAAATAAATATCGTGCACAAGGGTAGATACTAGGTAGAAATAAATAAATTTTGATCCTTTAAAAGAGGAAACTAATATTTATAGATAGAGTTGTGGAAATTTTCCCCCAAAACCTTATGGAGTAAATTCAAATATGTGTAGTTCAAAATCTACCTATGATCCATGGCCTTAATTTTGGATGATCTCAAGGTGTATATATTTAGAGCCATAAATGTTGTAGTGGGATTGGTTTGTATAGTTTTGGACTTCTTTGTAGCTCTTTCTTATTGCTCATACTATAATTCTTCAATTATTAGACTCTAATATCCCCACAAACAATGTCCTCAATCTTGGGGTTGCTCTTGGGCCACCTCCATGATATTTATTTAAATGTGCCATTTGCCATATTGGAGTACCATTCTTTGATGACAAAGGTGGTAGATTTAAAATCATACCACCACTCTTTTGTTGAACCTATTTTCCCTCAACTTTGTCTAGTTTTATGGTTTCATCTAGTGATCCACCCTCTCCGTAGTATAGTCAACATATTTTCACAGGGTTCTTCCTTGCATGTTGACTAGAGTTTTAATTTTCTCATTTTTGTGTATTTTTGGGTTTGATGGTGGCCTTTTGCTTCCAACCTACTAATTGTTTCTTTTTGATGTTCTAATGATTGCCTCTCAATAGTAACTAACAAAGTTTTTGATTCAATGGGTGTGTCTAAGTTGTTACCATTTTTTTTAGCCAATTTGTTTCTTTTGCTCTCTTGACATCATATTTTTGATGTGGTATTCATATGGAACAACAAGATTGGATAGCTCACATAATCATACCAAATTAAAGTCCTCTAATAATATTCTACTTTAGTAAACCATAATTTTTGAGCTCCTCTTGATGTAAAAAGTGATGTAGAGGGGCTTATCCTACAATTTTTATGGCCAAGCACCTTTGATTCCTTCTCTTCCTTCATGACTATTGGGTTCTCTTCATTAGGCTAAACTATTGAACTATCTAATTATCACACCAAGGAATAGTGTCTATTTGGATAGTCACTACAGTTCCAATCATACATATAAGATATCCTAGTCTACAAGCCCATGTCTCTAGGTGAAGGGTGAGTACATAGTTGTTATATGGGTCAAAACCCTACCAAAGGTGGACCCCTTTTAGCTATCATTAAAATGACTTAAAAAATATTTTCAATGGAAGGGTCTACCTTAGCTGTCAACAAAAAGGCTATGAGCCACTGTTTTTTTGGTCTAGTTGGTCAGTGAGACATCATGGCATAATGACGGGACACCGGAGTAATAAACACAGTCGCCTTACAGAAATTTCAAACTTTTCATTAAAATCTCTGAAAATATTTACATGCATCTAAGTAAACAGCCCGCAGGCTTACAAAGACCAGAGATGCTCTGGTATTTTCCACCCTCTGTCTTTGCTCCCCTGTTCTCCGGTCCACCCTCCTCCCATTTTCCATTACCAATTTTCGGGTTTTATTGAGGCCCCTGATCTTCTCGGAAATTAATGCCTCCACCTAACAAAAATTTGAATTCAAATTTTCCCCCTTGTCGAAGCTTCAAATTTCTCGGTCATAAATGGGTCACTGCCCGATCTACCAAGAAGCCTTCAAGAATGGCCGCCCTCACCCTGCATCGGTCGCTTCGATCTGACTGTACTCTGTACCACTGTTTGCTTCATAAAGTCACCACCTAAAACTGTTGCGTTGCCAGAAAGAATAATAAAAGAATGCGCGATCGACACCTCCCTCGTCTTGTCTCCGTACACGTAGTCGATCACCTTCAAATCTAGCCACGCCTTCTCCATGACGCCATATATTTGATGCACGTGCCCTTTACAAATTCTAGGATACACGTGGCAGTCCACGTGTCTAAATTGGCCTTGTCTGACCGTCTGCTCATCTTCTTTGGTCTTGTTAACTTTCTTTAACATTCTGATGCTTCGGACCACATTTCACATGTCGGCCTCTAACTGGCCGTGATATCACGATAGGCCGCGATATCGTGACCTGTCGTGATATCGCGATGACACCTTCCCTCGATTTTTCTTAGAACAATCATCGCGATATCGCGACGTCGCGATATCACGACCAAAACACACCTTTGCACTCGTTACTACCTATGAGGTCGCAAAACCGTGACATGTCACGAAATCGCGACATGTCGCGATTTCACGACTGCACCTCCATCCTTTGCCACAGCTTTGAACAATCATCACGATATCGCGACGTCGCCTTCCCTTATGCCTTTGCCTCTATCAATCATCGCGATTTCGTGACCTCCTCCTCTGCCTTAGCTTTTCTTTGAACAATCGTCGCGATATCGCGACGTCGCAATATCGCGACGCAACCGGCCCAAGCCTTGCCCAAGCCTTTTGAGGTCGCGATTTCGTGACATGTCGCGATTTCGCGACCTCCCCCCATGCTTTGAGAAACTTACTCCCTTTGCTCCCTTTGCTCCATTAAACTTTCCTCCTTTGGAAAATACCAAAAATAAATCAACTGCGAGGTACTTAAAAAAATTAAGAAACATTTTTGGAAGATGCAAGATTGTTCTACTGCCACCGGATGCTCCTGCATCAGATACCCCGGGTAAAAAGGAGAAGTGACCTTCACTTCTATGTTGTTCGGTCTGCGTCCCTTGTAATATCTCCGAACACTCCTCGACCCTTTTAACCTGCTCAAATCCTGCTTCTTGGCAAAAATTTTTGCCCTCTACCAGACAAATTCTGGCATTACTGCACACTTTCTCCTCTTCGGTATGCAATTGCTTCAACTTGTGCCGCACTCCATCTTTCATCAATGAGTAAGTATTTGCATGACCATCATGTACTGCACCCTGATCAAACTTCCATGGCCTTCCTAATAGCAAATGGCAAGCATCCATGGGAAAAACATCACACAGGAATTCATCCTGGTATCTCCCAATCTGAAATGTGACTAAACACTGTTCACGAACCCAAGCTCTATGGCCCTTCCATAACCACGCAATCTGATATGGATGCAGGTGCCTCCTTCTCTCTAGCTGCAACTTAGTAACCATCTCCTCGAAGACTAAGTTATCTATACTTCCATTGTCTATAATGACATTACAGACTTTGCCTGCACTTTTGCACCGGGTGCGAAACAGGCTTCTCCTCTATTCAGATTTGTCTTCCTCCACCAGCATGGTCCTCCTTACAATCATTGCTTCTCCTTTTTTAGCTTCTTCAGAATGTTCTAAGTCAGCATCTTCAACCGCCACAACTGCTCTGGCAGGATCCACTGGTTTCTTGTTTTCTCTCTCTCGGTGTTGTGGACACTCAAATGCACGATGCTCTTCTTCACCACAGTGGAAACATGTTCCACGAAACACTCCCCTTCCATACCCGTGTCTAGATCTACCTCTTCCTCTCGGGTAGCCATCATTCTGAACTTGCGGTTTGGGTTCTTCATCTTCTTCTTGACTTCGGCTGCTGCTCTCCTCTTCTTTCTTCTCTTCCTTTCCTTCTTTCTTTCCATTAGTCTTTCCTCCCAGTCCTTTTACTCTTTGCTTGCTCTCAAACTTTCGGTTCAATTTTTCTTCCACCTTTAAAGAAAATTGGTAAGCATCTTCAATGGTGCTTACCCGAACCAAGCTCAACTCCTCTTGAACACTGGGTCTCAACCCATTAATATAACGGGCCACTTTTTCCTTGCTTGCTTCTAAGTGCCCGGTTCTGATGGAGATTTTGTAAAATTCCTCCATGTATTCTTGGACAGTTCTGTTCGTCTGTCTCAAACTCTGCATCTTTCTTAACAGATCCAACTCGTAATCTGTAAGGATGAACTGTCTTTTCAGCTTCTCCACCATTCTATCCCATCTTGTTATTCTCTCCTTTCCTCTTCTATTCCTTTCCAACTGTATTCCCCTCCACCAAATGCTGGCATGACCCTTCAACTTGGTCTTAGAAAATCTGACCCGATTAGGGTCTTCAACCTCCTCGTACTCGAAATATTCTTCTAAGTCATTTATCCAATCTATTAACTCCTCCGGATTCAAGTTCCCGGAATATGTAGAAACTTCTAACTTCGGCCTCTTCCCGATCTGAGATATGGCCTTGTATAGTCTGGCTTGTGCTGGATCTACATCTTCTTCCTCTTCTTCTTCGAATTGATTCTCCTCTTCCACTTCATCCTCACTGTTTGCATCCCTCCTCGGCTCATGTCCTCTACGTAGTTCTTCTTGCAGGGCCTGCACTTGCCGCTGCAAAGCCTAGAAATCTTCCACTGCCATGCCTCTGCCACCCATAGGGTTCCTTCTTAGAGGCATCTTCACTCGAGCTCAAGCCCTCCCACAAGCCCTGGTACAACTGCCTCTCCTTCGACGGTCTACTGTACGCTCAGGAACAACCTGGCTCTGATACCACTTGATGGCGAGGTCGAGATTCAAACAAACAAGTTCTCACAAATTTGCAGTAAATTTCATTAATACAGTCCTTGGTTACAATTTCCCTAGCATACTTATTCTCCCACAATCCTGAACTCACCATCCCCACTGACGGGGCACCGGAGTAATAAACACAGTCACCTTATAGAAATTTCAAACTTTTCATTAAAATCTCTAAAAATATTTACATGCATCTAAGTAAACAGCCCGCAGGCTTACAAAAACCAGAGGTGCTCTGGTAATTTCCACCCTCTGTCTCTGCTCCCCTGTTCTCCGGTCCACCCTCCTCCCCTTTTCCATTACCAATTTTTGGGTTTTATCGAGGCCCTCGATCTTCTTGGCAATTAATGCCTCCACCTAACAAAAATTCGAATTCAAATTTTCCCCCTTGTCGAAGCTTCAAATTTCTTGGTCATATATGGGCCACTGCCCGATCTACCAAGAAGCCTTCAAGAAAGGCCGCCCTCACCCTGCACTGGTTGCTTCGATCTGACTGTACTCTGTATCGTTGTTTGCTTCATAAAGTCACCACCTAAAACTGCTGCATTGCCAGAAAGAATAATAAAAGAACGCGCGATCGACAGCTCCCTCGTCTTGTCTTCGTACACGTAGCCGACCGCCTTCAAATCTGGCCATGCCTTCTCCATGACGCCATATATTTGATGCACATGCCCTTTACAACTTTCAGGATACACGTGGCAGTCCACGTGTCTAAATTGGCCTTGTCCGACCGTCGGCTCATCTTCTTTGGTCTTGTTAACTTTCTTTAACATTCTGATGCTTCGGACCACATGCCACGTGTTGGCCTCTAACTGGCCGTGATATCGCGACAGGCCACGATATCGTGACCTATCGCGATATCGCGATGACACCTTCCCCCTGCCTTTGCTTAGAACAATCGTCGCGATATCACGACGTCGCGATATCGTGACCAAAACACACCTTTGCACTCGTTACTACCTATGAGGTCGCGAAACTACGACATGTCACAAAATCGTGACATGTCGTGATTTCACGATCGCACATCTGTCCTTCGCCACAGCTTTGAACAATCATCGTGATATCGCGACGTCGTGATATCGCGACGTCGTGATATCGCGACGTCGCCTTCCCTTACGCCTTTGCCTCGATCAATCATCGTGATATCGCGACGTCGCGATATCACGACCTCCTCCTCTGCCTTAGCTTTTCTTTGAACAATCGTCACGATATCGCGACGCAACCGGCCCAAGCCTTGCGCAAGCCTTTTGAGGTTGCGATTTCATGACCTCCCCCCATGCTTTGAAAAACTTACTCCCCCTGCTCCCTTTGCTCCGTTAAAATTTCTTCCTTTGGAAAATACCAAAAATAAATCAACTGCGAGGTACTTAAAAAAATTAAGAAACATTTTTGGAAGATGCAAGATTGTTCTACTGCCATCGGATGCTCCTGCATCAGATACCCCGGGTAAAAAGGAGAAGTGACCTTCACTTCTATGCTGTTCAGTCTGCGTCCCTTGAAATATCTCCAAATACTCCTCGACCCTTTCAACCTATTCAAATCTCGTTTCCTGGCAAATTTTTTTCCCTCTACCAGACAAATTCTTGCATTACTGCACACTTTCTCCTCTTCAGTATGTAATGGCTTCAACTTGTGCCGCACTCCATCTTTCATCAAGGAGTAAGTATTTGCACGACCATCATGTACTGCACCCCGATCAAACTGCCATGGCCTTCCTAACAACAAATGGCAAGCATCCATGGGAAAAACATCACACAGGACTTCATTCGGGTATCTCCCAATCTGAAATGTGACTAAACACTGTTCACGAAACCAAGCTCTGTGGTCCTTTCGCAACCACGCAATCCGATATGGATGCGGGTGCCTCCTTCTCTCCAGCTGCAACTTAGTAACCATCTCCTCGAAGACTAAGTTGTCTGTACTTCCATTGTCTATAATGACATTACAGACTTTGCCTACACTTTTGCATCGAGTGTGGAACAGGCTTCTCCTCTGTTCAGATTTGTCTTCCTCCACTAGCATGGTCCTCCTTACTATCATTGCTTCTCCTTTTTCAACTTCTTCAAAATGTTCTGAGTCAGCATCTTCAACCGCCACAACTTCTCTGGCAAGACCCACTAGTTTCTTGTTTGCTCTCTCTCGGTGTTGTGGACACTCAAATGCATGATGCCCTTCTTCACCACAGTGGAAACATGTTCCACGAAACACTCCCCTTCCATACCCGCGTCCAGATCTACCTCTTCCTCTCAGGTAGCCATCATTCTAAACTTGCGGTTTGGGTTCTTCATCTTCTTCTTGATCCCGGTAGTTGCTCTCCTCTTCTTTCTTCTCTTCCTTTCCTTCTTTCTTTCCATTAATCTTTCCTCCCGGTCCTTTTACTCTTTCCTTGCTCTCAAACTTTAGGTTCAATTTTTCTTCCACCTTTAAAGCAAATTGGTAAGCATCTTCAATGGTGCTTACCCGAACCAAGCTCAACTCCTTCTGAACACTGGGTCTCAACCCATTAATATAACCGACCACTTTTTCCTTGCTTGCTTCTAAGTGCCCGGTTCTGATGGATATTTTGTAAAATTCCTCTGTGTATTCTTGGACAGTTATGTTCGTCTGTCTCAAAATCTACATCTTTCTTAACAGATCCAACTCGTAATCTGTCGGGATGAACTGTCTTTTCAGCTTCTCCACCATTCTATCCCATCTTGTTATTCTCTCCTTTCCTCTTCTGTTCCTCTCCAACTATATTCCCCTCCACCAAATGCTGGCATGACCCTTCAACTTGGTCTTAGTAAATCTGACCCGATTAGGGTCTTCAACCTCCTCGTACTCGAAATATTCTTCTAAGTCATTTATCCAATCTATTAACTCCTTTGGATTCAAGTTCCCAGAATATGTAGAAACTTCTAACTTCGGCCTCTTCCCGATCTGAGATATGGCCTTGTATAGTCTGGCTTGTGCCGAATCTACATCTTCTTCCTCTTCTTCTTCGAACTGATTCTCGTCTTCCACTTCATCCTCACTGTTTGCATCCCTCCTCGGCTCATGTCCTCTACGCAGTTCTTCTTGTAGGGCCTGAACTTGCCGTTGCAAAGCCCAAAAATCTTTCGCTGCCATGCCTCTGCCACCCATAGGGTTCCTTCTCAAAGGCATCTTCACTCGAGCTCAAGCCCTCCCACAAGCCCTGGTACAACTGCCTCTCCTTCGACGGTCTGCTGTATGCTCAGGAACAACCTGTCTCTGATACCAATGATGGGCACTAGAGTAATAAACACAGTCGCCTTACAGAAATTTCAAACTTTTCATTAAAATCTCTGAAAATATTTACATGCATCTAAGTAAACAACCCACAAGCTTACAAAGACCAGAGGTGCTCTGGCATTTTCCACCCTCTGTCTCTGCTCCCCTGTTCTCCAGTCCACCCTCCTCCCCTTTTTTGTTACCAACTTTTGGGTTTTATCGAGGCCCTCGATCTTCTCGGCAATTAATGCCTCCACCTAACAAAAATTCGAATTCAAATCTTCCCCCTTGTCGAAGCTTCAAATTTCTCGGTCATAAATGGGCCACTGCCTGATCTACCAAGAAGCCTTCAAGAATGGTCGCCCTCACCTTGCATCGGTTGCTTCAATCTGACTATACTCTGTACCGCTATTTGCTTCATAAAGTCACCACCTAAAACTGCTGCGTTGCCAGAAAGAATAATAAAAGAACGCACGATCGACACCTCCCTCGTATTGTCTTCGTACACGTAGCCGACCGCCTTCAAATCTGGCCACGCCTTCTCCATGATGCCATATATTTGATGCACGTGCCCTTTACAACTTCCAGGATACACGTGGCAGTCCACGTGTCTAAATTGGCCTTGTCCGGCCGTCGGCTCATCTTCTTTGGTCTTGTTAACTTTCTTTAACATTCTGATGCTTCGGACCACATGCCACGTGTCGGCCTATAACTGGCCATGATATCGCGATAGGCCACAATATCGTGACCTGTCGCGATATCGCGACGGCACCTTCCCCCCGCCTTTGCTTAGAACAATCGTCGTGATATCGCGACGTCGCAATATCGCGACCAAAACACACCTTTGCACTCGTTACTGCCTATGAGGTCGTGAAACCGCAACATGTCACGAAATCACAACATGTCGCGATTTCGCGACCGCACCTCCGTCCTTCGCCATAGCTTTGAACAATCGTCGCGATATCACGACATCGCGATATCGCGACGTCGCCTTCCCTTACGCCTTTGCGTCGATCAATCGTCGCGATATCGTGACGTCGCGACCTCCTCCTCTGCCTTAGCTTTTCTTTGAACAACCGTCGTGATATCGCGACGTCGCGATATCGCGACATCGCGATATCGCGACGCAACTCGCCCAAGCCTTGCGCAAGCCTTTTGAGGTCGCGATTTCGCAACCTCCCCCCATGCTTTGAAAAACTTACTCCCCTAATCCCTTTGCTCAGTTAAACTTTCCTCCTTTGGAAAATACCCAAAATAAATCAATTGCGAGGTACTTAAAAAAATTAAGAAACATTTTTGGAAGATGCAAGATTGTTCTACTGCCACCGGATGCTCCTGCATCACATAAGGATATTTATGTCTACTTTTAGCTTACGATAGAGGTTTTATCTTGATGGAAACCTTGGTGGTTTCTTGAAGTTTAATACTTGATATATCAAATAGGCCTTGGGTCCTCTCATATTTTTCTCCTTCTAAATCAGCACCAGTTGATGGCTCACCCAAAATTGTCTTCTTTGGTAGGATTTACATAGTGTAGTAAATTTTTAATAAAATAAGGTTTGGTATTGACATAAATACTACCTATGTAGGTTGTTTTGTATAATGCTAAATTGTTTTATAATTTACATTATGGAATGAGAGATATTTTAATACAAATTTTTTGCTAATATAGGCATAATATGCCTTAGCTAATTCTACAACTACCCTTTAGCCTTAGTGAATGCATATGTGCCATGCATTGATTAGTTTTAATCAACTTACATTCACATTATCTATGATATAATAATTCCTAAAATACGCCCCTTACTAAATCATAGTCTTAGTTTTATCTATAGCTTTAGCTCTCACTCTTGGCTTTATCTCTAGCTCTATATCTGGATCTAGCCTTGGCATTTATCTCTTTATTTTGTAGTTGGATTTAGCTCTTGACCATTGAATTGGAGGGAAATAGTTTCTAGGGTGATGTTGGAATATTTAGAATTGGAAGAGGAAAATCCCTCCACCCAATGTGGACTTTACACTATAATACTTAGGAGTGTCGTGTACCACAAAACATGCACTCCTAGATTATTCATTAAATATAGCCTTGCTTATTTTAACTTTACAAATAGGGACCACTTACAAAGAATCAATTAGTTCAATAAATATGTTCCTCCTCCAATGTATTCATAAGAAGTATCTTTGTCATGTGATACTATGCATCCTATGTCAATTATCAAATTAACTGGTTATCAATTTTTATTTTAAATGATTGCCATGTCTTTTGTGTTGACTTGTCTTCATTTCATATTTTTATCATCACTTATTGTAGTGAGATGAATCACCTTTTACCTCTTATTTGTCTTAGCTTTATTTATTTTCTTATGAGAAGTGATGTATTTAGAATTTCTTTCAAGTGTTGCATGATATGTTGTTGATGAATATGATTGAATTTTGAGTACCTTATGAGTGAATTTCTAGTCCTATTTATATTTTTCTTCCAACTCTTCTATTTTCTATGTTTCAAGTTGCTTCATCTGGGTTCTTCAATATGCTTCACTTGAAGTTGTAAAGTTTGATTGTTTGTCTTATTTAGTTGTTGGTTTGTAAGATTGATTTCTTCCAAATCATACCAAACAATATTTTATTGACTTAGCTATGCTTTGGCAATAAATACATAATCATATTCTTCTAAGTGATCATTTTCTTCTTCTTTAGTTTGGTTGTCTTTGGATACATTACTTTTTTACAAATTATATTTCTCTTATCTAATGATGATTTGATTTGTTGTCGATGCATATCTTGATAAGAAGACCCATTTATGAAGATATTATGCCAACATTCCTTCATTGTGTCACCATTATTACCATAAATTTTGCATGTATTTGTGTGTGATTTTTTGTGTTGTTGATTCCCTTATGTGTGAGAATTATTATTTTTTACTAGAAGTAGTATTGGAATCTTGTACCTCTTTTGACCGCTTGCTTTCCTTTTGTAAAAAATATTATTCTTCTTGTGTTGCATGTGAGGCATCTAATTTTGAATAAAGTTCACCAACTTTTTAAATGTTGGTGTATGCTTAGTAATATTCAAGGTTGAAATAGATACATTACACTGAGAAGGAAGATATCTTAAAATAATAGGAACAAGTATCTTGTTAGATACATTTTCTCCCAAGGATTTTAGTGATGCTTGTAGTTCAAAAACTCTCCTTAAGAAGTATTTGGGATTTTCTCCATTGCTGAAGTTGAATTTGGAGAAATAGTATTTGATTCTAGTTCCTTGCCTTAAATAATATTTGAAGTTTATCCCATGCATCTTTAGCTATGGTAGATTTATGAATGTATGGATTTACTTCATTAGTTACTCTAGAATTGATGATCATTCATAATTTTTTGTTTGCCTTGTTAAATTTTTGAATTGTTCATCATATGTATCAGGTCAAGTAATGGCATCATTTACAACTTTCCATACTTCTTCAAACTTGAGATCTGTTTTAAGTTTGGCCTTCCAAGAAGCATAATTATTCTCTTGCAATGGTTGGATATTTTGCAATAGGAACTTTGATGCTCCACTAGCCATTTTAAACATTCAAAAAACTAGAAAATTTCACTTCCTCTAGATTGGTCTCAAAAACAACTTTCCAATGAGTATATATAAGCTATACTCATACTCATAACTTAACTGATTCCTTTAATGACAATAAATATAATATTTCATTATGAAAAATAATAGGTAGAGGGAATTTTCTACCTTTAAGGAATATGCTTCAAAATATTTTATTTCTTCAAAATCGTATATGCTTATTCTCCTTTTTACCTAAGTCAATAAATAAGAAAACCAAACTCTTATACACTCTAATGAACCTTACCACTATCAATGTGGAATTAATCAAATTGATGGATAGTTCTAAGTGCCTTTATAGAGGTTGTTTATGAGTCTATACTATATGCAAAACTTATTCCTCTACTCACAAATATTTTTTGTTGATATACTGTTTGAGTTTCACTAAAGGAATATACCTCACAAATGGCTTGAATATCCAAATAAAAAGGGATAGCAAACAACCTAAATATTTAGTCTAGAAATAATATTCATGGGCGTTAAACATTTTTGTGAAAAAATTGGCTAAGTCCCAAAGGAAACTCCAAAATATTGCAAGTCTAAAATTGAACAATCCTAGACTCTTTTAAGTGATGATATCAATACAATGCTCCAAAATATCCAAAAGTATGCTAACGTTCACAAGGAGGAATGGAATTAGGTTTTCAAAAATAGGCAAAGTAGAGAAATCCTAATGTTAGTCAAATAAATGCTTTCTCGGATCAAGATTGTGTTGGAATAATCTCAAACTTTTTAAAGCAATGAAATCAAAATTTCCATACCAAAGTCCAAAAATGTGCAAGATATACTAAATTAGAACAAGACTGGACTCTCAACACAAAATTTACAATAAGGCCCAAATTGCATAAGGATGGGAGATAAAAATATTAGCTGAAGATGAATAAAAATGAAGATTAGCCAAGCAATAATGTCATTGGATCACGCACTATGAGATCAAAATATTAGTTGAACATGAATACAAATGAATATTAGCCAAGCCCAATATTATCAAAATCCTGGATTTGATACATATTATCTTGGAATTTTCTTTTTAGAGATGCAACTACCTAAGCACCTTCTAGTTGTCCAAGCCAAGACCGTTAAACATCAAGAGTGACATCTTTGAAAAATACTTGTAGCAACTTGACCATTTACATAAGACAATTTAAGATCTATAGATCCAAATGCAAATGTATTTGAATCAAATGCAAGGTGGAATCTAAATTGGCTACATTAGAAAGATGAATAATCAAACCAATGTAGCATAAAAGTGAAAATCTCCCAAGAGTGCTCTCTACTAGACTATTTGTCTAACAAACTTGCAATGGCATTGTAAATATTATTTTATAAGATTCAAAATAAGTAGCATATAAATATTTGAATTGACCTTGAAACAAATGTTGTCTCTATAGAAATTTTCTTGGGTATATGCTATGTAATTTCTATTCATTAATGAAAAATGAAAGTTGTTTGGTCTTCAGTGTGATTGTGATTAGAGGTTTTTATGAATGATAATGTTTTAAGTTATTTTTGTTACATTTATGATTATTTTATTCTATTAAAGTGAATTCTGTGCTTTGGATCACTATTGTATTTCTTTTCATTAAGTTCTTGGGATGATTAGAACATAAAATTATAATTAGGTGAACTCTATTATGCATTTGATAATGTTCGGTATTTTAATTTTTATTGAGAGTTAATTGTATTAGGATTTTATGAAATATGTATCCAATATTGTTATCCTACACCCCATCCATAATTTAGAAATTTCTATAAACCCTTACTCCTTTCTAACCCTTTCATTTCTTACTTTTATCTTAAACCCTTGTTTTGATTTTATAAGAATTTCGAGTTAGACTTCTTCAGAGGTTGAACTTGAGAGAAATATTGATCATCCAACATTGACTAAAGTATAGGGCACTCTTCATAGACCTAGGCAAATTTTAAGACAATATTTTTAGCATGCTTCATAGGATGAATTACATAAATTCATCCATTTGTTTTATTGAGTAGAACCTTGGTGAAATTATGCTCTTCAAGATCATTCAATTATTCACCTTATGACTTCATTGCATTATAATTGGTTAATAGACACTCAGTTTCTACTCTATCCCACTTTTTATGTTTAAAAATTTAGTAACCAAGAAGTTTGATAATCCATTACCATTTCTTGAGTTGTTGTCTCATAGGTCAAGACAAACCCAATATTTACCTCTTGAGTTTCTATCAAAAAGTGTAGATTATACATATTCTAGTCATCAAGAATTATCAAATACATCTAATTCTAAATTCATGGTTAAACAACATCAAAAAGCTCCTAAAAATTTCCCCAAATAGAATACTATAGGACGACTTGGTTTGGCAACACTCAAATATTTTCTTACCTATGATAATATAGGTAAAATAACATATGAACACTACTAAGATATGATTTCATTGGTCACAATTTATAATATCCAATAAGAAGACATTGTGGTTTAACTCCTCATCTTATCCTTTAGAGGAAATATACTACACTCGTACCGTACTTTGGAAGATAAAAGTATTCACTCATGGGATGACTTGGATAGACCATTTGTCGAATAATTTAATGATTCAGATGAACCTTTCTCATTACTCACTCAATTCACTATTATTTAGAGATATCCTCAAGAACTAATCATTGATTTCAATATTAGGTTTAGCCAGACCTAGATAAGAATTCCTTAGGATATTAGGCAACTTGGTCCTCTAGCATACATCTATACATCAGAGCCTTAGGTATTGAACTAGACTACAAACACAATAATTATTAGGTCTATCAATACATTATGACCATAGATAATGCTTTAATTTAAATGGGAAGACTTTTCCTAATGAGAAAAATCAAGAGGTGAACACAAGAATAACACGATGACAACTATTAATTGCATTCAATAAAAATATATTTATAGGCATGTATGCCTTTACAAGGAGGCATTTAATATGCACGATCCATGTCAATATTAAATGCAATACATGATTCGTGTCAATATTAAGTACAATACAATACTAATACCTTTCATTCCTCCCTAGTAATGAAGCATTGGTCTCTAATGCGTACAAGTGTGGAAGAGAAAGAGAAAAAACAAATGAGTGTCAGATACAATGGAAAATAAACTCTTGTACAAAAATAGAAAGACCATTGATGAACTAGAGCAAGTCTTCAAAAAATAGAAAATAGATGTTGGCACTAATTCGAGCTTAGAAGAACCTTTCCAATGATTGTAAACATTAATATGATGGTGTATGGGTAGAGAGTCCCTTGATTCGATAGGAGAAGAAAATAGGTGATGTGGTGAAAAAAATATCAGTGCAATGGAGAAAAAACCGAGGTAATGGGCAATGTGAAAATCCGAGGGCAATGGTCAACACGGGATGCAAAATTCTGCAATAGAAGTTATGGATTAAATTAAATTAAATAAAATTTAATTTAATTTAATTTAATTATGGGTTTATGGATGATTAGATTAAATTAAATTAAATGATATTTGATTTAATTTAATTATGGGTTTATGGATGATGTGAATGGGAAAAGATCAATGAAGAATATTTAATTTAACGTGTAATTATGGTATTTAAAAATAAGTAAAATATTAAATATTGTAATTTTAAATAAAATTTAATTTAATTTAAAAATTTCTCCAAGGGAAAGGGAGAAATGACTATTGTCAAATTACAACGACTAATTTGATGGAAACGTTGGCAAGTGGCAAGTGGCAAGCATGTTTGACCGGTGATAATGGCTAGAAACCAACATAGGGTGAGAGGGGGAGGCCATGGGGATGCACGGGATGAGGGATGCAAATTGAAAACCCAACGAAAACTAGTGGCCAGAAGAATGGAAATGGGGCCTGCAAATGGGCAATTGATGCTAAAAATAGAAATCCATTGTTAGAATGCAGGAAAGACAAATGAGTGCCATGAAGGAGGATCTTGAAACTATGCAATATTATAAAAAAAAAAATAGATCTATGGAATCTTGAGAACAATTCTGAAAACATAGATCTAGAAACCGAACAGGCGATAAATCGAGAGCAGAAATGATGATTGGAGCTTTGTTTTTCAAAAATATTTATGATTGTGATGATAAAATATTGTTTTCTTATTCATCATACAGATGCTAAAATTTTTGGCATGTTATTCAACTGTAATGGCTTCTAGTGAGTTTGTATTTGCAACATCTGGAGGGGCCTGATCTGCAACAAAAACATCTTTAATATTAATAGGATCAACATCATCTAGAGGCAAGATGATGGACATGTCGCCTAGAGACCCTGGTTTTATTCTACATGTTGTTATAGATTATTCAATATTTGGAACCAGTTCAAGTTTTGGTTCTTCATATGTGATATCTTCGTCAGCAATGGTAGTGATTTTAGGTTGAAGCTACTAAAAATTGGTAATCATTTCTACATGGAATTGTAAAATTTTTACAATGAATTTGATAAAATGGTAAAACTTGACATAATACAATCAGATACGAAAATAAATGATGGTCATGAATAAATAAGGTCATAACATGACAAATCCAAGATGAATGCTCGTATCAAGAGATGAGGGTTAGGAGTCAAAGGGACCCAAGATGAGAATTTTCAAAAATAGGGGTACTCAAAAGTGTTCACAACAGGGAAAGAGTGTTCATCCAAAGATCCAAGGGTTGGATTTGTCATTCATTTTTGAACCAATCTGGTCTTGTGACTTTGTTAACCCTAATTTAGGGCTTTCACTCATAAAAGTGAGATTGCGTCCTATTTTTATGGAGCATGACTTCACCTATAGCGTTATCGTGCTTGCCATCTGTGAGGCGTAATTATGTCTAGAACTGAATTAGGGATATCTATTATATTATGATTGCATGAGTATTTTCTAAATTGTATTTAAGGCATGATAGCATAAATCATTTTCTTCTTCTTTGTTGTTGCATTGTTGTTTTATGATTAATTCTCCAAAGGTCAACTTTCACTTTTGTTTCCAAAGGTCATCTAAAATAACCTAGGGGATTGACTACTATGCTTCCAAGTATCGTTGTATAACTGCTTAAGAAGACCCCCTAATGCTAATACCATTTTCAAAATTTTTATAAGATATCTTGCAGAAACAAGTATTTCTAATATAATTGGACAAGAGGTAAAAAAATCTAAGTCAACCATTGGTCTAGATAAGTGCTTTAATTATTTTATTGGTTGAAGATCTGATGTGAATTTGATTCTTAGGCATCTAAAAGTGATCTTCTCACAATGACACTGAGAGGGGAGGGTGAATCAGTGTAGCTATTTAAATTCAGATCTACAACTCTTTTAAAACTTAAGCAAGGAGAACTTAAAAATAGATAAAGCAATTTAAACAAGAGAGCAATCCACAACACATGATTTAACGAGGTTCACCAGTTTTGGCTACTCCTCAAAAATTAGACTGCTTGGACTTCCATCCAAATCTAGCCTTTGCAAAGCACCAACTTTACAAACAATTTACCAACACCCACTGGAAGGAGCACCAACCCCTAATTTATCTGCACCAACAGAAAGGAGCACCAACCCCTAATTTATCTGCACCAACAGAAAGGAGCACCAACCCCTAATTTACCAGCACCAACTGGAAGGAGCACCAACCCCTTATTCCAAGCACCAACTTGGATTTCTATTTTGAATCTTAGATTGACATAAATATGCCTTCACTTTTACAAGACCCTCACTGGTCTATTGCTCATCCAATCTCTCTTTCAATTCATGAAACACATATTCCTATTGCGCACTTACAGTCACACTCTCTCTGCTGCACTCTATATTTTCTGTACTCTCTATCTTTTTTTTTACTCTATCTCAGTCGTACCTTTTTATACATTCTTTTTCATAGCACATTTATTCTTCATGCCTCGAGCAGTGTTTCAACCCTAACCCTAACTTACTGTTAATGAAACATTCTTTTTGGTTGTGCTGGTCACTCTCTTACAGCACACAACTACATGCAACTGCCCTCGCGATGCATTAACTCTTTCTGCAGTGGCACTTTAACTCTTTTACGGTGGCACTCTGTTCAATTTTGAGCCGCATTTTACTTCTGCACCCAACTGCCCTCGCGGCACATTTACTCTTTTACGGTGGCACTCTTTTCAATTCTGAGCCAAACTTTACTTCTGCACGCAACTGCCCTAGCGGCATATTTACTCTTTTATGGTGGCACTCTTTTCAATTCTCCTACAGCTCCATCACTCTGACAACAGAACAGCCGCTCTGACAACCTTTTGTCTTATTCTCGGCCTGCATGCGCAAAAACACATGTCATGAAATCGTGACACTTTTTGCTTCCTTGCACTTCTCTTTGCATGCACCAAAAAATGGAACATGTCATGAAATCGTGACACTTTTCGCTTCCTTGCACTTCTCTTTGCATGCACCAAAAATGGAACATGTCACGAAATCGTGACACTTTTCGCTTCCTTGCACTTCTCTTCCACATGCACCAATGAAAACGAAACATGTCATGAAATCGTGACACTTTTGCTGCCTTGCACTTCTTTTCATGCACCAATAAAGACATGTCACGAAATCGTGACACTTTCGCTACCTTGCTCTTTCTCTCCTTCACCCAGAAAATGGAACATGTCATGAAATCGTGACACTTTTCTGCCTTGCCTTCTTCTCACTAAAACTGACTCCTCTTTCTCACCGAAAAAGAACATGTCAAAAATCGTGACACTTTTACTCTTGTGAAATCGTGACACTTCCTCCTTGCATCTTTCTTTTGCTTCATCAGAAATCGTGACACTTCATCCTTCGGAGTCTTCCTCTCTGCTGTTGTCGTGAAAATGCGACATGTCATGAAATCGTGACATCTTTTCTCCTTAGCTCTTCTCTTCTAGTCGTGAAAACGTGACATGTCGCGATATCATGACACTTTTTCTCTCGAGCTCTTCCTCTTGCAATATGTCATGAAATCATGACACTTTTTATCTTGCCTTCTCTCTCCTACAATATGTCATGAAATCGTGACACTTTTTCTCCTTAGCGCTTTCTCTTGTCATCGGATCATGAAAACCCGACATGTCACGATATCGTGACACTTTTTCTCCTTAGCGCTTCTTCTTGCAAATTGTCATGAAATCATGACACTTTTCTTTGCGAGCTCTTTCTCTCGAACCTGTCGTGAAATCGTGACACTTTTTCTTCGTACTATCCTTCTTGCAAATTGTCATGAAATCATGACACTTTTCCTTGCAAGCTCTTTCTCTCAAACATGTCATGAAATCATGACAGTTTTCTTTGCTTGCGCCTTCTTTCCAAACATGTCACGAAATCACGATAGTTTTCTTTTCCTACGCCTTCTTTCCAAACATGTCGCGAAATCGTGATAGTTTTTCTTCTTGCCTTATTTACTTCCAACATGTCATGAAATCATGATAGTTTTTCTAGCATTTTCTCTCTCCTTCGATATGTCGCGAAATCATGACAGTTTTGCTATTTGGCTTCTTTTCCTCCTACATGTCATGAAATCGCGACAGTTTTCTTGTCGCGATATCGCGACAGTTTTCTTACTTGCCTTTTTCTTTGATCTTTTGAAACTGGGCCACTTCTGTCTTGGAAATTCATTGTACATGCTCTGACTGACCTCTGAACTCCTGTCCACTGCATCATCAATTGATCTATCTGTCTGTGTTGACAACAATGACAATACTGTTTTTGCACCTTGCTCAACAATCTCCCCCTTTGGAATTGTTGGCAACACATGTGCAATTTCCTATAATTCTTCTCCCCCTTTGACAATAATACCAAAGGGCTACTGCAGACTCCCCCTGAGTCCATGCACAATCATTCTTAGGCACACAATATTACAGTTAGCAAAAATTACAAACATGAGCAAACAAATATATATCAAAGGGCTGATAATCAAATATATAAATGCTCCCCCTGAGAATGTGTTCCCGAAAGCTAGTCAGTTCTTGGGTAGTGTGACCACTCCCAACTTACTGCGGAGATATTCAAAAACTTCCTTGGGCAACGGTTTAGTGAAGATATCCGCTACTTGCTCTATAGTTGGAACAAAATCCAATTTAACCTCACCTTCTACAACTTTATCCTTCAAAAAGTGATACCGGATTGCAATATGTTTGGTGCGAGAATGCATAACCGGATTCTTTGAAATGTTAATAGCACTGGTATTATCACATTTAACTGAAATTGGCTCTTTGAAGTTAATACCAAGATCTTTCAGGGTTTGTCTCATCCATAAAATCTATGTACAACATGTTGTTGCTGCAATGTATTCTGCCTCTGTTGTGGATAGAGAGACTGATTCTTGTTTCTTGCTGTGCCATGCTACCAATCTGTCTCCAAGATAGAATGCACCTCCACTGGTACTCTTTCTGTCATCTATACATCCTGCCCAATCTGCATCAGAATATGCAATAAGAGTGAAGTCCTTACCTTTTGGGTACCATAACCCATACTCCATAGTACCCTTGAGGTACCTAAAGATCCTCTTCACAGCTGTCACATGAGTCTCTTTGGGACTAGCCTGAAATCTTGCTACCATGCATACTGCCTGTAAGATATCTGGTCTTGTAGCTGTTAAATACAATAGGCTTCCAATCATAGATCTGTACATGGTTTGATCTACATCTGGAGATTTGTCATCCTTGCTCAACTTGCAACCTGTTGTCATGGGAGTGCTAACAGGTTTACAATCCTCCATTGTGAACTTTTTTAGCATTTCTTTCACATATTTAACTTGAGAAATAAAAATGCCCTTTTCACTTTGGTTAACTTGCAGTCCGAGGAAATATGAAAGTTCACCAATCATAGACATTTCAAATTCTTTCTGCATTTTATTTGCTATGTCTCTACATGACTCATCATTGTTGCTTGCCAAAAATTATATCATCAACATAAACAACAAGGACAATAAGTTGGCCATTGTCTATTTTGACATACAAGTTACTATCCACCATACCTTTCTTGAACCCTTGTTCAGGTGAGATAGTTGTCTAGTCTTGCATACCATGCTCTGGGTGCCTGTTTCAAGCCATACAAAGCTTTCTTCAACTTGCAAACAAAGTTGGGATTATCACCGAGTTGAAAACCATCTGGCTGCTCAATATAAACTTCTTCTTCAAGATTTCCATTCAGAAATGTTGATTTCACGTCCATCTGATAAACTTTGAAATTCCTGTGGACTGCTAAAGCCAGAAACATTCTGATTGCCTCGAGTCTAGCCACTTGGTGCAAAAGTTTCCTCAAAATCAATACCTTCAACTTGAGCATAGCCTTTACTTAGACCAATCTTGCTTTATTCCTTACAACTTTGTCCATCTTCATTCAATTTGTTTCTAAAAATCCATTTAGTACCGATTATGTTTTTATTTGCAGGCCTTGGTACTAACTCCCAGGTTTTGTTTTTCTCAATCTGATCTAGTTCTTCATTTATTGCCTTCATCCAACTTTCATCTGTGCTTGCTTCAGCAATATTTTTGGGCTCAATGCTGGATAAAAGGGAGTAGTTACTTACTACTCTTCTTCTTGTCTTAACACCAACTGTGGGGTCCCCAATAATTTGCTCTCCGGGATGATTTTTTTGCCAGCTTCCTGTTTTGAATTTATTGTTTTCTTCTACTTCTGAATCAATACTTAAATCATCTGGGTCAATTTTTTGATTCTCTTCTGATTCCTTTTCTTCATCTCCTTCAATAACTTCTTCATAAATAGGGTAGTTTTCTTCACAACTGACTGCTTGTTTCCTATCTTCATCAAATTTAACATCGGCACTATCTACAATTTTCTTTAGCCTTTTGTTGTAGCATTTGTAAGCTTTGCTTTTTGATGAATAGCCAACAAAAATACCTTCATCAGCTCTATCTTCAAACTTACCAAGATTATCTTGAGTTCTTTTGATGTAACACTTGCTGCCAAAGACTTTGAAGTATTTTGTTGTTGCCTTCTTGCCGAACCATAGCTCATAAGGGGTTTTGCTTTCATGTGTCCTCAACATGCACCTGTTTTGGATATAAACTGCAGTATGGACTGCCTCTTTCCAAAATCTATCTGCAATTTTGCTTTCAGTCAACATTGTCCATGCCATTTCCTGCATAGTTCTATTCTTTCTTTCTACAACACCATTCTGCTGAGGTGTCCTTGCTGTTGAAAACTGTCTTCTGATCCCATATTTTTGATAGTATTCTGCAAACTCCTCTGAGATGAACTCTCCTCCTCTATCTGATCTTAAGCATTTGATCCTCTTTCCTGTTTCATTCTCAACTTGGTTTTTGAAAGTCTTGAACATTTCAAAAGCTTCAGATTTTTGCTTCAAAAAGAATATCCAGGTCATTCTGGAATAGTCATCTATGCACAACATAAAGTATTTGTCACCATTTATACTTTGAGTTCTCATGGGTCCACATAAATCAGTATGTATTAGTTCTAAAGGTTTGCTGGTAAAGTACTCCTTTGATTTAAATGTGGCTCTAGTTTGCTTCCCCTTTTGGCATGAAGCACAAATACTATTTAGTGGTTTGCCAATGGAGGGTATATCTCTTACTGCTCTTTTTGAGCTTATTTTTACCAAATTGTCAAAGCTGATATGACCGAGCCTCTTGTGCCACAGCCAATTTTCATCTTCCTGTCCAATCAAGCATGCTCCTTCTAAAGTCTCTGAGAGAGTATACAAGTTTCCATAAGTCCTTGATCCAGTAGCAATCAACTTCCCACTGCTAGCTTTTCTCACTTCACAACCCTGCTTCTTAAAAATTACTTCATGACCTCTGTCACAGATTTGACTTACGTTGAGCAAGTTATGCTTCAGACCAATCACAAACAAGACTTCTTTTGAATTGATCTTTCCATCACTGATCTTGACTGATCCTTTGCCAACTATCTTTGCTCCATCATTATTTCCAAATTTCACAGAACCTCCTTCGTAATTCTGTAACTTCTCAAATTTTTGCTTGTCACCTGTCATGTGACTGGAGCAACCACTATCAAGTATCCATGGTGCAGATTTGTTCTATGCTTTAAAAGCAGTCTGAACAATCAAAGATTCCTTTTCTTCCTGGAGTTTCTCCTTTTCTTTCCATTCTGGTTTGATAGCAGTTTTGGCAACTTGTTTTGCCTTTCCCCTTTCATTAGCTTGTGCCTGTTTTTCAAGAAATTTTTTGTTTTGTTTCAATCCATTTGGTTGAGATTTTCTACCCTGATATTTATTTGCTGCAAAAGTGCTTCTACAGTATCTTGCAATGTGTCCAAAATTATGACAGTTATAACATTCTACTGCATAATCCACCAATGGAGAAAAGACATTTCTACTGGTGAAATTCCTTTGTGCTACATTATGACTGCAATCTAAAATCTTATGGCCATAAGCATTGCATTTAAAACAATAACCAAAAAAGGAATGATTAAACCTGGGTGAAGGTCTTTGCCAGTTTGAAGTAGGAGCCATGAATCTTCTCCTTCTTGGATGTGTGACTTTTGTGAATCCATCTTTGTCAGTACTCTTCTTGAGTCTGGCATTATTGCTTTCTTTGGCATGATTTGTTTTTTCTTGATCAACCCTGATCTTATCTTCTTTCTTTATGGGTTCTACATTTAAGGCCTTTGAACCCTTTGATGATTCTCCTTCATCGAAGCCCAAACCAAATTTGATGTCGGAAGGCCTTTGGTTATTTAAAATTTTATCCAGCTTTACAGAACTTTCTTCAAACTTATGATAACAACTCAATTTCTGATTCATCTCCTCTAGCTGCATCCTTAACCTAACAATGTCTTCTTCTAGCTTGCTGCATTCATCTATCTTTATGGTTAATTGTACTTCGAGAACTTTAGACATTTTCTTAAATTCGTCTGTCTGTACTTTCAAGTTGTTTATTCTTTCACTGGCATCCTCAAGCTTTCTTGAAACCTTTTTATTCTTTTTCCTTTCTGTGCTCAGCTCTTTAAGTGCAGCAACCAACTCACCTTCCAGATAAACTTCAGCCTCATCCTCAGGTTTTTCATTACATTCCTATTTTTCCTCTGTTTTTCTTTCTTCAAATGCCATGAACAGAGCTTCATCTGCTTCTTCTTCAGAGTCCTCACCGGAGCAGTCTTCAGAAGAGCTGACATTCTTGGATATGAAACTTTTCTTCTTGAAGTTGCTTTTTCTAAAATGTGGTTTCTTCTTCCAGTCACTTCTTTCTTGGTGTGACCCTTCATTATTTTTGTTTTTCTCATTCATTGGACAATTAGCTGCAAAGTGCCTGATGCCTCCATAGTTGAAGCACTTAAGCGGTAACTTTCCTCTGTACTTTCCTTTTCCCTTTATTAGTTTCCTAACAAAGTTTGCTTCTGTTTCATCTGAAGACTCTTCTTCCTCAGATTCTTGTTTAGCTTTTATATTTTTGTGTGCTTTAAAAGCAGCTTCTCTGTCTGAGGGCTTAGTTTGTCCTATTCTCATTTCATATGCGGTTAAAGAACCATGCATTTCATCCATGCTAAAAGTATTTAGATCTTTAGCTTCTTCTATAGCAAAAACTTTAGAATCAAATCTTTTGTGAAGAGTTCTTAGTACCTTTTTCATGATGACCGCATCTTCCATTTCCTCGTCGAGTCCTCTAATCGCATTAATGATTCCATTGACTCTCAGCATATAGGCCTCTATGTTCTCATCGTCATTCATTTTTAATGCTTCGAACTGAGCTCGATGCGTTTGTAGCTTGGCTTCCTTGATCTTGCCATCTCCTTCATGAATGCTCTATAGTTTGTCCCACATGTCTTTTGCCATTTTACAGCTCATGATCCTTATCAGTTCACTGTCTACTAACCCACACATTATAGCATTCTTTGCTTTAGAGTTATTCTCAAACTTTTTCTTCTCAGCAGCATCTGTTGGAGGAGTAGAGGATATTGTGTATCCACTTTCTACTGACTCCCAAATGTCATATCCCAAAGCACACAGATAAGTCTGCATCCTGAGTCTCCAGAAAGAGTAATTAGTTCCATTGAACAAAGGAGCTTTGTTGGATGAAAATCCTTCACCACCGGCCATTGTGTTTCTTCCAAGATCACCTTAGCTGATTGAGCTTGTTCAGGAACCTTGCTCTGATACCAATTGATATTCTCACAATGACACTGAGAGGGGGGTGAATTAGTGTAGCTATTTAAATTTAGATCTACAACTCTTTTAAAACTTAAGCAAGGAGAACTTAAAAATAGATAAAGCAATTTAAACAAGAGAGCAATCCACAACACACGATTTAACGAGGTTCACCAGTTTTGGCTACTCCTCAAAAATTAGACTGCTTGGACTTCCATCCAAATCCAGCCTTTGCAAAGCACCAACTTTACAAACAATTTACCAGCACCCACTAGAAGGAGCACCAACCCCTAATTTATCTGCACCAACAGAAAGGAGCACCAACTGGAAGGAGCACCAACCCCTTATTCCAAGCACCAACTTGGACTTCTATTTTGAATCTTAGATTGACATAAAAATGCCTTCACTTTTACAAGACCCTCACTGGTCTATTGCTTACCCAACCTCTCTTTCAATTCATGAAACACATATTCCTCTCCTTACTTCTCTCTCTACTACACTCTATCTTTTCTGTACTCTTTTCTATTTTTTTCACTCTACTCTCCGTACCTTTTTATACATTCCTTTTCATAGCACATTTATTCTTCATGCCTCGTGCAGAGCTCAACCCTAACCCTAACTTACTGTACATGAAACATTCTTTCGGCTCTGCTTGTCACTCTCTTACAGCACACATCTACATGTAACTGCCCTCGTGGTGCATTAACTCTTCCTGCAGTGGCACTTTAACTCTTTTACGATGCCACTCTGTTCAATTCTAAGCCACATTTTACTTCTGCACCCAATTGCCCTCGTGACACATTTACTCTTTTACGGTGGCACTCTTTTCAATTCTGAGCTAAACTTTACTTCTGCACGTAATTGCCCTAGTGGTATATTTACTCTTTTTTGGTGCCACTCTTTTCAATTCTCTTACAACTCTGTCGCTCTGATAGCAGAACAACCACTCTAAAAACCTTTTGTCTTATTCTCGGCCTGCATGCGTAAAAACACATGTCATGAAATCATGACACTTTTTGCTTCCTTGCACTTCTCTTTGCATGCACCAAAAATAAAACATGTCATGAAATCATGACACTTTCACTTCCTTGCACTTCTCTTTGCATGCACCAGCGAAAATGAAACATGTCGCAAAATCATGACACTTTTCGCTTCCTTGCACTTCTCTTTGCATGCACCAGCGAAAAACATGTCATGAAATCGTGACACTTTTTCCTTGCACTTCTCTTGCATGCACAAACGAACATGTCATGAAATCGTGACACTTTTCACTTCCTTCCTTTCTCATCTCCGATGAAAATGGAACATGTCATAAAATCGTGACACTTTCGCTCCTTGCTCTTATTGTTCGCTTGCACTACGAAAAGAGAACATGTCATGAAATCGTGACACTTTTACTAGTACACTCTTTTTCATGCACTGAAAGGAAACATGTCGTGAAATCGTGACACTTTCCTTAAGCTCTTCCTCAACATTGTCATGAAATCGTGACACTTTCTCCTTGCATCTTTCTTTTTGCTTCTGTCATGAAATCATGACACTTCATCCTTCGGAGTCTTCCTCTCTGCTGTTGTCATGAAAATGCGACATGTCATGAAATCATGACATCTTTTCTCCTTAGCTCTTCTCTTCTCTTCAGGTCATGAAAATGTGACATGTCGCGATATCGTGACACTTTTTCTCTCGAGCTCTTCCTCTTGCAATATGTCATGAAATCGTGACACTTTTTATCTTCCCTTCTCTCTCCTACAATATGTCATGAAATCATGACACTTTTTCTCCTTAGCGCTTTCTCTTGTCATCGGATCGTGAAAACTCGACATGTCGCGATATCGCGACACTTTTTCTCCTTAGCGCTTCTTCTTGCAAATTGTCACGAAATCGTGACACTTTTCTTTGCGAGCTCTTTCTCTCGAACCTGTCATGAAATCGTGACACTTTTTCGTCCGTACCATCCTTCTTGCAAATTGTCGCGAAATCGCGACACTTTTCCTTGCAAGCTCTTTCTCTCAAACATGTCACGAAATCACGACAGTTTTCTTTGCTTGCGCCTTCTTTCCAAACATGTCACGAAATCATGACAGTTTTCTTTGCTTGCGCCTTCTCTCCAAACATGTCACAAAATCGCGACAGTTTTTCTTCTTGCCTTCTTTGCTTCCAACATGTCGCGAAATCGTGACAGTTTTTCTAGCATTTTCTCTCTCCTCCGATATGTCGCGAAATCATGACAGTTTTGCTATTTGGCTTCTTTTCCTCCTACATGTCACGAAATCACGATAGTTTTCTTGTCGCGATATCGCGACAGTTTTCTTACTTGCCTTTTTCTTTGATCTTTTGAAACTGGGCCACTTCTGTCTTCTTGGAAATTTACTGTACATGCTCTAACTGACCTCTGAACTTCTGTCTACTACATCATCAATTGATCTATCTGTCTGTGTTGACAACAATGACAATACTGTTTTTGCACCTTGCTCAACAAAAAGTGAAAATAATAAAGTGCCCATCTAGGGTTAATATTGTGCATTTATCTTGTGTCCTTGCTTTAAAGTTTTTCTGGGTAAAACCCTAGGTTAGAAAGCATTCAAAGAAATAATTATATTAGGTTAGTTATTTGAATTCTTGCATTCTAATTTTTGCATTGTCATTTATCTTTTATAGCATATATCTAGAAAGGCCAAACTTAGGTTATTTATTGAATACATCAAACATCCCAAAATCCTGAGGATTTGGAGTGAGTCCTAAAATCATTCCTGGTGAACCCTTTACCCTAGAACCAAGTGTAGAGAACAACATACCCCCATGGTCACCTTGGCTCTCTCTTGCAGATCTATCCAAGAATTGTATGTGGTAGGGCAGTTTTCCCCCTCTACATATTTGGTGAACCCGGCGTGAACACCTCATTTCTTTTGAAAACTTCAAACAAGATTATTAATTTTTTTTAAATTATTAAAGAAATTAAAATCTCTATGTTAGTGTTTTTCCCTAACTATTTTCACTACTTCTAATTGGCTCTCTTCCTTAAAAATTAGAGGAAACAATTAGAATATGATGGTGTTCCTTTGGAAGATGACCAAATTGATAGGGAAGAAACTA
Organism: Wollemia nobilis; assembly: GCA_028583015.1. Classification (NCBI taxonomy): domain Eukaryota; kingdom Viridiplantae; phylum Streptophyta; class Pinopsida; order Araucariales; family Araucariaceae; genus Wollemia; species Wollemia nobilis. The sequence continues at coordinate 461,413 of JAQPPZ010017023.1, read as the reverse complement.
ATGTAGGTCAATTAGACCAAGAAGAGGTAGATATGGAAAATGAAACTAATCCTGATCCTTATGCTAGACCTAATAGTAGCTTCATTTCCTCATCATTTGATCATATATGGAAATTCATGAAAGCTCATAAGGAGAAGCTATTAGAAAATGTAGAATGAGAAGCTCATATTGAAAAAAATATGCTACTCCTTCTCCTCCCATTAGGTCTCTTGAGATTAATCATGATAATCCCACATCTCAAGTTGTGCATATTAGTAATATGAAGAACCAAGTAACTTGTGCAACTACTAATACCACAAATGTTGGATGGAATCCGTCTATTCATCCAACTAGTAATGACACCCAAAATTATTTTTAGTTTCCTCCTTTATATTCTAATGTCAATGCTATTGCTTTTGTTCTACCACAAGTTAATCTTCCATTCCCACAAGGCACAACATATAACAAAAAATGCAACCTAAGTCAAGGAAATATTGGAAACACACATAATTTAGAAATTTAGAATTTGGCAAATATAGTGAATCAGTTGATTTTAATGATGGATATGATTCAACCTTCAGGGTTTATATACAATTATATGGAAATGTGTAGTCAGCCATTGGATCTTATTGTTGCTTCTAGACCTTATCCTAAGTATTTTCCTATGCCAATTTTACCAATCTATAAAGGAATAGAAAATACAATAGAGCATCTAAGAGGATTTAGGATAGCTTGCCATGATATTATTTATGATGATATGCTTCTATTGAAAACATTTCCAAATATTCTTGCTAGGGTTGCATTGGAATGGTATTATCGATTACCCAAATATTCTTTAAAGAGATTTGAAAAGACCGTAGAAATATATGTTCATAAATTTAGTGCTTATATTGAAAAGGAAGTGACAATAAGAGACCTCTTTGACCTGAAGAAAAGTAAAGAAGACATTTTTTTAGAATTCTTAGCTCATTGGAGAAGTTTAGTTGGTCTATTAAGACAACCTGTGTCTCAGAAATATATGCTTGATATATTCATTAGTAATTTATAAGAATAGATATCATATTGAATAGAAAGTACTACTGTTACCTCTCTTGATCAAGAAATTGAGTTAGCCAGAAAAGTGAAACAAGCTTTCATTAGAAGAGATCAACTTAATAATAAATAAGAAAAGTCTACTAAGTCTTAACATTTCTAATTACTACTACCAACTATACTCCCTAATTTGACCACCTCCATTTTTTGTGTGTGTTCACCATATGAACCAAATCATATTTCAAAGTAGAATAAATTGTGCATAGAGATATCTCACACCCAAACAACCCAATCAATGGCCTAAGGAAATTCCCAAGGCCGAGGATGTCAATATCAATACCCTTTGGTTGTTGGAGGTAAGCTTCTTTATTATTCCTAGGTGCAATGAGAACTAGATAAATCATAAAACAAAGTGGAAGGTTGAAGGTGATAGTACAAAGTGTTATTCTATGTGGTGGAAGATGGCACTGCTCAAGCCTAATCAGTTGTAGTTGGACCTGATGGTTGACAAGATTTTGGCCTCTCGTGGGCTGCTAAATTTTTTGAAGAAATTCAATGGACATCACCCTAAAATATCTCACAAGTTTGTCCAAATTTGGGATAATGGTATTGTGTCCTTGAAGGGACTTACATTTATTGTAACCATTAACATGCTAGTAGAAATCACTGAGCTTCCCAACGATGGAGAGATTTTTTGTAGAGACAAACATTCAATGGCGGGTGAACTGGTGCTTCTCCGAGATAAAGGAAAGTCTTTAACAAAGAAGGATAATGGTTACATTAGGGAAGGCCTCCCTCCACCATGGAACCAGGTCATGGTGTCGATCATGTAGTATTTGATGGTGGATGAGCCATCGTCGCCCCTTCGAAGCTTTCACATGGTGTTCCTAAATTTCCTCAAGGATGTCAAGCAAATCAACATTCTAGAGTACCTTTTTCGGTCTATGGAGATTTTAATTGATAGTTTAAAGTAGGGAAAATCCATTTACCCCAAGCACTAGGGACTCCATTTCATTATATATAAGTATGTAATCCAAAACCCTGACCAACATGTCATGGAACCTAATAGATCAGTCAATGATCCTGAACCTATTCCTAAACCCCTGGTGATTTTAGATATCACCAAAGAGGCTTAGGCAATCGAAGTGGACAATGAAATTCCTAGTCTAACAAGCAGACCAATGGGCTTACCTCCCGTAGGTCTATATGTAACCCCCATGAGGTGCTTGATCCATTTCAAAAATACAAATGACAAATCAAACAGTCCATATCCTACTTGTAAGAGCCAGAGGATTACATCAGGACCTTCTTCGAGATCTCATTTTATCCAACTGATGGGTGTCATGGACCAAATTACTAACCTGGAGGACATCGTCACCATGGCCACTTCAATTCTTCTCAGAGCCAGTAAAATTATAACCCTGATGCATGCACAAAAAAATAGTATCACTATGGAGGATGACCTCAAGGAGATGAAGACTATATATCAGAATGAGATGATGATCCTGGGATGTTCCTCTTGCTTCTGAATTATGCCATTTTTTTCTTGGGATTATCCCTGTACCTCTACTGAATCTTATGTTTTGTTCTATTTGAGCCTACGGGTCATTATCATCATATATTTCCTTGATTCTATTTTTGTTGTATAGAATCAGTGTATGGTCCACTTTTGGCTTGTTTTGTATAGGGTTGAACCTTCACGAGATCCTCTCTAAAACTTGTTTAGAAGTTTTTGGGTCCTTTCAAAAACCGTTATCAATCAAAAAAAAATACAAGAGTAAGCACATAGGAGGTAATAATGATAGTAATCCTGTTAATAATGTCACCAATAGTCTACAAAATATTAAACTTCAAAAACCTCATAAAAGGAATTTTACCAAACTTAATATACCTATGGAAGTAGTTTTGAAACAAATATTGGAATCTAAGGCTATTTAACTACCTCCTATAAGACAACTAGATACTATAGCTCATTAGTATAAGGTAGGTCAAGATTACACACATCACATAATAGAAGGACATTGGAAAAACTCTTGTAATAAGTTGAAGCATGTGGTTCAAGATTTGATTGATGTAGGATGCATTGATTTAAGAAATTTCTAAACTTCAAGTAATAAAGCTCCTATTCAACAAGCCCAAATAAGAAATCAAGATATGGTAATATTCAAGGATCCTTTACTAAAACATGATCAACAAGCAGCCAAACAAGTGACTCATAAAGATGATTCCCTCGGCCACAATAATGTGGTTGGTACAGTTGGGGTAACTACAAGGAAATAAGTTCAAAATTAGTAAGGATAGAGTTTAGCATCATATCCTAGTTCAATTTCAAAGGAGAATCAGAGAAAAGATTCAACTACAAGAATTCCACCTATAGTGCTGAGACCATAGTCATAAATTTCATACAATATTCAAAAGTAGTTAGCTACTACTCCCAAAAAATATCAGTTTAGAGCTTTTGCAAAATTCTCCTAATCATCGAAATGCTTTAATGGAATTTTTAAAATAACAATCTATTTTTACAAACATCACCCCTGATACCTTAGTTGATGCCATAGGTTATTTTGGGATACATCATGTCTCATTCTTAGATGATGATAAATATTACTCAAACTTACATGGAGATTCATCACTTTACATCACTAAACATATTGGAAATACCCTTATCAAAAGAGTTTTGATTGATAATGGCTCATACCTCAATTTGTGTACATATCAATTCTTTCAAAAATTTGGGTTAAAAGAGAAATATTTAATAAAATATGATATCCTTATTCAAGCTTTCAAAAATAAGTCCCAAGAGGCCTATGGTGTCATATCTCTTCCATTAAATGTGGGACCTCAAATATTGGATAATTTATTTTGCATGATGTCTTGTTCTACATCTTTTAATATTCTTCTTGGGTGACCTTGAATTCATGCTACGAAAGCCATCCCTTCTACTTTTCATCAATGTATCAAATTTGAATTCAAGAATAAAGTTATCACCATTTCGAGTGATCCTTAGTCATTTGAATTCTATTCAAATATAGATTTAGCTCAATCTAAATATTATTATTGTCCTTATATCTCTTCAACAATTTCTCAATGTTCCTCATCTCAAATTTTAGAGCATCTTCAAAATTTGAAAGTAAGTGAGGAATTTCAAACCTATTCTTCATCCTTGGATCATGATAATCAATTTCTTCAAGAGCCTCTTCTGGATCTCACCAAGCTACCACCGTCACCTCGAATTGTGGGTTTACCCCATAAGAAAGATGTCATTGTACACGTCGGCATGTGTACTTTTTGAGTGAATATTTTACCCTATTGCAAAATAATCACCACAATCTGAGAATTAAATTGAAAACTCTCTCTTGCAAATAAATTAAGTGAAAACTCGAATTTCTCCAAGGTTTTGTTACACAAGCATTTTGCATATATATGTGAAAGCAAAGATCATTTGAGATAATATATGCTAGAACTAGCTCAATAACCTGCAAGTGATAGTTAACAAGGGGCCTTGATGGTTTAATTCATACATGCTTAGTGATTTCCTTCTTTAATATTTAAAATGGATGTACATTTTCCTCATGTGAAAAGTGATTCCTTTAAACATTCTTGGAATTAATGTGTCTTACCCTGAATCTCAGTTAGTAAGTCCATTTAATATTCAGATTAAAGGTGTAAAAATGAAAAGATGCGTGGAATAGTCCACTTCATTTTTAAGCCCATGCCTTTAATGTGAGATTCATTTTATAGTTAGTAGATTTATTTTATCTTCATTATGAATGTTCTACTAAATGCTAAGTTAGACTTTGAACATGTTAGCTAGTTAGTAAGTCAGCATTCATTTGCATTATCTACCATTAATGTAGAGTAGGTGTTAGTACCCTCCCTCCTAGGTTGATTTTATCTTAAAATTTAGATTTGAAAAAAATGGAAAATTTGGTGCAATTTGGAGGTGCAAAAATTCTGGATGAGGACCAAAATGCAAATGAACTGAACAGAAAATTTACAAAAAAAATTCTAGACAAGGACCAGAATGGAAATAACTAGGAATAAAATGCAAAATTTTTGGAAATGACTAGAATGGAAAGAACTGAAAACAAAATGCAAAAAATCTAGAGATGACCAGAATGGAAATAACTAAAAAGGAAATGCATTTTTTTTGTAAAATGACCAAAATGAAAGAACTGAATTTTGGAAATGGACCAGAATGTAAAGCAATAAGCAAAAAAAAAATGATTTCTTGTAAAACCCAATAAAAAAATTACACAAAAAATCTAAATTATTTACACCAATGCTGGAAAAATCATGCATGCAAATCCTGATATCATACTCCCCTACCCTACAAAACCATATATAATGAGACAAGTCTGAAGGTAACCTGATCTAAGAAAACCTGCATGAAACACAATCATATTAGATCAAGTGCAAGACTCAAAGGACTGAATAATGTTTGCATCAATATTAATCTTCACCTAGTATAACCCCCTAAAGGCATTAAATACATAGATACAAATTTAAAAAATGATGCAGTAAAAGAGGATAAATGATTAAAACAATAACCCTCAACAAATAGCCTCCTATGATTTTGCTCACAAAGTGTATGCTTGCCAAAATGTATGCATTCGATTTCTTCAAAAATAATATTTTCTTACAAAAAATTCCAGCCCCTTGCTCTCAAAATTTCAAAGGCTTAAATAAAAATTCTGGTTTGCTCCTTGGCCTTTCATATTCCCAATATACCTTTTTTATTTTCTTTGCATCTTAAAATATCCCCTTCCCATTATAACTCCTTTTAATATCATAATATCCAAAAAATTACATAATATCCATTCCCTTATATCTTAATATTATGATACTAAATACAACAAGAAAACCTTAAACTATTTTCCCTCTTATTTATATATATATTTATATATATATATTTATGTATTCCCTTGACCATGGTGAGAACCTTACTACATAGTAAGGTAAAAAAATAAGATAGGGCCTTGGGCCATAATATTTACAACGATACATTCAAATGAAACCCAAATAAGGGGGACAAAAACCTTAAGCTCTATTAAAATATGGGAACATTAATACATTGAAATAAAAACTTAGCTTTTCCCTTGGAAGTCCTTCAGGTGACACTTGATGGACTCAAACTAGGGCCAAGAAAAACATATTCTACTCATGCCTACAATATTCAACATCACCCGCAACCTCCTCAGTCAAGGTGTGACGATAATGACCTCAACAATCCACCATACACTCGTGTATGACATTCTCTTCCATCCTATTAGTTTTCACTCTTGGCAAATGAACCAAAGGACATGACTTTAGACATCTCTCAAATAATCTTAATGCACATTGCAATGGTTATTTAACAATGTTAGGGCTTGAGGATTTAGGGTTTGCTAGCTGGACCCTACTGCTCCTATGCATTGTGATGAACACTCTTTTATGGCAGCCATTACACATATACCTATGTTCTAACATGCTCTGTTAATACTCATGGGATGTCTCTAATAAAGTGCTACCTACCTGCCATATTTCACCTGCCATGTTGGATTCATCGATCTACTACCTATGGGTGAGCAAGTTCATCACACTCCTAAGATTTTTGCTGCTCATTGGTGACATGATTTATATTTCCCTTGGAAGTTGCACTCTGATGGGTCCCTGTTCACCAGTCGTCTAGTTTGAAACATATTCAACAATACCTCTGCACTTGTGTGATACTTCTACGAAGGTAAAACAATAACTGGATGTCATACATGGCAATCCCATTATGTGCATCATCGATGTTTTTGAATGATATACCCTCTTCTTTCGCATTGTTGGTAGTCTAAAATCCACATCAACACTGCTGGTATTAGTCCATTCAAGTCACCCATTGGTGTTGTTGACACCTTTGCTGCATAGATGCTATTACCAGTGCTGTGGATTTGCTGTGCCTTTGGGAATGGATAAAATTTGCCTCCATGTCCTTCCTGGGTATCTAGCGTGTCATTGCCCCATCTGGAATCCAACACTTCATAGCTTGATTTTGTATTTGACCACTTCTATGTCGATTTGAGTCATCCCTACTGCCACCATAAATACCATCCTTCTTTGATGCAAACTTCTATTTTTTTCATTCCTATCAAACTGGTCATCTATCATCAACAACTCACATCATCGAGTGTGCACTGGATGTGTACAAATATACTCTTCTTATACCTTGATCATGGTGTCACGATTGGGAATTTTCACTAGACATGAAGCCTTTCACTCTGTGCATCTGCCAACAGTTTACTTGATGCTCTATCGAGGAAATTTTGTTGATGGTAGTGCCTCAATACACAGTGACAATCATGCCAACCCTTAGTGATACTCATCCATTCATCTTTGATTCACATCATTTTGCTGAGCCTAAATTCAATATCATCATGGTCACAGAGTCCTCCATACCGGTTACCATATCTTTGTAATATGTTTGGATGTTTGAAACTCTTAATTTTTTTCTCACTGTTCATGACTGCATCGATTCCTGAGTGCATGCCCTATCAATTACTAGTGTCCACCACATGTAAATCCAAACCATCTCACATGAACGTATTCCATATTCAATCGAAAATGTTCCATAATAGTTATTCCACTCATCATTCAACCACTGCTACGTTGAATTTCATCTCTTGTTGCCATCCAAGTCCATGTTGGGTCATCATTGTTGCCACAATGCCTTTTGGGTATGACCAAGCTTGTGATGACCACCTCTGAGCTATCTGTTCGACTAAATGAAGTTTGGATATCATTGTTGTCCTTCCAATCATCCACCTAGCCTTGTCCACGTCAACATTCATCTAATAATTCCTCCACATGGCCTCATCATTCACTTTGGGTCCATGTTAGTCCCCCTCAATGTTTTTTGAACATCAATCACCACATGGTTTACATTTTACACTGCCATGAAGTCTAGCTCTGGTGCTTAGAATGACATCACATCTTCGATAATGCAGGATTCACATATGTGTGCTATATTGAACCAATCCCATGAGATTTCATGTTTCACTTGCCTCACATGACCTCATCTTCTCGGCTTGACTCCATGCGATAAGGGTACTCGTTATCTCCTACGGGCCCTACATCATCATCGATGAGTGATCCATTTAGGTTCCTCAATGTTTGAGTCCTGCATGATTCCCATCTACTTCATCTACTTGATCACCCTATAAACATAAAGTAAACCCTTAGGATCAACATTCAAAATCATTACTTTAATATTATTACAATGTTCGAAGGGATTTGACTAAATATTAAAATTACAACCAAAAGGACATATGAATTATAAATCGTCCAAGAAGCTTCTATAAATGCATATAAGCATTTTATTGTTATTATTATTTTATTTATATATATATATATAACATATTAAAGTATATTATATATAAAATAATTATATTTCTATGTTTTATCTTAAATATATATATATATAAACTCATTATTATTTTTTTATTTTATTTCAAATATATATACATAAAAGACATATATATATATATATATATATATATATATATATATATTTGATTTATATTATTTCAAACATACACATGAAAGAAAACACAAAATTTAACAACAAAAACGCTGACAAAAGACTTGATGATAAAAATCATCAGCAAAAAATTGATGATAAAAAATATCGTCAACAACAAATTGACGATAAAAATATCATCAACAACAAATTGACGATAAAAATATCATCGACAACAAATTGACGATAAAAATATCATCGACAACAAATTGATGATAAAAAATCATCGATAATAAAAAATAACAAATTAATAAAAACTACAACCTAAAAGCAGGCAAACCCACTAGTCACTCAAAACGAAATAAAAACACTCAAACACAAAAAATGAATGGTGGGTCCCTAATTTTGGGGTATGTTGTGGAACAACCACAATAAATGGTGACTCTACTAGAAAATACTCTTGAGCATTTCGAGTGAAGAACCCAACCTGAAACGAGAACATAAAATGTTAGTAAAATAAATATTATTTAGCAATGTCCCAAGAAGATAGGGGTAAGTAGATTTGAAATGGGAACAAATGATCCATCTGTTTTTGCTCAGTGTGTGCAAAAGTGATTCATTTTGTACTCTCAAAAAACCATCTAGATTTCTTCACCTGATTTGCAATTAAGTTATAAAATATTGCCCATGATGTTCTACTTTGAATAACATTTTGCAAAGTCTCTTGAGCATAATTTATTTAGATAGAGCCCCACTGCCAGTCAGGCATCTATAGCCCTAGTGGATATTTTCTAAACTAGGTGACTGATTTGATCAGACAGAACCCCACTGCTAGTCAAGCGTCTATAGATCCTAAGGATATTATATTAAACTTGGTGACAGATTTGATCAATATTTGCATTGCCAGTCAACGTAAATCCCTTTGTGGTTCCTCCTATATAAAACACTAGACTTAATTATAAAATATACATATTTCAAATGCAAATCTCTATGTTGAGTAGAAGTGAGATGTAATGGGCACTTACCATTCAACAAGAAATATACAATATCAACATACCAAACATTTTTAGTTATGTCTTCCACATTGTAATGTTGACATGATATTAATGGGTCAATTTCTATGATTGACTTGACCAATTCTTGTCTACAAACTATTTTCATAGGTTGGATTTCCAGATCAAATTCTTGGAGGGTCAAAATCCATTTTCCCTGTCTTTCACCTAGTTCATTTTGCAAAAATATAGACTTGATAGTAGGGTCAGGGACTACAGCAAAAACCCTACTATGCAGTATGTAATGTCTAAATTTCTTTATGGTTTTGAACAATGCATACATTTGTTTATCAAGAATAGAATAATCAATTGTGCATCCTTCAATGGAACACTCAAAAAGGTGATAGGGTTTTCAATGTTACCTTCACTTTTTTGAGTTAGGACACTCACAAAGGAATGATCTGAAGCAAATGTGTAGATATAAAAAGGATTTGCATAATTAGGACTGACTAAAATAGGGGCCCTAGATATAGCATCCTTGATGCTTTTAAAAACATCCCTATTTTCATTTGTCCATTTAATCTAAGCATCCTTTTTTAACATGTCATTCAAAGGTTTGGAAATTTCTTTGAATCCTAAAATGAACTTCCTTACAAAATTGATCTTGCCAAAGAAAGATCTTAGCTCTTTCCTACTATTGGATGGACGGATGTCTTGTATAGCAGCTATCCTTTTTGTATCAATAGAAATTCCTTACCTTATGTTAGCCTCAATAGCTTACCTTATGTTACCCCAAATATGCATTTTCTCGGATTAAGGGATATCTCGTTTTCCCTACATATTTGGAGCACTTTCCTCAAATCCCTGATATGATTTTCCCTTTTCTTAGAAAAATAGGAATGTCATATATATAAACAATGATACACTTACCAATTATCCCTTTGAATGCAAAATCCATAGCTCGTTGGAAAGTGGCACCAACATTCAATAATCTAAATGGCATTCATCTATATGTGAATGTTCCCCATTTAGTTGTAAAAGTTGTCTTCATTCTATTATTTGGGTGGATATGAATTTGATTGTATCATAAATAACCATCTAGTAATGACATCATTTCCAATCCATTAACCATTTGAATAATCTCATCGATGGAGAGAAATGGGTAATTGTCCTTTTTAGAAGATTTATTCAAATTTCTGAAGTCAATACACAATTTTATCTCTCCATTTCTCTTTCTTACCGGGACTAGATTGGCAACCCAAGTGGAATACCTAACAAGAAAGATGATTTTTTTTCCTCTAGTAATATCTTCACCTCTTTCTCTATTAAGGACTCTAATAATGGGTTGACAAGTCTTTGTCTCTATCTAAAAGGCTTGGATTCTGATTTTAATGGAATCGTGTGCATTATCACATTCTGATCATACATTTTCAAGTCCTTGTAACTCCATGCTATACAATACACATATTATCTTAGTGCATGAGTGATAGACTCCATTTCTTAACTTGTATATGCCTTAGCAATGAACACCTCCTGTGGATTTTTTGCACTCCCTAAGTTGATTAGATCACATGCTTCTCTAGGGGGTGGTATATTTTTACCTCTTTTTGTTTGATATTCGATATCAAATATATTTTCTAGTGAAACAATATATTTTGGCATTTAATTCATCATTCGGGTTGTTTCACTATTTATTCTTGCCCCTCTCATGCTCATTTATCACCTGATTTTTGAAAACACCAGAGTTAGTGAAAAAATTAAAAATGTGTCTATCACTATTGAATACTTGCAAACTGGTAACATTGTCTAATATTGAAGGACAAGGCACTAGCTTAATTTAATTTTTCTTGCAATTTTATGGTTAAATAGCTTGATCATACTTGCTATAATGGTAAAGATTTACCATTCGATTGCATTACCTAGAGATAAGGTAAATATTGAAAGCATCAAACTCATCTATCAGATCCCTAACTCTAGTCTTGTAGAGAATCAATATTTTATCTCTACATGCATGCTTCCATTTTACCTATTTAACCACCAAATATGAGTCTCCAAAAACTTTGAGATACTTAGCCTTCTTATTCAGAGCTAACTGAAGTCCAAAAATCAGCACTTCATACTCTGCCATATTATTGATGCTTGGAAACGATAATCTATAGGAAGCTAGCATAGGCTTGCTGCTAGTACATGTAATTTCAATACCAACTCTAGAACCTTTTTTCAATTTGGATACATAAAATATAAGAATAAAAAACAAACTATCCTCTTCAAAAGTTTCACAAGAAAGGCTTTCCTTTTGAGGTTCTTTGATAGCTTCTTCTATGTCAAATTTATAGACCCCTAAATCACTTTTAGCAAATTGGATTTTGTTAGGCCTATTATACTCTGTAAATATCTCTTTAAGACTTAGCTCATTATCAACTTGGATTTGTTTTGCTACTCTCCTCCAAGGTAACCACATGTGGGAATAATATGTAATAATGTAACCATTTAGGTTCTTACTCCAATCTCTTCCCAAAATCATGCCGTATTTGGAAATAATATTGAGAACAAGTATATCCACATGATGTTGAACTCTAGGCTCTGAATTGATTTGAATAAAGACCATTAAAAATTCCAACCACATCTACAAATGATCTATCAAATTGTATCATTTTACTCTTTGAATGTATTGGCTTGAATCCTAACTTATGGAAAATATCGAGGGGCATGATGTTACCCAAGGCACCTGAATCTATCAGACAATTATGCAAGTTTTTACCTACAATTATGATGGTTATGAGAAAATGAGGCACTTCTCACTTTTTCTTCCATAACACTAATTGAGACTCAGCACCTTTGACCTCATGTATTTGACTTGGTGGATACAAACCTTTCACCAAATCTTCACCTTGACCTATTAGTTTAGCAACCTTCAAGATCGAGATATTAGCGTTAGTCCTTTACAAGTTCTCTACTATATCATAAGTAGATTTTTCAAGATTTTGCATCTTCTATGTAGGTTTGGATAATTAAAACACTGACAAAGGAGGTGGATTATTATCAACTTTGGTATTAGGAGAAATAAGGGGATTATTTGGTGAAGTGGAGGAAGTTTTGGGATTCTTAGAACTCATTGTGTAATAACCATGACTTCCTTTTTTAAACTATCTAATAGCTTGGACTTCTTCTTCCATAGTTTCATCATCCTATTCTCCTAATATTTGAACGTCCTCTTCTCCTTCCTCATTTTATTGATAGTGGATAATTTTTGTTACCAACAAATCTTCTTTCCCTTGGTAACAAAGAGATGCTTCCTCACTTTGGGGATCTAATTCATAAAAATATTTGTATGCATCAACTTGATTGGATACAAGGTTAGGTACACGCCCATTATTGGGATGATTAGTCCATGGTCCCGTCATCCTATGGTTAGGATTTTGATTAGACAGAGATCTAGAATAGTTGTTTATTTGTTTTGACTATGTCATTACTCATTTTGACATTATTTTTCTTCAATTCCTCAACCTTAGAATTAGATACTTGTGATTGGGGCACTACGATGCCAGATCCAAACACATTTTCTACATTGGTAACCTCTTGAACAAACGTAATGGTTTTATTCTAAGAATTTTGGTTCCACCAAGGATTTATGCTTTGAAGAGGTGCAACCATAGGATAATTTGTTGAGGTTTGAGTGTTGGTCGCATTGAATCCTGACATAGTTATATGATTATTTTCTAGCATAGGTGTGATGGGTAGAATGGCTATGTTAGGATATGTGGGAAAGGATGGATACGTGGGCATGAATGGATATTGTTGATGGTATGGTATGACATTCATTATTGGAACTTACGATGCGATAATCTGGTTCATCATGGTAAACTGACTATATGGACGAAACTGTCCTACCATGGTTAATTGGGGTACCCTATACCTTGTGATTTCATTTGTTGCTCAATGGTCATGGCCTCCACATAAGCTAGGGAAAGGGTTGTAACTTGGGGGTTCCTCCTATCAAAGATGGTTGTCATGGGATCTAGAGCTCCTAAGTATAATTAAAGAGCCACAATGACATCCATCATGAAATGGCAAGTTACACTCATGTAAATATTTTGGAACCTAGCATTGAATGTCCTAATTGGCTCATTGGGTAACCTTTTACAGGACACAAATTGATTATAAAGGAGGGTAGGATCTAAAAGTGGCCTGAACTAATTAATGAAGGCTCCCTCTAATTGGGCCCAAGAAGTGATGGACCCTACGGTGAGATTCATATACCAATCATGAGCCATCCGATACAAACTCACAGGAAAAAGCTTATAAGTGACATCCTCATGATTTAATCCTCGTATGATCAGATGCTATTTATAATTTTGGATATGCTCTTTGGCTATGATAGGACCATCATGTTTAAACTTTGGTATTGATTTCTCAATATTCCTTGATATTTCATGGACATCTGGGTATGTTCAATGGAATATTAAGCACCCCATACCAAGGATCTAGTGGTTCGGATATGTTATTCAATAGTTGTCGTGGCCCCACAGGAATAATAGAAATTATTGAAGTGATAGGAATAAATACACTTGATGTAGCTATCATAATGGAAATAGTGCAGGTAGATCCACTAGATGTACTTGATTGTAAAGATAACCCTTGATCAAGTATACTAGATGGGATTTTGATTTCTTGAGTTTTTTTCTTGTCTTCCTAGAACTAGGAAAAAGACTTTGAAAGATGTTTTTCCTAGTGGCTTTGGACCTAGTAGCGATGTACTCAGGTTGGGCCAGCTTGGGAAAACTAATGTTAAACAAAGCTTCTCACAAATAACTCACAATAGAACCCGAATAAACACTGTACCTATAAGCACAATAAGGTGGAAAAAAAATAACACACATTAATCATTAGAAAACCAAAGATCTAAATCACAAAGCTATGAAATAAGGCCCTCCTTCTAGCACTAAAATATTGAGTGAATATTTTTCCCTATTGCAAAATAATCACCATAATCAAAGTATTAAATTGAAAACTCTCTCTTGCAAAGAAATTAAGTGAAAAATCGAATTTCTCCAAGGTTCTGTTATACAAGAATTCTATATATATGTGAAAGCAAAGATAATTTGATACAATATGTGCTAGAACTAGCTCAATAACATGCAAGTGACAGTTAACAAGGGGCCTTGATGGTTTAATTCATACATGCTTAGTGATTTCCTTCTTTAATATTTAAAATGGATGTGCATTTTTCTCATGTGAAAAGTGATTCCTTTAAACATTCTTGGCATTAATATGTCTTACCCTGAATCCTAGTTAGTAAGTCCATTTTATATTCAGATTAAAGGTGTAAAAATGAAAAGATGCGTGGAATAGTCCACTTCATTTTAAAGCCCATGCCTTTAATGTGAGATTCATTTTACAATTAGTAGATTCATTTTATCTTCATTATGAATGTTCTACTAAATGCTAAGTTAGAATTTGAACATGTTAGCCAGTTAGTAAGTTAGAATTCATTTGCATTATCTGCTATTAATGTAGAGTAGGTGTTAGTACCCTCCCTCCTAGGTTTATTTTATCTTAAATTTTAGATTTGAAAAAACTGGAAAATTTGATGCAATTTGGAGGTGCAAAAAATTTGGATGAAGACCAGAATGAGAATGAACTAAATAGAAAATTAAAAAAAAAAATTATGGATAAGGACCAGAATGTGAATGAACTAAATAGAAAATTTACAAAAAAAATTATGGACAAGGACCAAAATGGAAATAACTAGGAACAAAATGCAGAAATTCTAGAAATGACTAGAATGGAAAGAACTAAAAACAAAATGCAAAAATTCTAGAAATGACCAGAATGGAAAGAACTAAAAACAAAATGCAAAAATTCTGGAGATGACCAAAATGGAAAGAACTAAAAACGAAATGCAAAAATTTTGGAAAATGACTAGAATGAAATAACTAAAATTCTACAAAATGGACTAGAATGTAAAGCAATAAACAAAACAAAAAAAAATGACTTCTTGGAAAAACTAATAAACAAATTATAGAAACAAATCTAAATTATTTACACCAATGCTGGAAAAATCATGCATGCAAATCCTAATATCATACTTCCCTACCCTACAAAACCAAAGACAATGAGACAAGTCTGAAGGTAACCTGATCTAAGAAAACCTGCATGAAACACAATCATATTAGATCAAGTGCAAGACTCAAAGTATTGAATAATGCTTGCATAAATCTTAATCTTCACCTAGTATAACCCCCTAAAGGCATTAAATACGTACATACAAATTAAAAAAAATGATGTAGTAAAAGAGGATAAACAATTAAAAAAATAACCCTCAACAAATAACCTCCAATGATTTTGATTAGAAAGTGTATGCTTACAAAAATATATGCATTCAATTTCTTCAAATATAGTCTTTTATTATTTTCAAAGGCTTAAAAAAAATTATAGTTTGCTCCTTGACCTTTCATATTTTCAATTTGCTTTTTTTATTTTCTTTGTATCTTAAAATATTCCCTTCCCCTTATAACTCCTTTTAATATCATAATATCCAAAACTCTACATAATATCCATTCCCTTATATCTCCCTTTAATATTATGATATTAAATATAACAAGGAAGCCTTAAACTATTTTCCCTCTTCCTTATATTATCCCTTGTAAATAAGATCCCCCTTATTACCCCTTTACCATAGTAAAGGGTTTTATTTATATATATATATTACCTTGACCATGGTGAGGACCTTACTACATAGTAAGGTAAAAAAATAATATAGGGCCTTGGGCCATAATCTTTACAATGATACGTTGAAATGAAACCCAAATAAGGGGTTAAAAACCTTAAGCTATATTCAAATGTGGAAACATTAATGCACCAAAACAAAAACTTAGCTTTGACCTTGGATGTCCTTCGGGTGATGCTTACTAGACTCAAACCAAGGCTAAGAAAAACATATATAACCTTCAACGTCACCCACAACCTCCTCGATCGAGGTGTGATAGTAATGACCTCAACGATCAGCCATATACCTGTGTATGGCATTCTCTTCCACCCTATCAATTTTTTCTCTCGAAAACTAAACCAAAGTATATCACTTTAGACATCCCTAAAAACATCTTAACTTACATTGCAATGGTTATTTAACAATGCCAGAGCTCAAGGATTTAGGGTTTGCTAGCTGGGCCTTGTTGATCCCATGCGTTGTGATGGCCACTCTTTTATGGCAGTCATTACACGTCTACTTGCGACCTAACATGCTTTGTTAATACTCATGGGTTGTCCCTGATAAAGCACTACCTACCTGCCATATTTCACCTATTGTGTTAGATTCGTCAATCTAAAGCCTATGCATGAGCAAGTTTGTCACACTCCCAGGCTTTTCGTTGCTCACTAGTGACATGATTTATGTTGCCCTTGTAAGTCACGCTCTGATGGGTCCTTGTTCACCTACCGTCTGGTTTGAAATGTCTTCGACAATGCCTCTGCACTTGTGTGATACTTCTATGAAGGTAAAACGATAATTGGATGTCATCTATGGCAATCCAATTATGTGCATCATCAATGTTTTTGAATGAGATACCCTCTCCTTCTGCCTTGTTGGCAATCTAAAACCCATGTCAACGCTACCAGTATTCATCTAGTCAAGTCACCCATTCGTATTGTTGACACCTTCTTTGTTTTGTAGATTCTATTCTCGGTACTATGGATTTGTTGTGCCTTTGAGAATGGACAAAATCTACACCCACATCCTTCTTGGGTGTCCAGCGTGTCATTGCCCCATCTGACATCTAATCATTCATAGCTTGATTTTTTATTTTACCATTACTACATCAATCTAATTCATCCCTACTATCATCGTGAACCTCATCCTTCTCTGATGCAAACCTCTATTCTGGCCATTCATATCGAATTGGCCATGTATCATCAGTAGCTCACATCATCGAGTGTGCACTGGATGTCTACAAACCTACTCTTCTTATGCATTAATCATGGTGTCACGATTGGGAATTTTCACTAGAAATGAAGCCTTTCACTCTGTGTGTCTGCTAGCAGTTTACCCAGTGCTCTCCCGATTAAATTCTATTGATGATAGTCCCTCAATACACAACGATAATCGTGCTAGCCCTTACCGATACTCATCCATTCATCTTTGATCCACATAATTTTGTTGAGCCCTCTAATTGCTATCATCATGATCATAGAGTCTCCCATGCCTGTTACCATATCTTCATAATTTGTTTGGACATTCGAAACTCTTCATTTTCTTTTCTCACTATTCATGACCATGTCGATTACCGAGTGCCTACCCTATCAATTACTATTTTCCACCACATATAAATCCAAGCCATATCACATGAACACATTCTAGATCCAATCAAAAATATTCCATCATCGTCATTCCACTCATCATTCAACCTCTGCTATACCGAATTTCATCCCCTATTGTCATCCAGGTCCACGTTGGGCCATCATTGTTGCCACATCACCTTTCGGGTATGACCAAGCTTGTGATGATCACCTCCAATATATCTATTCAGATAAATTAAGTTTAGTTGTCATTGTCCTTCCAATCATCCGCTCGCCCTTGTCCATGTCAACATTCATTTCAGAATTCCCCCACATTGCCTCGTCATTCACTCTAGGTCCGCATAAGTCCAAAGTCCCCTCAAGGTTTTTTGAACATTAAGCACCACATGGTTCATGTTTCGCACTACCACGATGTCTGGCTCTAGTGCTCAGAACGATACAATGTCCTTTGTAATGTGGGCTTCACCTGCATGTGTTGTATTGAACCAATCCCATGGGCTTTCATGTTTCACTTGCCTCACATGACCTCATCCGCTTGGTTTGACTCCACGCGATCAGGGTACTCGTTATCTCCCATGAGCCCTGCATCATCATCTATGAGTGCTCAGTTCAGGTTCCTCGATGTTCGAGTCCTGCATGATTCCCATATGCTTCATCTGCTTGGTCACCCCACAAACATAAAGTAAACCCTTAGGATCAACATTCAAAACCATTACTTTAATATTATTACAACGGTCAAGGGATTTTTTTTTTTTTTTTGATATATAGAAGCAATGGTTACAATCATGATTTTTAGTAACTACCAGCATAGCTGGTAGGGTTCAAACTATCTACGAAGGCTCCCAGGACTTCCACCATCTCGGTACATGGTAACCCGGCGTGAGATGGGGACCGTCGGACGCACAGGGGTTGCACCGTCGTCATCAATCTAGCGCACCACTCAGAGGAATCGGATCTGGGCTACTATCTGTGCATGGGCAAGCCCATGGGATTGGAACCTAGGTCTCCTCTCGGTAAGCACCCCAACTTACCAATCCACCTAGACTCACGGACTACGTTCAAAGGGATTTGACTAAATATTAAAATTACAACCAAAAGGACATATGAATTATAAATCCTCCAACAAGCTTCTATAAATGTATATAAGCATTTTATTATTATTTTATTTTTTATTTATATATATAACATATTAAAGTATATTATATATAAAAATAATTGCATTTTTATGTTTTATATTTTATATATATATAAAATATATAGAAACTTATTGTTATTTTTTTTTCAAATATATATACATAAAATATATATATTTGATTTTTATTATTTCAAAAATATACATGAAAGAAAAGATAATATTTAATAACAAAAACACTGGCAAAAGATTTGACGATAAAAATCGTCAGTAACAAATTGATGATAAAAATATCATCGACAACAAACCGATGATAAAAATATCATCGATAACAAATTGACGATAAAAATATCGTCGACAATAAATTGACGATAAAAATATTATCGACAACAAATTGATGATAAAAATATCATTGACAACAAATTGACGATAAAAATATCATCGAAAAAAAATTGATGATAAAAATATCGTCGACAACAAATTGATGATAAAAAATCATCGACAATAACAAATAACAAATTAACAAAAACTACAACCTAAAAGCAAGCAACCCACTAGTCACTCAAAATGAAATAAAAACACCCAAACACAAAAAATGAAAGGTGGGTCCCCAATTTTGGGGTACGTTGTGGAATGGCCACAACAGTACCTTTGTCTTTGGAGGGAATTCCTTCAAAAAAATATTTGTGGTAGTGATTCATCTCCTAGCGAGCGCTCTTTTGCTCAATGTTATATCAATAATGATTATCCCCTTCCTAAGCAGATCCTATCTAGTATGGGATATTTAGGTAAAGGATTTGGACCACAATAGAAAGGTATTAAAGAACCTTTAGATGTTGAGATTTGGTGTGGGAGATGTGGTATAGGTTTTATACCTAATAAAAATCAACCTTTTCCTTTTGAGGACGATGACCATCTTGTGACTTGTGCAGAATATATAGAATAGCAAAAGATGATAATAGATGAAAATAAAATCATTAATTGTGCTTCTCCTCCAAAGCTAATGTATTGTAATATGATTGATTCCGTTTGTTTTAAAGATGATATTACTTCTATGCAAGAGAGTGGTGGATCTTTATATAATGTTTGTTTTACTAAAAATAATGGCATTGTTAGAAGATGTGTTGATTACGTGCCATGGATGTCCAAATAAGGGCCTTGGAAGAACTTTCCCATGATTATTATCATTGATAAAATGCACTCCTTGGGGATATCTTGGATCCGACACCCCATGGCACACATTTATTTTAATAATATAAATGGTGCATTTAGATTTTGCATTCATTTCAATTATGTGTAAATAAAAAAATATATATATTTCATATAGTTGCATTTGCATTCCCATTGCATCCACCTAGTTGCTCATATTGCATTGTTGCTTGTCATCCTTGCATGGTTGCTTGATATCTAAAGAACACCTTGCATGATTTCCTATCATAATTGCATTGTTTCTTGTTCATGACTACTTGCTCATATATATTTTTAGGGATTTTGCAACAATGGCATGTGATGATACCTAGTTAAGACATAGATCACATGCATTGCACTTCTCACTAGGACTCTAATGCCTAGCAAGATACCCCCTAGGGACTCCCTTGCTTATTATTATGATTACCTCTTCTTCTTCTCTAAATTTATTTATCATGATAATACTTTCATTCACAAAGTATTTTTAAGATCCCTATTTGGGATAGCACTTGCATATCATTTATTTACATATTACACCCCACATGGGATACTTATACATCCTAGTGGATACTACATCATATATGATATTCTATTGGGTCATAATATCTTTTGACTCAGCAAGCTCAACATCCCATTATAGGATAACCTCCTTGGTCAATTTTAGTAGACATCAACATACATCCTAGCGGTTAAATGTCTCATAGCAGTCAATAAGGAAGCAACCACCCATAGTGGATCAGACTCCACATATCTTTTTACACTACTACAAGTGCTAAACCTATATCGGGTCTAGCTCTCTTTTTGAAATAATTTATGGTATCTAACTACATTGGTTCCTTGCAACCTATGCTAGTTCCATGCTATGGATCATTAGTTCTTCTCCTTTTTAGATGGTTGAGCTTTGGATTTTATTCTTCTTTTCTTTCTCTTCCTCTTCATTTTTTTCTTATTCTTTCTCCTCTTCTTATCTCCTCTTATTTCTTATCCATATTTTTTTTATTTTATTTGTTCCCTTTTTCTTTCTCCTTCTCCTTTCTTTCCTTTTGCATCCATCCATTTTTATATAGTTTGCATACATGAAAACACATAAATAAAAACACATTACACACAAATAAAATAATAAAAGTAGTTATATATTAATCGAGAGAAAAAGAGTACATCATCCTCGTGTCAGGTTGGTGTACCACAATCTAGACTCAGTACACTCAACCTAGGGATGTAAACCATAATCTAAAAATTGGTGCATCATCCCGATACCCAATCCTCTTTCTCCTAGCTCTAAGAGCCAGCTACCTCTATTCTACCCTAAGGGGGATAAAACCTAGGTTGTAACACAAATTTCCATGATACCGATGATGTCTACGATCGAGATCATGATCTGCTTGCTGATTTTAGGAATGGAGGAAGTGGTATCCTTTGACCTAGTGGTACAACTTCATAGTAAGCCATCTCATAAAACATAGCCCACTGAAGGGATATCTCCAACCTCTCTTCCATATACCATAGCTCCACCTAAAGAAGTTGCACCATACCTCCTGCTTGGTTGCTCTTAATTATAGCCATCTCATATGCCTTAGCCCTTTGGTGCTCTCCATCCATATGAGCCATCTCTCTCTAGATCCAACTAGTCTCTGCCTGAGCTATGTCCCTCTCAACATCTATGATGCTCAGCAACTTTCGTAGCTCCTATAGCCTCCTAGCCCTATCTGCTTGGACCTAGGCCATCTAGATATGTAGAGAAGCTACCCATTCTCGTAGCTCCTCTATCTCCCTCCCCTCTTGGCTCTTTCCACCCACTACTATAGATGTGGAGGCCTCTTCAATATATTTGATCTATAGCCTCTCTATATGTGGGGGTATACTTCTCTCCTTCTATTCAATCCCTACAACCTGGGTGACCTCCTATACCACTAGGATTTGAGCACGAGTCAGTATCTATCTTGGAGTAGTAAGAGTCTACTGTAACCTCTCTATGGCTCAATGATATACCTCTCAGAATTCTCATTGTATGCCTGAGTCCATCACCTAGCATATTTGTATTGGTACTAGCAAGGATATCCTTTAGGGAACAACTCCTCTATACCACCACTTATACCTGACAACCACTCCTAAGTCATCTACCCTCAGGTTTATATAAGGAGGATCGTCCATATTCTCCTTGGTCCACCTAGTGAGGTTTGGATCATCTTCTACACTTGCTGGGTCCTGAGTCACCCTCTGACACCAATAGTCCCCCAGGTTCGAGAATCCTCGTCAGATCCCATGCTACCAAAGGACTCGATCAGATATAAATATATTTGACTCTCTATTCTTTGATCTCAACCACTTGATCCTTCATATCTTGGCTAGCTTTTTCCTATCCTCAACCCACCTAGGGTGAAGCCACCATGGCCTCCAAATGATATTTACCTCTCAAAGCTCATCAATAACTCACCTCACTAGTGGTAGCTTCCCTGCATAGGCCGTCACAGTCATCTCTAGGGACTTTGACCACTTGTATGTTGTTGGATACTCTATGTTGGGCAGTGGGCATGGTAGTGCCTCTGGTATCCCTATAACGATGTGCTCCCAACACCACACTTGGAGCAACATATTACATACCAATATTATACACTACTTATACATGATATTATACAAAGTCTTGTATAGGTGGGCCAACATATATGGGTCCCAACCAAATCAAACCATCTGATCATGCATGTATACCACTACTCTTGCCATCACCCATGGTAAGTGTCACTTTCTGGTATGGCATATTAGTAGCCCAACCACAACCCCATAGACCATGATGGTTAGAGAATCTACCCTATAGTGATCCACTATATTATTGATTGATATGGTGCTCTTTCACACCTAGTAAGTAAACCCTATCAAGAACCATTGTACTGTGGCCACACATCTCCATGATCTATAAACTACTATCCCTATGATAAGGATCCGTAAAATCTGCCACACATCCTCTAGTATGATGGTGAGCTCTCCTATGGGTAACCAAAAAGTAGAGGAATTTCGATACCACCTATCTACTAGGACTATCAACATAGCCCTATATATCTCAATATGAGGCATCCTTGCTAGGTGGTCTAGCCTCATCACCTCCAGTTGATCCCTCCCTACCTATCCTAGTGCATCCAGCTCTGCCACCAGAGTCTTTGCCCTCCACTATCGACTCTAGAAGATATCTAGCTGCATCCACAAATAAATAAAATTAAATAAGTTTCATGAATTAAAATAAAAATAATAAAATCTATATTTTCAAATCAAAACACAAATTGATCATAATTTTGTAATTCGCACTTCGCAGTTGCTTGTTTTCCCTCTTTTTCCTCCTATGTTTGTTTTTTTTGCTTTTTTTTTTCCCTTTTAGTTTTTGGTGAAATCACACCCTCCATGTTAGGAGGTGCGATTTCATGTAATCATGTTTGGTTTTACCCAGGCATAAATTTATCATACTTCATCTGGAGAGAAATTATGATCAAGCCATGAAATAGCGCTTAGGTTGAGCACATGAATCACCATCTAAAATGGTGAAATTCCCTAATCTAGCCCTAAAAATCTATGAAAATAGAGAAAAATATGCATCAGGAGGGAGGAATTTATTACTTACTCACTCTTGTGCCTTAGCTTCACCCCTTGTGACTACTTCTTGATGAACTGGTAACACCATTGTTTTCTCCCCAAAGCCCTTTCTATGCCAATACATGATGAAAATGAATTAGGGTTTTACCCTTTTTCACCCCTTTTCAAACTCTATTTGTTACTCTTTCTTTCTCTAGTTTTCATTATTTTTCTCTCTTTATTATTCTACGTTATTTCTTTCGAGTTGTTATGAGATATGTCGTCTTCATAAAAACTTGAGGGGGCACCCTACCCTACCGAGGCATTATTATCCCTAATACCTCAATTTGCATGCAAAATAAGAAAGTGTCTAGAATGACATTGTTTTTGCACCACCCCTTTCTTCTAAACTGGTCATCCCATTTTTGCTTGTTGTCTTCTTCTAGTGAGTGTACCTACATCCTTTCTTTGACGCAATTACTTGGTCTTAAATGCATCAAATATGGGGTAAAATATAGACACAGAAAATTGACCCACTTTTAGTGGGAAATGTTCCTTAGAGCTCTTAAAAGGTCCCTAAACATTGCCCTAGGTAAGGGTAGACAATAGCGGCTAAATCCTAAGAAGTAACTTGCCATCAAATCAGCCCAATCACGGGTGGAAATGGCAGTTTGCATGCAATAAATTTGAGTGGGGATAACTTTACATGATTCCTCATGGCCAATCTACATGAGAGACTTATGTAAAACATATCATGCTTACATCCAGTGTGCATGCAGAATTTAGTCCTAGGGTTTGGACAATGACCTAGGTCTTCAAACACATTATAAGGTGCAAACCTAAGGGTATCAAGGCATGAATTAAAGATCTAATTAGAGAGAATACAGAGAATTAGAGAGATATTTTAGAGAATTTGAGAGCTTTTTCTTGTAGTGAAGCCCTATCGGATCAGAGAGCATATTGGAGAGCCTTTTTGAAGCAATGAAGTGCTAGCCGGTTTAGGGTTTTTCATCTACAGGATATTCAACACATCAGACAAGAAATGACAATCATTTCAATATTGAAAACAATCTTAGATCCATATCATTGGAGTAATAGATACATATTTTCATCTTAGCGGCCACTGTCTCAGACAGTTGCCCATTGGCCTAATCTAGGGTTCTTTGCACTAGTTTCTTCCATTTAGCTTGTTACATGCTTTTACGCCATTAACATAGATTTGGTTTATCGCGTCTACTAGCATTCATAAAATTAGTTTTATTGTCATGGAGCATATTTCTATTTATCATTAGGGTTATTGCTAGCAACCTCATTTGAGGAGGTAATCTCGGATAGTTGATAATTTACTGTTGTTTTCATGCTTGCAGGACTACAGGTTCATTTGATAGGTTATCAAAATACGAAAGCAAAAGGATCCCTCTAGGAACCAGGCCTAGAGAATGAGGTATCTGTAAGCCCTCATATAGTTCTATGTGTGTTACTAGAAAGCTTGCAATAGTGCATCACCCCTTGCAAGGGGATATCACACATCCACTGCCCTATTTTGTAAAATTTGTATCAAAAGAAGGGAATCCCTTATAGGGATCTATATGTAACCAAAATTGAGAAAAAGTAATAAAAATACTTATCTATCCATTTATTTGTAATTTTAGTTGTATATTTCATTGAATGCATGATTAAATATGAATAAGATAAATAATATTCACAAATAGATTAGTGGACAGTGTGTCGCTTCCTTGGGGTTGCTACAGATGGTGATCATAGTGGGACCCTCACCTAGTTTTATATTCTACCGATTTATTGACTCAGGTTTTTGTGTGCAAGTTTAGCCACTTTGATCTATATCATCCCATAGTCCTAGTCACTCCTGCTAATAGTGACAAAAAACCAACCTCTCTGATCGATAGAAGCCAGAACTGGAGTGCAACAGAGGATTGAATATTTGTTCTCTAAGCCATATTAGAGGTTGGTACAATTTTTTGATGTTTTATGTTCTTTTATCTGCTTCTATTTTTCTAAAATAGTGAACATTAAGAAATATTTTAATTTGGAAAACTAAGGAATGGAATGGAAAAAACTTGCATCTTACGCATCTTAGGTTTTTTTTTAGATTTCTACTAGGCGTTGCTAGGAACAATGGCTTATGCTTGTAAATTCTGCCCTAGAATCTAGTTTTCTAGGAGTTGTGTGTTGGTTTTCTTGCTTTGAGGCCCTGCTAGAGGCCATATTTGAACGAAATAGAATGTGTACATGAAAATTTTATTATTTTATGCATATTTTTGAAAACTAAAACATCATTTGTATTAGGCATATAGGAAAGATACATTTATGTTGTATGATGCATTTTACTTTATGTAAATTTAAAATTAACCCCACACACGTACACATGTTTTAAACATTAGGGAGTTGGATTTCATCCCCAACCCTCAATTTAGTCTAATGACATTGGAATTCATCTTCTTACACCAGCTTGCTCCCTCAATATTCCTAGAATAGAATAGGGAACTTCTTTATAATGGTACTAAGTTACTTGTGTTCAAACTGTCTCCCACTATTGGAACAATCATTGGTTCAGAGTGGAAGAGCTAGGTGAACCCCTCACTAGGATTTAAGTGTACCCTAGTATCTTTTTGAGAAAATCATGTTTGGCATGGGTGTTCTTGATTCCCACTATAGATGAGTCTCCTTATTTTAAATCCAAAACAAGATCAAGAAGTAAGAAAAAAAACACATCAAACAGCTTAGGGCACACATAAATTGGTAATCAAGATAAAAACTTTCTTGATATTGTTTGGCTACATCTAATTGCAATCCAAAATACTAATTCACAAACACAATGGTCAAAACCAGAAGTAAAAATCCTTGGTCCAATATCGAGGGAGAATATGAAGCAACACACACCCATAGGCAAAATCATAGTAACATTTAACCACATACTCATAAGAACATGAGACGTAGTTCTGTGAGTCTAAGGGGTGATAACTCAACCCTTGGGGGTTCTCCTCCAGAAACCCCAAATAGGGAGTCAAATCATAGAACTAAGTCATAAAAACACAAACAAGCTTCATGACCATCATAATCAAGGAGACATGAGGAAGCTTCAAGGCCTTCATCTAAACACACAGAAACTTCTCAAAGACATGAGGATGCTTCAATAGATTCCTCCCCACATGGACATAAAAAGGGTTCTAGAACCCATTCTTCACACATATATGATGATGTTTCACCATATCCATCTTCATGGAGGGTAGGTGGGGCCACAAAGCCTTCATCACCAAAAAGACACACAAGAGTCACAACACCTCAAGCTTCACATGAGATTCCTAGAATAGATATGCCCACTAAGGGGCATGAAACTAGATTTAAATCCAGTCATAGGCACAAAACAGAAGATACCATTCACACAAGAGGAAGGATTCCAATAGATTATGACATCATTGGAGTAAATGGCATCCCAAGGGATTAACCATGGAAAAAAATATAGTTAGATGAGTTAGATTTCTTTCATATGAGGCCACCTCCAAAAACTGTAGCCATAGAAAATTCTGCATCTAGAAGTTCATGAAATGTTACTTATAAACATACCTCTCAACTTGGGGATGCTTCAGAGTGACTCCACAAGTCTCATGCAGAGTCTGACCATAGAGAAACTTATCACTATGAAGAACACATGGAGCAGATCACATTAGATAGTAAGAGCAAAGAAATAGCAAAAATCTCTTCGAGGAATATACGAATCAAAACCACAAGAACAGAATCAGAAAAACATGAATCTTCTTTAATAGTGCAATTTAACCGCATGTGATGGTTAAAAAATATGTTGCACAAATATCGAGAGCTAGTGGAAGCTTGAGCATGACAAACAAAGAGAAAGGATTTTGAGCCAACATGAGTAGCATCTAAGAGAACAAGCTAAACAAATAGCTTGTATCAATTTATAAACAAATGGTAATGATCATCAAAGAGATAAACGCGTTGACTCACCAAGAGAAGGGTGCACTAGAAAAGATGAAAGCCCACAATAAAACCACCACTCAAACCATGAACACAATCAAAATAGTGGAGAAAGGGCAAACATGATAAATTAGGATCAAACACATCCTAAATCCCCTCATAGGAGGAAATAAAATAGAGCAAGTCAAATGAACATAGGATTACCTCCATTATCGCCATGAGGAGACCTGCAAGAAGAGGAAATCCTCACCTCAAAGGTATTCCAAGCACTCACTAAAAATATGAAGTCCTTTGAGAAGCAATATATGGTGGGGAACTAACCAAAATTGAGTAAAATACACAACCATCCATTATTCCCATCAATCCCTAGCCCTGCATATCCTAAGCATTTTGAGATGCCTAGGTTAGAAAATTTCAAGGGTGAAGAGGATGCACAAGATCATGTTACCAATTTCATCAATGCATGTTTTCATCTTGAATACAATGATGCTCTTATGCTAAGAACTTTTATTATGACATTTTTAGGTGCTACCACTCAATGGTTCAACCAAATTCCCAAGCATAGCATATCCAATTTTGGACAACTAGTAAACGCTTTCCTAAAGCATTTCTCCTTTGGTTCTAAAAAGAAGATGAACCTTTCAGACCTGGCCAACCTAAAACATTATGATGATGAGCCAATAATGGAATATGGAGATAGATGGAGAAAAGTCATGGCAAAATTATAATTCTTTGTCCCCATAGAAGAAATCATCCACATGTTCACCAAGAGTTGTTCTAAACACATCTCCCTCTTGCTACAACTTCAACAATATCCATCATTTGAGGAAGCCTTGACACAGGCCAAACTCATTGAGGACATAAAAGTAGATGAGGGGACCATCAAGATCTAAACCAAGGAGTGGAACAAAAATGGCAAGAATAATAAATATAAATAGAAGTAGTCAAATCCTACTCCAGTTAATCAAGTAGTATTGGTTGCACCTAAGGATGGGGTTGCACATCAACCCTAGAATTATTAAGCACAACCCCCACCAACCAATTACGATCAAAAGAAAAATTAGGGGTGAAATAGATAATGCAATCCACCTCTCTATTTTACACCTCTATTAGAGTTAATGCAATCTATTTCAAACCAATTGAGTGAGGTTGGGAAGATCATATTTTCTAATGTACCTAATGTAGATCCCAACCATCCTAAGTCAAAAGGATATAGAGAAGATCTACCCTTATCATAGGACACTGGGACATAACATTGAAGTTTGTGTTGGTTTCAAGCACCAGGTACAAAATATTATTGAGGTAGGAGAGCTTAAATTTTACAACCTATTGGCCCCTAATAACATAGATATGGGCATATACAAAACCTGCTACCAAACCATGAGGTCCCTAGAGTGCAAGGATCCCAAGTTAATTAGATCTAAATTGATATGCCTACCCACGGGTGCATTGGGATGGTTAAAATTGTCAACGTAGCAACCAGGAGTAGATTATATGGTCAACTAGAAGATTATAACATAAAACACAGATAAAAACGAAGCATATTGCAAAACTGGAAAACACAATAAAAAAGAAGTAGTAATTTTTGGAAGATGAAATGAAGGCCTTCCACTTATTAGAATCATGTGAAATTTATACATCTTAGAGAGCTATATAATTTCAATAAAGTTTCCAAAAATAAGTGGAAAATTATTTGTAAATAAAAAGTTATAGCCTCTCAAAGTAGGCTACTAACCACTTTTTTAGAAACAAGACTGCATAGAAAATATCAAGAATGGAGCTGCATTTTTTTTGTTTTTCCCTATTTGATTCAACTTATACTTCTTACAAAATATTACAATACTATATTTTTACCCTATTCCACTCTAATACAAATATTCTAAATCTGTTACAAGAAGTGTAATGGTCTATAGCTGTTACAAACTAAAATCTTCCTACAATGACACATTATTTTATTCTGCAGTTACAAAATAGGGGGCATATTTGTTTTGCTTCATTTTTTCTAACTTGGAAATGACACATAGTCAGCATCATATTCCAACATGTTTCCTCTTTATGTTGATAGGACCAACAATCAGGTCTCTCAACATCAAAAACTAAGTCTTTGAAACTGGTTTTGTGAATATGTTTGCAATTTGGTCTTTGGTGTTACAATAGCTCAGTTTGATCACAATCTTCTCCACCACATCTATGATGAAATGGTACTTGATGTCAAAGTGTTTTGACTGGACATGATGGATATGATTTTGTGCCAACTTAATGGCACTTGTGTTGTCACAAAAAAGTGTAATAGGATTTCCTTGCTTCTCCCCAATCTCTCCAAGAACATTCCTAAGACATAAGGCTTGTGTACTTACTGATGTGAGTGCAATGTATTCAGCTTCTTGATACATTGTCGTTAAGAACATCATTAAATCTCAAAGATATTATCAATTTGGGGTGGTGTCCAAGGTTTTCTACGATAGAAGGCTAGGGCAGAGTACAATTCAGGCATTCAGATTTTAAGCATTTATTGGGTGAGATAGATTTGGTTTACCCTTTTGGTGTCACACTAAACCTAATCTGCAAAATGGAAACTTGTAGGAAATAAAAACTAATTCTAAGTTGCAGGAATTAAAATATAACTACAATTGTAGGAATTGGAATTGCTAAATTGAAAGTCTAATCTACTTTTGCAAAATTAAAATAATAGAATTTAAATTGCTAAATTTAAATGTTGCTGAAATGAAATCCTAAGTTACATTTGTAGAATTGAAACCTAGTTACTCTTGCATAATTGAAATTATGCTTGTAAATGAAACTTATGCTAAAATCACTTGTCAATGTCCTGCCACAAAAGGTCGTCAAGCTTCTACTACAAGAATTGACAACAAAATGAAATATGTTGAAAATGGAAAGTTGCTAAAATAGAAAAGCAGGGAAAACATGGAAAGCAAAGGAAAAATTCTTAATATAATTTGTTAGCTAACACACACAAATGTTGTACACAAACATAATAGAAAACATAAAGAACATTATACAAACTTAAAACAAGAAAAGTAAACTTGAAAAGTAATTTGTTAATTTCGCTACAGCCAAATTATAGATTAAAACCTGCCATAAAAATTATCCTTCTAGATCTAAAAGTGGGCCCATACTTCCTGATCTAGAAGTAGGTGAAAATAAATCCTTAACTAATTAAAAATTAGAATAGAAAATGATAAAATAACTGCACTTTTATTGAGGAAAAATCATGCTAAAAACTGTTACAAAAAATTACTGTATAGTCCTAATTACTGTTATTGAAAACTCTCCTCTATTCTAATTCCTAACTGGCTCAACCAAGGAGGGAGCTGTGTTATTTATATAAATATTTACAACATATCCTATGCTCAAATTAGCCTATGCGCTACTTTACAGTGATTTGTCAATAATTTTGGATCTGAAATAAATGTAAATTTGGAAAATTTGTGTTGTAGTAGTAGTCATTGGCCCTTAGAAAGCATATTTAGTGATGAGAGTACATGAGAGGAGTATATAAACATCTCACATATCTTTATCCACCTCATAAAATGCCATTTATATCTTGCAAACAACTTCCTATTATGTTGTAGTTATTTCTAGATTTATCCTAGAAGAGTATCAATTGATATTTTTCCATGAATGGTGGCTTTGGATGACAAGGATGACAAAGACAACTGGGGGATATTTTTCCTTAATCTTATCAAAATTCTTTCTCTTTTTCCATAACCAAAAAATAGTCAAAAATTCAAAAAGCACTTTCTATTCTCAATCCATAGCTAAGTGGCTCAATCCGAAGAGACTGTATTTCTCAATCCGAAGATACCTGTTCAATCCAAAGATATTTAGAATGACCAACCGTGTGCTATTCAAGTTATTTTAGCTATATTTCTTAGGTGGAGTAGCCCTCAGTATCAAATTGCAATAGGCTTCATTCCTCTCCATGTGTGAATTCCATGCCTTACCATTCATTGGTAGCTTGCTAAAATTTACATGGTAAATTACTGCATTTTTCAAATTCTACTGCACAGTTGTAAAATATTGGCATTTATTATAAATTCAAACAAATTAGAACATGGAAAAATTATTCAAATATCAACATGAAGGTGTACATAAAGTTGTTACTGAATTTATACACTTCATTCACCAAGTAACCATGCTAAAATAGTGCAACAGTGCTGCACAATTGTCCCTGCTCTATTATACCTTGTTGCTACCTATTTAGACCATGTGGGAATGCTTCTAAATAGGTCAGATGTCTTTTGTAGTCCTCATGAACTCATTCCATCTATATACTCATGCTTTGCTTGACAAATTCAAGGTGTTCCTATAAAGTGATAGCTTGCTGATTTTTATATAGCTGTTTTTTTTTAGATTTTTAGATTTATGACAGTCCTAAAATTTTGGCTTCAATGTGGATTTGAAACAAGTTGAAGGGCAGGAAAACATTCAAAAACCATTGAGAAGTTAATGGATATCAGCATATCACATTTGGTTAATTTAAATGCATGTTTTTACTTGCTACTTAATCAAGCAAAATTAGTCACAAAGTACAAAAAATAGTCAAAAATAGAGATATAGTATTCCTAACATAAAATCATGCAAACAGTTAACAAATAGTATATTTTAGTCAACTATTTGGTAATTAACTTATCATATTGTAGTCAAACATTGTGCAATAATAAGATATTTTTGGGCCTCATAATCCCCCCAACTTGAACTGATGTATGCCCTCATGCATCTTAGTAGGCCATAGTAATATGTAGGTTTTATTCTTGTGAACAACATCCTTTGCTACCTGCTAACTGAGAAATTCCTCCTTGTTGCACTATATCAAGTATTTTACAATTAAGCACATGTATAACTTTTTTTCTATCTTTCAAGTTTTAGTGTTGCAAGGTACCTCTTAAAGGCTTGATATTATGTGATTCATATTACAATAGTCTTATTGAGGAACCATATTTGGGTAATGCACTACTACTGATGGAATTTTCTATTCTTAACAACATTTCCGCCTGAATGCTTATTTCTGTTATTTGCACCTTTGGAACAAAATTGATAAAAAATTTGGATTTGAAATGCTTGAGGGATGTACTTGTGGTAGAGCCTTATGAACCTCAATATTTGATGTACCCTACTCTTTTTTCTATTATGTAGCATTTTCAGCAATTCTGGTACAATTTCTGCTCATTCTAAAGATATCCTACTCATTCCGAAGATATGCTTGTTCATTTCGAAGATATGACTGTTCATTCTAAAGATGCATCAAAAAATGTAGAAATAACCTCCTATGTAAAATTTAGCTACAAATTCTATTGTGGACCTATATCTAGAGTGTATAAGCCTTCCATAACATCAAAAATCCTTTTTTCATCCTTTTGTTTAGCTGTTATTCTTTGTTTTGTATGTTGTTGTTTTATTCCAGTAGTATTAAAATAGAACCTTCAGGTGCATTTTGTTGATTATCCTCCTTCAATTTATCAGACAATTATGAGATATAAACTTGAAGTTATCCTTCTGAAACTTGCTCTACAAATTGAAATAGAATTGCTGCCATGTCTGTCCCAAAATCAAGTTTTTGCACAGTTTTGGAATTTCCATGCAATTAAGGGCATAAGGGGGTGTTTCTTGACATCTTGAACATGTTCCTTTTCCAACTTGCCAATATTGTATGAATAGTTTATGCCAAATACCAATTATCATACACTAAATGCTAAATATTTACTTTGAATTAAATGCAAGAAACACATACCTTATAGTCCTAAAAATTGGTCATGCACCTTACAAGCTACTTTTGATGATTGTTAGTAGGCTATCTGAAAACATAAACATAACACATGTGCAGTGTGAGATTTGTACAATGGTGGAACAATGGTGGGTAGATAAATAAGGAAATGCATTCTGAAAAATCAGTTTTCATGCAAGCCAACTCAGTAGCACCTCTAAGAAGATTTTCACTACTGAATTATTCATTTTTTTTTTCATCATTTTTTTTTCTTTCATTTTTTTCATCAAAAGAGGTTGCAATTTCTGGTTTTCAACCAACTTCTGTCCCTTTTTTTCATCTCACTCTTATTTGGATAAGACCAATCCTTATTCTACAAAAACATGTCAATTGTTGTATGAAAACACCATCTCTTTCTATTGAAACCTGCAACATTGATGCAACCTTCCTTTCTAGATGAGTAGTAAGAATCTTCTTACATCATAATTGCCTCATTATCATTGGAAATGAAGTATTGGCTCCATTGTTCCTCTTCCCTGCTGAAATTGATGCTTGTCCTCATGTATCCCCATTTTGTGGGAGATGCCTTTGTTGTAATTTTTTTTTCTCTTTTTTTTTCTAATTTTTCTTGTCTTGCTTGTACCCAAGAAGGAATTTCACAAACAAGACTATTCTTCTTTTTGCTTTTCTTGTATTTTTTTTTTTTGTCAAAATTTTTATCATCACTCTGAATCTAATATTGAAGAGAAATTATCTTCCATTATGTGTACATCCAATGGAATCTCCTTCAAGAACTCCTCCTTAGTTAATGGTGCATGGTATACCCGAAGGCAATGTCCATTCACCACTAACATCCACCATGAATTACCAATGGGAGAAAGAAGCATTACTCCATATCTAAAAACTTCTTCAATCAAGTGTTGTCCATGCCTCCTAGTCTGCAAAATCTTGTCAATATGTACTTGAAACAATTAAATACCAATTCCCAAAATATGTTAAGTGCTTACATCAAGATAAAATCTTGATATACCCTTGTAATTCCATGTAAATGGATTGAAATATTGTTTCAAAATAGCAACAATTTTGCTTTTTGTTTATAATTCAGCCAACTAATAATGTTCAAGAATTTTTTTGGCTACACTTCAATTTGTTTCATTCCTAGGAGGATAGAATTTACCCCTTTGTAATTTCTTACTAAGGAGTTCAATGGAAGTAAATTTTCTATATGCAGTTTTTCTAGTTTTTTTCTTTTATCCAAGGCTAATTTTTGTGTGTTTGGACTAAAGGTTTTCTGTGTATCTCCATTGATTTTTGTCTCTTTAGGCTCAAGTAAGTTCTTTTTTGAGCATAGTTGGATGCTGCTGCAGTCAATAACATTTCCTACAAGTTTTTTTTTTACTAGATTTAGGTACATAGACAGGGGTTGCCTATCTGATATTATTCATATTGATCACAGGTTGGGCTGAAAAAGACATATTTTTTGTTTGCACAATAAGACAAGAAGTGTACAACTTTAGCAGATCAACTAATTATCAGGTAGGATCACCTCTAATGAGATCAACTATTGTTGATGTAGGCTAATAATTATTAGGTTGCGTTTTAGCACGGTAAAACCTTAACAATATTTAAACAATAATGGCAAAACTCTCAGATCACTGTTAAGCTGTAAACTTCTATTTTGATTGTGCAAAAGTTTTGTGATTTTTTTTTAACTAACTCAGCTTACATAGATAGGGGTTACCTATCCTGTATTATTTAGATTGACCATAGGTTGGGCTGGAGGTAGTGGTTTTACTTGCTTTTTGTTGTTGTTGTTGGGATCTCCCTTGAGAAGAATTTAGAGTAGGCAACAAATTTTACATCTTTGAGTTGTGGAAGTAAATGGCATTTATCAATGATATGTCCTTGTGAACAAATGCTACATGTAGTTGATATGATTGTTTTGTTTAATGGATAGTCTTGTATATCTACCATGTTGTCTTCCCAACATCTAGTACAAATTTGTTTATACTACCTTGATGATATGGATATAAAAATGACTGTACTAGCAGATGGCTCCTCTAAGAGATTTTATATTTTTTGATAATGAGGATGATGAATTATTTCAATTTTTATCAAGAATTTCAAACATAAGCAACTTAACCCCTAGGTGTGAATATCACCTCCCTATGGTTGCTTGTTTTCTAAATGGACTAAAATGCAATTTACCAAAAAATGTTACTAATACCAATCATTTATCCATATTTTACTCTGAAGTCCATAATTTAGTATAATTAAAAATTATTGGGCTACTTTTACCCTCTAACAACATCGTGTTCCTTGGCAATGGTGCCAAAATAATGTGTTGTTGTTAAACACATCATTAAATCTCAAAGATCTTATCAATCTGGGGTTGTGTCCAAGGCTGTCTATGATAGAAGGCTAGGGCAAAGTACAATTCAGGCATTCAGATTTCAAGAATTTATTGGGTGAGACAAATTTGGTTTAGCCTTTTGGTATCACACTAAACCTAATCTACAAAATGGAAACTTGCAGGAACTAAAAAATAATTCTAATTTGTAGGAATTGAAATATAACTACAATTGTAGGAATTAGAATTGCTAAATTGAAAGTCTAATCTACTTTTGCAGAATTAAAATAATAGAATTTAAATTGCTGAATTTAAATGTTGCTGAAATGAAATCCTAAGTTACATTTATAGAATTGAAACCTAGTTACTCTTGCATAATTGAAATTATTCTTGTAAATAAAACTTATGCTAAAAACACCTATCAATGTCCTACCACAAAAGGTCATCAAGCTTCTACTACAGGAATTGACAACAAAATGAAATATGCTGAAAATGGAAAGTTACTAAAATAGAAAAGCAGGGAAAACATGGAAAGCAAAGGAAAAAATCTTAATATAATTTGTCATCTGACACATACAAATTTTGTACAAAAACATAATAGAAAACATAAAGAACATTATACAAACTTAAAACAAGAAAATTAAACTTGACAAGTAATCTGTTAATTCTACTACAGCAAAATTATAGATTAAAACCTGCCATAAAAATCCTCCTTCTAGATATGAAAGTGGGACCATACTTCTTGATCTAGAAAGAGGTGAAAAGCAATCCTTAACTAATTAAAACTCAGAAAAAAAATGATAAAATAACTGCACTTTTATTGATGACAAAACATGCTAAAAACTGTTACAAAAAATTATTGTACAATCCTAATTTCTATTATTGAAAACTCTTCTCTATTCTAATTCCTAAATGGCTCAACCAATGAGGGAGCTATGTTATTTATATAAATATTTACAACATATCTCATGCTCAAATCAGCCTATGTGCTACTTTACAATGATTTGCTAATAATTCTGGATCTAAAATAAATGCAAATCTGGACAATTTGTGTTGCAGTAGTAGTCATTGGCCCTTAGAA
Source organism: Wollemia nobilis (assembly GCA_028583015.1). NCBI lineage: Eukaryota > Viridiplantae > Streptophyta > Pinopsida > Araucariales > Araucariaceae > Wollemia > Wollemia nobilis. The sequence goes on along the minus strand of JAQPPZ010017023.1, from coordinate 424,644 downwards.
AGCATATTCAGTGGTGGGAGTATGTGAGAGGAGTCTAGAAATATCTCACACATATTTCTCCACTTCATAAAATTCCATTTATATCTTGCAAACAACTTCCTATTATGTTGTAGTTATTTCTGGGTTTATCCTAGAAGAGTATCAATTGATATTTTTCCATGAATGGTGACTTTGGATGACAAGGACGACAAATACAGCTATGGGATATTTTTCCTTAATCTTCTCAACCTTATTTCCCTTTTTCCATAGTCAAAAAATCAAAAAACACTTTCTATTCTCAATATGGAGCTAAGTGGCTCAATCCGAAGAGACTGTATTTCTCAATCCAAAGAGACTGTATTTCTCAATCCAAAGATACCTGTTCAATCCGAAGATATTCATAATGACCAATTGTGTGCTCTTAAAGTGATTTTAGCTGCATTTCTCAGGTGGATTAGCCCTCAAGATCAGATTGCAATAGCCTTCATTCCTCTCCATGTGTGAATTTCATGCCTTGCAATTCACTGGTAGCTTGCTAGAATTTATATGGTAAATTACTATATTTTCCAACTCTACTGCACAGTTGTAAAATATTGGCATTTATTGCAAATTAAAATAAATTATAACATGGAAAAAATATTCAAATATCAAAATGAAGGAGTACATCAAGTTGCTATTGAATTTATACACTTCATTCACCAAGTAACCATGCTGAAATAGTGCAACAATGCTGCATAATTGTCCCTGCTCTGTTATACCCTATTGCTGCCTATTTAGACCATGTGGGAATGCTTCCAAATAGGTAAGATATATTTTTTAGTCCTTATGTACTCATTCCATCCATATCCTCATGCTTTTCTTGACGACTTCAAGGTGTTCCTATAAAGTGATAGTTTGCTAGTTTTTATATGGTTGTTTTTTTCAGATTTATGACAGTCTTAAACTTTTGGCTTCAATGTGGATTTGAAACAAGTTGAAGGGTAGAAAAACATTCAAAAACCATTGAGAAGTTAATGGATATCAAAATATCACATTTGGTTAATTAAAATGCATGTTTTTACTTACTACTTAATCAAGCAATATCAGTCACAAAATGTTGAAAATAGTCAAAAATAGAGATATAGTATTCCTAACATAAAATCAATGAAACACTTAACAAATAGTATATTTTAGTCAACTATTTGACAATTAAATTATCATATGGAATCAAACATTGTGCAATAATGAGGCATTTTTGGGCCTCATCACTTCTATAGAATATAATGCAACAATAGCTTATTTTTTTGTAACTCCAAGTAATCAATCCTGAACCAAGGGAGAAACAATTTCCACTAGTGGAATTCTGGTCATCAAGATTACTTCCCAAATAACTATAATTGAAACCAATCAACTTCAAATTTTGAGATGATGAGTAATGAATACCAAAAAAATTGTACCTTACACATACCTCAATATTCTTTTGGCTGCCTTAAAATGCAATGTAGAAGGATCAGCCATGTACCTTGAACAAAGTGATACTGCATAACAAATATCAGGCCTAGTATTGCAAAGAAACATTAAACTCCCAAAAATTCTTATATATTCAGTTTTGTTTGCATGATCAACCCCATCATCAAAACACAAAATCTCTCCATGTGCAATTGGATTAGATACAGGCTTGCAATCAATCATACAAAAATTCTTCAACATGTCATTTGCATACTTTGTTTGAAAAATAAAAATCTCATTACTAGTTTTATGTACTTCCATGCCTTGAAAGTAACTCATCAAACCAATATCATTCATATCAAATTCTCTTTTCATGTCCTCTTTAAAATCATCATTCATTGAAGGACAAATTACCATAAATAGAAAATCATCAACATACAAGCACACAATGATAATGTTATTACCTTGTGTCTTGTAGTAAAATGTAGGCTCACTCTTGCTTCTTTGAAATCCACACCTTTGGAAGTATTCATGAATTCTTTGGTACCAAGCTCTTGGAGCTTGCTTCAAACCATACAAAGCCTTATTCAATCTATAGACCTAATATTATTTTCCATGGACCTGAAAACCTCGAGGTTGTGTCACATACACCTCTTCATAGGAAATATTTTTTTACATCCATGTGGTGCACACTCCAGTCTTTGTGAGTAGCCAAAGAGATCACCATTCTCACTGTCTCTTTCCTTGCTACAGGAGAAAAATTCTCCTCATAGTCTATACCAAACTTTTGTGTAAAGTCTTTTGCAACCAATATAGCCTTGTATCTCTCAATGGAACCATCATTGTGCCTTTTGATCTTGTAGACCCATTTACAACCAACACATTTTCTATCTTTGGGCATCTCACACAATTTCCAAGTGTAATTATTTTCAATAGAATATATTTCTTCATTCATTACCTTCATCTACAACTTGTTAGAAGTAGCATGTTCATAACAAAAAGGTTCAAAATCATCAACAACTTTTGAAACAAGAGCATAATTAACAATATCACCTTTGGGGTCTCCATTGTCTTCATCTCCATACAAGTGCAAATTCTCAAGCCTTTGCAAGACTTGGTTCATTTATTGATGATGCCCTCTTGTAAATATTCTATTGAAGTTGGTGTCAATGATTTGAGATGGTGGATGATCCTTTAAAAATCTCTTTCTTTTCACATTTATAGTTGGTGATGGAGGTGTGGAAAATCTTGTAGGAATTTCTTCTTGGCTTGCTCTTGGACTTGAATATGAACTTGTGGATCCCATGTGATATGGTGACCCAAAAGAAGTGCTTTTGTACGAATAATTATTAGTCAAAACATGGCTTGGATTAACACATGCTTGGCTAATTGGAACAATCTATTCAAACATATCATCATCGACACACAATTTTTGAGACTTCTAATTTCTCCCTTCATCAAAAATTGCATCTCTAGATACAACAATTTTTCTAGAATGAGGATTAAAGAATATATAAGCCTTAGATTGCTCACTATAACCAATGAAAATCATCTTCTCACTCTTAGCATCAATATTTTTTCTCTTCTCATCATTCACATGCACAAAAGAAACACTTCCAAAAACTCTAAAGTGTTGTACATTTGGCTTCTTTTCAAACCAACATTCATAAGGATTACTATGCTCTAGAATCCTAGTAGGACGTCTACTAATAATATAATTAGCAGTCCTATTTGCTTAAGCCCAATAAAATGAACTCAAACCTTTAGTTTGCATCATACATCTTGTCATATCCACCAAAGTCCTTTTCTTTCTTTTAGCCACTCCATTTTTTTGAGGTGTGTAGGGGCTGGTATTTTGCCTATTGATGCCAAAATCCCTATAAAACTCTTCAAATTCATTAGAATAGAATTCACCTCCTCTATCACTCCTCTAAAATTTTATGGTATACCCACTTTCATTCTCAACAAATGTTTTAAAATATTTGAAGCAAACAAAAGCCTCATATTTATGCTTAAGTAAATAAACCCAACAATATCTTGAAAAATCATCAATAAAAATAAGAAAATAGGAAGATTTACCAATATTTTGAGTTGGCATTGGTCCACAAATGTCACTATGAACTAGCTGAAGTGGATATTGGGCCCTCCATGCTTCATATTTGGTAAATATCCCCCTTGTTTGTTTACCAAGAGCGTACCCCTCATAAATATCCTTGGTGTATTCTACATTTGTAAAACCACACACAAGTGGTGAAAGCATCCTCAAACTATGAAAATTCAAATTCCCAAATATGAAATGCCATAGCCTCCTTTTATATTAAATACCCACACAAGCAAGTTCTTCCCCTTTCTCAACAAACCTCAATGGAAACAATTTGTTCTTAGTCATCTACACTTTTGTGATCAGACTTCTATTCTTACCACAAATATTGCACATTTTATCCTCAAAAACCAATTTGTAATATTTCTCTAACAGTTGCCCAATGCTCATCAAAGAATGCTTTAAATTAGGTGCATAATAAATATCTTTTACCTTAAATTTACCTCTTTTTTAGGAACCTCCATGTCCCCTTTTGCAACCACCTCCAAGATTTTCTCATCTCCAAGCTTGATACTTGAATGATAAGAATGGTCAAGAGAATAAAACAAGCCGTTCTTTCCAATCATGTGGTTTTTACACCCACTATCAAGGATCCATGTATCATTGGTGAAACTATTTGGTCTATCATAGGAGAGATGCTTGATCTTCATGGAGCGCTCCATATTTATTTGAGTAGAACAATGTCTCATATTCAAAGAAGTCTTCCTCTCCATAATTTTATGATCTATTAGAGGATTGTTTCAGCCTACAATCCTTCTCAAAATGGCTATATTTGTTACAATGATAACATTTAACATTTCTCATGTCTCTACCTCTACCTCTTCCTCTTGCATTTTATCCTCTTCTTGAAGCATGGGCTTGATAATCTCCTTCAAATTTTTGATCTCTACCTCTTACTCTACCAAAGGAGCCTCTTATTCCTCCTCTTCCATTTATGCCTATTCCTCTAGAGCCTCTTCCTTGTCCTCTTCCATGTGCATCATTTCCTTTGATATAAAATGCTTGTTCTTCACAAGAACTGGCTTGTTTTTTCTTTTCTTCTCTCTTACAAATTCTTTCTTCATGATATGTAAAAGTACCAATTAATTGGTCAAGGTCCATGGTGGAAAAATCCTTAGATTCTTCAAGCATAAGGGCAGTATTATCCCATTTCTCTATAAAAGTTCTTAGAAATTTCTTAATTACAACTGGTTTCTCCACATTTTCATCAAGAGTGGACATTTTATTTACCACTGCCTTTACTATCACACAATAATCTCCTGCATCTTCATTATCTTTTTGACAAAGGTTCTCAAATTCTCTTCTCAAGGTATGAAGCTTGAACTATTTCACTTTATCATTTCCTTGATAATTTTCTTTCAAGTCTTTCCAAGCCTCTTGTGCAGAAACACAATTTGCAATCCTTGGGAAAATGGTCTTAGAAAGAGTAGATTGCAAATGGAATAAAGAAAGATAATTCTTGCTCTCTTTCTCCCTCATATATTTAGTTTTATCTGATGTTAACACAGTCCAATTTGATGGTTATGTATAACCTTCATCAATAATGCTCCACTGTTTTCCTTTTAACGAAGTCCTTATTTTTTTGCTCCAATATTCATAGTTTGATCCATCAAACTCTAGAAGTGGAAGTGAGTTTGAGTTGCTTGCCATTACAACAATCTACAACAATGAACTAAACTCACCAAGAAATTTTAAATTAAAACTTCAAGAACAACCCACAACCCTCAAACCCAACAAATTAATCTACCAAGATCTGATACCAAATGAAGATTATAACATAAAACACAAATAAAAATGAAGCATATTGCAAAACTGGAAAACACAGTAAAAAATAAGAAGTTAAAGGTTTTCGAAGATGAAATTAAGGCCTTCCACTTATCAGAATCACGTGAAAATTATACATATTAGAGATCTATATAATTTCAATATACTATCTAAAAATAAGTGGAAAAAAGTTTGTAAATAAAAAGTTATAGCCTCTCAAAGCAGGCTACTAGCCATTTTTTTAAGAAATAGGACTGCACATAAAACATCAAGAATGGAGTTGCGTATTTTTGTTTTTCCTATTACATTCAACTTATCCTTCTCACAAAATGTTAAAATACTATGTTTTTACCCTATTCTACCCTAATACAAATATTCTAAAGTTGTTACAAGAAGTGTAACAGTATATAGTTGTTACAAACTAAAATATTCCTACAATGATACATTCTTTTATTCTACAATTACAAAATAGGGGGCATATTTGTTTTACTTTGTTTTTGCTGATATGGAAATGCCACATGATTGGCATCATATTCCAACACAACCATAGCCTCCTATGACTCCCATTAATGTTCCAGCTACACCTAGGTATATGCTAAGGCAGAACAACTTTCTAGGTCCACCAACCCGACCTGTGGTAATAGTTCAGAGTAGACTAGAGAAAAACTTACAAATGACTTTGTCCAAGCTATCTATCTATGAGCTCATACAATAGTTCCCAAAGCACAGGGAGACTTTGATGGATATTTTTAGATCAATTGATCTCCAACCACAATATCCAAATGCATTCACTTATTTTGTGGGACAAGTACAAGAATACCAAGAACCTATAATCCAATTTTATGATCATGAGACTAAGATAGTGTCTACTACCTTACCAGACCCTTCGCTACACATTGTTGCATCATTCAATAAATTACATTTTAATCAGGTCCTATCGATATAGGTTATTCAATCAACATAATCACAACAACAAAAATAGAGCACCTTAATATCCTCAAGTCCAATATCATTCTAGGAGCCTACACGTTAAGAGCTTTCAATGATGCTTTATGCAATACTATGGGAATGATAGTCCTACCAATCAAGGTGGGGCATAATACCATCCTTGCGATGTGTCATATCTTGAAAGGGGCCATGCAATACAACATACTCCTAGGGTATCCTTGGATAAGATATATGAAGTGTGTTCCTTCGATTTTACATCAATGTGTCAAGTATATACATGATGACAAAGTCTATGTGGTGTTGGTTTATGAAGAGCCATTAAAATATGTCCATCAGGTGGATTTTCTAGGAGAATTTGTGATTCCTTCTACCCACCTATATGTAGGACCTTCATCTCCAACTATGCAACTAGATGATAGAGACAAAGGGATACAAAAATACCCATCCATATCAATGCCTCATCTTGCGCCCAAAATGACTAATGCTTCTAAGACACCATCAATGTCTAAGACAAAATATGATCAGAAGCTAAAGGTATCCTTAGTTGAGGAAGGAAATCCCAAGGAGTTGCTAACCATAGCCATTGAGAAAAGTCCAAGTCCCATGGAATAATAATTTCCTTAGGATCAAGACGAGGAGATACTAGAACCCACTTTACTAGTGTCATATATAGGATCATCTATACCACACGTGACAATACACTTGTCAAGTATAGGGATAGGAGAGTATCTTGTGTAGAACATAACATTCATGCCCATAATAGAGTCTGCATAGGATATGGGATGGGCAAAAGACCTAAGACCACTAGTAGAAATAGTGGTTCCATTTAGAATCCCTCCCAACCACACCAAATTTGTCTAATCTGGTCTAGACTATGCCCATAAGTCTACATACATATAAGAGAACAATTATGAACTATTCAATATTAATGTTCATTACCTCTCTAACCTCGAGTTTTCTATAAGCTACTTTGCACATCACCATTGGTATGGCTACGGTCTTGGTATATATGAGTAGGGGCATAGGTGGCTATACGAGCCACAATACCAGCTTCCCACTGATAGGTTTGGGTTAGGCTATCACATCAAAAGTTGAGATGACTCTCTAGCAGCATCCTTGGACATAGATTTAGGATAAGACATCGATTTTATTTCTTATCACCCACCAAGTACAATAAATATGATCAATAGATAAGTGGTTGTGGCAAACATACCACCACCAAATATTTATCATCCAATATTCACAATTGATGCTACCCCAACAGGTTGCAACTTGTGGGATGAAGAGTGATAAGAAAATGGGTATGAGGCAAGTGGTGATGAAGTACAAGAAATCTTAGCCTATCATGGGCCTCACTATTTATAAAATCTTGCCTGGTCTAGCCACAATGAGAGTGGATACATATCGAACAAAAGTGGTTATGAGTTATAGGACTCAATAGAAAGAGCCTACCTAGGGTCAAGGCAATGGTCCCATAGCTTGGGGCAAGAAACTGATGTAGATGGTATCTTCATAAGTGACAAAGAATATAGGGATGAGATATAAATGGTCTACTTGGGGCTAAGACACGTGTGCCTTGTCTTGGGCCCACAAACTAATGCAAATGGCATCTTCATAAGTGACAAAGAATATGAGGATGAGATAGAGATGGACTACTTGGGGCTAAGACACATGCCCCTTGTATTGGGGCCACATACCAATGCTAATGGTTCTTGGATAAGTGATGATGATTTTGATGATGATATTAAGATGGCTTATCTTGGGCCTCACCACTTGTAGTAAGTCAACATATTGGTAGAAAGAGAAGTGGCATTGCATTTCATAGACCCCAGTTTGTAATTTCTTTGAAGACTTGTCAACTTAGTTGCTATTCACCATGCAGTCAATCCCTATCCACCTACATTCAAGGAGATCTTAGAATCCAATGATCCTTTTATATGGCCTACTCAAGGGCTAGATCTAGAGATTCATTTTCCTCTAGATCCTCATCGCGAGTATGGAGGGGAAACCTTTGAGATAAGATTTCACCCATGTGGTCTTGGAGATTTCATTCCATCCATCAATACAATATCCATTGATTTGACCACTCCAATTCATAACCCAGCATATCTTACTAAACCATTGTATCTTGATATAGATGCTATTGATTGGGATTGTGTTGATTCACCCATAGAGCTTGAGGAACTTTTCCCTAGCGAAGAGGTGTTACAACCATTTCATTTTGCATCAGGCTGTGCATATGATGTATTCTATGCTAGTTTGGATCCTGAGTCAGTACGACCTGTAAATCCTACTGATGACATTCATTTGATACCCATGCCTCACCAGTTTGAGGATGGGTCATATATGGCTATAGAAGCAACTTTGAAGGTGGACATCAGTGATGATCCTACTCAACCAAAGAAGGTCAAGTTCAAATAAATTCTATCTCAAGAGGAACAAGCCATCATAATCCCTCTCCTAAAGGAGAGGGCAAATATTTTTTCTTGGACTTACAAAGACATGCTAGGGATTAATCCAAAGTTAGTTGTTCACAAACTTTCATTGGATCCCATGAAGAATCCAGTCAAGAAAAAGTTGAGGAAAATGCATCCAACCGTCACTTTGATGGTGAAGAACGAATTACAAAAATTATTGGATGTGATTTTTATAGTTCCAACTGACTATCCTGAATGGGTCTCAAACATGGTGCCCATGGGAAAACCTGATGGAAGAGTCTGCATTTCCATGGATTTTGGAGACTTGAATAGGAAAAATCCAAAGGATTCATTCCCATTTCCAAACATATATGTTCTTGTTGATGCCACCGCAAGTCATGATATGCTCTCCCTAATGGATGGTTTTTCTAGGATACAATTAAGTATCAATTAAACATGAATACCAACATAAGACTTCTTTCATTACTCTACGAGGGACATTATGTTACAAGATGATGTCATGTGGCCTAAATAATACTGGTGCCACATATAAGTGGGCCATGACATACATATTTCATGACTATATGCATAATATATTGGAGGACTATATTTTTGATTTACTGTCCAAGTCTTTATTGCGGTAAGAGCATGCTGAAATACTTACAAGGGTCTTTGATCGCCTCATTGAGCACAATGTTAGATTAAATCCTAAGAAGTGTGTGTTTGGAATTAATTTTGGTAAGCTCTTAGGGTTCATCATTTCTAAGAGAGGTATTGAAGTCGATCTTGCAAAGGTAAATACTATATTGGAAATGGCTGCCCCTACCAACATTAGGGAGTTAAGGAGCTTACAAGACAAGGTAGCATCCATCGAACGATTCATTTTTCAATTATCTGACAAGTTTTGGCTCATGAAATGGTTTCTATGCAAGGATTTCCAATTTCATTGGGATGAAGAGTGCCAAAAATCCTTTGCAAAGATCAAAAATTACCTGGAAACACTGCCAGAGTTGGCTCCACCAAGGCCAGACATACCATTTTTACTATACATATCGGCTATCAATTTTGTGTTGGGCACCATGTTGGCCCAAAAGAACACACAAGACAAAGAGCAAGACATATATTACATCAGTCGCACCTTGGTGATTTACGAGCTAGGATATGCGTATGTAGAAAAGTTGTGTTTGGCAGTGGTCTTTGCGACCAAAAAGTTGTAACACTACATGTTGAGCCCTATGACCTATGTTATATCCAAACAAAATCCTTTGTAGTACATGATGAACAAGACCTATCACAATACATGTACTATAAAGTGGATCATGCTATTGACATAATTTGATCTAGATTTTATAATCCAAAATTCCATCAAGGGATAATTCATAACGGATCAATTAGCAGAGGCACCTCTTCAAGATAGAAAGCCTCTCACCATAGAATTTTCTAATGATGCGGTCTTCGCATTATCAGATCCACCCAAACCCAAATAACCTAAGAAAGAAATAGAAATGGCATTTTTCTTTGATGGTTCGAAGTACGAGCAAGGAGGCAAAGTAGGGATAGTATTTATCACACCGTAGGGCACTCCATTGCCCTTATAATTTAATTTATACTTCCCTTGCATGAACAATAACATAAAGTATGAGGACTTGATCTTGGGGCTTCAAACAGTCATTGCAATGGGTATTAAAATATTTAATATCTTTGGTGACTCCTTGCTCATAGTTAATCAAGTCAAAGTATTGTTCCAATGTAGGTTCCCACTCCTAAAAGCTTACAAGGAGCTAAAATTTACCTATCCCAAATGGAATGGTATGACATCGAGGTAATCCATCATATGTCAAATATATTTAAAGACACCATGACATATTTAAGATCCTTAATCTCTCATAATTCATCTACTGATTTCACAACCATTCATGTTAAAGTGCTCACACACTCAGTAATACAATGTGAGGCTATTGAAAATCAAGATTTAGTAAACATGATCCAGACCGAACCAAATTAGGATTGGTCCATCAAAGCTAGATATTTCTTGAAAACATCACCTTGGGAATCTTTGATCTCTCAAGGTCCTATAGAGTGTGGTACAACCATTCACCATAGGGTTGTTTCTCAATCTATGTTCATATATTTTGTATCAGAGGAGGAACATGTCATTTTATCCATAGACATTATGGCTTATTAGGATTGGATTTTCCAATTATGACATTTCCTAAAAATTGTAATGATACTACAAGGCCTATTGCATTTTGAAAGGTGAAAATTTAAACAGAAGGAAATGAAGTACATCTTGCTAGGAGATATCCTTTATAGATAAGGTTACGATGGAATTCTCCTTCGTTGTCTTGAGCCCCAGGAAGCATCCTGGGAAATTTTGCAAGCTCACGATGGTACGTGTGGTAGCCACTTCAATGGCATGGCTATTGTTAAGCGCATCTTGAGAATGGGTTACTATTGGCCCACTATGGAAAAGGACTATTGTGAGTATATAAAAAAATGTGTTAAGTGTCAGTATCATGTAAACCTCACTCACTTGCCATCACAATCCTTGCAACTGATCCAGGAAACATGGCCCTTATTGTAGTGGGGACTAGATGCAGTGGGGAAGATCTCACCGCCATTCTCAAGCCAATACATGTTCATCTGTAGCACCCTAAAATTGGCATGGTTAAAACATTAGTAAAAATATAAAATATTAAAATTTGAATTTCAACCCCAAACTTCCCGTTAAACCGCCTTTTACCCACTTTCCCCATTTTTCGTACCATTTTTAGGATTTGTTTTGACCGTTGGACGATATCGTCGCAGATTAGACGAAATCGTCCTCGATCTGACAATTTTTTTTGGAACAGAATGTCTAGACAATTTCATCCCAAAAGAAAATTTTCATAATTAGCTTCTATTTCAACAGCCTCTCCAACTCTGGTAGAAGCGTACCTGTGCAGTTGGAGATCTCCCAGATTGGGATGATCCCCAACCTCCCAAACCTCTTCCTAATCCTATATAAACTAGGATTTTTCTAGTTTATCCCCCTGATTCCCCTTGGTTGATTCTCCCTGAACCCCTAACCCCTTTGTTGATAGGATTTCATTGCAGAGTTAGCTCCTTATTCCCTCACATTCTTGCTTGCATTTGGTATTTTTGCATTTTTTACTATAGGAACTCTACTGTTTTTTAGTCAAAGCTAGCTTGGATCATCACGGATGATCTCAGACGATTTCGAACGATCTCGTACGATTGGAGGTGATCCTAACTATAGTCTAGATTTAGGGCAGCCCGAGTTTAGATTTTGCATTTTCTTATCTTTTCTACATTTTTCATATCATATCTCTGCACTGTTTTAAGTTATTATGTTTTATGCATCTTGGAGTTCACCTCATTTAATATAATTGCATGATAAAGTTAAAATCAATCATTAAATCCACTACATTTCCTTATTTATCATTAGAATCTATTTTTTAGGCATTTTTGCTATTATTTCTACCATTACCCCTTGCTTCTGCATTTGCATATTTGGTATTTTGCATCTATTTTTGTGATTGCAGGTTTTCGATGAATTCCTCTGACAAATTCATCAAATTTTAGATGATTCTATCTGATTTCAGATGACCTTCTATGATTTGGGATGATTATGAGAAATATCAAATGATAACATACAAAATGAGACGATCTGAACTGCTATAACACTCAGAATCTCCATCAGACATCCGAAATCAGGTATGACACCTTCTAGTTAGCATATTCTTTGTTATTTGCATCCATTTAAGTTATTATGTTTTATGCATCTTGGAGTTCACCTCATTTAACATAATTGCATGATAAAGTTAAAATCAATCATTAAATCTACTGCATTTCCTTATTTATCATTAAAATCTATTATTTAGGCATGTTTGCTATTATTTCTACCATTACCCCTTGCTTTTGCATTTGCATATTTGGTATTTTGTGTCTATTTTTGTGATTGCAGGTTTTTTGATGAATTCGTCAGATTTCAGATGATTCTGTTTGATTTCAGATGACCTTATATGATTTGGGATGATCTCGAGAAATATCAGACAATAACATACAAAATGAGACGATGTGAACTACTACAAGACTCAGAATCTCCATCAGACATCCAAAATCAGGTATGACACCTTCTAGTTAGCATATTCTCTATTATTTGCATCCATTTCTATTTTTTGTATTCATTTAAATCAGCATTGGCATATAGAATAGTTTAGATTCATATCGGCCAAACCTAGGAGTTGAATGATCAAGCATAAAAATGAACACATCAAACACACTATCAACCTAGGCATGAAAACTACCATTCAAAAGTTTCCTGGTGAACCCACCATCCGTCGAAAATTCACCCTTATACACCTCCCCCGTGAGGCAGGACCTTCAAAGGGCATCTCAGTCTGAGGTATTGTCCCATCCTTTTCACATCCCCCTTCCGAGCGTGGATCCTATAGTCTAAAGGTAAGGGTGCAAAAAATTTAGAGCGATACATTTTGGTGAACCCAACATGAAACAGAAACCTTTTGAAAACAAAAAATTTTCTAAAAAAAAAATAAAAAATAATAAGAAAACAAAACATAAATGCATTTAGACTTAAGAAAATTTGCATGTCATATTTAGATGGTAGACTATAATAAAAGACGAGCTATCAACATTAATGTTGAAAATCAATTAGCAGCTATAGAGATTACTTTTGTGCTTAGAGTACCTCAAAAAAATAGGGTTCAACCTTTGTGGGATGAACTTGATAGGAGATTAGATCTCATTTCATCTAGAGCAACGAAACTTAGGCAAATCAAGAGGTTTGTCCTAGATAGAATCCTAGATCCCGATCAAGTAATTTTGTATCATGAACTTCAGAGAGCTTGCCATAGGTGGTTAGCAGATAAAAGAGCCCTTGTGTCTTCTGAGTTGTATACCTTTGAGGAATACCTTGATAATGCAGCCATAGTGCATCAATTTCTAGCTTGTATAGAGGACCAAGAAGCTGATCTTATGGATAGAAAGAGATGGAATAGAGTTCCCAGAGCTGTGTTATATCGAGAATATTGCCATGAGATTTATTTTTACAAAACATAATCTGAAACAGATAATATCACCATAGCACACTTTGTTGACTTCTTGAAAAACAATTTCCAACTTGAAGAGGAGCACTTTATGAATCCTGATGAACTTGATCCTATCAATGATATCTATAAACTATTTCTAGAAAACTAAGTTATTATTTTATTATTGTTATTTCTTGTATTGAGTGTGCTATTTTTTATCTTTATAAGCATAAAAACAAAAACACAAAAACAAAAACAAAATAAAATCATAAAAAAAAAAATCAAAACATTTTCTTTTAAGTATTATAGTAGGTATATGATTAAAATATATACCTCCCAAGATTTGTTGCAAATGTATTAATATATATTTGCTAAAACCTAAATTTAGATACAATGAATAGACTCAAGAATGAAAAACAAATTGAAGTAGAAGAAGACTGGTTAGGAAAAACCACAAATAAACCAAATGCCCTTCTTGAAGACCCAATTCAGGAAGAAGTAACCTTAAACCAACAAGAAGAAGAATTTGTGGATGCAAATGAACAAAAATAAAATGATAGAGAGAAAGGATCCTCATCTCCTAAAATAACTCTAGAAGGAGCTGTTACTTTTGAGAACATGGACCATTTTTGGAAATTTCTCAATAATAATATTGGCACCCTTAATAGAGCAGTTCATATGGATAAAGATCAAATTAGTGACACTCAAGCAACCCTAGAAGATATATATCACACACGCACTAATCATTTGTCCTTTGTTGATCAAGAGAGTGATCAAGCTGGATCATCCAATTTGGACATGGCTGCTATAATCCAAAACATGCAACAACAATAGGCTACCCAACCACATAGAGTGCCTGTTACCAAGCCAAGGGTTATTCCCACACAAAAGAAACCTTCATTCACTACTTTATTTTGCCAAGCTATTGATCAATATACCTCAAATAAACAAAAGCCTAAAAAAAAATCAAATACCAATTTCCAACAATCTGGGATACAACATAATGCTACAACAAATCTTCTTCATAATACTCTTCCTACCAACCATTTGCATAACAGCAATATAGCATCTAATCCTTTTGTCCCGCCCTCCTATGGTCAAAAATACCATACTCCTGTACCACCAAACCAATATGGTGGACAAACTTGTAATTTGGAAGCCATGGTGAAATAGTTAGTCTCTCGCATGGACCAGATAGATCCCTACCATCCCTCGTACAATTATCGAGAGATGTGTAGTCAACCTCTAGATCCTATAGTTGTAGCACAACCATATCCCAAACACTTTCCTATGCCTGTCCTACCTATATATAAAGGAACCGAAGATCCCATAGAGCATCTTTGTATGTTTAGGATAGCATGTCATGACATATCACATGATGATCTGCTATTACTAAAAATGTTCTCGAAAATCTTAGGGAGGATGACATTGGAATGGTATTATCAACTACCCACTCATTCCTTGAGAAATTTTGAAGATACCGCTGAGTATTTTGTGCATCAATTTAGTGCCTATATCGAAATGCATGTAACCATTAAATATTTGTACAACCTAAAGCAAGATAAAGATGAGTGTTTTGCTGACTTCTTAGCTCGATGGAGACAGTTGATAGGAAAATTACACTTTGTGTTACCTTATCGGGAGATGTTGGATATTTTTATCAATAATTTAGAAGAACAACTATCCTATGAATTATAAACTGCTACCTTGACCACCTTCGATCAAGCTATAGACTTAGCTCAAAGGGTGGAAGATCCTCTTATTAGAAGAGGTCAGCTCAAAAAGAAAGATGATGAGAAAACATCCAAAAATCAATATAAAAATAAACAAGTTGTGGGTGACGGAGTCACTGATAGAAGAAACATTGCTAATGTTAATATTGCAAAAACAATAGAGAAGTTTATATTGAAACCTCCTGATAAACCACCCCGATAATTTACTAGGTTAATTCAACCTTTATCAACCATTCTCCTGCAATTACTAGCACAAGGTTTGATCCAATTACCAGCTATCTGGGAACCTGATCCAACCATACCCGAATATAGAGCTGATTTACATTGTGATTTTCATAGAGGACCTAGACACACTACCAACTCTTGTAAAATATTAAAACATAAAATACAATATTTGATTGATAACAATGAGATGGAGGTGCAAGCCTTCCAACCTAAACAAACTGCTTCTAATAATGCTCAAAAGAACATTCCCCACAAATCAGAATCAAAATGCCAATCAATCATTGGACATATTTCAACATCCTTTACCAAAACATGGTAAAGAGGTGGCCAATCAAATTGAGCATCACAATGTTCCTCCTCCTACCTGATATGTAGGGACTATTAGTGGACAATTACCTGTTCATGATCCTCAAATATTTGACACAACTTTATCTATAGTTACGACCAGACCTCTACATAATATTTGGATACTTGATCTTAGTGACACCAAATATGAAACTGAAAGTGACATGAAAATCACCTCAAATCAATCGAATAGTTCTGAAGATGAATCAGATCCTATTCAACCTATCACAAGTTCTATGGTTCCAGAAGAACCATTTCCTAGAATAGTCACTACTAGACCATCTTCTCACCAAATAGTTTCTACTGAACAAGCCATAAATGCTAGACCAAGACCTATTCATCATCCATAAAATAATATTGTAGGAACCATCAGAGCCGTTACCAGACAACAGGCTCAAACCTCTCAACAAGATCAAACTCAAAATGATGGATCAACCCCATTTGTTTTGGAAAATCCCAATAAAGGGAATTATGCATCTAATGTTCAACCTAAGTCTCCTTACAATATTAATGAACAATTATCCAATACTACAGCCAAAATTTCCCTTTTGGACCTGTTAAGATCTTCTCCTACCCATAGGGATGAATTAATGCTTACATTAAGCCAAATGATGGTAACACAAAATATTCAACCTAAAGCCATGTCCAATACTATCATCACTCGAGAAGTCGATTGTATTGACTTTTGAGATAAATATATCCTGTAACATAGTCTACATAAGGATAACCCCTTATATATTACTTCCTTAATTGGAGATGTAGCCATTAAACGAGTCTTGATTGATAATGGTTCATCTTTAAACATCTGCACTTTTGACTTCTACCAATGATTTGGGTTTAGAAGTGACAAAATGAAAAGAACTGATATGATTATCAAAGCCTTCAATGACGAGACACAAGAAATGTGTGGAGTCATTACTATACCCTTGCAAGTTGGTCCTAGAACCCTAGATACAACCGTGTTTATTGTACATTGCCCTGCATCGTACAATATACTTTTGGGTCACCCTTGGATCAATGCGATGCGAGCGGTTCCCTCCACTTTACATCAGTGTGTTAAATTCGAATTTAAAAAAATAGTTGGTTACCATTCATGGTGATCCTAGACCCTTTGATATGTGTGCTTTGGCAAAACCTGTTGGAGTTCAATTTTGCCCTGCCCTTTCATCCACACATCCTAATTCTTATCATCCATCCAAACATGTGAAACACACACCCATAACATCATCTACTCTTTCAACTACACCTATACATATAGCTCAACCATATTCTGAACAAACCACATTAGGACCTCAAAAAGATCCTAAAACTACAACCAATGCTTCTTGTTTTACTCCTATATCTTCCATACCTATAGACTCACCCATCAATATCCCTATGAAATCTGCATCCACTACAAGCATCCTTTCCACACCCGATGATGTAGGAAATGTTCCTTCTACCTCTTACACTCTTACTGATGAGTTCTTACCTGATTTATCTACAATTCTTATATCTGAGGAAGTCGACACTGCAATGCAAACTTCCCTCCTTTTAAATAAACTCCCACCCTCTCCTTGTACCTTGGGCCTCCTACAGCCTATGGGAAGTATCTACCAAGTCAGGAGTTGTGCTTTTATTTATAAAGGATATGATTGGGGAAGAATACCCAAAAACATTAAGACACATTATTATGGATATGCTAGGTGCTATTTTGCTAATGATTATCTTAAAGCTAAGCCCATAATACTTAAATTGGGATATAAAGGGAAAGGTTTGGGACCTTTCCAAAATGGTATGAAAGAACCTTTTGAGGTAGAACCATGGCCTGCCCGCTGTGGTGTGGGCCTATTTTTTAGTAAAGGTCACCCCTTTCCATTTGAGAATGATGACCATCTCGTATGTTATCAAGATTATCTAGATAAACAAGATTCTTTGTGTCTAAAGAATAATTCTTTTACCTACAATATGCTATCCATAGCCTACCCGAAATGATTTCCGAATACGACGACGAGTTGGAGGGAGATATATTTCATGATGTTTCCATTGAGGAATTGTTATATAATGAATTTTATTTTGATGGCTCTATCCCGAATATAGCCCAGCTTGAAGCTACGACTTCTCAAGACGAATTATCCAAGCTAACCTTGGAAGAATTACAAGAATTAGGTGTTTCCTCTACCCCACCTAATTTTGAGAGAGATTTACATATGGAAGTTGAAAACGTTATAAAAATTAACATTGGAACCGAACATAACCCTCACATAATCAATATTGGATTAGAATTGAGTCAAGAAAAACAAGATAAATACATTTCATTTCTTAAAGAATATGAAGATATCTTTGCTTGGACATATGAAGACATGCCAGGTTTGGACCCTTCTATAGTTATGCATCATCTAGTAGTCCATCCAGATGCTAAACCTGTTAAATAGAAACTTCGAAAAATGCATTCTAAAGTGGCCTTACTAGTCAAAGGAGAACTAGAAAAACTGTTGAAAGTCATTTTTATACAAGCCATTGATTATGCCAAATGGATCTCAAATATAGTTTCAATAACTAAGAAAGAAGCCACTAAAGTTAGGTTTTGCACCAATTTCAGAGACATTAATGTTGCATGTCCTAAAGACGATTTTCCTCTTCCCAACATGGATTAGATCATTGAATTTACTGCTGGAAGTGGAATGATATCCTTAATGGATGGGTTTTTTGGTTATAATCAGATCAGGATAGCTCCTGAAGATCAGGCAAAAATAGCATTTATTACCCCTTGGGTAACCTTTTATTGGAAAGTGATGCCATTTGGCTTAAAGAATGCAAGTGCAACCTATCAACGAGCTATGACTTATATCTTTCATGATATGATGCATGATATCCTACATGATTATGTAGATGATATCATAGCTCGTTCCATCAAATAAGATGATCATTTAAATGACTTAAGGAAAGTATTTGATTAGTTAAGGGAATATCTTATCCGACTAAATCTAGCTAAATGCATATTCGAAGTTAATTTCGATAAATTATTAGGGGTTATAGTTTATTTATGTGGCATTTAAATTGACCCTCTCAATATTGTGGCTATCACAGATATGCCCGCACCCACCAATGTATCAGAATTATGAAGTTTACAAGGTAAGCTTCAAGCTATTCGCCGCTTCATCGACAAGTTGGCAGACAAAACTGGACCCTTTCTTAAGCTTCTTAAGAAAGATGTCTCTTTTCATTGGGACAAAGAATGCCAAGAAGCATTTGCACTCCTTAAGCAATATCTCCTCAAACCACCAGTGCTTTCCCCACCTAGATCTGATTATCCTTTTATTCTGTACATTTATGCTTTTGATTCTATCTTAGGAGCTATGTTAGCTCAGCTTGATGATGAGAAGAAAGAACGTGCTAATCATTACATTAGCAGAACCTTAATCAGTTATGAAACTCGTTATACCATATTAGAGAAATTATGCCTAGCCATCGTATTTTCTACACAGAAACTACGACATTAGATGCTCAGTCAGAAAACATATGTTATTGCCAAATTCGACCCATTGCGATATCTCATGAGTCGACCATATTTATCTGGTCGCACAACCAAGTGGGTTCTTGTGTTAAGCAAATTTGAACTCACCTTCATAGGACAAAAGTTTGTTAAAGGTCAAATTATAGCAGATCAATTAGCTACTGCACCCTTAGAATCTACTCATCCCCTCATCATTGAGTTTCCTAATTAATGCCTTAAACTAGAGGTAGACCATTCAGAGAAATGGTCCCTATACTTTTACGGATCCCGATGCATGAGTAGGGTTGGTGCAGGTATTATTTTAATATCTCCACAAAAATGTCTTATACCTCTATCCTTCAAATTAACATTTGCTTGCACCAATAACACTGTTGAATATGAAGCTCTTATCCTTGGATTACGAGCTGCCTTGGCATTATAAATTAAAAGTTTATTGGTTTTCGATGACTCCCAAATTTTCATAAACCAAATCAATGATATTTATCAGACCAAAGATGATAAATTATGCCCATATAAAGCATATGTTTTGTAGTTGTTATCCTTTTTTGATAAAGTTACTTTGGAAACTATTCCTCAAACTAGCAATCGTGCGGCTAACGCTATGGCTGCAACTGCATCTCTTTTACCCTTGGAGTTAGACGATGAAATTGCTACCATAATTATTCGTCGACTCTAGGAACCTGCTTCAAGAAAATCATGCTTAGAACCTTTGGATGTGTTTCTCATCAACAAAACAACTCCTGAACCATGGTATACTGATATATTTAATTTTTTGCAGAAAGGAACCTTCCCTGATGGTTGTACTAGCAACCAGCGTAGGTTATTACGTAGACAAGCAAGTCGCTTTGTGATTATTGGTAATACCTTGTACAAAAGATCTTTTGAAGGCATCTTATTGAGATGTTTGAATCTAGAAGAATCTAGATCAGCTTTGAATGAAGCCCACAATGGATCTTGTGGGGGACATTTTAGTGGTAGTGCCATTGCTAAGAAACTCCTTCGGATAGGATATTTTTGGCCTTCCATGGAAACTGATGCACATAATTATGTGCGACATTGCGACAAGTGCCAAAAACACACTGACCTTGTCCATGTGCCTGCACAAGAACTGCAGGCTATTTCATCTCCTTGGCCATTTTCAAAATGGGGCCTAGACATCATTGGAAAAATCAACCCTGTGTCATTCGATGGACACAAATTCATCATAACCACCACTGCATATTTCATGAAGTGGGTTGAAGCTATGTCATTAGCTTCTTGCACTAGAACACAAGTTTCCAAGTTTATTTTTAATCAAATTATTTGTAGGTTTGAAATTCCTGCCAATATCATTTTTGATAATGGAAATTGTTTCAAAAATAAAGATGTCAAGAAATTATGTCAAAAATATAAAATTCAACATTGCTGGTCCACTCCCTATTATCATCAGGGTAATGGTCAAGCAGAAGCATCTAATAATACCTTAATCAAAATTCTCAAAAAATTGGTTAATAAATCTGGTAGAGATTGGCACATTCAGTTATATCTTGCTTTATGGGCCTATCGAACTAGTGTTCAAACCCCCACTGGAACTTCACCTTTTGTCTTGGTTTATGGTGCTAAAGCCATTTTTCCCTTTGAACTAGAAGTTCCTTCTTTAGCTCTACTACTTCAAGATACTGAAGTAGGGGATGAATATCGTGTTGGTAGATTTAGTTAGCTAGAACTTCTCGATGAAAAGCACATCAATGCTTTGGAGCATCTTTGCGCCTACCAAAACAAGCTTAAGAGAGCATATCTTAAGAAAGTTCATCCTCGATCCTTTGAGATCGGTGACCTTGTCTTAAAAGAAAATAAAAAAAAATACTAATGCAACTAAAAACCTTAAAGGTAAATTTGAGCCCAACTGGCTTGGACCATATGTCATCACTACTAAATTTGGATCAGGAGCATACAAATTATCTACCTTGGATGGTAAAGAACTTAAAGAACCTATGAACATTATGCATCTTAAATGTTACTATGCGTAAAAATTGGTCATTTCATCATTGTATATATTTGTTTTGCCTATTATTTCCTTTTAGTCACTTATTTAAAATGTTTCAAAACACAATTATCTTGTATTTCTTTCAATTCATAACTTAAAATTAAAAACATCCAAATCATCAAAATCTTCAAAAACATATTTTTTTGTACCTCTCAAATTGTGAAGTATTGCAGTTATATTTTCAGTTATTTTGGATAAATTAACATTTATTTGGAATCCTGCACTTTCACATTCACATGTATAAATATCTTGATTTTATTTGGTATGATTATTCATCTCTCTTATATCAAAGTCTACATTTGAATTAAATAAAGTTTTGAGCATAGAGAACTGATCTTGTTATTTACTTGAACTAAGTATATCTTTTCACATTAAAATGATTTCATTGCAAATTCGATATGATGCTACATAGTAGAAATGGTTTCCTGAGAGAAAATTTTCCCCTGCTATCCTATCATGCACATGGTCTAGAATCTTTGAGAATTGACAAAATGACAAGATCACCCCTACCCAGAATAAAATTCCCTTGCTCTACAGCTAATCCGAGCAAGTATCCCTAGCATAGAAAGCAAAAAAAATTTCAAGAAAAAGAGAAAAAGAAAAAGGTTATTTTATATCATCACCACCATATTTTAGTATTTTCTCAAAAATCAAGAAAAAATACAAAAAAAAAGAATAGAAAGAGAAATGCAAAAGCAAAATGCAATTAATTCATTTCCCTACCCCTTGAAAATAAAATAAGGGTGAATGAGTTTGAATCCCTGGAATTCTCAATTATTCAAAAACTGTGAGGTAAGCCCCATAATAGGTGGTTTGCGTCCAACCCGCTTGGCCTTGGGTAATCCCTAGCATGGCGATATGTCTGTCACATTAGCGACCTTCTTTTGTATAGACCTCTGTCAGCTTATGGATTAGCTAGCTCTTGATAACGTAACTTACATAGTAGTCTGGTACAGTTACATGCATATAAATCATGGTTAACAAGCATTCATTTGGTCAAGGCAAATTACTTGTATCAAATTATCTTGCTCAAAATTGGTGAATGAACAATACAATCGCACACACATTTGTATTTGAGATATTTTGTATCATTATGATAAATCAAGATCAGTAATGAATTCACATTTGCACATGAGGATTCCTTATTAATCTACATTTCTCTTTGAGATAATTTAAAATATTTCTGTAACTCTTTTCGGAATAATTTTATCCTTTTATTTCAGAATTCTTGTTTTCTATAAGAGCAATTACATACATCTTCTCACAAAATCTTAAAAATAATTTCAAACAAAATTTTCATATTATTATTTTTCTATTTATCAAAGGTCAAAAAATTCATTTTGCAATAAAACCAACAATCTATTTTCTTTTTTGGATTTCACGATGATGGTATAAGTCTATACCTATAATTTTATGCCTAGCGCAAACCATTGTTCTAATTTTCTTTTCCATTTATTTTAAAACAAATTCATCAAAACATATGACTTGCATCATTATGTAACACAATTATGCATTACAAACAAACGAACACCTATTCTATTTCATGTCATTATGTTCAAATTCAATTTTGCAACCATGGTATAAATTCTAAGGAATTGTTCAAAATTTTATCACACTTAGGAATTTATGCCTAGCAAAATCATATTTTCATATCTCATGCATACTATTTTTATGAAAATCTGAAAACAAATCATCAAACCATCATTATCTCCATCATTACAACACAAAGTCTTAAGACAGTCTCTTAAGCACTCTTTTAATTTTAACAATATTTCTATACTAGGATTAGCTTGACGACCGAGTGAGCGGTGACTCCATGAAATGGTCTATAACAGTGACAATGTCCTTTGAAATTATTTTTAGAAGTCTCTTTTATTTTTCATTAAATCACACCACAACCACCAATTGTTACATCAGACTCTTTCATTTCAAATCTTATAGCATGACATCAAATTATAATATTTCAAACACGACATAATCACATGAATCCTCAATCCAATAAGCAAACAATTTAAACATTAAAGAATCATAACAACATATGAACAAGTCATAGCATCAGAAACAAGATCATATATATATATATATATATATCCAAAAATTATATACATCATATCAAAACTGGATTGGTATGCCACAATTTATACTCTGGCATACTCAATCCTCTCAACAATCTCTACAACATTTATAGTCCATAGACACCTAGCCTCGAGAAGCCCTCGAGATCTCAGCCTCATCTCCTCCCCCACCCTAATGTGGAGGAGGTGGTCCCATAGAGGTCTAGGTTATATCTCGGGTCCTTGTCGTCGATCGTGAGGATGTCCTCGATGATCCCATCCTGACCAGCTCTATAATAGGGGCCGACAGTGGTACCCTATGGTTCTCTAGAACCATGTGATAGTATATCCCCTAGTAGAATGTGGTATGAACAATAAACCGTGATAGATCATCCCTACTCACCCCTCTGCCTTGATCTTTGAGTCGTGTAGCCTCATCCTACAATGTTTGCACCTGAGCCTGAAGGTGGGCAACCTCAGCCCAGAGAGCTGTTGTCTCGCTGCTCTCCCCTATGTCAACACCCTTGCCCTTATTAGGCAATGGTGGTCTCTATCCTTGCTATGAAGGTAGCCTCTCCTCCCTCCACTCTGTCTCCTATAGCCTCTGTGGAGCCCGTGCCATCCTCTAGCGTCTCTCCTGTGGGATTCGTTGCTGCTCTCTCCCTCCACGCCCCTGCATTGCCTCAATAGCAGTCTGCTACCATCTCCCCATCTTGTGCACCACAGCGTGTACTGGACCCTACACCCTCGTCATCCGAGGAGGGTGGATGCCTGCGTACCAGGCATCGTAGCCATCCGCAACCTCAAAGTCATCACCATCAACTGGCTAGATGGGGGCATCGTCGGCATCCTGACTCTAGAATCACTACATATCTGGAGCCTCAATCAATGTAATATTATCTCAAATATTCCAAGAGTACTCGTAATCCCTAAGAGAAATGATCCCCTGCTGTAGACTGAACTATCATAGTATTCGGTCATAGCGATGGAGCTCTACCTCTCCTCGCTCCATCCTCAGCCAGGAAACTCACTTGATGCAAGCCAGCTCTTTCCCATCCTCTGCCCACTAGGGGTGCTCTCGCTATGGCCTCTAGGTGATCTGGTCTGGGATGAGGTCGTCTAGCAACTTTCATGACATCGATAGATCTATTCATCGCTATGACCCCCTCTGTAGCCACCAATAGAAAACCCAGGGCCTCTCCCAGTCAACCCCTATCAATGGGAGCCCTATCGGCCTTCGCATCGCAATGTTCTCCCAGCACCAAACCTATAGCAGTGATGTCAAGACCAGACATCGACCTCCCTTGTATACGACCCCATATAAGATCCTATACAAGCGATAAAGAACAAAGCTACCCCATGTAAATCTATACCCCTAGTCTCTCATGTCATAGAATATGTCTAAGAGCACCCACAGTAGTCTGCATCCGCTCTGGTGGCACAGTAGTAAGCCACCGACAACTCATGCCAAAACCCGAGTAATAGATGCCCCAGGCATCTACCTCAGAGACTCGATGTTCACTCCGCCCTTCTCCAGGGTGAAGCTCAGGTCTCTAGTGAGCCTCATCATCGCCTGGCCCTGATTGACCACAGGCGTCATCAGCCATCCCTGTATGGGGATCCTCATGATCCTCCATATGTCCTCTAGAGTGGGAGCCATCTCCCCTGTCAGTAACCAAAAGTAGGACGACCCTAAATACCACCTCTCTGCTAGGGATATTAGTAGCCCCATGTTAGTCGATACTTATGGCATCTCTGCCACATGCTATAGACCGACCTGTCCTAGTCGGTCATGCTCTGCCTGGTCAAGCGTAGCTATGTCATCTCTTAGCCTATCGTATTTCAATTCCTGGCTCTTTAGTAATCCCTTCTACAAAATAAACAATAAAACAACAAAATAATTAATCAACCAATCATTAACATCAAATTAAACAACTTAAAATCAAGTTTAAAATGATATCGTCGACCATTAGATGATATCATCCCCAATTGGGCAAAATTGTCCTTTGTGAGGATGAAATCATCTCCGATTTCGCAACTTAGGAATCGCCCCTTATTGGACGAACTCGCCCCTAATTCATCGATTTCATCGTCAGACAAAATTGACGATCTAGGGACGATTTCGATGAAATCAAGACGATTTTGTCCTGACAATGTCGATGACCTAAAAACGGCCACAATGCCCCAAACAATCAAATTTAAATAAAAAAACTTGCACAAAGTTACATTAAACCTCATCTACTAGGATTAGATCCTTACTTGTAGCTCACGCCAGACCTCTGTCACTTTGTGCGTTGTCTCCACCATTTTTCTTCTCTGCAGAACTCTGGAACAGTAAAAGTGAATAGTACAAATGAATTAGGGTTTTCTCTATTTTCTTTAATTTATTTAAAAATCCACATTTTAAATTTTTGCTTTTTTGCGTTTTTACCTCAAACGTTCAATTTGGGTAAAAACATGGAGGGGGCACCATAGTCAGCATTCGTACGATTCGACCAAGAATCATCGTCTAAAAAATTGAGTATATTTTTGCTTTCTTGTAAAACGGGAAAAACTCATATTTAACGCATTTTCTTCAAAAAATTCGCTAAAGAGGAGGAAAAATGTAGCACCCTAAAATTGGCACGGTTAAAACATTAGTAAAAAGATAAAATTTTAAAATTTGAATTTCAACCCCAAACTGCCCGTTAAACCGCCTTTTACCTGCTTTCCTTGTTTTCTATGCCATTTTTAGGATTTTTTTTGACCATTGGACGATATCATTGTAGATTAGACGAAATCGTCCCCGATCTGATGAATTCGTTTAAAACAGAAAGTCTAGACGATTTCGTCCCAAAACCGAATTTTCATAATTAGCTTCTATTTCAACAACCTCTCCAACTCGGGCAGAAGCGTGTCTGCGCAGTTGGAGATTTCCCTATTGGAGATCTCCTAGATTGGGATGATCCCCAACCTCCCAAACCTCTTCCTAATCCTATATAAACTAGGATTTTTCTAGTTTATCCCCTTGACTCCCCCTGATTCCCCCTGGCTGATTCTCCCTAAACCCCTAACCCCTTTGTTGACAGGATTTCATTGCAGAGTTAGCTCCTTATTCCCTCACATTATTGCTTGCATTTGGTATTTTTGCATTTTTTATTGCAGGAACTCTACTATTTTTCAGTCGAAGCTAGCTTGGATTATCGCGGATGATCTCGAACGATTTCGAACGATCTCGTACGATTGGAGGTGATCCTGACTGTAGTCCAAATTGAGGGCATCCCAAGTTTAGAGTTTGCATTTTCTTAGCTTTTCAACATTTTTCATATCATATCTCTGCACTGTTTTAAGTTATTATGTTTTATGCATCTTGGAGTTCACCTCATTTAACATAATTGCATGATAAAGTTAAAATCAATCATTAAATCTACTACATTTCCTTATTTATCATTAGAATCTATTATTTAGGCATGTTTGCTATTATTTCTACCATTACCCCTTGCTTCTGCATTTGCATATTTGGTATTTTGCATCTATTTTTGTGATTGCAGGTTTTCGACGAATTCGTCTGACAAATTCATCAAATTTTAGATGATTCTCTCTGATTTCAAATGACCTTCTGTGATTTGGGATGATCATGAGAAATATCAGATGATAACATACAAAATGAGATGATCTGAACTGCTACAAGACTCATAATCTCCATCAGACATCCGAAATCAGGTATGACACCTTCTAGTTAGCATATTCTTTGTTATTTGCATCCATTTCTATTTTTTGTATTCATTTAAATCAGCATTGGCATATAGTATAGTTTATATTCATATCGAAAAAACCTAGGAGTTGAATGATCAAGCATAAAAATGAACACATCAAACACACTATCAACCTAGGTGTGGAAACTGCCATTCAAAGTTTCCTAGTGAACCCACCATCCGTCAAAAATTCACCCTTATACACCTCCCCCGAGAGGCGGGACCTTCAAAGGGCCTCTCAGTCTAAGGTATTGTCCCATCCTTTTCACATCCCCCTTCCGGGCATGGATCTTATAGCCTGAAGGTAAGGGTGCAAAAAATTTGGAGTGATACATCATCATAATGGCCACCGAGTACTTTACCAAATGGGTCGAAGCAATCCCATTGACATCGATAATTAGACCAGGGATTGCGAAGTTTATACTCCACAATATCATAAGTCATTGGGGTCCCTTCAAAAATAATATCGGATAATGGGCCATCTTTCAAGAACAAAAATGTGCGTGCTTTAATGAACAAATACCATATTCAGTACATTTTTTCAACACCCTATTATCCACAAGCAAATGGGCAAGCAGAAGCCTAAAACAAAACAATAGTCTCTATCTTGAGGAAGATGGTGAAAGATAATCATAAGGACTAGAATTTGCAATTACCTCTTGCATTTTGGGCATACAGGACTAGTGTGTAGACGCCCACTAGGGCAACACCGTTTTTACTTGTATATGGTACTGAGGCCATCATACCCCTAGAGTTGGAAATTCTAACCCTGCGCATAGCATTGAAGGACTTCATAGATTATGACACCGCACAGTAAGGTCGCCTTGATCAGTTAATGCTTCTTAGTGAATGCTGAGTCAATGCCTTGGAGCATCTTCGTGTTTATCAAGATCACCTTGCACAAGCTTACAATAGTAAATTCCACTTGAGGGAATTCAAATTTTGGGATCTTGTGCTCAAAGAAAACCAACAGAACTCAAATCTGTCATTGCACCTACAAGACAAATTTATGAAAAACTAGATAGGTCCCTAAATTAGTTTAGAAAGGGTTGGTCATGGAGCATATCGCCTCACATCATTGTATGGTGTTGAAGAGCATGAGCATTTCAATATCATTCATTTGAAGGTATTTTATACATAAAAAATAAAAACATTCAAAAATACATAAAATACAAACTGAAGCATAAAAAATACAAACAAATATGAAAAACATAAAAATTCAAAATTCAATCAAAAATGCTCCAAGGGTATACAAGTCGTTTTGTCAAATTTCATCAAGAACACTCCAAGGGTATCTTCATGTCGCTTGGTCACCTCAATCAAAAATGCTCCAAGGGTATCCAAGCCGCTTGGTCAAATTCCATCAAAAATGCTCCAAGGGTATCTTCACATTGCTTGGTCACCTTAATAAAAAATGCTCCAAGGGTATCCAAGTCACTTGGTCAAATTCAATCAAAAATGCTCCAAGGGTATCCAAGTCGCTTGGTAAAATTCAATCAAAAATTCTCCAAGGGTATCCAAGCCGCTTGGTCAAATTCCATCAAAAATGCTCCAAGGGTATCTTCACGGAACTTGGTCACCTAAATCAAGAATGCTTCAAGGGTATACAAGCTGCTTAGTCAACATAAACAAAAATGCTCTAAGGGTTTCTTCATACTGCTTGGTCAATCCCTAAAATGCCCAAAGGCACAATAAGCCCTTTGGTCAAAATATAATCAAAAATACAAAAACAATACAAAATAATAAAAAATACAAAAACAATACAAAATAATCAAAAATACAAAAACAATACAAAATAATCAAAAATACAAAAACAATACAAAATAATCAAAAATACAAAAACAATGCAAAAATCAAAAATACAAAAATATTTACATCTTACATCTACGTACATATAGTTGCATTACATCAAACATGCATATCCATTGCATTTGCATATGTTATGATCACACTCTTGCCAATGATTCCATAGTTTGTATCACAACCACAAATACTCAAATAAATATTCATCCATTCATCCATGTGTGTAATTGTGTTTTTCAACACAATCATTTCATGTTGCTATACAAAAATAGGTTAAGATTTTTTTGTCATTCAACCATATCTAGTGGTCTTATCAGTTTTTGTGGGAAGCCATATTTATTAGTAGAGGGTAAGTTCTAGTTGTGATAATGCCTTGGATATTCATGATCCCATCACGAATTGAAACACTAAAATTCTAACTAGTAAAAGGGAAATATGAAAGTTGGAAAAGTGGTCTAGGTTACCTTAAGTGAAAAAGATCTTCCTTGCTTATCTCCCTATGCGACCGGTTCAAAGGTGTTGAGAATTGGCAAAAGGACAAGCTCCGCACTATCCAATTAAATCCCTTGCTTAAATCAAAATGAGTAAAAACCCCGAAACAAAGCACAAATTCAAAATTCCAATTTCCAAAGATCATAGTCCAAATTACCAAAAAGCACAAAAATAAAGCAAATAGTGATTATCATCACTACATGAATCCCTTGCTCAAAAAGAAAAATCAATAAAAAATAAATAGTGATTTTCATCACTAAACATGAGCAAGTATCCCAAATAAAATAAATAAAATAAGGGAATGGAGCTTGAATCCCTGGAATTATCGGCATTATACAAATTAGAAGGTGATCCTCATTACATGTTTGGTGTACATCCAGCTTGGCAATGGTGGTATCCTTACGCATGATAATATTTCTATCACAATAGATTCTTGTGTTTGTGTAGACCAATGTTTGCATGTGTATGAGCTAGCTTTGGGTAACCCAATACTACCTAGTGGTATAGTCCAACTAAGTCCAACATAGGATCAAATGAACAGTTGAGGATCCCTGATATTGGCAATGGGCTGAAATAATCCTGATTGACATTAGAGGAAATTCTTGAGTTCTATCTAAATACATTCATTTTCACACATAGGGATAATGAATATCTAGGTCCATGATGAAAGCCTTGCTTTTCAAAAGTCCTGTATGGTCAGTATGTAGTTGTTGATAGGGTAACTAGAGTGTTTGAGTCTCGAGAAAAACCTCCAAAATTTCTACATAGCAACAAATCATATCATAAATCATATCATCAATTTTATTTATGGAGTTTTACAAATTTAAGGGGTATTAACAAAGTAGGCTAGATACCATATAAATGTCAGAAATTATATTTACACAACCGCTTACTACTTTTGAATATTTTTAATTACATAAGCTTATCAAGAAAGTACATACATTCCACATCATTACATTTCACATATGAATGGCTAAGTAATTAGTTCTTATAGTAATAATGGTTATTGAAATTCATGGTTTCTATATTTTTTGTGGTGTCACCCATTTACATTGTTAAAGTCATATCATATTCATTCATTATGTTTTAAGTGATTAAAGCATATAGGTTCATTCACATTAGATTAAGCATAATATAGATAATATATTACACATTGCATTTACCATATCATAACATAAGTTAGATGCATACATATAAAACAAAAATTAAACATGCATTTAACAAAAACATTACATCCATAAACACATAATATCGTAGATCATCCATTCACATATAGTATCACATCATAATCCACCTATGCATACAATCATAAATCCATCATTACACCAACTCATGATACATCACATCATGTCACAATAATCAGATCATATAAGCATCTACATAAGCATCCATATAAATATCCACATCATCATAAATATCATCTATCATCTAACACATACATCAACTCATCATAATGCCATCATCACATGCCCCAACAATTTCCCTTCGATCACTCCAAAGATGCACTTCTTAGGATTAAGTGAGATTTTGTGTTCTCTACACCTCTGAATCACCTTTATCAAATCACTAATATGATCTTCTATATTATTTGAGAAAATTAGGATATCATCTACATAAATAACTGTGCACTTACCAATGAGGTCTCAAAACGCATAGTCCATAGCATATTGAAAATTTGCACATGCATTGAGTAAGCCAAAGCGTATTATTCTATAAGCAAAGGTTCCCCATTTGGTGGTAAAAGTAGTTTTCATTCTGTATCTAGGGTCAATGAGAATCTTATTATAGCTAGAATATCCATCGATAAATGACATCATTTTAGATCCATTGACTATTTGTAAAATATTGTCAATAGAATGCAGAAGGTAATTATCCTTTTGTGAAGATTTATTGAGATTTCTAAAATCAATGCAAAGTCTAATCTCACCAGTTTTGTTCCTAAATAGAACTATGTTAGCAACCCAAGTGCAATGATAAATAGAAGATATAATCTTAGCATCTAACAACTTATTTATTTCATTTTCTATGAGTGTGATGGGGAGCCACACAACCACTCACCCCAAACTCTCAAAACTCATTCATTCTTGATGGGGAGCCACAAATGGCTCCTCCCAAATTTTCAAAATTCTCATTCATTAAACTTGGAAAATTTTACAATACTGGCAGCAATCTGCCAAATAAACTCTTTTATATTGAAAGGTAGTTTATTTTGAATTACATTACAACATCTTCCACCCAGGAAGAATTTTCTATTACATTACATCACAACATTTCCAACTCTAGAAGAAAAATAGCCTAAATAGGTCCAGAATGGCCCTCTTGCCTTCACGTTTGTAACACTATCTTGGCAGTTTTTTGACCCCTTGTGCATGCCTTCGCTTCCCCTTTTAAACATCTCTGGCGTGACTCTCTGCCTCCCTTTTTTGACCCTTCGTTTCATTTCCTGTGCCTCTTCATTGTCTTGGCTTTCGTAACGTCTTTCTTTTCGATTTTCATCTGCTTCCACTACACCTCGGTACCACGTGTTGTTTAGTGCTGCCACTGTAGACTCTATCTGCCTATCAACCAATGATGATGTTTGGTATACCCACCACTTGATAGTTTCCTCTATAATGGCTCCTGTAATTGCCTACCCTTTCTTTTCTTCTGTTTGGTCACAAAAATGCGACATGTCACGATATCACGACACTTTCGGCTTCCCTGCCTTCTTGCCCTCTTCGAGTCGCAAAAATGCGACATGTCGCGATATCGCTTCACTTTTGGCTTCTCTGCCTTTCGGCCCTTTTTGAGTCATGAAAATACGACATGTCGCGATATCGTGACACTTTTGGCTTCTCTGCCTTCCTGTCCTGTTTGAGTCACGAAAATGCGACATGTCGTGATATCGCGACACTTTTGCTTTTTGACCTTCCTACCTTTCTCGAGTCGCAAAAATACATGTTACGATATCGTGACACTTTTCTCTCTTGCGCCTCCCATCGTCTTCTAGTCATGAAAATGTGACATGTCATGATATTGTGACACTTTTCTCTCTTGTGCCTCCTCTCGTCCTTTGGTCA
The DNA here is from genome assembly GCA_028583015.1 of Wollemia nobilis. Taxonomy (NCBI): domain Eukaryota; kingdom Viridiplantae; phylum Streptophyta; class Pinopsida; order Araucariales; family Araucariaceae; genus Wollemia; species Wollemia nobilis. The sequence continues at coordinate 391,989 of JAQPPZ010017023.1, read as the reverse complement.
CGAAAATGCGACATGTCACGATATCGCGACACTTTTTCTCCTTTGCGCCTTCTCTCGTCCTTGGGTCGTGAAAATGTGACATGTCACGATATTGTGACACTTCTTCTCCTTTGCGCCTTCTATCATCCTTGGGTTGCAAAAATGCGACATGTCACGATATCGTGACACTTCTCCTCCCTTGCACCTTCTTTCATCCTTTTGTCGCGAAAATGCGACATGTCACGATATCACGACACTTCTCCTCCCTTGCACATTCTTTCATCATTTTTTTGTGAAAATGTGACATGTCACGATATCGCGACACTTCTCCTCCCTTGCACCTTCTTTCGTCCTTTTGTCGTGAAAATGTGACATGTCACGATATCGTGACACTTCTACTCCCTTGCATCTTATTTCGTCCTTTTGTCGTGAAAATGCGACATGTCGTGATATCATGACACTTCTCCTCCCTTGCACCCTCTTTCGTCCTTTTTTCATGATATCGCGACACTTATCCTCCCTTGCGTCTTCTTTCGTCTTTTTGTCACAAAAATGTGACATGTCGTGATATCACGACACTTCTCCTCTCTTGTGCCTTATTTCATCCTTTTGTCACGAAAATGCGACATGTCGCGATATCGCGACACTTCTCCTCCCTTGTGCCTTCTTTCGTCCTTTTGTCACAAAAATGTGACATGTCACGATATCGTGACACTTCTCCTCCCTTGCGCCTTCTTTCGTCCTTTTGTCATGAAAATGCGACATGTTGCGATATCGTGACATCTTTCCTTTTCGACTCTTCTTCCTCCTTTTCGGTCGCCAAATCACGACATGTCATGATATCATGACATCTTTCTTTTCTGCCTCCTCCTCGCCTCTTGGGTCACAAAATCACGACAGCTTTGCTCTCTGCTTTCTCTCTCTATTTCGGGTCGCGAAGTGACATGTCGTGATATCATGACAGTTTCCTTCCTTGCTTTCTTTTTGTGCCTTCAGTCACGATTTCGTGACATGTCGTGAAATCGTGACATTTTATTCTCTGACCTTTCCTGTCTTCTTTCAGTCGTGATTTTGCGAGATGTCATGAAATCGTGACATTTTTTCTCCGCGCCTTTCCTGTCTTCTTTCGATCACGATTTTGCGACATGTCATGAAATCGTGACATTTTCTTCTCTGGCCTTTCCTATCTTCTTTCGGTCATGATTTCGCGAGATGTCATGAAATCATGATATTTCGTCTCCGTGCCTTTCCTGTCTTCTTTCGATCATGATTTCGTGACATGTCACAAAATCGTGACATTTTTGCTTCGCGCCTGTCTTGTCTTCTTTCGGTCGCAATTTTGTGACATGTCACGAAATCAGGACATTTTTGCTCCGTGCCTTCTCTCTCTTCTTTCGGTTGTGACATTTATGCTCCGCGCCTTTCCTGTCTTCTTTCGATCGCGATTTCACGACATGTCGCAAAATCGTGACATTTTTGCTCCGTGCCTTCTCTCTCTTCTTTCGGTCGCAATTTCATGACATGTCATGAAATCACGACATTTTTGCTCCGCACCTTTCCTGTCTTCTTTCGGTCGTTATTTTGTGACATGTCATGAAATCATGATATTTTTGCTTCACGCCTTCTCTCTCCTTCCTGAGTCGTGAAAACACGACATGTCACGATACACGATGCTTTTCTCTGTCTTGATAAGGCGAACACTTAGAAATATTTTGTTGAGGAAAGATTGCTCTGCTGCCACTGGATGCTCCTGCATCAGAGTGGGTCCAAAAAAGGGTTAACTGTACATTGTTTCTATCTAAAAGGTTTAGAATCTAGCTTTAGAGGGATGGTATGCATGATAATATTTTTATTATAAGTTTTTAGATCCTCATAGGTCCATGCAATACAATCCTTGTATTGTCTAATCATATGCACTATTCCTTCCATCTCTTGAGATGTACATGCTTTCCCAATGAGTACATTATGAGACTCCTCATTATTTCCAATATTGATCATATCATAGGTGTCATCTCTTGCTGAGATTTTTCTAGATTTCTTACCTTGATGGTCAATATCGAATAGTTTCTCAAGTGATACAATACCTTTTGGGATAGCCTTAAATCTCTTCATCATATTTTCCTTTTAGTCCTCATCCTCTTGTAACCTTTGATCTTCATCAATCACTTGATTTTCAAAGACACCTGAGTTAGTCACGAAAACAAAGAGGTGTCTATCATTTTTAAAAACCTGTAAGTTCTTAGCAATGTCTGGTATAGACAGACAAGGGACCAACTCTATTGAAAATATTTTTAATTTCCTTTTCTTGATAGACTTTAAAGTACCTGCAGTAATTTCCAAAGAATTGGTGATATGATTACTCTTTCTAGAGATTAAAAAATATTAAAAGCATCAAATTTGTCAATCAAATCTCTAACTCTAGTTTTTTAGTGGGATAATATTTCATCTCGACACGTGTATTCCCATTTCACTTGCTTAACAAATAGAACTGAATATCCTAAGACCTTAAAGCTTTTAATATTCCTATTTAGTGCTAATCATAATCCATAAATCAAGGTTTCATACTCAACAATATTATAAGTGCATGGAAATTGTAATCTATATGCAACAAGAGAAGACTTCCCTTTGGGGCTAATAAGTTCCACTCCAACTCCACTATCCTATTTAGAACTAGATCCATCAAACTTAAGAATCCAAACAAGATTTTCATCATTAGTGGAACTACAAGATAAAACTTCAGCCTCTTGTTCATTTGTGACCTAGTATCCAAGGTATAGACACCCAACTCACATTGATTATAAAGGATTTGATTTCCTTTATTATATTTTGCGATGACCTCTTTGAGACTGAGTTCTCTTTCAATCCAAATTTGATTGGCTATCCTTTTCCAAGGTAACAACATATGCAAAAAATCTATGGTCAAGTAATCATTAAAATTTTTTCTCCAATACCTAGCCAATAACATACCATATTTGTCAAGAATATTAACCACATGAATATCAATATATTGTTGAATTCTAGGATTGGATGAAACCTGAATATGGATATTATGAAGTATACCTACCATATTTACCTCAGACCTATTGATTTGCACTACCATTTTGTTTGAAGTATTGGGTTTTGTTGTGGCTGCTCCACAACGTACCCCAAAATTGGGGACCCACCTTTTAGTTTTGGTATTTGGGTGTTTGCATGTTGGTTTTGAGTGTCTAGTGCTGGGTTTGTTTTGAATTTGCATTTATCATTAGTTTTTCGTCAGCGACCTTTTCTTGTCGACGATATTTTATTGTTGATGACTTTTTCTTGTCGATGTCTTTTTTTTTTTCGACAATATTTTATTGTCGACGTCTTTTTCTTGTCGATGATATTTAATTGTCGACGTCTTTTTCTTGTCGACGATATTTTATTGTCGTTGATATCTTTTAGCGTCATTTTTGTTTATGGCAGTTTCGTCATCATTTTTTTTGTTTTTAGCGAGTTCATTGTCGAGTGTTGGTATTTCTGGTCATGGGTGGTTCAGATAATGAAAACAAAAAATATATAAAATATATATATATATATATATATATATATATATATATATATATATAATAATAATAAATAAATTATTAGATATTATATATAATATATAATATATATTATATATAATATATTACGTAATATATATTATTATTGATAGGTGAATAAAGGATTAAAAGAAGCCTAATGGGCATTTTGCTTCAAATGTAATGTTATGTTTCTCCTTTTATTTCTCACCAGTGGGCTTCGATTATTCAATTGAGGTGATGCATGAGAATACGTCATTGACACATGGGTTTATGTGTATGTGAATGGAAAAACTTTGGAAGGCACTAACACGTCAACAATTACAAAAGAACGGGCGCTCTCAAAACTTCTAAGAAACCCCAAAATCATGCAAAAGGCCAGAGATGAAATAGATCACGTGGTGGGAAGCAAAAGACTCATCTCAGAATCTGACAATCCCCACCTAATTTATCTGCAATAAATAGTCAAGGAGACTCTGCGTCTACATCCAGTTGGACCACTCTCACTACGAGAATCCATGGAGGACTACACCATCGAGGGCTACCATATTCTAGTGAAGATGAGGGTATTGGTGAACATTTGGACCATCAGAAGGGATCTGGCTCACTGGGAGAATCCATTAGCATTTCGGTTGGAGAGATTTGACGGTGATGGAAACATCGACGTAGACAAGCAGCGTGGGCACCACACATAGGACAACATGGATATGGTCCTCGAATGATGACAGAAATGCATAGACGTGGCAGTGGCGGCAGAAATCGAGTGGCAGCGACATATCAATGAAGTTAAAGTGGGATGTCAAGTTTTCTATAGTGGTAAGGTCAATTTGTTCAATCAGCATAATTGTGGTACATGGAAGGTAGATGTTACATGCAGATGCCTATGTGGAGTATTGGCAATATGGAATATGGGGCACCTTACGTGGACTCTACGATAGGCCACGTGACTGCCAAGATAGACGTAGCGGGTGGATTTCCCATGGACAGCTAAAGGGCATGGTAGGGCCAGAATATTCGACAATGATTGGACTCAATGGCATGGAGGTTTGACTACATGGCATACAAGCGTGCGAAAATGGCGGCCACATAGCCTGGTTGAGGGAAACAAATGGAGCGACCATCAAACATTGTGGGCATGGGTGCATTAGTCATTATGGATGACCATGTAAGACAAGACAAAAGCCGCCAACCTAGACGCAAAGATGCAGCTTAATGTTATGGCATTTTTCCTATCAGGGTTTTGATGAGCATGGGAAGACTGCACAATATGAAAATAGGTCACAACCAGGTTAAAATGGCAGCAGGCAGTGAACGTTATCAAAATTGACCAAACCAAGACATGCAACAACGATTAAAAAAAAAAACCCTAAATGAGTTCAGGAAACCCTAAATCCTGATCATGGCTCATATATTTCCCAAGACATGAGCACAACGCAAGAGCAAAAGTCATGAGTGACTATGATTTTCATCAGATGGGGCGAGAACATGGAGAAGACGATGGAGATGCTAGTGGACGTGGCTCACTATTGGGAGTCGAAGGACAATGTAACCGTGGTAGTGGTGAGATTCCAGAAGTCCCTACCACCTCGGTGCCACACGGAGGTGAGAATGGATTTTAGCTTATTGGACCCGATGGAGAGGTGTTCGAATGCATCATGGCATAGGAGCAGGAGTCACAATTAAATGTGAGTGCAGGGTAAATGTTCAACTTTGATTATTCATGATTTATAATAAGGTTTTGAAGAAAAAAACTATTTGATCTATTATAATATGTCAAGGCTTATTCAAAAGGGCTTTGATTTATTATAATATATCAAAGGTTCTTGTGCATTATAATGAAAAGGAAATCCTCTTCGATGTTGCCCTTTATTTTGGGTTTGTATTATATGATGGTGGAGGCATAAGATGTGTCAAGGATAAAATTTAATTTAATTTTTTTTAAATGGGAGACATAAGGGATAAAGCCATGGTATTTCATTTTGCTTTAAGAGGGTTGAAATATTATTTTAACTCTATACATATATGTTATAATATATATAAAGGGTGTTATAAGGAAAGAAATCATTCATTTTGTTATATTCAAGGGAAATGAAGAGATGAATTAGGAAAAGGAAAGCCAAGGGTTTTAGAAACTTTAAATGTTCAAGGAGGTCATGGTACAAGGGGTTGGCGATTGTAGAAAAAAAATACTATCTTTCGAAATAAAGGAGATTTTATTTGGCAAGAGCAACTTTTGTGTGTGAAATCAAAAGGAGACTAAAACTAAGACTGTTGTTATTTCTGTAAATCTTTTCGTTGCATTATTGCTTTTTGTATCTATTTGTTTATGCCATAAAGTGGGCTACGATAGGTGAATGATAGAATGATGCAATAATTTGTTTCCGTAGAGTCTTGCATCTGATCTAATCTAACTATGTTTATGTTGCAGGTCTGTTAGGTTAGGTTGTTTTAGAATTTCATCTCATAACTTGGGGTTTTGTAGGGAGGAGATTGCTAACCAAATTAATGTTCTGTTTTGGGTTTTCCAGCTAACTTTTGTAAATAATGTTTCTATTTTATTTTTTTGATATTTAGATTAATCTTACCTTAAAATCTACTTTTCTGATTTTGGTCCATTCCAAAAAAATTTGCATTTGTTTTCATTCTATTCTGGTCCATTCCAGAATTTTTGCTAATTGTTCCTTGATTTTGGTCCATTCCAAATTTTTTTGCATTTGTTTTCATTCTATTCTGGTCCATCCCAGAATTTTTGCTAATTGTTCCTTGATTCTGGTCCATTCCAAAATTTTTGCATTTGTTTTCATTCTATTTTGGTCCATTCCAAAAATTTTGTATGTAGTTGATTTCTTGATTCTGGTCCATTCCAAAATTTATGTGCATAAATAGTTCATTTATTGCCATGAATAATCTAAGTTATAAAGAAGGTAAATAAATCTGCCAAGAGTATGCTCTGTGTCTGTGCTTGAGAAAGCGATCTGCTCGCACCAAAAATTGGAGGGTTTGTTTACATATCTAGTGTTTCCCAAAGAAAACTAGGGATTAATAGCGGAGAAGAGAAAGCCGCTTCTAGATCCACTTCTTTAATTTAGATTTTCATTCTTGCATCTCCAAACACCTTCATCTAATTTTTAGATAAAATATGGGTTTAGGAGGGCTACTAATTCCAAATGCACATTAAGTCAGATCAAGTGAATGAATCCTAATTTTCCAACCTACTAATTTTTTCTAACATTTAATGCTAACATTGCTAACTTTACTAACACCAAATTCTAACATAGGGATAGTGGAACACTTTTAAATGAAGATAAAATGAACCTGCTAACTCTAAAAAAATGAACCTCATGTTAAAGGCACGGAGCTTAAAATGAAGTGGCTTATACCACACACTTTCTCATTTGAAATCTTTTTTTTAAATGAAGATAAAAGAGGTTACTGACTTGGTTTCGGGTAGATCACTTTAATCTCAAGAACATTAAAAGAATCTATCTTTGCATTTTGTTGATTTAATGGATTATGGTTGCAAAATACTTGTTCAAATAATTAAATGCCCCTTGTTAACTGTTACTTGCATGGTTTAAGTTATTCTGGTATACATTCATTTATTTTCTTTAGTCTTGATTGATTATATGCACATGAATGTTTTGTTCACAAGAACCTTGGAGAAATGAATAATGCTACTTAATTTCTTTGCAAGAGAGAGTTTTCTATTTGATACTCTAGTTGTGGTGATCATTTTTCTATTGGCCAAAATATTCACTCAAAATTTTTGCACTAGAAGGAGGGCCTTCTTTATTGCTTTGTGATTGCGAGTTGTTCTAATGATTAACGTGGGTAGTTTTGTTTCCAACTATTGTGCTTGTAGGTATAACATTTATTTTTTTTATTTTGCAAGTGAGTTGAGAGAAGTCTTTTAGAATTCTAGAGTTTTCAAGCTGGCCCAACCTAAGTACATAGCTACTAGGTCCAAAACCACAGGGGAAACTATTTTCCAAAGCCTTTCTCCCACTGCTAGGAAGCCGAGAAGAAAAACATTAGAGATCGAAATACCACCCAGTATACTTGAGTTAGGAGTTTCTTTAGACTCAAGTATGTCTAGTGGGCCTGAGCCCTCAGTTTCAAGTGTGACAACTACACCAAGTGCATCTGTCCCCATCATTACAAGTGTTGCCATTGTTCCTATAGGGTCGACACCCTTGAATAACATGGCCCAACAACAACAACAACAATAGCCACCTACCCTTTGGTATGGTGCACAAAGTTCTCCCTTGGATATCCCTGGGATAGTCCATGACCTACCTAGAAATATTGAAAGGGGATTGCCTAAATTCATGCATGATTGTCCTATAATAGCCGAACAACATGTTCAAATTTACAAGGATTACATGTACTGACAAGGAGTTACCCATGAAGATATCACTTGTCAAATTTTCCCTGCTAGTCTAGACAGTACGGCCAATGAATGGTATAGGAATCTTCCAGCAAGGTCCATTACTTCATGGGCCCAATTAGAAACTACCTTTATTATCCAATTTCGAATGTTTTTGGATCCTTCCATAATTTATAATTTATTCATATCATGCAAAAGGTTACCCAATGAGCCCATAAGAACATTCAATCAGAGGTTCCAAAAACTGTATACAAATTTGACTCGCCACTTTGCAGTAGATCCTGCGGTGGCCCTGCAACTATACTTTGGAGCTTTAGATCCGTTAACATATTTGTTGACTAGAAGGAATCCTCAGGTTACGATGCTTTCTTTAGCTTATGCGAAGACAATGACCCTTGAACAACAAATGAACTTACCAGGAGTAGGGTTGTCTCAGTTGACTGGGTTGGGACAATATGGTCCATACAATCAATTCGCTATGATGAATCAATTAATGGCACCACAAGTTCCAACAATGAACAATTTCCAACAACCATCATTTCCCACTTATCCTAATGCCTCTATTCCAACATAGGCATTGATTCCAAATAATCCAATGACCTTGCTTGGGTTCAGTATGGGCAATAACTTGTTGACCATACCTGGGTTTACTCCAATTAGTATGCCAAGCCCAACGACTTATCCAACAATAACTCCTATTCAAAATATGAATCCAAGATGGAATCAAAGTGCCAAGAACCAAGCCATTGTACCTGTTTTAGAGGTTGCTAATATAGCAAATACAAATGGGCCTAAAATTACAGTACCCCAACCACATGGGCCAAAATCCATGATAGAAAACATGAAGGAAACATTGGCCAAAGTTTTGGTTACTATGGGAAATGTTAATAAAAAAGTTGACCAATTCATGGGTCATAATCAACCTCATAACCATAGAGGAAAAGGAACATACAACACACATCCTAATAATGGATGAGTACCCAATCCCGTAGCCAATCAGGCAGATGTCTCGAAAGATTTTGGAGAGTTAGGATCTTGTGATAATGATTTCCTGCACTGTTGCCATGGAAAGCAGGAGTCTATATTGACTGAAGTTATACATCCCCAAGAAAGTGAAGAAGAGGAGGATGTTGAGGTTTTTGGAAAAGAATATGAAGAAACATTGGAAGTTCATGCCAATAAACGTTTTGGAAAAGGAAATCACAAGTATTACACAAGGAGTTCTAAGGATCCCAAAACTTCCTCTACCCCTCCAAACAACCCATTACTTCCTCCTGATTTCAAAGGAGATGCTAATCCACCTCCTCCATCAATGGTGGAGAAGTCTAAGTTGGTGCAAAACATGTCAAATTTGGAAAAACCCACTTATGACTTGATAGAAGAAATGAAGAAAACTAAGGCCAATGTCTCAATGTATGATATGTCCCAACTTTTAGGTCAAGAAGTAAGTCCACTAAAAGGTTTGGATCCACCTACCAAGGTTCATGAATCTAAGGGTGTTGAGTCCCAATTGGTTTTAAAAAGGGAAAAATGAGACGTACCCCCCTTTCTTATAACCATTAGAATTGCTGGTAGAAATCTACATAATTGTCTAATAGATTCAGGGGCCTCTACTAGCATTATACCCCTAGAAATCTGTCAAAAATTGGGACTTGCACCAAAACCTTCTAAAAGAAAGGTGGTGCAACTGGATAGATCGGCCATGGAGGTAGTGGGAGAATTAAGTGATATTCTTATTCAGGTCAACTCAGAACCTAGGGTTCAACATCACATAGATATATTGGTCCTTAACATTCCTATCAAATATGGCATGGTGTTGGGAAGATATTGGAGCAAGAACTTAAATGGATACATTGTAACAGACTCTTCACATATGTGGTTGCCTTGGAGAGGAGTGACCAACCAAATTTGAATTTATAGTGAACCTAGGCTCAAGGAAATGATAACAAAATACAACAAACTTAATGAGATTCAATACATTGAAACTGAATTAGGAGCCTATTGCTTGGACGTAGAAATTCCTGAGAATTCTCAAAATGAAAGTATTGGATGCAATGATTCTGAAGAACACCATAAGATTTGGACTCTAAGATTTGATGGATCCAAGTCCAAATGAGGGGCAGGATCTGGTATTGAAATTTCATGTCTAGACAGAAAACCTATGTTGGCTGCATATAGATTACAGTTCCCAACCACCAACAATGTGGAAGAATATGAGGCCTTGATTTTTGGACTCCAATTGGCCCTTCGAAAGAAAATCAAATGTATCAAGGTCTTAGGTGATTCTGAATTGGTGGTAAAACAAGTTAAATGACAATATGCATGTAATAACAAGTGGATCAGCCTTTACCAAACCAGATTTAGAGATTTAATAAACAAATTTTATGCTTTTAACATATCTCTAATCTCTAGAAAATGCAATCATTTGGCAGATTCTTTAGTCGTAGCTGCTAGCATGCTTAAACTAGCGGATCATAAGAAGTGCAAGAAATTTTCCATAGAAATAGTCCCTTGCCCCTCGATACCTGATAACGTCATGAATTTCCAAGTCTTTGATAGTGACAGACATATATTCAACTTTGTCACTAATTCTGGTATCTTTGAAAATTAGGTTATTGATGAAGACGAGAGGGGGCAAGAAGAGGCATATTTGAAAATGGAAGCTACTAGAAAATGGAATGAGATGCCAAATGGGATGGCCTCATTAGAGAAAATGTTTGATATTGGATACCAACCGAAATGAGGGAGAAAAGTTCCACCTCCCAAAGAGGCTTGTGACTCAGTCAATATTGGAAGTGCAGAAAACCCTCACGAAATACTCATTGCAAAGGCATGTACCGAACATGAAAAGAATTCCATTGCCAATGCATTGAAGGAATACATAGATTGCATAGCTTGGAGCTATAAGGAGTTGAGAACTTATGATCATAATGTTATAATGCATACGATTCCTTTGAATCCAGACTCCAAACCCTTTAGGCAAAGACAGAGGCCAGTCAATCCGTTACTAGAGCCCTTGATAGAGAAAGAGGTAAAGTGACTATTAGAAGCTAAAATCATCTTTCCTGTTAGGCATTCCACATGGGTTGCTAACTTGGTCCTTGTGAGGAAAAAGAGTGGAGAGATAAGGCTATGTATTGATTTTAGAAACCTAAATAAGGCCTCACAAAAGGAAAATTACCCTCTACCTACCATTGATGAAATCCTTCAAAAGGTAAATGGGTCAAAAATGATGTCATTCCTAGATGGCTATTTAGGATACAATCAAGTCCTCATCCATCCTAATGATAGGATGAAAACCACCTTCACCACAAAATGGGGCACTTTTGCATATAGGAGAATGCCTTTTGGATTGTTGAATGCAGGTGCCACATTCCAATGAGCCATGGACTTTGCCTTTAAGGGGCTCATCGGTAAGTGCATTATTGTCTACGTAGATGATATTCCTGTCTTTTCTAAGAATAGGGAAAACCATGTCAAGGATCTAAGGAAAGTTCTCCAAAGGTGTAGGGAGCATGGCATTTCACTCAACCCAAAGAAATGCATTTTCGGGGTAATGAAAGGAAAATTATTGGGACATGTAATATCCAAAGATGGAATTTCCATTGATCCTGAAAGGATAGATGCCATACAAAATATTATTTTCCCAATAACAAAAAATAATTAAGATCATTTTTTGGGAAGATTAATTTTGTTAGAAAATTTATTTTAGGTTTTTCAGAAATTGCAAAACCCTGGAACGATATGTTGAAGAAAGAGTCCCAAATAAAATGGACAAATGAAAATAGGGATGCTTTCAAAAGGATCAAGGATGCGATTTATAGAGCCCCGGTTTTAGTGAGTCCTGATTATGCGAAACCTTTCTACATTTACACATTTGCTTCAGACCATTCCTTTGCAAGTGTTTTAACTCAAAAGAGTGAACGCAACATTGAAAATCCTATTGCCTTCCTTAGTACTCCTCTCAAAGATGCAAAATTGAGATATTCCATCTTGGACAAGCAAATGTATGCCCTATTTAAGACTGTTAAAAAATTTAGACATTATATAGTCCACAGTAGGGTGTTTGCTATAGTCCCAGATCCTGCAGTTAAAGCCATGTTTATACAGAATGAACTAGGTGAAATACGAGGTAAGTGGATCTCAACTCTTCAAGAATTTGACCTTGAAATTCAACCTATGAAGATAGTGCGGGGACAAGGTTTGGTTAATGCCATAGCAGAAAATAATCCTTTAGTTTCACGTTAGCATTATGAAATAGCAGATATAACTAAAGATGAGTGGTACGTAGATGTTGTGTATTTTTTACTAAATGGTAAGTGTCCACCACATTTGAATTCTACTCAACGAAGAGCCTTGCATCTAAAATCTGCTAATTTTCTAATCAGATCCGGTGCATTATACAAGAAAAATTACGAAGGAATTTACCTTCATTGCATTGATCGAAAAGAGGCAACACAAGTACTCAAGGAATTCCATGGTAAGTATGGGACAGGACATGGGTCTGCTAATGCCACAACCCATCAAATCCTTAGAGCTGGTTACTATTGGCCTCAATTTTTCAAAGATGCTCATGCTCATGTGAGGTCATGTCATACTTGTCAAATTGCAAAAAATAGAGAAAGGGGTGCTTCTATGCCATTACAATTTGTAATTGAGTCTAGACCTTTTGCATAATGGGGTTTGGATTTTGTTAGGATCATCAGTCCAAATTCATTCGATTCTCATAAATACATTCTCATAGCTATAGATTATTGCACAAGGTGGATGGAAGCTATCCCCACTAAAAATGCCACTTCAGAAGTTGTTATTAAATTCTTAGAGGATAACATTGTCACTCGATTTGGAATGCCTAACTCCATTGTAAGTGATAATGGTTCCGATTTCTCCTCTTTGGAATTTGCAAATTAGGCATTCGACAACATAGTGATTTTGAAGCTTTCTTCCAATTATTATGGCTTGGCTAAGTCTTCTAATAAGAATTTGTTATGTGTCATTAAAAAGTTTCTTGAAAGAAATCCTAGAGATTGGCATAACAAACTTAAGTTGGCTCTTTGGGTTGATAGAATCAAAATCAAGGAATCATTAGGAACATCTCCTTACCACTTAGTTTATGGCCAAGATCCTATTTTTCCCACAAATATTAAGCTACAAACATTACATTTCATGAAAGATTACCTTGGAACTGATAATAAACTTGAAACTAGACTAAAACAATTGACGCATCTAGATGAAAAGAGGGATGAGGCTATGCTTCAATTTAGTAAACACAAAGATGTAGTAAAAATGTGGTTTGATAAGAAGTCTAGCATAAAAACATTTAAAGTTTCAAATTTAGTGTTGTTGTGGGATAAGAGACGTGAGAGGAAAGGAGATCACGATAAATTTGATTACTTGTGGTTGGGTCCTTACCAAATTTCATAAGTCCTAGGTGAAAACAAATTTAGATTAAAAACCTTGGATGAAAAATATTTGGCTTTACCCATCAATGGGCTGCATTTAAAACATTATTTCCAGGCCTAAAATGGCAAGGCCTTGTATTATATGTAAATATGTCATGCTTTATTTTTGTGTGTGCAAATTTGATTGTTTTGGTGTGTTTTAGGCTTTTGCCTTCACATTTATTTTAGCATGATGAGGTTGTTTTGAAAAAGGTTTTGAGGCATTTTGATTGCATTGTTCTTTTTTTAGCTTGGTGTGTTGGTCATCAGACCAGTTTTGGGCTTCATAAAAAAAAAAAGAGAGAAGGGGATAGCAAAGATGTTAGTTTGTATCCTTATCAATGTTCTAAAACTAGAAGTATATGAAACAATAGAATTGTATTACAGAAAGCTCCACGAGCACTGCAAACACATTAAAGAATATCGTTTGAAATTTGGGATACATGAAAGTTGTCAATTTTGCAAGATAGGGTGAAGCATTTTGTATAATCCATCTTACTCATTTGTTTTCAGGATACATTGCATAATAACTTTGAGTCTCATTCCATTCCATATTTCAAAGACAAACCACCAAAAGCATGTCAGACCCTCTTAGGATCATTGCACAATAAGCATTAAGTAAGGTCTTGGGATTGGAAACTGATGTCACATTGTCTTGAATTAGACATGTTCTACACATATAAAGAACATCTTGGACAAAATGGTTGAAACCATACTTGGAATAAAAGTGAGGCAAAAAGAATTTTTCTTGTTTGTCCCATCATGCAAAACATAGTCCATGAAATAGTGGTTCTCACCACTCTTACAATACTTAAAACCCATTTGGATTGGAGGGATAGTACTACATGTCCCTTGCAAGGATGGGTAGTCATCCCTAAGGTTCAAGGAAGCCATTACTACTCCACCTCCATCACATCATTTGGATTGGAAGGATCGTACTATATGCACCTTTCAAGGATGTGTAGTCATCCCTATGGATCAAGGAAGCCACTACTACTCCACCTCCATCACATCATTTGAGTTGGAAGTATCATACTACGTGTCCCTCACAAGGATGGGTAGTCATCCCTAAAATTCAAGAAAGCCAAATCTTGAACTATGGGGCTGATATCCACTGGGGCTATAGATTCCTAACTAGCAATGGAGTAGGCTCATGCATGGAGACATGTCTATTTAAAAAGTAAGTCCTTTGACCGATCAAACGGACAAGCTAGCCTAGCAGTTTTATCCATAGTAGGTTTAATCCTTTTGCTTAAGGTGAGGTAATAAAATCAAATCATAGTAGTAAGGATAGGGTTAAATTCTCATCACGCTTAGGTTGAGAATATGATTCCCCAAAGCTCTGATTTCACTTTCACATGCACATGGATTCAATATGGTAGTGGCACATAACCAACCTTAAGACTAGGTATATGAACTCAATTCATGCATGATTGGTCCTAAGAGGGTTTGACAGTTTTAATGTTTTTGCTCATGCTACTAAAAGTTTATGAGTCCTTGCAAAGCAGGCCAGTCATGGTTTATTATTCTAGCAGTACATTCGATCTTGCATAGACCCTCCATGATTCATTATATGCATTCATGTGAAACTGGCAATAGAATGTGGAACTATTTCAAATGATAAAGAATGAATCACTATGCACACATTGATCTGATGTTGAATGATTCTAATGTTTCATGTATTTCTGGTCTATTTACATTCTTTGGATATTTGCTAGCACTTGCAGTTGAGTTGCAGGTTTTCATGTTGGGTTCTCACCAAAATGCTCAGGAGCATTTCCCAGCAGAGTCACCATTTGTTGTGGTTGCTCCACAACGTACCCCAAAATTGGGGACCCACCTTTTAGTTTTGGTATTTGGGTGTTTGCATGTTGGTTTTGAGTGTCTAGTGCTAGGTTTGTTTTGAATTTGCATTCATCATTAGTTTTTCGTCAGCGACCTTTTCTTGTCAACGATATTTTATTGTCGATGACTTTTTCTTGTCGATGATATTTTATTGTCGACGTCTTTTTCTTGTCGACGATATTTTATTGTCGACGTATTTTTCTTGTCGATGTCTTCTTCTTGTCGACGATATTTTATTTTCGATGTCTTTTTCTTGTCGATGATATTTTATTGTTGTTGATAGCTTTTAGCGTCATTTTTGTTTATGGTAGTTTCATTGTCATTTTTTTTGTTTTTAGCGAGTTCACTGTCGAGTGTTGGTATTTCTGGTCATGGGTGATTCAGATAATGAAAACAAAAATATATATATATAATAATAAAAAATAAAGTATTACATATTATATATAATATATAATATATATTATATATAATATATTACGTAATATATATTATTATTGATAGGCCAATAAAGGATTAAAAGAAGCCCAATGGGCATTTTGCTTCGAATATAATATTATGTTTCTCCTTTTATTTCTCACCAGTGGGCTTCGATTATTCAATTGAGGTGATGCATGAGAATACGTCATTGACACATGGGTTTATGTGTTGGTGAATGACAAAACTTTGGAAGGCACTACATCGGCCATTACAACCGAATGGGCGCTCTCGGAACTTCTAAGAAACCCCAAAATCATGCAAAAGGCCAGAGACGAAATAGATCACGTGGTGGGAAGTGAAATACTCGTCTCAAAATTTGATATTCCCCACCTAATTTATCTGCAATCAATAGTCAAGGAGACTCTGCGTCTGCATCCAGCTAGATCACTCTCACTGCAAGAATCCACGAAGGACTATGCCATCGAGGGCTACCATATTCCGGCGAATACGAGGGTATTGGTGAACATTTGGGCCATCAAAAGGGACCTAGCTCACTGGAAGAATCCATTAGCATTTTGGCTGGAGAGATTTGACGACAATGGAATCATCGATGTAGACAAGCAGCATGGGCACCACACATAGGATAACGTAGATATGGTCCTCAAATGATGACAAAAATGCATAGACGTGGCAGTGGTGACATAAATTGAGTGGCAATGACATATCAATGAAGTTAAAGTGGGATGTCATGTTTTCTACAATGGTAAGGTCAAATTTGTTCAATCAACATAATTGTGATACATGGCAGGTAGACATTACATGCAAATGCCTATATGGAGCACTGGGAATACGAAATATGGGGTACCTTACGTGGACTCTACAATAGGCCACGTGACTACCAAGATAGACGTAGCGGGTGGATTTCCCATGGATAGCTAAACGACATGGCAGGGCCAAAATATCCAGCGATGATTGGTCTAAACAACGTGGAGGTTTGACTACGTGGCATACGAGCGCGCGACAATGGTGGCCATGCAGCCTGGTTGAGGGGAACAAATGGAGCGACCATCAAATATTGTGGGTGCGGGTGCATTAGTCACTGTGGATGACCATGTAAGACATGACAAAAGCCACCAGCCTGGATGTAGAGATGCAGCTTAATGTTATGGCAGTTTTCCTGTCAGGGTTTTGATGAGCGTGGGAAGACTACACATATGAAAATAGGTCACGACCAGGTTAAAATGGTAGCAGGAAGTGAACATTATCAAAATCGACCAAATCGAGACATGCAATAGCGATTAAAAAAAAAAAAACCCTAAATGAGTTCGGGAAACCCTAAATCTTGATCATGGCTCATATATTTCCCAAGACGTTAGCACAACACAGGAGCTGAAGTCATGAGTGACTATGGTTTTCATCAGACAGGGCGAGAGCATGGAGAAGACGGCGGAGATGCTGGTGGACGTGGCTCACTGTTGGGAGTCGGAGGACAACGTAACCGTGGTCGTGGTGAGCTTCCAGAAGTCCCTACCGCCTTGGCGCCGCATGGAGGTGAGAACGGATTTTAGCTTGTTGGACCTGGCGGAGAGGTGTTCGAATGCATCACAGCACAGGAGCAGGAGTCACAAGTAAATGTGAGTGCAGGGTAAATGTTCAACTTTGATTATTCATGATTTATAATAAGGTTTTGAAGAAAAAAACTATTTGATCTATTATAATATGTCAAGGCTTATTCAAAAGGGCTTTGATTTATTATAATATATCAAAGGTTCTTGTGCATTATAATGAAAAGGAAATCCTCTTCGATGTTGCCCTTTATTTTGGGTACGTATTGTATGATGGGGGAGGCATAAGATGTGTCGAGGATAAAATTTAATTTAATTTTTTTTAAATGGGAGACATAAGGGATAAATCCATGGTATTTCATTTTGCTTTAAGAGGGTTGAAATATTATTTTAATTCTATACATATATGTTATAATATATATAAAGGGTGTTATAAGGAAAGAAGCTATTCATTTTGTTATATTCAAGGGAAATGAAGAGACGAATTAGGAAAAGGAAAGCCAAGGGTTTTAGAAACTTTAAATGTTCAAGGAGGTCATGGTACAAGGGGCTAGAAATTATAGAAAAAAAAGACTATCTTTGGGAATAAAGGAGATTTTATTTGGCAAGAGCAACTTTTGTGTGTGAAATCAAAAGGATACTGAAACTAAGACTGCTGTTATTTTTGTAAATCTTTCCATTGCATTATTGCTTCTTGTATCTATTCGTTTATGCCATAACGTAGGTTATGATAGGTGAATGATAGAATGATGCAATCATTTGTTTCCTTAGAGTCTTGCATCTGATCTAATCTGAATGTGTATATGTTGCAAGTCTGTTAGGTTAGGTTGTTCTAGAATTTCATCTCATAACTTGAAGTTTTTTAGGGAGGAGATTGCTAACCAAATTAATGTTCTATTTTGGATTTTCCAGCTAACTTTTATAAATAATGTTTTTGTTTTATTTTTCTGATATTTAGATTAATCTTACCTTAAAATCTACTTTTCTAATTCTGGTCCATTCCAGAATTTTTTTGCATTTGTTTTCATTCTATTTTGGTCCATTCCAGAATTTTTTCTAATTGTTCCTTGATTCTGGTCCATTCCAAAAAAAAATTCATTTGTTTTCATTCTATTCTGGTCCATCCCAGAATTTCTGCTAATTGTTCCTTGATTCTGGTCCATTCCAGAATTTTTGCATTTGTTTTCATTCTATTCTGGTCCATTCCAGAATTTTTGTATGTAGTTGATTTCTTGATTCTGGTCCATTCCAAAATTTATGTGCATAAATAGTTCATTTATTGCCATGAATAATCTAAGTTATAAATAAGGTAAATAAATCTTCCAAGATTATGCTCTGCATCTGCGCTTGAGAAAGCGATCTGCTCGCACCAAAAATTGGAGGGTTTGTTTACATATCTAGTGTTTCCCAAAGAAAACTAGGGATTAATAGCGGAGAAGAGAAAGCCGCTTCTAGATCCACTTCTGTAATTTAGATTTTCATTCTTGCATCTCCAAACACCTTCATATAATTTTTCGATAAAATATGGGTTTAGGAGGGTTACTAATTCCAAATGCACATTAAGTCAGATCAAGTGAATGAATCCTAATTTTCCAACCTACTAATTTTTTCTAACATTTAATGCTAACATTGCTAACTTTACTAACACCAAATTCTAACATTAGGATAGTGGAACACTTTTAAATGAAGATAAAACGAACCCACTAACTCTGAAAATGAACCTCATGTTAAAGGCACGAAGCTTAAAATGAAGTGGCTTATACCACACACTTTCTCATTTGAAATATTTTTTTTAAATGAAGATAAAAGAGGTTACTAACTAGGTTTCGGGTAGATCACTTTAATATCAATAACATTAAAAGAAGCGATCTTCGCATTTGGTTGATTTAATGGATTATGGTTGCAAAGTACTTGTTCAAATCATTAAAGGCCCCTTGTTAACTATTACTTGCATGGTTCTAGTTATTCTGGTATACATTCATTTATTTGCTTTAGTCTTGATTGATTATATGCACATGAATGTTTTGTTCACAAGAACCTTGGAGAAATGAATAATGTCACTTAATTTCTTTGCAAGAGAGAGTTTTTTGTTTGATACTCTAGTTGTGGTGATCATTTTGCTATTGGCCAAAATATTCACTCAACAGGTTTCAAACCCAATATCTTACAAATAACATAAGGCATAACATTACTAGACACACTAGAATATACCAAACAATTATGTAAATTCAATTCGATGATTCTGATTGTTAAGATAAAATGTAGAATTTCTTCCTTCTCTTTTTGCAAGATAAAATGTGATTCAGTAGTTTTCCAGTATCAATCTTGTTTGATTTACCCAAAGCCTTAATCAATGAATCTTGTTGATTGGTGATCCATACCACATCAAATCAAATAATAATAGGCTTTGTTTTCTCCAAATCATCAATAATGTTATAGGTAATGTTATCAAAACTTTTTACCTTTTGAGGTGGTTTAAATAATTCTATCATAGCAGGAGGTTTTGGATTGTTATTGGACCTCGTGTCTAGTGGAATGATGGAATTTTTTAGAGGATTAAACTAATTATTCAATGTTTTACTCTTATTCCTAAAGTGGAAATTGTGATTACCCTTCTAAAAATATCTAAAGGCTTAAACTTATTCCTCTAGGAGGTCATCTTCTTCTATTTCATCATTTTTTTGTATTGATAAAATATTGGGTTGAAGGATCCCGAACCTTTACACAGATCTTGAAAGATACTATTTTATCATTTTCAAGATCACATATTTCAACAAATAATGCATGACTCTTGCATTTGCTTAAACTAGCTAAATATGAACAATCATTATTAGGAACTATTTCCAAATCATAAATATCTTATTGGAAATTACCTCTAGGCTACTGAAGTACTACACATTCATTCTTGTTATGCTCATTAGTAGAATGCATCCTACACTAGTTTCTCCTAGAAAAAACTAAAATATTGATAATCACTTGAGATTGGCTAGTATTATTCTGATTGGTAATCAGACTAGGTACCCTCCATTATTTGGTTGGGTATTCCACTATTTTATTTGAAAACTAAAGTTCTTGTTTTGTAATTCCTACATTTATAATTGAACCATATCGCTACTTAACTTCTGGACCAATCTCTTTAGGTCTTTTACCTTTTATTCCAACTCATTGGGTTGGGTACTACAAATGGTAGGATTGGTTAGGTTTCAAAAACTTAGAATATTTTGATTTGGAACAACACTTTGATTATGAACATTTGGATCCTGTACCATATTTTGAGCTTGAATACTTGAGTTCGAAAAAGGATTTAAGCCATATATGAGTGTAGGATTGACACAAGTAGGCAAATCCTGAGCATTTGTTACTATGGCTCCATGAGTAGGCAAATGGTTCTTTAAAAATAATGGATTTTTTGGATGAATAGGTATGTTCGGATAAGCAATTATGGTGGGATAAGTACGTGTATTAATATAACCCTAATTTTAAGGCAAATTATTCAACATGGGAGTCTTATTTAACAAAGCCTGGTTTATCATGGGAATCTTATTATAAGACCCAATTTTTTCTATCATAGGTAGTTGCCCTATCCCAAAGCCCTGAGGCTTTAACTACTAATCAATAGTCATGGACTCCATATAAGCTAGGGCCAAAGTGGTAACCAAAGGATTACTTCTAGAAAACATAGAGGTCAAGGGATCTAAAGCCCCAAAGTATATTTGAAGGGCCACAACAACTGTAGCAACAAAGTGACCAGTCAAACTTATGTAGAACTTCTAAAATATGATATTAAACATCCTTATGGTTTCATTCGGTCCCGTTTGCAAGTCACAAATTGATTGTAAATTATAGTAGGATCTAAGGGTAACCTAAATTGGTTTATAAAAGAGGTTTCTAATTGAGCCCATGAAGTAATGGAACCTACAGGCAGACTGATGTACCAAGTTATCTAGGGTCAAAGGAAATAGTCTACAATCCACATCTTCATGTTCAACTTGCAACCTAATTAAAGTGTCCTTATAGGCTCGAATGTGATCTTCTATAAGTATTATACCATCATGCTTATACTTGGGAAAATTTTTATCTATGTTCTTGGGTAACTCATGGGCATCTCCAACAAGTAGCAAAGGATTATTGTGTGCTCCATACCAAGCAACATTTATAGCCATTGGATTGGGATGAAGGGTAACTAAAGGAATAATGGGTATAATAGGGATAACATATGGCCCAAGTAAAACCCCACTATATGGAATAAACACTACTTGTGTCTTGGATATTATGGGTTTATAAGTGGGAGAGAGGCTCTAGAATATAATATCTTCTCTAGCCTTAGCTCTAGTAATAATACTGAAGAGAAATAAAGAGCCCTGATAAACTAAAATATAAAATTAGTAATAAAAAAATCAAAAGAAAAAGATCATAGATTCATACATTACACAATATTTATCTTGGAAACACTCAATCAAGCAAAAACCAACATAGTATTATCTTATTATTGTATTACCTTGATCATATCCAATACAATAATATTCTCCTTCTATCTCTTCAAACCCTAATGCAAGTGTGATATATAACAAAGGCACATGCACAAATTTTACAATATCAAGGGTGAAAAGGCATGGGTTCAAATAAAGTAACCCTAAAAGCCCATATGGATCTAAAAATAAGGTAAAAACCCTGGTGAGTATAGGTATAGTGTGTCCAATACCTTTTAGTGTTATCCCCACTAGAATAATATGGAAAATATTCAACATATTTCCAACATTCTCCCACTTGTTTAATACTTTCCATAGGGGCCAAAAACTGCCATTGTCAACTATCAAGGGCAACCATGCCCATAGATATTCTACACTAAGAATTTTTTTGAGCAAGTATAGCCTTTGTTCATGGATAAGTAGTAGTCTTCTCTATATCAACTTTCTCCAATATCACCTGGTTCTCTTCCACCATCTCTCTCATAGAATGGTACTTGATATCAATATGGTTTGATCAATCATGAAAACCAGGATTATTGACCAAAAATATTGCACTTTAACTATCTCTGTTAATTCTCAAAGCCTTATATTTAAGACCAAATGTTGAACATAACCTCTGTAGCCACACCACTTCTTTACAAGCATGAGTTGCTGCAATGTACTCTGCTTCTATAGTGGATAAAGCAACAATCAATTGCTTTTTACTCATCCAACTTACTGCCCCTCCAAATAGACTGAACACATAAGAACTTTTAGATTTTCTCTTGTCAACATCTCCAACCCAATCAGCATCCACAAACCCTTGTATATTTATAATATTATTACCTTTAGAATTTTCTCCATAACAAATAGCATAATTTGTAGTTCCATGCAAGTATCTAAATATCCTCTTCACAATAGTCCAATGTTCCTTTCCTAGATTTTACATATATCTACTAACTACTCCCACTGCATATGCAATATCAGATCTAGTACAAACTATTGCATACATAAAACTACCCATAAAACTAGCATAAGGAACATGATGCATTTCTTCAATTTCCTCATCTATTTTGGGATATTTTTCAATAGATAACTTTTGACCAACCTGATATGGAGTACATAGTGGTTTATAATCATGCATTCTAAAATTCTATAGTATCAAATAAACATATTTTATTTGATTTAACCATAACTTTCTGTTTGCATGATCCCTTATTTCCATACCCAAAATAAATTTTATAGCACTCAAATCCTTCCTGTCAAATTCAGAAGATAACTAAGATTTAAGTAACTTTATCACCTCCTTACTATTACCAATTAACAACATGTCATCCACATAAAATACAATGATAATAAAATTTCCACCTTCCTTTTTGAAATATACACATGGATTTGATTTACTTTTTCCAAGCCCAAGTGTCAAGACAAGCCTATCAAATTTTTGGTTTCACATCCTTGGAGATTGCTTCAACCCATAAAGATACTTCTTCAACTTGCATACCAAGTCCTCCTTACCTTTTAACTTAAAGCATTTTGGTTGTGACATATATATATCTTCATCAAGTTCACCATGTAGAAAAGTTGTCTTTACATCCATATGTTCTATTTCAAAATCAAAAGTAGTAGAAATAGCCAATAAAAATCTAATTGAAATTAGTTTAACCATAGGAGAAAAATCTCACCATAGTCAATTCCCTCAACCTAAGAAATTTATTTTTCTACCAAGCAAGTCTGTTACTTCTCAAAATTTCCTCCTACATTGTACTTCTTCTTGAATAACCACTTACAACAACAGGTTTTATACTAGGAGGTAATTTCACCAAGTTCCATGTATTATTTTTATCTAAGGAATCCATTTCTTATTCCATAGACCTTTTCCAATACTTATTCTCACTTGATTGAAGTACCTCCTTTACATTCTTGGGCTTCATTAGTAACTAATAAATTAAATGCAAAATAAAAAATTGAAGAACTATACTTGTCTAGAAGTCTTCTCTCGATTTGATATCCTCAAAATTGGGGTTCTAGGTTCTAAATATTTAGCTTCCTCCTCACCTTCTTCCTATGAATATTCATTTTTAAAATCTCTTCATAATTCAGGTTCTACCACCGGTTCTTCCTCCTATTCCAATTTGACCTGCACTATTTTTGGTTCTTTGTTTGGTTGCATTTCTTGTTTTTAAAATCCCTTTTGTTTCTTTAAAGATAACATTATGATTTTAAACAACCTTCTGTGTTTCTATGTTTCAAAACTTATATCCTTTAACACTAGTACTATAACCAACAAATATACATTTTTTAGATTTATTGTCTAGCTTAGTGCTTTTCTCTTTTGGGACATACATATAAGGATCACAACCAAAAACCCTTATATGTCTGAGAGAGGGTTTCGTACCAGTCCATACTTCTTGTGGTGTCTTGTCCTCCAAATTTGAGGTAGGATATCTATTAATGAGATAACAAGTTGTTAACACAACTTCTACCCAGAGCTTATTTTATAACCATACACAACTTAACATGCTTTAAGCCTTATCCATAAATGTTTTGTTCATTCGTTCTGCAAACCCATTTTATTGTGGAGTATACGAAGTTGTTCTCTACATTTCTATTCCACAGTCCTTGCAAAACTACTCAAATTTATTAGAACAATACTCACCACCATTATCATTTCTCAAAACCCTTATTTTTTTCTCTATCTGATTTTCTACAAGAGCCTTAAAATCTTAAAATATTTCAAAAACCTCATATTTATTTCATTGAAAATATACCCATGTCTTTATTGAAAAGTCATCTATAAATATGACAAAATAGATAGATTTACCTAATGATGGTACTTTGTAGATACAAACACATCATTATGAACTAGATGTAGAATTCCTTTAGACCTTGTAGCACTACTTGGAAACTTGACTCTAGTTTGTTTCCCAAAAACATAGTTCTCAAAAAAATTAAAATTTAATGGCAATCAGAAATTCCTTCAGCCATACCTTTAATTTTCAATGTTCAAAGTCCTTTCTCACCAATATGTCCCATGCGTTTATGCCACAAAATTATCTTCAATGTAGGAATACTTAGATCTATTTGAGACGTATTATTTTCATGTACAACTGAAGTGTTATTCCAATTAATACTTACTGTGCTAGCCTCAAGTTTGAACAAAGTTCCTATGCAAAATCCCCTTGCCAACACCAAGGATCCATGAACCATCTTTCAACTATCCTTATTGAATACCATATTCACACCTACATCATTCATATTACTTATATATATCAGATTCCTTGCCAAATATAAAATATGGAACACACCAAGAAATTTTTTAATTCTTCCATTTTTTAGCCTCAAATTGAATATTCCTCGATCTATTATTTTATATGTCAAATTTTCTCCCAAGAATAATTTACCTCCATATATTTTTTCATATTCATTGAACCCATCCAAATGAGGAGTCATATGAAAAGAAGCACTTGAGTCAATCAACCATGAGTCAAGGCATTCACTTGAGCATGCTACAACCAAGAATAAGTACCCTGAATATTCATTTGTGATCTTCATTTCTATAGAAGTTCCTTCATCATATGATCGATTATTATCATCCTTTTTAGATCTACAATATCCTTTATAATACCTTACTTGACCATAATTCTATTATTTACTCTTTTTTGGGGCAACAGATTTACCCCTAGATTTTGATTTCTTTTCTCTTGATTTATTTTTGCTTCTTTCTTGAGAATTACATCTCACAATAAAGGATTCATTTTTCTAATAATCCTCAGAATATTTTCATATCATCTCCTCAGACAATAAAGTTTCTACTTTATCCTCTACTTTAAATGTAGATGTAGTATTGGTGATAACCATAACAAGCTTATCCCATGAATAAAGTAAAGTAATACAGTTTTCCTCTTCATTTATTTTTACTTCTATAGAGTTTAATTGACTTACCACAATGTTAAAATCATTAAGATGTTTAGCCGTAAAGTCACCATCATTCATCCAAAGTGAATACAACTTATTTCGAAGAAAGATTTTATTTACCAGTGACTTTGTATGATACAATATTCCTAACTTCTCTCATAACAACTTTATCATGGTCTTTGTAGATACATTCAACAATACCAAATCAAATAAACACAATATGATAGAGCTTCTTGCCTTCCTATTAATTTTCAACCAATCCTCATCTATCATCGATGTTGGTTTTGTTACCTAGACTGCAATCCACTAATCTCTATTAACCAATAGATCTTCCATCATGAGTTTCCATGACTCAAAATTCTATTCATTAAATTTTTCAATCTCTATTCATGTGCTTTCCATATTTCTCCTTTTATTGGATCCTTTTGCATATGACTCCTACTCAAGAATTAATTTATCATAGGGTTAAAACCCTTACTCCTCGAACAAAGCTAAAACCTAGCTCTAATACCAAATAAAGATAAATAAAGAGCCCTGATAAACTAAAACAAAAAAGCAATAATAACATAATCAAAAGAAGAAGATCAAAGATTCACACATTACATAATATTTATCTTGGAAATTCTCAACCGAGTAAAAACCAACACAATATCTTATTATTGCATTACCTTGATCGTCTCCAATACAATAATGTTCTTCTTTCGTCTCTCCAAACCCTAATGCAAGTGCGATATATATAAAAAAGGCACATGCACAAATTTTATAATATCATGGGCAAAAAAAAATGGGTTCAAATATAGTAACCCTAAAATCCCATATGGGTCTAAAAATAACTTAAAACCCTGGCAAGTATATGTATAGAGTATCCATTACCTTTTAGTGGTAGCCCCACCAAAATAACATTAAAAATATTCAACATATTTCCAACAAATACCCTCAGGTTCCAGCGTAAAAATTATAATAATGAATTCTTGCTAATAATGCATCAACTTAAACCAATAATGACAATAAATATTCTCAAGAAAATGGTTAACATCAATACACTATCAATTAAAGCAATTTATAATCAATGATCATAATCACCTATCAAAAAAGCTTTGTTAGTCCAAATAAATATTTTCAAGGTAACATTTCAAGAAAAAATTAGTACTTTAAAACAATAATAGAAATGATCATTCAATCAACCCTCCTTCTGGAACCAAAATGTTGAGTGGTAATTTTGCCCTCTTGCAAATCCACACTCATGATTTTTTGTTAGAAAAACCCTCTCTTGCAAAGAAATAAAAGATTTCTCCAAGGTTCCTTGTACTTAATATATCAAGAATGAAACTTAGAATACCTTATTGATTTTCAAATAACCATTAACAAGGGGCCTATTGGTTAGAATGATTTACCTTATATTATGTAAATGAAAGGGGTTGAGTTCCCTTATGTGCAGAAATAAAACATGAAGGTGCTTGAAAATGATCCTAGTTCATTTTACTTCTGATTTATTAATGTGATTTACCAATCAACCCCCGTTAGAAGATTCCTTTTATCTTTAGTTAAAAATATCTTGTTACCAGGTGTTGTGGACAAACCACTTCATTTTATCTTTGGCTTAAAATGAAGTTAAAGTTAGTACTTGCTATTAGCTTATTCCTTCTATTCAAAGTTAAAATATACAATTAGCAAGTGTTGTGGGAAGCCCACTTCATTTTATCTTTCTTTTAGTGTGAAATAGGTGTTATTAGATCCCTCACTAATTTACATATTTGTTTAATCTTGAGTTTAGTTGTTAAAATAAAGTACTAAAAACTATGATATATTGATTCCTTTTATCCTTAAATGAAACTCTGTGTGAAAATGAAAACCCTATGGAGTGCTTGAATAACTAAAATAAATATCCAAATAGTTTAGTGGGTTAACATTAAAATAAAACTATTTAGAGATCTTATAACCTCAAAATCCTAACTTTAAAACAATGATCATAGATCTATTAGGATTCAAGTATTTTATTGAATAAAAACATAAATCAAATGTAAAAGAAATAAAATAGCTAGACTTAGGAAAATAAATCTGAAACTCTTGGAAGTGGACTAGATTGTAAAAAAATGATCAAAGAAAAAATCACTGTAAAATTATCTAGTTTAGCCTACAAAAAATTTAGATCTTGAATAAGAAACATAACTAGGTTATACTTGCATTCATACAATATAAAATAATGGGTTATGGTGAGAGTCTAGGGATTAACATAATGTACTAAAAATTTATTCATAATGTAACCAAATTCATGCATAAACATATTGAAAGTAAATTCAAAACATGCGAAGATAGAAAAATGTGCAATAAGAATGATCTTCTATATTATCAAAACCTTGGTGAAGAGCAAAAAAAAATGATGCACCTAACAAAGGAAATTGAAATGCATCTAATGTTCTATTCAAGCATTCAAAATATATGATAAAGTAAGCAAGTAAATGACAAATAAGTTAAGAAAAAAGGGGGTTATCTTTGTATTTATTCATTTTTCAAATAGGAGGTTACAATAAATCCCCTTTAGGGATTTCAATTTGATACAATTTAAATTACAAATTTGAAGGATCCAATCCCTCCATGAACTTATGGTACACTTTCAATGTTCCTCTTGCACTCATGATTGAAGAGCAGGATTGCGTTGCCACTGCTTTGATCTATATTTATTCAAATCCTTAGCTCATTCCTCATGCACTGGAATATATGTACCTACACATAAGGAATTGAAATATTTTAATAGCATATGCATATTATGATAAAATCCATTAAATGCATGTAGTATTGAATGTAAAAAGTGCAATTGATAGGTCTAAACTACTCCAAATGACATGAAAACTTAGCATGATGTTTATTATATGATTTTGTAATCTGAAGAGAAATTGAAGTGATATTATGAGCATAACCTATGGTCATCCATTGGTGGGCCAATTAGGATTGTAATCACAAAAACTCTAATTAAAAATTCAAAACCACTCTAAAATTCACCAAAATTAAGTATGATGCTAATATAATGATATAAAATTGTTCTAAACTAAAATTAGATCACAATTATGGGAAAATTCATGGTCATCCCTAATATTTCCAATTGGGAAACTGTCCCAGGTGGGGATGACAATAAAATAGTGTGGTTTCTGCCATGAATTCCACTTGGATCTAGTCTAGAATCCTCCTAGGGGTATTTTTGTCAAATTTGGTAAATTAACTTGTAATAATTGATAGGTTTTGGAAATAATGAATTTATTTTGGGATGCCTTGGAAACACCTTCGATTGATGAAGAATCCAAGGTAAATACGAGGGTAAAATGTGAGAGAAAATATCGGTAGCACTTCATGGTCAATGCTTGCAATGGTCTCTATCCTAAATTAAATGAAAACACTTCAATTTATAGACTAATATTTCAAAGTGGGAAATGGGATAAGTTTGGGCATGCAAGGCAGGTTCTGTAACTTTTCAATACCTTTGCCATGCATAGGGTGGAAGAGGCTTCCCATTTGGGCCTACAATTTGTAGTCCCTAATGGCCATGATAGCCTGCCAATATTTCATGAGTGATTGGATGGGATAAATGGTAGAAATTGATTGCCATTTTTTCCACCCTTGAATTTTTAGGGTGCCTAGACCATCATCATCCCACCCAAGGATGGTTGCTTATGGTCGTCCTTGGATGGGATGGCCATGAACTATGATCATCCTAGGTTGGGATGGCCATGGCTACATGGCCCAAAACCTCCAAAAAATGGGGTAAACATTTACAAAAGTAGTTAGGAACCCTAATTAACCCTTGAGGGTTGACCAATGGGGCCATATGATGTCTATAAGAGTGGCACCTTGGTAGTATTATCTAATTTACACAATTTTAGTGTCTACAAATGCCCATTTTTGAGATGCATTGTGTGAAACAGAGCACGAAGCAAAAATAGATGAGTAAATTATTAAATGATTAAGGTTATTTATTAAATTAACCAACTTTAGATGCCTATCTTGTGGAAAGAACATACATTCTTGGAATCCTTTCTTTTCACATAATTGAAGGATTGATTTTAGTATACCTTTCAACCACCCTATAACGCTAGGATTGGGTCTTAGGGTATATTTGGTATTGGTTCCTTATTTTGCATATATTGGGATACATGTCCTGAGGCTTCAAGTTACCAAGACTTTATTTTGTTGAATTTGCTGAATTATTTGCCCCAACGTAGGCTTGAAAATTTGTATTTGGCAATGATTCTTTTGAATGTATGAAAGTTGCACTTTTGAGTGTTTAAGTGTTGATCTTGATTGTGAATTCATTATTATGACTACCCCCTCAAGCGACAATTCAATGAGGGCATGACCAGTGATGGAAGTCATGAGTTGCTTGACCCATATGACTTGATTAGGATTACCATCAATTTTACCCATTGTAAGATCTATCCATTTTGCTAGGATTTTGATAATTTTGTTGATATTTCATGGAACAAAAATATTGAATACCTTGTTCTCATGGAGCAGTCCATATGCAATGGCCTTATTAGGAATTTAATTCAATTCATCCATGAATAATTTGTGTTCAATATTTATCCTTTGTTAATTTTATCAATTTTGACCTATTTTTGGTGGGTTTTAGACCCTTTTCTTTACTTTTTTTAGTTGTTTTTGTGATTTTTTTGGTGGTCATCCAAAGGTGGGATGGCTACCCAATTTATGGCCATCCCATGGTGGGACGGTCAACCATGCTCATTCTAGTGCTTTTAAAGACCAAAATTGAGTAAATGAGCTCATTTTCACATTTCTAACTTAGCAAATTGAGAGGTGAAGAGTAGGAGGTTGATTTTTCAAAGTAGAGCACTGCCAAGAACATTCCACAATCACCATGAGCCATCCATAGGACTAAACAACTAGCGGAGCTGGTGCGAGATGGGTAAGAACTATATTTTCTCCTATTATTTATTGAACTTGAAATTATAATTAATTGGGTACTTTTCCAAAAAAAACACACTAATTCTTGGTTAATGAATTGTAGTAGTGATAAAATATAGGAATGTAGGCTTTATTTATGGTTTATATGCATTGTTATTCCATTTGTTTGTGTTTTATTGCTATTTTTATGGCTATTTTTTGGGGTCATCCCTAGGTGGGACAATCACTGGTGGCCGTCCCTGGGTGGTATGCCTAAAATTGGGGGCCATCCTTGGGTGGGATGGCCACAAAAGTAGGGTAAAATATCCCTTTTTTAGT
This sequence comes from Wollemia nobilis, assembly GCA_028583015.1. Taxonomy (NCBI): domain Eukaryota; kingdom Viridiplantae; phylum Streptophyta; class Pinopsida; order Araucariales; family Araucariaceae; genus Wollemia; species Wollemia nobilis. The sequence continues at coordinate 361,212 of JAQPPZ010017023.1, read as the reverse complement.
CTTTGTTTTGCTATTTTTGGGTAATTTTGATGTATTTTTGGTGCATTTTTGTTAACTTTCTTATCTCTGCTAGGTGGTTAAGAGTCAATATCAATTTTTTAATCTCTTTCATACCACTAGGGACTTTTTGATAGAGGAGGACTAGAAATGGCTTGATGCCATTGGTCTTAAGCAAGTAACAATACTAGAGACAGTAGTGGGTGACTGAGCTTATTTTACTACTTGATAGACTTATGTTATCCTTGCATCAACACCTTCCACCTACCTACAAGGGAGATGACAGTGAATCTAGAGCAAATGTATAAGATTTTTCATATACTGATAGAGGGGTGACCTATTGTATCTACTCACCAAGATCTAAGATATATGGTTTTGCATAGATACTTTGACAGGGACTGGCATGAGGTAGTGTGAGACTTACCTAGCAGTGGTATATTAGTGGAGTTATGATATGATGTGGAGGTACTAACTATGAGACATGCCTTACTGATGACAATGATCTCCAACATGTTGCTACCAAACTTGTCAAGATCTAGGTTCCCCTGGAACCTTTTGGAGTTGGTATTTACACTTGTAGAGTGCACCATAGATCAACCACTAGTTATGGCTTGGGAAACTACTTTATTGACATAGTTGTATGATATATGCTCCCATAGGAAGAAGGGATTAGGATGCAAATTTCTACTATAGGTGTGGGGATGGAAACACATTATTATAGATCTACCGTATCAACATAGCTTTTGGATAGGAAGATAGGTAATGGGATTCTATGGTAGCAAGACAAGGATATAGGTTAGATCCATCCATTTTTAGGTGTGATTAACCATTACACATAGTCCTTTGCATGTCTCAAGGTAGAGGAGGTGACTTGAGGATCATGCAGGGATTGTCAAACATGGCTTGAGGTTGAGGCAAAACATCACTGGGTGAGGTGAGGGATATGGTTAATTTATAAACATGGGATTGAGTGAGATTAATTCCCATATGCTCAAGTCTTGTGATAGTTTGGGCTACACCAAGGGTTGCCTAGTGAGCTAGTGATATGCCAACACCATGGGTATGAGAGGATAATTGGTTAGACTATAGTTGAGGTAGTGGTAGAGGAGGTATATCTTGTAGTGGATATTTTTGATCTAGATGATTTTGGAATTATCATAGAGTATGAATCTTGGTGGGTGATGCACCAGTGGCAAGGTAAGGGGCCGCTAGGAGGTGATATAGTTGTGGTAATGAAGGAGGCTCATAGGGATTCTCTAGATGAGGGTCATGATGAGGCTCTAGATGAGGAGGATCCAGATGTAGGTAAGTGATATTTGCATCACTAAGTAAAGGATGAGTGGATATATTTCATTGATTTAAGGGATCCATAATATGACTTTGGTAAAGATTACATTGATGAGCAGCGAGTGCAAACACAATTGGTAGCACAAGATGCTACTATTATAAAGCTACTAGGTGAACTAATCCAAGGTAGATGAGATCATATAGAGGAGATAGATATCCTACAAGCATAGGTATAGAGTGCAAAAGTTGAGATTGATACGTAGGCAATAAATATAGCTACACTTTAGTCACTGGTTACTTCAATAAGCTTAGGCTAGACAAAATCTAGTGGTGACAAGGTAGCTAGGCTATGGGAGGAGGTGACATAGCTCTAGGTATTATTGGGGGACTTCCAGGCTACTCGTCAAGAGGAGCTATCGTACACCCAATATTTGGAGGATGAGGTAGTGCATCATAGGGCGAACTTACCAGCCTGTCCTTCCACTAGGGGATCCTATCAGAGTAGATAGAGTGGTACAATATAGTCCTATATGAGGATGGGGACTCTCAAATCTGTACAAAGGTTAGATAGGTTAGGGAGTAGCATATATGGGATTTCTCAATGGACGATGTTCGAGGGTGGGGGTGATATTCATAGTATCAATCCTACGTGACCATGGATTTTGAGACTCTATGGCTCTTTTTGGATTTTGGTAGCATGAGGTTTGAGGACCCACGTGATTATAGCCTACTAGAAGTTTTTAGATGATGATGTATCTTTTGATCCCATACACACACACATATATATATGATTTTTTTTGTTGTCATCATGTGTTTCGTTACTACTTTGTGAGATGTATCCAGTACTTATATTTGCTTTATGATGTTGTGATGGATGCTTTATTATGGATGCAAGTGTTGTACTATGATGTGATTAAGGATATATGCACATGTGTATATGCATAATGAAATTGATGATTTATTAATATGTATGATGGATTATGATACTATTTGACACACTATATGCTAGCACCATAAATTATACAAAATTTATCTCATCATTTTAACCTTATCATGAAACTATGTAACGAGTTGTGTAAATGTAACATAACAAATATGTGATAGTATGATATAAAATGAAATGAATAATATAATGTTATATGATGTGTTTGGGATTTTTAGGAGACTCAAACACTCTAGTTACCTAATCAAAAGTTGTATATTAACCATGCAAGACATTTTGGCAAAGTATAAATCTACTAGGATGACCAAGATATTCAAAATCCATGTGTGTGCATGTGAGTTCATTGCTATTATAACACATAAAGTTACTCCAGTGCCAAACAAGATTGATGCATCCCATATATATTGAAGATCAACCTATGAGTATCATTATCCTAATTTTGTGTACGTAGTTGGATTAGACTACTAGGAAATACAGGCTACCAAAATCTATCTCATCCACATGCAAATATTAGTCTATATAAAATCAAGTTACGTATGTGATAGACATATCATCATGCGTAAGGATACTACCATTTCTAGGCAGGATTGATGTCACCCAAATTGTAATGAGGATCACCTTATGGTTGCCAAATGTTGAGAATTTGAGGAACTCAAGTTCAATACTCCATTCTTTTATTTTATCTTTAAATGGCTCTAGGTATTTGCTCATTTTTTTTTGGTAAGCAAGGGATTTTGGTAGTGATGAGAAACATTGTTTATTTTATTTTTTTATTTTTCTAATGGTGAAAACCATTTTTTATTTTGTATATTGTTAAGTGGTAAAAACCATTGTTTATTTTTCTATTTTGGATACTTGCCCCAATTTAGCATGAAGCAAGGGATTTGGATTGCTTTGGGTAGGGAGGAGCTTTTCTTTTCATCAATTCTCAGCATTTTTGGACCATTCACATAGGGGATTGAGTGAGGTAAAATTTTCTCTTAAGGTAACACAAATCACTTAGGTTTCATATTTCCTTGTGCAATGCATAATATAGGATTATACTGAGAGGGGGGGTGAACAGTATAAGATCAACTTTTACTTTTATTTCCCAAACAATATTATCCAATATTTTAAATGGTAATATCAATAGAAATTATAAAATAAATACACAAATCATCACAATTAAGAGAGATAAAAATTTAATGTGGTTCACCCAATGTGGGCTACTACACAAAGAAATTATTTCTTCTAAATTTTCTCAACAAGTATCTTGGGAATCAATTCCCTATCACAATGTTTATGGACCTCTATCCAAAAGAGACATGAATCCCCTATGATCTGATTTGTGGATTTCTCTCCATAGGAGAACTCTATCCCCTTTGATTTTTGGATCTATCTTGAAAGGAGAACTCTATCCCCTTTCTTTGATTTATGGATCTCTCTCCATAGGAGAAATATTTCCCCTTTGGTTTGGTTCATAAAAATTTCTAGGATAAATCTATCTCCTCAACTGGTTCGTGGATATCTCTCCACAAAAAAACTCTATCTCCCTAGCTGGTTCATAGATATTACTCCACAAGAGAACTCTTTCCCCTTGATCTGGTTCATGGATATCTATCCATAAGAGAACTCTATCCCCTTTGCTCTTGCTGGTGAAATTCAAGAATACTTCTGCCCCCACTGCTTTGGCTTGAGGATATCTCTCCATAGGAGACCTTTGTCCCAACTACTTTGGATGATGGACCTATATCCATTGGAGACTTTTGTCCTCTTTTATATATCACCTCCAAAACCTAATTTCAAATTTGCACCAAACTCTATCCCAATTCTAGCTCAAATCTACTCTAACTTTGATCATAAATCTACACCAAACTCTATAACAATTCTAGCATAAATCTACTCTAACTCTACTCATAAATATGCTCTTAATTTTATCTCAAATTTACCCCAAGAATTAATACAAATCTTGAACAAATTAGCAATCAAAATTGCTCTCAATTCTATCTCAAATATGCGACAAGCCTTAACACAAAGTTTGAAAAAATTAGAAATCAAACATGCTCTTAATTCTATCTCAAATATAGCCCAAGCCTTAACACAAATATTGAACAAATCAATAGTCAAAGCTGCTCTCAATGTTGTTTCAAGTCTTCACAAGACTTGCTCAAATATTCCTTCAAGCCTTCTCAATAGAATTGCTCAAATATACCTTCAAGTCTTCGCAAAATAGTTACTCAAATTTGTCTTCAAGCCTTCTCAAAAGACTTGCTCAAATTTGCGCTCAATGTTGCTCAAAAAACCTGCTCAAATAACTCCAAATATTGCATACAAAACACAACTTAAATCTCTTTCAAAAATATTTCTTCACATAGAAAAATTCTACTTAGAATTCGTTTAACCTCTGGAACATATATAAAATGATATGCACTTGCCAATAGCTCAATATGTTCTACTCAATCATTAATTCTGTCACTTTCACATGTCTCACATTTAGTACTCTTTAAAGGTAGGTCTAGTCTAGAACATGATACCTAACCTCCTGATGCACACACTTGATTTAACAAATTTGATTTCTAATGCTTGAACATCCACTTTAAATATCACTCAAAACAAATGCCCAAAAGGTTCACATATTTATTCAAAAATGAAGCACAATTTTCTCACAAACCCTAACACAAGTGTTTTCAATTTCTTTCAACAAAGATGCACAATGTAGGTCTCAAAACCTAACTCAAATATTTTCAATTTCTTTCAACAAATATGCACAATGTAGATCTCAAACCCTAACTCAAATATTTTCAACAATACTTATCAAAAAACCCTTTTATCTCCACCTTATGTTCCATAAATACTTACTCAACCAAACATATTAAAAAAAGAATTATGTGCCCATACCTCTTATTTTTCTCTGATGGAGATATATTTTCAAAACCTGTCTCACAAAAAAATGATTTTTCTAGTGCCACTTCAAGGGTTAGATTGCAAGATACTTTCTCAAAACCTCCACATAAATTTTCTTCTCAAAAATATATGCTCAATGAAATCTGAAATTTATGTTTAATCACTCTTCCCTTGTTCTCAAAATATAGGGCATTAATAATTCAAAAACCTTCAAACTCACTTTCACCATGCAAGCATTACAATAAAATATCAAACCATTGTAACACCTTATTACTCCTATTCTTTCATACAAAACAAACTTTCCATTTATTCACTTTGCAAAAATTAAATTATATAAAACACTCTCAAACTTTATCGAATTACACACTTATAACTCCCTAAGTGTAAATTCAAACTTTATAACCTTAACCCTTTTGAATCCCAAAGTCAAGCATCATATGCATACCTTAAAAAATTTCCCAAGCATTGTTTCCGCTACTCAAAATTGTGACCTTGTTGGCCCCGCACCCTGCCATAAGGGCGGACACCATGTGGGCTAGACGCCCATATAAGTCCAAAGGAGCACGTGCTCCTACTTCTCCACTAACACCGGTGCAAAACCCTCGACCAAGAAAAAAGAACTTCATGTGATTCAAATGCTAAACCTATCGCTTGCCATGCACTTCGTAATCCAAGCTTACCAACTAATCTATCAATCCACATTGGATGGAATCGAGCATCCTCCGTCTTAACTTCATGTTGCCCTCAAAACCTACAAATACTTTATTTGACTCCATCGCATGTTGAACGAAGTGAACAAGGAGATATATTTTAGGGATACAAAATTAACTTTGGCATTGTAAAATATTTTCCCTTTTATACATATTTTGTCCTTTGACTTATGACATCGGCTCAACTTTGAAACATGCTTCCATGTACATTCGAATTTTGGCATGTTATAATAATTCAAATTTTACTTTATTTTTTATTTAATATTTAACCTTAGTGTTAAATATTAATTATTTATATTATTTATCCTTGGTGTTAAATAATATATTAACTTAGTCCTTTGCCAACTTAACTCCTTTTTGAAACCTTTGTCCACGACACTTTAAAACTCCTTTTTAAATAACCCTTTTTGGTCAAGTTATTATAATATTAAAATATTATAATATTATCCCCTTTGAGCCTTAGACACTTGCTTTCTTTGCACATAGAATTAAACTTGGGCCTTCAAACCTTTTATACATTTATTTAGAACTCATGGTACAAAATGCTTTGGAGAGAACCTTGCCTTGCTTTCATAGCACATTTGCCTTTGACATCAATGACTATGTACTTTTGACATTAATGACAACCAAAGTACTCAAATTTCTAACATGCAATACTTGGATTTATTAATTTGAAAATGTGTTGGGATTTTGACATATACAAGGTACAATCTAAGCAGGATTCTACCTTCTAAAAATCAAGATAGCTTTCTACAAAATTTGAAAAGAAAACTAGAGATGATTGAATGACCAAAAATCCTAATGACATCTTATAACCAATGGCTATGTGAGGGGAAACAGAGACACAATATGGAATGTGGATGGAAATGATAAATATAATGTAAACAGGTGGTAAAACTAACCTTTGACAACATTGATTTTGATAGATGCCTAGTGTACATACCTAGCCCTAGAAATGTATGATCAACTCTAAAATGCAAAATGCAATGATGGGTATGCCTAAAGAAAGTGATGTTATAATGCAATGATATAAAATGTAATGCAATGAAATATTTTTGTGTTTTTGATATTTTGATGATGTTTTTTTTTATTTTTTGAGAGATATATGTATATATATTTTACCAATGGGCTTAATGGATGCCATTAGGGCTTTTTGGGTGACCAAAGGGTTTATAGATATCTTTGGGGTATTTTAGGATGACCAAAGGATTTGTAGACACCTTTGCAGCATTTTAGGGTGACCAAAGGGATCATAGACATCTTTGGAGTATTTTAGGGTGACCAAAGGGATCATAGACCTCTTTGGAGCATTTTAGGGTGACCAAAGGGGTCTTAGACACATTTGGATCATTTTAGGGTGACCAAAGGGGTTGTAGACACCTTTGGAGCATTTTATGGTGACCAAAGGGGTTTTAGACACCTTTGGAGCATTTTAGGGTGATCAAAGGGATCACATATCTCTTTGGAGAATTTTAGGGTGACCAAAGGGTTCGTAGAAACCTTTGGACTGTTTTAGGTAGGGTATGATGCTCTAAGAATGTAAAGGCTACAGGTGAAGGATATTAAAGTGTTTGAGCTCCTCACATCCTTCAATGGAAGCTAAGAAATAAGTTCTAGGTCCAATCTGACTAGTAATAATGTATGGACCTAACCAGTTTATCATAAATTTATCCCGTAGATGGGGTGGCAAATTAGAATTTTACTAGTTCTCTTTTAGAACTAGATCACCAACCTGAAAGTCTCTAGGGTGGACTTTCATGTTATAATATCTCTTAAGGTTATCTTCATAAAAACATAGATAATCAAGAGCATTAATGTGTCGCTCATAAAGTAAAGTTAATTGGTCTAGATGAGCTTGTTGTGTGGTATCATCATCGATGAACTCTTGCATGGATATGCACAACGATGGGATTTCCAACTCTAAGGGTATGACAGCCTCAATACCATACACTAGTGAAAATGAAGTTACACCAGTGGGAGTCTGAATACTTGTGCAAAAGGCCCAAAGGGAAAGAAGTAATTGATTATACCAATATTTATGAATATCCTTAACAATTTTTTTTAAGATTGCAATTACTATTTTATTTGATGCCTCAGCTTACCCATTAGCTTGTGGATAATAGAGTGTAGAAATTTCTATTGTATGTTATATTTAGTTGTTAGAGCATGCACAACCTTATTATTAAAAGGTGGCCCATTATATGAAATTATTTTGGATGGGATACCAAAATGATAAATGATATTATGCAATATGAACTCCGCAATGCGAGGTCTAGTCATAGTGGTAAGGGGAATTTATTCCACCCATTTTCTAAAATACTCAATAGCCATAATGATGAACATGTGATGACCTGAGGAAGTAGGTGAGATTTTCTCAATTAAATAAAATATCCATTGTGAAATTGGCCAAACTAATTGAATCGGTTGTAAGTCTTGAGAAGGTATGTGTGTCATATTAGCATGGTGTTGACACTTTACACACTTCTTGACATAAGCACAACAATATCACTCTAAATTTGGCCAATAATAGCTCATGTGAAGAATACGCTTTGTGATGGCCATGTAGCTGAAATGGCCACCATACATACCATCATGTATTTGGGGATTTGCACAAACTGACTCTTGAGGGTCTAAGCAACAAAGGAGGATACCCTTGTAGATTTTAAAATACATTATATCTCAAAGTAATACATACTTAACCGCTTTTTTATTGAATGCTCATTTTACAACATGCGACAATCTAGAAGGAAAACTTCCAAGTTTTAAGTAATCTTTTATTTGGATGGATTAATATTGCTTTGAAGAAGACTCAATTGCATGAATTTCATGATCCTTTTGACATTCATATCTCACAAATGCTTATTGGGAGAGAACTTGAAGATATAGCATTATGCTAGTATCAAAAGGAGTTTGAGGGAACAAAGTCTCCCAAGTGGCATTATTAAAAAAATTATGAATTTGAGAGCATCGTTCATGTGAAGGTTCAATATGAATCATGTGGAATTCTGGTATGGAGTTAAGCTTATCACTCTTAGTCATGGATTGTGATAGTGTTTTTACTTGAATGGTTGTGATATCATCAGATGGGTTCTACAAGATTAAAGACCCTAAGGAGACCATTGTGTCCACAAAATGATTAGATGAATGGGGGAGTGCCTCGATATCATACCATTTTAATTTTGCCAAAATTTTATCCACTAGGGCTTTTTAGGATTTCAATATTGGGCATCTAAATTGAAATATTCCCTTGACTTAATTGACTATGAGCAAGGAATCATCGAAAATGTTGAGCTTGTTTATTTTCATGGTGATTACCATTTGAATGCCTATGAGAAGGGATTCATACTCGAAATTATTATTGGTGCATGGGAAATTGAGTTTGAATGAAAGGGTTATTGGAACCCATTAAGGTGTGAAAAACACGATTTCCACACCACACCCTTGCTCACACTTAGAGCCATCGAAAAATAGAGTTATGTCAACCTGTGCTTTAGGCTCTTCAAGATCAGGTGATTCTGACACTTGAAAATCTCCATCATAGGGAAGATCTATGCTAAGAGGCTGGTCATCTTGGAGGGGGTTCTCTACGAGTTTATTGGCTATAACCTTACCTTTAATTGATTTTTATCCTATGAATTCAAGGTCAAATTCCATCAAAAACATAATCCATTTCATCGTGTGCCTGTTATGGTAAGTTTGACTCATCATGTATTGTAGTGGATTTTCTACTACATACGTGGTATGATTGAGCATGTAATGGCATATATTTTTAGTGGTGAAAACACTGATAAGCATCATTTATCAATGTATGCATAATTTAATTCATAGCTCACCAAGGTGTGGCTAATATAATATGTAGGCTATTCTTTATGTAATTCATTCTTTTGGGTCAACATGGTGCTCAATGCAAGCTCAGTAGCTAAGATGTAAATATAGAACTGTACTTTTGGTTGGGGAGAAGCCAATACTGGTGGTTAAGCCAGATATTATTTAATCTTGTCAAAGGTATCTTGAGATTAATCATCCCAATGAAATATGACCCCTTCTATAACAACTTGTTCATAGATAAAAAATTATATGATAATTGTGCTATGAAGGGCTTTATGGATGTGATATTTCCTTACAGACTACATAACTGCTTGATAGTAGTGGGGGGAGGCATTTCTAGGATTACCTTGACTTTATTTGAATCTACTTCTATGTATTGTTTAGAGACTATGAATCCCAAGAGTTTTTCAAATGTGACATTGAATACACACTTCTTGGTATTTAGCCTAACATTATGTTCAATGAGGTGATCTAAAACCTTATGCAATACATCAATATGCTCATGGTGCAGTAAAGATTTGGCCAATAAGTCATCTATGTAATATTCCAATATTTTATACATGTAATCATGGAAGATATAGGTCATAGCTTGTTGGTAGGTGGAACAACATTTTTGAGGCCAAAAGGCATGCCCTTGTAACAAAATATCACTGAAGGCATTGTAAACACCGTTTTGAGTTGGTCTTCTAGATTAATGTAAATTTAATATCTAGAGAAACTATCCATGAGAGATAACATTTCATGGACTATTGTGGTGTCTACCAATGCATCAATTTTTGGCAAAGGAAACTCATTCTTAGGACTCGCTTTATTGAGATCTCTAAAATTAGTGCAAATGTGAATCCTCCCATCGGGTTTCTTGATAGGTACCATGTTGGAAACCCATGGCGGATAATCAACTGATATTATAAATTTGGCATCTAAAAAAATTTGTAATTCATATTTTACCATTAAGGCTACTTTTGGATGCATCTTGCGCAACTTTTTCTTAACTGGTTTGGAATTTGGATCAATTGTAATATTATGTGTGACTAAATTGGTATCTAGTCCTAGCATATCTTTATAATACCAATCAAAAGTTTTCTTCTTATCTTTTAACAACTTTATGTAATCAACTTATTTAGTAGGGGATAGACACTCCTATAGCTTTATTTTCTAGGGATTATCAGGATCTGTGCCGATATCTTTGTCAATTATTGGCTCAATTGATATATGGGATCCCTCTTCCAACTAATGTGGAGTAGGGATAAAATGAATGTCATCAGCTGGGTTTACATCATCAATTGGAAACTCATGCTCAACCTTAGCCTAAAAGATATTTTGAGTAGTCCTTGGAGAAAAATGAAATGGTTGTAATATTTCATCACAAGGCCAATACCCTGATGGGGATGGGAGAAATTCTCCCTAATCAAAGTTAATTACCTTAAGGTCGAGGTGCAATGGATTTGATGGGTTATTTAGATCATGAAATTGCGCAGTAAGATCTATGGAAATCATGTTGATGGATAGATGATTTACATTGAAAGGGTGATCATGTCTAGAGATCTGAGGTGTTCTCTTAAATCATAGTGGTGGTTGTGGTGGAGGTGGAATTACCAACGGTGGTCAATTTTTGAGGTGACGAGCTTGCTCTTCGAGTTGAAAAAATTATCACCAAAGAGGATGTTGTATTGGGAACATACACAAATAAAAATTTTCTTTGTCATCCAATGGGACAACCTGTTTGTGTTTCTCATCTAAACTTGGGTAATTGATGGATGTTATACCATAGTCTAATTCATTATTTATTGTCCATTCATGAGGAGTACCTTGATCCTCTCCCTCACTATCATATGGAAGGGTATGCGAACCTTCACCCATTTCTTGAGATTGGGTGAAATCATGAGATAACCCGTGATCTATCATATTTGCAGAAAAGTAATCTCCCAATGAGTGGACATGATTTGGAATAGCATAGGTATTGCATGTAAGCCCATCCTTGTAGTTCAGACCTAAGTGTTCTAAACTCTCTATGAGTACATCTAAAGGTACTAGCTTGTTGTATCCCAAATTATATTTATCATATGGTAATTGATATTGTGGTTGGCAAGGAACATAAGTACCTTGTTCATATAACCCTACCATATTAATGCCAATGGCAGTGATATAGATATCACAAGGCGTAGTTAGGATTTGGCATGTAATTTATGTCCTCGGAGAAAGGTTCCTCATCTTCTTATTGTTGAGAAGCTAGAAATATTTCATATTCAATACCCCCATATATAAAATTTATTTGATTAGGCGATATACCTAGAGGCATGATGCTACCTATGGGAAGATAAGGTCATACAATATCTTGCACCATCTCAATGGCTATAACTATTGTGAATATGGACTGTAACCTAGGATGGTGAAGATGGAGGAGATAGAAGCAAGGTTTAAGATGACTCAATGTGTACCTCATGATATGGTTCCTCATCTTCTAGACTAGGAATTTATTTCGTAGATATGGTGGAAATTATGGGAGGAATATAATCAATTGGTCTCTTCGACATGTTCCTTTGCGAAGGATCGGATGATGACGAATATGTTTTTAAAGTTACCAATGATGATGATGGTATGGAGGAAGATGGTAATGGGGTAATGGAAGGTGATGGTGATGGAAGTGGAACCTGAATAGATGTATTTAGTTGGAAGTCCACATGACTCAATGGTAAGGTTGACTCAGGGATTTTTTGCACCAATTTGCAGTACTTAAAGGGCTCAAGGTTTATAGAGATGATGTGTACCTACCCTTCATAAGTATACTTTAGAAACTAGTGTGTTATGGAGGGGACACATTTCATGTCCCGGATCCAAGGTCATCCTAGAAATATGTTGTAGGCCAATGCACCCTCCAAAACATGACACAATGTCAGTATAGTTTTGAGTCCCACTTAAATGGGTAGGACTAGAGGGCCGACTATAGAGCATATCGTATCATTGAATGCTCAGAGGGTGTAAGTAGATGCAACAACATGGGGCATTGGAATTATTATATGTTTGAGAGCACTAGTGGTGATTATGTTACTTGATGAACCAGTATCAATTAAAAATCTCTTAAATGGTGTTTCATTCACACATGCAATGATGTGTAGAGGAGGATCAACCACATCACTTGCTATCAGTTTGATTTTGTGCTCATGGAATGTGTTTCATTCACTGGTTCCTTAGACTATTGCACGTGCTCCATAAAAATGATAAAGGAGTTAGACTCTTGGGGCTGCAAATCAATCAACTTAAGAATATCCATAAGAGATTCTATATGAGGTGGATATTATTGAATAAGCTCATATATGGAAATTCTAGCCGATGTTGTTCGTAAGCTTTGATAAAGCTTAATTTTTACTATCACCACTGGACAAGGTTGAAGGCTTTGCATGAGAGGTGGTGAAGGCAGTGATGTTGATGGAATATTATCTGAAGCTATAGGTGATGCAACTTGACTTAGGTAGCATCTATTCCTGGTCATAATACTAACCATTCTGATGAACCCTTTTTGATGGGGTGTTGTCTTGACCTCATTTGAAAATAATGGGTCTTTGAAAATATCCATTTGTTGATTGCTTATTGCGAGAGGATTATCTACTTGAAGTTCATTCCTCTTAATCATATATCCTGTAATAGGTTTTCAAAAATATAGCATGTAGGCAAGTAATGCCCAATATACCTATGATATCTACAAAATAGGTATTCTCAACGTCCCATAGGATTTTGTTTTCCTATACTCGAGTCTATAGGCTATATTTTTGGTAAAGTAATCACTTTGGCAGCCCATAGATGATAGAATAAAGAGTCCATTGACTTAGGAAATGGCATATATTGTCACTTAGGACATTTATGAATTTGACCCTAATTCGCTTGGGTGTTATTGTTGTAAATCGTAGAAGGAGGTTGGGCCTGATAATTTACCTTTTAAGGTGGCATTGTTTGCGTAGGTCCTAGAATATTTATGGTAAATTCGTTGACTATGACTGGCTTTGATGGTGTTAGATTTTCCTTTGGATTCTTATCCCACTCCTTATTACAAGGTTTTGAGATCTCCCCCTCTTGAATATTAATTTCTTCTATCATTTTAGCCTATGCTAGTGCATTTTCAAGAGTCGAATACTGTTGGAGTTGTAAAAATAACGATATTGGTTTTAGACAACTCTTTGAAAACATTCAATTCAACTCAAACACTGGCAATAGGTAGGGAATCTTAGCTAGAACTATTTTCCACCTATGACCATAGTCTGTGATAGACTCATGCTCATATTTTTTTAACTCCATGAGGTTGGTTAAGGTCACATTTCTCTTGGTATTAAAAGCAAAACGTTCTAAGAATATGTCTGAAAATTGTTCAAAGGTATAGATGTTGTCTTGAAATTTGATTATACCACTCAACGATTGGGCCAGAGGGTAATCAAAAACATTATTATGAGTAAGGTATCATTCTCATAGATGTTGAAGCACTGGTTCATGAACCTAGTGATGTGTTCATGTGCATCTTCCTCCCCCTTAAATATATCCAATTTGGGTATTTTAAATACTCCAGGTATGGATGGGAAGGTATAGATGGACGTAGTGGTTGACTACACAACTGGTACAAGGTGGGCTTTTGGATCCCAGTCCTAGTTGTCTTACTCTCTATGGTTTGCATGCACTCAAGCAATGCTTGATATGCATCAGAGGCTTTAATCTACTCTTATTTATTTTACACCCACGGGGGGCAAGGAATGTTAATAATATGTTGAAGTGGTTGAATTTAATCAACCATACATCCAAAAGGTGCTTCTAGGTATTTCTCATCTTGTTCCAAATTGTCATAAGCCCTATAAGGTGTTTCTTGAATAGGCCGACAAGGAGGAACTAATACTTGTTGAAGGTGATATATATTAGGCCTAGTAGGTAAATTCTTATCAGGCCTAGGAGTTTGAGGTGATAACATTTGATTAGGCCTAGGAGACCTATTTTGATGGAAAGTGGGTTGCCTCTAATGAGCCTCCTATCTATGCGTGCGTAGGGTAGGAACCCCATTGTGCAAGGTCTCTTGAATCTATTGTTCAAGTCTTTATCTTTCTAAATTATGTTGATGATATAAGATATCCAATAATTATTTATCTAACCAAAGTTGATTAAACTTAGCTTGACGATCAACATACCTTTTGACTAGTTGGTTTACATGCTCAAATGTGTGAGGTCTATGTGCCCTAGAACTATTTCCCTAATACCTATCATGTTCGTGAGGATTTGAGAGGTCTACTACGAGTTTCCATCGATTTAGAGAAGTCACATTTACTTGAGGCTCACTCCTAAACATATGTTCTTGGTATTCTACTAGTGTAGAGGCACATCATGCTTGCATGGAGTAATTAAGTTGAATATAGTCAATACTTTCTTCATGCTTCCCTTCATCAATGAGGAAGGTAGGGATAGAATTGGATCACCCCGTATGATGAGTATCATACTCATCTTGGTACTTGTACTTTGGAGACCTATCAAGGTGATTTGAGAGCATAATATGATCATTTAGCCTCGCCACTAGTTCATAGTCTTGATCCTACACACAAGTGTGTGAGGTAGACTGAGTAGGCATGCAAATACAAGGTATTGCTCTATTTGTAGGTGCCTCAATGCATGGTTGATTTTATTTAAAGAAATCAGTTGACGTGTCCATACTTAGGAAGTAATTTCCATAATTGGGATTGTGATCTATAGGGGTGCCCCGCATAGGGTCCCTTGCACGTTAGGTCCCTTATCTAATACTATTGGACTTGGGAGATTAGGAGGCACCAAGGAGGTATAACAATGTCCTTAGGATCAAATTGAAGATGATATTTGTCGCCTTGCTTAATTTCCATAGTGTTAGCTCTTAAGTGGGCTTGGCTATGGGTATATACCATGACTACTTTTTCTAAACCTCTACGTGATTATCTCCTTTACAAATTTTAATGATTCATATACACAAAAATAGAAATGCAAAATAATACAAATATTTATCTCTTTTAATGATTGATATGTGTTCCTAAATTTTTTAGTGTATTTTTTATTTATTATTTTGTAAAGAAAACTCTTTTCACATGTTTGAATGTTGTTGATGTAATTCTCAATTGTTTAAATAATTTCACCTATATACTCAAAGCTCGACAACCGGTAATGAATGTTTGATCATGTTAATCAACAAAAGTATGGATATGAAGCCCATACCTGATCAGGGAGCACAAGTCCTATCAATACTCATCCATATTGATCGTGGGAAACAATACACCCTTCGAAGAGGAGTACATGCTATTTTCCATGGCTAAGATGGTTTTTAGAGTTGAATTTGGCTAAAAATAGGGTTCGTAGAATTTGAGACAATGGGTGGAGATGAAACCCACTGCAGTTGGATTCTATTAGTGTTTGGGGATGAATTCTAACTCACTAACATTTAAAGGTGACGTGGTGTGTGTGGTTCCTTTTATAATCAATGAAAGTAAACAAAGTAGCATTTAATGAATTTTGACTAAATGCATAGCATTTTACTTTCATAATTGGATGCATGAATAAGTAACCTACAAAATATTTAGTCTATATGAAATCCTAAACTTTAGGCAGGTCACACGCAAATAAACAATTACAATGCATATCTAAGACTGTTCTTCTTCCTATTTTTCTTCTTTTCATTACTTTGGAATTAATTAAAGGGGAAATATAGCTTTCAATCAACTAAGAAAAATATGAAAAACTCTAATTTACCCTTTTTTGAACAACCTTACTGCAAATTGAATGTTTAGGTACTTACCTTGTTAGTCCAAGAAGTTTTTTTCTAGAAATTTGAGCAGAAAACCACCTATTTTATAGCCATCCCTAGGTGGGATGGTTGCAAATTTGGGAACTATCCCTGGGTGGGATGGTTGCTGTGGCCATCCCTGAGAGTTCCAATTAGGAATTCAAGGACCATTTCTGCTCAGAGTGACTAGAACCTGCAATATCCAAAGTACAAAAAATAATATTAAAACTAGAAAAATTGAAAAAGGACAAGGGTCCCAATGTGATCACACTGAAGAGGGAAAAAAATGGCACACATAATAAATGAAATTGAAATGAATCTAATGTTCTATTCAAGCATTCAAAATAGACGATAAAGTAAGCAAGTAAATGAAAATTAAGTTAAGGAAAAGGGGGGTTTTATTTGTATTCATTAATTTATCAAATAGGAGGTTACAATACATCCCCTTGATGAAAGATTCAATCCGTCCATGAACTTATAATGTGCTTTCAATGTTCCTCTCACAATCACGATTGAAGAGCGGGCTTGCGCTATCGTTGCTTTGAGCCATATTTCTTCAACTCCTTAGCTCCTTCCTCATGCACTAGAATATATGTACCTACACACAAGGAATTGAAATATGTTAATAGCATATGCCTATTATGATAAAATCAATGAAATGCATGCAATATTGAATGTAAAAAGTGTAATCAACAAGTCTAAACTACTCCAAATGACATGAAAACTTAGCATGATGTATATTATATGATTTTTTAATGATCTGAGTAGAAATTGAAGTTATATTATGAGAAAAACCTATGGCCATCCCTATGTGGGCCAGTTATGACTGTAATCACAAAAACCCTAATTAACAATTCAAAAGCACTCCAAAATTCACCAAAATTAAGTATGATGCTAATACAATGCCATAAAATTGATTTACACTAATATTAGATCAAAATTATGGGTTAATTCATGGTTGTCCTTGAGAGTTCCAATTGGGACTGTTAACCATACCAAGTGGGGATGGCCACAAAACAAGGTGGTTTCTGCCACCGATTTCGCTTGGATCTAGTGTAGAATCCTCATAGGGGTATTATTGTCAAATTTGGTAAATTAAATCATAGGAATTGATAGATTTTGGAAAGAATGAACGTATTTTGGGATGCCTTAGAAACACCTTCGATTGATGAATAATCCAAGGTAAATACGAGGGTAAAAGGTGAGAGCAAATATCGATAGGACTTTGTGGTTAATGCTTGCAAAGGTATCTCTCCTATATTGAATGAAAATTTTTCAAATTATAACCCAAGAGGGCAAAGGAGATAAAGGGGTAAGTTTAGGCATGCAAGGCAGGTGTCGCCACTTGTCAAAATATTTGCCATGCATAGGGAGGAAGAGGCTTCCCATTTGGGCCTCTAATTTTCAGTCCCTAATGGCCATGACAGTCTCCCAATCTATCATTAGTGATTTAGAGGGATAAATAGCAGAAATGATTGTCAGTTGTCCCACCCTTGACTTTTTTGGGGGCTTGGACCATGGTCGTCCCACCTAGGGATGATTTCTTATGGCCATACTTGGGTGGGAAAACCATGAACTGTGGTTTTCCTAGGGTGGGATGATCATGGCTACATGGCCCAAAACCTCCCAAAAGTGGCGTAAACCTTCCCAAAATTGGTTAGGACCCCTAATTAACCCTTGAGGTTCATCCAATGGGGCCATATGGTGTCAATAAGAGTGATGCCTTGGTAGTCTTATCCGATTTATAGGGCTTTAGTGTCTACACTTGGTCTTCTACATATAGAATGATAACAAAAATATTTGACAACAATTTCATAGCCTTCTAATCTCTTCTCATGAGCTTTGTTCCCAAAATTTTCAGCCCTAGTGTTCGATTTTCAAAGGGTATTTGTAGCCTCTCCTAGTAACTCTTCTTCTCCTCATTTTTTCCATCCCAACTCTTCAATTACCTTTCTTTATTTTGTTTCCAAGTGTGTATTCATCTCGTAAAACCATAGGGTTCTTATATATATATATTTTTTGTTTCTGATTGCTAGATACCTATTTTCCAACTTCTCCTTTGGCAATGCTTGTTGGTTTCTACAACTACTACTGATATTCATTTTACATGGACCCTCTCTAAGACATGAACTAATTATGGGCCTCCTTAATGTTGTAAGAGGGGACTTATTACTCCAAATACACGTAGCAATACCAATACACATTACTTTATCTATAATCGGTCATGGTTCGACATACGTCTCCATGATACTGGTCGTGTTTTAATACAACCTACCATAAACCAAGGGAGAAAAATGACCCCATCTATATTATAATGTCCCATCTTGTCTAAGCATCGATGACACCAATATGTTTATGAAATATCACCATGTCTCGTACTGCCGCACACACCATTAAGACCATCTTGTAACACAAACCTCATCTCATCACGACATAGACAAAACTACCCATTTTGACCTTCGTCATAGGTTTTCCTAATTATTTTCTATTGGTTCTTCCCATGCTCACCATTAATTTACTGAATTATGGTGTGACCTATGCAAATAGCATCCCATTAATCACTAGCGAAAACTGTCATCTACAATGAAAACTAAACCATCGATCATTCACTACTGGCAGAGTGAGGCATTCTGACAATCGAGTAAAGAGATTCAAAAAATTATGTAATGATTGTCCTTCATTTGTGTATAAAATGAGAACCAAAATTGGCTAGTCACAATAACCACTCAAATTATCATTTTTTCCCCAATCGCACAATCATGGCTATACAATTGATTCCCTGAATGTATATGGATTAAGGTGACTTTCAATAGCATTAAAGTTCTGAGCTAGTGCAATGCAACTAGGACTTGCTAAAATTAAACCTGACTTCCTATGGTGATACCAAGTTTCATAATGGCAACACAAGTTGAGAATATCTCAACACTCAAGCCCAATGGCTACCCATTTCTTTATCACAAATTTAGTAGGAATTTATGTCATATTTTCTTGTGATTATCAACACCAGACCGCGGATGAGATGTATTTCCTGTTGTAGTTGACAACTTAGAATGCTTCTATCATCGTAAAATTCTTCCATTACGTAGAATACTTCCATTATTGACCTGAAGGGAGAGAGGGATATGGTAGGCATGCATCATTCTTCATCTCCATTCCTTCCACATAAATGCTACTCTCTGTCAATATCTACTCTATTTATCATTTCATCCAGTGATTTAGTCAATGGAATCTACATCATACGTTGCCAAAACTATCCAAATCTATGGTTGTATCTTATTCAATATCCATGGTAGTGATGGGAAAAGTGGCCATATGTATCTTAGATGCAATCTATGCGCTAGGCAGGCACATCATTACTGAGGAATTTCCCATCTTGGCTGACTGCTTCCTTTGTTTCATAGGCGTGGTCACTTAGGTGGTCCAAGTAGTATCCATGCGACAACCACTTGTTTGTATTACCATTATAGAGGTCTAATGCCAATGCATGATTTGTGTCTTAACCTCCTAGTCATTCGATGTCGAACCATGCCTAATCGTATACCAGTTATCACATCCCATGTGTCCACCATCCATCACTTCTCTCATGTCATCTTGCCCTCGTTAACACTAGATATCTTGTACCAAATACCTATTAGCATTGTGCCGAATCCTAGCCACGCGAGCCTCACATGATCGATCCTACAACACTACCAAGTTGTCAGCACCATCACATGGATCCAAATCTAGCAGTCGAGAGCTCCTGCATCCAAGCATATTGTTGTATGGTGCCTCAGTGACCCTACATATAAGAAAATAACCACATATGCTAATAAATTAATACCACCAAATTATAGATAGGAAATTAATAAATTTGAATCACATTAAAATGATCACTAGTGGTATACATTGATCTATTAAGTCAAGCCAAAAATATTTGAATGGACACTTAACGAGGAAAGCTAAGCAACTTTTTATTATTATTATTATATTTATTAATATTATTTTTATTTTTATTTTATTATTATTTTTTGGTTATTTTAATGAAAGAAACTATAGTCCAAAAATAACAACACTAGATCCTCCAAAAGAAACTAGGAGTATACACTAGCCAACACTCTAAATATGGGAACTAGAATCTTAATCCCAAAACCATGCAAGCTTCGAGACACAAAATAATGAGACACTACCCAACTAAGCCAAAACTTTCCAAAATGATGAAAATGAAAAGGTGGGTCCCCACTTGGGGTTAGTTGTGCAATGGCTACAATAGGTCATTATAATAAATGCATAATATTTATCTAGTAATGATACACTATCATAAAACTCTCATGCACAAAAAGACATTAGAACATTATGGAAAATAAGAATTGATGGAAACACAAGAAATTATATAATAAAAACAAAATAAATTTTATTATAAATACAAATTATAGCATTACATGCATGCTTACAAGATTACCTTGTGAGCAAAAGTGATCCTCTTGTTAAGCCTCCACCTCCTATGGACTTGCCCAAAGATCATGCTCCATGTCTATACTCTAACAATCACACCCTTTTATAACTATCTTGGCTTGCTAGCTCTCATTCACACCCGAGACTCTCTATTATTCCTTAAACTCATATTTTCTCAACTTACCTTACCTCCTATAAGGGGTCTCTCCCCTATTTATAGGCTCATGGGATCTACGTATGACATGCATGGAGAACTCTGGATGGACACATGGCAACACTTTCTAGAGAATTTCTTTTTGGACACTTTCCATAATATCAATATATATTAGATATATTTCCTTGGACTTTTCCTAGAACATTTTTAATTACATGATATAGTCAAATCACATGTTGAGATTTTCTTTTCAGACTTTTTGTATTATATTTTATATTTACATGAGATAGTGTCACATGCTTCTAGATATTTTTCTTTTCAACTTTTCCTATAATTTTATAATACTTCCAACACTGTCATTGAGTATCTTGATTTCTAGATATTTTATTATTTACAACATATCTCCATGTGACAAAGGCACTTGATAAAGATATTTTACCATGACAATGATATTTTTACTATTTACTATTAATTTTTACCATAACTTGTCCCTATCATAATAGTATTTGTATACTCATTATAATACCATTATTTAATAGTTGTTGCAACATTTTTGTGAAGTTAGTGTCACAAGTGTCCCGAGCAAGCTATCAATCTATAATTTTCTCTAACAAGCCATCCCACTATATATTCTACATGCTCATGCTCCTTATACCACTACACACGAAATTAATATGAAAAAATTGTATGTTGACACACTTTATGATTTCCATGACAACATAAAGAAGAAATTGCTTATGAGGTTATTCCTTCAATTTTAGATTATTTAGGGTGTCATAAATATTTAGAGGATAACCCTCATTATGAAAAATATGGAAAAATAGAAGACATTGATGAACATGAAAATGTTGGTGGGGATGAAAAAAGAAGAGCAAGGCCCTCAAATCATGAAAAAAGTGAGAAAGAAACTCAAATGGATATTGATTTAGGAATCCAAATAAAAATATCAGAGGTGTTAACAAGAAGTTATGCTAAGCCCACTAATAAAATAAAAAGTTATGATGAAAATGATATTATGGAATATTAGGGGTATGAATAAAACCCCTAAAAAGAGTTATTAAGAAATTAATAGGTTGTTATAGTCCTGAGTTTATTTTAATATAAAAATAAAACTAAGTAGTGAGAATGTAAGGATTTTTTTTAAAAGGTTTGAAAGATTGATTATTATTTAGAAGTTTCTTCTATAGGATCTTCAAACATTATTGCAACAATATGGGATAAATTCCTCTTCTAGGGAGAAATAGCTCTTATGTAGATTCGTTAAAAGATAAATCTCCATACAAGACTAACGAAGCTCAAAGAACTGCATTTAAAATGCTCTTTACAACTACTGGAAACAGATCAACAACTCATCGAGTTAATGGATGCCTGCCACAGTCCGAATCAAGGCCCAAGATTGTCATTGAGCCAAGGATGGTTGAAGAGACAGTATTATACAGATCCAATCATGATTTGATCTGCAAATTCAAGGGTATTCGCACTACCCTGAATTTTTTGCACTCCTGGGTCCAAAAAAACTAGGAGCCTCATGGTGAGTACTCTTTATGGTTTATAAGCAATGGGTATTTTATTGTTAGTTTTTCTTCTCTGGCCGATAGAAATAGGGCTTTTGAATCGAAAAAGAGGAATCATGGTCCAGCAGGATTATTTGTTCAACCCTGGAGAGTGGGATTTGATCCTCGAATTGAACCCACTGTTGTCCATGTTTGGATCCATTTGTATGCACTTCCAATAGAGTTTTGGAGTGAGCAGGTTTTGGAGATGATCGGTAATTTCCTTGGAAGACATTTGGGTGTCTCCAAAGACATAATAAAAGGGAACACAGTTGTTTATGCAAGAATATGTGAGGAAATGGATCTTAGCCAGCCTCTACCGACAGAGGTGGGAATTGAACTTGCATGACTATCTTGGATTCAACAGCTGGATTATGAGGCTCTACCCTTTAGATGCAGAGTTTGCCACAAATACGAGCATTTGGCCCGATTTTTCCCAAATAATATGAACACAAAAATGGAGGCTCCTCTAGGAATGTCAAATCTTCCTAAGGAGGGTAAGTCAACAATAAAAAAAGAACCAACCAATACTTCTCAGGGTAAAGAAGCTCAGAGAGATGGTTTTGAACAACCCAAAAGAAGGAGAAGGCAAAAGAAAAAATATGGTAAAGAGCAAACCCAAATCAAGCCCGCCAATAGGTATGAGATATTTAAGACACTAGTGGACCAAGAGGAACAATTCATGGAAGGAGTGGATGGTAATAGTGAAAATAATAACATCCACATTCAAGCTCCTCTTTCATCTCCCCCGTCATAGAGCAGGTAATTGACCACAGTGAGTTACTGCAATCAGAGAGTGCAAGGGCATTGATAGTGCATAACCAAGAGCAGCCAATAATTAAGGATGTCAGCATGGGAATAGCAGAAAAGAACAAATAAAGGCCAACTTTAGGGATAACTCAGGTGGAAAAGAGATAAAAAAATAGCAACTCTCAAGGAGTGGGTAGAAAATCAAATAAGGAATTGCTAGCAGTTCAAGGAGACAAACTGATCATTGGAGGATCGATGAGGCCAATAGATTCTTACTGCTCTCAAGGTAACCAATGATTATTCAATCATGGAATTTTAGGGGTTTAAATAGTAGAACCCATCAATATGTTGTTTGAAGACTCTTAGAAAAATGTAAAATAGTTTTTTTGCTTATTTAGGAGACAAAAATATCGTTAGATCTTATGTGTAAAACAGTTAACAGAATTTGGAGGGGTGTTGGTCATATGGAAGTGGCTACCCAAGGTGCCTCAGGGGGGATTTTTACTCTTTGGAACTCTCTTGAATGGACTGCAATAGAACATCTAGCTTGGAGGGGTGTTCTCACATTATATTTTAGGAATAATTTCATAGTTGAACATGTTTTAATCATAAATTTTTATGGGGCTCAAAACCTTGATGGTCAGAGGCTTCAATGGAAAGTTGTGCATAACATGAGAATCTCAAGGGAAGATTTAGACTAGATTATTGCTGGGGATTTTAATGCTAAATTATCCTCTAGATATCAGGAAGGGGGAACCCCAATTTTGGACCCATGGGATCGACTTATGATTGCCCAAGTCCACTTTACACTTAGTGGATATTAAATGCCCTGGAACCAACTATACTTGGACTAATAAGAGGAGGGAGCCACATAGCGGGAAGGTAAAGTTAGACCATTTTTTGGTTTCAGAGGAGGCATTTGTAAAATGGAATACAAAATTTTAGATTTTGGAGGGTCCAATTTCATATCACTTTCCCATTTTGTTGGAAGGAGGGACTAAGACAAGGCAGCATAACAAACCATTTAAATTTGAGAACTTTTGGTTACAAAATGAGGAACTTCAAAATAAAATTCCACAGTGGTGGGAAGAAGGCCGCCCAACATATGGGACAGTAATGTTTAGATTCCACAAACAACTTCATTATGTCAAAGCTCAACTAAAACATTGGAGGCAAGCTAACAAGACAGACTTCCAGGTCCAAAGAGCTCCTTTGGTGGCCATATGGGATGAGGTTCAAAAAAACTTTAGGGAAGGAACAATTACAGAGCATCTCAAAGCCGAGGATGATGCCTTCCATAAAGTGGTTGAGGACATTGACAACCAAGAGGAGACCTACTGGAAACAGAGAGCAAGAACCACTTGGTTATTAGAAGGTGATAGAAATACCAAATTTTTCCATCGAACTGCTTGTGCTAGGAGACAGATGAATAACATGGAAGCTCTTCAAG
Source organism: Wollemia nobilis (assembly GCA_028583015.1). Taxonomy (NCBI): domain Eukaryota; kingdom Viridiplantae; phylum Streptophyta; class Pinopsida; order Araucariales; family Araucariaceae; genus Wollemia; species Wollemia nobilis. The sequence goes on along the minus strand of JAQPPZ010017023.1, from coordinate 336,454 downwards.
ATGAGAATGGACACTCCTTTGATACACTTCCAGGTATGCATTCCCATTCAATGGATTATTTTTCTAAACTATTTAAGGAAAGTATGGTGCAAGATGAAGAGGCTCAAAATGATGTTATTGCTGTCATACCTTCCATTATCTCTGAAGAAGAAAATCAGACCCTTCTTAAACCCATTGATAGAGAGGAACTGAAGAATGTGGTCTTTGGAATGAGCACCGAAAAAACTCTAGGTCCAGATGGCTTTCCAATTGAGTTTTTTAGGCCTTTTGGGATAACTTGGAGGAGGATGTAATGGCTATTATAGAGGATTCCAGAGGTAGTAAATGAATGCTTAAAGCATTAAATCATACTTTCATTACCTTAATTCCAAAAGGGGAGGATGGGGTACATATTTCAGATTATAGACCTATTGCCCTATGCAATGTGATATATAAAATAATCACAAAGGTAATGGATGAGTGGCTAAAACCTCTTTTACATAACATTATCTCCTCAGAGCAAGGGGGTTTTGTAGAGGGTAGGTAGATCTTGGATGGGGTGGTTCTAGCTCAGGAGGTAATCCATTCAATGCAAAAATCTGGTAATAAAGGAATGTTCATAAAATTAGATATGTCAAAGGCTTATGATAGGGTGGAGTGGAGATTCTTAGCAAAGATGATGGCAGCCTTTGGTTTCTCTCAGGATTGGATAGAATGGGTCATGAGTTGTGTCTCTACTCCGACATACTCAGTGTTAATCAAGGGTCTTCCCTCGCAACCATTTGGAGCCACTCGAGGCCTTCGTCAAGGGGATCCTTGCTCTCCCTATATTTTTCTCATATTGGTTGAAGGACTAGGTAGACTTTTCTTGAGGAGAAGACAACAAGGTTTTCTAACAGATATCAAGGTGGGTGAGGAAGTTTTGACTCACCTACAGTTTGTGGATGATACAGGATTGTTGGGAGTGGCCAGCTTTAGGGAAGCAAGAATGATCAAAGATACTCTTAGTGTCTACCTTAGGGCTACAAACCAAGTCATCAATGATAAAAAATCCAAAGTGGTCTTTTTCAATCTGGATCAAAGGCTTCAGGATAGAGTTTTAGAGATCTTGGGATTCACAAGGACTTCTCTCCCAATGGTTTACTTGGGGGTCCCTTTGCACTTTAAAAAACTAAAAATAGATATCTAGAGGAATATTTTGGATTGTATCAAGGATAGAATTAATCATTGGTCTCACAAATGGTTAAGTTATGGGGGTAGATTTTTTTTTTTATAGTCAGTCATTCATGCCATGCCAATTTATAAATTCTCTATCCTGGCTGCCCCACATACTATATGGAAAGAGTTGGACAAGATGGCTAGAAAATTTTTATGGGAAGGAGTAAAAGGAGAGAGGAAATGGGCCTTAGTAGGTTAGGACAAAGTAACCTAGCCCAAGGTAAAATGAGGTTTGGGACTAAAAATATCCAAGATAAATAATAAAGCTTTGGTTGGAAAGCTTTACTGGAGGTGGATTTCCCAACCAACTTCCTTATTCAGTAGAATCCTAACTAGTAAATATGTGGGACATGTTAACCCAAATGAGGTGGGTTGTTTCCCTTTGGATGGTACTAGATCCTTAGTGTGGCAGGATCTCAAGTTAGGATCTCAGGTAGTAAAAGATTGATTATTTTGGAAAGTGGGGAGAGGGGAGAAGGCACGATTTTGGATAGATTCATGGGATCAATACCCACCTATCATTGTTGAATTTCCTGAATTGCAACCAATAAAATCAGCCATTAAAACCAAGGTATGGGTCCAAATTGAAATTTATTTCACCACTAGTCAGCTGGGGGAGTATAAGTTAAAGCAGTTTAAGAAGTTGGATGAGTGGCCAATTTCAATCCCTCCAGATTTGGCACCCAGCATGACTAAAATATTGATAGAAATATTTCTCACAAGTAGATACGAGGAGGATGAATTAGCTTGGGGCTATGGTAGCCTTGGTGTCTACATAGTGAAGGAAGGATATGACAAGATCCTTCCAAAGCCTCCCCCTCATACTTATCAGGTTGAGGATTGGAGAAAGATTTGGCACTCCAAAGGTTGGCTGAAAGTAATTTTTTTGCTTGGTAGTTCATGCACAATGGAATGCTCACTTTTGATAATCTCAGATGTAAAGGAATCATCGGTCCTTATCAATGTTTCTTATGCTACAAGAGTGAAGAAACAACTGATCACTTGATGTTTGAGTGCCCTTTCATGCACTAGATTTGGAAGAGATGGCTTTCATATTATAAAATTCAAGTTAATGGTGACTTGAATTGGATTAATATCTGGGAAAGATGGAAGAGGGGTAGATTTAAATCTAAAGCTCTTCGTATTGGTTGGGAGCTTGGATTAAACTTTATTTGGTGGTACGTGTGGTTGGAGAGAAATGCTAGAATTTTTAGAGAAACTTTTTCTTCGTTAGATGGAGTTTGGCATATCATTTGGAGCAAAGTCACAGAAACTGTGATCGTCTATGCTAAAGAGGAAACTCAGGTTGTTATTGGGGCAATGGAAGAGGGAGTTGAAGTGCAATAGGGACATGACAGAGCTAGTTGGAAACCACCCCTAGAAGGTTGGATTAAGATTAATACTGATGGAGCTGCAAAAGGCAATCCGGGCAGAGCCAAAATTGGAGTGGTTTGTCAAAATCATGTTGGATCAGTGCTCTATTGGGAATTGCAAGGCTTGGGAAGAGCCAAAAACAATGAAGTAGAAGCCATAGCTATCAAATCTACTTCTATTTTGGTAGTTAAACAGGGCCACAGGAGGATAATACTTGAATCAGATTCTCAAATAATGGTTGGAGCTCTAGATTGCATGAGGAAATTTGCCTTGAAAGCATGGAGGTTGAGGATTCTTGTCACTCAAATTAAGGAATTATGGAGAGAATTAGATGATGTGATTCTAGTTTATGTGAGTAGAGATTTAAACAAAGTGGCCAACTTCCTGGCTAAGATGGGTGCTAAGAAGGAGGTAGGGATTCAGTTGCACAAGGCAGGGTCTTGAAAGGTCGCTGAGCTAATGATCAATGAAAAAGCAAATGGAGGAAAGGTGTCGTGATATCATGACATGTTGCTTCGTTGCGTCCAAGGGAGGAAAGGTGTCACAATTTCATGACATGTTGCTTTGTAGTGGCTAAGGGAGGAAAGGTTTCAAGATTTTGTGACATGTTGCATCATCGCGGTCATTGGAGGAAAGGTGTCACGATATCACGACATGTTGCTTCGACGTGGCCAATGGAGGAAAGGTTTCATGATATCGTGACATGTTGCACTGTCACGGCCAAGGGAGGAAAGGTGTCACGATTTTGCAACATGTTGCTTCATCACGGTCAATGGAGGAAAGATGTCACAATTTTGTGACATGTTGCTTCGTCGTGGCAAAGGGAGGAAAGGTGTCGCGATATTACGACATGTTGCATCATCACGGCCAAAGGAGAAAAAGTGTCATGATATAGCGACATGTTTCTTCGTCATGGCCAAAGGAGAAAAGGGTCGCAATATCACGACATGTTGCATCGTTGCGACAAAGAGAGAAAAAGTGTCATGATATCACGACATGTTTCATCATGATATCATGACATGTTGCTTCGTTGCGGCCAAGGGAGGAAAGGTGTCACAATTTCATGACATGTTGCTTTGTAGTGGCTAAGGGAGGAAAGGTTTCACGATTTTGTGACATGTTGCATCATCGCGGTCACTGGAGGAAATGTGTCACGATATCACGACATGCTGCTTCGACATGGCCAAGGGAGGAAAGGTGTCATGATATCATGACATGTTTCATTGTCACGGCCAAAGGAGAAAAAGTGTCGTGATATCACGACATGTTGCTTCGTCGCGGCCAAAGGAGGTAAATGTCGCGATATCGCGACATGTTGCTTCATCACGGCCAAAAGAGAAAAAGTGTCATGATTTCATGACATGTTGCAACATCACGGCCAAGAGAGAAAAAGTGTCATGATATCGTGACATGTTGCTTCATCATGTCCGAAAGAGAAAAAATGTCATGATATCGTGACATGTTGCTTCATCGTGGCCGAAAGAGAAAAAGTGTCACGATATCGCGACATGTTGCTTTGTCGCAGCCGAAAGAGACAAAGTGTCACGATTTCGTGACATGTTGCAGGATCGCGACCAAGTGAGAAAAAGTGTTGTGATATCGTGACATGTTGCTTCATCACGGCCAAAGGAGGAAAAGGTGTCACGATTTCGTGATATGTTGCAATGTCGCTGCCCAAGGAGAAAAAGTGTCGCAATATTGCGACATGTTGCTTCGTCATGTCCAAATGAGGAAAAAGTGTCGTGATATCGTGACATGTTGCATCGTCACGGCTAGAAGAGGAAAAAGTGTCGTGATATCGCGACATGTTGCATTTTTGTGGCCAGAAGAGAAAAAAGTGTCACGATATCATGACATGTTGCATTTTCACGGCCAAAGGAGAAAAGTGTCGCGATATCGTGACATGTTGGATTTTCGCGGCCAAAGGAGAAAAGTGTCACGATATCGCGACATGTTGCATTTTCGCGGCCAAAGGAGAAAAGTGTCACGATATCGTGACATGTTGCATTTTCACGGCCAAAGGAGAAGAAGGACAAAATGTCGCGATATCGCGACAAGTTGCATCAATAGACCAAACCGATCCCCCTGTTAGCTAGTTAATGGTTCAAGAGATTTGGCTCCATTGCAAATCTTCTTTTACTATTGTAAGCATGTGTTCTCTCTGACTTCGGCTAGGAAAATTCTCTTCCCAAATTGTAATTGATCTTTGTTCTAATACAATTATTTTCAAATTTTTCAAAAGAAAACAATATGGGATAAATGAAAATGGGATGGACAATTGTTAAAACCATAAAGTAATTGGGTTGCTTGATTATTTTGCAAGAAAGAGGAAAATATGAAAGTTGGAGTTATAAATATATATGTTTCAACTATAGTTAATCTTCATGACAAATGTTGGAAGGATCTTACATATTTTTGTTAAAAAAATAAAGTTTCTTAATTATGATATATAAAAACCCAAGTCTACCCAATTGGTTGTACCATACAAAAACAAGTCAAGCAATTTTCTCAAGGTATTTTTTTTTCATTTAAGTCTAAGAAGTGCTTTCATGTTCATAGCAATTATGATTGTGCTTTCAGGTTCATAATAAAATATGATTATGCTTTTAGGTTCACAACATAGCAATTATGTTTCACCCAATGAATCAATAATATAAATTTTGAATCAATACAGGCATATCAAACCACTTTTGAATTTCAATACTGCTGTAAATAGCCACCCAAGTGGATGAGATTGGCCAAAACTCTTGAAGATGCCATTATGTAGAATCAACTTGTCTCATTTATTGATCTCTAGTTTTGGCATAAGGATCAATCCATGACTTGGGTTATCCTTTAGGGCCCATAAAAATTAGAGGGGGATGCTTTATTTCACCATCCCTTAGTATTTGTGAACCCACAACCTAACTTGTTAACTTGTTCTAAAACCATGATCTAACTGGTTGACTCATTCAAACTTTAATATTTAAGGGATCAATATACATATACCTAGTATCTAGCTAATTGTACACTACCTAGATTCAGCTAGAGCTATGTCAATACCCTAACCTTGAACTTGATCACTCATACCCATTATGACTCATAATCATTTGTCACATACGAAACATCGTGGTTGAACTAGCTAATTCAAATGAACATTGAACCTATCACAATACTACTCAGGAAAAAACCTAGAGGTGGCATCCTATCGTTCCTCGTTACAAGTTCTAACTGAGTCACTTGTTTAGACCAATTTTATCATACTACAGTTGCTCTCAAGACTTTTTGTGTGCAATACCTGCACCTCAAAAACATTGGGTTTTCAAGCTACTCTTTTACATTGGTGATAAATTTTTGTTTGTCCTTGTTGATAAAAATTTATTTGGGTCTTCAATTATTTCTCATGGTTCAATGGATTTCCTACTATTATGGAGACTTAATAGAGCCAACCCTCAAAAACTAGAGATCTTGCTCAACATGAAGCTAAACATTACCCTTCACTAATATAAATCCTATTATATGAAAGGTTCATTCTATAGCATTGAAGTAATCAAATACAACTAGTATGAATATAATAACTTATATAAGGGTTGATTTCCATACACTCTATTTTTCCATTCAAGGTCTAAGTTTCAGCTTCCTCAAGAGAAATTAACCTTTTTCACATTTAAAATGCATTCATAAAAAGAAAATGTACCAAAAATTTGATAATAGTTTTTATCTAGCATTGAAACAAAAAGGTAAATCTCCCTTTTAATTCATTACACTATTTATTCACTGTTAAAACACTATTATCAACCATTCAATCTAATTATCATATACCAGTTTGTTTCAACATAATATTCACTGGAGAATAAATTCTCCTTATCCTAAGTAAACATAGTTTATAAATAAAATACAAGTATTTAAGTACCAATATAACTTTATTAATTCAAAATATATAAGTTAATTAATTTATTTTAGATTTCCAACTTGTTTCCTTTGAACCCAAGCTACTGAATTACTACTAACCCATGTATGGGCTTGCTGAATAAAAATATTACCAATATTCCTATACAATAGAGTTATTTTGAAAGCAAACTAGTTTATAAAAGAGAAATATTTTGAGTTTAACATGTAAACATTCCTACCCGAAGACACATGATTTTTTTGAGCTTGAGTTTTATTTTTCTAAGAGTCTTAATTTAACCATTTGACATAAGGTGTGTAACAAGTTTATGCATTGGTCTACATGAACTTTGTTTAAAACATACATAAATCAATTCATTGTTGAATTTGTAAGTGTTCATCCATTAACTACCTCAAAATATAACTCAATTTACCAATTGGGTAAATACAAGACGTTTTCCACTTTTACAATTAGAACATAAACAATTCTATTCTAAGAATAAAATGTACATTAAAATAGTAAATACTTTCATATATTTTCTTGCTTAAATGGTTGAATAACCAAATCATAACATCATACACCTAGACACTCGATAGCTGGAAACAACAAAAATATTCAATATATATTACATTATACCACAAGATATTTTTTTTCTATTGAACTCCATACCCCAAAGGAGACTTTAATAAGGATGCAACCTACACTTTTCCATATAGACAATTACAATGGACTTATAACCTAGAAGAACTTTGTTTACAACATGCTCAGATATAATACAAGTATACACAATTGGGTCATGTTCACATGTTAAATAAAATAAAATAAAATAACATAATTTCTTAAGTTTTATGTTGCAGCAATGATTTCAGAGTAGAGGTTCCAACAATGTTGTCTCCGACCAGTAAAGAATTTTTTTTTTGCGAAACTGGAATCAGAATCAACCTTAAAATTTATGCATGCATACTAATATCATGTTTAAAATTCATAACCACATAATGCATTGGCATTTTTTAGCTATTCCTAACTTTCTCATACAATATCAGTTTCTTCTTTATAATAAAAAATATTACTGGCATGTAATGAAAGTTTAACTTCACAAAACATAATTTAGCACACCATATTCAAACAACAACCAACACATGTATCCATCAATAGGCACAATAAATGGCCTAAATTGTATTAAATAAATCTCATCTTGGATTAACCCATATTAAATGTTCAATTCAATTTTTAGCTCAACCATTCTCATTGGCTACATAGCTACCATCCAGAACTTCTTACTCGATGAAGGTCGGTTTGCATTCTTTATTTTTCCTTTTTTAGATTAAAACTATATTCCCAGTTCCTAATTGTAGTGGAAACAAAAACATAAATTCATTTTCTTCAGAACAAAGTTAACACACAACACAATATAATTTGATAATATTTCCCTATCATCATTATCCAAATAGGCACACCACATAATTAAATATTTCATTCAAATAAAATCTTTCAATCTAGCACAATCCATTCTCTTTTCATAAGAAAAGTTTTGGAAGACAATAACACGATGACAGAAATCAACACGATGACATTTTTTACTTTTTCCTTCAAATGAAATACAAAATAAAATCTTATAATAACAACAGTATTCATGCAAACTATTTAGAGTAGAGTAATCAAGCAATCTAGCCTAAAAACTTGATCCTTTTATCTTTATTTCTTCCTCCTCGGATTGCACATCGAGCTCTAGACTGATTCTCTTTTCAAAAATTCCCCCCATCAAAAAAATCCTAAAAGCAATGAATTCCCAAAACAACAAGATCATACCTTTTCAAAAATCATGACGATAGTAATAATGCCCCCTGCAACTTTTACTATGTTTTCGCCACCCAACATCTAGGAGGAGGTTAAGTTCAATTACTACTTTGAGAGTGTAGTTTTTCCCAAGCAAAAAAATCACCACTAAAATCTTAATATCTATTCCATGCATAATTTGTAATATGTACTCAAATTCCTTATTCAAAATAATTAATATTATATATTTAAATTTAGATAATTCCAATAAACTCTTATATTACTTAATGAATCTCAAAGTACCACAAAACTATTTAAATCATTATAATGGCTCTCATGCCTATTCTAGGCACTTTCATTGCTAAACCACACATGATATGCACACATTTATTTTAACAAAACCCTTAAACAATGTAATTATATATGATTCCCTACATGAGATGCAATTCCTCATGAGTTTGCATGTACTAACAAGCCAAATCATCAGTTCCCTCTTACCTTTTCTTCGACAAACTCTATCTGTCGAAACTAATTCTTGGTCTTGCATATAAAGTGACTATTAATAGTACCATGTTCTGAAGGAAAAGGTAAGTATATATCATCAATTAATCTATAATTATTGGTTGTGTGAGGAGGGTCATTACATCCTCCCCCACTAGAAATAAATATAGTCCTTGTGTTTCATGGTATGGTCAAACATATTGAATATATCCAAATATAACTTTTCACATATGCCAAATTAATCATATCAATTTATAAATCATACTTCATTATTTGTATCAAAATTTATTTTTGAATCACAAATCATTTAGATTTGAACATGCAATTAAATCATTCAATATGTCATATTGCATTCAACCATATATTCATGAATAATCTAAAACATACATCATCACCAAAGTAAGGCTACTCTACTTAGTAATCCAAATCATACACAAAGCTACTCTACTAAGTTCTCAAAACATACTCAAAGCTACTCTACTTAGTGTCCAGTCTTATATCAATATATATATCATCAACTATATAAATTATTTTGAAAATTCTATGTCTACTCAAACAAATAGAGAAACTACTATTGTATATCTACCATGTTTTCTCATGTGGTGTTTCTTCTTAAGTAAATGTCTCATTGAACTTGACATTGATCTATATTTCTATTCCTTAGGTTCTTTTTTCGAAAACCAAGTATATGAATAGGCCAAAATTTAATTTTTAGTAGATCAATCATTTGTAATTTGGAAACATCCAAAACATGAGTAGGATCAGATATGTTCTTCCTAAAGAGGGACACATTGAAGACATTGTAATTTTTTGATAAGCTTGGTGGAAGAGCAAGTCTATAAGCAATAGGGCTTATCTTACCCATAATTTCAAATGGACCCACATATCTTGAGTCAAGTTTGAAAGATTTTATGGAACTTGTATTTGGCTTCACCCTTAAGAATACTTTGTCTCCCTCAAAATATTCCTTCAGTATTCTCTTGAGCTCTGCATAGCTCTTCTGGTGATCTACAACCTTATTCAGATTCTACTAAATTATTTTCAATTAATCTTCCATTTCTTTTATAGTTTTCGATCCGATCACTACCTGATCTTCTGAATTATCCCAATATAAGGAAGTTCTACATATTATTTTTATAGGGCTTCAAACGATGCCATACCTAATGATGCATGATAATTGTTATTTTATGCAAACTCCACTAGGTATAAATAGTCTTCCCACTTTGTATGTTGATCCATGTAGTACATTCTTAGTATATACTCTAACACCTAATTAAACCTCTTAGTCTACCCATCTATATCAGGGTGATAATATTCAATCTAGTTCTCAATACTTCATGCAAAGCCTACCAAAATTCAAATGTAAAGTGAAAATTCCTATCCAAATTATGACTTTTGGAAATCCATATAGTCTTACTACTTCCCTGAAAAACTTGCTTGCTACTGTAGGTGCATCATATTTCACATTTATTGGTAGAAAATGTACAACCTTGGTTAAGGTATCCACAACTACCAAGATTATGTCATGCCTAAAACTTGTCTGAAGTAAACCCATTATAAAATCCATTGATATGACTTGTCATTTTTGCATACGTATATCATGTGGGTAAAACCTACCCACTGGATGTAGATGTTTCTTTTTTACTCTCTATCACTCTAAGCACCTAGACAAATAATCAGTAATATATTTTTTTATACCTAGCCAATAACATGCCTTTATCAAGATTTTACACATCTTTTATCCTCTAGGATGTGCTGAATAAGGAGTGTTGTGTGCCTCCTTAAGGATTATTTCTCTCAATCCACCTACATTTGGAACTACCAACCTATTATTATAATACAATAAGTCATCCTTATATACAAAGCCTACATCCTTTCCAAGTTCTTACCCCATTTGAGCATGACAAGACTGGAAAAATTCATATTTTTATTGTTGATTTTTAATTTTATCTAGCAAATCATATTGATATTTTATCAATGCATCAATACACCCTCTCTTACTTAGAGTATCAATAACTTTGTTCTCATTACCATTAATATACTCGATGCAAAAATCTTACTCATCTAGAAACTCCATCCAACATCATTGCCTAGCATTCAATAAGGGTTGAGTAAATATATATCTTAAACTCTGAAATGATGTTATTTTATTTTGAATGGCTTCCAAAAAAAATAGTGCCTCCATATCTTAAGGTATGTACAACAACTACCAACTCCAATTCATGAGTGGCATATTTTACCTCATGGCTCTCAAGTTTCCTTGATTCAAATTCAATAACCACATCATCTTGGGTCAAAACCCCTCCTAATCCTTCAATTGATGTTGTAGAAACCTAAATTGTGTCATATTGAGAAGAATAATTTTATGGACTCCTTAAAGGCCATATGACACACTTTGGGTAGCCCCAGGACTAAAATAGTGATTTTTACCACTCAAAAAAATGATATTTTCCTTTGCAACTCTGGTTGTCCCGCCAAGGAGTGGTATCTAGAGGCAATCTCACTAAGGGATGAACCCCAATCAAGGTTGTATTACAAAGGAATGACCCCCAATCAATGTCATATCACCAAGGGATAGCCCCCAGTCAATTTTATCCTACCTTTATATGGTCATACTAGAAATGGAATACAAAAGAAAGAATTCATGCATGGGCTTGTGTCATAGATTTTGTGTACGCTTGAGCCTATATTCGCATGAATGCTTGAGCATAGAATAGTGTTGCATAGGATAGAATTACCAAATGATGTTGCATGGGATTTTAAATAAGAACATGTAAGCCACATATTCCATGCAAAGGTATTTTGACAATAATAGGTTCTTTTTTAGAAATCTATATATTGGCATTCACCCTCATTTGAAGGGAGACCAGGTTTTAACATTTTCAAGAAACAAAGTGTTGTTGAAATTTGACCACAGAACCTCAATCTATTTGCATTCTTCATAATTTTAACATAGCTTTACTCATCATGTTTTAGTTATTTGTTATTTTTATTTATCATTTCATCTACATATGCTATTAATATTTTTTGTGTTCCTTGTATGAATATTACATGTTTTTGTGCAAGAAGGAATGCAAGAGTTTGATATCACCACTTGTACATGTCACAATGAAAACCTTGGAAGGATGGTTTGTGGATACGAGGGAACCCAAAATGTGCACTAGATTTATTCTAGGAAGATAATCAAATCTTCTCAGTTATTTATTGTATCGATTGTATCAAAATTATGAACTCCCTCGAGGAGATGAAGTTGTAACTATATTTTGATAAAATAAGCTATCATTAATAAAATTGATTTACCCCATATATTTTCTTGTTTTATCATGATGTTATGGTTATATAGCTCATCGGTTTTAAATAATACATTTTTATGTTATTATGCACTAGTTTTTGAGTATTTTAGTGGTGATCATAGTGGGACCTAGCCCCTATTTTCCATATCATTACTAATTGTATGTTTATTTTTGTGATTGTTGTTGTACATACAACTATATCATCCTAAAATTGTCATATTATGCAAGCGTATCTCCCTAGGATGACCCTGTTATGCAACCATTTCAGCCTAGGATGACACTATTTTGCAATCGTCTCACCTTATGATGACCTTGTATTGCAACTGTTTGGACCTGAGATGATGACTAGTTAGAGGTAGCTACTTGTACGGATGTATGGATATTAAATTAAAATATTTTTATGCATTAGTGAAAAATTCATCGATTGCTCTTTGATTTTATTTTCCTTGCATAAAATGAACCCCACACACCACATCCCATTTTAACATCGATGAGTTGGATTTCATCACCAACCATTGATCAATACCAATGATGGTGGGTTTCATATCCATCTCATTGACTAGTGCATTATTACTTTGTACCCCATTTTTGGCCAAGGCTAATATAAGAACTATCATAATGTGATCACTGGTAGGACTTGGGATCCCTCATCGAGTTTGGATTTCACCACCAAGCCCTAGTGGATTTCATGGATTAGACTTCATAATCAAGTTAGTTTGTGAGAGCATGCATGTGAAAAACTTAAACTGAGTCAATATAATCAACAAAAAAATGAGAAAGAAAAAAATAGAAACAACAAAACAATAATAAAAAAACACTCAAACCGTTATAGGTATTCATAAATAAAACTTAAATGAGATAATAACATTATATTATTATATGTTTATTATTGTTCTATTAATTCACTCATAATAATAACATGTAGTCAAGCTCGATCAAGAGCTAGTACTATTGAAAGTTTACAAGGATACATAGAATATCTCCATGGCCATCCCTGAATGGCATCCTGGTTATTGTTATAACACCAATACCATCTATACGGGTCAAGGAGACACCCATAGATCCTACAGGAAGCCTTCCTAGCTTGGATTCCCTGATAGAATTTTATAAAAATAATAATCTTCCCATTGAGGGGTCTAGCAGGTCAATGTTGTTGGTTCACATTCTAGATTGCTTTATACATTAATCAGAACATGAACATGAGTATACACCATGGCCTAGCCTATATTATCAAGCCATCACATTTGATCGACCAAGGGTGAATCAAAAATATGCTCATCTAGATAGGTACAACAATCATAGTAATATCAACCCATCAACCCATGCATTTCTTATAAATGAGGAAGAGGAAGACCAAGTCATATTTCTACTCCTCATGAAGAGTACTCTACATAAACACATTGTGCCTCTATGTAGCCCAAGTATATAGATATTACATCTAAGCCTGAATATCATGCATTCCTCATAGGTGAGGAAGAAGACCCAAGTCATCCTCCTAATCCTCATGAAGTGTACTCAATGCAACCATGTTGCATATTTGCATCATTCAACTATATGTATCTCATTCATAAACTAGAGTATCAGGTCAATTTGATATTTAAGGATAATGAGAAATAAGTAATATATCCTACTAGGGGAGAAATTCAAGATAAATCCATTCGTATTTCAAATATGAAGATACATGGACCCCATACAACTGAGCAACAAAATCATACTCATCAGGAAATTAGGCCAAATCTTAAAAAATAATAACAGGATAAACTCCTTTTGGATAAACAAAAAGTAAATAAACAATGAATGGACCCATAATGGGTACACCTAAAAATGTTATATTAATGAAAAATACAATAAGAGCAATAAAAGATACAACAAGAGAAATTGCAAAAGGCATTACATGAAGTGGTGCCTATACCTAGCATCCATAGGATGCACCAACACATAAGACACCCAATACAGTATCAAAATATTCTCCCTTGGCTATACCAAAATCATATTCAACATCAAATATCACTACTTAATTGTATCGCTCCAAATTTTTCGCACCCCTACCTTCAGGCTATTGGATCCGCGCCCGAAAGGAGGATGGGAAAAGGATGGTGCGGTACCTCGGACGAGAGGACTTTGCAAAGGTCTCGCCTCTCAAGGGAGGTGCATTTTGGTGATTTTTCGACGGATGGTGGGTTCACCAAGAAACATTTGATGGCAGTTTCCACGCCTAGGTTTTGGGAATGAGTTTTGATGAATTCATTTTATTTTTAAGCATTCATCCTAGGTTTGGCCGAATGAATCTAACTTAAACTACATAAAAATACAATTTAAATGCATACAGCAAACAGAAAGGAAAACAGAAACAGAGAATTTGTAGGAGGCCAATGAAGATTACCTGATCTGAAAGTCTGATGGAGTTTCTGAAGCTTGAAGCAGTCTGGATCGTCCGTAATTCAACATAATCGCCTTCAATTTGATAAAATCATCCTGAATCGACAAGATCGTTCGAAATCGACGAATTCGTCGGACGAATTCATCGGAGACCCGCAAAACAACAAATGAGATGCAAAATACGAGAAATTCTATTTTGCAAACAGGGGCAAACTATGTAAAACAGTAATATGGGTGTTGAACAATATACAAGAACAGAAGTAAATGCAAATAACTGTGTTTAGATAACAGAATATGATCTTAATCTGTAAACTTAGACAAAATGGGTGAACTCCAGATGCAATATAGTATAAAAACTGAGTAAACAATCTAATTTATAGCATAAAATGACAGATAAAAGAGAAAGAAGAGCAAACTCCAGGCACTGATTGCCTCGATGTGCGCTGCAGTAGAAATCGTCTCGCATCAGTACGAGATCGTCCCGAATTTGATGAGATCGCCTCCGATCTTGACAGGTTCGTCGACTGTGATAGGTACTGGCTCCGACTGAAAACCAGTGGTGTACCTGCAATGAAATGACTATAGGACTAATGCAAAATATGAATTACGATGTTTTAGAGCATAAGGGTTCAATTTGAAAAAAATTCAGCCAGGAGTTGGGGAGGGAAAAGTCTTAGAGTTAAATAGGCATAGGATAGTTGTTGGGAGGTTGGAGATCATCCCAATTTGGGAGATCTCCAACGGGGGAAGGGTCCCAACGGCGCAGACACGCTTTTGCCCGGATTGGAGACCCGTTGGAACGGATTCCAACTATGCAAATTTAGTTTTGCGACGAAATCGTCTGGACGTTCTAGTCCAGATGAAATCGTCAAATGGGGCGATATCGTCTGATCGGAGACGATATCGTCAAACGGTCAAAAAAATTGCTAAAAATGGCGCGAAAAATGAGGAAACGGGTTTCTCGGCGGTTAACGGGCGGTTTGGGAGGTTAAATTTGAATTTAAATTTATTTACTAAGGTGAATGTAATTATTCCAATTTTACTACGCCAATTTTAGGGTGCTACATTTTGCCCCCTCTTTAGCGAATTTTTCGAAGAAAATGCGTTAAAGATGAGTTCTTCTCGATCTACGAGAAAGCAAAAAATTATTCCCATTTTTAGGCGACGATTCTTGGTCGAATCGTACGACAGATTACTATGGTGCCCCCTCCGTGTTTTTACCCAAATCGAACGTTTGAGGTAAAAACGCGAAAAAGCAAAAAATTATTTGTTGAATAAAATTAAGAAAAATAGGGTAAAACCCTAATTCATTTGTTACTGTTCATTTTACTGTTTTGAGAGCTCTGGAGCAAAAATGGTAGAGACAGCACACAGATCTGCAGAGGTCCGCCGCGGTCTACGGGTAAGGGTTTAAACTGATCTAGAATTGATTTAATTTGATTTTACATGCTTTTTAGATGGATTTTTAGGTGAATTTTGAGCATCGCGGCCATTTTTGGCCATCGACGTCGTCCGGACGAAATCATCCCTAGTTCGACGAAATCGTCTCAAGTTCGTCAATTTCGCCCAAGGGCAAAATCGGCGAAAAAGGGACGATTTCGTCAAATTAGAGACGATTTCGACACGCGAAATCGGAGACGATTTTGCTCAAATTTCAGACGATATCGGCCAATAGTGGACGATATCGTCAATTGCAAAATTTTGATCTTTAAGTTGCATTATTGATTGCTAAAATTGTTATTAATGATTGTTTGTTGTTTTGATGTTTATGCTTGCAGAGAGGATTACTAAAGAGCAGGGAGTGGAAATATGGAGGATTAAGAGATGACTTGGCCGCTCTGACATAGGCAGAGCGAGATCAGCTGGCACAGGCCGGCTTACTACATGTGGCAGAGATGCCACAAGTATCTACAGACATGGGGCTACTGACGGCCCTAGCAGAGAGGTGGTACCCGGGCTCTTCATGCTTTCGGTTACCAACAGGGGAGATGACTCCCACACTAGAGGATGTATGGAGGATTCTTAGAATCCCCATACAAGGGAGGATGATCACACCTGCGGCCAATCAGGGCCACGCGATGGGACGACTCTGCGGTGACCCGAGCTTCGCCCTGGAGAAGGGCGAAGTGAACATCGAGGCACTTTGCCAGATGCCTGGGGCATCTACACTGACACGAGTTTTGGCTGGGGTGGTTGGTGGACTTTTGCTGTGCCACCAGAGCGGATGCAGGGTACCATGGATGCTGGCAGATGTGATCTGCGACATGCGCGACCATGGCTACAGATTTTCTTGGGGTAGCTTTGTTCTATGTCGATTGTATAGGATCCTGCATGGGGTCGTATACAAGGGCGGTCGATGTCTGGTTATGACATCGCTCCTATAGGTTTGGTGCTGGGAGCACATTGCGGTGCGAAGGCCGGTAGGGCTTCCACTGATAGGGGTTGATGGGGAGAGGCCTCGAGTCTTCTACTGGTGGCTCCGGAGAGGGGCACAGTGACGGATCGACCTACCGATGTCCCGGAGACTACTGGATGACTTGGTCCCAGACCAGATCACCTGGAGGCCGTGGAGGCAGCATCCAGGGTGGGCAGAGGATGCACAGGAGCTGGCTCGCATCAGGCGAGTCTGCTGGCTATGGATGGAGAGGGGAGAGGTGGAGCTCCACCGCTATGATCGAGTTTTGTGACAGTTCGGTCTACAACAGGGGATCCCATCTCTCAGGGATTACGAGTTTTCCTGGACTGTCCGGGATAACACCACGGTTAGCGGGGCTCCTGACATGCAGCGCTTCTAGAGCCAGGATGCAAACGATGCCCCCATCCAGCCAGTGGATGGGGAGGACGCAGGAGTAGCCGATGGCTACGATGCCTGGTACATAGGCATCCGCCCTCCTCGGATGACGAGGGCACAGGGACCGATCCACGTAGTTGTGCGTCGGATAGGGAGGCGACGCTAGGTGACGGTAGAGGTAGCCCGGGGTCTCGGTAGAGGAGAGCAGAGGAGGCCACAGGCACAGGAGAGGTCGTGGCAGAGGGAGAGGGAGAGGAGGGAGGCGAGACCCCCATCTCCACAAAGACCACCATCGCCTGATAAGGGCAATGGTGTGGACATTGGAGAGAGTAGCGAGATGGATACTCTCTAGGAAGAGAGAGATCGTCTGCGAGCTCAGGTGCAAACATTACAGGATGCAGCTGCACAACACCAGGTTGAGGTGTCACAGCTACGAGACGAGAATGCTCGTCTCAGGGCACGAGGCGGAGGGGTAAGCACTCAGGAGCTGCTACGGTCGGTTTCTCAGACCACATTCTATCAGGTGCTATACTACCAGGCGATGCCAGAGGGCCAGAGGGTACAGCTGCCACCTGCCATAGCAGATCCTATCAGGACAGGGTCGACGAGGAGCTCATCCCGATCGATGACGAGGACTTGCAGTACCACACATACTGCGATGGGACCACCTCGTCCTCCACAGGGCGGGGGAGGAGATGAGGCCGAGAGCTTTAGAGGCTCTCGAGGCTAGAGGGAGGGATACTACCACTGAGATTGTATTATACTTGTATTGATAGAGGATTGAGTATGCCGAGGTACAGATTGTGGCATACCAATCTAGTTTTTATGATGTATATATTTTGTTGATATATATAGATGAGATATTTTTTGATCATATGACTTGTCTTATGTGATGCTTATGATGCTTTTTATGTTTGATTGATTGATTGAGTTGATTGATGTAATGATTTTATTGATGATTCATGTAATTATGTCGTTTTGAAAAATATTATAACTTGGATGTCATGCTATAAATATTTTAAATGAAATAATCTGATGTAACAAATTGATTGGTTGTAATGAAATGTGATAAAATAAAAAGAGATTTCTAACAATAATTTCAAAGGACATTATCGCTATTATAGACCATTTCATGGAGTCGCTGCTCACTTGGTCGTCAAGCTAGTCCCAAGATAGAAATATTGTTAAAAGAAAAGAGTGCTTAAGAGACTGTCTTAAGACTTTGTTGTGATGATGCAAATGATGATGATGATGGTTTGCTTTCAGATTTCCATAAAAATATTATGCATGAAATATTGTAAAATAATTTTTGCTAGGCATAAATTCCTAAGTGTGATAAAATTGTTGAATAATTCCTTAAGAATTATACCATCATTGCAAAATGCAAAGGTTGACATAATGATATGAAATAATAAAAATGTGTTTGCTTTTAAAAAGCATAATTTTTGTAATAGAATGAAGTCATATGGTTTTTATGAATTTTGATAAATTGGAGAAAATATTGTTACAATGGTTTTCGCTAGGTATAGAATATGTAGGTATAGACTTATACCATCATCGCGAAGATCAAAGAAAATAGTTTTATTGCATGGTTGATTTTTAATGAACAGAAAAGATGAAAATGAGGGCTTGCGCTAAGCATAAAACTCCAATTTTGGTTTTGGAATTATACCATCGTCGCGAAAGTCGATAAGATATATATGATATGTTTTAATTGAAATTTTTGATTTCTTCTATTATATAGTTGTCTTTGTGGTAAATAATTGTACTTGATTATTCCAAAAAAATTGCAAAAATAATATTTCAAAGTATTTTGAAAAAATTAGATTTATAAGGAATCCCATGTGCATAAGTGAATTCATTGCCAATCTTGATTTATCATAATGATAGACAAAATCTCTCAAATACAAATGTGTGTGCAATTGTATGATTCAGTTACCAGTTTTGAGCAAGATACTATGATACAAGTGATTTGAATAAACCAACTAAGTGTTCATTAACCATGATGTAGATGCATATAACCATACTAGGCTACTATGTAGACCGGATTATCAAGAGCTAGCTAATCCATAAGCAGACATAGGTCTGTACAAAAGAAGGTCGCTAATGTGACAGACATATTGCCACGCTAGGAGTTACCCAAGGCCAAGCAGGTTGGGCACAAACCACCTGTTATGGGGCTTACCTCACAGTTTTCGAATAATTGAGAATTCCAGGGATTCAAGATCATCAACCCTTATTTTCTTTTCAAAGGGTAGGGAAAGGGATTTTATTGCTTTTCTTGCTTTCTTTTGAACTTTGCTTATTTTTCTTTTTGTATTTATTTTTCTTGAGAATACTTGGAACATTGCTGAAATAACATTTTTCTTCTCTTCTTTCTTGAATTTTTCTTCTCTTTTTCTTTGCTAGGGATACTTGCTCGGATTAGCTGTAGAGCAAGGGATTTTTATTCTGGGTAGGGGTGAGCTTGTCCTTTTGCCAATTCTCAAAGATTCTAGACCATGTGCATGATAGGACAGCAGGGGAAACTTTTCACTCAATAAATCAGTTCTACTATGTAGCGAAACATGGAAATTACAAATATAATCATTTTATTGTGAAAAGATGTGCTTGGTTTAAGTAAATACCAAGATCAATTCTCTATGCTCAAACTTTATTTAATTGATTTTTGTGAACTTTGATATAAGAGAGATTAGTAATCATGCCAGATAAAATCAAGATATTTATTAGGTGAGTGTTCAAGTGAGGGATGCCAAATAAATGCTAGTTTTATCCAAAATAAGTTGAAACATATAACTACAGTAATTGTAAGAAAATAATGATTTTGAGAAAGTTTTGAGAATGTTGACTCTCTCTTTATTCTGTATATTGTTTTGGTTTCGAAAGAGTCAAGCATATAGCTGTTTTTGGATTTTTATGTTGATTTTTGTTTTAAAGCAAAAGAAACTTTACAAAATAAATGCGATAAATATTTTTGAAGATTTTATGAATGTTTTTGAGGGTTTTGAATGATTTTGAACAAATATATACATGGATGAAATAATCAAATTTATGCATAATAACGTTTGAGATGTAAAATATTCATGGGTTCTTTAAGTTCTTTACCATCTAAGGTAGATAATTTATATGCTCCTGATTCAAATTTTGCAAGTAATGATGTATGGTCCAAGCCGCTTGGGCTCAAATTTACCTTTCAGCTTCTTTGGTTGCATTTGTATTTTTTTATTTTCTTTTAGAACAAGATCGCCAATCTCAAAGGATCGATGACGAACTTTCTTATTATATGCTCTTTTAAGCTTGTTTTGGTATGCACGGAGATGCTCTAAAGCATTGATGCATTTTTCGTCTAGGAGTTCCAGCTGACTGAGTCTGCCAGCGCGATATTCATCTCCTACTTCGGTGTCTTGAAGTAGCAGATCCAAAGAAGGAACTTCTAATTCAAATGGAAAAACTGCTTCGGCACCATATACCAAAACAAATGGTGAAGTGCTCGTGGGGGTTCGAACACTAGTTCGATAAGCCCACAAGGCTGGATATAATTGAATATGCCAGTCACGGCCAGTTTTATTGACTAGTCTTTTGAGAATTTTGATTAGAGTTTTGTTAGAAGCTTCTGCTTGACCATTACCCTGAGGATAATAGGGAGTAGACCAGCGATGTTGAATCTTATATTTTTGACATAATTTTTTAACATCTTTATTTTTGAATGGAGTTCCATTGTCAGAGATGATATTTGCAGGAATTTCGAACCTGCAGATGATTTGATTAAAAATAAATTTAGAGACTTGTGAACCAGTGCAGAAGCTAAAGGCATAGCTTCGACCCACTTCGTGAAATACTCAGTGGCGGTTATGATGAACTTATGTCCATCAGAAGACACAGGGTTAATTTTACCAATAATATCCAAGCCCCATTTAGAAAAGTGCCAAGGAGAAGAAATAGCTTGCAGCTCTTGTGCAGGCGCATGGACAAGGTCAGCATGTTTTTGACACTTGTCACAATGGCGCACATATTCATGTGCATCCGTTTCCATGGTAGGCCAAAAGTATCCTATCCGAAGGAGCTTTTTAGCAATGACGCTACCACTAAAGTGTCCTCCACAAGATCCATTGTGGGCTTCACTTAAGGCTGATTTAGACTCTTCTAAATTTAGACATCTTAATAGGATACCTTCAAAATATCTCCTATATAATGTGTTTCCAATGATTACAAATCGACTTGCTCGTCGACGTAATAACCGACGCTGGTTGCGATTAGAATTAGCAGGGAAAGTCCCATTTTGGAGGAGATAAAATATGTCTCAGATACCAGAGTTTAGGAGTGGTTTCCTTGATTAGAAACACATCCAAAGGCTCTAAGCATGACTTATGTGAAGCGGGTTCCTGGAGTCGATGAATGATGATAGTGGCATATTCGTCATCTAACTCCAAGGGCAAGAGAGATGCAGCGGCGGCCATGGCGTCGGCTGCACGGTTGCTAGTTCGAGGAATGGCTTCCAAGGTAACTTGATCAAACAAGGCCATTATTTGTAAAACATAGGCCTTATATGGGCGAAGTTTATCATCTCTGGTTTGATAAACTTCATTAATTTGGTTTATAACCAATTGGGAATCCCCAAAAACTAAGAGGTTTTTAATTTTAAGCGCTAAAGTAGCTCGTAATCCAAGGATTAGAGCTTCATACTCAATAGTATTGTTGGTGCAAGAAAAGGTTAGTTTGAAGGACAGAGGAATAAGATGTTTTTGCAGAGATATTAAAATAATACCCGCACCAGCCCCACTCATGCATCGGGCTCCATCAGAGTATAAGGACCATTGTTCAACAAGGTCTGCCTCTAATTGAAGGCATTCATCAGGAAACTCGATAATGAGGGGATGAGTAGACTCTAAGGGTGCAGCAGCTAATTGATCTGCTATGATTTGACCCTTAACAGACTTTTGTCCTATGAAGGTGAGATCAAACTCGCTTAGAGCAAGAACCCACTTGGCTGTGCGACTCGATAAATAAGGTCGACTCATGAGATATCTTAAAGGATCATATTTGGCAATGACATACGTTTTTTGGCTAAGCATGTAATGTCATAATTTTTGCGTAGCAAACAGGACTGCTAGACATAACTTTTCTAACGCTGTATAGTGAGTTTCATAACTGACGAACCTTCGGCTAATATAATAATTAGCGCGTTCTCGTTTTTCATCATCAAGCTGAGCTAACATAGCTCCTAAGGCAGAATCTGAAGCAAAAATATATAAAAGAAATGGGCGATCAGATTTAGGCGATGAAAGCACCGGAGGGTTAAGGAGATATTGCTTGAGAAGTTCAAAAGCTTCTCTACATTCTGTATCCCAATTAAAGGGGACGTCCTTCTTAAGGAGTTTAATAAAGGGACCAGTTTTGTCCACCAGCTTATCAATGAAGCGACAGATAGCTTGAAGTTTACCTTGTAAACTTCGTAATTCAGATATATTAGTGGGTGCGGGCATATCAGTGATAGCCGCAATTTTGAGAGGGTCAATTTCGATACCACGTAAAGAAACTAAAACCCCTAATAACTTGTCGGATTTAACTCCGAATATACATTTTGTTGGATTTAATCGAATGAGATATTCTCGTAATCGATTAAAAACTTTTCTTAAATCGTCTAAATGATGATCTTCAATAAGAGAGTGAGCTATAATATCATCTACATAATCATGTAGGATATCATGCATCATATCATGAAAGATGTAGGTCATGGCCCGTTGATAAGTTGCCCCGGAATTCTTTAGGCCAAAGGGCATCACTTTCCAGTGTAGACACCAAAACAGCACCAATCCGATTATGTGACTGCAAACACTGATCGCTTTGACAAACACAACCCCCGGGGCAGCCCTCAAAGGTTAAACAGTGGTCTTAACCACTTTCATAGCAATTTTGTGAGGTCAAGAAGCAATTTGGCACACTTGGACACTTTGCCCAGTATTCGTCTCACCCAGGGACGAATTCAAAATAGAATTCGTCCCACCCCAGGATGAATTCTGAATTCGTCCCTAGGTGGGACGAATTCCAAGCTTAACGGGCAAAAAGGCAAATGGTGCCAAGTGGCAGCCCAGAACAGTCAGTTAAGGGCTCCTTCCTTGCATGCATGTGTAAGTGGACAGAGGGGCCATTAGAGGACTGTTACAAGAAGCATTTATCAAAGTTCAAGTCAATTGAGGACTCCCCTCCCTCATGGGAAGACAAGACTGCCACATGGCGCCTATGGCCAACACTTGGCTTTTGTGCTTCCCTCCCAAAAGAGACCCCTTGGGTCTATAAAATGTGGGACTTTTCTCACCCAAAACATACAGGTTGAAGGAGTGTTCAAGCAACGGAGTGCTGCCGAATTGAAGACTCACTTGCATCCCCCTTTGTTCACCTTCCTACATCCATCAATCTCTTTTGCAAGGGAGGTTGTTGGGTGGCCTTTGGAAGCTCGAACCTTACTCAAATCCGACACATGGACATCTGAACCTACCAATTCGCCGACCCCCCAATCCTAAAAGGTTTTGGGCCCATCCTTGGTGGATTGGCTCCAAAATCGAGGTCCAACGGTGGGAGGCCCACTTGGGCACCCCCGCACCTCCCAAGTCCTAATTTTAGTTTTTGAGCACTTTAGATTATTTTTTAGATTGCATTCTATGTTACTAGGTCTGATTAGTCTATAATTGCAATTTTGTAGCTTTTGGTCAGAGTTTAGGGTGTTTTGTATTGCTTTGTCGTTTCGCTAACTTGCAGGTGTCAAGGTCAAATTCCCGAGGGTGGAGGCCAAATTGGGAAAATCCGACCATCTGGGTCATCCCAAAATGGACCCAATTACCTAACCCCCCTATTTGTAGGAGTTTTGCAGGTCCCAGGATCCGACATTGGAGCAGCAGCAGGTCGATTTCTCCTACTCAGAAGAATTCGTCCCACCCAGGGACAAATTACAGTCAGAATTCGTCCTGCCCAGGGAGGAATTCTAGTTTAAGGTGGATTGGCCAGCTGCCTCAGTGGCAGTGGCCTTCTGGTAACTTTTCTTACCTTATGTCAGGTTTTGAAGCAATTTGGATTCACTGTTTTCACTGTTTCGGGCAAATATTCGTATGCATATTTTGTTAGTTTTAGAGAGAGAATGCTTTTCATTTGCAGCAGGTGCTACTAACGTCTTGATAATTTCTTTGTTCGCAGGAGAATCAGCAGAGGCGAAGAACTCATCGACATCAACGGATGCATCATCTTGGCCCGCCCATTGCAATCGTGGGCACGCGAAAGGAGGAATCATTCAGCGATTGTAATCAAACCCTATTTGCGCTCCTAGCCCCTGAAAAGGGAGGAGGCATTATTGTAACAGAGATCGAAGGAAATTAATGAAAGGGTTGTGTTTCTTTATCTGATTGCGTCTCTTCCAATATGTCTCTTTTTCGTTTCATGCAATTTACATCTCTAGGGCTTAAGCGTGCTTAATTTTGAATGTAATCGCACTTGGTGTTTCCTTTGACCGAAATCTCGTGCTTTCAATGGCGATCACGGTGGGACCCTGTTCCCTGGTTTTTAAAATCACAGAAACTGATCAAAGTTTTGTGTTTGTGCTTGATAGGTACATTTTTTTTTTTTGCAGAATGCTATTCATCTCTGACAGGGACGAATCCTTTTCTGCAATTCGTCTGACCTTGAGACGAATTCAAATTCGTCTCTGGGTGGGACGAATTCTGTTCTGCAATTCGTCTCCCAGAGGGACGAATTCCTGTCTGTGGATTTTCAGAGCAAAAATTTAGAGACAACAGGAGCAGGCAGAGAAGAGGTAGGGATTTTTATGATCTCTGTTATATTTTTCTGTTTTTGTTTCTGTTTCGTTAATTGTTTTCATTTAATATTGCATTGCATTAGGAAAAGTCATGTATGCTAGTTTCATTTTTGTTGGATAAAACGAATCCCACACACATCACGAAACAACTTTAAACCAAGGAGCTGGTCGTAAGACCCCAGCCCTTGATCAAGACCATTGGTGGATTTAATCACCACCTTGGCTTGATTTGCATCCATTTCCCGATTGTCAACCGTTGTTAGGCGTAAATCCTGACGAAGACGGACCGAGCGTAGCCGGGGTGATTCCCATGCACGCGAGGATAAGTTTTCTATGGTAGGTGCCATTAACAGGACAATACCCCTTCTGTACCACCTACGTACCACGTACCTTCTGCTCTCACGTACCTATAGTCTCCCTCTCGTAAGGGCGGGTATATAGAGAGGTTGGTATATCGGCCCGGTTGGTATATTGAAGGGGCGACCTTTTTGGAGTTATAAGAGCCTACATGATGCATTTAAACATTCTACAAAATCTACAAAAACAAAACAAAACATCAAAATGCACTAAACCAGTCTAGGGCACACCAAGAATCCTTAAAAGAGATAATCACGGTTTTGTGAATGTGTGTGTTTAATTCTGCTTAGTGTAGACAAAAAAAAAGAAAATCATAAAACGAGATAAAAACTTATTTAGATAGCATAGAAGCACCGCAATGGTGTACACCCACAGTCAAGCCCAATCAAGGGCGTAAGCTCCGAAGGTACACAAAAAGCAAGCGCAAGTTGCCTTCACTTCAGTCCTGAGGATTTGGTTATACCGCCTTATAGGTCAAACCTACAAAAGAATCCAATTCAGAATCCTCGGTGGGGTATGCCTATTCAAAGCAGCCCCTTTCGGGAAGATGCCTTACATGTAGACCTTGACCTAAATAGAGAATCACCTCTTGAAGCTAGGCATGAGTGGCCACCGCGCGATGAAGCGCTAAACAGGCACACTGTTCATTTGGAGGGGCAACGTGTATATGGCGTCCATTCTTTACCTATCATCAGAACAGAGAGACCAAATCCGGAGCGCAGGGCTCCTTACATAGGGCGACCTAACTCCGCCCATCCCATTTACACCCATGAAAGGGAGTATGAGGAAAACCATCGCATTCCTCGAGAGCAACAAACAATGCGGGAACCTTGCATTTCCGCACCAGCAGGATATCATGATCACCCCTTGAGGCCAGAACCTCGAGCACATACTACCTACCTCGACAGAGGGAAGTGACCCCTTGAGATTTTAGAGCATCAAAATCGAGGTAAACCCATAGGAGGAACATTTGAACCTTCTGAACAAAATAGGGTAGAACAAATTGATCCGACTGTCGCCAGATATACCACCCGTCAAGCCCAAATCATGTGGCTTAAACAAAGTCAGCAAGAGATAGAGTATCAATACCGCTTGGATAAAGAACGCATGCAACGTGAAGCGGATGAGTTACGCTATGAAATACCTGAGAGGGGGCCAACCCCTCGCATCCAAAGAGCTGAACAGTATGAGAGGCGTAATCCATTGGCACAAGACAGGTCTCCACGACCTCGTCAAGCTCTGCCTCCAAGACCCCATAGATTCGAGAGGGAGGCAACTCCCCGAAACAATGATGGGTACCTTCAGCAAGAACTTGATCAGGGTCATAGGTTTCGCCCTGAGACTCCTCAAGAATTTTACGAGGAGTATGAACCAGAAGAGGAATATATTGAAACTCCCCATCAAGGCAGGAAGGATGCCATTCGGCCTCCCCTCCATAGGCCTCCAGTTTACCGCAACTTGCAACAAGAGCG
Source organism: Wollemia nobilis (assembly GCA_028583015.1). Lineage (NCBI taxonomy): Eukaryota > Viridiplantae > Streptophyta > Pinopsida > Araucariales > Araucariaceae > Wollemia > Wollemia nobilis. Next base: position 309,642 of record JAQPPZ010017023.1, on the reverse strand, counting down.
AACAAGAGAGGAAGAAATAAAATCTTCCGATGCATACCAAGCGCTATTGGAGCGTTTAGAGTCGGTGGAGACAAAATCTGCTGGGCATCAAAAACCCACATTACGTCTACTCCGCAATAATCCGGTGCATCCCTCAGTGCCTACACCTCTTTACCCCGAACACTTTAAGTTGCCTCAATTGGCAGTTTTTAAAGGTGAAGAGGACGCACAGGAACATGTTACACGGTTTCTAAGCCAATGCTTCGGCATTCAAGATAATGATGCATTATTGCTTAGAACATTCATAACCACATTCGTAGGCCCTGCCTCGGATTGGTTCACACAGCTGCCCAAACATAGCATAAGCAGCTTAGATCAACTAGTAGACACGTTTCTTGAACGTTTCGCCTTCAACACAAGGAAGAAGGCATCACTTAGTGATCTTGCTAGCCTTAAACAATTTGAGGAGGAAACAATGGCAGCGTATGGGAACCGATGGAGAGCTTTGCTTTCTAAGTTACCCTACCGTCCTCCCATGTCGGATCTCACGCAAATGTTCACGAAAATTTGTTTAAAATCAATCTCTGGTCTATTGTTGCTGCGACAATACGACAGCTTAGAAGAAGCTTTGGCGCAAGCCAGAGTCATAGAAGAGATTAAGATAGGCGAAGGCGCAATTGCCAAGCCTAAGAAGAAAGAGTGGAATAAAACCACTAAAACTGGGACAACGCAACCACAACACGCTGCAATCAACCAAGTTGCGATAAATGTCCCCGCGCCTGTGCAAGAAACGCAGCCTCAAAAGGCTAACTACCAGGCAGTGCCTCCTACTTACGAAAGAGATAACAGAAGACAGGAGCAGTATCAGCAGCGTCGCCCTAGGCGACAATTCACCCCATATGCGGAGTCTAGGGACTCCTTATTTGATCGCTTGTCAGCGGAAAATCTAGTTACTCTGCCAAAAATCCAAATTTTTGACCCTAACGTTCCCAAGCCTAGGGGGTATAGGGAGGAATTGTATTGCAGATTTCATAGACGCAGAGGACATGACCTAAATGGGTGCTGGAAATTCAAAGAACTAGTCCAGGATTTGATCGACAATCGAACATTGGTCGTGGACAACCCCATCGCACCTAACAACCAACAAATGGGGGTATTCAAGGACCCCTTGCCTGCCCACGAGGCGTAGACAAAACCACTCCAAATAAACGAGGTGCGACAAGATCTTCCCGCACAAGGATTTGTGGGAATGATTAGCATTGTAACAAGGAATAGAAAATACCCAGCAGTTGCCCTCGAGGTACCTGCGAGGGAAGTTCCATCGACATCGCAGCCTCAACAACGCCCAATGCAGTTACCTCTGCCTAGACCTGAGGTCATGATAGGAACAAAACTCACGCAGAGTTTGCGGACCACGTCGGCTAGGCTGTCCATCTACGAGCTTATTCAACAATCAGCTCCACATAGAGAAGCTCTTATGGACATCTTAAAAGCCATTGAAGTACAACCCCACGAAGCTAATTCTTTCAACGTCTTCGTGGGACATGTGAAACAATGTACAGAGCCTGTCATCACATTCAAAGAAAACGAGGTCAAAACAATATCGAATGACATGCCGAATCCACCCCTGCACGTTATCGCGCGGGTCAACGGGATCCCGTACAAGAGAGTGTTGATAGATACTGGCTCATCCAGTAACATTATAACCACTGCAGCGTTAAAGCATTTAAAACTACCAGCCTCTCACATCATCGCCTCCACGTACACACTACGAGCTTTTAACGATGCAATATGCTCGACAGTCGGCACAGTCGTTCTGCCTATACAGGTAGGACAAAAGTCAATACCCACACTGTGCCATGTGCTGGAAGGCAAAATGGCTTATAACATACTGCTAGGGCGGCCTTGGATCAGGGACATGAAGTGTGTCCCCTCGATCGCACACCAGTGCTTGAAATATGCCTATGAAGGGCAAATACATGTAGTCCCAATGGACTTAGAGCCCTTCAAGTATTGCAATGCGGTACAATTCATACCTCAATCGACCCTACCATCAACGCATTTGGATTTTCAATTAAATCCATCTAAACAGGGTTCAATACCGCAGGCACCACTGGTGGCAAATAAGGCAAAATCCCAGCCAGGTGAGACGTCATCATTGGCTCCTTCATCATCAACGCCACCTATCGTGGCCCAACAGAAGGACAATGGAAAGCAAATTATGGAGGAGGTTAAACCTCTAGAAGAGGGGTTGCCCACGATCTCAAAAATATCAATAGAGGAAGTGCCCAACATAACAAAAACCAAGATCCCTGAACCACCAAACATGGAATGGACTCAGGAAGGACTATCGTTTCCTCCTACCCAATCATCAAGAATCACTGTTGAGATGGCCAGTACAGGCCTAGGAGAGTACATAGTGCAAAATGTTGTGGCAACCCCCACACTGGAGTCAGTACAAGACATGGGAAGACCTCACCTTCCCATTGGAACAATCGTCCCTCTAGGCTACCCACCGAACCAAATGAATTTTGTGTATGGGGGCCTTGATCATGGTTCTGAACCATGCGAACAAAAGGAAACAGATGAAGAGCCTTTTGTCGAAAACATCAATTATCTGTCGAACCTAGAATTTGCCCTAAAATATCTCGAACAATGCAATTGGCATGGGTATGGGCTAGGCAGATATGAGCAAGGGATGCGGATCCTTTGCCAACCAAGATATCAGATGCCATACGACAAGTCGAGGGTAGGGTTCAACCATCCCCTGCCATTAGACATCTTGGTTGAAAACATGCAAGGCCTAGGAATAGGCAACGGGGGGATTGGCACAAGACCCGTACGCCAATCCAAACACAGAATACACATTGGGGGATTATCTCCCATGGTCTACAAACACCCCTGGAAATAGCAATAATCCCTCTCCTTTGCTAGAGAGAGGTGAGAGTTCAGAGAGCAGTCATCAAAGAGAACAACAACGGCTTCCAGACATTTTTCTGAAACTATTCCCCTTAGAGGTTCCAGACGAAACAACACAGTCTCAAAAGAATCAGGTCCCTCCACTGAGAGTGGAACAACCGCAATGGGACCAGAATAATTCACTGGAATAGGAAGAGTCCTCAATGTCGGAAGCAACAGATGTTGAAGAGGATGAACAATTTTGGATCTATGAAAGCGATTCAGAAGACGAGACTGAGATGGACTATCTCAGACATGCGCGACGACATCACCGCGCTCTAACCCATGAAGATCTAATGGGACAAATGGGTATACGGTTAGGACATGAATGGCATGTAGACCCAACGAGGTGGGACCAAGTGTTAGGCCTATGGCTCCAAATTCAAGTTGAGCATCGTCCACCTCGAGATCCCATTAGGACAACAGTACCGAGGGAAGACCCCGCCTTCCTTTTCGCACATAGAGACGAATTTGCACCTAGAGAGGATCCATTCATGCCTGTTCCCGTAGAGCCAGATCCAGAGTATAGGGAACATCTAAAAAAATCGAGTCATCACACCCGTGGTTCTGGAGACCAAATTCATTCCATCCACATGATCTCCATTGATTTGACCACACCCATCCGCAATCCGACCGATCCATCTCGGTCATTGCATCTAAACATGGATGCCATTGACTGGGATCGCGTCAATTCACCATTGTCACCTTCAGAGTACTGGCCTTTCGGTGAAATGCTTCATTTTACCTCAAGGACAACTCAAGATATTTTTCAAGCTGAAGAGGGACCCGAGGTCCCAAACGCAGATCTTAACTCAGCTGATGATATCCATTTAATCCCAACTCCACATCAGTTGGAGGACGGATCTCACATGTCAGTCGAAGAGACGACTGACGTAGACATTGGCACAGATCCAATGAATCCACAAATTCTCAAGCTGGGGGTAAGCCTTTCCCCCGAAGAGCAAGCCGAATATATTGCCCTTCTCAAAGAAAAGAAGGAGGTTTTTGCATGGTCATACAAAGATATGCCAGGACTAGACCCGCAGCTAGTCATGCACAATTTAACGCTTGATCCGAAGATCAAGCCAGTAAAGCAAAAACTAAGAAAAATGCACCCAACAATGGCCTTGATGGTCAAAGACGAATTGCAAAAGCTGTTGGATGCATAATTTTTCATCTCACGTGGATTATCCGCCATGGTTGTCCAACATGGTTCCCGTCAAGAAGCCCGACGGGAGGATTCGCATATGCACCGACTTTCGAGACCTAAACAAAGCGAGTCCTAAGGATGATTTCCCCTTGCCAAGCATCGACGCATTGGTAGACGCTACAGCAGGTCATGAAATGCTCTCCCTAATGGATGGTTTCTCAAGATACAATCAAATTCGTATCAATCCTGAAGACCAACTCAAAACGGCATTCACAACGCCTTGGGGGACATTTTGTTATAAGGTCATGCCTTTTGGCCTCAAAAACGCTGGGGCTACATACCAACGTGCTATGACGTATATCTTCCACGATTACATGCACAAAACTTTGGAAGATTACATGGATGATTTGTTAGCCAAGTCCAAATTGCGCTCAGATCATCTCGATGACTTAAGCAAGATTCTCGATCGCCTCATAGAGCATAAGGTCAGACTGAATCCCAAGAAGTGCGTGTTCGGCGTCACATCTGAAAAACTCTTGGGTTTTATAGTCTCCAAGAGAGGCATCGAAGTGGACCCAAACAAAGTCAAGGCAATCCTTGAAATGGCTCCCCCAACCACTATCAAGCAGCTCAGAAGTCTGCAAGGAAAGGTCGCATCGATTAAACGCTTCATAGCGCAATTATCTGACAAATGCCGACCAATGAACAAATTATTGCACAAAGGGGTCACATTTCATTGGGATGATGAGTGCCAGTCAGCCTTTGACGAAATCAAACAATACTTGGCTTCGCCACCAGTATTGGCACCGCCTAGACCAGGTGTGCCATTCTACTTATACATCTCAGCTTCTGAGGTGGCACTGGGCGCAATGCTAGCCCGTAAGAATGAACTCCACAAAGAACAGGCTACTTACTATCTTAGCCGCACCCTGGTTAGTTACGAACTTAACTATGCATACGTTGAGAAACTCTGCTTGGTAGTGGTGTTTGCTACCAAAAGGCTACGCCACTACATGCTGAGCAACACTACGTATGTTGTGTCTAAGGAGAATCCATTGTGATACATGATGAGTCGTACTTATCATAGTAGCCGCACGACGAAATGGATCATGTTGTTGACGGAATTTGACATTGATTTTATTGGGCAAAAATCTATAAAAGGACAAGTCATAGCCGATCAACTAGCAGAGGCTCCTCTTGAAGACAATCAGCCTCAGGTCATAGAACTACCCGATGATGAGGTCTTCCATGTCTCAGAATCGCCAGATTCGAAGAGCCTGAGTCTCGAGCCGACATAACCTTATTTTTTGATGGTTCTAAATGCGAGCAAGGTGGTGGCGCAGGAATTGTATTCTTCACACCGCAGGGCGCTCCAATGCCCCCGTCATTTAAATTAAACTTCCAGTGCACCAACAACAATGCGAATATGAAGCCTTGCTCCTAGGTCTTCAGACAGCAATCGCCATGAACATCAAAAGATTGAACATCTTTGGCGATTCGTTGTTAATCGTCAATCAAGTCAAAGGGGTATACCAATGCAAATGCCCAATTTTGAAGGCTTATAAAGCCCTCGTGGATAAATTCCTGGCAAAACTTGAATGGTATGACATCGAGGCACTCCCTCGATCATCGAATCATTTTTCGGACACAATGGCCTCCTTAGGGTCACTAATCCCGCAAGACCTTTCCGGTGATGTAACAACCATTCAGGTCAAAACCTTATCGCAACCCGCGATGGAGCGCGCAAGCTCAGACTTGATGCCAGGAATCCACATGATCCAGATCGAACCATCTTCGGATAAGTTCTTTCAAATCCGAGACTATCTGATTCATGCCAACTGGGGGTCTTTATTCTCCCCCACTCCCATTAATAGCAACACAACGCTATTCTTACAAGTTCTATCCCAATCAGCATTTGTTAGGGAAGAACTCCAAAAGGGATTGGCTGTTCAAAATGTCGAGGTATCCGATCAACAAGACTAGTATTTACCCATAAGAGACTACCTCAAGTTAGGTAATCTACCCTTTGGATTGACGCAAGCCACAAAACGAACATTCAAACAGAAAGCGGCAAAATATGTCTTGATAGGAGACATTATGTATCGTCGCAGCTACGATGGAATTCTTCTTCGTTGCTTGGACTAGCAAGAGTCCACTTGGGCAGTCACCCAAGCGCATGACGGTACATGTGGCGGCCACTTTAGTGGTATGGCCATTGCAAAGCGCATTCTTTGCATGGGCTATTATTGGCCATCTTTAGAGCGAGATTGCTGCACGTATGTCAAGAGGTGTGTAAAATGTCAACATCATGCCAATCTGATGCACGCACCTTCCCAGGCCCTAAAGGCAGTCTAGTCTGCTTGGCCATTTTTGCAGTGGGGCCTCGATCTAATCGGAAAGATCTCCCCTGCATCGTCAGGCCGTCACACGTTTATCATAACGGCCACAGAATATTTTACCAAATGGGTGGAAGCAATTCCGTTAACCTCTACAATAGGACCCCGCATTACGGAGTTCATTTTGCATTACATCATATGTCGTTTTGGTATTCCATCCAAAATAATCTCGGATAATGGGCCATCATTCAAGAACAAAGACGTGCGTGCTTTAACCATAAAGTACAAAATTTAGCACAACTTTTCAACACCCTATTATCCGCAAGAAAATGGGCAAGCAGAGGCGTCAAACAAAACGCTAGTCACCATCCTTAAAAAGACCGTCACAGACAGTCATAAGGATTGGCACATACAAATCCCACTTGCCCTTTGGGCCTATCGCACTAGCATTCGGACGCCCACTGGGGCAACTCCGTTTTCACTAGTGTATGGCTCAGAGGCAGTAATGCCTCTCGAGTTGGAAATTCCTTCCCTCCGCATATCAATGCAGGAATTCATCGATGATGACACTGCACGGTAGGCCCGGTTAGACCAGCTTACATTGCTTGACGAAAGACGCGTTAATGCTCTTGAGCAGTTACGTATCTATCGAGAGCGGCTTAAGAGAGCTTACGACATGAAAGTTCACCTAAGAGACTTTCGGGTTGGTGATCTGGTTCTGAAGGAAAACCAACAAAACTCTAATTTTCCGTCCCATATGAGGGACAAATTTGTGGCAAATTGGCTAGGTCCTTATGTCATTGATAGCAAAATAGGACCAGGAACGTATAGGCTAGCTTCTCTTGACGGTATCAAGGAAACAGAACCCTTGAATATCAGTCATTTGCGACCATTTCATATCTAAGAAAGCCATGTACCAAAAAAAAAAATTCAACAAAAACAAACAAACAAAAAGCTCCAAGGATTATCGCAATCTCTTGGTCAACCCAAAAAGCTCCAAGGATTATTGCTATCTCTTGGTCAACCCAAAAAGCTCCAAGGATTATCGCAATCTCTTGGTCAACCCAAAAAGCTCCAAGGATTATCGCAATCTCTTGGTCAACCTAAAAGCTCCAAGGATTATCGCAATCTCTTGGTCACCTAAAAAGCTCCAAGGATTATCGCAATCTCTTGGTCAACCTAAAAGCTCCAAAGATTATCGCAATCTCTTGGTCACCCAAAAAGCTCCAAGGATTATCGCAATCTCTTGGTCACCCAAAAAGCTCTAAGGATTATCGCAATCTCTTGGTCACCCAAAAATCTCCAAGGATTATCGCAATCTCTTGGTCACCCAAAAATCTCCAAGAATTATCACAATCTCTTGGTCACACAAAAAGCTCCAAGGATTATCGTAATCACTTGGTCACACAAAAAGATCCAAGGATTATCGTAATCACTTGGTCACCCAAAAGCTCCAAGGATTATCGCAATCTCTTGGTCAAAACCTAAAAAGCTCCAAGGATTATCGCAATCTCTTGGTCACCCAAAAAGCTCCAAGGATTATCGCAAATCTCTTGGTCACCCAAAAAGCTCCAAGGATTATCGCAATATCTTGGTCAACCTAAAAGCTCCAAAGATTATCGCAATCTCTTGGTCACCCAAAAAGCTCCAAGGATTATCACAATCTCTTGGTCACCAAAAATCTCCAAGGATTATCGCAATCTCTTGGTCACCAAAAAGCTCCAAGGATTATCGCAATCTCTTGGTCAAACAAATCAATAAATTCAACAAAAACAAAACAACAAAAATCAACAAAATCAACAAAGATTTGCATCTCAATTCTAGGCATAATCGAATTCATCAAAATCAATAAAAACACCATGCATAAATTTTACCACACTACAGTCAGTGGTCTGGGAATGTACTAAGAGTTTTAGTAATTCAGTCATCATTTTCCTCTTTAGCCATGTAGTGTACCAAGTCGAACGGATTTTACAAAGGTAGAGTCATACTTGAAATACACCTCGTTACGTAACATCCCAACACAAATCAAACATTAAAATTCTCAAAATTGTGTGAACGAAAGACGAAACCTGCAAAATAATCTAGGTCACCACGAGCGAAACGGTTATCTTGCTCATCCCCCTGTGCGAATGACCCCTAGAATGCTGAGAGTTGGCAAAAGGACAAGCTTCCTCCCTACCCAATTCCCTAAGAATCCCTAAAGTTCTCAAACAATTGCAAAACACAAAAATTTGCAAAATGTCAAAACTCAAAAATTTGACAAAATATAGTGCACACATCAAAAGGCACAAACAACAGTGATTTTCGTCACTTCATATCCCCAATCCCTTGCTCGAAAGAAAAATAAATCAAAATAAACAGTGATCTCATCACTACAATGAGCAAGTATCCCAATACAATTGAAAAAAAGAAGGGAGTTGACCTTGAATCCCTGGAACTCTCAGCATTCTGTAGGTCATAAGGCAAGCTTCAATACCAACTCGGTAACAAAAGTAAACCTCCCGCATGACGATATATCTGTCACATTAACTTGCGTACAGATCAATGTTTGCATGTGGATGAGCTAGCTTATGACATCCTGGATTACATCGCAGATTAATCTTAGTACATACAACAAAGGAATTCGTGGAGCTAATTAGGTGATCCTCAGTACAGGTTCGGTTGAAAGCCCACCTGGAACTGGCGGTATCCTAACAAATACCACTAAATGAACTCAATTGCACACACAGGGATGTGAAATAGCTCGGTCAAAAACAAGTTTGATTCATACCTTGTTCAAAAGTCTTGTAAGATAAAGTACAGTCATGGATAGTGAGTTAAAACTGTCTGAATCTCAGAAAATCTTACATTCATCCCAAAACCATCTGCGCTACATATCATCCTTATGATAACATCAAAAAAAAAAAAAATACAAAAAAAAAGCAGAGAAAAACCAGATAAATAAAAATTTTCTTAAACAACCTACAGTGCAATCATCACAAATATCATTCATCCATTTTGCATATCACATAGACATCTAAAAAAAAAAAATTCAATTCATCATAACATCTGCATTCATCAAATAAATAAACATGCATAACAAAAATCAGATCATCACATGTACAAATCCAAAAATAAAACCGGTATATATATATATATATCATCAAAAAGATTCCCGCAGGCTACAAAATAGGTCCTCAGACCCCGCAATCATATCCAAAACCCAACCTAAGGCGTCGGCCACCATGATCACGCAGGATCGGTGCGACGAGAACTACCCCCCGTGGTGTGGGTCCTACGAGACCCTGCAGGGCGGCTACTGCTAGCCCCCGCATCATGCCTACTACCACCCCCTCATCTAATCGCCTGCGACGAGATGATGCTGACTGCTCAGTCAAACTATCCCTCGTCGGTCGAGAAGATCTACTGATCGAAGGCTCAGGGAGCCGCCCACCAAGGCGGATGACCTCCCTCTCCAAGTCTATCTGGTACAGACACCACTCTGCCTCCCGTCGATGAAAGATAGACAATGCATCATCACGCTGCACCAAAACTCTATCCCGCTCTGCCAACTGAGCCCGCAAAAGATCCCTCTCCAGATCCCGCATCCATAGCAGCTCTGTAAGTCGTGCAACCTCATCACCTACATCCGACCCCACCCCCTCCGTATCTGCCGGACGCATAGGACTCACGGGCTCCGCCACATCCTGCATGTCCGGCTGCTCCGGAACACCCAAGTCCACATCCTCATCTCCCGCATCCACCATGTCTGCATCATCCAACGGCCCTCCCCAATCACCCCCTACCGCCTCAGCATCCTCCACTGCCGCCTACGCACCTCCCAGTGGACCCTCTCCTCTCCAACGCCGCAAAACCCACCACGAGTCATACTCAGTGGTAGTACCTACGTCATCCACATCCAACACCTCAATCAACGCATATGATTCCTCACCCAATGGCACGAGGACAGGTGGCTCCAGATCCCTCTCATATCCCCGACGGCGATAGCCAATGGGTTCACCAGGAAACCCCTGTCGCACCCCAAACTGTCATGTAACCCGGTGGTACGAAAAGAACTCATGCTCCGTCCCGTGCCGCCCAGTCAACCATCGCTCCCTCCGTACCCGTCGGAGCCACTCTCCAGCCTCAGGCCAAGCTGGACAGTCCCGATAGGGATGCCAAAACACCTCCCCTGGAGTGAGCCGCGAAAAGGCATCAATGTAGTGATCAACTGCACCTGCCCATCGCCGACTCTGCCCGACACCAAAACAGCACCAATCCGATTATGTGACTGCAAACACTGATCGCTTTGACAAACACAGCCCCCAGGGCAGCCCTCGGAGGTTAAACAGTGGTCTTAACCACTTTCATAGCAATTTTGTGAGGTCAAGAAGCAATTTGGCACACTTGGACACTTTGCCCAGATTCGTCTCACCCAGGGACGAATTCAAAATAGAATCCGTCCCACCCCAGGATCTGACTTCGAATTCGTCCCTAGGTGGGACGAATTCCAAGCTTAACGGGCAAAAGGCAAATGGTGCCAAGTGGCAGCCCAGAATAGTCAATTAAGGGCTCCTGCCTTGCACGCATGTGTAAGTGGACAGAGGGGCCGTTAGAGGACTGTTACAAGAAGCATTTATCAAAGTTCAAGTCAATTGAGGACTCCCCTCCCTCATGGGAAGACAAGACTGCCACATGGCGCCTATGGCCAACACTTGGATTTTGTGCTTCCCTCCCAAAAGAGACCCCTTGGGTCTATAAAAGGTGGGACTTTTCTCACCCAAAACATACAGGTTGAAGGAGTGTTCAAGCAACGGAGTGCTGCCGAATTGAAGACTCACTTGCATCCCCCTTTGTTCACCTTCCTACATCCATCAATCTCTTTTGCAAGGGAGGTTGTTGGGTGGCCTTTGGAAGCTCGAACCTTACTCAAATCCGACGCATGGACATCTGAACCTACCAATTCGCCGACCCCCAATCCTAAAAGGTTTTGGGCCCATCCTTGGTGGATTGGCTCCAAAATCGAGGGCCAACGGTGGGAGGCCCACTTGGGCACCCCCGCACCTCCCAAGTCCTAATTTTAGTTTTTGAGCACTTTATATTATTTTTTAGATTGCATTCTGTGTTACTAGGTCCGATTAGTCTATAATTGCAATTTTGTAGCTTTTGGTCAGAGTTTAGGGTGTTTTGTATTGCTTTGTCGTTTCGCTAACTTGCAGGTGTCAAGGTCAAATTCTCGAGGGTGGAGGCCAAATTGGGAAAATCCGACCATCTGGGTCGTCCCAAAATTGCCCCAATTACCTAACCCCCCTGTTTGTAGGAGTTTTGCAGGTCCCGGGATCCGACATTGGAGCAGCAGCAGGTCGGTTTCTCCTACTCAAAAGAATTCGTCCCACCCAAGGACGAATTACAGTCAGAATTCATCCTGCCCAGGGACGAATCCCAGTTTAAGGTGGATTGGCCAGCTGCCTCAGTGGTAGTGGCCTTCTGGTAACTTTTCTTACCTTCTGTCAGGTTTTGAAGCAATTTGGATTCACTGTTTTCATTGTTTCAGGCAAATATTCGTATGCATATTTTGTTAGTTTTAGAGAGAGAATGCTTTTCATTTGCAGCAGGTGCTACTAACGTCTTGATAATTTCTTTGTTCGTAGGAGAAGCAGCAGAGGCGAAGAACTCATCGACATCAGCGACGACATCATCTTGGCCCGCCCATTGCAATCATGGGCACACGGAAGGAGGAATCATTCAGCGATTGTAATCAAACCCTATTTGCGTTCCTAGCCCCTGAAAAGGGAGGAGGCATTATTGTAACAGAGATCGAAGGAAATTAATGAAAGGGTTGTGTTTTCTTTATCTGATTGTGTCTCTTCCAATATGTCTCTTTTTCATTTCATGCAATTTACATCTCTAGGGCTTAAGCGTGCTTAATTTTGAATGCAATCGCACTTGGTGTTTCCTTTGACTGGAATCTCGTGCTTTCATCCAGCAAAACGTACCCCAAGGGGTAATGAAGGCTATTTTAGCCTAGTCTTCAGGAGCTATCCTGATCTGATTATAGCTGGAGAATCCATCCATTAAGGACATCATCCCACTTTCGACAGTAAAATCAATAATTTGGTCCATATTTGGAAGAGGAAAGTCGTCTTTAGGGCATGCAGCGTTAATATCTTTGAAATCTGTGCAAACCCTAACTTTGGTGGCTTCTTTCTTGGTGACTGGAACTACATTGGAGATCCATTCAGCATAATCAATAGCTTGTATGAAGATAACATTCAGGAGTTTTTCTAACTCCCCTTTGACTAGCAGAGCCACTTTGGGATGCATTTTTCTAAGTTTTTGTTTAACATGTTTAGCATCCGGATGGACCACTAGGTGGTGCATGACTACAGAAGGGTCTAGACCTTGCATATCTTCATATGTCCAAGCGAAGACATCTTCATACCCTTTAAGAAATGCAATGTATTGTTCTTGTTTTTATTGACTTAGTTCTGCTCCAATGTTGATTATGTGAGGGTTGTCCTCAGTTCCAATATTAATTTTAAGGACATTTTCTACCTCCATGTGTAGATCTCTTTCAAAATTAGGTGGGGCAGGTGAAACACCCAACTCTTGTAACTCTTGTAAAGTTAATTTAGATAATTCATTCTGAGGGTCGGTGGCCTCAAGTTGAGCTATGGTTGGAATAGAACCATCAAAATAAAACCCGTTATACAACATCTCTTCAACAGAGACATCATGGAAGATATCTCCTTCCAACTCTTCATCGAGGTCAGCAATCATTTCAGGGTATGCTATGGATAGCATGTTGCATGAAAATGACAAATTTTTAAGAGGTAAATCAACATGTCTATCCAAATAGTCTTGATAGCATATGAGATGATCATCATCCTCAAAAGGAAAGGGTTGACCCTTACTAGGTAATAGGCCCACACCACATCGGGCAGGCCATGGTTCTACCTCGAAAGGTTCTTTCATGCCATTTTGGAAAGGTCCTAAGCCTTTCCCTTTATATCCCATTTTAAGCATCATGGGTTTAGCTTTAATATAATCGTTGGTAAAATAGCACCGAGCATATCCATCATGATGGGTTTTGATATTCTGAGGGATTCTTCCCCAGTCATATCCTTTGTAAATGAAGGCGCAACGCCCGACTTGGTAAGTACTTCCCATAGGTTGTGGGAGGCCCAAAGTACGAGGAGATGGCGACAATTGATTTAAAAGGTCTGAATCTTGCATGAAATCATTCATTTTTTTTTATATTAAGATTGTAGATAAATCTGGTAAAAGATCATCAGAAAGGGCATAAGATGTAGAAGGCTTATTACCTATGTTTTGAGATGTGGAAGGTATGATAGATGTGTCTGAAGGTTTTGAATTTATGGTATTAGAACTTGAAGAATTGGTTGTAGTTTTAAGAGCTTTTTGATGTTGTACAGTGATTTGTTTAGCAGGTGGTTGATCTATATGGGAAGATGAAGTTAATGGAGGAGGAATAGATGAAATGATGGGTTTATATTTCACAGTTTTAGATGAAGAACTAGGATATGTGGATGACAGAGCAGGGCAAAATTGCACTCCAACTGGTTCTGCCAATGCACACATATCAAAAGGTCTAGGGTCACCATGAATAGTGACCAACTGATTTTTAAACTCAAACTTAACACATTGGTGTAAAGTTGATGGGACTGCTCACATGGCATTAATCCAAGGGCGACCCAAAAGTATATTGTACGATGCTGGGCAATGTACAATGAACATAGTTGTCTCAAGGGTTCTAGGACCAACTTGCAATGGGAGGGTAATGACTCCACATGTTTCTTGTGTTTCGTCATTAAAGGCTTTGATAATCATATCAGTATTCTTCATTTCATCACTTCTAAAACCAAATCGTTGGTAGAAGTCAAAGGTGCGAGATGTTTAGAGATGAGCCATTATCAATCAGGACTCGTTTGACAGCTACATCCCCAATTAAAGCTGTAATATACAAGGGATTATCCTTGTGTAAACTGTGTTGTGGGATATCTTTATCCCGAAAGTCAATACAATCAATCTTTCGCATGATGATAGTATTGTCCATAGCTTCGGGTTGGATGTTTTGAGGTACCATCATCTGGCTCAAAGTAAGCATCAATTCATCCCTATGGGTGGGGGAGGATCTTAATAAATCTAAAAGGGAGATTATGGCGATGGTATTAGAAAATTGATCATTAATGTTGTAAGGGGGTTTAGTTTGAACAATAGGAGCATGACTTCATTTATTAGGATTTCTCAGAACAAATGGAGCTGATCCATCGTTCTGGTTTGGTTCTTGTTGGGGATTTTGAGCTTGTTGTCGAGTGACGACTCCGATGGTACCTACAATGTTATAGTGATGACGTTGAAAGGGTCTCGATTGAGAGTTTATGGCTTGTTCATAAGGAAGGACTTCATTAGAAGAAGGTCGAGTAGTGACTCTTCTGGGAAATGGTTCTTCTGGAACATTAGCATCTGTGATAGGTTGAATAGGATCTGATTCATTTTCAGAACTATTCGATTGAATGGCGTCTACTTCACTCTCACTATCTGACTCTATATTGCTAGAATCAAAAGTTTGAAAATTATGTAAGAGCCTGGTTGTAACCAGGGATAAGGTTGTGTCGAATGTGTGAGAGTCCTGAACAGGTAATTGCCCACTAATGGTTCCTACATATCGGGTAGGAGGGGGAACATTGTGATGTTCAATTTGATTGGCTACCTCTTTACCATGTCTTGGTAAAGGGTGTTGAAATATGTCTAAAGTTTGATTGGCATTCTGATTTTGGTTTTGGGGAACAGTCTTTTGGGTATTATTAGGAGGGTTTTGTTTAGGTTGGAAGGCTTGCACTTCCATTTCATTATTGTCAATCAAATCTTGTATTTTATGTTTCAATCTCTTACAAGCGTTGGTAGAATGTCCAGGACCTCTATGAAAATCACAGTGCAAATCAGCTCTATATCCGGGTATGCTTGGGTCGGGTTCCTGGATAGTCGGCAGGTTGGATTAAACCTCTTTCAAGAAGTTGAGGTAAAATAGTTGATAAATGTTGGTTTAATCTAGTGAACTCTCGAGGAGGCTTATCAGGAGGTTTCAAGATGAATTTTTCTGTTGTTTTTGTTGCATTGACATTAGCAACATTTACTGCGTCGATGACTCCATCACCGACAACTTGTTTGTTTTTATATTGATTTCTAGATGTTTTCTCATCATCCTTCTTTCTAAGTTGGCCTCTCCTAATGAGGGCATCTTCTGCCCTTCGAGCTAAGTCTATAGCTTGATCGAAGGTAGTCAAAGTAGTTGTTGATAGCTCATAAGAAAGTTGTTCTTGTAAATTGTTAATGAAAATGTCTAACATTTCCCTATAGGGTAGCACAAAGTGCGGCTTTTCCTGTCAATTGTCTCCATCTTGCTAAGAAATCAGCAAAACATTCGTCTTTATCTTGTTTTAAATTGTATAGGTCTTTAATAGTTACATGCCTCTCGATGTAGGCACTAAATTGATGAACAAATGACTCAACTTGTTTCTTCAAAGTTTCTTAAGGAATGAGTGGGCAATTGATAATACCACTCTAACGCCATTCCACCTAAACTTTTGGGGAACATTTTTAGTAATAGCAAGTCGTTATGCGATATGTCATGACATGCTATCCTAAACATGCGAAGATGTTCTATGGGATCTTCGGTTCCTTTATAGATAGGCGGAGACGGGCATGGGAAAATGTTTAGGGTATGGTTGAGCTACCACTATGGGATCCAATGGTTGGCTACAAATCTCTCGATAATTAAACGAGGGACGGTAGGGATCTATCTGGTCCATACGTGAAGCCAATTGTTTCACCATAGCTTCCAAACTACTAGTTTGCCCCCCATATTGATTTGGTGGGGCATTGCCATAAGTGTTATGGGCGTAGGATGGAGGAACATGTAGATTAGATGCCATGTTACTATTGTGTAAAACATTGGTAGGAAAGATATTATGGAGGAGTTTTGAAGTTGGATTGTGTTGTATTGTAGATTGTTGAAAGTTTGTATTTGGCTTTGTTTTAGATTTTTGTCTATTTAAAGCATTTTGCTCAATTGTTTGGAGGAAGAGGGAATTTTATTTTGTGCGGGAGTGATTTTAGGTTGAGTAACAGGTTTCTTAGGAGGTTGGGTGACCTGTTGTTTGGTCATGGCTTGGGCTATAGTGACCATATTCGCATTAGATGGTCCACACTTATCACTTTCTTGATCAATGAAAGACAAAGGATTAGTTTGCATATCAATCACCCGTTCTAAGACTGCTTGAGCATCACTAATTTCCCCTTTATTAATACGAACTGCCACATTAAGGATGTCGATATGTTGATTAAGAAATTTTTGAAAATGTTTGCGTTGTCAAAAGTGATGCCTCCATTTGGAGCTATTCTAGGGGACGAAGATTCTTTAACACTTCCTTCTTGTTCCTTATCTTCACCTAAGTCTTCATCTGATTGACCTATAGTTTCACCTTCCGGATTTGTATCTCCAAGAAGGACATTTGGGTTTTCAGTTGTATTTTGTAGCCAATCTTCTCCTTCTCCTAAAATTTCTTTACCATTCCTAAGTTTAGTCATGGTGCTAAGTTTTGATTTCAGAAAATATATATATATGCAACAAATTAAAAGGTATATATTTATATATACCTAATGCAATATTGTAAATGAAATGTTTAAGTTTTTTACTATGTTTTTTTTTTTTTTTTTGATTTTGATTTTTAGTTTTTCTTTGAAACAATATAATAAAGACAGCAAATGAAACAAGAAATGCACACAATAATAATAAGGCTAAAAGTAGATGAACTAATCTTCTATGAATAATCTATGAATATCATTAATAGGTTCAAGCTGTTCAGGGGTCATGAAATGTTCTTCTTCAAATTGAAAGTTTTCTTTTAAAAATTTGATGAAAAGGGCTATGGTGATATTGTCTGTCTCAGATGTTGGTTGATAAAAGTAAAGCTCATGGCAATACTCTCGAAATAGCACAGCTCGCGGAACTCTATTCCATATTTCTCTATCTGTGAGAACAACTTCTTGGTGCTCTACAAGGCCTAGGAATCGGTGTACAATGTCTGCGTTCTCGAGGTATTCCTCGAAGCTGAACAACTCTGAAGATACTAAAGCTCTCCTATAGGCTAACCACCTATGGCAAGCTCTCTGAAGTTCATGATAGAACACTAATTGATGAGGATCCAGGATTCTATCCAAGACTAGCCTCTTAATATGTTTAAGTTGTGTGGACCTAGATGAAATGATACTAAGTCTCCTGATAAGCTCGTCCCACAAGGATTGATTTCTACTTGCTTCAGGGACACTAAGGACAGAATTAACTTCTATGGTCGCTAATTGGTTTACTACGTTTATAGTAACTGCTAACCTCTTTTTAGGAGCTACCATCTAAACATGATTTTGAACCTTAAATGTTTTAAAATGCATCTAAATTTTTTTTTTTTTTTGTCTTGTTTGTTTTTGTTCAAAAGGTTATGATGCATTCATGTCAGGTTCACAAAAATGTATCGCTCCAATTTTTTCGCACCCCTACCTTCAGGCTATTGGATCTGCGCCCGGAAGGAGGATGGGAAAAGGATGGTGTGGTACCTCGGACGAGAGGACTTTGCGAAGGTCCCGCCTCTCAAGGGAGGTGCATTTTGGCAATTTTTTGACGGATGGTGGGTTCACCAGGAAACATTTGACGGTAGTTTCCACGCCTAGGTTTTGGGAATGAGTTTTGATGAGTTCGTTTTATTTTTAAGCATTCATCCTAGGTTTGGCCGAATGAATCTAACTTAAACTACATGAAAATGCAATTTAAATGCATACAGCAAATAGAAAGGAAAACAGAAACAGAGAATTTGTAGGAGGCCAATGAAGATTACCTGATCCGAAAGTCTGATGGAGTTTCTGAAGCTTGAAGCAGTCTGGATCGTCCGCAATTCAATAGAATCGCCTTCAATTTGATAAAATCGTCTGAACTGACAAGATCGTCTGAAATCTGACAAATTCGTTAGACGAATTCATCAGAGACCTACAAAACAGCAAATAGATGTGAAATACGAGAAATTCTATTTTACAAACAGGGGCAAACTATGTAAAATAGTAATATGGGTGTTGAACAATATACAAGAACAGAAGTAAATGCAAATAACTATGTTTAGATAACAGAATATGATCTTAATCTGTAAACTTAGACAAAATGGGTGAACTCTAGATGCAATATAGTATAAAAACTGAGTAAACAATCTAATTTATAGCATAAAATGATAGATAAAAGAGAAATAAGAGCAAACTCCAGGCACTGATTGCCTCGATGTGCGCTGCAGTTGAAATCGTCTCGCATCAGTACGAGATCATCCCGAATTTGATGAGATCGCCTCCGATCTTGACAGGTTCATCGGCTACGATAGGTACTGGCTTCGGCTGAAAACCAGTGGTGTACCTACAATGAAATGACTATAGGACTAATGCAAAATATGAATTACGATGTTTTAGAGCATAAGGGTTCAATTTGCAAAAAAATTCAGCCAGGGGTTGGGGAGGGAAAAGTCTTAGAGTTAAATAGGCATAGGATAGTTGTTGGGAGGTTGGAGATCATCCCAATTTGGGAGATCTCCAACGGGGGAAGGGTCCCAATGGTGCAGACACGCTTCTGCCTGGATTGGAGACCCGTTGGAACGGATTCCAACTATGCAAATTTAGTTTTGCGACGAAATCGTCTGGACGTTCTAGTCCAGACGAAATCGTCAAATCTGGGGTGATATCGTCTGATCGAAGACGATATCGTCAAACAGTCAAAACAACTGCTAAAAATGGCACGAAAAATGAGGAAATGGGTTTCTCGACGGTTAACGGACGGTTTGGGAGGTTAAATTTGAATTTAAATTTATTTACTAAGGTGAATGTAATTATTCTAATTTTACTGCGCCAATTTTAGGGTGCTACACTAATTATCCTCAAGAACCTCATAGTCCTCAACAATAGCAAGATCAACAAGAAGAGGAATTATATGAAGAGCTCCAATGGGGGCATCAAGAACAAGTAGATATTGACCCTGAATCTATTTATGATGAGGTTCTTAATGATCATACTTATCACCCACCTCAACATAAAAATTGATCTCCTCTATCTAATCAAGGATGACAATAGATATATCATATCATTTTTCCATCGGTATACAAAGTGCTAATTGATCAGATAAATTCATTAAAAAAACAAACTCAAAGTTTGGTTTATCAAAAACCCACCGTGAAATAGCTTAGCAATCAGTTTTTATATCCATCAGTGCTATCACTATCATACCTATTGCATTTTAAGATGCCTAAATTTGGAAAGTTCAAATGTGACAAAGATGTGCAAGAGCACGTGAAAAGCTTCATCAATATGTGCTTTCATATTCAAGATAATGACTCCTTGACGTTGATGACCTTCCTTATAACATTATATGGGGGTGCTTTAGAATGGTATAATTACCTACCATGCCATAGCATATACAGTTTTGAGCAATTATCTAATGTGTTTTTAGAATGTTTTACCTTTAGCATTAGGAAAATGACAAACTTGATTTACTTGTCTAGCCTTCGTAAATTTCACGATAAGCCAATCATGGAATATGGTAATAGGGTGAGGAAGGTTATATCAAAATTTTCTTTCACCTTACCCATCATGGAATTAACTTGAATGCTCACTAGAAGCTTTTCGAAGCAGATCCTTCTATTCTTACAATTACAATAGTATCAAAAATTCGAGGAGACCTTAGTACATGCCAAGGTTATTGAGACATCAAGGTCTGGGAGGGTGATATTCAAATCCATGAAAGAGAATGGCTAAAAAATAATATTAAAGGTGGCAGCATGCAAAAAATGGTTTCCTCAGTCAATAAAGTTGTTTTGAGTATCCTTAGATCCTCAAACTAGGTCGCATCATCTCAAATACTAGTGCATCCTAATTACCAGACTCAACCTCCATTGGATCATAATTATACACAATAGAATCAAACATAATGCCAAAATCATTGACCACCATGGAAATATACTCATTTTCTAGAGATATTAGCATCGATATTCAATCGATTATGTGAAGCACGAGCAATCAATCTTCCTAAGATCCGTCCATTGAAATATAATAAGCATAGATCAAAGGGGCATAGGTAAAATCTATAATGTGCTTACCATTGATAAAGGTTTCATGACATCCAGACATATAACCCTTTATATATTTAATACAAGATATGATCGAGAGGCCAGAGATTCAGATTAGCAATCCTCTTGTTCCAAATAACCAATAAATAGGAATCTTCCAATATTCCTTGCCCACACACAAAGCAAACACAACACCTAAAAATAAAGTTGAGCAACCTAAGTAGGTAAATCAGGTGCATATCAATCCACCTCTCCAAGATTTTGTGGGAATTATTCGTATTGTAACAGAGGGTTAAGAATATCAAAATTCATCTATGCAACCTATGGCCTCATCCAATGTTTCATGTTTGCTCATCACATCTCATCAAAACATTAGCACTACACATAATTTGTTGCCACAATAGGAAGATTAAGTTTCATCACTCCTTCCAGTCTAATCAATAATATCACATCAAGCACAATGCATATTGGGGATGCTCAAGGTGTCACACCTTACCCACCATCCACATCACAACTGGTGAAGCAAGTTGGGGATTCTAAAGGTATCGTACCTACATCACATTAGTCAATCACCATACACTTTGGGGATGTTTAAGGTATCACACCTTCATTCTTACCAAAAAAAATCAAAATCATCAAAAATTCCAAAAAATCAGAACAACAAAAGTCAACAAAAACATCAAAAACACCAAAAACATAAAAACAATGTATTTTCATATGAATTTCAAAATATTAGGTAATACATGCCACTATATTTTCTCACTTACATTAGGCATATTATTTCATTACATTAGGACTAGTTTTGTTCTTGCATACTAGAGTCTCGCACCATATATATCATCTTTCTCAATCAACCTTTCTCATCATCAACATTTACAATTTTTCTTACAAACGTTTTCTTATTAAAGGGTCCTCGTAAGATAGGGTAGATACCATATGACCATCAATAATGATGTTTATATGGCCACTAAATATTTTATGCACACCTTTTAGTTTGTAAAAGATCATAGAAAATACCCCCACATTTCACATACCATATCATCCACATTCCACTTTGTGAGTAACTGTGTTGGTCAACACAACCAATAAGTTATTATGAGGTGTTCACTAGGGTTTTGGTCATTTAGCCATCCCAAGTTATCCTTTTACATTTTGTAGAAAATATCTTGGCTATTAGAAGTTCAGGTTTTTCTTTGATAGTACCTTGCATATCTCAAAATCCCAATATAATTTTACACATTAAAATTCGAGTTTGAACAAGGATGAACCTCCAAAGTAGACCTTGCTCCTTAAGCGAAAATTTTTCTTTGCTCATTATATTATGCACATGTTATATGATGCTAAGAATTAACAAAAGGTCAAGCTCCTCCCTAACCAAGCAAATACCTTGCTCCACAAAAACAAGAAAGTATCCCTAAAAAAAAAGTGGTTTTCACCACTAAGAAAATAAAATCCCCTTGCTCCAAATTAAAAAAAGTGGTTTTCATAACTAAGAATGAGCAAGTATCCTAAAATAAATTAAAATAAAAGAAGGGGATAATGAGCTTGAATCCCTAGAATCCTCAATTATTCAAAAACTGTAAGGTGATCTCCATTACAACAATGGATTGAATGTAACCTGCCTAGTAATGGGGTAGTCTTATGCATCATTAATGAACATCACTATACAAACACAAGGATATTGAATATGTAGGTCTTCATGGTAGAATTTTATCTTTCAGAGTCTTGTGTAGTTAGTATACATCTTTTAACTAATCAACTAGGGTGTTTGAGTCTCATGAAAACCATGTTGTTTCCCTATAGCAACTCACTGGTCATCCATCCATCATATACTCTTTTATCATATGTCATATGGTCGGATTTCAAATGTATGACTTTTACAAAAAGTATAACATTTTGGTTGATTACTTTTATACATTTTGTGGTGCTTACATTTAGTTTTCTTTGCATCTATATTCATTCATTATGTCTTAACTTGTAAAAAAAATAAAAATAATAAAAACTTTGCATCATCAGTACATACACCTAGGTCTACATACTACAAAGTCTAGGCATACATCCATTTCCACCAATGCATCCATAATATGCATCCCTACATGCCCTAGCAACATGTAATATTCACATAATATGCCACAATAAAGGATATATTACACACACACACACACACACACACACACACACACACACACACACATATTATATATATATATATATATATATATATATATATAGAGAGAGAGAGAGAGAGAGAGATATGATAAAATCGGGTACATCAATCATCATAAAAGGCCCCAAAGACACTTAATTCTTTGGTCAAATCATCACAAAATGCTCCAAAGGTACCCAAATTCCTTTGGTCACAATCAAAAGGCTCCAAAGGTACCCACATTCCTTTGGTTAAAATTCATCCAAAATGTTCCAAAGGTACCTAACCCCTTTGGTCACATAAAATCCACCAAAATTGAGTGAATATTGCATCTAGTGGTTTACTCTAGAAACTTGGACATTGCAGTGAGTGGTTATCCATGCAATTCGATAGGATGCATAAATTACCATAAGATCGTTCACCAAAAATAGTAATAAAATGGGTCAAATAAAGATTGTAATGAGGTCTAATTCCATTTAAACTTTTGTGATAGTTCAAGCACATCAAAATCAAACCATCTTGATCAAGCTACTTATTTCTTTTATCATTTTACCATTTCCTCATCAACTCGCTGCTTGAGGGGGTACTCATACATCACAAAATTCATAATCAAATCAATTAACAAAACACTCAATCATTTCTAACTATGTTCATTCAAGAATAATTTCTAAATATAACCATGCCCTTCTTACTTGGGGTAGATAACAAGTAAAAACTTAAACTAAACACATAACAAGACAACCAAAACTACTTGAGTGGTATGTCCAAGGGATAAGTTGTGGACTTAAGCTCGTATTTCAATTGCCACTAAGGCTAAGTTGTAGACTTAAGCTTATCTTCCAATGCCACTAAAGCTAGTGTGTAGAATTAAGATTATATTCCAATTGCCATTAAGGCTAAGGTGTAGACTTAAGCTTGTATTCCAAATGCTATTAATTCTAAGGTGTAGACTTAAGCTTATCTTCCAATTGCCACTAAGGCTAAGGTGTAGACTTAAGCTTATCTTCCAATTCCACTAAGGCTAGTGTGTAGACTTAAGCTTGTCTTCCAATGCCACTAAGGCTAAGGTGTAGAATTAATCTTATCTTTGAATTGCCACTAAGGTTAATATTTAGACTTAATCTTGTCTTCCAATGCCATTAAGGCTAGTGTGTAGACTTAAGCTTGTATTCCAATTCCTCAAATATTAGCAAAATCAAGTTCTTCAACTTATCAGAAGTAATGGTTCAAAAATTCATGCTATTTCTATGATTGGGGTATCTAACATTGATTAGATCAATAAACATCATCAAACCTTAATTTTACTTTTAGTCATCTATTTTTCCTCTACATTGTGGTTTCACACAATGCATCTCAAAAAAGGGTATCTATAGACACCTAAATCATGTCATATTGAGAAGACTACCTACATGGACTTCCTAAAGGTCATATGACTCACTTTGGGAAGACCTAGGGCCAAAAACATGGTTTTCACCACTCAAAAAAGGATATTTTCCTTTAAAACTCTATCCATATCTCCAAGGGGTGACCTCTAGAGGTCGTCTCACCAAGGGATGATCCCAAATAAAGGTCATCTCACCAAGGGATGACCCCTAGTCAAGGTCATCTCACCAAGGGATGACTCCTAGTCAATGCCATCCTACCTTGAGATGGTCACGTCAAAAGTGGAATAAAAAGAGAGAATCCATACATGGGCTTACACCACCAATTCCATGTATGCTCGAGCCCAAATTAGCATGCACACTTGATCTTAGAATAGCATTGCATAGGCAAGGATAGCCAAATGGTGTTGCATGGGATTTTGAAGAAGAGCATGTAAGCCACCTCTCCCATGCAAAGGTTTTTTGACAATAATAGGTTCTTTTCAAGGTATCTATATATTGGCATTCACCCTCATTTGAAGAGAGACCAAGTTTTAAAGTTTTCAACCAAGGAACTTCTATTGGAATTCAACTACAGAACCTCGAGTGTTTTGCATTCTTCATCATTTTAGTATAGCTTTTGCATTTTATTGTATGTATTTACTCATCCTGTTTTAGTTACTTATCACTTTTATTTATCATTTTATCTGCACTAAAGTCCATGTAGGTAGTCTTCTCAGTATGACAAATAAAATGATAAAATGATAAATAAAAGTGATAAGTAACTAAAGGCCATATGACTCACTTTGGGAAGCCCTAGGGCCAAAAAAGTGTTTTTCACCACTCAAAAAATGATATTTTCCTTTGCAACTCTAGCCCTCCCTCCAAGGGGTGACCTCTAGAGGTCGTCTCACCAAGGGATGATCCCCAATAAAGACCATCTCACCAAGGGATGACCCCTAGTCAAGGTCATCTCACCAAGGGATGACTCCTAGTCAATGCCATCCTACCTTGAGATGGTCGCATCAAAAGTGGAATAAAAAGAGAGAATCCATGCATGGGCTTACACCACTAGTTTCATGTATGCTCGAGCCCAAATTAGCATGCACACTTGAGCTTAGAATAGCATTGCCTAGGCCAGGATAAACAAATGGTGTTGCATGGGATTTTGAAGAAGAGCATGTAAGTCACCTCTCCCATGCAAAGGTTTTTTGCCAATAATAGGTTCTTTTCAAGGTATCTATATATTGGCTTTCACCCTCATTTGAAGAGAGACCAAGTTTTAAATTTTTCAACCAAGGAACTTCTATTGGAATTCAACTACAGAACCTCGAGTGTTTTGCATTCTTCATCATTTTAGCATAGCTTTTGCATTTTATTGTATGTATTTACTCATCTTGTTTTAGTTACTTATCACTTTTATTTATCATTTTATCTGCACATGCTATTAAAATTTTTTGTGTTCCTTATGTGCAAATTATAGGTTTTTGTGCAAGGAATGAAGAATGTAAGAGTTTGATATCATCACTTGTAGAGGTCATGAAGAATACCTTTGTAGAACGGTTTGTGGAAAAGTGCACCAGATTTATCCTGAGAAAAGAATAAAATATTATCAGTTATTTATTGTATCGATTGTATCAAAATGTTGAACTCCTTCGAGGGGATGAAGTTGTACCCATATTTTGATAGAAAAAAGTTGTCATTAATATAATGGATCTGCCCCAAATATTTTCTTTTTTTATCATGATTGTATGGTTATATAGCTCATAGTTTTGCAATCATACATTTTTAGGTTATTGTACACTTTTTTTGAGCATTTTATATGCATAAATAGACATTATAAACTACTTATTAGGATCAGGTAGTTGTAAAATTGGTGTGGTTGTCAAATTTTCTTTCAAAATTTGAAAAAACTATTCAAATTGCTCTATCCATTTGAAGGCTTTACATTTCATTTGAAGTTTTGTAATGGGTTGATCAATTACTGATAACCCTCTGACAAATCACCTATAATATCCCATAATCCCCATACAAATTTGCACCTTAGTCACATTATTAGGTGCTGACCAATCAATAATTGCTTTGATTTTCATGGGATCGACTGCAATTCCCTCAATAGAGATAATATATCCCAAATATTGTATTTGTGGAGTGTAGAATTCACACTTCGATATTTTGCCATATAACTAATTCTTTCTAAGAATAGTATAATTTTCATATGTTGATAATGTTCCTCCTTATTCTTGGAATAGATCAATATATCATCTAGAAAAATGAGCACAAATTTGTGCAATTGCTCTCTAAAAATGCTATTAAGAAGATTCATGAATGTAGTTGGGACATTAGTTAGCCAAAAAGGTAGGATTGCAAACTCAAAATATCCATACATTTTTCTAAAAGTTGTTTTAGAAGAGTCTTCTTATTTAATCCTTAATTGATTATAACCAGACCTTAGTTCAATATTCAAGAAGATGGTATCTCCTTTTAAATGATCAAAGGGATCATCAATTCTAGGTAAGGAGTACCTATTTTTAGAAATAAATTTATTCAGCATCTGGTAACCTATGCAAATTCTCAACGTGTCATTTTTTTTATTAAAAAACAAGATAGGAGCTCAACATGGTGACACACTTGGGTTGATTAGCCCTTTTTCCAATAAATCTTGAAGTTGCTTTTTGAGCTCTTGTATCCCAATAGAAGTCATCCTATACAATGCTCTTGCAATGGGCATAGCTCTAGGTAACAACTCAATAGAAAATTCAAACTCCCTCTAAGGAGGTAACCTTTGAAGGTCCTCCAAAAATACATCCTTGAATTCTCTCAATATAGAATGATTTTGGAAGAGGTTTGATCCCATATCGTTTTCCTCTTTCTTATCCATTCTAACTACAAAAATTATTCTCATATCCTTAATGGTCTCCTTCATTTGCATTTTAATTAAAATATGTGGT
Organism: Wollemia nobilis; assembly: GCA_028583015.1. NCBI lineage: Eukaryota > Viridiplantae > Streptophyta > Pinopsida > Araucariales > Araucariaceae > Wollemia > Wollemia nobilis. The sequence continues at coordinate 282,608 of JAQPPZ010017023.1, read as the reverse complement.
TTAATTGAACCACGAGCCCACTAAATTCTTGTAGAAATTGAATTTTGACACACTTTAAAATTTCCATTTCCTATTAAAACATGTTGATCACCCTAAAAATGTGAAATTTATTCTTAAAAATTCCTACCTTGATATTTGTAACAACAAATGAAAAATAACTTAATTTCCCTCTTTTCGATAAATTTGGACGATCCAGACAAATTCAAACTCTTTCGATAAATTTGGGGTACCTGAATTTATCTAAATCCCACATGCACCTAATTTAGGTGCATAGTTGGGATTTTGAACCTAATCTAGATGATTCTAGATTCTCGATAAATTTGAGTAACCTAAATTTATCCAAATCGAGCCAAAACCTAATTTGGCTTAACAACCTGGCCTATTCTCACTCACCTCCTTGATTATTTGACTTGCATCAAGCATTTAATCCCCTAGAAAACCCTTAAATGGACTAATGGTCATAATTTGTAGGAAATATTGATTAGAGAAGGATATTTAGGAGCTTTGTTACATTTTTCTATGAAGATTCTACCCTTTTGATCATCGTTATAGGAGCCCATAGATATGGCGATACCTACTGCACACTCATATCAAGTTTATATTTAGCTACAATTTGATTTTTTGCATTATTTGTACAAATTTGGGTCACCCAAATTTATCATATGCACCCGATTTTAACCAAAATATATGCAAAATTAATCGTTGGATAATTTTGGGTCACCTAAAATCATGTATAACGTCCAAAATCATGCATAAGCACCTGAAATCATACAAGGTGCATATTGGGAGTAAAATTCTGATAATTATATTACTAGTTTAATTCAAATTTGCACTGTACTTTCTTATTTACTTTCAAAAATTCATTACACATTTTTTTGGTCAATGTATTTACTACATTTAATCTTATATTATTTGCATTAGATCAATAAATATTTCACTTTTTTTATGGTTTGCTAAAAGAACCAATGGGATTTCACTGTCACAGATCACGATATGTTTTGACCTATGCAGATCTCCCATCTTAATTCTAAATTTTAGTGTTATATTGTGAAATTACAGGTTTCATATGTATTTGGCTGACCTGAATTCATTAGATAAATTTGGGCATATAAATTCATCCTATAAGCATATGAATTCATCCTAGAAGCATACAAATTCATCTTGTTGACCCAAATTCATCCTAAAGTAAATATCCAGATCATATAAGGATTTAAACTTGTTTCCCTTATCTTAAATTTATATTATAAAAATCTAAATCTAATCAAAAAACAAAAAATACAAAAAACATAGATTTTATTGCATTTATTTATACTATTAAATAACACAAAACATAAAGGGAAAAACATGTTAGTATAGACCCTCATCTCTCATCTTTTACAATCATTGCATCTTAGTCAATCTTTACAATTATTTCTAGATAGACTTGTATGCCATTTGTTCTAAAGAAAAGATAATTTGGATATAGCTAGGTAGAAATTACATTTGTCCAAACCTAGGAGTGTGCATACACAAATAATACATAAAATACACACTTCAACTAGGCGTGGAAACCAGCACATAAAGTGTTTCCTAGTGAACCCCACGCAATTCATCAACAAACACCAAAGAGAGCATGACTTACGTTCTTCTCGCATGAGGTGTAGATCCATCATTTTTCCTCCCATTTTAGGTGTGGATCTATTAGCCTGGAAGAAACGGGTGCTAAAATTTTAGGTCTACATTCTTGTTGTGGCTGCTCCACAACTAGCCCCAAGAATTGGCGACCCACATTTTAGAATTTGGATTTGTGGTTTTTTGGTTTTATCTAAGTGATAGCTCTCCATGAGGTTGCAATTTGACTTTCATGGTCCTTGGTTTTTGTTATGTCTGGATATGCTATGTTGTTCCTTTGTAGGATTTTTGTTGTGGGTGTCCAATTATCGTTAGTTCTTGTCAACAACTTTTTTCTTGTCGATGACTTTTTCTTGTCGATGAATTTTTCTTGTCGATGAATTTTTAATGTCGATGACTTTTTATTGTCGACGACATTTTATTGTCAACAACTTTTTCTTGTCAACGATTTTTCTTGTCGACAATTTTTTTCTTGTCGACAACTTTTTCTTGTTGATTTTCTGTCGTTGTTTTTTGTTGCTATTTTCTTTTGTCACGAGTGTTGTTTTGTAGGTATTTCGTGTTTTTTTCATTATTTTTTGTGTGTTTAGGGCATGAAAATTTAAAAAATGAAATAACCAAGTCATATTTATATATCTTTATATAGATATGCAAAATAAAAAAATAAAATAATAATAATAATAAAATTAAACTTTTATATGTATATATAAAAGTTTAAAATGGAGTTCAAATAAGAAAAACAAAATTAAAAATTAAAAAAATTAAAACAAAATATGATATGCATATATGATAAAATTTTACATATATATAAAATAAAAGCTAGGAAAGATTTTATTATAAGTGAGGTTTGGAAACTCATGTTATTATTATTGGAACCAACAATTATATTCAATAAAAAATAAGTAAATAAGAAATAAAAATAAATAAATAATAAAAAAAACATAAACAGGGAGTGAGTCAATATATTTTGTTCGTATCTAATGTTAAATCAAGTCTTAGTTTATAAGTTTAAAGCCTTAGATTTTTATTATTATTTATCGTTCTTTTCTTACTTTATTCAAGATTATGTTTTCATGTGTATGGATTTAGACCTTATATTTTAGTTTGAGAGTTTTATCTAAAAATATTTGTTGTGATGAACGCAGGTACTTATGGTTTGCCACAAGTGGGGTAAAATATGACATAGCCTATGTGGACTACCATGTAGATGACTTCCAGATGATAGAAGCCATATTGTACAGTGTGAGGTGCAGATTTCATTCACGTAGAGGTAGCCAGAGGTTGATGAAAAAGTTGGAAAGCGATGGAGCTGGTCTGCTACTAAAAATCAAAACACGACAGCTACATGTGGATCTTGCAGGTATGGATAACCGGGGCAAAAGCATGACAAACATGGTGTGAGATGACCGGTCGCTTCGGTGGGCCTCGTTGGCAGATATATGGTAGAGGCGTCATAGTGATTCAGTCCGAAAATAGGAGATTTACGACAGTGTTGCAACTTTCGAACAGATGATTAGAACAGTCGTCGTCGGATAGTGCATGACGGTAGGTATTGGACATCGCCAGATGGGTGTTCATACTCTTCAACATTTACAGCGGTAAAAATAGAGATCTCTAAGTTTACACAGTAGAACACAGAGGTGGATGGGCCTGCGATATTTGGCATTGGGTGAGGTTCAGTTTACCAATTGCATGTGATCCAGATTTAAGTGCAGTGTTGAGCCTTGATCAACATGGTGACAATGAAAAAGGAAATTTTCTAAGCTTTTCTTAAATAGTTCATATCGTCCATGTAGAATTTTAATTGCCGTCAGGAGCGAAGGCCGAAAGGGGAGGGCCCGAAGTCGGATTGTGCAGTCGAAGTCGGGCTGCGCTTCCGACTATTGCGCAATCGGGCTGCACAAGTAAAACTTGCGCAGTCGGGTTGCGCACGAACCAATGTGCACAGTCGGATTGCACACAAAAAATATGCGCAATCGGGTTACACAGAAGAAAGTGTTAAGTCTAGAAAGCACTCGGTCAACGCCCGACTGCGCTGGTCAAAGGCAGCGAAGTCCAACTTCGCTGCGCAGTCGGGTGGACAGCTCTAGACTTAGCCAAATTTTTGGGGAGCAGCTGGTCAACGCCCGACTGCGCTGGTCAAAGGCAACGAAGTCTGACTTCGCTGTGCAGTCGGGTGGATAGCTCCAGACTTAGCCAAATTTCTGCCTTGCGAGTTTTTGCTATCCGGAGGCTTGCGCGGCTATAGCGATGTTTTACTTGGCTCGGAAAGAAGTGTACGGGAAGAGAGAAACACCGAATATGAATGCAATGTTTTAGATCTAAGCTCAAACTTATAGTACCCGAAAAAAACACTTTGATACGATTATACAGACAACAACAAATTTTTATGCAGACAAAGATAACCGTGAACCCTGTAGATGCCTTAAACAACAACAAATTTTATTCATATAAGATGAGGGTTACAAAAGTCCTCAACTGAGGAAAAACTAACATTTGTAGACTAAAGCTACAGGATAAACTGAAAGGGAAAACAAATGTCGAGTCTGCTGCTCGGACATTAAACAGATGAGCTACACTGCTCACTGAAAAACAATCTCGTCTGCTACTCTGCGAATGGCTGCTTTTCTCTTACCTATTTCCCCAAATTTTCCCCACTCTCCTCTTTCTCCATTTGTTTGAAGACCCGAACTAACTACCTTATATATCCATGGGGAGAGGAAGATAGAGGTTATTCTCTGATAGGTTCTGATAGACCCTAAACTAGGGTTTCTGACCAATCGCTAAATTGGCATTAAATCGTTGAACTGGCATTAACTTCTGTAGTGATCGGATCTGTCATACGTCACATCTATCAGAAGGCACATTCGACATCAAGTCAAAAGTTTTGTCGGGATCCCAGACTGCACGAGCGCAGTCCAGCTTCGCCCAAGTTCGGAGCACAGTTTGGCAGAGGCATGAAATCAAGATTAATATTTCTAACACCCTCCTTTAAGCCTGATTTCATGAGTGCTTTGACTCCAAGATACTCACGCAATCTACTAAAGTCTTCCTCCTTCAAAGGCTTCGTGAAAATATTTGCCAACTACTCCTTGGATCTGCAAAACTGCAGTTGAATTTCTTCGGACTTCACCAACTCTCTGATGAAGTGATAACGAATATTGATGTGCTTCGTTCGGCCATGGAACATGGGATCCTTTGACAATGCAATGGCCAAATTGTTATCAAAAAAAAATATTGTCGCACCTTCCGAAGGATAGTTCAGTTCACTCAGAACTCTTTGTAGCTAAACTATCTGGCATGCAGCTGACGTGGCAATGACATATTCTACTTCGGTTGTGGATAAGGCAATGATGGGTTGCTTCTTGGACACCCATGAGACTGCCCCTGATCTGAGATGGAAAGCATAGTCGGAGGTGCTCTTTCGATCATTGATGCTGCCAGCCCAGTCACTATCTATGAATCCCACCAGTTCCAACTGGTCCTGTCTAGCATAAAATAGGCCATTGTTTCGCATCCCGTTGACATAGTGCAAGATCCTATTGCTTGCTTGCCAATGCATGTCCTTCGAAGTCTCCATAAAATGATTGATCAGGATGACTCCGAACATCAAATATGGCCAAGTTGTAGTCAAATACATCAGACTGCCAACTAGCCTCTTGAACAACATTGGATCTACATTCCTCCCTGAATTCAGCTTGCTCAGCTTCAAACCTGTGGCTACAAGTGTGATATAGGTTTGTTGTCCTCCATCTTGAACCGCTTTAGGACATCCTTCACATACTTGCCCTGAGAAATGAAGATGCCATCTGCCAATTGGTCAACTTCAATGCCGAGAAAATACTTCATCAGCCCTAAGTCCGTCATCTCGAACTCCTTCATGGTTGTTCAAAACTAGGAAAACAGTGTTGTGTTGTTGCCAGTGTAAATTAAATCGTCCACATACAAGCAGATGATTATGAGCTCACCTACATCATTTGTCTTCATGTACAGGGTGTGCTCATATGGGCATTTTACAAACCCATTTTCCTAAAAATAACTATCAATTCGAATGTACCAAGCCCAGGACGCCTGCTTCAAACTGTACAGGCCTTCTTCAGCTTTAGGACTTTGCCCTCCTAGCCTTTAATTTTGTAACCTGGTGGCTGGTTTATGTAGACCTCTTCCTCCAACACTCCATTGAGGAAGTTTGACTTGACATCCATCTGGTACATCTTCCAACCTTGTTGGGCTGCCAATGCCAAGATCATCCTGACTGTGTCAAGTCGGGCTACAGGCGCATAAACCTCATGGTAATCGATGCCTGACTTCTACTTGTAACCCTTCGCCACCAGTCTGGCTTTATGCTTGTCAACGTCTCCTTGGGCATTGAACTTTGTCTTATACACCCACTTGACCCCAATGGTCTTCTTCCCTACTAGAAGATCTGTTAGTTGCCATGTATCATTCTTTTCAATGGCTTCAATCTCCTCATCCATCGCCTGCACCCACTTCTGATTCTGACTTGCATCTTCGAGGATCAACTTCAATAAAGAATGCAAAATCAGAGTACTCTTCATCTACATGGGTTTTGGTTGCCTCGTAGATTTCTTGCAAGCTCATTGTCTTTGGTGGTGTCACCAGGTTCTGGATTCTACTTGCACATCGAGATGACCGAGATGGAGTGGTGCTACTATTGGCATCGCTGCTATTGCTAGAGGTTGCAGGTGGCTGCACACTTCCTTCTTCCAAGTCAATAGACTCTACTACTACTGGCTCTGACTGGCCAGTCTTCGACTTCTAGTTCTAGGCTTCATCTTCAAGAAATTTCACATCACGGCTAATGATGAGCTTCTTCGTCACAGGGTTGTACAACCTATATGCCTTTTCCTGCTCACTATACCCTATGAAAATGCACTTCTTAGCTCTATCATCCAACTTCTATCACTTCTTTTTTGGAAAATATGCATATGCAATGCACCCGAACACACGCAAGTGAGCCACACTTGGCTTCACACCACTCCAGGCCTCTTGAGGGATTTTGTCCTTCATGCTTTTGGTGGGACATTTGTTTAGCAGGTAGACTGCACATGTTATAGCCTCTGCCCAAAATTCATGTGGCAATCCCTTCGCCTTCATCATGCTTCATGTCATCTCTATGATGGTCTGGTTATTCCTCTCAGCTATGTTGTTTTGTTGTGGCGTGTATCTGGCAACGAACAACCTTCAAATTTCATGCTGCTTATAGTAGTTATGGAATTCGTTGGAGATGTATTCACCTTCACCATCTATCCTGAGAGTCTTGATCTAATATCTACTCTGTTTCTCCACTAGAGCCTTGAACTCTTTGAATCTGGAAAATGCTTCTAACTTCAACTTGATGGCATAGATCCAAGTCTTTCGTCTAAAGTCATCTATGAATGTTAAGAAGTATTGGTTACTGGCAAATGTCCTGGTCTGCATCAGACCGCAAATGTCTAAGTGCACCAGCTCTAGTGGTTATGATGCTCTCCAATACTGACCAAAAGGGAATGAATCCCTATGTTGTTTGTCGACTAAGAAGCCCTCACAAACTTGATTTTGTTGCTCTATCAGGGGTAAACCCTTCACCATATTCTTATGCAGTTGATTCAGGCCACTGAAGTTTAGGTGACCAAATCTGAGATGCCACAGCCAGGTAGAATCTTTCACAACCGCACTTAGAGACATCAATGATTCATTCTGAATCTGCAATGAAAACATTTTATTCTTCATCATGAAAACTGTAGCAATCTACCCATGCAACTTGTCTCTGATGGTGCAAGCTTCGTCTTTAAATTGGACCGTATGTCCCTTCTGCACGAGTTGTCCAATGCTTAGTAGGTTGTGCTTTAGGCCAGGCACATAGTAGACATCACAGATCTACTTTCGTTCACCGTGCCTGGTGTGAATGAGGATCTTTCCTTTCCCCATTATGGGAACCTTGTTGTTGTTCCCCATATTCACCTCATACTAGATTGTTTCATCTAGTTGGGAGAACATCTCCTTGTTCCCCGTCATGTGGTTGTTGCACCCGTTGTCTAAATACCAGACATTCTTCTGGCACTCCTCCTCAATGTTGCAATTCAACAACACGTTTCCTCCTACCACATTTTTGATTTCATCTATGTAATGGGCTTGCTGCCGGTTCTCCTTGGCCATCCATTTTTTGCACTGTGGGATGTAATGGCCGAACTTCTTGTAAAAATAGCACTGGACCTTTGACATGTCCTTCTTCTGATCAGATCCAGCTTGCTAATTTTTTGAACTGCCTCTTCCACCTTGCTGATGGAAATTACAGTTGGTCTCTCCTTTGCTAGGGTTTGACCATCCTTCTTGCTTGTTGTCTTTTCTATGCCTGCCTCTACCTCTTCCTCCATGAGAACTAGAGGCGCCATGGTGGGAATCCTATCTGTCACTATCTCGAAATGAGACCTGAGCCTTGAATGCTTGCTATAGAGAGGTCTAAGACGAACGGCTCAGCCTCTGTTCATGTGTCTGCAATGAACCCATGAGCTCATCTATCGAGAGGGTTTTTAGATCCCTCGATTCTTTGATTGCTATCACAACTGAGTAAAAATTGGCAGGCATACTTTTGAGAATTTTCTCCACGATTCTTTGGATCTGCATAATTTCTTTGTTCAACCACATCTGGTTGATAATGTTCGTCATCCAGGTGAAAAAATCACTCATGGACTCAGACTCACTCATATGCAGATTTTCAAACTTCCTCCTGAGCATCTATAGCTTCAGCCAACTTTACCTTATTGGTGCCATGGTACGAGCTGGCCAGAATCTCCCAAGCCTACTTCGCCTTGGTGGCTTATGCGATCCACAAAAATATGGACTTCTCGATCGCTTGCATGATGTAGAAGAGGGCCTTATGGTCCTTCTTCATATTCTCTTTCAACAGGTCCTTGTCTACTTGAGAGAGGGCGGCCAGTGCTGCTGCATCTGCCAATTTTGGGTAGTCACGCTCGACTAACTCCCATAGCTCCTAAGATTCGAATAGGATCTTCATCTGGATGCTCCAGTAATCGTAATTCTTCTCGTTGAAGCACAAGATCTGCAACTGCAAGTTTTTGCTATTGGAAGCCATTCTGCTTTGATATTCGTGTCAAAGGATAAGTGGCTCTGATACCAATTTTTAGAATTTTAATTACCGTCAGGAGCAAAGGCTGAAAGGGGGAGGGCCCAAAGTCAGATTGCGCAGCTGAAGTCAGGCTGCACTTTCGACTATTATGCAATCAAGCTGCATAAGTAAAACTTGTGCAGTCGGGTTGCACATGAACCAATGTGCGCAGTCAGGTTACGTACGAAAAATGTGCCTAATCGGGCTATGCATGGGAGAAAGTCTTATGTTCGGGAAGCACTCAGTCAACGCCCTACTGCATTGGTCAAAGGCAGCGAAGTTTGACTTCATTGCGCAGTCGGGTGGACAGCTCCAGACTTAGCCAAAATTTTTGAGAGCAGTTGGTCAATGCCCGACTGCGCTGGTTAATGACAGCAAAGGCCGACTTTGCTGCGCAGTCGGGTGGATAGCTCCAGACTTAGCCAAATTTTTTCCTTGCGAGCTTTTACTGTCCAGAGGCTTGCGTGGCTACAACGATGTTTTTCTTGGCTCAGCAAAAAGTGTATGGGAGGAGAGAAACACCGAATCTAAATGCAATGTTTTAGATCTGAGCTCAAACTTATAGAACCCAAAATAAAATGCTCTGAGGCAATTATACATACAACAACGGATTTTTATGCAGACAGAGATAGCCGCGAACCCTGCAGATGCCTTAAACAACAACAAATTTTATTCATATAAGACGAAGGTTACAAAAGTCCTCAATTAAGGAAAAACTAACATCTACAGACTAAAGCTGCAGGATAAACTAAAAGGGAAAACAAATTTCGAGTCTACTGTTCGAATATTAAACAGATGAGCTACACTGCTCACTTAAAAACAATCTCCTCTGCTACTTTGTGAATGACTACTTTTCTCTTACTCGTTTCCCCAAATTTCTCCCACTCTCCTCTTTCTCCACTTGTCTGAAGACCCGAACTGCCTTATATAGCCGTGGGGAGAGGAAGATAGAGGTTATCCTCTGACAGGTTCTGACAGACCCTAAACTAGGGTTTTTGACCAATCACCGAACTGGCATTAACTTCTACGATGATCGGATCTGTTAGACGTCACATCCGTCAGAAGGCACGTGTGGCGTCAATTCAAAAGTTTTGTTGGGATCCCCGACTGCGCGAGCGCAGTCCGGCTTCTTCCAAGTTCGAAACACAGTTTGGCGGAAGCGTGAAATCAGGATTAATATTTCTAACAAATAATACTCAACATAATCTGCTAACAGATGTACAACAATAGCACTTGTTTGGGCATTGGTTGCATATTACTATGAAGAAAATTAATGGCTAGGGATGTATGATTCGAGAGTTAGAAAATTAAATATTGAAGCATGTGACGTGGAGTGTTGCCCTTGAGTTGAGAATTAAATTTTTAATACATCACAGTAGATTGTCTGAATATGGAGGTGATTGCGAAAGCGATCGCGTTTTGGGTTTTCAAACACAAATGAGCAAAGAACTTACTATGTTATAGGCTTCCAATTGAATGTGGAACATATTTATCAGTAGACGACTAGTGAACACAAACACAGACCTACGCGGACAAAGTTGGCAAGGAAGGATGTGCCGATAGAACACTCCAAGCATGACGATGATTTTGTGAAGGTTGTTTCGAGTGGCTATTACTGAAGGCAACATTGAACATGTCATCAGGTAGGGACGCGGTATACCGGACGCAGTGGATGAAAAACATAGAGTCCAAGCGGATTTTAGCAGCCTCAGGCGATGGGAAATAAACTGCAGCGGCAGAATAACCTGAGGAATATGGTGGACGGTTTTGGTTGTAGCACCCTCAGTGCAAGAAGTGCAGCACCTACGGCAGTGGATTACAAGTTCAACGTAGAAGACAGGTTACGGTAAGGTTCTGGAACATCATCCGTGGATAAAGGGTAACGTCGCTGCCTCCAAGATGATTAATGCAAGGAGTGTTTGGGTAAAACAAGACTCATGCATAAGAGGTGTCATAAACGTTTTGAGCCCCACCTAATTTTGTTGTTAGAAAGGTAGTGTAACACTAATGCATTGGGGTAAATGCAGCTTCGATACAATACGCGTCATAAGCCGACAGGTTACTGGATGGAGCCGTTTCGACACTTCTGTGGGATGCCCAATCTTTTTTTTTTACATTTAGGATCCGTGAAAGGAGTATGATGAGTCAATCAAATGATCAATGCTCCAGCTGCATATGGGGGTTATATTTTAATAAAAATTTAATAGCACTCTGTATGAGCGAGCAGACCCTTCGTATAAAGAATGTTATGTGGGCATAACACGTGGGCTGAAAAGGGGACGTCGATCCACATGTTATTTGGGGAAGAAAACCCTTACAAACATTTTCTTTGGTTTTGTTGGTTTATTCATGTACAAATTAAAGAAACAAAACATTGGAATGGTCATTTAAATAAATTGAAAACATTGGCATACGTGGTATTGCGCAAAAGGATAAAAGGTAAAGAAGGACAACTAAGGTAGTTTTCAAAAGGCAAAACCAAAAGTGTTTGGGAGCTCAACAAATAAGAAGACAAAATATTCGAAGCCAGGCCAAACGAAAAGTGAAACCAAAAGTTGGAAAATGAACGGTTTTGAGGGTAATTCAAGGGAAATGAAAAGAGCAAACCTAAAACTAAAAAACAGAAAAGCACCCTTGGAAGAGGAAGCAAAGGGTTTTCGAAATTTTGCAAATATCCCATCAAACGGAGGCACAAAGTGCTGGACCTTTTAGAAGGCCATATGCTAGTGGATTTGACGTGTAAAAATTTGGAAACACATTTTAATGCAAGGAGTTTTTTTTCAAAAATTTTAGACTTCGTTAGCAAGAAAGAATAAGATTGTTTCTGCATGTTCGAGTTTAACTGTTTATTTTTCCCCTTTTCAGATTTTGGACTTGTATATGAAGTTTATGCAATTTTGTTGTGGTTGCTTCATGTGAATTTTCCAATTTGAAAATTTATTTTGAACCCTAGGAACTAACACTTTGTGGGTAGAATAAGCTAAGGTTGTATGTATGAACTTCTCACATATTTGATTTTGCAGGACTGGGTGCTAACTTTGCATTTCTGCATTTTCAACATTTAATTTTATGCATATTTTTATTTTAGTTTTCAAAATTTTATTTTCAGAATTTTTTTCTATTTTCGGACATTAAAATAAACAGTAAAAAAATTTCAAAATCCAAAAATAATTGCATGGTTGCGTAGAGTGTACTTCATAGTTCCATTACGCACTTAGACATTTTTTCTTCAGAGTCATTTCGTATTTTTAAAAATTCGTCAAAGTTGTTGTTTTTAATGCAGATTTTAAAAATTCGAAATTTCAGAATTTGCATTTTTGGGCCAAATTTCATTTTTTCAGTTTCAGATTTCATTCATGAGCCTATGATGACATTTCCTTCATGAAAATTTCAATTTCATTGAAGGGTTTATGTTTTATGGCATTTCACAAATTACCATTTTTGGAGCATAAATGTACATTTTCTTCATGAAAATTTTGATTTCATTGAAAGGGGAAATTTTATATGTTCATTGAAGGTTATGATTTCAAAGCACTAAATTATTCATCTTTATGAAAAATTTATTTCATTTAATAGGGATAAGTTGAAGTGACATTTTAAAGCCCTTATTTTAAGGCCATAAATTATTGCCTCTTTGTGAAAATCAATTTCACCAAAGAGGGATAGTTTATTGATCACATTGAAATCTATATTGATCTTCATGATAAGAAGCTATATTCAAGGAGCTTATTCATCATTTTGTATTTACATTCATAGATAGATTTAATATTCATTTACATGTTTAGAAGTAGGCGTTAATGCAAGATAAAACTTGATCAAAATATACTTAATAAGGGAAGATAAAATCTATCTTAAAATACTCAAGATAAAAATAATTAAGGTTACATCGTGGTCATATGAGGGCCAATTCACATCCACTTTTTGTTTGGTTTCATGAACAATCATTAAAGTAACATTGTAAAATAAACCAACAGTGCCCCTTGTTTACAGTTACTTGCAATCACTGAGGTGTTCCTAGCATTGAATTGATACATCTTTACTCATACACATATACAAATGCTAATATAGCAGATACGTTGGAGAAGTTTTTTTGTTTAACTTCTTTGCAAGAGGGGATTTGGAATACAAATCCTAAGGGAGAGTGCAATTTCACAATGGGGTGAAATTAACACTCAATAATTCTTTGGTGAACCCGACGTGAACTACACAAATCAATGTCAATTTTATTATTTTTATTTAAAAAAAAAACAAAAAAAAAAAAAAACATAAATGAAAACAAGAATCTCACTAGATGGTAGATAATAGTATGAAAGAGTCTTCACTTATAGACCTTAGAAGAAATCTCATAGAGCAAGAGGTTGATATCTTCTAAAAATGTGATAGTAAAAAATGTCAAGTGGACTTGTGGAAAAACTTTGGTATCATTGAGAATAGATATGAGGAAATAAGGGAAATTAAAAGAATTGATGTTTCTAGAGTTCTAAGACTAGGTTATTATTCTCCCTATTTTTAAATCAAAAGAGGTTGTGAATATTGGCTCACAAATAAACAAGCTAGTGTTCACTCAAATATCTATCCTTGAGATAAGTATAAAAAAAAAAACATTAAATATTCATAAATTCTTAGCATACTTAGATAACAACGAGGTAACACTAAAAAAAAGAAAAAGATATCACAAAGCACCTAGGGCAGTCCTCTTTCGAGAATATTGTTATGAATTGCAAGTTCAACCTTATATCTCAGATACTAAAGGATTTACCTTTGTCCGCTTCATCCAACTTCTAGTAAATGATTTCTCTTTTGAGGAAGAACACTATATGAGTCCTAAAGATCTAGAGTCTATTAATAGCCTTCACAAAATTTTCAAGGAAGATTAAACCATTTAGAATTATTATCAAAGTTTTGTAAATAATTGAGTTGGAATTGTTTTCTCTTTAAACAAAAAACAAAAAAAAGCAAAAAAAATAACAAAAATAAAAAACCTTTTAATTAGTATCGTTAGGAAAGATGCCTAAAAATTTAAGGAGTGGTAAAAAAGTGGTAACTTTCTCTAAGGATGAGTCCAAAACCGAAAACCTTAATGCTGAAGTAAAAATAGAAGAAATTCCAAGAGAACAATAATTACAAATAGAACAAGATGAAGGAGATGAAGCAATCGACTATATTGACCTAGAACTAGGATGTCAAGGGGATGTTAATTTTCAATCCATGCAACACTTTTGTTATTGTTTAAACCATAATCGAGCTACCATTACCAATGTGTTGGAGATAGAAGATCAGCTCACAAGAGGTGACTTCTCAATGGAAGCAACCTTAGAAGCAACTTTCCAACTTCACCCACAACCTGAGATATATATAAACGCTTCATTGCAACATGATAGTCATGATCATTCCTTAGATAATATCCAAAATATACCTCCTCAATAATAAGATGCTCAAATGCAAACATCTATGGTACCACAACAACAAAGTATTTTTGCAACTACCACAACCACTTCCACCAAAAAAAATCTGTATTCACCTAATAATAATACTATTCTTTCTCAATATTTCCAATATCTATTTTTCTCAAAATCCTACTTCTCAAAAAAATAAAAATATGCAAATTCCTAACTCTTCTCGATCACATGCTCAAAAAAAATTATCTTCTTACAAACTCAAAAAATTATCAAACATCAAACACTAGGTACAATTGTATCTCCATTTCCACACCTTATAAAGGTAGTACAACATACCTATTATCCCCCACATGGCAACATAGTAGCACAAAATATACATGATGGACAAACACATCATATTGAAACTATAGTGAAACAATCAACTTCACAATTGGACCAAATAGACCCTTAGTGCCCTATATACAGCTATAAAGAAAGGTGTAACCAACCTTTAGATCCTATTGTTACTGCTAGACCATACCCTAAATGTTTCCCCATGCTGGTCTTACTGATTTATAAGGGGGTCGAAGATCCATTCGAGCATATTCTTATATTTAGGATAGCCTCTCATGACATTGCATATGATGATATGTTATTATTAAAGATGTTCCCAAAACTTTTAGGAGGTATGGCATTGGAATGCTACTATCAATTGTCTAACATTCTTTAATAAATTTTGAAGAAATTGCAGATTTTTTTGTACATCAATTCGGTGCCTAAATAGAGAGACATGTCACAATCAAAAATTTGTACAACCTCAAACAAGGAAAAGAAGAGAGCTTCACAAAATTTCTAGCTTGATGGAGAAAACTTCTTGGAAAACTACATTTCACTTTACCTCCAAGGGAAATTCTAGAAATGTTCATTAGGAACTTACAAGAGCAACTATCCTATGAGTTAGCTACGACTACCATAACATCCTTTGATCAGACTATAGACTGAGCAATAAGGGTAGAAGTAACTCTAATTAGGAGGGTATAGTTTAAAAGGAAGTATGAAGATAAGTCATCTAAAAATTAGTACAAGAACAAATATGTGGTATGAGATAGGGTTACATATAGTAGATCTCCTCCAAATTTTAACATCGCAGAGACTACATAGAAGTTTGTGTTAAAATAATCCAAGAGACCTCCACAATATAACTTCACAAGATTAAACCAATCTTTGACAACAGTCTTACCATAGTTGGTATAAAGAGGGTTGATAAAATTGCCAAAGATTCAAAAACTTGACCCTTCTCAACCTTGGTACAAACTAGACCAATATTATGATTTTCATCAAGTTGATGGACATCCGACTAACACTTGTAAAAGGTTAAAATAATTAGTACAAGACTTGATTGATAGTGAAAAGTTAGGAGTGGAAAATTATCCACTTAAAAATAATCCTCCAATAAAACCACCAAAGCAACAGGCCCAAAATACAAATCAAGATCTAAACATCTTCCAAAATCCTTTACCAAACCATGGTAAGGGTGTTGTAAATTAGCTAGACTATAAGACTATATCTTATTCAACACGTTATGTGGGAGTGATTAGTAGTCACTTACCATCGCAAACTTCACAAAATCCCTTTGTGCCTACTCAATATGTTGTTACAATTGAGCCATTTCAAAAGAAGATAATACAATTCTCATCCTTGAACCATGTAGAAAGTGAAACTAAATCTAAGGTTGAAATTCATTCATTACACTCTAATAGTTCAGAAGATGAATCATAATCAATTGTACCCATCACATATTCATTAATTCTAGAACCATTTCCAAGAATGATGTCAACCCATCCTTCTTCACAACAACTTCTTCCCATAGAACAAACATCAAATGCTATATCACAACTTGTTCAAGATGAGCCTCCCATTTCCCATCAATCAAACAACATTGTGGCTATAGTTAGAGCCATTACTAGACAACAAGATCAAAATCAAAATTCTCAACTTCAATCACCTACAACTCAACTAAATAATAAGGACCAACCACATTTTATTCTTAAACAACCTTATAAGGCGAATAATGTAACTCGACATCAATAGAAATCTCCCTTTGATATTAATGAACAAATAGCTAATACAACAACTAGGATTTCCCGCTTGGATCTTCTTAGAACCTCATCAGTTCATAGAGAAGAATTAATAGACACCTTGAGTCAAATGATGGTGCCTTAGGATATATAACCAACTGCTATAGTGAATGTTGTAGCTTTTCATGGAGTTGACTATATTAATTTTCACGATAACGATATACCTCTCCATAGTATGCATAAGGATAATACCTTATACATAACAACATTAATTAGGGATGTAGGTGTTAAGAGAGTATTACTTGACAATGGTTCATCCTTAAATATCTGCACCTATAGCTTTTTCAAACAGTTTGGGTTCAAAAATGAAGACCTAAGGAGAACTAAAATGCTTATAAAATATTTTAATGATGAAACCCAAGAAGCCTGTGGTGGTATATATATCCAACTACAAGTTGGACCTAGAATATTGGACACATCTATTTTTGTTGTATCTTGTCCTACATCTTACAAAATCCTTCTAGGATACCCTTGTGTTAATGCAATGAGGGTAGTTCCCTCTACCCTATATCAATGTGTTAAGTTTGAGTTTAAAAATCAAGTGGTCACCATCCATGGAGATTCTACACCTTTTGATATGTGCACAATGGCAAAACCTATTGATGTTTCATTTTATCTAGCCTTATCATCATCAATTCCTAAATATTCTTCCCCAAAAAGTGAATCTCTACCTTCTTCTGACATAGCTATACCAACTAAAACTGATAATCCTTCTACCACATACCCTCTTATAGATGAATATTTACCAGACTTATCTACCATATTAGCACCTACAGAGAATGCTAATTTTGTTTTAAATACTCAATTGTCTTGTCCCAATCGTTAGCATCCATGGAAATGATAGGTTTACCTCACAAATAGGGAAACATATATCATGTTGGAAATTATACTTTTATTCATGTAGGATGTTCTCCCGATAAAATCAATACTAAGAAAATGAGATTCACATTCGATGAGGATGTTTTTGCTCAATGTTACTTTTATAACAAATATATACAATCCAAGAAAATGATGTGTGATATGGATTACAAAGGTAAAGGTTTGGATCCTTTTGAAAATGGTATACAAAAACTATTTGAGGTTGAGGAATGGCCTACCCAATTTGGTATAGGCTATATCCCTACAAAATCTCAACCTTTCCCTTTTAATGATGATTATCACATAATCACATATGATGAATATTTAGAAAATAAAAAATATTTAATAAATAATAAAAGGAGAAAGGAAATTATTTTTTCTTGCAATATGATTTCAATAGTTCATCCAAAAATGATTGCCACTCCAAACGAGTGTATAGAAGGAGATGTCTTTTTCGACATCTCCCTTGAAGAAGTCATGAATAATGGTTTCTTATTTGATGGGTCTATCCCATGCATAGCCCATGTTCACATAGAAACCCCACAAGAAGAGTTAGCCAAATTATCCCTAGAAGAGCTTCAGGAAATGGGTGTTTCACCCGCCCCTCCTAATTTTAAAAGAGACTTAAATATTTTGGTTGAAGATATCTTGAAAATAAATATTGAAATAGAAATTAATCCTCATATGGTCAAAATTGAAGCTACCTTGAGTAAAGAAGAAAAAATAAAATACACAACACTTCTTGTGGAATACCTTGATATATTTGCATAGACATATGAAAATATGTCTGGCTTAGATCGTTCTGTCGTCATGCACCACCTAGTGGTATGCCTTGATACTAAATAAGTAAAATAAAAACTTAGAAAAATGCATCCTAAAGTAGCCTTATTAATTAAATATAAATTAAAAAAACTATTAGATGTTGATTTCATTTAATTCATAGATTACTCAAACTAGATATCCAATGTTGTTCCAATAAACCAAAAAGAGGCTACTAAAATCAGAATCTATACTGATTTTAGGGACATCAATGCTACATGTCCCGAAGATTATTTTATTCCTTACTAATATGAATCAAATAATTTATTTCACAATAGGAAGTGGGATGCTATCTCTTATGGATGAATTTTTTAGATATAACCAAATCCATATAGCACAAGAAGATCATACCAAAACTGCTTTTATTACACCTTGGGAGACTTTCTGTTGGAAAGTAATGCCCTTTGGTTTAAAGAATGCGGGAGCAACTTATCAACAAGTTGTGACCTATATATTCCATGATATGATGTATGAAATATTACATGATTATGTAGATGACATAATAGCTCGATACATTAAGAAAGAGGATCATATTCCCAACCTGCGATGAGTCTTTAATAGACTCCACATATATATAGTCCGCTTAAACTCGGACAAATGTGTCTTTGGAGTAAAATAAGGAAAATTATTAGGGATTATTGTGTCTATGTGGGGAATAGAGATATATCCCATCAAAATCAAGGCAATCATCAATATGCCATCACCAAAGACCTTGAAAATTTTTTGAAGCTTACAAGGTAAGATCTAATCTATCCATCGTTTCATTGACAAATTGGCAAATAAATGTCAACCATTTTTTAAGTTACTTAAGAAAGATACTTTTTCAAATGGGATCAGAAATATAAAGAATATTTTGAAGCTATTAAGATATATTTTATTACACCACTAGTACTCGTTCTCCTAGGCCCGAGCATCCTTTTATTCTATATATTTTTGCCTTAGAACCTGTGTTAGGAGCAATGCTAGTGCAACATGATAAGAATAAGAAAGAAAGAGATATTTATTATATAAGAATAATCTTAATCATCTATGGAACTCGTTATACACTTTTAGAGAAGCTTTATTTAGCTATTGTGGTTTCTACATAAAAACTACGCTATTATATGCTTAGTCAAAAAACTTTTATCATAAAAAATTTGATCCATTAAGATACTTGATGAGTAGACCTTACCTATTAAGACACACAATAAAATGGGTTCTAAATTTGAGTGACTTTGATCTCACCTTTATTGGATAAAAATCCATTAAAGGATAAGTCATGTCCGATCAACTCGCCACTGCACCTCTAGAATCTACTCACACTTTGACAATAGAGTTTCCAGATGAATACCTTAACTTAGAAGGTGAACAGTTAAATTCTTGGACTTTTTTTTATGGATCCCATTGTATAAGTGGCATAACTATAGGCATTATATTAGTATCTCCCCATAAAAAACTTATCCTATTATATTTTAAACTCCAATTTTCCTATACAAACAATACAATAGAATATGAATCCTTGATCCTTGGGTTACAAGCAACTTTATTCCTGAATGTTATAATTTTATCAATTTTTGGAGACTCACAACTCGCAGTAAACCAAATCAATAATTTTTATCAAACATGAGATGAGAAACATTGCCCTTATAAAGAGTATGTTTTGAAACTTATATCTTTATTTGAGAAAGTTACTATCAAAGTTATCCCTCGTACTAGTAATCGTTCTACGGATGCTATGGCAGTAGTTGCTTCTCTTATTCCTTTAGAATTAGATGATGATCATGCTACTATCATCATTCACCAAATTTGGGAACCTACATCATTAGAATATTTCCTAGCACCCTTACATGTTTTCACAATTGAAGAAATATCCTTAGAATCATGGCGTGGAGGTATCTTTGTTTTTCTCCCAAATGGGTCATACCTAGATGACTTAGGTAGGAATCATCATAGACTATTACATGGAAGAGTTGTTCATTTCATAATTTTTAGAAATAATTTATATAAAAGATCTTTTGAAGGTATCCTTTTAAGATGCCTCAACATGATAAATCTAAGAAATCACTAAGTGAAGTGCATGATGGATCTTGCAAAGGTCATTTTAGTGGTCGATCCATAACTAAAAAAGCTCGTACAAATGGGCTATTTTTAGCCCTCCATGGAAAAATATGCCAATGACTATATACGTCAATGTGACAAATATTAGTGACATGCAAATTTAGTTCATGCTTTGGCCTAAGATATTCAAGCTATTTATTCCTCTTTGCCTTTTTCAAAATAGTGCTTAGACATTATAGTGAAAATAAATCCAATTTCATCAAATGGTCATAAATTTATCATAACAACAACCGAATATTTTACAAAATGGGTAGAAGCCATGCCATTGGTTTCTTGCACAGGAATCCAAGTCTCAAAATTTATTTTCAATAAAATAATCTACAGATTTGGGATTCCATCCATACTTGTTTATGATAATGAAATGTGCTTCAAAAATAAAGACATTCAAAAACCTTGTGCTAATTATAAAACCCAACATAGATGGTCTACTCCTTATTATATGCAAGGAAATGGTCAAGCCAAATCATAAAATTAAATTTTAATTAAGATCTTAAAAATATTGGTTAATAAATAAGGATGAGATTGGCATACTTAATTATATCCTACTTTTTGGACTTATCAAATTAGTATTTGAACCCCTACTGTCACTTCACAGTTTGTCTTGGTATATGGCGCTAAAGCCATATTTCCTTTTGAGCTTGAAGTCCCTTCTTTAGGTCTTTTACATCAAGATGCCGAAGTAGGAGATGAATATCATGTTGGATGACTAATCCAATTGGAATTACTAGACGAAAAGCATATAAATGCTTTAGAGCACCTTCACTCATATCAAGATAAACTCAAAAGGTCATACTCTAAAAAATTATATACTTGATATTTTGAGATTGGAGATTTAGTTCTTAAAGAAAATCAGAAAAATACAAAATACTTGAACTGATTTAAAAGGAAAATTTCAACGCTATTGGCTAGGTCCATTTATCATCATTGCAAAATTTGTATCAGGTGCATATCGCTTGGAAAATTTAGATGAAAAATATCTTAAGGAACCCATGAACATTATGCACCTAAAAATATACTATGCATAAAATAAAAAATTCTCACCATTGTACATAGTTGTAAATACCTTGTATATACATGTATTGCATCTACTTCAATCATCTTATTTAAATCATCTTCAACTTAGTTGCATTTATTTATGAATTTATCACAATTAAATTGCTTTTTAATTACACAACATCATATGGTCACATCCAGTTATCATTCTACTTAAAATTTAGACCGATGTTATCAAAATTCATAGTTAATTTTGGTTTACTTCGAAAGAATTCAAAACATTATCTTGAAACACTCAAAAAAAATTAACACTTTAATAAAATATTTATTCTTAATAATGATTATAAATCTCTCTTGAACCAAAAGCACTACTATTTCACTAAATAAAATTTTGAAGTTTTGGGAACTGATCTTGCCACATTTTAAACCAAGAATCACTTACACATATTAAAATGATTGTGCACAAGGGAATATGATACTACATAGCAGACCTAGCTTCTTAAGTGAAAGGTTTCCCTTGCTATCCTATTATGTGCATGGTCTAGAATACTGATAATTGGAAAAAGGACAAGCTCCCCCTATCCGAATAAAACCCTTGCTCCTCTACAAAACAAGCAAGTATCCCGAAAATAGAGAAAAAGGAAAACAAAAGAAAAACAAAAAGCAAAAAAAAAAAAAAGGAATATTTTTACTACAAAGCAAATAAAATCCCCTTGTTAAAAAAAAATGAACAAGAATCCTAATGAAATAAATTAAAAGAAAAGAAGGGGGTAATGAGCTTGAATCCGTAGAATTCCTCAGTTATTTGAACACCATAGGGTGATCCCTATTACAAAAATGGGCTAAAAAAATCCTACCTAGAAATAGGGTAGTCTTACGCATGGTGACATGTCTATCACATTATAAACCTTCTTTTGTACAGACCAATGTTAGCTTGAGTATTAGCTAGCTTTTAGTAGCTTGCATTACATAGTAGTTAAATCCAATTGAATGTGTAAAATCATGGTAAATGAATCCATCATTCGCACACACATTGGTTCTTAAAGTCAGTTTGTATCATTACCTTACTCAAAATTGGTAAAATAATTTCATAAGCACACATATTTGATACTTGAGATATTTTGTATCATAATTAGATCAAGATGGAAAATGAATACACAAACCACACACTGGTTCTTGATAAATTTGACTTCATCCTAAAAATGACCAAAATTATCCTTGAAGGTTGATTAGCAAATGTCATTATTTCATCATAGATTTGTATGACTGTTAGCATATGCAATTGGTCCTAAAAAATAATTAATTTTATATTTTCATACCTATCACTTAGCATAAATGCTTCAATTTTAATATATTGCATGATTGCTTACCATTTATAAAAACTTGCATTTGATCATACATAATAGCTTTCTCAGACAACTACATATTGACTTCACAATGATGGCATGAGACAACCTTAATAAAATCATTCTATTTACCTCACATTAGGAATATTATGCCTAACACAGGTCCTCTACCCAATTTTTCATGCTTAGTTGCCTTCATCTAAAAATACTTCCTTTAATATTAACTTAGAATTAATCTTAAAAATTCATAAAATACTTTTTCATCAAAACTCATCACTTTTAAAACAACAAAATTTCAAATTATTTTGTTGACCACAACCCTTTTAATGTTAACAATATGGTAAAATCACATATAGAAGCCGCTTAAACAACCAATGCAAGGGGTATCCTCCATATATTATCATATACAAACATACATCCTCGAGATATATTGTTAACTGATCAAAATCAATAGGGTTCATTTTCAAAATACTTTTCTTCTACAAAACAATCCAATCACACTACACACTATCAATTTCATTAAATTATATTTTTCATATCTTAATTTAGAATGATAAGCAATGGGGGTCCTAGGAGGAGCACCAAGGGGACTACAAGGGACTTCCCTGGGAAGTCCTATATTGCTTCCCTACTTCCCCCTTGGTTCTATCCCAGTTCTCTGGCACTTCTCTGGCCATTCCTTCTTGGTTGGTTGGTTGGGTAGATGATCTCCTTAGAGTGGGAGGTCACTTCTCCTTTTTTCTGCCCCTTTCCATGCATGTTTGAAGGGTTTTTTTATTTACCTCTAGTCTGGGACGTCTCTAGGACCTTCCCTAGGTTTTATGTGCTACTTTAGGGATCCTTTTTTCCTAGTGCTCTTAGTTTATCCTAGGTTTTTGGAAAGTTTCTACTTGGTGCTAGGATTTAGAGGTTCTTCATGTGTGTTTCATTGTGACTTTGGGATAGTTGCTTCTTGATTAATTTTGTACATATTTTTGGTCTAGGAGGGACCATGTGCTTATTCCTATGATTATTCTCTTTGGGTTTTTGGATATGGTATTTTTGGTGGTTTCTCAATATTTTTCATGGTCTTGCATGGAGCCTCTACTTTGCTTGGTTTTATGATCCTACTGGTCTTCCTTATCTAGATCCTTGAAGCTATTCATTGGTGGTTCAAAATGTTGTATGGGGTTTCTTGCTACACCTTTTTGGTCTTGGGAAAACCTGTGCTTAATGTCTATATCTTGTTCACCCCATGGCTCTTCCTTTTGGGTTCCCTTGGAACTTCCTTGCCTCTTTTCCATGGCTTGTGGTTCTAATTTTTCTACTTCCTCTACTTATTTTGGTATATTTATAGCTTTACCTCATTGCAAGGGGATGTTGTGGCCTATGGAGATCCTCAGATTGTTGTTCCAATTTTCAAGCCTATGCGAGATGTTGTTCTAGTATTTTTCTTGCATCCTTGCATGTATCCTGACCCTCCCTAGGTGGGATTTTCCTTCTTGGTGGCTCCTCTATTCCATCCTACTATTTGGGGTGGTTTTGTGTTCGGTGGTTTTATTTTTTTAGTATTTCCTTGGTGAAATACCAGGTTCTAGTTTATCCCCTATGCAAGATTTTTCAAAATTATTTTTTCCCTACTTTGGAGGGAATTTTCAAATTTCCCGTTGGATGGGATTTTCAAATTTCTTACTAGGTAGGATTTAAAAAAAAAAATCGCTTTGGGCATGTTTTTCATGTGATTTTCCTTTGGGTCATCCTTTAGCCTTTTCTTTGGCCTTTTCTCAGGCCCATCCTTGGGATTTTCCTTAGACCTATCTTGTGGCCTTGTTTTTGGTATGGTGACCTATTGTAAAAAGGTTTTGGGGCCCTTTCAACACCCTTTTTAATAAAATATTAACTTACAAAAAAAAATTAAGCATGATAAGAAAAAGTTAAAAATAAAAACATGACCGAAAGCATGATTATGTAGATCATCCAAAAACAAATTATATTTTCAATTACATATACCCATAAAAATAAAATAGAGAATGATAATAATCATATGTATATATATCACATCAAATAGTACATAAAGTACAAAAAATAGTCGACTAGTATGCCACAATCAAAAATTGGCACACTCAGCCACTAGGGGGTATACCACAAACTCAAGTTTGGTATATCATCCCTTGGAACCCCCTAAGCTCTTGGTATCATCACCTGAAGGTTGTCTAGGCTCATAAACTTTAGGACCCCCAGACATTGAATCTGATCTAGCGTGACTCAAAACCACCAACTCCAAGGAAGCTCTCTAACCCTAAGAAACTACCTAAAAATATAGTATTTGATAAAATTTTATCTGTTGTTCCACTAAATTAACCTCTACCTATGCTACCATAAAAGTGCCCTACAATGCACTACTCCCTAAGGATTGGACTGAAGCCATGCTCCTCAATTGAATTTATTGGGACTGAGTTTGGTGTGATGACCCATGTCCCTACATCTGGTCTAGTTGAGCCTATGCCTAGCCTAAGAGATTCTATTCTTGAGATATTTTTCCCTCCAAATACTAGATGTGGTTTTCTTGAATAGAAATCTGACTCCTTAGACCATCATTCTTTGCCCGTAGAGTAGATACCTCTCCTACGCTACTTGACTCTCCCACCTCTGTAGAAATGACCTTTCTAGGTGAATTCTATCCTATATTAATGTGGATATCCAACAATTGAGATGGCATAGTCTTCTATAGTGAAGTTATATCCTTTTGAGAACCTCCCACCCACTATCATTATCCACTCTCTCTCCCAATCCAAAGAGCCCTATCTCTTTAAGAGGATCTTTGTGGTAGTCAACCTTCTCTCATATGAGTCCTCTCTCTCCTCGATGGCATCTATCCCTCCTATTATCTAGTATAGCATCATCTGTATACCTCCTAGATAGCTTACTACACCTGCTTGACTCTATCCCTTTCCTGAGTGACCCTTGTAGGATAGATGTTATCATACTAAGTAGAATATCCATCCGTAACTCCTACATCATATCCCTCTACAAGGGTGACCACTACATCATCCTCATCTACTTTTATGAATCTGTTGATATCTCGCATCCCACTAGTGGTCATCAAATCTCATACCACCCATAAAAATGTTAAATAATGGACCTTAGGAATCCCCTACACTAACCTAAAATAATAGAGGACTCAATTTTCATGGTGGAGCTCTATCTCCCCTTGCTCCATGCGGAGCCATCACACTCACATAATGCAAGATGGTTTTGCTCTAGCATCCTTCCACCCGTATTACCCTCACCAATATCTGTAGGAAATCTATGGTGTGATAAAGTCATCAATCACCTATTTGGCCTTCTTTAGGCTATTCCTCCTCCTCATCCCCTGACTAATTGTATGAACTCAATGAAATATTGTAGGTCATACATCATCTATATCTTGAATAGGAAACCCCACTGGTCTCCTCACTATAATGTGCTCCTAGCTCTAGATATATAGAAAGGTCATCATTACCAAGCAGGTGCCCTTCTTGTACACGACCCTAAACAAGGTCTTATACAAATAGAACAAAATGTAGGATCCCTAGCAAAACCGCACACTGGTATCTCTCATATCTGCTATCACCTCTACCAACCCCCATGGTAAGTGGTGACCACTCTGATGGCACACTAACAATCCTACAATGGTCTCTGCCAACACTACTATCATATTGGACACCCCATTTGTTGTAATGAGTCCCTCTATACTTACTCTACTCTACTCTATCGAGAAATATGGATCTCCCATCAATTACTACATGGCTTGAGCCTAAGCCAAGAATTACTACACAAACTAATCCCTAATATGTACTCTAATGATCCTCCAAACATTCTCTAGAGTAGGGGTCATCTCCCGTATAGGTAGCCAGAATGTAGATGATCCTGGGTACCATCACTCGACCAATGCTATAAGTAGACTATAGTCTACCTCTATGCATGGCATCTCAACCACATGGTTAAGCCCCACTACTATTAGAGTATCTCTCTTAGCAACATCTAGAGTGTGAATATGATCCTCAACCCCTATGTATTGCCACTTGCGACCCTTAAGTGATCCTCCCTATAAAGTTAAAAACAAAAACAAATTAGTTATAAAACCATAAAATATTTAACATAAAAAGCATATATCATAAATTTATTCCTAATTTCTAAATTCATACTTAAAGCACAAATTTGAATGACACAAAAATAAATTTGTACATTTGAATTTGCAAATTTGGACCTATTGTGAACAAAATCAGACGTACAAATTCATCAAAAAAGTGTTCACATTTATGAATTTGGATGCCTTTTTGATAAATTTGGACATCCATATTTGTCGAAATGATCCGAATTTGTCACTGTAGCCACGCGATGGTAGGCCACATCCAAAAATCTAAAAATTCTAAAAAATTAACTAAAACATTCCAAACAATAAGTGATAAAATTACTTACCCTCATGCTTCCACCCTTTCCGTCACTTCTGATGTGAACTCTTTCTACCTGATGTATAGTGGTAGCCATTTGGTAGTTTTTCTCCATAACTCAGTTTTCCAAAAATCAAAAGGTAAAAATGAATTAGGATTTTTACCCTAACTTCTATTTTATATCCATTTTTATCTCTCTTTTTTTACCTCAAATTTTGAATTTTGTAATAAGTTTCGATTTTTTTGCAAAACTTGAAGGGGTATCTTAGAAAATAAAAATTGAATCAATTTTTGATTTTTGCAGCATAACACCCATCCTTTGCTACATCTTTCTTTAACTCATTTATTATTCATAAAAGTGCCAAAGAGGGGACAAAATGTATCCGCTAAATTTTGACACAAAATTCCCATTTTCTAGTAAAACATGTTGATCACCCTAACAATGTGAATTTTACCCTTAAAAACCTCTACCTCGATATTCATGCAAAAAAAAATGAAAAATAACTTAATTTTCCCCTTTTTGATAAATTCGAATGATCCCCATGAATTTGAACACTTTTAATAAATTTGGGTGACCAAAAGTCATCCAAATCCCACCTAATTTAGGCACTCAATTGGGATTTTGAACTGAATCTGGGTGATTTTAGATTCCCAACAAATTTGGGTGACCCAAATTTGTCCAAATTGAGCCAAAATCCAATTTTTCTTAACAACATGGCCTATTCTTGCCCACCTCCCTAATTCCTCAACCTGCATCAAGCATTTAAACTCCTAGAACCCCCCTAAATGGACTAATGTTGATAATTTGTAGGAAATCTTGATTGGAGAAGGATATTTAGGAGCTTTGTTGGAGTATGCAATAAATATTTTGCCCTTTTAATCACCGTTACAGGATCCCATAGACATGGTGACACCTACTACATACTCATATCTAGTTTAAATTTAGCTACAATTTTATTTTTAACATTATTTATACAAATTTGGATCACTTTAATTTATCACATGCACCCGACTTTAACCAACATCTATGTAGAATTAGTTTTTGGATAATTTTGGGTCACCCAAAATCATGCATAGCATCTGAAATCATGCATAAACGCCTAAAATCATACTAGTTCCATATTGGAGGTAAAATTTTGATAGTTATATTACCAATTTGATTCAAATTTGCACTGTACTTTCTTATTTACTTTCAGAACATCATTGCACATTATTATTTTCATTGTATTTACTACATTTAATCTTACATGTTTTGCATTAGATCAATGCTAAAATAACTGAGGTTATTTGACTATCATGAATCATGATCTGTTGTGACATATGCAGATCCCCCATCCCTAATTCCAAATTTTAGTGTTGCATTGTAAAATTATAGGTTTCAGATGTATTCGGCTAAACCGAATTCATCAGACGAATTTGGGCATACAAATTCATCCTCGAAGCGTATGAATTCATCTAAAAGTAAACATTCGGATCAGGTAAGAATTTAAACTTGTTTTCCATACCTTGAATTTACATTTTTCTACCTTATAAGCATCTGCATCTAATCAAAAAAATAGAAAACATCAAAAACATAGATATTATTACATTTGTTTATACAAGTAAATAACACAAAACACAAAAGGAAAAACATGTTAGTATAGACCCTCATCCCCCATATTTTACAATCATTGCATATTAGTCAAGCTTTACAATGCTTTCTAGATAGAATTGTATGCAATTTATTCTCAAGAAAAGAAAAATTGCATATAGCTAGGTAGAAATTGAATTTGGCCAAACCTAGGAGTGTGCGTATAAAAAGAATACATCAAACACCCACTTCCTATAGGAATGGAAACCACAACAAAAAAAATTTCCTGGTGAACCCCACCCCATTCGTTGATAAACACCAAAGAGAGCACAACTCGGGTGCTTCTCATCTAAAGTTCAGATCCATCATTTTCCTCCCCATTTGAGGTTTAGATCCATTAGCCTGGAAGAAAGGGGTGCAAAAATTTTGTGTCTACAATTATAATCCTCTGATTAGATTCATTTTTAACTCTACCAATATTTCTTCAAGATTTAAAAGAGCCTTATGGATTTCTAGCTAATCAATCACTAGGAATGGTGTCAAAGATGTGCAAAGGTACCACATACATTTTCTAGTTAGGACAAATGTAAATAAACTTCATATACCTAGAATTCATATATCTATAGCATCTTGAATAATGAGAGTGCACAATAAGAACACATCTACGCTATACGATCATCAAAACTCCTATCCTACAATGCTCATGTCTCTACCATTGCAATATTCCAATAACTCCAAAACATCTCGATGTCATGAGATCATATGTAGATCATATAATTGATATGCCTCCTATTCTAACTTCTACATGTAGATTCTTAACATTCACAAGCAGGCATCCCATTATGATATAAAAATCATAGATGGGTGAGTAGTCATTAACTAGTTCATTTGTAATCAAACCAAACTTCACAATACCTACACATTTGTTTTCCCACAATAACATTACATCTTACATAAATGTACCTCCATATTTTTTTTTTAGTTTCCTTTTCAAATTCATGAGATATACCAGGTATCAATTAACTATTATACATATTTTGACAATAACTCCAAGACAACAATGATTTCTATTTCCATACATTTGTCTTAAATCACATTTCCAACTAGAAAAAGGTGCTCCATTCATATTGTCTTGCATATTTTAGTAATTGAACATATTTTTGATGATAACCCCAGAATGTCATGTTTTATTACTGTAGGTTTACGAATTGTCCAATTTTGTTTTCCACATAATATTTCTTAGTTAGGAATCTATTTTTGAATTCTTTATAAAAAACTTCTCATTTAACATATACAACTTGCACACCCATCTCTCCTAAATGTAATCCATCAGTGCAAGGCCACTTCAACCGTGTTCATTATAGCCAAGGTATTTTTATATTATGATGATAAACCACCAAGGAAAAGTATGACTCCAATTCATTCATACAATTCTATGTTGCATCATCATCACCTTTTCCATTAAATTTAGAAATTACAACATTCTTTAGATCCTTAGCTAACTCTACACTCACTTTATCCTTACCAGAGCTAGATCCTACAGGCTCACTAGGAATTTTCTCTGTCCTACCTACAGTTTCCCTATCCCTAGTTAAGTTTATAATTTTATGTTGTTGGACTATCGACTCCTATTGTTGAGCCCTATAAATTTTCTATTGGGTCATTTCTTCTATTTGATATTCCATATGAGTTTGTAGTAGTTTCACTATATGTGCTAAGTTTTCTTCCTCACTACCAGGTTCATTTAATGGAGGTTCATTCACTTGCTTCATCCTTCTTTCCCTTTGAGGACCTTCTCTTATATTTCCTATTCATGGTCCTATTGGATTTACCCTTATATCTTCCTCTTGCCCACCTCCCATGGGATCCTTGAAAGTTCCACCTCGCAACATATGTGCCATAAGACCTATAGGGAAAATAAGCAAGTTATTTTTTTCAACTTCAAATGTGTCCAACAAAAAAACATTAATTAGAGTTCTACAACTTTTAAGGTCTCTTCTACTCTGATACAATATGTAACAACCCAAATCTACTCACCTGGTTGTACCACTTTTCATAGAAATTATGATTGTGCTTTTAGGTTAACAATAAAATATAATTATGCTTTTAGGTTCACAACAAAATATGATTATATGCTTTCACATTCACAACATAGCAATTATGTTTCACCCAATAAATCAATAATATTATGTTTGAAACAGTACAGGCATATCAACCACTTTTGTATTTCAAGACTACTGTAAACAACCATACAAGTGGATGAGATTACCAAAATCCCATGAAGGTGCCATTATGTGAAATTGACTTATCTTATTTATCAACCTTTGGTTCTAGCATGAGGGTTGATCCATGGCTAGGGTTATCCTCTAGGACCCATAGCACCTAGATGGGGATGCTTTCTTCCCCATATCATAGCAATTTTTAACCCACAACCTAGATGGTTGACTTGTTCTAAACCCATGAATTAATTGGTTTATTTGTTTAAACTTTAATATGCAAGGTATCAATGCACATATGCCTAGTTTCTAGCTAATTATCCACTTGTAGAGTAGAAAAACGGTGCACCTAGCAAATAAAATTGAAATGCATATATATTCCTAATCAAGCATTCAAAAGCAATAAATAAAGTAAACAATAAAAGATAAATATTTGAAATGAATGAGGGGTTCTCTTTGTATTGATTAATTTTCTAAATAGGAGGTTACAAAATATCCCCTTGAGGGCTCTCAACTTGATACAATTCAAATTACAATGTTGAAGGATCCAATCCTTTCACAAACTTATGGTGTGCTTTAAATGTTCTTCTTGCACTCATGATTGAAGAGTGGGCTTGCATTATCACTACTTTGAGCTATCTATCTTTGGATCCTTATCTCCTACAACATGTGTTAGAATATTTGTACCTACACACAAGAAATTTAAATGAATTAATAGCATGTGCAAATTATGATAAAATCAAAAGAATGCATGCAACATTGAATGTAAAATGTACAATTGACAAGGCTAAACTAATCCAAATGATTCCAAAAATTAACATGATGTATATTAACTACTTTTGTAATTTTATGTGTAGAAATTGAAGTGAAATTATGAGAAGAATCTATGGTCATCCCTAGGTGAGCCAGATAGGACTGTAATCACAAAAACCCTAATTAATGATTCAAAATTGCTCTAAACTTCACCAAAATCAAGTATGATGTATATATATATATATATTACTATAGAAATTATCTATGCTAAAATTTATTCAAAATTGTGGCCCAATTCATGGCCATCCCTTGGTGTTCCAATTGGGACTATCAACCATATCAAGTAGGTATGGCCATAAAATAGGGTGGTTTTTGCCATCAATTCCACTTGGATATCGTCTATAATCCTCCTAGGGATGTTGTTGTCAAATTTTGTAACTTACAGGAATATATAAGTTTTGGAGAGGATGTACATATTTGGGAATGCCTTGAAAATACCTTCGATTAATGAGATTTCCAAGGGCAAATACGAGAGAAAAAGGTGAGAGAAAATTTTGGAAACACTTTGTGGTGAATGCTTGCTAAGATATCTCTTTGAAATTGATTTAAAACACTCCAATTTATAGGCCAAGAGGGAAAAGGGGTCAAAGGGGCAGGTTGGGGCATGCAAGGCAAGTGTCGCCACTTGTCAATGTCTTTGCTATGCATAGGGTTAAAGAGACCTCTAATTTGAGCCTCCAATTTATAGTCCCTAATGGCCTAGACAGTATCCCAATATGCCATAAGCCATTGGATAGGATAAATATTAGAAATTGATTACCATTTGTCCCGAACTTGAATTTTTTTGGGGCTTGGACCATGGCTATCCCACCTAGGGATGGTTTCTTATGGCCATATCTGAGTGGGATAGCCATGAACTATGGTCATCCTAGAGTAGGAAGATCATGGCTACATGGCCCAAAA
This sequence comes from Wollemia nobilis, assembly GCA_028583015.1. Lineage (NCBI taxonomy): Eukaryota > Viridiplantae > Streptophyta > Pinopsida > Araucariales > Araucariaceae > Wollemia > Wollemia nobilis. The sequence goes on along the minus strand of JAQPPZ010017023.1, from coordinate 250,325 downwards.
ATTTCCAAAAGTGGTTAGGACCCTTAATTAACCCTTGAGTGTTACCCAATGGGACCATATGGTGTCGATAAAAGTGGTGTCTTTGCAGTCTTATTTGATTTAAATGATTTTAGTGTCTACACCACCACCCTGTAACGATCCTCCCCACACAATCATTAGTTATGGATTAAACTCACCTTTATGTTTTGGAGAATGGTATTACTAATGTCATTTGTACGTGCAGGTTCAGGTACATGCATTGGATGGATAATTTTCTCAACAAAAAAGGTGAGCTGGAAAATGATGATTCAACTCAAGGGTATACATAAGTCTCATAATTGCATTTCATCTAGGATTACATGAATGATTTCTCTATGGTTTTTCTATGTTTACTTCACTTGGAAAAATGCTACAATAGATATACATGATGCATTTTGATTTTATTGGTAATGAAGATGCTAAGCATGGGAGCCATTGGCAGTGAATATGCTAAGCATGGGAATCATCATGCTAAATTTCTAAGATAGAGTTCAAATTGAATTTGAAAATGAGTATGTTGCATTACTTAGATGTGTAAGAAGATTGGTTATAATATTATTTATCTTATTCTATTTTAAAGTACATGTAAAATAGTTTATACGACTATGTAAATAGTTATTGTTAAGAATATTAAAGAAATGATTAGATGATGGGCAGAGCTAAGTTTTAATTGAAAACATCCATGTGGAAAGATGTGTTCTCCATGTTTGCTATAAAATCATTATGAATGATTAATGGCTATGATAACCTGATGTGCATACAAATTTGAGGGGTGGTGACTCAAAAATATGGTGCTACGCATATAGGGAAAGTTAAACAACTTACAGATTCTTCATAAATAATTTTGGGGAAAGGAAAAAGAAAATAAATTAAAGGCATTGTGGTGAAAGGAAGAGGAGGAAAGAGGATAGAGGAGACAAGGGAGAGTGGGAGACGAAGAGCAAAGAACAAAGTGGTTGGAAAGCTTAAAATAGTTTGGTTTTCTGTAGTTCTAATAAAAAGTATGTGTTCTCCATGCTTATTAAATATGTTAAATATATCTCACTTTTCACTGTGTGAAACATTGTTGTATTGCCATGTTAGTAGATGTGGAAATGAAAGCAATGGAATTGATAATTTAATACTGCTGTATTAGTAAGATTTTTACTGTGTGAAATATTGTTGTATTGCCATGTTAGTAGATGGTAAAATGAAAGCAAAGGATTTGATAATTTAATATTGTTGTATTAGTAAGCTTTTCACTATGTGAAATATTGTTGTGACGATGTGTTGATAGATAATAAATTACAGTAATGAAAAGGTATATGAATTATTAATTTACAAAGAATTAATCTATTTTAAAGAAGTAATGTAATGTTGGTTAAACATTGTTGTTATTTTATTTTAAACATTGTATTACCATGATACTTTATGATTATTGTGTTGCTATGTTGCAGTAAACATTGAATTTGGAAGCAACGATATGTTGAGTGTTGTGAGCGAGTTGTACCTTAATTTTAAAACAGATTGTGAAAAACTAATTTATACTTCTTTAAATATTGGGAAACACCTCATGAAATGGGAGGTAAGTTTCAAGGAAGTATTACCCAACAAGAGAAAGTAGGAAGAAATAGAGAGAATTATAATGATAAATATTTGGAAACACTCTGGTGAGCGGGATGGAGGGCGGGACTTCCTCTACGATAGAGCATGGAAGTGGCAACAATTCGAACCAAGGGCACAGTGAAGTAGACAGAGGGCAGTGGGTCCCAGGGGTACTGAGGCATCCTTGTCAATAGAGGGATTACGGAATGACGATGAAGACAGTCAAGGTAAGGAACCACCAAAAAAAAGGGGAGGAGGGCCTCAAAAGTCCTATGCCTAGGTAGCTACTTTAGAAACCCTAAGTGGTCACTTCACCAAGGAGCTATTTTTGGCTGGGGATGAGCTGGACATCCCGACGGATGTCCTCTCAAGCTTCATGGAGTATGAGAAATATACCCTCATTGGTAAGTTTATCGGTGGTCAGCCTGACATGGAGACCATCCGCAGATGGGCGAAAAAAAAATGGAGGACCTCTGGGCACATGGAGTTGGCGGCCCTAACCCGAGGCTTTTTTGCTATTAGCCTAAACAACAAGGATAACTACTACAAAATCCTGGCTGGAGGCCCATGGTTCCTGGGTCGTAAGAACCTATTTCTTAGGAAGTGGGGCATGGACTTCAACCCAGACACCTAGAACATCAACATTGCTCCAATATGGGTCAGACTCCCAACTCTCCCCCTATTCGGATGGCATGAAAATGTAATAAGAGGCATTGCTCGCTCTATAGGAGAGTTGGTCACTATTGACACTCCCACCTAAGCCCAAACTAGGTTCGTCTAGGACCGATTTTGCATTTTGACAGATCTAGAGGCAGACCTCGCATCCTCCATCACACTTCATTCTGGAGGCACTATCCTCCACAAACAAGCTATAGTCTATGAGAATAGACCAACTTTCTACCCCGAGTGTCATTTACAAGGCCACATTTAGTCCAACTGTCCTCAAAAATTGGTCAAGAAGAAGCAGGAGAGCTTTAACTCCCTGGAACATGGAGAAGGCTAGGAGAAATGGCCTAGTCCTCCAAATGCGGAGGCCCAAGGTTCTCCAAGCCCCACCAGGGACCATGATGAAGTATCCCAACCAGAGGAGGATAACACCCACCAATCAAAACTAGAGCAGTTTAGAGCGAACACCCAACGAGGAGGAAAATCCTGCCAGGAGAGTCATCCACAAGAGGAGAAGGAATGTACCCCCCCAAAAAACCACTCAGTCAGATCCACCCAAGCTACAGGACTAGGGCCCTTTCGATTTCAACCATTCCCAAACCTTGCTAGAAGATTACCTCCTAGTAAGGAGGGCCGACAAACAGATCGAACATATAAGCCCTCGAAATACTAGGAGCTGAAAGCAAAGCATGGATTATGGAAGTGAGAGGAAGCAAGTGTGACCTCCCAACAAAGACAAAATAGACAAAGATACGATGATAGACGTCGCAAATAGCACCAAATGTCTGCTATTTATAGATGACTCCGATACTCAAACGAGTGAAACACATGTACCTAAACCTCCCTTCCAACAAGGAAATGGAGGCGAGAAGAACCTCAAACTATCCAGATGAAATTTCTAGCATGGAATGTGAGAGGATTGAATGGAACAGCCAAACGAAGGTTAGTGGCTGATCTCCGAAAGAGGACCAACCCCTCCATCCTAATTTTTCTGGAGACCAAGACCGATGCAGTCTCCTCTGATAAAGCTGCTAAGGCCATTTGGGCCAAGGTAAAATTTCTCTCTAGTCCTGCAGTGGGAACAACGGGCAATCTCATGGTCCTTTGGGATCTAGAGAGTGTCATGGGTAGCTTGCTATCAACCTCCAATAGGATTATCAATGTGTTGTTCCACTCCAAAACCATCAATTTTTCTTGGATCCTGTCCAATGTTTATGCTTCGAATTCTACCACGGAGAGAGCAAAAATGTGGAAGGCTATATACCAGATGCAATATAATTACAGTAACTTTCCTTGGGTCGTAGGGGGAGACTTCAGCTGTCCTCTACACCCATATGAAAAGAAAGGAGGATCTGAACATTCTAGCCACAGCCTAAAGGACTTAAAAGATTTTGTCTCTATTAAAAGCTTGCTTGACATCGACCTCAAAGGGGCATCCTTCACTTGGAGCAATAGGAGTATCGAGAGTAGCCTTATTCAAGTCAAGCTCAACAGACTTTTCATATCCCAAGAAGCTATTCCCATCCTTGGAGGTGCAACTCTCTCGACCTTACCAAGGATTGTATCTGATCACAACCCTATTATTCTTGATATGAGCAATGGGCATGCCTTTAAGACCCCCTTCATATTTTAATCCATGTGGACTTCTCATAAAGATTTCAAAGGATTGGTGTCAACTTGGTGGCAATAGGAGGTGAGATGATCCACTTCAAAGAGAGTGGCTATAAAACTCAATATGTTCAAAGAGAAGTTGAAAATATGGAATAAAGAGGTCTTTGGCAACATATTTGATTCCAAGAAGTCCATTTCAGAGAACCTAAAAATTCTAGAGGAGAGAATGGAGCTCGAAGGTTACACCGAGTCCCTCAAGGAGGAAGAACGAAGCCTCTTGGTGGACTACCATTCTATTCTAGCAAGGGAGGAAACCTTCTGGTGCCAAAAATCTGTTAGAGTTACCATCCTATGGTAACTATATTATTACCCTATTTGGTTATTATTCCTACCCTAGGTTAGTTACGCTAACAATATAGTGTTAGCGCATATATTGTTAGTAGATTAGTGTTAGTTTGTTACCTATCTTCATGGTAACGAGTTAGGCTATTCCTAGCCTAAGCTTTGTATAAATAAATCTTTATCATCAATAATTATATACGTTCCACTTAACATGGTATCAGAGCTAATGCTAGAGGCTGAATTTTTGAGGTCATAATTTCTTGGACCTGGACAAGCCTCCGAGACTCCTGATAGGCTACGTATCCAAGGCTCCTAATAGGCCGCTAGTGATAGCATGGCTGGTCGAGAAGTGAATGACTTATGCTGAGGGTATGATTGGACTCAAATAACCCTACGACTGGACCTTAATACTAAGGATGCTACTGATCTCATGGGACCCTGCAGCTGACTAAAATCTTTGTGGAGATGCGTAAGCTACCAGGACCTGGTGCTCGGACGATGTAGACTGAACCTGTAGACCAAATCCTGACAGAGTATTGGACCAACGGGAGACATGGACCCCTAATCTACCTAGGTGGTGGACAAGCCACTAGACGGCTACCGAGGCGCGAACGTGTCCAAAGGGAAATGACGGTAAGATAGACTACTAACCTAGGTAATCGGTAATAGTAACTACTAGTGGTAAATAGTAAGAAATTACTTTTTACCATGTGGTAAATTATATCTACCTAGGTGAAACTTAAATATTACCTAAATGAGGTAATAATCATAGTTACTAACATAGTAACTCTAACATCCCCCATTATTACATTATTTGGGTAATACATACATATCCCTCTATACAACAATATTTGGGTAAAGTATATAACTGTCCCAATATAGTGAAGAATATTTTTATCTACTGGTTCTTTGCTCTGTCACAGTGCTCTAGATGCTTCTACGAAAAAAGTGGGTTATTTCTCACTTTGTCTTCATGCCAACGAATGTCCTTATGGTAATCACATCATCCAACCGATTTGCATGGATAACCAGCCATCGCAATCGCTAGGTGTAGTAGAATAGATCACTTCATACAAGGTTCATTTATTTACAATATGAATTTGCAAAATATAAGGTAGCTAAGGTGTCGGTCGCTGCCGAAGATGCACCCTTATAAGTTCCCTCCTTCTTGTTGAAAAACATAGTGTAATTAATTTTTGAAGGAAGTGTGACTAAGGTGTCGGAAGGAAGAAATCTATAAGTTCCCTTATAAGTTTTATTTCCCTCTTATCAAAATCTATGTTTGAAGGAAGAAAGGAATTATCCCCCCTTAGTGCAAAGGATTGCAATTTTTAAGGTTCCTTATTTTCAAAAAACTTGTTCTTTCTTTTGATTACTCTAAAAGAGTACCAAAATATAATTCACTCAAACAGATATTTAATGGCACCTGCCTTAACACCCTTCAGAAGGATGAGAAGTTGGAGGAAATTAAGCCAAAAAAATAAGAGTGAATTAGGGGTTTTGTTGATTTAGGAGAGAATATCAAGTAATTTTGGCTTTAAATCTATGCAAAGATTTACACAAATTTGTGAAATTTTGGGGTTTAGTGTGTTCTTGATTCTATGACTTATAATTGCAAAAGAAATAATGCAATAATCAAACAAGAATACCCACAAAATTCTTATCACCTAGGTGTCGGATGCAACCGAAAATGCACCTAATTTGCCAATAAAGGTGTCGAGTAAAATTGAAAATGCACCTTTTAATTTTTGCAACAAAATGTGTATTTGTGTTGTGCAAAAAAAAATGATATTTTTATGTCTCCTACTTTGTTTTCCAATTTTGCAAAAGAAGTACAATGTTGTCTTCTCCCTTGAATTTTGCAAAATTAACTATTTTGAGCACTCCTTCCAAGACAAGTCGACACACGACCCACGTTTGAAAGGCTTCCAGAACTAGTCGACACACGACTTAGTTTTTGTAGACCCAAGGTCTTCAATTTCTTCTCAATTTTGCAAAAAAATAGAATGTGCAATTTTATGTCTGATATCCCCCCTTGGAGAAAACAAATGCACACTTTGCCTTTGAATTTTACAAAAAAAATGTGTCTCCTTGTGTTACAATTTGGCAAAAAAGAATTCAAGTTTGAACCTTTATTGTATGCTAAATTAACAAGGTTTGAGAAGAATTAAGGTTTCCTAATTTTGCAATAAAAAGGTGCTCTTCTATGTCTTATATTACGTTTTATGAGAAAACAAAAGCACTCATTTGTTTGTGTTGCAAAAAATAGGTCTTTAATTTTCTATTTTAATTTAAATTTGAATAAATAAAAGATTGACATAACAATTATAATTTTAATAATAAAATAACTTTGTTTAATTTAAAAATCAATAAAATATAAAATTTAAATTGATTTTGTGAAAAAAACAAAGATTAAATTAAATTATTAAAAATAATTGAAAAAAAGACAAAATTTTAAATAAATTCCAAAAAAAATAAAAAATAAAAAATATGACCTTGGTTTTTTTTCCTTTGGAGCAAAATTTTTCTTGCCCCGACGGGAGTCGAACTCCCAACCTCCCATCGGGTAGCTTCTTAGCACTGTCCCCTCCGCTGGTCGGGCTAGCTGGCCCGACGTGAAGGGAAGGGAATGATATTCCCTTTCCCTTCACTCCTCGCATGGGTGGGAAAAAATGTGGGATTTATCCCACATCGCCCATGTGAGGGATGTTTAGGGGGTATAAAAGGGCTTTGAAGCCCTTAGAATATTGACTGCCTTTGGGCAGTCACCCCACCCCCTTTTTGGTCGCTGCCACATGGCACGTCTAGCTCGAGTCAAGTGGCACGTGGCAATCTGCCACATGTCACCCACGTGTCAGGTCCGATGACAAGTGGCTTGTCCGCCACGTGTCGCATCCATCTTTGTCCTCGTCCTATTGTTGTCCAGTGGCTTTCCACCACGTGTCATGTCTAGTCCAGGTCAAGTCCAATGGTTGTTCGCCATGTGTCATGTCTGGTCCAGTCCAGTCAGCACCTCGAGGTGAATGCCAGGGTCAGTGCTTATTTGCCATGTGTCTGGTCTCGATCCAGTCCAGTGGCAGTGCCACATCAACACCTCGAGATCTGTGCCCAAGGTCGAGTTGGTCTAGGTCATATTTTTTAGAGAACTTTGGTTGAAGGATGGAGACTCCAACACGAGGTTCTTCCATGCATCAACCATGAGGCATGGAGGGGCCAACAAGATCAGGGAAGTGTCCTGCAAGGATGGGCATGTAATAAGAGAAATAGAGGAAATTAGAAACAAAGTTGTTGATATTTTTTAGGACTTGCTTGGCGATCCTCCCGACAGTGACCTCAAGGTCCAAAAATATTTGCTTGCCAACTTTCTGACTAAAGTCCCCCATGAGGTAAGCATCAAGCTGTTGGACCCTTTTTCCTCATCTGATATTAAAGAAGCCTTGTTCTCTATGCAACCTGACAAGGCCCCTGGCCCTAATGGTTTTCCCCCCCGCTTTTTTCAAGTCATGTGGGAGGTTGTGGGTTTGGATGTGTGTGAAGCTATTTGAGATATTCAAGCTTCTAGATCCATTCACTCGGGCTTAATTCCACCTTTCTTTCTCTCATCCCAAAGTCCCCCACCTGTAAAAGCTTCTCTGATTACTAGCCCATCAGCCTATACAATGTTTTTTACAATATCCTCACGAAGTCTATAGCAAACAGACTGAAGCCCGTCCTCCCTCTCTTTATTAATCCTTGACAGGGAAGCACTATTAAAGGTAGAAACATTCTTTATGGCATCATCACTATCCATGAAACTCTTCACTCTACTTACCGCTCCAAGTATTCTGCACTCTTTCTCAAATTAGACATGAACAAAGCCTTTGACAGAGTTGATAGAGGGTTCTTGTGTGCAGTCCTCCTCAAGTTTGGTTTCCATCCTCACTGGATCGACCTTGTCTTTAGCTGCATATCCACTCCATTATTCTTCATCCTGATCAACGAATCCCCTGTTGGGTAATTCCAAAGCACTAGAGGCATCAGACAAGGCGACCCTTTGTCACCTATCCTCTTCATCATCTTGGCAGAGGTTCTGAGCTGGTCTTTGAAAGAGGTTCTTCAATAGAACAAGATTTCCAGCATTCTTCCCACTACAAGAGTTGACCCCATCACTCACTAGAAATTCATGGATGACACCCTCATCTCCACTGGGGTGTCGGTTTCCCAATCCAAATCCCTCAAGAAAATCCTCTCCCATTATGAACAGGATGTCGGGTAAAAGGTCAATTACATTAAGAGCAAAATCTACTTTATTAACACTCCCCTGCAAAGGCAACTCAGGATTGCCAAAATTTTGGAGTGCACCATTGACTCCCTGCCTACTTCTTATCTGGGGCTGCCCCTGTATTGCAATGGCCGTGCCAAAGGAAGTATGTGGAACATGATCTTGGAGTGCCTACACAAGAAATTGGGCACTTGGAAAGGCAAACTCTTATCACAAGTTGGGAAAGCCACCCTTACCAAAGCATGTCTTTAGGGGATCCCAACCTACTTTATGTCAGTGTTCCTACTTCCAGCTTCTATCCACTACAAAATTGAGAAGATCCAAAGGACCTTTCTGTTGTCTGGAAATGAAGAAAAACTCAAAATCCCCCTCGTTGCCTGGGATAAGTTCTGCTCGAGGAAAGACCAAGGCATCTTGGGGATGAGGAGATCAGGGCTTATGAACATAGCTTTGATCGCTAAGCATGCATGGAGGATCCTAGCAAATGACTCTATTGAGTGGGTCAATTTGGTCAAAAGGAAATACTAGGTTTCAATTCTTTCCTTTATGCAGAGGCTCCCTTTGAAGCTTCGACTTTTTGGAAATCTGTACTCCAAGCCCGTCATTTGATCAGCTTGGGATCCCGCTAGATTTTGGTAGATGGCAATATCGTCCTCTTTTGGAAGGACAGGTGGGCTTCTGAAGAGGCCCTTGGTTTGAGGGCGGACCTAGCTGGCCTGAGAGCTCAAACCGACCAAATTCCCAACTCAAGGTGATGGATTTCATAGACCGGAGTACCTTCCCCCCTCGATGGAAGTTACCAGTTGTGGATGGGTTCAATAATGAAGTGACTTATCTATCAAACATCCTCCAATTAGTTATCATCCCATCTATTAAGAGGACAGACAAAATCATTTTGCAAGGCACAAAGGATTGTCTATTCTCTGTTAAATCTACCTATGATTTTCTAACTAGCAAGATTGCCCTGGATCATCGATGGGAAGTTGTCTAGAGGAAAGGGGTCATCCCTAAAGTGAATTTATTTTCTTGGATTGCTTTCCACAACAAATATTTAACCATTGAAAACCTTCACAAGAGGGGCTTTGCCTTCCCCAATAGGTGCTACATGTGCTTAGCTGAGTGTGAGACAATAGATCATTTATTCCTGCACTACCCCTTTTCCCACTCAGTCCTCAGCATTGTCCTATCCTCCTTCCAAATACTTTGGTGCTCCCCCTGATACCTTAGAGATGCTTTCCATCAGTGTCCCAATCATTTCAAGAATCTAAAACTCCACTTCCTTATTGAGGCCTCCTTCCACCACTCCATCTAGAAAATATGGCTAGAAAGGAATGCTAGAGTCTTTGGTAGAGCCCCAAAAATGCCTCCTTTCATCGCTCAAAGGGCCTTATCCTATGCCATCAAGAACTCTAAAGCCACTCCCGGTACCCATCCCCACATTCCAAGCGAAGAAGTGATTTTCAAAAGGATGGATCTCTGCCCGTCATCGAAAGCTGACACAGGACCCTGCCAAAGAAGTGTCATTTGGACCAAGCCTCCCGTGGGGTGGATTAAATTGAATTTTGATGGAGCAGCTAAGGGTAATCCAGGGCCCTCTGGATCAGGCAGAGTAGTTAGAGATCATGATGGGAACCTAGTGTTGGCCTACTGTGAAGAGTTGGGCTCCTAATCGAATCACTTTATCGAAGCCAAAGGCATACTGAGAGGAATCCAGATCCTCTCAGAGGATCCTCGACCATTAATAATAGAAGGATATTCGCTCAACATCGTAAAATACCTTCTAGGCACCAAGGAACCATATTGGAGGGTCTTTAACATCGTTCTCGAGGCAAGAACGATCCTATCCCAACGAGGCAGGTGGAAAGCGGGTCATATCTTCAAAGAAGGCAATTGCGTGGCAGACCACATGGCCAACAAAGGGATCATGACCATGTGTCTAGTCGTGTGGTGATCACGCTTCCCATTCAAGGTGGAAAGATTAGCCAAAGTGGATATCCCATCATGATGTCTTCTCCATGCAAATTTTGAAAGGTCCTTCCCGATGTGTGTCGGGTTGGGGTGGTAGCTCTCTCCAATCCCCTATGTGTTAGCACTCGCTCGAGGCATGCGAAGTGTAGTCCTTTCTCCAAAGCTAGAAGCTTTCATGTTTCCAAGGCATACAAGACATGGTGCCCTGGTGGCAATCAGCGCACCCTTTTCCATCGAGGTGGTCTAGCTAGATTTTCCCTCATGTTGTAGATTCCAATTATGTTCGGTGATGGAAGTCCAAAGTACCCCTTCCTAATGGTGACCATGTGTGGATGAGACAATGGCGAATTGCTAGAATGTTTGGGCAAGGCTCTCGCAAAATCCTTACCTCAGATTTGGCATGCTCTCTACAATCCTTCGATTGTTCGGTGCGTCTATCATATTGTCGAGCAATTAGACTAGGTTTTTCTATCTCTGCAATCAGGCTTATATATCCAGCCAGGAGGCATGATGCATCATTAGAAGTAAGGATGATTTTGTACATAAGGTTTTGGGATCCTCTATAAAAACCCACTGTTAATATACTAAATTTACCAAAAATAATGATAAATATTTGGTAAATCTAGGAAAGGAAATTTATGAATTTTTGTATGTTGCACATGATAGCTTGATTTGCATCTAGGCATGTTAAAATTTACATTTACATTAATTGAGAGTCATATTTGATCCCTAGCAATGACTTCGAGCTTATCCTTGCATGGACTACTAATCTTTGTAAGTAAACCGTATGGTGTTGAGTGAAATTGAAAAGCACATTGACAAAATCTAGCGTTGAGGGACATTACACCAAAGTTACTATAGTGTGAATACCAATAACCAAAGGTTGTTAATGTATATTAATTTGACTATAACTATAGCAGTGGAGAATTGGAATCATGTATCGACCGAATAAATTTTGAATATATCTATGGCATCGATATTGTAAATTATATCTCCAAATACATTAATGTGTTTTTATAGGTAAAACGGTCTTATATCTTTCTATTATTGTATTTATTTAAGAATACTAAATTGAGTTGATGAAGAACAACATTGTTGTAAGTAGAATATAGGATGAATTTCATCCAAATGTAAGATGTTTGATAATGAATTATTGGGTTATGAATAGTTTGTCAATAATATCTTGTTGTCTAATTAAGAATATATTTTAGATAGTAAGTATGGTATTTTCCGTACTGTGACTGGTCAACTTAGATTTGGTAACAAGAATTTTCTTTCAGTTACTCGATGAAAACGAGTGATAGCTTTAGCTCTTAATTAGCTTATTAAAAACCCAAGAAATTAAGGAATTAAAGAAAAATAAATCCTAAGTGACAACCTAGAAATATCATATGATGTTTTGGCATATATGTGACCATGGGTTAAATTATAATCATATTTGTCAATAAATTTCACCTACTACGGTAACGAATGGGTGTGAAAAATCTGGATTGGAAAATGGAATTATTAGTGATATACAATTTGATGTGCCTTACCTTTGTTGAGGTATTTCCATTATTTTTGCCAATAAAATTTAGATAATGAAAACAATGGAAAAGGGTTATTTTAATTAAGTACTACGACTGATCTGTAAAATTGAATACATAGGAATGTAAATATAATAAGAAATATTATTAAATAAAAATAGCATGGTCTTTTGGCACATTAATGAAAAGATAAGTCCAACAAAACTAATATAAACTATTTTTTATATAGGGTAAAATTATTTTACTTAATAATATTGGTGGAGATTCACTTGGATCCACAAGAACTAATGTGAAATGTAAATTTAATTATTTATAAAATGTAGTCTTATTTACAATACTAAGAGTTTTTTGTTATTAAACAAATACTATGACCTTGCAGTAAATCACTTTGGAATTTTAATACTCCATGATTTAGAAAGGTGTGATTAAAACCAAAAATAAGATAAGTTTATAATCTTTTGATCTTCCTTGGGGTTCGTACTTGATCAAGCAAAGGAAACCAATAATTATATCAGTTGGTATTTTAGGGAACATTCCATGGTTGGTTAGTGATTAAGAAGAACCCAAATGTGTATTAATTACTTTGATTTACCAAAGTAAAAAAGGATTCTATTGCTTTCCATTAAGAATTAAAGATAAGTAAGTGCGAAGTGGATTATGTATAAGATTGTACTATGGATAGTACTTAAGTATTTTCAAGTAATATAGACTTCTTTTGATAATTTTCTATGCATATCCAATGTGAATTCCATGCTAATGGATATGGAACTAATGAATTACACCAAGGTTATTTATTAGCTAATAGAGGATTTATTATTACCTCGGTATTTTAGTATAATAATGTTAAACTAATATTATGAACTATGTCAGTAATAGAAATCTTCTTATCAAACATCAAAACCTTTATTTCAAATCAAACTTTTATGAAGGAGTGAGTGGAATCATTCATCAAGAAGGGTGAATGAGTTAATGTGAACACCCAATGTTGCGAAGGTGTGGATATTACATAGAGCAAGTCACGGAGTAACTGTAGATTGACAAAATTGATCTAGATTAAGACTCAGTCAAATATAGTAATGAGTAGTGGTATGGGGTGTCATCTCTAGGTTGACATCTGGGAAGTACTTTTGTAAGTTCCATGTTCATTTGACTTAGTTGGATTAGCCACATTGTATGGTATGAGACAAATGCTTGTAAGTCACAATGGGTATATATGATGAAGTCCAAAGTTAGGGTATTGACATGGCACTAACTGACTCCTAGTAGGGGTCAATTAGTTAATCACAGAGGCATATGATATGATGATTCCTTGCATAATTGAATTGAATAAATTGACTAGTTAGGTCAAGGTTCATTATGACAAGGAAAGGGAAAGAAAGTATCCACCCTTTAGTTGTTATGGACCCTAAAGGATAATCCCTATCGTATATCAACCCACATGGCCAAAACAATATGGTAAATTGAGTCTATAGAATGGAACCTTTATGGGATTTGGCCAATCTTGTCCACTTGGGTGGTTTTTTGCAATAGTCTAGAATCCCAAAAGTGGTTTGATATGCTTGTACTAATTCAAACTAATACTATTGATGTATTGGGTGAAAAATATATTATGAACCTAAAAGCACTCTTATGACCAAAACTATTGTTTGAAAATTTAAAAAAATGTACTTGAATAAATTCTTGACTTATTTATTGTGGTACAACCAGGTGTGTAGACTTGGATTGTTACATATGGTATCAGAGTAGAAAAAATCTTAAGTTGTAGGACTCTGATCAAAACTTTTTGCTAAACAAATTTTAAAAATTTGAAAAAGTATTATGGCACATATGTTGCAAGGTGAAATTTCTAGGGACTCCATGAGAGGTGAGCAAGAGGAAGCCATCTTAATATGAAGTCTAATTGGACCATGAATAGGAAATAGAAGAGAAGGTATCCAAAAAGGAAAGAAAAAATGAAGTAAATGCACCTCCTTTAAATGAGCCTATAGGAATTCATTCTAAAAGGGCCAGAGTAAGTAAGGAGATGTCCAAGGACATAAAGAAGGTTGGGATTCCCAAGTTTAGTAGCATAAATAATGTCAATACAGAGGAAAAATTTGGGAAATCACTATTTTTTACAATAAATATTGATTGATAGTTTGATCCTATTACCACAAATTTATGAAGAGGGTTATGGAGAAAAGTAAAGAAAGACTAAATAAGGAGATCAAAATTGAGCAATATGGCAAAGAATACCCTAGAAAAAGTAATTTGAGACCTATAGATTAGGAAAATTCTAGGGAAATTGCACCTCATGACTAGAAAGAGGATGTCAATAATGGTAGTAGAACCCTTGCAATGATTGTTAAGAATACAAGAGGGTCTTCCTTTGCTATATAGTGTCCCTAGATGGTTTATCTCCATTGAAAAGCTCGAGGAAAAGCCACCTACAAGAGCTTTCCAATGATGGGTAGTTACCATAATTGAGGGACAAGTTCCTATTTTCCTTTGTTGCATAGTAAAAATTATGGTATAGATGCACACTTTTAATAAATAGTGGTTTTATTGATATTTTATTTCCACTAGTTAGTGAGGACCATGTTTGAAAAACTTAGATTTTTAGCCAATGGTTGGAAGGTAGGTTTCGAGTTAAGATAGACCTACCAAGTGAACCAATGTTTAATTGATCCTCACATTTTGTTACCTAAGGAAGGAAGGCTACTGAGTTGAGTAGCTAAGTGTATTATTTTTTGTTGTGTGAATGGATATCTTAATAAAATGCTATGTAAACCATCATGTGAAAACTTGTTCAAAGAAGTTTAAAATATTGATAGGTTTGTGCATGATTGTGAATACATGATGTATAATTTGTGAATGGTTTTTTATTTAAGAATGGATGGTTGGACATTGAGAAAAACATATTTGTGTATGTTTGAGTTACTGAGTAGAGTAGCTTGTTTTTATGATTTTATATATTTTTGTATAATATGAAACATCGTGTGATTAACTAGTATAAGTGAAGATTGTAAATGAATATGTTTACATGATGTATGAATAGTTTTGGTGATGATATGATTGAATATAATATCATCTATTTTTTTTACCCTACATAGAACATAGGGACTGTGTTTATTCTAAGTGGAGGAGTATGTAACGACCCTCCCTACACAACCATTAGTTATAGATTAATTAATGTATTGAATTTACCTTTATCTTTTGGAGCATGGTACTACTGATGTCCTTTGTATGCATAGGACCAAGTACATGAATTGGATGGATAAGTTTCTTAGTGGAAAAGGTGAGTTGGAAAATGATGATTTGGCTCAAGGGTACACGAAAGTCCCATAATTGCATTTCATGTAGGATTGCACAAATGATTTCTCTGTGGTTTTTCTATGTTTACTTCACTTGGAAAAATTGCTACAGTAGGTATAAGTGATATATTATGATTTTATTGGCAATGAAGATGCTAAGCATGGGATCCATTGGTAGTGAAGATGCTAAGCATGAGAGCCATCATGCTAAATTACTAAGATAGAGTTCAAATTGTATTTGAAAATGGGTATGTTGTTCGTAGTGAGGTAAGGTATGTAAATATTATTTTAGGTGGCAATGATGATGGGAGCCACTAGTTTGGAAATGCTTGTGTGTGATTGCTTGTTATGGCATGATAAGTATATAATTTAAAATGATATTTATATATATATATAATTATTATGGTAAATAAGTTTACCATGTATGGAAGTTTTTATAAATATCATTGTTGCATTACTTAGAAGTGTAAGAAGATTGGTTATAATATTATTTATCTTATTATATTTAAAATACGTGTAAAATAGTTTACACTACTATGAAAATAGTTATTGTTTGAGAATATTAAAGAAATGATTAGATGATGGGCAGAGCTAAGTTTTAATTAAAAATGTCCATGTGGCTAGATGCACTCTCTATGTTTGTTGTAAAAATCATCATAAAAGGTTAATGGCTATGATAACCCAGTGTAAGAATGAAGTTGATGGGTGATGACTCGACAATTTGGTGCTACGCATGTAGGGAAAGGTAAACACCTTTCAGATCCTTCATAAATCATTTTGGGTGAAGAAAAAAAGAAAGAAAGAAAAGACATTGTGGTAAAAGGAATAGGAGGGAAGAGGAGATAATAGACAAGGGAGAGCGGGAGTCAAAGAGCAGATAATGGAGTGGTTGGAAAGTGTGAATCAGATCATTTTTTTGTAGTTCTAATACAAACTATGTGTTATCCATGCTTGATAAATATGTTAAATATATCTTACTTTTCACTATGTGCAAAATATTGTTGTATTTTCATGTTAGTAGATGGTAAAATGAAACTAATGGAATTGATAATTTAACACTGCCATATTAGTGAGATTTTCACTATGTGAAATATTGTTGTGATGTTGTGCTACCTAGATAGTAATTGAAAGTAATGGAAAGATAGATGAAACACTGAATTGCTGAGAATAAATCTATATTATAGGAAGTAATGCAATGTTGGTTAAAATATTGTTGTTATAATGTGCTTTTTAGTACTAGGAACATTGCATTACCAAGAGACTTTATGATTGTTACGTTGTTGTGTTGTGGTAAACATTGTGTTTGGAAGGAACGAGGTGTATGTGTGTAGCAAGTGAGCTATAGTATTATTTAAAACAAAATTGAGAAATAAATTTAGAATTTATACTTCTCTAGGGATTGGGAAACACCTCATGATGATGGAGGCAGGTTTCATGGAAGTCTTACCCAATGAGAGAAGGTAGCTGGTAACAAAATATATATATACATTGTCAAATTCTTTAGAAAGTTTTAGAAAAGGAAATTTGTGAATTTTTGTATGCTGCTTTTGATAGCTTGATTTGCATTTAGGCATGTTAAAATTTGCATGTACATTAATTGAGAGTCATATATGATCCCTAGCGATGACTTTGAGCTTCTCCTTGCATAGAATGCTGACCGTTTGGAAGTAATCGGTATGGTGTTGAGCGAGTTTGGGAAGTACATTATTAGAAGCTTATGATGAGGTATGTTACACCAACGTTGCTACAGTATAGATACCAGAGGTTGTAAATGTATATTAATTTAATCGTAACTATAGTAGTGGAGCGTTGGAATCGTTTATCAACCAAATAACTTTTAAATATCTCTCTAGCATCGAGATTGTAAATTATATCTCCAAATACATTAATGTATTTTGATAATGAAAATTGTCTTATTTCTTGCTATTGTTGTATTTATTCAAGAATATTGAATTGAGTTGATGAAGAACAACATTATTGTAAGTAGAATGTAGGATGAATTCCATCCATATTTAAGACGTTTGACAATGAATTGTTGGGTTATGAATAATTTGTGAATCATATTTTATTTTATATATAAGAATAAGTAACCGTGACTGGTCAACTTAGATTTGGTAACAAAAATTTTATTTGAGTTACTCGATGAAAATGAGTGATAGCTTTAGCTCTTGATTAGCTTATTGAAAACTCGAGAAATTAAGGAATTAGATCAAAATGTATCAACTTGATAGGTTTTATTGGAATAAGATAGTACATTGAATAGAAAAATAAATCCTAAGTGACAACCTGGAAATCTCATATGACGTTTCAGTAGATATGTGACCATGGGTTAAATAATAATCATATTTGTCAATATATTCCACCTACTACAATAATGAATGGGGGTGAACAAACTATATTGGAAAATGGAATCATAAGTGATATATAATCTAATGTGCCTTACCTTTGAAGAGGTATTTATATCATTTATGTCAATGAAATTTAGATAATGAAAACAATGGAAAAGGGTTATTTTAATTAGGTACCACGGTTGATCTGTGAAATTGAATACATAGGAATGTAAATATAATAAGAAATTAATATTATCGTGGATAGATTATTGGAAAGCAAAATAGCATGGTCTTTTGGCATATTAACTAAAAGGGAAGTCCAACAAAACTAATATAAACTATTGTTTATATAAGGTAAAATTATTGCACTTAATAAGATTGGTGGAGATTCATTTGGATCCGCAAGAAGAACTGATGTGAAATGTAAATTTAATTATTTAGCAAACATAGACTTATTTGCAATACAAAGAGTGTATTGTTATTAAACAAATACTACCACCTTGCAATAAATTGGTTTGGAAGTTTAATACTCCATGATTTAGAAAGGTGTGATTAAAAACAAAAATAAGCTAAGTTTATAATATTTTGACCTTCCTTTGATTTCGTACTTGGTCAAGCGAATGAAACCAATAATTCTATTAGATGATATTTCAGGGAACATTCCATGGTTGGTTAGTGATTAAGAAGAACCCAACTATGTATTAATTACTTTGATTTACCAAAGTAAAAAGGGATTCTATTGCTTTCTATTAAGAATTAAAGATAAGCAATTGAGAAGTGAATTTTGTATGGGATTGAACTATGGATAGTACTTAAGTATTTTCAAGTAAGATAGACTTCTTTTGATAAGTTTCTATGCATATCCAATGTGAATTCCATGCTAATGGATATGGAACTAATGAATTACACCAAGGTTATTTATTAGCTAATAGATGATTTATTATTACCTCAATATTTTAGTAGAATAATGCTAAACTAATATTATGAACTATGTGGGTAATAGAAATCTTCTTATCAAACCTCAAAACCTTTATTTCAAACCAAACTCATATGAAGGAGTGAGTGGAATCATTCATCAGGAAGGGTGAATGAGTTAACATGAACACCCAATGTTGCTAAGGTGTGGATATTGCATAGAGTAAGTCTCAAAGCAACTATAGATTGATAGAATTGGTCTGGATTAAGACTCGATCAGACCTAGTAATGAGGGATGGTATGGGATGTCATCTCTAGGTTGCTATCCGGGTAGTATTGTGATAAGTCCCATGTTCATTTGACTTAGCTAGAATAGCCACAACGTTTGGTATGGGATAAACATTTGTGAGTCACAATGGGCATGTGATATGAAGTCCAAGGTTAGGGTATTGACATGGCACTAATTGACTCTAGTAAGAGGACAATTAGTTAGTCATGGAGGCATATGATATGCAATATTCCTTTCATAAATTGAATTGAACAAATTGACTAGTTAGGTCAAGGTTCAATATGACTAGGAGTGGGGAAGAAAGTATCCACCCTCTAGGTGTTATGGGCCCTAGAGGATAACCCCTATCGTGGATCGACCCACATGGCCAGAACAAAAGGAACGATACTATGGTGAATTGATTCTACAGAATGGCACCTTTATGGGATTTGGCCAATCTCGTCCACTTGGGTGGTTGTTTGCAATAGTCTAGAATCCCAAAAGTGGTTTGATATGCTTGTACTAATTCAAAATAATACTATTGATTTATTGGGTGAACAAATGTGCTATGAACCTAAAAGCACTCTTATGAACAAAATTGTTGTTTGAAAATGTAAAAAAAATTACTTGAGGAAATGCTTCACTTATTTTTGTGGTACAACCAGGTGAGTAGACTTGGGTTGTTACATATGGTATCAAAGTAGAAGAGATATTAAGTTGTAGAACTCTGATCAAAACTTTTTGTTAAACAAATTTTAAATTTGGAAAAATTCTTATGGCACATATGTTGCAAGGTGGAATTTCCAAGGACTCCACGAGAGGTGGGCAAGAGAAAGCCATCTTAAGACAAAGTCTAATTGGACCATGAATAGGAAATAGAAGAGAAGGTCCCCAAAAGGAAAGAAAAATGAAGTAAGTGAATGCACCTCCTTTAAATGAGCCTATAGGAATTCATTCCAAAAGGGCCAGAGTGAGTAAGGAGATGGCCAAGGACCTAAAGAAGGTTGTGATTCCCAAGTTTAATGGTATAAGTAATGATAATACAGAGGAAAACTTTGGGAAATCACTATTTTGCAACAAAGATTTATTGATAGTCTGATCCTATTACCAAAAATTTATGAAGTGGGTTATGGAGTAAAGTAAAAAAAGACTAAAGTAGGAGATCAAAATTGAGCAAGATGGCAAAGAATACCCTAGAAAAAGTAATCTGAGACCTATAGATTAGGAAAAATCTAGGGAAATTGCACCTCATGATAGAAAAGAGGATATCAATAGGGGTAGTAGAACCCTTGCAATGATTGTTAAGTATGCAAGAGGGTCCCACTTTGCCAGCTAGTGCCCCCACATGGTTGATCTCCATCGAAAATCTCTAGGAAAAGCCACCCACAAGATCTTTGCGATGATGGGTAGTTACCATACTTGAGGGACAAGTTCCCCTTTTCCTTTGTTAAATAGTAAAATTTATGGTATAGATGCACACTTTTAATAAATAGTGGTTTTATTGATGGTTTATTTCCACTAGTTAGTGAGGGACATGTTTGAAAAACTTAGGGTTTTGGCTAATGGTTGGAAGGTAGAGTTCGAGTTAGGATAGACCTACCAAGTTAACCAATGTTTAATTGATCCTCACATTTTGTTGCCTAAGGAAGGAAGGCTACTGAGTTGAGTAGCTATGTGTATTTTTTTTGTTGTGTGCATGGATCTCTAGATAAATGTTATATAAAACATCATGTGAACAACTTGTTCAAACGAGTTTAAATTACTGATAGGTTTGTGCATGATTGTGAATACATGATGTATGATTTGTGAATGGATTTTTATTGATGGATGGATGGTTGGACACTGAGAAAAACATCTTTGTGTATGTTTGAGTTACTAAGTAGAGTAGCTTGTTTTTATGATTTTATATATTTTTGTATAATATGAAACATCATGTGATTGACTTGTGTAAGTGAATATTGTAAATGAATATGTTTACATGATGTATGAATAGTTTTGGTGATGATATGATTGAATATAATGTCATCTATTTTTATTTACCCTACATAAAACATAGGGACTATGTTTTTTCTAAGTGGGGGAGTATGTAACGACCCTCCTCGCACAACCATTAGTTATGGATTAATTAATGGATTAAACTTACCTTTATCTTTTGGAGCATGGTACTACTGATGTCCTTTGTATGTGTAGGACCAAGTATGTGCATTGGATGGATAAGTTGCTCAGTGGAAAAGGTGAGTTGGGAAATGATGATTCGGCTCAAGGGTACACGAAAGCCCCATAATTGCATTTCATGTAGGATTGCATGAATGATTTCTCTATGGTTTTTCTATGTTTGCTTCACTTGGAAAAATGCTACTGTAGGTATAAGTGATGCATTATGATTTTATTGGCAATGAAGATGCTAAGCATGGGAGCCATTGGCAGTGAAGATGCTAAGCATGGGAGCCATCATGCTAAATTATTAAGATAGAGTTCAAATTGTATTTGAAAATGGGTATGTTGTTCGTAGTGAAATAAGGTATGCAAATGGTTTTAAGTGGCAATGATGATGGGAGCCACTATTTTGAAAATGCATGTGTGTGTGATTGCTTGTTATGGCATGAGAGTTTATGATTTAAAATGATATTTTGTTTATATATGAATTTATTATGGTAAATAAGTTTACCATGTATGAAAGTTTTTATAAATATCATTGTTGCATTACTTTGAAGTGTAAGAAGATTGGTTATAATATTATTAATCTTACTCTATTTAAAATGTGTGTAAAATAGTTTACACTATTATGAAAATAGTTATTGTTTGGAATATTAAAGAAATGATTAAAATTTTGGCAGAGCTAAGTTTTATTAAAATGTCCATGTGGATAGACGCACTCTCCATGTTTGTTGTAAAATCATCGTGAATGGTTAATGGTTATGATAACTCGGTGTGCACATGAAGTTGAGGAGAGGAGACTCGACAATTTGGTGCTACGCATGGAGAGAGAGGTAAACAACTCACGGATTCTTCACAAATAATTTTGGGGAAGGAAAAACAAAATAAAGGGAAGGTATTTTGAAAAAAGAGACAGGGTGAGACAAGAGAGAGCAGGAGACAAAGAGCAGATAATGGAGTAGTTGGAAAGTGTGAAACATATTAGTTTTTTGTAGTTCTAATACAATGTATGCATTCTCCATGCTTGATAAATATGTTAAACATATCTTGATTTTCGCTATGTGAAACATTGTTGTGTTTTCATGTTAATAGATGGTGAATGAAAGCAATGGAATTGATAATTTAACACTGCCATATTAGTAAGATTTTTGTTGTGTGAAACATTGTTGTATTGTCGTGTTAGTAGAAGGAAAAATGAAAGCAAAGAATTTGATAATTTAATACTGCTATATTAGTGAGCTTTTCATTGTGTGAAATATTGTTGTGATGTTGTGTTTATAGATAGTAAATGAAAGTAATGGAAAAGTAGATGAAATACTAAATTGTTAAGAATTAATCTGTATTATAGGAAGTAATGTAATGTTGATAAAATATTGTTGTTATGTTGTGTTGTTTTAAACATTGCATTACCAAGAAACATTATGATTGTTACGTTGTTGTGTTGTGGTAAGCATTGCATTTGGAAGCAACGAGATGTTGAGTGTTGTGAGTGAGTTGTACCTTAATTTAAAACAAATTGGGAAAAACTAATTTATACTTCTCTAGGGACTAGGAAACACCTCATGATGATGGAGGCAAGTTTCATGGAAGTCTTACCCAGTGAGAGAAGGTAGAAATAAATAGATATAATATATAATGATAAATGTTTGGAAAGTCTTGGAAAAGAAATTAGTGGATTTTTGTATGTTGTCTATGTTAAATTAATTTACATTTAGGCATGTTAAAAGTTGCATGTTCATTAATTAAGAGTCGTATCTGATCCCTGGTGATGACTCCAAGATTTTCCCTGTGCAGACTGATGATCGTTTGGAAGTAATCAGTATGGTGTTGAGCGAGTTTAGGAAGTACATTACCAAAAGTGTATGGTGAGGTACATTACACCAACATTGTTGCAGTATGGACACCAATAACCAAGGTAGTGAATGTATATTACTTTGAATGTAACTGTAGCAGTGGAGCATTGGAATCGTGTACCAACCGGATAACTTTTGAATGTCTCTCTGGCATCGAGATTGTAAATTATATCTCCAAATACATTAATGTATTTTGATAGGGAAATCGGTCTTACATCTTGCTATTGTTGTTTTTATTTAAGAATCCTGAAATGAGTTGATGAAGAACAATATTGTTGTAAGTAGAATATAGGATGAATTCCATCCAGATGTAAGACGTTTGGCAATGAATTATTGGGTTATGAATAGTTTGTCAATCGTATTTTGTTGTATAATTAAGAATAAATTTTAGATAGTAAGTATGGTACTATTAGTGCAGTGATTGGTCAACTTGGATATGGTAACAAGAATTTACTTTTAGTTACTCGTTGAAAATGAGTGATAGCTTTAGCTCTTGTTTGGCTTATTGAAAACCTGAGAAATTAAGGAATTAGATCAAAATTTATCAACCTGATAGGTTTTATTGGAATAAGATAGTACCTTGAATAGAAAAATAAATCCTAAGTGACAACCTGGAAGTCTCATATGACGTTTCAATAGATATGTGACCATGGGTTAAATAATAATCATATTTGTCAATATATTCCACCTACTACAGCAACGAATGGGTGTGAACAAACTGGATTGAAAAATGGAATCATAAATGATATATAATCTGATGTGCCTTACCTTTGAAGAGGTATTTTTATTATTTTTGCCAATGAAATTTAGATAATGAAAATAATGAAAAAGGGTTATTTTAATTAAGTACTATGGTTGATCCGTGAAATTGAATACATAGGAATGTAAATATAATAAGAAATAATATTATCATGGATAGATTATTGGAAAGCAAAATAGCATGGTATTTTGGCATATTAACGAAAAGGGAATTAAAAAAAAAACTAATATAAACTATTTTTTATATAGGTAAAATTATTTCACTTAATAAGATTTGTAGAGATTCATTTGGATCCACAAGAAGAACTGATGTGAAATGTAAATTTAATTATTTAGCAAACATAGACTTATTTGCAATACAAAGAGTGTATTGTTATTAAAAAAATACTACCACCTTGCATTAAATTGGTTTGGAATTTTAATACTCGATGATTTAGGAAGGTGTGATTAAAAACAAAAATAAGATAAGTTTATAATATTTTGACCTTCCTTGGAGTTCATACTTGGTCAAGCAAATGAAACCAATAATTATGTTAGCTAGTATTTTAGGGAACATTCCATTGTTGGTTAGTGATTAATAATAACCCAACTATGTATTAATTACTTTGATTTACCAAAGTAAAAATAGAGTCTATTGCTTTCTATTAAGAATTAAAGATAAGCAAGTGAGAAGTGAATTCTGTATGGGATTGAACTATGGATAGTACTTAAGTATTTTCCAGTAAGATAGACTTATTTTGTCAAGCTTCTATGCATATCAAATGTGAATTCCATGCTAATGGATATGGAACTAATGAATGATGCCAAGGTTATTTATTAGCTAATAGAGGATTTATTATTACCTTAGTATTTTAGTAAAATGATGCTAAAATAACATTATGAACTATGTGGATAATAGAAATCTTCTTATCAAACCTCAAAATATTTATTTCAAACCAAAATCATATAAAGGAGTGAGTGGAATCATTCGTCAAGAAGGGTGAATGAGTTAATGTGAACACCCAATGTTGCTAAGGTGTGGATATTGCATAGAGCAAGTCAAGGAGCAATTGTAGACTGACAGAATTGGTCTGGATTAAGACACGGTCATACCTAGTAATGAGGGGCGATATGGGATGCCATCTCCAGGTTGCTGTGTGGGTAGTACTGTGATAATTTCCATGTTCATTTGACTTAGCTAGAATAGCCACAACATTTGGTATGGGATAAACCCTTGTGGGTCACAATGGGTATGTACGATGAAGTCCATGGTCAGGGTAATGACATGGCACTAACTAACTTTTGAGTAAGAGGATAATCAGTTAGTCATAGGGACATATATACATAATTTCCTTTCATACAATTGATAGAACAAGTTGACCAGGTAGTCGAAGGTTTAGAATGACTAGGAGTGGGGAAGTATGCATCCACCCTCTAGGTGTTATGGGCCCTAGAGGATAACCCACTGTCATGGATCGACCCACATGGCTAGAACAAGAGGAACGATACTGTGGTGAATCGATTCTACAGAATGGCACCTTTATGGGATTTGACCAATCTCATCCACTTGGGTGGCTATTTGCAATAGTCTAAGAATCCCAAAAGTGGTTTGATATATCTATACTAATTTAAATTAATACTATTGATTTATTGGGTGAACAAATGTGCTAAGAACTTAAAAGCACTCTTATGAGTAAAATCTAAAAAAGAAAAAAAAATGTACTTGAGGAAATGCTTGACTTAATTATTGTGGTACAACCAGGTGAGTAGACTTGGGTTGTTACATACCCAAAGTCATATAGATCCATGTCAATACCCTAACCTTGAACTTGATCACTCATGCCCATTATGAATCATGATAATTTATCTCATACCAAACATTGTGGTTGAACTAGCTAAGTCAAATGAACATGGGACTTATCATAGTATTACCTGGTCAGAAACCTAGAGGTGACATCCCACACCGCCCCTCGTTATAAGTTATGATCGAGTTACTAGTTCAAAATAATTATGCTAGACTACAATTGCTCTTGAGACTACTTGTGTGCATACCCACACCTCAACAACATCGGGTGTTCAAACTACTATTTTACACTGGCGATAAATTTTTGCTTATCCTTCTCTATAAACTATTATTTTGGTCTTAAATTATTTCTCATGGTTCAATGGATTTCCTACTATTATGCAGATTTAATAGAGCCTACCCTCAAAAACTAGATATCTTGCTCAACATAAAGCTAAACCTTACTCTTCAATAATGTAAATCCTATTATATGAAAGGTTCATTATATAGCATTGAAGTAATCAAATACAACTAGTATGAGCATAATAACTTATATAAGGGTTCCTTTCCATACACCCTAATTTTTAATTGAAGGTCTAAGTTTCAGCTTCCCTAAGAGAACTTAACCCTTTTCACATTTAAAATGCGTTCATAAAAAAACTATAGCAAAAAACTAATAATAGTTTCTATCTACCATTGAAAGAAAAAAGTAAATCTCCCTTTTAATTTATTGGACTATTTATTCACTGCTAAAACACTATTAGCAAACATTCAACATTATTACCATATATTGGCTGACTGTTTGGTTCAACATGATATTCACTTGAGAATAAATTCTCCTTATCTTAATTAAACATGGTTCTTAAAAAAAGACAAGTTTTTAAGTACCAATATAACTTTATTAATCCAAAATATATAAGTTACTTTTTTTTTTTAGATTTCCAACTTGTTTCCTTTGAACCCAAGCTGCTGAATTACTACTAACTTGTTTATGGGCTTGCTAAACAAAAAACATTACCAATATTCCTATACAACAGAGATATTTTGAAAGTAAACTAGTATATGAAAGAGAAATATTCTGAGTTTTAACATGCAAACATTCTTGTCCAAAGACATGATTTTTTTGAGCTTGAGTTTTATTTTGCTAAGAGTCTTAATTTGACCATTTGACTTAAGGTGTGTAACGAGTTATGCATTGGTATACATAGCCTTTTTTTAAAACATACATAAATCAATTCATTGCTAAATTTACAAGTGTTCCTCCATTAACTACCTCAACAATATAACTCAATTTACCAATCAAGTAAAAACAAGACGTTTTCTAGTTTTCCAATCAGAACATAAAAAATTCTCTTCTTAAGAATAAAATACACGTTAAACTAGTAAATACTTCTATATATTTGCTTGCTTAAATGGTTTAATAACCAAATTATTGTGTCATACACTTGGACACTCGATAGCTGAAAACAACAAAAGTATTCAAAATAGCTTACATTAGGCCACAAGCCATTTCTGTTCGATTGAAATCCATATCCCAAATGAGACTTTAATAAGGATGCAACCTACACTTTTTGAACTGAACAATTACAATGGAATTATAACCTAATATAACTTCATTTACAACATGCTCAGACTTAATACAAGTATACATAACCGGGTCATGCTTACTGGTTAAATAAAAGAAAAGAAAATAAGATTATTTCTTAAGTTTTCTACTGTAACAATGCTTTTAGATTAGAGGTTCCAACAATGTTGTCTCCCACCAATCATTAATTTTTTTATACAAAAATGGGATCAAAATCAGCCTCAAAATCGA
This sequence comes from Wollemia nobilis, assembly GCA_028583015.1. Classification (NCBI taxonomy): domain Eukaryota; kingdom Viridiplantae; phylum Streptophyta; class Pinopsida; order Araucariales; family Araucariaceae; genus Wollemia; species Wollemia nobilis. The sequence goes on along the minus strand of JAQPPZ010017023.1, from coordinate 223,196 downwards.
TGCATGCATAATACTATCATGTTTAAACTTCATAACCACATATTGCATTGGTAGTTTTTGGCTATTCCTAACTTTCTCACATAGTATCAATTTCTTCTTTATAATGAAAAAGAAGACTGGCAAGTAATGAAAGTTTAAATTCACAAAGCACAATTCAGAACACCATATTCAAACATCAATCAATGCATACATTTAGTAACAGATGCAATAAATGGCCTCAATTATATTAAATCAATCTCATCCAGGATTAACCCATATTCAAAGTTCAATTCAATATTTAGCTCAAACCTTCCCGTTGGCTACATAGCTACCATCCATAATTTCTTACTTGGTGAAGGTCAATTTGCATTATTTCTTTTCTTTTTTAGATAGAAACTCTAGTCTCAGTTACTAATTGTAGTGGCAGTAAAAACATAAAGTCATTTTATTTGGAACACATTCAACACACATCACAAGACACTTTGATAATACTGCCCTATCATCATTACCTAGCTATGCAGACTACATAATTAAATATTTCATTCAGATAGATGCTTTCAATCCAACACAATCCATTCTCTTTTTATATGTAAATTTTTGGAAGAAAACAATACGATGACCTTTTTTTCTTTTTTCTTGAAATGAAATACAAAAGCAAATCTTCTAATAACAAATTCCATCACACATTATTCATGCAAATTATTTAGACTAGAGTAATAAAGCAATCCATCCTAAAAACTTGACCCTTTTGTCTTTATTTATTCCTCCCCAGATTATACATTGAGCTCCAGATTGATTCTCTCTTTCTAGAAATTCCCCTCCAAAACAAAAATCTTGAAAGCAATGAATTCCTAAAACAACAAGATCATACCTTTTCCAAAAGCATGATGACAGTAATAATGCCTCCTACCACTTTCCTACATTTTTTCCACCCAACATCTGGGAAGAGGTTTAGTGCAATCATTACTTTGAGAGTATAGTTCTTCCCCAAGAAAAACATTCACCATTGAAACCTTAATGTCCACTCCATGCATAATTTGTAATGTGTATTTTCATTCAATTCATTTTCCTTGTTTAAAATCATTAATATTATATATATATAAATTTAGATAATTCTAATAAATTTTTATATTACTTAATGAATCTCAAAGTACCACAAAAACTATTTAAATCATTATAATGGCTCCCATGCCTATTCTAGGCACTTTCATTGCCAAACCAAACATGATATGCACACAGTTTTTTAAACAAAACACTCAAACAATGCAATTCATATATGATTCCCTACATGAGATGCAATTCCTCATGAGTTTCCATGTAATTACAGGTTGAATCATGACTTCCATCTTACCTTTCTATTGACAAAACCTATTTGTCAAAACTAATGCTTGGTCATGCATACACAATGACTATCAGTAAAACTGTATTCAAAAGGGAAATACAAGTATACCTCATCAATTAATATATATTTATTGGTTGTGTGAGGAGGGTCGTTACAAGATATATGAATTTTTGGGGATAAATTCAACACACTTTTATCTCCTTTGAAAAATAAGGTTGGTACTCTAGGATGGTGTAAATAAATGTAAAATTACTTCATTTGTCAATTAAAATGGCTTTTGATATGTTTGCCCTTCAAGTTCTCAATATACATAAAATAATAGACATAGTGGACAAATTCGTATAACATAAATATTGTAGACATTATTTTTATGGAACACATGGTTGCAAAATGACTATATAATCTATTTAGATATTTTTATTACGAGTAGGATTATGACTTGTGATTTACCCAATAATGGTCATCCAAAGCCATTTCACTTCTGATCTATGTGGCTCCAAGACCTTGATTTCTTCTAGATGGTTATATTATGGTGGGATGAAGAACAATTTGAAGGGTCATGAATAAAAAAAGAATATCTAGAGTAGCAAATGAAAATTTAAAATGCCAAATATTTTGGTAACACCTTTGAAGAAAAGAAGAAATTGAATCCAAGCTCAAACATTTACAATAGATAATGGACATCAATGAAATGAACCAGGATTCTTATGTGAAATAAAAATAATTACTTTTTTATTATCATAATGTATTAAAAAATATGTCATATTGGTTCTAAAAATATAGAGAGAAATGATTCAAGGAAGAATATAGAAATAAAAAGGGATTTCATATTACAATAAAAACAAAGTTTTCTTTTCATAATATCAAAAACATTTCAAAGAAGGATGAAATATTGAGGAAGATGATATCAATAAGGAAGCAATTAATTATTTCAAAAATATATATTAGATATTGGGAAAGATAAGGAGGCACAAGTTAAGATTTTACCAAATATTCCATTAATTATTACAAAGGGAAAACATGAAATTTTGATGAAAAGATATCTATGGAGGATCTACATAAACTAATTTTATCTTTTCATCCTAACAAGGCACCCAACCTTGATGTATTTCGTGAAATATCCTTTAAAAATTATTGGGATTTATTGAAGAGTGATATGTTAGTTGTGGTTGAAGAGCCCCAAAAAAAGAAGACTACAATAAGTGAGGTCAATACCACTTTTATTACATTGCTTCGAAAGAAAGGTGAGACAAAATATTTTGATAATTTTTTTCTAATAAGCCTTTGTAAGATGATTTCTAAGATCACTTCAAAAATTATGGTGAAGAGGTTGAAAGGTATTCTAAATTATGTTATCTCAAAGAAACAAGGTGGTTTTGTTCATGGTAAACAAAATTTTGATGGTGTAAACATTGAATAGGAGGCCATACATTCTCTTCATTCCATAGAAAATCTAGGCATTCTTATGAAATGAGATATGAACAAAGCATATGATAAGGTTTTCTAGAGTTTTCTACATGATATTCTCAATATGTTTGATGTTGACTATAGTTGGTATAAATAGTTTAAATGTTGTTATAGTGCTATGAAATATTCTATTCTGATTAATGGTTATCCTATTGGCTACTCTAAGTCATCTTGTGGACCCCATAAAGGTGATCAACTATATCCTTATTTATTCATTATTCTTGTGGAGGCATTAGGGAGATATTTCTCAAATTCAGGTTACAAAAAAAAGGCCCTTTAAATATCATCTTCAAGTTATTGTTGATAATTTTATTTTGGTTCATCCCTTAGTAAATGAGACAATGGATTTTAAATCAATAGTATTATTATATGAAAAGGCTACTAGAAAATTGGTTTATACGACAAGATCCAAGATTTTTTCATTAACACTACCCTAGATTTACAACAAAATACTATGGATATTTTAAGGTTTAATATTGAAACAATCCCATTAACCTTCTCAGGTATTCCTTTAAATCATAGGAAAAAAATAGCTTATCTTGTTTGGATAGAATGAAATCTTGTTTATCAAGTTGGAAAGGTAAGTTCTTAATCATAGTGGGTAGGTTGGAACTCATAAAGACTACATTGTAATCCATCCCTATTTACATGATGTCTCTTTCAATAGTACTAATAGGTATATCATTAGAAATCGATAAAGTTTAAAGAGATTTTATTTGAAAAGGATGCAAGGAAATATTTGTCTTTCCTCTTTGCAAGTGGGATAGGATTCGCAAAGCAAAAAATATTGGGAGCAATTAAATTTTTTAACTCCCATAGAGTTTTCTTAGAAGAATGTTTGGTCACTAAAGGCTCTCCCTAAGTCCTCAACATTCTTTTGGTTAATAGTTCAAAGTAATTCTTACAGGAGAGATTTGGACCTTTTAGATGTGCCTTATGTGAGAAGAATTTGGAAACATCAGACCATTTAATTATTCATTATCTCTTTGCTTACATCATTTGGGGTTACTTTTTAAAAAATATAAAAATATACTGGGCAGCTCCATCAACATTGAAAGAGTTAATAAAATGTTGGATCAATTATTTCAAAGCTAAAGCATTATTTATTTATTGGATTATATGGCTTGAAATGAATAATAAATTTTTTATGAATAAATCTTAAAATCACGCCCAAGATTGAAACCATATTATTGCCTCCCTTGTATACTGTTAACACATATGGTGTTCATCATGGGAAGTCTCAAGTGTGAAAAAGAGATGGTAACAACTTGGTTATAGGATTTAAACATTCATTGAAGGGTCATCTAAAATTATGGCATTAAAACAAAGGATCTACTTTGATCTAGAGTAAAATAGAAATATACAAAAAAAAAAATGGATGTATCAAACTCAATTTTGATGGTGCCTCTTAAGGAATTCCAAAAAAAAAATGATGGAGGTAAAAAAAATGAAATACAAATTATCGTCACCTACTTAGAATCATATGGAACTTCAACTAACAACTAGAAAGAGGCTAGGGCACTTATTATAAAGATTACAATTGTAATTGAAAAATGATAAAAATATATTTTAATTAAGGTTTTCCACAAATTATCGGTAATGCTATCAACAAAAATGGATATGCATTTTGGATAAAAAATTAAATTATTGTTGATGATCATCATCTATTACGAGAGGCAATCTCTTTAAAATGTGAGCATATCTATAGAGAAGAAAATTGGATAGTAGATAATTTAGGTAATCATAGTGTTAATTTTCATCTTGGTAAAATTCAAATGTTAAAAGGCAATTGGTTGAGTGATATTTTATTTCTTAATGGAGTACATGTCAAGGAGCTGGTTATAGAAATATAACACTTCGATAAATATGAAGAATATATTTGTTAAACATAAATAAAAAAATATGTGATAAAAAGACATGTTGGATGGGGGTTTAATTGACCTAACAACAAATGTAATATTTTGGTATTTTGATAGGTGTGGTCCCCAATAGTAACCACATATAGTTTGTTAACCATATATATTATTTTAGTTTATTATACATTTGTGGATATTGATAATATTATTAATGATTTTAGCTTTGTTATGATAATTTGATTTTGATACTAAAATAATCACTTGTGTATATTTGGTTATTTATGAATGTTTATATAGTTTGTAGTACCCTTCCATGGCAAAACAAAGAACTCCTTAAAAAATTAGTTTAAAATATATACATTTGATAATTTACCGAGGTTTGAATGTGGTTTACATCATCAAGGAGGTATAATTAATAACATCAAATGCAACACTCTACAAAAAATGCTAGAATATAGATATTAACTATATCTAGAAAATAGGTCAATCCATAATTATGGCAACAAGAAGGGTTAAGTATATGGAGTTGAAGCTTCGTAAGGTTAAGGTTTATTCACATGAGGTTGATGTTCATTTAGAAAATATCTGTTCAATTTTTGCTCAATTTCTCAACTTGGGCTCTAACAACACCCCCTCAATTAATACTTGCTATTACAAAGTCAAACTTGTTGCAAGAAATATTTTTCTTCTAAAGTTTAAATGACTAAGTTTTATCCTCTCAAGTATGACATTTGCATTGAAACAACCTCATTTAGATATTACCCAAGAGATATAATTGTTAAAGGTTGGTTATTATTTATCTGAAACATGATGGGACAAGGAGTTCCCTATTTAAGAATTTTTCATAATGTTCCAACTAGGATACCAATGTGCTCTAGTATGGAATATCAACCCTTCATTCCATCAAGGTTCAACAATCATAACTTCCTTTTCATGAAATGTGGGAATTTTTGCAAGGCCTTAATTTTATGTGGTATCATCTTCTATATTGACACCTTTTAGAGGATGGCACCACATGACATCATGTATTTAGGTATAAATACCTTGACCTAAAGGTATCATGTATTTAGGTATAAATATCCTTCATATTAATCTTTTTATTATTGGTTGGAATGTAATATAATTTTCTTTAGTGAAGATTATTCGGTGTTCATAGGCACCTCATCATATTCTGTGTTCTTTCATATTGTGTATTCTTTTTGTTAAGCAATACTAGATAATGTTTAATTCCATTTATTTCTAAAAGTTATTATGAACTCGGACATGGTATCAAAGCAGATGTGAATCTTTATTATTCAATTACTTTTATCAACAAGAATTTTTTTTTCTTCCAGCTTCTTTTGAGGGTAATTTTTTGGAGCTGGCAAAGGGGATTTTGTTGAGGGTTGATGGTGTAATCTAAAGAATGGTTTCTAATAAAACCCCACGTAAACATTGATTGGGAGGATCTCATTGGAATTAGCAAATTTTCTCCAAAATAAATATTCACCCATATGTTCCTCTTTTCTCTCATTAAGACTTGATCTTGATGTTTTTCAAAATTTTCTAACCAGATGGATGCTCTAGTTTCAAGATTAGGTTTTTTCAAGTTTTCCAAAATCTCATTTATATTTTACATATTTTTCAAAAAAAAAATCATTTTCTTTTCTCTTAAACTTTTTGTTTACCAATAGTGGTATTGTTGAGAGGGTAGATTCCTTCACCATTGTGAAATAATAAAATAAGAGCTTATTTTTCTTTGGATAAAACCTAGTACCAAATAAGTTATGGGCAAGCTTCTATGCTTAGCAAGACCTTTGAAACACTTAATAAATTTGAAAAAATGGTCCAAATTTTCTGTTGCATAGGTATAAGAGGATGGCTTGATTGGTTGTGTTAAAAAAAATAGTTTTCTAGGGCAAATCATAATAGTTACAAGCAACACATCAATATTTTGGATTATTTTAAAAATTTTAGGGAGATCCCAATTCAACACTTTTGCCTGTTTCACCTGTACTCAAAATTTTTATTTGAAAAAATCAGCATTTTCTCCTTTTATTGTACATTTAAAATTTAAATTTGGAATATTTCCTAAAACATCGAAATGGTGGTTTTTCATTAAGGGTTTGGCACCTGTGCACCTGCGTTAGCATGATGCATGTTTACATAGGGTGCATAAAGAGGTGGGGGTATAGTTTCTAATTTAAGTTTACTTGTTGCCATTTCCCTTTCAAGCTTGGCATGATTGCTAGCATAGTCCCTTTAAGGCATTGGGACATGGGAAGTCCCATGTTTGAATCGCTCCCATGTCATCTCATTTTAACAAATGATCAGTCAAAAAATCAATAATTTCATTGAGTGATGATGTGTCACTCGTTAATGATATAACTCTTGGTGATGGAGTGATACCTCCTTTGCATAATGGTGATGATATAGTAGTAAAACAAATGATGTGATGATGAGTGATGATGTAGCATCCCTTAATGATGTGACTACTAGTGATGACCATGCCACCCTCTTTATACAATGGTGATGACATGGCAAGGCTATACATATGTGGTAGTCTGTAAGCCTAATGTGGCAATTAGTAAGGCTGATGTGGCAATTAGTAAGGTTGATGTGGCAATGAATGCACATATCTTGAGGTAACACATGACAATCAGTACATGTGATATGGTAGTCCATATAGGTTATATGGTAAGATAATGGTAGCTTGGAGGCACTAACACTAGTGACATAGCACGAATCCTAAGGCATCATGTAGAAAATGAAAAGGATGACACACATGCTAACATGGGGAGCTCCTATTGGGCTAACATGGTGGGTAAAATGCTAACATGGGGAGCTCCTATTGGGATAACATGGTAGGTTATACACCACGTGGTGTGTATAAATATGTGTTAAACCAATCATATTCTACCATCTCATCGAACTTGATAAGTAGCTTGCACATTCAAAAACTAACTTGGAAACCTACACATTTTAGAGTAAATCAAGAAGTGACAAGTGGTGCAACTTGATTCAAATATCAAATAGTAAATTGATTATGATAAGCAACATTACATGATTCATCAATACGTTGCATAGTCATTGCACGTTTAGCACCCCCTCAACCACTCACACAAGTTGTAGCCTCTCATTCGTTGCAAGTACCCATTTTTTAAACTTTTTCAAACATTTTGGAGGAAATTTTTATGATTTTAGGGACAATAGCTTTTACATATAAAATCATTTTAAGTCCCTTTTTTTCAAATTATATGGTTTTTTGAGCTTTGTTGGTGGTGTTCTTTCTAATCATATATATGTAGACTTTTATATTTTGAAAGAATAGCTATGGATCATCATGGCCCTTGTTGAATGGTCCCAACTATGCTATATGGAAGATCACTATTGAAGATCTATTTCAAGGTAAATAATTACTCAAATATGTGAATGAGGAACCTTGTTCCCCTTATTTTGAAGAGATGAAGATTCTTTACGAGAACAAAAAGGATGAGGTTCATGGTGTCATTGCTCTTCTATTGAAAATGTATATGACACCTCATTTTAGCACCACCACAGATCCTAAAGTATTGCTGGAGAAATTTCAAGGGATGTATGATCAAATTAATTCCACACAAATCAATATATTTAGGCATAGCTTGCAACCTTGTTCATAAAATCACTTGTACATTTGATGAGTGACTCAAACATGTGAATAAGAAACCTTGTGACACTAATTCTAAAAAGGTGAAGCAACTTTACAAGGACAAAAAGTGTTAGCTTTTGATGTTGGATACTTAATAAGAAATCAACCACAAGACTTAAAATGAGCATGAAATATTGAATCTATGATAATGACAATATACTAAGCAAGAAAAAATCATAAGAAATTTTTGCAATAACTCATAAAACTACCATTAATGAAAGCTCACAAAAATAGGATCTTCATACAAAATGTGGAGATCTCAAGTACTCCATGCTTGATACAAATTCTATATTATTTAAAACTTGTATTCTACTCTATGAAGCAGTTCTACATTGTTTCAAACTTGTATTCTACTCTATTCTACCTGATATTGAAGATGATAAAATGATACAGAAATATTATACTACTTGCTCACACCAAGGCCCAATATATAGTGGGATGTGACTCTTGAGCTTCAATCTTCCTATGACTCTTCCCCTTCCTATTCTATGGACTCATGTACATGGACTATGATGCACATTTACATTATTGAATACTTTGCATATTCTAATATTACTTGTGCATTTATTACATTGCATAAAGTAAATATTCAAATCCTAATCTAAAGATGTACCCATGGTGGTGCATTGGCATGTACCAAATAATGTAATATTCCAACAGAAAGGGTGAGGCTCTTGATGCCATTGTTCTTAATGTCGACAATATATATGATACTCATGTTAACAACACCATGGATACTAATATATTGCTTGAAAATATTTAGGTGTCGTATGATAAATATAATTCCACAAAAATAAGTGGATTGAATGCTGAGATTGCAACCTAGTTCATGGACTCAATTAATATATCAATGGATTCAAGAAACTACAAAAGGATATTTGAATTGCAACCAAACCATAAGGGAAGGGCAAGAAGCTTTGAAGAACGAAAGAAACCCCGAGTTACTCAATATTGTCCTTAACAATGTGTTTAAAAAATAAGGTAATAGTTGGTTTCAAGACGCTTTATATGTATTTTCCAAATTCTGATGAGGTAAGTACTTTTGTACCATTAGGCTACGAGAAATAGGCATAGATAAAAAAAAGAAGTTGCTAAAGTTCAAAATGATAAAAATCCCAAATAAAATTAGAAACAACACAAGAATCCTTTCAAAAGGTTACTTGTGAGTTTTGCAAAAAGGAAGGACATAAGTCAAAATTCTATAAAATTTAAATAAAAAATTGCTTGCAAAGAAACTTTATAATTTTTTTCTTTGTTAATTTACCTAGTTCATGTCAATGTCATCATGACATCATCAATTTGTAGGCACACCAAATAAAATGAATGATGTCATTATAGCATAGGATTCCATTTATAGATCATGCCCATGCCATCCCATCAATTTATACATAGATCAAATGAAATGGATGACACCACTCTAACATGAAGTTCCCTTTGTTGCTTCATCATTTAAACATATATCCTACAAGCAATTTGGTCATCAAACTTATAGAAACTTATCTCATATAATTATTTTACCATTATAATATAAACCACTCATTATTCTTTACTTATTCGATGTTATTTTGCTAATTTTACTCATTACTATTTTCTTATAATATATTTTAAAAAATCATTCATATATATCTTCTCTAAATTTCTTATATCTCTCGTAACCTTGATATGCTTGACAAAAATATAAAAAATCAATCTTAACATGCTGGAGAAAAGAAACCTTGGTCTTATCCAACTTCAAAGCATGATACACGATCTAGAATCTTAAAAAGAGTATACAACTTTAACTTCTTTTTGTTAATAATGCAAAAAAGAAACCATTATTTTATCCAATTTCAAAGCATTTCAAAGCATGAGGAATGATCTAGAATCTTAAAAAGAGTATACAACTTTAACGTCTTATTGTTAATAATGCACCATAGTTTTCATCCTCTCAAATGTTACAATTTTTAAATTAAAAAAATAATAATAATTAATATATAAAGCTACATCAAACTAAATCAATAAATATTTCTACCTAGTAGAGAACATTCAAAATTTCAAACTTATTAAAACAAATAATTAATTCATGTAATTTGTTTATTTAAATAAAAAAAGAAACATAACTAGATCTACCTTCAATTCGTCATCGAGAGCACAAACAAACATGTCTTGAGTACATATCCTAAAGCTTTGGCGGTACGCTTCTGTCCCTTTAAAAAATCAACCATGCGGTCGCGTCTCCTTTGAAGGAGGCGCCTGTCCTCTTTTTGTGCTTCTACCTGAAATTGGAAAGCTCATCAATGATGAATTCTTCATAGATTGAAGGATAGGAATAGAATGGAGAGAAGGGATGTGAGAAGAAAATTGGCTATCAATAAAATCTATCCATCTCATTATATTTCTAAGATAATTTCCGTCTAATCTACTCATTTTACAAAAACTTTGAACAAGCTTTCCAAGGCTTTCAATGAATGAGATTATATTTTCACAATCTATTTCCAAATGAGACAAAGAAGTACAATTTGGTACTTGTCAAATGTAAGTATAACCTGAAAAAAATAAGAATCCTCTACTGGCCATTAAGAGTTTCTGTTAGAACTATTCCTACTCAGTTGCATCCAGGTTTGAATCATAGGAAAAGTTTTAATCAACTTCAAATGCTCAACCATCGGATATAGAAATATATTCCACAATGATTATCATTTGCATTAGTAAAGTTGTATACAATTTCTATTATAAACCAAACTGTAAGGTAGAAATAGTCTGAAGAGAGACTTTACCGCCTTATCAATTATTGTGTACTCATCCTCATTGCCAATTTCACAATAGCAGACTTGACACAGATCACCCCCCCCCCCCCCCCCCCCCCCCCCCCCCCTCCCCCCCCCCCCCCCCCCCCCCCCCCCCCGCCCCCGCGCGCCGCCCCCCCCCCCCCCCCCCCCCCCCCCCCCCCCCCCTCCCCCCCCCCCCCCCCCCCCCCGCGGCCGGCGCCGCGGCCCGGCCCCCCCCCCCCCCCCCCCCCCCCCCCCCCCCCCCCCCCCCCCCCCCCCCCCCCCCCCCCCCGGCCCGCCCCCCCGCCCCCCCCCCCCCGGCGGCGCCCCGGGGCGCCCCCCCCCCCCCCCCCCCCCCCCCCCCCCCCCCGCGCCCCCCCCCCCCCCCCCCCCCCGCCCCCCCGCCCCCCGCGCCCCCCCCCCCCGCCCCCCCCCCGCCCCCCCCGCGCCGCCGGCCCGCGCGGCGGGGGCCGGCGGCCGCGGGCCGCCGGCGCCGGCCCGCGCCCCCCCCCCCCCCCCCCGCCCCGCCGCCCGCCGCCCCCCCCGCCCCCCCGGCCCCGCCGCGCGGCGCCGCCGGGGGGCGCGCGGCGGGGGGGCCGCCGGGGCCGCGCCGCCCCCGGCGCGGGGCGCGGGGCGCGCCCGGGCCCGCGGGCGGCGCGGGCGGCCCGCCGGGCGCGGGGCGGCCGGCGGGGGCGCGCGCGGCCGCGGGCCCCCGCGCCCCCGGCGCCGCGGGCGGGGGGCCCGGCGCCGCGCCCCCCCCGCGGCGCGCGCCCCCCCCGCCCCCCCGCAGCGGGGGGCGCGGCCGCGCGCGCGCGCCGCCCCCCCCCGCCCCCCCCCCCCCCCCCGCCCCCCCCCCCCCCCCCGCCCCCCCGCCCCCCCCCCCCCCCCCCCCCCCCGCCGCGCCCCCCCCCCCCCCGCGCCGGGCCCGGGCGCCCGGCCGGGCGGCGCGCGCGCCCGGCGCCCGCGGCGCCGCCCCGCCCCCGGGGCCGCCCGGGGCGCCCCGCCGCGCGCCCCGCCGGCCCGCGGGCACCATCCTCTGCGGGGGCGAGGGGCGGGCGCGGCCGGCCTGCGGGCGGCGGGTGGTGGGGGGGGGGCGGGGGCGGGGGCGCGCGTGGGCGGGGCGCGGCGAGAGGGGGGGGGGGGGGGGGGGGGGGGGGGGGCGGGGGGGGGCGGCGGGGGGGGCGGGCGGGCCGGGGGGGGGGGGGGGGGGGGGGGGGGGGGGGGGGCGGGGGGGGGGGGGGGGGGGGGGGGGGGGGGGGCGGGGGCGGGGGGGGCGGGGGGGGGGGGGCGGCGCGGCGGGGGGGGGGGGGGGGGGGGGGGGGGGGGGGGGGGGTGGGGGGGGGCGCGGCGGGGGCGGCGGGGGCGGGGGCGGGGGGGGGGGGGGGGGGGGGGGGGCGCGGGGCGGGGCGGGGGGGGGGGGCGCGGGGGGGGGGGGGGGGGGGGGCGGGGGGGGCGGGGGGCGGGCGGGGGGGGCGGGGGGGGCGGCGGGGGGGGGGGGGGCGCGGCGGCCGCGGGGGCGCCGGGGGGGGGGGGGGGGGCGGGGCGGGGGGGCGCGGCGCCGCGGCGCGGGGGCGGCGGGGGCGCCGGGGGGGGCGCGCGGGGGCGGGGCGGGGCGGGCGGGGGGGGGGGGCGCCGGGGGGGGGGGCGCGGGGCGGCGGGGGGGCGGGGGGGGGGGGCCGGGGGGGGGGCGCCCGGGGGGGGCGGGGGCGGGGCGGCGCGGCGGGGCGCGGGGCGGGGGGCGGCGGGCGGGGGGGGGGCGGGGGGCGGCGGGGGGGGGGGGGGGGGGGGGGGGGCGGGGGGGGGGGGGGGGGGGGGCGGGGGGGGGGGGCGCGGGGGGCGGGGGGGGGGGCGGGGCGGGGGGGGGGGGGGCGGGCCGGGGGGGGCGGGGCGCGGGGGGCGGGGGGCGCGGGGGGGCGGGGGGCGGGGGGGCGGGGGGGGGGGGGGGGGGGGGGCGGGGCGGCGGGGGGGGGCGGGGGGCGGGGGCGGCGGCCGGGCGGGGCGGGCCGGGGCGCGGCCGGCGGGGCGGGGGGGGGCGCGGGGGGGGCGGCGCGGCGCCGCGGCGCGGGCGGGGCGGGGCCGCGGGGCGGGGGCGGGGGCGGCGGCGCGGCGCCGGGGCGGCGGGGCGGGCGCGGCGCCGGCGGGGGGGCCGGCCCGCGCGCGCGGCGGCCGCCGGCCGGGCGGCCGGCGCGCGGCCGCGGCGCCGGCGGCGCCGGGGCGCGGGGCGGGGGGGGGGGGCGCGGGGGCCGCGGGCGGGGGGCGGGCGGGGGGCCCGGCGGGCGGCGGGGCGGCGCCGGCCCCCGCGGCCCGCCCCCCCGCGCCGCCGGCGCGGCCGCGGCGCGGCCCGCCCGGGGGGGCGGGGGGGCCCCGCCGGGGGGGGGGGGCCGCGCGGGGGGGCGGCGGCGGCGGCGGCGGCGGGGGGCGGCGGGGGGCGGCGCGGGCGGGCGGCCGGGCGGCCGCCGCCGGCCGCCCGCCCGGGGCCGCCCCGGCCCGCGCCGCCCCGGCGCGCCGCCCCCCCCCGGCCCGGCGCGCCCGCCCGGCGGCGGGCGGCGGGGGCGGAGGGGGGGGGCGGCGAGGCTGGGGCGCGGCGCGGGCCGCGCGGCGCGGCCCGCTCGCCCCCCCCCCGGCCGGCGCGCCCCCTTTTTTTTTTATTATTTTTTTTTTCCCCCCCCCTGTCGCCGGCCCCCCCCCGCGCGCGGGCGCCGCGCGCTGCCCGTGGGGCGCAGGGGGCGTGGCGCTGGTGCGCGGGGCGCGGGGCGGCGGCCTGGGGCGGGCTTCGGGCGGGTTGGCTGGGCGGCCGGGCGCTAGCGCGGGCGGTGGGCGGGGGGATGGCGGGCGCGGGCGGCGGGCGCGGGCGGGGCCGGGCGGGGGGGGGGGGGGGGGGGCGGGGGGGGGCGGCCGGCGGCGAGGTGGCGGGGGCGGGCGGGCGGGGGGCGGCGGCCGGCGGGGGGGCGGGGGGCGGGCCGCTGCCGCGGGGGGGGGCGCCGGGGGCGGCGCGGGGCCGCCCCGCGGCCCCCGGCCGCCCGCCCCGCCGCCGCGGGCCCCCCGCCGGCCGGGCGGCGGGCGGGGGCAGGCGCGCGCGCGGGGGGGCGGGGCCGCGGGGGGGCGCGGCCCGCTGGGATTGGGGGCGCCGGCGCCCGCCCGGCCCCCCCCGCCCCCGCCGCCCGCCGCCCCCCCCCCGGGCGGCGGGCGCCGGGCGGCGGCGGCGGCGGCCGCCGGGCGCGGGGGGGGCGGCGGGGCGGGCCGCGGCCGCGGCCGCGCGGGGGGGGGGGAGGGGCGCGGGGGGGCGGCGGCCGCGGCCGCGGCGGCCCCCCCCCGCGCCGCGCGGCGCCGCGGCCCCCGGGCCCCGGCGCCGAGACCCCCGGGGAGGGCCCCGGCGCGGGGGAGGCGGGGGGGAGGCGGAGGCGGCCGGCGGCGGGGTGGCGCGCGCCGGCGCCCCCGGCGCCCCCGCGCCCCCGCGGCGGGGGGGGGGGGCCGGGGCGGGGGCGGGGCCCGGGGCCCGCGGCCGCCCCCCGCGCCGCCCCCCCGGCCGCGCGCCGCCGCCCCGGGCCGCGGCGCGCCGCCCCCGCCCGCCCCGACGCCCGCCCCCCCCCCCGCCGGGGGGCCCGTGCGGCCCGCCCGTCGCGCGGCGCCCGCGGGGCGGCGGCCGTCCGGGCAGCGGCGGGGCGGCGGCCGGCCCGCGGCGGGGCCGCGGCGGGCCCTCGCGGGGCGGCCGGGGGAGGCCCCGGCGGGCCGCCGGCGCGGGCGCGCGGGGGCCGCGGGCGCCCGCGCCCCCCGCGGGCGCGCCGGCCCCCCCCCCCCCCCCCCCGCCCCCCCCCCCCGCGCCGCGCCGCGCGCGCGGTCGGGGGCGGGGCGGCGGCGCGGGCGGCGGGCGCGCGGGCGGCGCCGCGGGGCGGGGGGGCGCCGCCCCGGGGGCCCCGCCGCGGGCGCGCCCCCCCCCCCCCTCGCGGCCGCCCCCCGGGGGGCGGGCCCCCGCGCGCCGCGGCGGCGCGGGCGGGAGGGGGCGGCGCGCGTGGCGGGGGGGGCGGGCGTTGGGTCGTGAGGGTGCGTCTGACGTTGTAAAAGTGTGTGTGGGGGAGAGGGGTTGGTTGTAGAGAAGAGTCGGCCTAGGGGGGCGCCCCCGGCCGGGCCCCCCCCGCGCCGCGGCCCCCCGCCCCCCGCCCCGGCCGCGCGGGGCGGGGGGGGGGCGGGGGGGGGGGCGGCGCCGGGGCGGGCCGGGGGGGGGGGCGGCGGCGGGGGGGGGGCGGGCGGCGGGGGGCGGGGGCCGGCCCGGGGGCCGGGCGGCGGGGGCGCGGCGGGGGGGCGGCGGGGGGGGGCGGGGGGGGGGGGGGGGGGGGGGGCGGGGGGCGGCGCGGGGGGGGCGGCGGCGGGGGGCGCGGCGGCGGGGGGCGGCGCGCGGCGGCCGGGCCGGCCCCCCCCCCCCGCGGCGCGGCGCCGAGCGGGGGGGGGGGGCTGCGGGGCGCCCCCGCGGGCGCCGCCGGCGGCGGGCCGGGGGCGGGGGCGCGGGGGGGGGGGGGGCGGGGGGGGGCGGGGCGGCGCCGGGGGGGCGCCGGCCCCCCCCCCCGCGCGCCGCGGCCGCGGCGGCGGGGGGGGCGGGGGGGGGCGGCGGCGGGGGGGGCGGCGGCCGCCGGGCGGGCCCCCCGGCGACAGACAAAACCGGAGAAACATGCCGTGCTAGGGGAGGGCGCGGGCGTCTCCCCCTATAAAAAAAAAAAAAAAAAAAAAAAAAAAAAAAAAAAGGGATGGGGGAGGGGGGGGGGGGGGGAGAGAGCCTCTGGGAGAGAAGAAAAAAAAGAGAAGAATAATGAAGAAATGGGGGGGGGGGAGGTGGGTAGTGGGATTTTTAATTTAGATGGTGAAGATGTAGTGATTTTTTTTAAAATTATATATTAAATAAGAGGGGGGGTGGCCGGCGGGCCGGGTAGCATCTCAATAAGTAAGAAAAAAAAAAAAAAAAAAAAAAAAAAAAAAAAAGTAAAAATAATAAAAGAAAGAAAAAAAAGAAAAAAAAATATTTTATATAAAAAAAATTTTTAGGGAGGCGGGGGGGGGGGGGGGGGGGGCGCGGGGGGCCGCCGCGCCGCCCGTCGCGGCGCGGGCGGGGGGGCCCCGCGGGGGGGGGGGCGGCGCGGTGATGGTGGTTGGGGGGGGGGGGGGGGCCGGGGCGGGCGGGCGCGGGCGCGGGGGGCGGCGCCGCCCCGCGGGGGGGGCCGAGGTGGGTTTTGTTTTTTGATAAAAGAGGGGGGGGCATCTTTTTGGGGGAAGTATGTGGTTTTTTTAAGATTTTTTTTTTTTTTTTTATTTTTTTTTAATAGTGGGAGAGTTTTTTTATTTTGGGGTTTTTTTTTATTGTTGTTGGTTTTTTTTTTGTTTTTGTTGGGGGGATTGAGTGGTGAGTAGGAGCTAGACTTGCAAAGTGGCTTTGGGGAGTCGTGGAGCAATAAGAAATAAGAAAGATTCCACATTTGGATTATAGGATCATAGACTGGTTCAATGAGGAATCAGAAGCTCTTAGTTGGTTCATACGTTTAATGAGGAATCAGAAGCTCCTAGTTGGTTCATACCTTTAATAAGGAATCAGAAGCTCCTAGTTGGTTCATACCTTTAATAGGGTATAAGAGTTGAAACAATCAAAATTAAAAAAAAAAAATGCAGATAAAAGAGAAAGAGCAGTAACAAGAGTATACCCAAAGGAAAAAGTAGTGATGAAAAAAAATGATTGAAAGAATGCTTCCATGAATTTGTTAATGTCCTCTTTTTGTAGTGAGATTGTGCTCAAAGTCTCTAGTTTGGCATATTTATTCTACATCTTCCTTAAGTGAGTGAATTTGTCAGAAATTGCATGTTAATGTTGTTTCTAATTTGATAAATGAATTTGTTAAAATTCATTTTTGGGTATCAACCAGGAGAGACACCATATCCTTGCTGCAAAATGAATTTGTTGAAAATTCATTTTCATTTTGGAGTGTCACTTAGAAACATCATTTCCTTGTGTGATGCACTTGGAATATTGGAGGACCAGAAAAATAAGGTGAATGTTGCACTTTGAAAGCATATAGAAAGTTTTGTTTAAGAAATTACAAAAACATTGAAACACATTAAAGAAAGATTGTTGAAAAATATTGATTAATTATTTTATTTGTAATGATTAAAATTTGATAAGATAAAAAAAACAACAAAATTAAGTACTTAAACATTATAAAAACCACATTATAAAAACCACATCTAACTGTTGGAGAATGACCTCGAATGTCGAGACTAAAGAGAATGTTGATGGTTAAGCTTCTTGGAAAAAAAAACAAGAGTTGAAGCTCGAGGACAAAACCTTTTAGTTATAAAGATAAAGCCCGACATGCCTCACGGCCGTATTTAACATGCCCCATGATCTCGACTGTCCAGACTAAAGAGAATGTTGATGGTAACCCTTCTTGTAAAAAAAAAAAAAAAATTATTTATTAAATATAAAGTTAGTTTTTAAGGGAGTTGGCTATAGTTACATTATTTTTTAGTAATTAATAAGTGTATGGTTTAAATCATTATAAGGATTGTTCTCAACAAGTTTATTCCTTTCGTTGTTGACTCGGTGTGATTCGTCTTGTTGTTGACCATGTGTGAGAGGAAGACCACTGGTCGCTCGGGTTTTATGGTCATCTAACATTATTTTTAGTAATTAATAAGTACATGGTTTAAATCATCACAAGGGCCGCTCTCAACAAGTATATTCCTCTTGTTGTTGACCCGATGTGATTCCTTTTGTTGTTGACCTTGTGTGAGAGGAAGACCACTGGTCGTTCAGGTTTTATGGTCATCTAACACTCTATGGAGCCCCTCTTAGGTGGCAAGCAATGTCCTCCCCCATCAAGGTATACCACTATCTAGAGAAAAGCTATAGGAGATTTGTTTTGTGGTCGCTCGATCTCATGTTTGTGTAGGGATTTGAACCCAATACCTCTCAAATGGAGGGAGTTATTCACAATCACCAATGTACCACAAAGAAACCTCAAGAGTTCGTTCTTAGGTGGTCGACAATATCCTCTCATCCGAGTATACCACTATTTAGAGGGAAACCACAAGATTTTTTTGACCTCCTTCTCATTGTAGAGGTTCGAACCGTAGACCTCCCACGGGGTCAGGCTTGTTGAGGTTAGAACCATAGACCTCCAAGCTCACAAAGGTTCAACAATAGAACTCTTGTTCAATGGGGACAGGCTCGCCTTCTTCATTTAAGCTACTACAAAGATAGATTCCTTATACTAAAGTTGAAAGCTTTTTTTTGTTAACCATTTTATACAAAAAGATTTCTAAAAAAAACGTTAAAAAATATAATTAAAAAATTTTATTTTATAATATCTTTTAATTTGTCAATGTATACTCACTTAATAAAACCTTTGTTAAAAAATTTTCTCAACCTTTCAGCAAGTAGGATACCCATTAAAGGAGAACGAACGTTTTCAGAGGTAATGCTCTTTGAAGCTCCACAAATCACGAGGAGAAGAATTGTAGAAGTTATAAATTCTTTTAGACATGATATCTTTAAAAATTTATTAATTTTAGTATGCATTATTTATAATGTTTCTAAAATAATCGATTAATAGGTTTCATTTTTTTTTTAATTGGTTTTGGAATTGAAACATAACCATCTTTAATACATTTGGTTATGGTATGATGATTAACAAGTATTAGAACCAATAAAAAAATAAAAGAGAAAAAATAACAATAATTTAAGGATGAAGGAATTTTTCAAATTCGAATGTTATATGTTTGATTTACCGTTATATTTTTGATTTACCCGAAATAAATCATTTATTTTAGGAATTTTGGTATAACAAATTTTTACAAGGCTCCTTTTAGGAATCAACAAAAGTGTTTAGGAAAAAATTCAAAGAGTTTTTATTAGCAAAGGAGTAATGAACCTCATTGTATGTATGGTTATGTAGTTGAAGATGATAATTTTGATATTTGAAGTTACTCTTACATCAAGACATCATATGTGGACTTTCATTTTTGACAAAGTTATTGTATGTATGGATTGTTGAAGATTTGTTTTGAGTTATTATGTGGACTTTCATTTTTGAAAAAGTTTTATGGATACTATATGAGATGTTTGGCTAAAAAGTAGCATTAAGTTTCATTTGGCTCAAGTATTCATAGAGTGGTTTGTCCATTCAACCTTATGTATACTAAAGAATATAAGACCTAGGGATTCATTTTTAGTGGTTATATATATTTTCAATTGTTCATTGATGATCATACTTGAAGGATGTGAGTTGTAATTCCTAAAGACCAAGGATGAAGATTTCTACTATTTTAAAGACATTACAACTCATGTGGAAAAATTATTGGTCATCTCATTCATATACTCTATTCAAATTAATTTTATGTTATCCTAATGCAACATAACATTAAACAACAATTGGCAATTACTTACATACCTCAACAAAATGGAGTTGTAGAGAGGTAAAATCATGCATTTAGGAGATGATGCAATGCATATTGATCGATGCCAATTTCGATCCATCATTTTTGGAAGAAGTTGTTCATACTACAATCTACTTGTTGAACAATACATCCACACTTACATTGAATAGTGTCACACCTAAAGAGGCATGGTTAGAAACAAACCTTTTATATCATAAATCTATATGTTTAGATGCATTGCATTCATGCACATTCTAAAGCAAAATTAAATGAAGCTAGAGGAACCAGAAAATGTGTCTTCATTGGGTATAATAGTGAGTTGAAGGGATATTATCTTATGGATCCAGACACCAAGAAGTTGTATATCACCAAAGATGTGTTTGATGAGAACAAATAATGTACCTCTTCTACGCCAAGTATTGTTGATGAAGCACCTATTTTTTTGTTGTATAATGATGATGAAGATGTTGATGAAGCTTGTAAAAATAGATGATGTTAATTTTAATGACGATGATGAAGATTTTTTTAATGGATTTGATGACCCAAGATCATCCACTTTGAGTACCACTCATAGGCCCAAGTGATAATTCAATATAGTTTATGATGTGAATTTAGATTGTGTTCTTGACACATCTATTTCTAGACCTAGAATTTAGAATAGAGTTCAAGACAATGTTAACCTAACCTTGATGAGAACTAAGGTCTTCAATGGTTCATAAAGATCTTGTAACGAAGGTGTGAAAAACTATCATGAATTTTGAGCATCAAGTATTGATAAAGAACAAGATATGGCATATTCTTGATCTTCCACTTGGCAATAAATCCATTGGATCCAATTGGGTATTCAATGGAAACCACAATTATGAAGTCCACATGACACATATAGATATATTTTTCATACATGGTTAGGAGAACAAGGCATTCAGGCTTATCAAATCTCTCTATGGGTAAAAGTAGTTTGTAGATCCTTATAAATATCAATGAACATCTTTTCCAATATGGATTCTACTATATTCCTCTTGATACAAACCTATATTTCAAAATACAAGGAAGATAGGTCATGATCATCATTGTGTATGTTGATTATTTTATCATCACTAGGATTTTAGTGAAGCTGCTTGAAAAGACCAGGAAAGTGTTAAAGTCTTCATTTGATATGAATGATAGTAGGCTAATGGATTATTGTCTTGGATTGAAGATGTAGAAAATTGACAACCATGTGTTCATATCACAAATAAAGTATATCAACACATTGGTTAGTAAATTTTTTATGATAAATTGTAATCCCATGGACACTCTAATGGAAATAAGTTTGCAATTCTCACTATTATCCATCCTTGTAGGTGAATGTAACTCTCTATCACTAGTTGATTAGAAATATCCACTACACCAAAAAGGGTCTTTAAGGGCAATTTTTAATCACTCTTAAAGACCTTTAAGGGTAGTTATTCAACCATCATCTTTGACAACATCATAAAAAAATTACATCATACGATGACGGATAAAAACCACCTCAAAAAATCACCCTCTTAGGGTCTATTAACGCAGTTAAAAACCGCCTCAAAAATATCCTAATGGATGTTCTATTAGGGTGGTTTTAAACTACCCTCTTAGGCCCCTTAGAGGGTGGTTTTTATCATACATCTATAGTATCTGTTACAATCCAAACATGTATGTTTCTATTGGAATATTTACAGTTGTCTTTGCACATCTATCTTAATAGCAATAAAGAATATAAAATGAGATTACTGTGTAATATAACATTTTTTCATATAATAGTAAATCACACTTGTACTATTTTCAAGAACAATGCACATTAGTCCAGAATCAATTATTTGCTTGTGTCATTACCACAAAGAAGCAAACCTAGTATCAAATAGAATTTTTTTATTTATCTTATTGAATTTTTAGATCTTAGTAAATAATAAAACATTGAAATCCCACACTTCAATGTTCCTTGTAGAACCATGACTCTAGTTTTTTAATAGAAGACAGATAGAAAGATACAAACTTCACAATTATAATCCATATTACATACTTACAATATAGATTAAAATCCCTGACATGTGAGCACTTGGATAAGAATAGAGACACCAAAATGCTTTTCATGCAACCTTAGTAAATGAAAGATATTTACTCTAAACCATGTGCCTTAAGGAATTAGCATATTTGAAACCTGGAGATAAATTTTGCATCTGACAAACATTTTTCTAATAAATCATGTTTCCCTTCTCCACAACAATGCTAGAATACATACTGACCGTAATGTCATTATGTTCCATTTGCAACTTGAATATAGGAGGCTCCAACTCCATAATTTCAGTTTTGGTAGGCATTAACATGGGATTTATTGAAACCCAAACCTCTAGAAGTATACTATTACCGTGTGAATGTGATGATGATTGCAATCTGCAAGATAAATTCATGAGATAATAATTGTAAAAAGAAAACAATGGGAAAAATAAATAAATAAATTCAACAATCAAGTACATTCCAGAAAATGAAAAACAATTCGACCTTGAATAAAAATCCTCACTATTATAGCTTTTCTTGGAATGATATTTCTTAGAATTTTTATTGTTTTCACTTGCATGACTAGATTTTCTCTTGTTTTTATGCTTCTTATCCTTTTTTATTGAATAATACTGATATGACCTCTTGACAGTATAGGAAATGGAACTCAAATGAGGCTCTTGAACATCTGGTGCCCATTTCATAGATAGTTTTGGTCTAGGTCCCAAGCCAATTCACTCTTAACCTCCTCTAAATATTTTAATTTTAACAAAGACTAGAAAGGACATAAACAACTTAAGTTGTTAAAGCCGCCACATCAACCCACATATCAGATAAAAAAAATTACTAAATCATAAACCATCATATCATCAATGCAAAAAACGTAAACACCAACATATCTACTAGATCATATTTTGGAATCATGATGGAAAATCAAAGCATATTAAGATCATTTCCACAACCCAACATGTTTGAAACCACCATGTGCATGATTTATATAATACTGATTTTAGAGAGAACCTTAAATATTCATATTATTTCATGGGATACTTTATCTTAGATAGGAAATAAATATAATCTTACAAGATAAGCAATGCCTTACAGGAAGAGAGAATGTTCAACCATAAGGTGCATTCTTCAATTCAAAATATTGCTAACTATTCACACCTTCATTCTTATCCTTGCTAGCTTTCTATTTATACTCATCAAGCGATGACATAGATAAATGCATGAAACATTAAAATTTTGAACACTTCAAAAATGTCTTATAGGTCATTGGCTCTCCTATATCAGGGAAATATTTTCCCTATTTTGTTTGTGAGCGTTCATCATTATTTGTAACAAAATTTAATTTTGGACCTCTAGAGAATCCTTTCTGCCATTGCTAATTCTCTTCTTTGCATGAAACACAGACCTTCTAAGCATTATTTCTAGTGAAGTATGGTTTTTTTGAACCATCAATATTCAGTCCTACTTACCTCAAAAGTATTTTGCAGTTCCTGAACATCAAAATCATCTGCATTCAAACCTTTTTCAATAGGATTGCTCATATTATTTTGTGTGCTATTTGCATACATGTGTTTTAAATGAGCTGTGTAGATCCTATTCTTGTCTTCAACTTTGGAATTGCTATTCTTTATTTCAGCTACTGTATAGTGCTTGTGATAATATTGAACACCTTGTTCACAACAATCTTCCATGTTCATATGGACAACAATACTAAACAATGAACCGAACCGAATTCAAAATATTGTGTTTACTTCAAAAGATTATCTGAGATATCCCAAATCCTTACCGAGAACAATAAAATTTAGTTAACTCAAATTGATTAATAGTAAAATGTCATCCAAGCTCCAAAAATATGAAAGAAAATTCAAACTTGTGCAATAGAAATGAATTTTTAATAAGAAAGAGATTATAACTAGATGAGCAGTAGACAAAACGGTGATCTATCAAAAATATAAAAGCATGAATAGGCTTCAGGTAGGCACTTATACCATGAATGGTAACTGATTCCAAATCAAAACCACATAATCCACTTGCATGTTCAAAAATCTAAGAAATTAAATTAGACTATCGACAAAAAGAAGTTTCACCATAGAAAGTATATGCAAGAAAATGATCAACATAATATTTCATGCTACCACTATAAATTATTTTAAATGATGGATATAGTAAATCGAATTGATAACAAAAAAAATATTTCATAGCTTCCAAACAAAACAACAAACATCAAGATACGTTTCTTACTACTCAGACACATTTGACTAAATTTTGACACTTGAAATAGAACTATTTCAATTATGAAATAAGTAGAATCTATGAGTGATAAAAATTAGAAATCTAAGAATCTGGAATAACACAACATATTATTTTTTATTAATAGTATATAAAACTTCTATTTGCAATATAGTTAGGATTTATTTCCAATTAAAGAGACTAAAACTGATTAACAAAGAAATGTAGCTAAACTCAATAAACTCTAGATTGAAAATATTCACACTGAACTAGACACAAGTAAAAAGCATATAATATAATGGAGAATTTGTAAAATGTTGAGTCCCATCACACTATAAAATAATTCTTACAAGCACTTACCCATGAAACTCAACCCTAAGCACTTACCCACAAATCTAAAAAATCAAAAATCCTACTTGAATCTAAAAAAATAAAAATCTTTCCTGAATATAAAAAATTAAAAATACCACCAGATCCTTCTTAGTTTGGGTCATGTTGTGGCCATTCCACAACTAGCCCCAATATTTGGGGACCCACCTTTTAATTTTTGTGTTTGGGTGTTTTTGTTTTATTTTGAGTGTCTAGTGGATTGGTTAGGTTCCTCTTGTTTTTTTTATTGTTTTGGTTAATTTTAATGTTTTGAATTAAATCAATTCAAACATTTAAAATTAATTCAATCAAATTTAAAATAAAAGAGAAATATATCTAAATGTAGCGCTTAAAAGCTTTAATGAATTAATTATTGAATGTTTTAATTTAAATTTAATTAAATCACTAAGGTGTTCCTAGCATTGAATTGATATATCTTTATTGATATTACTAATACACATATGCAAATGCTAATATAGCGGAAACCTTGGAGAAATTGTTTGTTTAATTTCTTTGCAAGAGAGGGTTTTGGAGATCCAAACCCTAAGGGAGAGTGTAATTTCACAATTGGGTAAAATTAACACTCAATAGGTCTAAGAAGGTGTTTTAAAATTACCCTCTTAGATCTAAAAAGGTGGTTTAAAACTTCTCTCTTAGACCCACCCTATGAAGGCGATTTTAAAACCACCCTCTTAGGATGGGTCTAAGAGGGCGGTTTTAAATAGCCCTCTTAGACCCACCCGAAGAGGGTGGTTCAAAACTACCCTCTTAGACCCTAAGAGGGTAGTTTATAAGAGGGTGGTTTAAAACCACCCTCTTAGGTCTATTAGGGTGGTTTTTTACCATCGTAAAAAACTATCATCTTTTAGGTACCGTTAAAATATTTTTTTGGTGATGGCGGTTTAAAACCACCCTCTTAAGGTATATTAGGGCAATTTTTTACCATCATAAAAAACTATTGTATTTTAGCCACTCTTAAAAGCCTTTTTTTTGTGTAATTCCTATTTATCTAATATACAATAGATAGACATCAAGTAAACTATTAACTATTTTTTATGGTTCATGTAAGAACCAAAGGCGTGTCAATGGAAAGAAATAAAGTTCATACTTAGGTATATATATGGTATGATTGAGTATGATCTAGAGTACAAGACGAATAATAAATTTTTCTTGACAAGTTTCATAAATGCAAACTATGTAGATCCATTGGTGGTAGGAGATCCACTTTTAGATATGTTTTCTTTTTGGAGTTTGGTTTGATCTCTTGGGAAAGTAAGAAACAATGTGTTAATGCTTATTATTCTACTAAGTCTAAATATTGTGCCATAATAGGAGTTGTCTACAAGGAAATATGGTTATGTCACATATTTTTAGGAATGAAAATCCCATAAAAATAAACAATGATCATGAGTTGCATCAATTAAAGAGTTCTAAAGTTTATTGACAATCCGATTTCTATGAACACATGAAACACATTTGGACTTAGTATTATTTCATCCATGAGCATGTTAAAAAACACAACATATAGCTCTAGTTTTGTCCAACAAAGGAGCAACATGTAGATAATTTGATAGTCTCTTGCATGTGTAAAATTTGAAAATTTTAGAAATTTTATTGTATGTATTTTTATTGAGTATCGATGTAATAAGGGTGAATATTATGATTATAGCATCATGAAGACATTCATCAAATTATTATGAAGGTAATGGAAATATAGAAAGTTGTTTTAACTCTTGACCTAAAACCTTCTTGATGACACATGTATATATTCTCTGATCACATCAATGCCAGGATTGATTTTTGTTCATGAATTCATTTTGTGTTTCTCACATTTATTATTAATTGGAGTATAATTATTTTTCTTTAGTGATACATTTTGGTGTCCTAGACATATTTCTATATCATAATTTTCTCTTTGAGGGTTCTTTTCTACTTATCTAGGTAACGTGTTGATTCCATTCATTTCTAGAAAATTTTATGAAATCCAACACAATATCAAAGTGAGTATGAATCTCCATTACTTGATAGCTTGTCTATGATAATTATTTTCTTCTACAATTATTTACAAGGGTAACATTATTAACAAGCAGTTTTGATATGTCTTGTGTGTCATTGATAGTTTAAGAGGTATTTTTATTGAAACCCTAGGAGGAATTGGAGCACAAGGATCTCACTAGTTTCCAATAAATTTACTCTAGAGAAATATTCATTGATAGATTCTTATTTAATATCTTGATAATGAATCCAAATTTTTATTTTTATATAATAATATGGATGCCCTAACCATAGGATTTAATTTTTTAAGGTTCCTTCTAAACCTTATTTTTCTTTTATGGATTTTTTTTGAAAAATCAATTTTTATTTTTTGATATTTTTTGTCTATATGTAGCACAAATGAGAGGATCATCTACATAATTAAGGGTGTCATATATCAATCATAAAATAATTAGGACTAGATTTCAATTCCATCAAGAGACAAAATGCATAGTTTTTCTTCTAGCATAAGGTATAAACCCAACTAGGTCTAGTCCCTATTGTGGTAGCACATTGACTAGATAAATATATGATCATCATACATTATCAATCCAGGTATGTATAAGCTTAGCCAAAGCATGTGTAGTACATACCCATCCATAAAGTAAATATTAACATAGCCTAACTAGCCTATTTAAATAAAACTAAAATAAGTCCATACTAATCCTACTCTAATGGGCTATGGATCTCTACTACTTATGTAGATAAGGAGGCCCTTCCTTGCCACATTCAAATATCTCCATGATTTTACTTAACTCATTATAGAATCACTTAAATAATAAGACAAGGGAATGGGGAAGAGAAAATCATGGTTATATCGTCTTCAATATTTTATAATATAATTTACATATTGTATAGAGAGACTATACAAAACAAATCATTAACAACCTATAAAAGTAGATCTTAAATCTGAATTAGTTGGCAATAAATACAACCAATTCTATCTAGAGAAAATAATAATCAGAATAATTTGGTAAATATTATAGCTAATTTGGATATAGATAATTTTTTTGGAAATCAATATAAAAAAATATGATTTCCATCTAACTAATTTTGATCCAACCAAATCAATTGAAAATTGATCTCAATAATTTTGATTTACATAAAACTAGTTTATATCAACCAACTTAGCTAGAAATTAATATCAAAAAATCTAATTTATATCTAATCAATTTAAATTTCAACCAAATTAGTTGGAAATAAATATAAAAAGTCTAATTTTTATCTCCAAATTTATTTTGTATTGACTAGACTTGAATCTTGTTGCATAATTCTATTATAAATTTAGAAACCTTCTTGTTGTCAATCCTGTAGTTGATCCCATAGTCGATCTATAATTGGCATAGTAGTTGGTATTTTAGTTGGTCAATAACACTACAAAATCCTACCATGACTAATTCCAACTTATGGACTTTCCTGCTCAGCTCCTCACTTTCCACCAGAGTCATTTTGTGGGCTGCCTTGTTGGGTAAACTAGATCCAAGTACCAAATCAATATGGTGACTAATATTCCTCATCGGTGGTAAACCCTCAGACACATTATCTGATATGATGTCTGGAAATTCTTCTAACAGGTGTTTGGCCTCTGCTGGAACATTTGTATACTATTATTTCTTAATAGTAGGGATTAATGCATAACACATTGAATCCCTCTTCAGACCATCCAAAAACTGTCTTCCATCCACTAGGCAGATTCTGGCACTATCGCACACTTTCTCATCCACTTCCTTCGGTGGCTTCAATTTGTGACATACTCCATCCTTCGTTAGAGGTACGTATTTGCATGCCCATCATGCCCTCCGCATGTCTGTCAATTGCCATGGTCTTCCCAACAACAATGGCAAGCATCCATCGACAATACATCACATAGGACCTCATCTTGATAATCCCCAATGTGAAATTTGACCAAGCACTATTCACTGACAAGTGATCTATGGTCTTTCTACAACCATGCAATCCAATATGGATGCAGGTGCTTCCTCTTCCACAATTTCAATTTAGTAACCATCTCTTCTGAAACTAAGTTGTCTGTGCTACCATTATCAATGATAACATTGCCGACCTTCCCTGCACATTTGCACCTCGTGCAAAACAGGCTCTTCCTCTGTTTTGGTTCTTATTCCTCATTCAACAGTGTTCTTCTCATCATCAACACTTCTCCTCCTTCTGCCTCTTTAGAGTGTTCTAACTCTGCACCTTCATCTACCACAACAGCTTTGGCATGACCCTCAGGTCTCTTGTCCGTCTTTTCTTGGTGTTGAGGACACTCGTATGACCGATGCCCCTCTTCTCCATACTGTAAACAGGTTCCATATAATACCCTTCGTCCATACCCACGTCCAAGTCCACCTCTTCCTCTTTGGTAGTCATTGTTCTGATCATGCGGGCGATAGGTATTCTCCTTTTTCTGTTCCTGGAGTTTGCTTGTTTCCCCAGTATTCTTCTGGTCTTAGTAATTTCCTCCATCGATTCTTCCACCAGTTCTTCCACCATGGTCCCTTCCTCTCTGGTTGCCTTTGAATCTTCTGTTTAGTTTCTCTTCTACCTTCAAGGCCAACTGGTATGCATCTTCTATGGTGGCTATTCTAATCAAGCTAAGTTCTTCCTAAATGTTCATTCTCAACCCGTTGATGTATCTAGCTACTTTCTCCTTATTAACCCCTGAATGGCCAGTTCTAATGGAGATCTTGTAGAATTCTTCTGTGTATTCTTAGACATACTTGCCTGACTACCTCAGAATCTGCATCCTCCTCAATAGGTCCAACTCGTAATCTGCGAGAATAAATTTTCTCTTTAGTTTCTCCACCATTCGGTCCCATCTGGTTATTTTCTCCTTTCCATTTTTATTTCTTTTGAGTTGTACTCCTTTCCACCATAAACTAGCATGGCCTTTCAATTTTGTTTTTACAAATTTGATCCTATCAGGATCTACAATCTCCTCATACTCAAAGTATTCCTCCATTCGTTGATCCGCTCAATCAACTCTTCTGGGTTGAGATTCCCAGAATATGTAGAGACGTCAAACTTTGGTCTCTTACCAGCTTGAGCTAGAGCTTTCAACAATCTAGCTTTAGAAGGATCCAATGCTTCTTCATCATCTGATGGACCCTCAGTTTCCTAGGCTTCATCGTCACTCTGGTCTTCTCCCTTTGGTTTGACATTTTTTCACAACTCTTCCTATAGGGCTTGCACTTGCCTCTGCAACGCTCTGAAATCTTCATTCTGTGCCACATTTCTCTTGCGACCATGATTTCTTTTTGGAGGCATTCTGTTGTACTCCTCTCACAAGTCCTTCCACAGATCCTGGTGCAAACTGCCTCACTTCTGACGATCTTCTTGCACACTCAGGAACTTCCTGCTCTTATACCACTTGATCGAAAGCCAAAATTATAGAGAAAAAAAATAGTTTTATTTTATTCACATGCAGCAAATAATTACTGTTACAATAGAATATTACAGTCACAGCACAATATTACAGTCATAGCAAACTATTATAGTCGCATATGAATTGTGCATTTACAGAATTTCTCAAATCTAGAAATACAACGAGAAAATATTATCATTTCAGCCATTTTTCCTCCCTTGTGCATGCCTTTGCTCTCCTTTTTAAAGTTCTCAGGTGATGCTCCATTTCCAGCTAGTAGCATTTCATTTCCTCTTCCAGAACCTTTCGTTTTGCCTCCACGTGTCACTTCATCGTCCAGATATTCGACACGTCTCCCTTTCCAACTCTTCGTCTTCGGCTCGTATTTTGACGTAAAAATACATGTCGTGATATCGCAACATGTCGCGATATCATGAAATTTTCCTTGCTCGTTGTCTTCCTCACCTTCGGGTCACGATATCGCAACATGTCGCAATATCACGACATTTTCCTCCATCGCTGCCTTTCTTATTTCCAAGTCGTGATATCGCGACATTTGCCTTCGGACGGCTCAGGGGTCTTCTTGCTGGTGTCTTCTTCAGGTGGCTATTTGTCGTGATTTTGTGACATGTTGCGAAATTGTGACCTTCCCAATGCATCTTCTTTCGCTGCCTCCTCCTTGTCACAATTTCGTGACATGTCACAAAATCGTGACCTTCCCAATGCGTCTTCTCCTACTGCCTCCTCCATGTCACGATTTTGTGATAGTCACGATTTCGTGACATGTCGCGAAATCATGACCTTCCCAATGCGTCTTCTCCCACTGCCTCCTCCATGTCGCGATTTCATGACATGTCACGAAACCGTGACCTTCCCAATGCGTCTTCTCCCCCTGCCTCCTCCATGTCGCGATTTCACGACAAACATGTCATGAAATCACGACATTCCCAATGGCGTCTTCTCCCGGTGCCTCCTTGTCGCAATTTTGCGACATGTTGCGAAATCGCGACAATTTTTTTTTTTTTTATGTGGATGCAATATTGCGCTGCTGCCATCGAATGCTCTTGCATCACTAATTTTTCACCATAAAATCTTGATAAATGCTCTCTTATTCTATTTTATTGATATAAAATATAATTGTTTTTACTTGGCTAGTATGAGAAACCCCTATGACCAATGTACAGGGTTGAGTAGTCTCCTCCCAACCATGATCCCTCATAAAGTTGAGAGCTATGCTTATCAATAGGGAATTTAACACACAACCACCATAATGACAAAGTTCCTAAAATGGTCTAACAACTTTTTTGCTATATTGGCATGAGAAGATGACCTAATTGGTTGCATTTGAGAAAATGGTTGTGTAGGAAAAATCATAAATAAAAATAAACCATTAGACCTTTTGAAATCTTTGTAAAATTTCAAAGGGTCCGAATTCAACACCTTTTCTATTTTACCTCTAGGTATATGTTTTACTATATCAAATATTTGTTCAATTTCCCTATAATTTCTAAATTTTCAAATTTTAAAAGCAAGAATATTTGATGGAATATTCTAAATGGCCACATAATTTGAATTTTAGGAACTTTTCCAACCTATAATCCCAAAAGTGCTCTTTTATTGTAGTTTATTAACACAAAATATAAACTAATCCCTAAATTTGATAATATCTATATTTATATCATAATTAAAACAAATAGTCACATAATGACTTTTTAACATGAAAAACATGCCAAAGATGGTCCCAAAATATGGCATTTTTGGGAATCACCAATGATTGATGAAGAAAAAATAAGAGAGTGAATATTTTATAGTAGCCCCCATATGTCAAAGAAGGCATGGAAAAACTTCCATGCATAACAAAGAGCTCCACCTACTTGACAAATATGTTAGAATGGTCCAACAAAATTTTTGGTGTACTCGCATGAGATGATGGCCTAATTAGTTCCATCTAAGAAAAATGTTGTATAGATCAATCCATTAAAAAAACACAACCATTAACATTTTTAAATTCTTTGTGAAATTTTAAGGGGTTCCAATTCAACATTTTTTTTTTTTAACCTCTAGGTATCTATTTTACTATGTTAAATATTTGTTCTATTTCCCTCCAAAATTGAAATTTTTATACTTAAAGTGAGAATATTTGATGGAATATTATCTATGGGGGTAAAAAGGGCACATAATCTTAATTTTGGGTACTTTTCCATATTGTTCAATTTAGATTGTGGATGCATAAGGAATATGTTCATGGTGTGCAAAGCAAAAGTAGGTCTCACGCAAAGGGTTCCAATGTGTTCCATTAGAAAAGCACCCTTTTCCTTCTTCTTCATATGAGTGCCCAAGGTCATGGTTATGCAAAGCAATGAATATTCACAAATTGGGTGAATATTAGCATTTTTAAAAATGTAAATTGGCAATTTTGAGGGACCTTGGACATTTGGCCAATTCACCCGAAATTTTTGGGACAATTTTTTTTTAGGTAGTATTATAGATTTTTCTAAATATTCACCTAAAGAGAAATAAACAACACTGATAAACTAAAACAGAAAAGCAGTAATAATAGAATCAAAAGAAGAAGATTGCATAATCACACATTACACAATATTTATCCTGGAAACCCTCAACCAGGAAAAACCAACATAATATTATCTTCTTATTATTGCATTAACTTGACCGTCTCCAATACAATAATATTCTCCTTCTATCTCTACACAAACCCTAATGCAAGTGCGATATATATAACAAAGGCACATGCACGAATTTTACAATATCATGGGTAAAAAAGCAAGGGTTCAAATATAGTAACCCTAAAAGCCCATATGGGTCTAAAAATAACTTAAAACCCTAAAATAACATGGAAAATATTCAACATATTTCCAACATTCTCCCACTTGTTGAATACTTTCCATAGGGGTCAAAAACTGCCATTATCAACTATCAAGGGCAACCATGCCCATAGATCTTCTACACCAAGAAATTTTTTGAGCAGGTATAACTTTTGTTAATGAATCAACAGTATTCTTCTCTGTATCAACTTTCTCCAATATCACTCAGTTCTCTTCAACCATATCTCTCACAAAATGGTACTTTATATCAATATGTTTTGATCGATCATGAAAACCAAGATTATTTGCCAAAAATATTGCACTTTGACTATCACTGTTAATTCTCACAGCCTTCTATTTAATACCAACTATTGAACATAACCTTTGTAGCCACACTGCTTCTTTATTGGCATGAGTTGCTACAATGTACTCTGCTTCTGTAGTGGATAAAGCAACAACTAATTGCTTTTTACTCATCCAACTTACTACCCCTCCAAATAGCCTGAACACATAAGCACTTGTGGATATTCTCTTGTCAAGATCTCTAGCCCAATCAACATCCACAAACCCTTGTAGATTTACAATATTATTACCTTCAAAATTTCCTCCATAACAGATAGCATAATTTGTAGTTCCATGCAAGTATCTGAAGATCCTCTTTACAACAGTCCAATGTTCCTTTCTTGGATTTGACATATATCTGCTAACTACTCCCACTGCATGTGCAATATCAGGTCTAGTACAGACCATTGCATACATCAAACTGCCCACAACACTAGCATAAGGAACATGATGCATTTCTTCAATTTCCTCATCTATTTTGGGACACTGTTCAGTAGATAACTTTTGACCAATCGGATATGGAGTACATATTGGTTTACAATCATGCATTCTAAACTTTTGTAGTATCAAATCAACATATTTCCTTTGATTTAACCATAAATTTCTATTTGCATGATCCCTTATTATTTCCATACCCAAAATAAATTTTGCAGCACCCAAATCCTTCATGTCAAATTCAGAAGATAACTGATATTTGAGTAACTTTATCATCTCCTTACTATTACCAATTAACAACATGTCATCCACATACAATACAATGATAACAAAATTTTCACCTTCCTTTTTGAAATATACACATGGATCTGCTTTGTTTTTTCCAAGCCCAAGTGTTAAGACAAACCTATCAAATTTTTGGTTCCACATCCTTGGAGACTGCTTCAACCCATAAAGAGACTTCTTCAACTTGCATACCAAGTCCTCCTTACCTTTTACCTTAAAGCATTCTGGTTGTGACATATATATATCTTCATCAAGTTCACCATGTAGAAAAGTTGTCTTTACATCCATCTGTTCTATTTCAAAATCAAAAGCAGCAGAAATAGCCAACAAAAATCTGATTGAAGTTAGTTTAGCCACAGGAGAAAAAATCTCACCAAAGTCAATTCCCTCAACCTGAGAAAATCCTTTTGCTACCAAGTGAGCCTTGTACTTCTCCAACTTTCCTTCTACATTATACTTCTTCTTGAATAACCACTTACAACCAACAGGTTTTCTACCAGGAGGTAATTTCACCAAGTCCCATGTCTTATTTTTATCCAAGGACTCCATTTCTTCTTCCATAGCCCTTTTCCAAGACTTATTCTCACTTGACTGAAGTGCCTCCTTTACAGTCTTGGGTTCTTCATCAATAACTAATAAATTAAATGCAGAATAAAAATTTGAAGGACTATACCTATCTGGAAGTCTTCTCTCTCGATCTGATCTCCTCAAAATTGGAGTTCTAGGTTCTACATCTTCAGCTTCCTCCTCACCTTCTTCCTCTAAATATTCCTCTTTAGACTCTCTCTGTAATTTAGGTTCTACCACTGGTTCTTCCTCCTGTTCCAATTTTACCTACACTATTTTTGGTTCTTTGCTTGGTTGCATTTCCTGTTTTAAAACCCCTTTTGTTTCTCTAAAGATCACATTACGACTATAAACAACCTTATGTGTTTCTGGGTTCCACAACTTATATCCTTTAACACTAGTACTATAACCCACAAATATGCATTTTTTAGATTTATAGTCTAGCTTAGTCCTTTTCTATTTTGGGACATACATATAAGCATCACAACCAAAAACCCTTATATGTCTAAGAGAGGGTTTCTTACCAGTCCATACTTCCTATGGAGTCTTATCCACCAAAGCTGAGGTAGGAGATCTATTGATGAGATAACAAGCTATTAACACAACTTCTATCCAAAACTTCTTTTCTAACCCTGCACCACTTAGCATGCTTCTAGCCTTATCCATCAATGTCTTGTTCATCCGTTCTGCAACCCCATTCTATTGTGGAGTATATGGAGTTGTTTTCTGCCTTTCTATTCCACAGTCCTTGCAAAAATGCTCAAATTCATTAGAGCAATACTCACCACCATTATCACTTCTCAAAACCTTTATCTTTTTCTCTATCTGATTTTCTACAAGAGCCTTAAACTCTTTAAATTTATTAAAAACCTCATATTTGTTTCATAGAAAATATACCCATGTCTTTCTTGAGAAGTCATCTATAAATGTAACAAAATAGATAGATTTACCTAATGATGGTACTTTTGTAGGTCCAAACACATCACTATGAACTAGATGTAGAATTCCTTCAGACCTTGTAGCACTACTTGGAAACTTGACTCTAGTTTGTTTCCCAAAAACATAGTGCTCACAAAAATCAAAATTTAATGGGCAATCAAAAATTCCTTTAGCCATACCTTTCATTTTCAATGCTCGAAGTCCTTTCTCACCAATGTGCCCCATGCATTGATGCCACAACATTGTCTTCTCTATAGGAATACTTGAAGCCATTTTAATCATATTATTTTCTTGTACCATTGAAGAGTTATTACAATTAATACTTACAGTGCTAGCCTCAAGTCTGAACAAAGTTCCTATGTGAAATCCCCTTGCCAACACCAAAGATCCATGAACCATCTTGCAGCTATCCTTATTGAATACCACATTCACACCTGCATCATTCATCTTACTCACAGATATCAAATTCCTTGCCAAACCCAAAATATGCAACACACCAGGAAGGGTTTTAATTCTTCCATATTTTAACCTTAGCTTGACTCTTCCTTGACCTATTATTTTATATGTCGAATTATCTCCCAAGAAGACTTTACCTCCATCTATATTTTCATATTCACTGAACCCCTCCCTATGAGGAGTCATATGAAAAGAAGCACCTGAGTCAATCAACCATGAGTCATGGCATTCACTTGAGCAAGCTGCAACCAAGAATAAGTCCCTTGAATCTTCATTTGTGGTCTTCTTTTCTGTAGAAGTTCCTTCATCAAATGATTGATTATTATCAACCTTTTTAGATCTATAGTCTCTTTTATAATGCCTTACTTTACCACAATTCTAGCATTTCCTCTTTTCTAGGGCAACATATTTACCCCTAGATTTTGATTTCTTTTCTCCTGATTTATTTTTGCTTCTTTCTTGAGAATGACCTCTCACAACCAAGGCATCCTTTTGATGATAATCCTTAGAATATTTTTGTCTCATCTCCTCAGACAACAAAGTTCCTACTATATCCTCTAATTTTAATGTAGATGTAGTATTGGTGATAGCCATAACTAGGTTATCCCATGAATCAGGTAATGAACAAAGTAAAGTAATATATTTTTCCTCTTCATCTATTTTTACTTCTATAGAGGTTAGTTGACTTACCACAATGTTAAAAGCATTCAGATGTTCAGCCAAAGAGTCACCATCATTCATCCAAAGCGAATACAACTTCTTTCGGAGAAAGAGTTTATTTACCAGTGACTTTGTCTGATACAATGTTCTCAACTTCTCCCATAACAGATTTGTCGTGGTCTTTGTAGATACATTCAACAATATCGAGTCAGATAAGCACAATATAATAGAGCTTCTTGCCTTCCTATCGATTTTTAGCTAATCCTCATCTATCATTGATGTTGGTTTTGTTCCCGAGACTGCAATCCACTGATCTCTATCAACCAATAGATCCTCCATCTTGAGTTTCCACAACTCAAAATTCTATCCATTAAATTTCTCAATCTCTATCTATGTGCTTCCCATATTTCTCCTTTGCCTAGATCCTTTCGCGTACGACTCCCACTCAAGAATTAATTTATCACAGGGTTGAAACCCTTATTCCTCGAACAAAGCTAAAACCTAGCTCTGATACCAAATGAAGAGAAATAAACAACCTCGATAAACTAAAACATAAAAGCAGTAATAACATAATCAAAATAAGAAGATCGCATAATCACACATTACACAATATTTATCCTAGAAACCCTCAATCGGGAAAAACCAGCATAGTATTATCTTATTATTGCATTAACTTGACCATCTCCAATACAATAATATTCTCCTTCTATCTCTACCCAAACCCTAATGCAAGTGTGATATATATAACAAAGGCACATGCACGAATTTTACAATATCATGGGAGAAAAAGCAAGGGTTCAAATATAGTAACCCTAAAAGCCCATATGGGTCTAAAAATAACTTAAAACCCTAAAATAACATGGAAAATATTCATCATTTTTCCAACATCACCATCACTCCCACCTAAATCTTGGACCATTTTTACCTTAATTTTTTAACATTTTTAACTTATCCTCCCAAATTTACAAACTATACCACTATATATAATTAACTTGACATTGATACTTTTTCTTTTAAAACATTTGAACAATATGAAAATTGAGCAGCCATAGTGAAAAGTAAAACCTTCCAAGAAAAAAGATAAATTGAAACATTCAATCTATTCTAGAATTCCATCGAACTACACCCGTGTGTAGAAACCAATCAATCTAGATCAAAACTCTGCTCAGATTGAAACTAAACCCATATATGGACCCGAACAAATTTGGTTCTCCTTTTCCACCCGAACCCTTTGATGCACTCAGAATGATAGTTGTACCCAATTATGTACTTAGATTGACATCTTGACATCGTTCTATACCCAGACCGATACCAGATACTTTTCTATGCTTAAAATAATAATTGGTCCTAATTTCATACCTGGACCAACATTTGATCATTGTTTTGTACCTAGATCAGCATACGAAACCTGTTCTAAATCTAAACCAACATATGGACAATTTTTTGCTACTATATTGACATTCAGACATTGATATTTACCTAAACTAACATTCAGATACTATTCTACACCTAGATCGATTGTCAAACCTAGTTCTCCATCCAAACTAACTATTGAACCTTCTTTTCACCTAGACCGCTAGATATCTTTTCCACTCGAATCGACCAAAAAACATTTTCTACATTAGGTACTTTGTTTCTCTTAAGACATTGTGAATATGTGATCCTATGTTTTTTATTTTTTAGAGAATATGAGTTGAAGCAGTTATAGTAATAAGATCTATTTTTTTATCATCTAATTGTGGGTTTTTATTTTATTATTTTTTTAATAATTTATTGAAAATAACTCAACTCTCTATTTTCCATATTATTCTCTATTTTGACCTATTCTCCATGTTTTTCCTTATTTTATCTCTTTTTGTTAAAATTCTTTAATTCTATGTTTCTATTGAGATCTACTTTTTTGTTATAAGATTATAAATAGGTAAGTGCTTTGGTTCTCTAAGGACATTATGGTGCTCTGTTTCTCTAAAGATATTGTGATTCTCTGTTTCTTATCCATTTTGTACTAAAATATTATATTTTCCATATTTGTATCTGTAATTATATATTTTGCATACACAATTTTTTTTTACATTGATTTGAATTTGTAAATTGATTAGTTTTATGCTCTTATTAGTTACAAGTATTGTGTCTAGAAAATAGAGTAGTGGCATACATTGAAAAATCACAATAAAATTTGTTTAGAAATATGTATGTATTTTCTACCAATCAACCATATGTCTATTCTAATTATTATATTATCATGAGCCCTCACATAAGTAAGATCTCTTCAACATTTTATAGTTTTTATAAACTAAAAATTATTTTCTTTCCAAGTAAAATGTCACTTACTGGTAATGCAAAGAAGGGGGTCAAATCTTCTGCTGAAAAGAGTATCATGAATTATTTAAGCCATATATCGAAATCCAACGAGCCATAACATCTGAGCAAATTCAAGGTATAATTTTGTTTACTACTAAAAAATTAGTTCTATATTTCATCACTATTTTAAATAATGAGTTCTTCCTCAAATAGTTAATTCACAGTATGTGCCTCTATCCATATTGCATAATGATATGAATCATATTTGTGTTTATATGTTTTTTAAAATCTAAAAATAATAAAGAATATTATTGTATGCTACTCTATAGAATACACTATCGACCCTGATATACCTTCTCTTCAAGACATTTCTCACCAAGAGATACCTTCTAATTAAAATTCTCTTAACAATGACATCCAAAAAATACTTAAATATATTTCTCAAAATGACATATCAATTAAAAATAAAAATGATAAATCAAATACATTACAAACTTCTTTTGAATATTCAAGTAAAAATACTAAAAAGACAAAGGAATCTAATTGGGATATTGAAAGGGCATTTAAGAATGAATGGATAAAAAAATTTCCTTGGATAGAGCCTATCCTGACCGAGGACAACCAAGTCGATCAAAAAGAATGTAGATGCAAAATTTGTAGTTGGAAACTAGGTAAGGATCACAAGATACAAAATAAGATAGATACAATATAAAACATATTGGCAAAGCTTATGTAAATGTTACATGAAGTGATGTAAAATTAATTAAGAAGTTAGGTGGAAGGATGCATAAGAATTTATACATGTTAGATATGTAATAGAATATGAAAATTACTTAAAACAACAACAATCTCTTGTTAAGAAATGTGGAACGATTGAATACCAATTTCATAAAATTCACAAGATCACATTAGCTTCAAAATGTTTATAGTTTACTATTGTATATTGTATTCTCAAAAAGGGTAGATCCATATCCGATTTTATTTATTATAAGCACCTATTTCAACTAGATGATGTACAAAACCTTCCTAGTTTGCATTGGTTAGATTGAAGTGGTTAAAAAATGGTAAAATATCTATCATTAGTTGAGAAGGAGAACCTGAAAGAGAAAGTAAAACTTGTCATATTCATATCACTTTCTATTAAAGAGGTGATGACTATGGATAACACATCTTGGATTTGCATGCATGTGTACACATTTTAAAATCATGTAAGATATACAAGTTTGCTGAGATTACATAATATGGTGGAAATTTCAAATGCAAAGAACATCTATAATGTTATTGTGAGTAGTTTAAAGGATATTGTGAGAATGAATGATATAGATATAACCACAAAGTTATTATGCATTGGAACTGATGGTGCTGCTATAATGCAAGGGCATAGGAATGGTCTTTATGTTTGTCTCCAAACCTCAGTTACCCCATATATGATATCCATTAATTGCATGGCTCATAGAGTGAATCTTGCATATAAAATCATGATCTCTTTTGAAAATATTGCAAGAATGGAAGACCTAATTCATGAAATACATTCTTATTTTTCTTGCTCTTCAAAAATATTTGCAAAGTTTCAACAATTTGCACTAGAAGTTATATAAAGAAAAAAGTTGTTAAAATATGTGGACAGAAGGTGGATTTCATTGTATCAACCTGCACACATATTTTTTATAGAATGTCAATAATTAACTAGATTAATGTATGTAAATCATAAAGCAATTGATAATGCAAAATATTTGTTGTTCGGTTTAACTAACTTCACAATTATTTTAACGTTTTTGTGGTATTTTTCAAATGGTATATGAAATGAATAGATTGATTAAACTTGCACAAGAGAGATCCATCTATATCATTTATTTCATGAGGATGAGAAATCAAATATGTATGACTATTGACAATTTATATGTGTCCAAAGCAGATTTTACATATCCTTTGTTTGATAGTTGGAATACATTGAAAAACATGATTGATCCAAAAAGCTTTTTGAAGTTTGAAATAAGTGAATATTTTTGTATTAATGTTCATGGAAATATGGTACCTCTTTATTGTTTTGAATGACAATCAAGTATAATTACAGATGATGTTGAAAAAGTGTCTGTAACACACAATATATTTGAAGTTGTTTTACACAAAACTAAGACAAATTTATTAAAAATAGCAGAATCATTGACAAGTGAGATAATAAAATAGTTTCAAAGGGATGAGTTGCTTGAGACCATGGGTGTGGTTATTCCCTTGTTTTGAGGTCATTGTATTGAATACAATTCTATATAAGAGTTGTTTATTAAATATATGCTCATAATTATTAAGCATTTCAGTAAAAGTGTCGAAGTCAATGGTGTTGAAATCAAAGGTATACACAAAAAAATATCCTTTAAAACAATAATCATCGCATTTTGGAGGAACAATGGTTGAGCATATATCACTTTTGAGTAACATCCATGAGACTAGTTCCATTGCACATTTTTGAAAAAAATTGTATCTAAGTAGTGTCTTACAAGATACTATTAGTGAATACTTTTGTTTATATGAATTATGTCAAATAATGATTTTGGGATACGTGGAAGATGAGAGGGTTTTCAGTGCACTATATTTTGTTAAATATAAGCTCTGCAACAAGCTAGACAAAATTTTAGAAAATTGTTTGAGAATTTATGTGTCATCATATCCGTTGAACAAATTTCTCTATGATAGAGCATTGGCATACGAGAATTCCCTTGCAGGTAGAATAGGTACCATGAATACGAAATATAAGGATGATAA
The DNA here is from genome assembly GCA_028583015.1 of Wollemia nobilis. Classification (NCBI taxonomy): domain Eukaryota; kingdom Viridiplantae; phylum Streptophyta; class Pinopsida; order Araucariales; family Araucariaceae; genus Wollemia; species Wollemia nobilis. The sequence continues at coordinate 182,138 of JAQPPZ010017023.1, read as the reverse complement.
TGATGCTTTTAGTGATCATATGGTAGAGACACATAAATCCGCTATGCTTAATAGTGATATTGGACAAGCTGAGAAGTATTTGTTTCAACTACCTAAATTGTGATTTTTCTAGTATTTCACAACATTAATAAATTTGAAATTATTTGATATTAGATTTCACAATATTGGCTAATATTTATTATATTTCACAAAACTTTATTATTCATATTATTTGTTTGTTTCAATTACCTGAATTTTACTTTTTACAAGATTTTACAACATTGATCAATATGAGTTTGTCAATTATCATTTTCATCTATAAATTTGATTATTTGCCATCACAATATTGTTTCATCTATATGAATTTTACCTTTATGATATATAACACAACATTGTATTTAAAACTACATGTTTTATGTTGTAGTCATCGAAGTATCCAAACTATGTTCATTCATAAATGATTTATAGCATTGTATTTCAAAGTATATATTTTTTGTTATAGTATTGTTAGTGTATTGATATTAATGTATTGGCACAACTGAGTTATATCATAGTTATATTTCATTTATTATTTCAAATTACAATTGTGAATATAGTTGAATTGTTCTAAATTTAAAAGTTGCACAAGAATATAAATGGAAACAACCTTTGAGTGATAGAAGATAAATATTAATAAAGTGTTTTTCATTATTTGCATAGACAATTTTACATTGTACAAACTTGTTTATAGAAATATAGCATAACTTGCTGTCAACTATGAAATATTTTACAATATATTAATTTTGATATGGGTGGGCAGGGGTATATTCAGTCGCTCCTTGAGCATATGGATCACCTTGGGATTGGGATTCAATCGCTACTTGTATTGCATCTCCTTGAGTTTGAGATGCTCTTGAAGTTGTAGGTTATTTTCCTTATCTTATGTCCTAATATCCAGTGCATGCCTTTTTAGTGCTCATATTCTGATGAGGCCTTCCTTTGCCTTTTGTAAGCTCCCCATAAATCCTCTATCTTCTTTGGATGGATCCTCAAGAAATACATGAGCATTTTGTTGAAGCTTCTTCTTAAGCAAGATATTTGGATTCATTTTGTGCTCTACTATAATTGCTCTTAAATAATTATTGTATTTGAACTTAGCCTATAAGGTATTATTTAATGCTATTGAATTTAATATTGATTTCTTTATAACCTCAAGATTAACACCCATGAAGTCAAATTATTTTTTTAAATTATGAAAATTTTGTTGTAAAAAGTAAAAGAAAACCTTAGTTAGTGGATAGTTATATTACAAAAGATATTGCATCCAAATTTAGTTGATATGGGCTTCCCTAGTTAGTCAAGATTTATATTGCATCTAAAGTCTCATTTTCGTTGCATTTCTTGCAACCTCGGTGATTAAAAATTTCTTCTTATTAGAAGGCCATAGGTTGTAATACTCTTGGGCTTCAACATTTAGGTTCTCTAAGTTGTTCAACATAACAGGGTTATGCGTAAGGGGTCGGCCCCAAAATGTATTTATAAAAATTTGGTGAATCAATTTCAAAATCCAGGTGAATAGTGTCCAAACACATGTAGAAGGTTCACTATTATTAGGGGTAATATTGGAAATTTAAATTTATAATGGTTAAACTATTATAAAATTTGGGTGAATCGACCCAAAAAAATTTGCACCCAAATATTTTTGGCTAATGGGCCCTGGTCAAGGGTCCCAAATATTAGCCAATTCCAAATTTCTAAAATCCTAATTTTAGCCAATTTGGCCATAAATAACCACTATGCATAACCTTGCAACATAATATTTAAAATTTGAGCATCATATGAAACAAGAGGGTTCATTGATCCTGATTGATCTTGATGTAACAACCTAGAAAGCTTCTCAGGTTGTTTTCTAACCAGAGAGAAAATTTCTTCCTTTTTACCATAATTTTTTTAGTAGGTATTTATTTCCTTGATAAGGATCTTTTCCCGAAATTACCAATCCTTCATTTTCTTGATATTTTTAAGCAAAGGGTTCTGGATTAGTGCATAACAATTAAATAGAAACTAAATGCTTTTTAGAAAAACTAACATGTTTGTCCTTAGTTTGAGTACCATGATCGGTGGTGTTAGAATATGACGATGAAATTGGATTAGCTACAAGAATTTCTTGTTCTTGTAGTGCTTCAAAAATCTTTGACATATTCAACCATTCAATGTTCCCTTGTAAAATATAATCTTCCTCTAATGCTAGCACATATAATCCCAAGGTCAAAATATCTTTCAATTAACAATCAGTTAAAAATGACATGGATGGAAATTCAAAATTTTATGTCTTGGATGGTGCGGGTGCCCCCTATGATCTCGGTCCAGCAAGTTGTTTTCAACTAGTATGACCTCGCATTAATTTCTATAATTGTTGAGGTTGTACTAGTTGTGATGGTGGTGGTGGTAGTGGTGGTGGCATCATTTCATTCTTTTAGTAAATTTTTGGGAGTGACCTAAATACATTATAATAAGATATTATTAAATAAAATTGTGGTGGATAAAATTAGTACATAACATTAAAAACACACTTACCCAATAAAGAGATATCTTGCTACCCTTCAGTCAGTGGAGACAACTAGGTGCGCGTGCATGGGGGGTGGGGTGTAAAATTGAAAACATACAAAAAATGAAAAATAAATATAATTTCAACTAAATAATAATGGTAACTAATCAAGAAAACTCAAAATAGTAAACTTACCCATCATTGGTCTGGACCTGATATAACTAGATTCACATTCTACGATATGTGTTTGCACATGTTGACAAGAAATGGGAGAAGAAGTTGGCTTCATACATTTATGAGCCCTCTAGAGTGGTGATGATTCACACATTATGCCTTCTGAATTATCACCGTCCTCTAGCATGTGACCCCTGACAACAACATCATGTTTTTTTGGTACAATGACTGCCTTACTCTGCATTTAGGTGCAAATAGAAAGTTAAAATATAAATTAAAAAACATGCTAAAATATATAATTATTTGATGGTTAAAAATAGAATAATTACCTTCATATCTTCCATAGTCATACCAATGCTTTGTAATGTTGTGTGCACTATAATAGGTGAACCAATATCTTGCAAATTATGAAAACTTTCATAATAAAATGTTAAAATATAGTTTACATAGGCTATCGTGGTGGGTTTCTCTAATTTTTTTTGATCAATATAGAGCTCTGATCTGATGTGATCTGAAATATATGTACACCAATTGAATATTTTGTGGTAATTTACACAATGCATAATATAAGCCAATGACCAAAATGAAATCTCTATTCTTCTAAGAAAAAATAGTCTTGCTTGAAAAAACTCAACAATTGCCTTGAAATCATTTTTCTTAATTGAGGAAATAGTTAACCCTCTTTTGGAATTCTCCGCAGAAGCTCTAAAAAGAAAAATATATGACATACCAGATTTTAAATTTTGAAGTTTAAGATAATCAAGTGATGAGAATTATACCTTACAAAAACTTTAGAGAGATATCATAGTTGGTCACTAGGAAATCCTTATCATCCATAGAGAGAGCTAACTTCTATGAAATGGGATTGAGACCCTTCTGTGGAAGACTAGTCAATCTCTGGATATCAAAGGGTTTAATTGTGAAATAATATTTTCTATTTGTACAAATAGACTAACCACCACAAGATCATTGTCGTAGCATTCTATGATATTGTATAGAGCAATTTTATCTATTTTGAAATAGGGTATAGAAATCAAATCCTCAAAACTTGCATTTTTGACCCATCTATGGTTGTTCCCAGGTGTGATTAAGAAGTCTAAAAATTCAACACAGGTTTAATTTTTGAATGAATTTTTTGAGAGGTTATCGACATGGTGGCCATTGCTATGGAAAGGTGCAAGATAATGGTTGATTGAGGGAGGGAATGGTTCTCAATTTTACTCTGATCTCATGTAGAAGAATAAATCCTAAAAAAATAACTATTCATACATTTTTATAGACGAAATTGACTTGGGTGGAAACATGGCAACATGTTATTGGACATGCACTAGGTAGTGATCGACCTTGTGATGTGTGGCCCGACCATTATCTTCACCCTATAAAATTTTGAATTGTTGTCATCACCCAGTCCAAAGATAAATATTGTTTTACACCTAGTTTTTCGTTGAACCATTATTTACACCGGATCTAATGTAGGACAATTATCTACACCCGATCCAAGGGAGGACCATTATTTACACCCAATCCAACCATTGTCTACATATGGTTTGATGCTAGACCATTATCTTCATCCGATTTGAGGTTGGACCATTATCTATATCCATTCTAAGGTTGGACCATTATATGCATCTAGTTTGACCATTACCTACACTCGATCCAAGACCGAACCATTATATACACCTAGTATGACCATTATCTACACCCTATTTAAGGCCAAACCATTATCTTCACTCGATCATAAGTTGGACCATTATCTACATCTAGTTTTGCCATTACCTATACCCGATTTGAGGCTAGACCATTATCTTCACCTAGTCTGAGGTTGAACAATTATCTGTAAACAATTCAGTGATTATATACACCCAATAAGAGGCTAGATTATTATCTTCACCCAGTCTGATGCTTGATATGAGGCCAAAATATTACTTGCACCCAATTCGAGGCTACACCATTATCTGCACCCAAACTAAGGTCAAACCTTTATCTACACCCAGTTCATGGCCTAACAAAATTTAGTACCCTTTTCGAATTCAGAACATAGTTTGCACCCAATCCTAAATATCATATGCCATTATTTATAATTTAACAATTTACAATGAGCTACTAACTAATGGAGAATGAACAATACATTTCAGATGTGAACTAATAATAATAGACAAACACTATTCTAACTACAATCCAAACAAAGCCTATGATACGTTATGTTGGTACAAGAAGATGTTATACATAAAAGTCTAAATATTACAAAAGTTTTTACTATTCAAATATACATAAAAAGTACTTTTTACATTTATTCCATTTTCAATTTCATATCTGATAAAGATGTTACTAAAACCCTAAATTTTAAAAATATTTGGGAACTACCCTACATATGGGGCAATTATGCTTACCCATATCAAACCACTTGAAAATATAGTTGGTATGGAATATGTGTCCTAGATGACAAGGAATGCCTATCACTAATGCTTTCAGATGAAATTCTTCCAAGCAAATAGTGCAGTGGTTGACTTCCTCTAAATCTCTTGAAGACTTCCTTGATTCTTCCATATTATCTAGCAAAATCCAATAAAAAATTCCCTATTAATGATTGGGAGACCATTAAACCCTAGACACAAAATCCCCATGAAATCTGGAATCAAATCATTAAACCCTAGCACAAAAATTGAAACTAATATTTACCTTTTTTCATCTATGATTTGCATTAGGGCAATCAACTATGGAAACTCCCCCTTTTCCAAAAGCATGCTCACAAGTCATTCACACTCCTAGTTCATCTACGCTCCTAAGTCATCCATGCTCCTAGGCTGTCCATGCTCCCATATCGTCCATGCTCCCATATCATCCATGCTCCTAAGTCATCCATGCTCATCCACTAGTTTGTATTTTTTGTTCTTTTGGGAAGGTTTGTTTTTTAGTTTTATGTCTATTTTTTTGTTCATTTTATGTTTACTATCTAACATTGTACCCTTTTTCCACCTGGTCTGAGCCCAAGCTATTTTTACACCTTATCCGAGCTTGGACCATTTTTCCACTCGATCGGATTTCGGATCATGTTTTTCAATTGATCCATCATCGGATCATGTTTTTCATCCAATCCATCCCTAGATTGTATTTTCTAGCCTGTTTGAGACCGAACTATGTTTTCCACCTGATATGGCCAAAACTATCAAATTTTCAAAGATTTTACATTTTTTTTTAAAATAAGGTAATTCACCATTATCTCCTACACGAAGCTGGATAGGATTTGCTAGGGTTACAAAATAGATTTTCCAATTTTTTACAAGTACATTTCGGGTCAAACTCCTTATGCATAATTCTACTCAAGGTGTTGTAGCTAGGGGAGGCATACCTAGTCTTTGGTACCTAGAAGGTCCAAGGGTTAAACCCTACATCCTTAATTTTTTAATGAAACTGATGATATCTCTCCCATGCATGATGACATCATCAATGATGACTTAGAGCTTATCAATGACATGGTGCATGATGACATCAACCCCTTTGGTACTACACATACTAACATGGAACTTGCAGATGATATAGTGCTTGATGATGACACTTCCTTTAGCACTACATAAACTAACATGCCATATGTAGGTGATGTGGTACTTTATGATATCACACCAAGTGATGTGATAGGTGACATGGCACTTGATGATGTCACATATGATAACTTGGCAAATGATTACATCACCATTAATAAAGATGATTCTAATCCTAATTATGTGATAGTTTATGATATGGTAGTTGTTTATGTAGTAGTCATTGACATGGCATGTGGTGGTATGATATGAGCTGACATGCTATAGGTTTATGTGATAGTGAGCAATGTGACAAGTAGGATGAGGTGGATATCAGAAGAGGTTTGAATAATCATATTTTTCCAACTAATAAAAACTTCTAACCTATAAGTCATATAGTTAATGACAAACTTGGATAATTGTAGGTTCTAGAGTGTTGTAGAGCATGACACATAACACGTTGTAATTTACTAATACTCTATCCAATGGCTTACCTAGTCAACATCCTAGTAGTACCCTTTTAAATAGAAAAATGATACATGGTGGTAAAAGATCTATTATTCCTTTATCTAGTCAATGCCTAATTGGCACCCCCTCAACTACTTAGATGGCAACACACGGTAGTATCCCCATTCATTATAAGTATTGATTTTTTGACTTTTTCAAATATTTTGTAGGTATTTTGTGTGAATTTAGGATTAAAAAGCTGGGGGCCATAACTTTTACATATGAAAGAATTTTGATCTCATTTTTAACAAATCATATATCTTTTGAATTATTTATAGTGATAGTGTTGTTTCAAAACACAAATACATGCAAGAAGTTATTTTTTATGGGAATGTAAACATGTACCTTTAATGAATGATCTGAACTATACCACAAAAAAATAATGTTGAATCTTTACCCCAAATTAAGGGATTTCTCAAATATATAAACGAGACCCCTCAAAGAATTTATTTTGAAGAAATAAAGTAGATGTCAAGAATAGTAAGGATGAGATACTTGGTGTGACATATCTTCATGTTAATAGGATATATGACACATGTTAGAAGTATTATAGATCCCAAGGCACTAGTTAAAATATTTTAGGATCTATGAGACAACATTAATTTTACATAAACTATTAGATTATATTAGAGGTAGACTTGTTTGAGATCGTTAATGAGTATGCAATAAAATACAATTAAGAATCTTAAGTAGAAAAAAATGGGGTGTTGATATTGCTCTCTTCTATGATTATAATAAGGATAATAATGATGGTTAAACCTTATAGGAATATTTAAATATTCATTCAATATATTGGACATTTACTAGTTTTAATGACTAGATTTCAAGGTCAAGGGTGAGTTCACACATGAACAAGCATCATCATCTTCTACATGCCTATAGTACATGATATTATAGAGAGCATGTTGTCGTTGGGGATGATTCTTTTATTGCATGTGGATAGGTGTCGTGAGGTAAGCATCGGTTCTTCATCATTTGATAAGGTTATTCATGTTCCTAGTATGGAAAACAATATTTTATCTACCTATTTCATAACCCATACAAATACAAAGGTAGCATTTTGGCCATATTGATGGACAAAGAAGGATATTGATGATGAATTCAAGAAAATTACTCCAAGGTACTATGATGAGTCAAACTTGATGTACAGACTAGACGATCAGCTAACATTTCTTTTTTCCCCTTCTCAAAGGAAGGATTTTGTCACTATGGTGATACAAGTAGATGATTTTAGTAAATAATGACATTAATAAATTAAGCATACTAGCTATGGATCATTGATATATAATTCATTATTAGTGGGATATTGAGAATCCATAAATTTCTCCAGTTAGTGGTCTTTGTGAGGGGTGTGCTTTTAGAAATCATCATTGAGACTTATTTTGAAAAATAAATTAATAGGTGTCTTACAAAACCCTTGGATATCATTAATAGTGATGTTTCTATATCCATGGGAACACCATCTCTCTCAAAATATTGGTATTTTATTACCTTCATTTATTATTTCTCCTTACATGGTTGGTTGTATATAATTTCACCAAAGAAAAAGTTCTTAGGAAGTTAAAGGAAGTCAAGTCACTAGTGGAGTATCTAATCAAGAAGATGATCAATTTATTGTTAACATACAAAGGAGATAATCATGCAAGCAATGTTTTTTGTTTATATTTTCACTTTTTTTGATATAATATTTTATAGGACTATCCATTATACTTTAGAGAAAAATATGGTGGACAAGCAAAAGAATAAGATCATTATGGAGATGACTAGATGCATGTTGCATATTAATGGGATACAACCCAAGATTTGGGATAAATAAGTCACTTGTGTAACACATATCATCATTTAAATTCAAACCTAGGCTATTTAGAGAAATACGCCTATTGAGATATTTATAGGGAAAAATATTGATGTATTCCAAATTTGCATCTTTAGATCTATGGAATAGGTCTATATACCAAAAGAAATTTTAAATAAATGATGGCTTTTGAATCCTTAATAATATAATGAAGTTGCAATATAATGGAATCAATAGTATAAGAATAACAAATATATGATAGTTGCAATAATATCAAATATGATAAATCACACTAAGAATACCCATAAAATAATGTCCATGTTACTACATACAAAATACTAAAAATACCACTAAATAAATGTCTACTAATGCATGCATAAAGCTATGCATGTTCGATGATTATTACAATACTTTATCACAAATATATAATTTTATGTGACTCCTCATATGTCACATTCTTGATCTTCACTCTTCTTTACAACTCTTCACTTTCCTATTCTAAGGATACATGTGCACACTTACATATGAGACACTTGTGCACATTTACACTCATAACACTTGCACACATATTTACATGACACTTGTGTATTTCTTGCACATTATTATATTATATAAATATTTACTCACACACTAATTTAGGAGACAACCCTAATCTAATATTTTCTATAATGTACCAAGGTGGTACATTGGCATGCACCAAATAATGTAATATTCTCCAACAAGCCCTGTATTATATTATTTGGTTATTGAAGACTTTAGCCTTCAATATGGTATTTGTCTTCATATGATCTTGAACCCTGTGTTTTCTCTACTTTTTTTAGTCTGCTACCTTCTTGTGCTTTGATAAATGAATGATTAAAGTACTCCAGTCTTTGTGGCTTCAAGATTACAAGTCTCTTGAATTCTTTCATAGTCATCAGATTCTTGCATAATAATCTCTTTTTCCTTTTTCCATAGAATCATATGACCCTTTCATTTTTTGTATGGAGAATTCTTCTCTAAGTTCATCATATTCATTCTTTGGTTCTTCATTATTTGGTTCACGGACTGCTTGAGCTTCATATTTGATTTTTGGTTCATGTTAATTTTGGAAGATAAATTTGGATCACAATTGATCCATTTTTCTTTTCTTTGTTTTTTAAACATATTATTACAAAAAAATTTCCCTTCCTGTATTTCAAAAACTAAATAATTTACTCTATCGTTAGAATATGTTATAGAATTTATTATTGTAAAACTACCAATGTGTAAATTTAAGTTCTCAAATATATCTCTAAGCCATTTTGGTATTCTTATCATCATCTATTAAGTTTTGAGAATCAAATTTTAACTTGTTTTCAAATATATTTCATCCATTTTGGTTTCTTAAGTACATGAAATAATTCCTCACTATCTTCATTGAATGCATTCTTAATAATTTCATCCATTTTTCTTAATCAATTTACCATTGATGCAAACTACCCTATGTCTACCTAGGTTTTGAATAATAATTTCTAAGTTTCTAAAATTTTCAAACCTATGAATTTGAATTCCTTATGTCTCCCTAATTATTTAGAAACTAGAATATAATAATTTTTTAAATTTAATATTTCTAAATTTGAAGTATACTTCCTTATCTATCCAAAGTTAAACAATTTGCAAAAAATCTATAAAATTTTATATTTCAAAATATATTAAAGTAATACTTCCAAAAATACTTTAATAAAACTTTCAAAATCTTAATATAATAAACCCTAACACTACTTTTTTTTTTTTGGTAAATAAAAGTCTTCATTAATTATCGGGTTTTGTAGGTTAACCCAAAACCTATTACAATATCCAGCCTTCTGCTGAGATTGTAGATCCTAGTCATCCTTGAAACTTTCTTACCAGAACTTGTGTTGAGTACCCTACAACACCCTACTAACAAGGCACACCCAAACCTAAACATAATTGTAAATATTACTTACATTGATAGGAAATTAAAGTTTGGAACTTTGCACTTGTGAAACTTTTTGCTTGCCCATTTCCTATTCTTTGTCAGAATCTTCCAAGGCTTACACCCTGTTACCTTCATTTCCAATTTGGTATGATTTAGAGGGAAACCCCATAGTTATTACCAGCTCCATGGGGAAAGAACACCCATTCATCTTTCTCATTAATGGGTAGGTTTCTTTTCATGACTAATAATGTTTTCCACTTCACATGGCACACCTTGTGTCCATGTCACAAAACTACCAACATCAACACCTATGTTGGCTAATTTGTCAGCTAAATTTTTTGCCTCACGGTACACGTGACGAGACCTCCTGTTCTGTCTTGCCACAAAAATGATCCTCACTTCATGGATGACTCCCTCGATTCTCCATGGAGGTTTTTTGCCATTGGTTAACAGGTTGATGATGTTCATAGAATCACCTTCAATCATCAAGTTACCTTGAGTTGCTTGGGCTAATTACAACCCTCTCCAAAGGGCTCTAGATTCTGCTTCATTATTATTTCTTATTCCCAATGGTTCAGCGAAGGCCTTGACTAGATTTTCTTGATGATCCCTGATTATTCCTCCAGTTCCAGCTCTTCCTGGGTTCTCCTTAGCTGCACCACAAAAATTTAGTTTAAACCAACCCTGGGGGGGTGGCTCCCAAGAAATCCCATTTCTAGGATTGGGCAAAGGAATGGAAGGTTTGTCCTCAATACCTAAGGCCTGAGCTAATTGTTTTTCTTATGGAGGAATTGAGTGGTTCTCATCCACTAAGGTGGTAAGGTTTTATTTCACAAAGACAATAATCCTGTTGAGGATGGTTTTTGGGTTGTGAATGGTATCCTTAAAGGTTCTATGGTTCCTTTCTAGCCAAATCTACCAAATAAAATGATGCCAATAGATTTTCCATAGGTACTTAATTTTTAGGCTAACAAAGGGTTGAGGCCATTGATGGAACACTTCGGATATAAGAGCAGGCTTAACCCACGAGATCCTAAAGGCTTGGAAAAGTTCATCCAGGATGGACTCCACTATTGGACACTCCAGAAACAAGTGTTGGGTAGTCTCCCACCCTACCCTACACATGTAGCAACGATTAGCAATAACCATACCTTTGGATAACATATTGTCCATAGTGAGGATTTTTCCTTGAATCACCATCCATGAAAAAAATGATATTTTAGGAATTAAGCCTTTGATCCAAACCAAAATCGGTTGAAATTGTTGACCTTCCACATTGAGAAGCAAATTATAGGCAGACTTAACTATGAAGTCACCACTTTCAGTCTCAACCCAAATAATGTGATCTTCATCCTCTCCAGAGGGAATAATTTGTTGATTTAAAATGTTATAAAGCTCTTCAGACTCCGTTTCAAAACCCTGTACTATGATTTGTTTCCACCTATTGATATTTATATCCTACCACATATAATTTGCAACCTTCTTCCCAATATGCTTCTCCATATGCTCTTGAATCCTAGCCAATCGAGGATTCTAGGATAACTCCTCAGCTCTCACCCACCGATCCTTCCAAAAGTCTATTTTTTTCCCATTTCCTAGAATCCATCTACTTATCACTCCAAAATACTTTATAATAATAAAATAATTTTAAAAATTACTTATCACTCCACTTAAAACTTAAAAATCAAAACTTAACTTTATAAAAAAAACAATTTAACCTTATGGCACCATTATTCAATTCAACCTTAGGGATTTGATTTAATTTGAAAAATAATTCTTTCAAACCCTAATTCTACCTCATGATACTCTACAAATTTTTGAAATTCAAATTTTCACTTGAAGTACTATCTTTAAACCAAGTGTTTCTTTGATCAACCTACCTTGTAAATCGTGCTATGTCTTGCATGCAAATGTCTTACTTGAATAACTTCTTTGAAGAACACAAGATTATACTGAGAGGGGGAGTGAACACTATAGCACCCACTTTTTACTTTCTTTCCAAACCAATATCAATTAATGTCCTTAATTGTGATAACCAAATATAGCAATGTGCATTAATGACATAGAAATCAATAGTAAGCAAGTGTACAAATCACCACACACAATTGAGACACAAGATTTAATGTGGTTCCCCCAATGTGGGGTAGTCCACAAGATAATTTCCTTATAATATTTCATAAATAAATAGGTATCCTTATCCCAATACAAATGATTATTTTTATCTGATCAAATCTAGGCTACCCTAATATGCTCAGGTGGTCTCCATTGATCTGCTTAGCTAGGCTATCCACTTATCTGCTCAACTAGGCAATCCACTAATCTACTCAGCTAGGCTATCCACTGATCTACTCAGTTAGGCAATCCACTGATCTGCTCAGCTAGGCTATCCATTGATCTACTCAAATAGGCAATCCACTAATCTACTTAGCTATGTAATCATGATATGCTTAGGTGGGCTCTTCACTGATCTTCTCAGCTAGGCAAATAATGTTGGTATGTTTTTCTATTTTTGTTCTATCTATTTCACTGCTCACAAATCTGCCTCAATGCCTTCTCACAAGGCTCAAACAATCCTGCTCAAATATTGTTCCAAATATATACTCAAGGCCTTCACAAAAGGCTCAAACAATCCTTCTCAAATGTTATCCCAAATCTGTCCAAAAATATGTCCCAAAAGCCTTCTCAAAGGCTCATTCAATCATGCAAAAAAGCTGCCTCAAAATTTTCCAAAAATTCTATCCCAAAAGCCTTCTCAAAGGCTCAACCAATCATGCTCAAGTAGCACTCAAATCTCATCCACAAATCAATGAAGGCAAGGCTCAATGATGAACTCAATAATGAATGGCAATGTACTCTTCAATGGATGACAACAATGATCCACAATTATCTCAACAATGTATGACAAATACTCTCTCAAATGGATGATAACAATGCTCAACAATGAACTCAACCATGTATGACAAATACTCTCTCAAATGGATGATAATAATTCTCAACAATGAACTCAACCATGTATGACAAATACTCTCTCAAATGGATGATAAGAATGCTCAACAATGAACTCTCAAATATATGGCAAATGAGCTCTCTAATGAAAACCTCTCCAAGTAATAACAATGAGGACTTTAGACAACCTAGGACAATCTCCACAAGTGATATTAATAGATTCTCAATAATATCTTCCTCATGCAATGTCAATAAGCTCTTAAGAAACAAGCACAACTCTCTCCAGAAAAGAGCTCTCAAATAGCCAACAATGATTTCCTCAAATGAAAGATAAATGTATCCACAAGTGGCTAGAAAATTATCTCCTCAATGGTCTCAAATAGTGGTAATGTACTCAAAAAGTAACCAACAATAATGTCCTCAAGCAATGGCAAAAGCCTCTTCAATAATGGCAATACTGTCAATGAACTCCACTAAAGCAATAATGAACTCAAACATCAATTTTATCCACAAAATTGATTTTCTAACCCATCCACTTCTTATTAATAGCCAAGGAACATAATCAAGCAATTTGTCTTCAAATTCAAACCCTAACTTATGTGCATGTCTTCAAACTCAAGGTGGCAATTAACTAGGTCTCAAGTTCCTAGTTTAATTTCATAATTAAATCATGCACTAGAACATATAACAAGTTCAACACTTTCCAACCTTATGACTCCCTAATTTTTTATTAATACATACAGAAAACGCCTATGCTTTTATTTTTAATTCCACACCTTATAACTCCACATACAAAAATAGAAAATATTTAACTTCATACCTTATAACTCCCTAAGAACATATGACAATCATTTATTTTTACTAAATACCTTATAACTCCCTAGTTATAATAGAAATGATTTTCAATGCACCAAAAATTTTGCAATATCAAATATTACCATGCGCTAGAGATAAATACCCTTTTATAAAATTTTTAGCCTTCGCAACCTTTGAAATCAATAATGCCTTTGCCAAAATTAATGTGCCTTCACCATATTCAAAATCGTTAATGCCTTGCCAAAAACAATGCACCTTCACACCTTTGCAGGAGTTGAACTTTGTTCCTCTCAGTTAGCATTAGTGCTTACCACATAGGTGTCACCCCACATTGGGATTTAATCCCAAACACCCAACTTTGCCTGCGCTCAAATCTAAAAAACTCAAATTGCCTTCCTTAGCAAAACACTTTGCCCCTAGCAAGATTCGAACAACGAACCTGCCTTGTACAAATTTTATGCGCTACCAACTGCGATATAGGCTCCCGCATGACATCACTTTCTCATGATATCTTCTTTACCTTGCTCTCAAATGAAATTTATTTTTCTTTATTTTTCGCTACTCCCCTTTTGACAATTCTCACTCATGCGCAATATCCCCAATCTCTTATAAAAAAAAAGGTTTTACATTTTATTTATATGCACCTCCATGCCTTTGAATGATGCCGGTGGATTTTATTAATCTCCCCAACCATTGCACATTGGTGAATAATAAAATTAAACATTAGACCTTATATTTATTAAATAAGAATTTAATAATTCACCTCTTAACATTGAATTGGGACATCTCCTTCATTCTTTTGAATTTTGCCATGAAAATTTTTGCACCTAGGTTTTATTTGAAAAACCTTTTCATCAATCATTATTTGGAGAAGTCTTAGCATAGTTGTTTTAATGAAAAACCCTTTCCAATGGTATTAATAAAAACCCTTTCCATTGGTTTAAATAAAAACCTTTACCATTGGTTTTAATAAAAACCCTTGCCATTGGTTTTAATAAAAACCTTTACCATTGGTTTTAATAAAAACTATTAATATAATATTTAAAAATTAAATATTATATGCCTCTTGTGCCACAAAACCCTATATACATCCATGCTCTCCAAAATATCATAAATGATTATTTATGAAGTGCTTTTGCCACCAAAACTCAATGTGATCCATGTGACATCAATGATCCATGTGAAATCAATGACAACACAAAATAAATCAAATTACCAACAATATCCCCCTTTGTCATTGATGGCAAAACCTATAATGCAAATCACCACAATCACTACAAAAACCATCTTTGAGAATTAAAGTTGCTTCCCCTAACTCAATACTCTCTATGGAGGCTACTCCCCCTATCTCAATGCTTTCTTTGGAGGCTGCTCCCCTAACTCAATGCTCTCCCCCTTACTCAAATCTCTCCCATTTTGAAATCAATGGAAAAATGGACACCTATGGGGCTAAAATATTAATTGGGGGGGCCGAATTTCAAAATCCAATCTTCTATTTTCTTTATCGAAAATCAATTTACAACACTAGCCTGTAGGCGTAGTTTTATTTTCCTGATGTAAGCTGCCTCACGTTCGGCGATCTGCCTGCACCACCAAGAAGAATACAATCTTGTAATCCCAAAAAATTGCCTCCTCCACCACCCCCATGACTGTAACCTTCACCTCTTTTTATCCTAACCAATAATTGCCCCCGGGTCAACCGCGAAAACATGCATTGATGAGCCATCTGAACAGCTCTGACCTCTGGGTATAATAGTCGAGTGGCCACCATGCTCAGCAAACTTATCAGGCAAGAAATCCTGTATTGATGAGGCATTTGACCACCTTGGGAAACACCATCTGGGAATGCATGCCTTTTTGGGTCGTGAACCAGTAGTATGTCGCGATATCGTGACATGTTGCGATATCACGACATTTTTTTTCCTCACTGCATTTTCTCTCCTTCGGGTTGTGATATCACGACATGTCTCGATATCGTGAAATTTTCCTCCTCGTTGCATTTCCTCTTTGTTAGGTCGTGAATCATGACATTTTCCCCCTCACTACCTTTCCCCTTCATCGGGTCGCGATGTAGCGACATGTCACGATATCGCCATATTTTCCTCCTCGTTGCCTTTCCTCTTTGTTGGGTCACAATATCGTGACATGTCGTGATATCGTGATATTTTCCTCCTCGCTGCCTTTCCTCTTTTTTGGGTCGTAATATCATGACATGTGATCTCGTGATATTTTCCTCCTTGCTGCCTTTCCTCTTTGTTGGGTCGCGATATCGTGACATTTTCTTTCGGGCTCTTATTTATTTCTTTTGGTCATGAAATCGTGACACGTCGCGACATTGTGATATCTGCCTTCTGCTTCCTTCTCACCTTTTTGGGTCATGAAATCGTGATGTGTCACGATATCTCGAAATCTTTGCCCTCTGCTCTCTTTTCGCTTCTTGGGTCGTGAAATCGTGACATGTCACGATATCACGATAGCTTTGCCTTCTACTCCCGCTCTCTACTTTGGGTCACGATATCACGATAGTTTTCTTCCTCGCTTCCTTTTTTTCTCCTTCAGTTGCGATTTCGTGACATGTCGCGAAATCACGACATTTTCTCCTCTGTTCCTTCCTGTTTCCTTTCGGTCGTGATTTTACGACATGTCGCGAAGTCGTGACATTTTTCTTCGGATGCCCTCTCTCTCTTGTTTCGATCATGATTTCACGACATGTCATGAAATCATGACATTTTCTTCGTGCACCTCCCCTTCTATTGCTTTGGTCACGATTTTGTGACATGTCACGAAATCACATTTTTCACTCTTGCACCTTGCTTTGTCCTTTTGTCGTGATAATGCGACATGTCACGATATCGTGACACTTTTCCTCCCTTGCGCCCTCTTTTGTCTTCTGGTCACGATTTCGTGACATGTCGAGATATCATGACATTTTTGCTCTGTGTCTTCTCTCTCCTTCTTGAGCTGCAAAAACATGATATGTCGTGATATCGCGACACTTTTCTTTGTCACGATATCACGACATCGAGGCAAACACCTAAAAAAAAATTTGTTGATGCAAGATTGCTCTGCTGCCATCGGATGCTCCTGCATTAGACAACCGGGGTGGATTGAGAAGTGACCTTCACTTTTATACTATTCTATCACCTTCTCACAACTTGCAAAATCTTCAACCTCTTCAACCTCCACCCTCATTATTGTCAGCAACCTCTTTTCATCCATCCCCTTTAGCAAATAGATTCTAGCGCTGCTACATACCCTTTCGCCCGCCTCCTTCAAGGGCTTCAGCTTATGGCGCACTCCATTCTTCATCACTGAGTAAGTGTTGGTGTGACCATCATGCATTGCACATCGATCAAACTGCCATGGCCTTCCCAACAACAAATGGCAAGCATCCATAGGCAAGATGTCACACAGGACCTCATCACAGTAATTCCCAATATTAAATTTTACCAAGGACTGTTCACTGACCAATGTCCTATGGTCCTTTCACAACCATGCAATCCGGTATGGATGCGGGTGTCTCCTCCTCTCTAGCTGTAACTTAGTAACCATTTCTTCAGAGACCAAGTTATCAGTACTACCATTATCTATAATCACATTACAGACCTTACCCGAACTCTTGCACCTTGTGCGAAATAGGCTCCTCCTCTGGTCTGATCCTTTCTCCTCATTCAACAAGGTTCTCCTTATGAAAATCACTTCTCCTCTCTTTGCCTCCTCAGAATGTTCTGATTCAGCTCTTTCAATTGCTATAGCAGCTCTAGCAAGACCCTCAGGTCTCTTCTTCATCCTTTCTCGATGTTGTGGACACTCGTATGATTGATGTCCTTCTTCCCCATAAAGGAAATAGGTTCCATGAAATCCTCCTCTTCCATATCTACCTCTTCCTCTTTGGTAGCCATTGTTCTGATTATGAGATCTGTAATCATTATCTCCCTTTTGATCCTAGCTACTGCTAGCTTCTTCTTTCTTCTCATCTTGTCCTCCATCTATTCTTCCACCAGTTCTTCCACCATGACCCCTTCCTCTTTGCTTGTTCTCAAACCTTCTATTCAACTTCTCTTCAACCCTCAAGGCAAACTGGTAAGCATCCTCTATGGTGGTCATCCTGACTAGGCTTAACTCTTCTTGAATACTTGCTCGTAACCCATTAATATAATGGGCTACCTTCTCCTTACTGGCCTCTGAATGGCCTATTTTGATTACAATCTTGTAAAAATCTTCTGTGTATTCTTTAACAGACTTGCTTGCTTACTTCAAACCTTGCATTTTCTTTAGCAGATCCATCTCATAGTCAGTTGGGATGAACTTCCTCTTCAAATTATCCAACATCCTATCCCACTTGGTTATTCTCTCCTTTCCTCTTCTATTTCTTTTCAGCTGTGCTCCTTTCCACCATATGCTAGCATGACCCTTCATCTTGGTCTTAGCAAACCTGACCCTATCAGGATCTTCAATCTCTTCATACTCAAAGTATTCTTCCAAATAATTGATCCAATCAATCAACTCCTCTGGATCAAGATTTCTAGAATACGTAGAAACCTTCATCTTCGATCTCTTTCCAATCTGAGAGATGGCTCTGTATAACCTGGATTGTGCAGGATCTATAGCCTCTTCTTCTTCCTCAAACTGGTCCTCTTCTTCATCAACTTCATCTTCACTTCCTTCTTCTCCTCTAGGTTCAAGTCCTCTACGTAACTCCTCTTGCAGGGCCTAAACTTGCCTCTGCAAAGCCCTGAAATCTTTTGCTAGCACCATATTTCTCCCACCACCATGGTTTCTTCGTGGAGGCATTCTACTTCACTCTCTTCTCACAACCCTTCCACAGATCTTGGTGCAAGTTACCTCACTTTTGGTGATCTGCTCACACACTCAGGAACTCCCGCTCTGATACCACTTGATGGGGGGTTGAATTTCAAAATCCAATATTCTATTTTCTTTACCAAAAATAAATTTACAACACTAGCCTGCAGGCGTAGTTTTCTTTTCCTGATGCAAGCTACCTCACGTTTGATTATCTGCCTACGTCACCAGGAAGAATACAATATTGTAATCCCAAAAACTTGGCTCCTCCACCACCCCCGTGACTATAACCTTCACCTCTTTTTATCCTAACTGGCAACTGTCCTCGGGTCAACCGTGGAAACACGCATTGATGATCCATCTAAACATCTTTGACCTTTGGGCATAGCAATTGAGTGGCCGCCATGCTCAGTAAACTTATCAAGAAAGAAATACTGTATTGATGATGCATTTGACCACTTCGAGAAACATCGTCTAGGAACGCATGCCTTTTCGGGTCGTGAACTAGCAGTATGTCATGATATCGCAATATTTTTTTTTCCTTGCTGCCTTTTCTCTCCTTCGGGTCATGATATCGTGACATGCAACATTTTCCTCCTCGCTACCTTTCCTCTTCCTCAGGTCACGATATCATGACATTTTCCTCCTCGTTGCCTTTCCTCTTCGTTGGGTCGCGATATCGCAACATTTTCCTCCTCGATGCATTTGCTCTTTGTCAAGTCGCGATATCGTGACATGTCACAATATCGTGACATTTTATTTTTGGCTCTTCTTTCTTTCTTTTGGTCACAAAATCATGACATGTCGTGACATTACAACATCTGCCTTCTGCTTCCTTCTCGCATTTTCAGGTCATGAAATCATGATGTGTCGCGATATCATGACATCTTTGCCCTCTGCTCTCTTTTCACTTCTTAGGTCATGAAATTGTGACATGTCACGATATCGTGATAGCTTTGCCTTTTGCTCTTGCTCTCTGCTTTAGGTCATGAAATCATGCCATGTGATATCATGACAATTTTCTTCCTCGCTTCCTTTTTTGCTCCTTCGGTTGCGATTTTGCGACATGTCAAGAAATCGTGACATTTTCTCCTCTGCCCCTTCCTGTTTCCTTTCAGTCATGATTTTACGACATGTCACGAAGTCGTAACATTTTTCTTCGGATGCCCTCTCTCTCTTGTTTCGATCGTGATTTCGTGACATGTCGTAAAATCATGAAATTTTCTTCGGGCACCTCCCCTTCTCCTGCTTTGGTTGCGATTTCACGACATGTCGTGAAATCGTGACATTTTTCACTCCTGTGCCTTGCTTCGTCCTTTTGTCGCGATAATGCGACATGTCACGATATCATGACACTTTTCCTCCCTTGTGCCTTCTTTCGTCTTTTGGTCACGATTTTGCGACATGTGGTGATATCATGACATTTTTGCTCTGCATCTTCTCTCTCCTTCCTAAACCGCAAAAACATGACATGTCGCGATATCATGACACTTTTCTCTGTCGCCATATAGAAAAATCGAGGCAAACACCTAAAAAAAAAAATTTTGATGCAAGATTGCTCTGCTGCCATTGGATGCTCTTGCATCAAATATATGACTCTTAAGCTTAGCCCCCCCACCACCTTCTCTCTTGAGGTGATTAATTTTGGGGCGGAAGTACATTTAATCCCATATTACATTGTTCCTCTCCTTTGTCCACTTCCTTCCACATCTTTCTAATATTGTTTTCTTGATGAGTTACTTGATATTCTTGTCTTGAACCTGTTTGGAATTGAGTCCTACACCATTTTGTAATATGTCCAAAATTATTGCAATTAAAACACTTGATTTTGTAGCCTTTGGATGGTGCCCATATCCTAAATTCTTTCTTGAAATAATTTCCATATCCATTCCTTTCCTAAACCCTGTATTGTGAAGTTTTTTTTCATAATCATTATGACCATGACTTCTGAATAGTGTAGCTCTAAAACCAAAACCATGTTGCTCATTTTATTTGCACTGAGAAGCTCTATGAACAATCCTATTGCATAAGAAGCAATGTCCTTGAAAAGCCCTTTTTTCATGCCTTGGATCCTCATATATTTCTTGACCATTATCCTTGTGATCATCTTTGACTTGTGCATTGTATCCTTGATCCTTCTTTGTAGTATCTAAATCCTCTTCCTTAATTTCTTCCTTGCTTTCCTTTTCAATAATTTATTTTCCTCTTGAACTTGATTCACCTATCTCAGAACAAGATCCAAACTAGATGTTTGGATCCATAGGAACTTTGGAACTTTCTTCATGAATCTTATGTGCTTCCTTACTTTCATATTTTAGAACTTCCTTTCCTTTTGAGTGTGACTTTTCTTGGAAATAAGATACAGCCTTAAAATATGTTTCCACTCCTTTTTGAACATTTTCATCGAATGTGTCATGTCTTTTTGTTATTACCCTTAGTTATTAATTCATCCTTTCCTCTATCCTTTTTGCATCTTGAATCTCATCTCTTATATCATTGATTGTTTTTAGTTGTTCTTCTATGATTTTGATATCTGTTCGAATCTTATTTTCAAGATTCCTGATTTCTTCTTTTAGCCTTTTGACTTTTGATTTTTGTTTTCTTGGCTCTTCCTCTTCTTTTTATATTACAAAAATTAAGACATATTCATCTTCACTGTCACTGAGATCATTATCATATTTTATAGCAAATAAAATCTCATGATTTCTTTGACCATGTCTATTTCCTTGATGTTTCATCTCATCTTCACTATCACTGAAGCCATTACAATATCCAGATTTGTGATCTCTTTGACCACACACAAAGCACTATTCTTTTTCACCTTCTATTCCTAGGAATAAATATTATTTCTTTTCATCATATGACTTGTCTCTATCGTTGTGATCTGTGATATCACTTGCTTCTTCAATGTAGAAACTTTTCTTTGTCTTATGAAAACTTTTCTTCTTATCATACTTGCTTTGCTTGTACTTGTCATCTTTGGCTTGCTTATGCTTTTCTTCTCCTTTTCTTTTGTGACCCTATTTTTTATAATCACTATTTTCTTCATGTGAACACTTGTTTGTATAGTGACCATAATCACCACACTTGTATCATTTGACTTTCTTCATATCCCTGTAATTCCTTGATTCCTCTTTCATTTTGATGAAGTTAGCTTCCTCATTATTATCTGAATCTCTATCTGTCTCTGGATATTTCCCTTTATTTTTCCTCTAAATTCTTGAATGCAATATCTTTCATTATATCTTGATGCTTATGTATCCTAATCTCATAAGCTGTGAGAGTTCCTTGTAGCTCTTCCATTGTTAGCTTGTCAATATTCATTGTTTCTTCTATGGCTAAAACCTTTGCATAATACTTCATGGGAAGTTATCTCAAAACATTTTGAGTAATATATGATTCTTTCATCTCAAATCCTAGACCTCTCATGTTGTTATAAATATCATCAACTCAAAGTAAAAACTTTGTAATATCTTTAGAATCTTCCATTTTCAATTCCTCAAATATTTTTCTATGTTTCTAGTTTTTCCAACTTTACCTTGGAATCTCCTTCATAGGTATTCTACAACTTGGTCCACATTTCATTAGCTTAATTACCTACCATGACTTTTGCAAAATTTGTCTCACGTGGCCCCCTCAGAATGCAATTCATTACCTTTGCATTGATCTCAACCAATTTCCTAATAGACTTATCTATCTCAGGATCACCTTCAACCTTATACTCTTTTGCAACCATGTGCCATACCTCATATTCTTGTGATATCAAGTAGTTCTTCATTCTCATGCTCTATAAAGCATAACCATTACCGTAAAATAGTGGAGCCTTACTTGTATATGATCCATTTTGTGAAGCCATATGTGTTCTTGTAGAATCTACCCTCAAGTTATTAGCCTTTCAGAAGGAACCTGTTCTGATACCAATTGAAGAACACAAGCTTATACCAAGAGGGGAGTTGAATAGTATAGCACCCACTTTTTACTTTATTTCCATACCAATATCAATTAGTATCATTAATTGCAATAACCAAATATAGCAGTGTGCATTAATGACATAGATAGAAATAGTAAGCAAGTGCACAAATCACCACACACAATTGAGACACAAGATTTAATGTGGTTCCCCCAATGTGGGGTAGTCCACAAGATAATATCCTTATAATATTTCATAAAGAAATAGGGATCCTTATCCCAATATAAATGATTACTTTGATCTGCTCAAAGCTAGGTTGTCCTGATCTACTCAAGTGAGCTCCACTAATTTTCTTAGCTAGGCTATCCACTGATATGCTTAAATAGGCAATCCACTGATCTGCTCAGTTAGGCTATCCACTAACCTGGTCCTCTAGGCTATCCACTGACCTTATCAACTAGGCAATCCATTGATCTACTTAGCTAGGCTATCCATTAATTTGCTTAGCTAGGCAATCCACTGATATGCTCAACTACACAATCCTTATCTACTAAAGTGGGCTCTTCACTGATATTTTTAGCTAGGCAACTGGTGTTGGTATGTTTTTCTATTTCTATTCTATCTCTTTCATTGCTCACAAATCTACCTCAATGCCTTCTCACAAGGCTCAAACAATCTTGCTCAAATATTATCCCAAATATGTACTCAAGGCCTTCACAAAAAGGCTCAAACAATCTTGCTCAAATTTTGTTCCAAATATGTCCACAAATATGTCCCAAAAGCCTTCTCAAAGGATCACTCAATCATGCACAAATCTGCCTCAAATATTTCCAAAAATTTTATCCCAAAAGCCTTCTCAAAGGCTCGATCTATCATGGTCAAGTAGCACTCAAATCTCATCCACAAATCAATTAAGGCAAGGCTCAATGATGAACTAAACAATGAATGGCAATGTACCCTTCAGTGGATGACAACAATTATCCACAATGATCTCAACAATGAATTACAAATACTCTCTCAAATGGATGATAACAATTCTCAACAATGAACTCAACCATGTATGACAAATACTCTCTCAACTAGATGATAATAATTCTCAACAATGAACTCAACCATGTATGACAAATACTCTCTCAAATGGATGATAACAATGCTCAAAAATGAACTCTCAAATATATGGTAAATGATCTCTCTAATAGAAACCTCTCCAAGTAATAACAATGAGGAATTTATCTGACTAGGACAATATCCACAAGTGATACCAATAGGTTCTCAATAATATCTTTCTCATGAAATATCAATAATCTTTCAAGAAACAAGCACAACTCTCTCAATAAAAGAGCTCTCAAATAGCCAAAAATGATATCCTCAAATGAAATACAAATGCATCCAAAAGTGACTAGCAAATGATCTCTTCGATGGTCTCAAATAGTGGCAATGTACTCAAAAAGTAACCAACAATAATCTCCTCAAGCAATGGTAAAAACCTCCTCGATAAGGGCAATACTCTCAATGAACTCCACTAAAGCAATAATGAACTCAAGCATCAATTTTATCCATAAAATTGATTTTCTAATCCATCCACTTATTATTAATAGCCAAGGCACATAATCAAGTAATTTATCTTCAACTTAAAACCCTAATTCATGTGCATGTCTTCAAACTCAAGGTGGTAATTAACTAGGTCTCAAGTTACTAGTTTAATTTCATAATTAAATCATGCACTAGAACATATAAAAAGTTCAACACTTTCCAAAATTATGACTCCCTAATTTTTTATTAATACATACAACAAATACCTATTATTTTATTTTTAATTCCACACCTTATAACTCCACATACAACAATCACAAATATTTAACTTCAAACCTTATAACTCCCTAAGCACATACATTAATCATTTATTTTTACTAAATACCTTATAACTCCCTAGTTATAATAGAAATGATTTTCAATGCACCAAAACTTTGGCAATATCAAATATTACCATGCGCTAGAGATAAATACCTTTTTATGAAATTCGTAGCCTTCACAACCTTCGAAATCAATAATGCCTTTTCCAAAATTAATGTGACTTCACCATCTTCAAAATTTTTAATGCCTTGCCAAAAACAATGCGACTTCACACTTTTATGGGAGTCAAAATTTGTTCCTCTCACTTAGCACTGTGAAGTGCTTACCACGTGGGAATCAGACCACATTGGAATTTAATCCCAAACACCCGACTTTGCCTGCGCTCAAATCTAAAAAATTCAAATTGCCTTCCTTAGAAAAACACTTTGCCCCTAGAAGGATTCGAACAACAAACCTACCTTGTGCAAAGTTCATGTGCTACAAACTACGCTATAAGGTCATACGTGATGTAACTTTCTCGTGTTGTCTCCTTGAAATTGCTCTCAAATGAAATTTATTTTTCTTTATTTCTTTGTTGCTCTCCTTTCGACGATTCTCACTCATGTGCAATATTCCCAATCTCTTATAAAAAAAGGTTTTACCTTTTATTTATATGCACCTCCATGCCTTCGAATGACGTTGGTGGATTTTATTAATCTCCCCAACCATTTCACACCGGTGAATAATAAAATTCAACTTTATACCTTAGAATTATTAAATAAGAATTTAATAATTCACCTCTTAACTTTTAATTGGGATATCTCCTTCATTATTTTGAATTTTTCCATGAAACTTATTGCACCTAGGTTTTATTTGAAAAACCTTTTCATCCATTATTATTTGGTGAAGTCTTAGCATAGTGGTTTTAATGAAAAACCCTTTCCATTAATTTTTAGGAATGCAAATGGCGGGAATGGGAGCGGGTGCGTCTATGGACGATGGCGATGGCGATGGCGATGTTGGAGGGACGCTGGAGGATGCTGGTCTGGCAGGTTTGTCCTCGGGCCCTGCAGATGGTGTTGGGCCTACTGCAGGCCCACTCAGCAAATGTCACGGTGAAGACCCAAACGACGTGGTGAAACCGGCGTCTGATAAAGTTAGGGTTTCACCCTCCTCTCCTTCCAAAGCATGACCTTGGTCTTTGTCCTTTGTGGATAAAGTCAGGTCTTCGACAGGAGCTTTCTCTTTCCAAACTCCTCTGCCCTTCTCTATTTTGGGCACTGAAGTTTCTTTTCCAAGCGAGGCTATGGAACCACTAATCTTCCAAGAGTCCCTCTCTCTGGTTGGGAAATTTGTCGGTGCCCGACCTGATATGGAAACTATTCGCAAGTGGGCTCTTTCCAAATGGTGGTTGTCAGGCAGCTTGGAGCTAGTGGCCTTTCCTAGGGGGTTCTTTATGATAAGGCTAAACAATGCCCTCGACACCCACCGCATTCTTACTGGAGGACCTTGGTTTTTTGGTCATCGCAGCCTATTTTTGTGGAGATGGGGGGAAGATTTTGACCCTAAAACCTAGTCTATCAACATCGCTCCGATTTGGATCAAACTCCATGGGCTTCCCCCATAGTTCTTCTACAATGATGCACTCAAAGGCATCACTCAACCGATTGGAGATTTAGTCACCATCGACCCTGCTACCCGAGCCAAAACCAGAATGACCTATGCTCGTGTCTGCGTCATGGCTAATCTAGATTCGGCTCTGCCTACCTGCATCGGCATCACCTACGGGAGCTACAGAAGACGTCAAGGAGTTGAGTACGAGAACAAGCCCACTTTTTGTGTGGAGTGCAACACTCAGGGCCACCTGGCTTCTCAATGCCCTTCCCAAAAAAAAGATATCCCCAGCGATTCAGGCAGGAAGAAGGATTCCCAGATCCCCAACACCCAGAAAAAGGCTTCTGGCAGGGGTCATGGCCGTTCTGCAGGCCCCCCTAAAACCTCTGCTCCCAACCATGTAAGTGCTCTGCCTTCTCGTTCCAATCAATTTGCTCCCTTAAATAATATTCATACTAGAGAGGACATCTCCGATGACCTTCCCATAGATTCAAACGTATTACCCACACCCACTGTGATTCAGTCTCCCTTGTCCAAGGGTAAAGCTGCAATGACCTCCCCAAACTCACCCTCAGATTCTGGTCCATCTCACCTTCCTCTTCCCTTCCCACCCCTTCCCCCGACTCAGAACCGTCCTCTTCCCCTCTCCCCTGAGTCTGTTGCCCCGTGCCAGTCTCCCCGCTCGCCATCCCCCCATCGGCCTGTCCCTGGGACTAACACCAATGACATTCTCCAAACTTCCAGCCCGTCGAAATCTCCCATTCCTGCTCCCAAAGCTGATGTCAACAAAGAACAGAGAAGGGGAAGACCGTCCAATGCAGAAAAGCTTGCCAAAGCAGCTGAGATTGAAATGGCTGATGGATCTGTGCCTACCTCCTTGGGCCCTATTTCAGAACAACCCACCCACCTAGATTTGGATGAGGCTAGACCTAAACTTACTCCGTCTCAAGGGAGAGGCAGAGGTCGCAAAGCAAACCCCAAGTCAACTCGATGAAGTTTGTCTCCTGGAATGTCAGAGGCCTCAATGGAACTGCTAAACAGAGGACTATCAAATCGGTGAGAAAAACCCTAAAACCAAATATCATGTTTCTTCAAGAATCCAAACTGGACGAGAATAGCAGCACTCAAGTTTGCAAGCTAATCTGGGAAAACAACAATTTTGCCTTTTGTCCCTCCTCAGGGGCTTCTGGGGGTCTCCTTTGTTTGTGGGATCCATCAACTATTGAGGGGAGAGTTCTTTCAATCTCTGACAGAACCATCAACATTTTGTTCACTAATAAAGTCACTAACCTTCAATGGATTGCCACCAATGTTTATGGACCAAACAGTCCTGTCAATAGAATATTGTTGTGGGATAACATTTTCGCAATGCGCAATAACTTTCTTGACTTTCCATGGATGCTCTGTGGAGATTTCAATACTCCCCTTCACCTGTTTGACAAGCAAGGAGGCAATCCGATCACTAGCAGCTGCATTGAAGATTTCAGCGATTTTGTCAACCTCAACGAGCTAATGGACATGCCGCTCCAAGGATCCAACTACACTTGGAGCAACAGACGGGTGGGCATTCACCACATCCAAATTTGGCTTGATAGATTTCTCTTATCCAAAGAGCTCATTCCTATTTTTGGCGATGCCAGGCTTCTTAGCCACCCAAAAATTGGATCTGATCACAACCCTCTTATTTTGGATTGTTCCCGCCCCCAGCAAACCTTCAAAACCCCCTTCAGGTTTGAAAATATGTGGCTCACCCATCCAGATTTAGGTCGGTGTATTCGACAATGGTGGCAGCAAAACTTTAGTCCAAACCCTCTCTCGAATCTGTTCCTCAAACTCAAAGTGGTCAAGCTCAAGCTGAAATGCTGGAACAGGGAGGTTTTTGGCAACCTCTTTACCGAGAAAAAGCATCTGATGGATGAGCTCAAAAGGGTGGAAAATCTGATTCAGGGAGGGGATCAGAGGGTTGAAACTTTCATGGAAGAAAAAAGCCTCCTTTCAAACTTTCACAATGCCTTGGCTAAGGAAGAGTCCTACTGGAGGCAAAAATCCAGAAGCCTCTGGCTCAAAGAAGGAGACACCAACACGAAGTTTTTCCATGCTTCCACCATGCGCCACAGAGGTTCAAATAAAATCTCTGAGTTGACCAAGGCTGATGGCACCATTGCCTCTGACATCCATGCTATCAGACAGGAAGTTGTGCGCCACTTCCAGGAAATCTTAGGTCCAAGTGTTGACTGCAACCCCCGCACAACAAGTTCTCTGCTTCAGAACATACCAAAGTTGGTGTCTAACGATGATAATGGGAAATTGCTCCAATTCTTCATCGAAGAGGAGATAAAAGATGCTCTGTTTGCAATGGAACCTGACAAGGCCCCTGGACCTGATGGCTTCCCACCCCGATTTTTCCAACATTTTTGGGATATTGTGGGCTCTGATGTTGTAGCTACGGTTAAATTCTTCCAGAGAGCCAAAAATATGCCAAGAGAAGCCAATTCCACCTTCATTGTTTTAATTCCCAAGTCCAATGATCGTGCTTCTCTCTCTGATTTCAGACCTATTAGTCTCTGTAGTGTCATCTACAAACTAATCACCAAAGTCATGGCAAACAGATTGAAAGACATCCTTCCCTCCATCATCGACCAGTGCCAAGGGAGCTCGGTCAAAGGTAGATTCATTGCTGATGGAGTGATAACCATCCATGAATTGGCCCATTCGGCATCTAAAAATAAAAAACCCAGTATGTTCCTTAAGCTTGACATGAACAAGGCTTTTGATCGGGTTTCCTGGAAATTCCTGTTCGAGGTCCTTGAGAAGTTTGGGTTTCACAAAGAATGGGTCAAGATGGTCCGTGAATGTGTCTCTACTACTTGGTTCTCTGTTCTTATCAATGGTTCACCTGTTGGCTTCTTTCAAAGTTTCAAAGGCATCCGTCAAGGGGACCCTCTGTCACCCTTCCTCTTCATCATTCTGGCCGAAACCCTTGGAAGAACACTTACCGCTGCTTGCAATAGTGGACTCGTCTCCGAGATCAAACCAGCCTCAACAACCAATGCCATTTCCCATCAACAGTTTGTGGATGATACTATTCTATCCTCTCATGCTTCTGTTCCCGAAGCAAAAATCATTAAGAACATTCTTGATTCTTATGAAGAGGCGGCTGGCCAGAAAGTCAATTACCGCAAAAGCAAGCTATACTTTCTCAATACTCCCATCCACAGGCAAAACAGGATTGCTGAGATCCTTGGGTGTACCATTGGGAGCCTTCCAACTACCTATCTTGGATTACCGCTTTTCCACGGCAAATCGGTCTCGGCTATGTGGAACCCTATTTTAGATCGCCTCAACAAGAAACTTGCAGGTTGGAAAAGTTCAATGCTCAATCAGGCAGCCAAAGCCACTCTGGTCCAGGCTTGCCTGCAAAGTATTCCTATTTTTTTCTTATCTATCTTCAAAGCTCCAGCTTCCATCTGCCAAAGAATTGAGCAAATTCAACGCAGATTCCTTTGGGCGGGAAATGAAAACAAGAACAAATTTTCCCTTGTTGCCTGGGATAAGGTTTGTTCCAAGAAAAAGGATGGAGGACTCGGGTTCAGGGACATCAAGCGGATGAACATGGCCCTCATTGCCAAGTAGTCCTGGAGACTTACCATCAATGAAAAAGTCACCTGGATTGACATCATCAAAGCTAAGTACCTCCATCAGGTTCCCTTTCTTGGAGAGCACAATCTACCTAACGGATCTCATTTCTGGAATGGTGTCACCAAAACAAGGAAGATCATTATGGAAGGCTTAAGGTGGTGTCTTGGAAATGGAATGACCATTCGCTTCTGGATGACCCGTGGATCCGTGACAAACCTCTCGGCCAAGACCCTCATCTTGCAGTGCTCAAGACGGTTACTGAAGACACCTTTGGAGATAAGGTGTGTCATTTTATTAACTCAGATCTTCCAAGACCCGAATGGAAACACCTAGCTCTTAATGGGCCTAGGCATATCACCGAGGTGCTCAGGTGGTTACAAAACCTGCTGAGGACCTGCATCATCCCCAGCTCTCACAAAGATGACACCATGGTTTGGAACCTTGAAGATTCAGGGAATTTCACTGTTAAATCTGCCTACTACAGCCAAGAAGCTCCCAGTGATGGCCGGGACTTATCTAACCAGGTCTGGGTCCCCAAGATCATTCCCAAGGTCAAATTCTTCTGTTGGTTAGCCATCCAAAATAGAATCCTCACCACTGACAACTTGATAATCAGAGGGTTACTCATTCCCAATTGGTGCATCCTGTGTAAAAATGCTTGTGAATCAACTTCGCATGTTTTTCTGGAATGTCCCTTCTCTCTTGCCATGCTCAACCAGGTTCTCAACACCTTCGCCATCTCCATAGCCCTCCCTCATTCCATTCCCCTCCTTTTTCAACAATGGCCCCGGCCTTTCAAGAACAGTCAACTTAAATTCATGTGGCAAGCTTGCCTTCACATTTTCCTGTGGCAGATTTGGCTTGAGAGAAATGACAAAATTTTCAAAAACCATGCTACTGATAAGAAGATTGTTGTGGCCAAAATCTTGGCCCTTGCTGCGGAGAATGCCTCTCTTGTCTCGTCTTCCAAACCCCCCCTCCTGGCATTGAATCGGACCTAACTAAACTTTTCAATCTTT
Source organism: Wollemia nobilis (assembly GCA_028583015.1). NCBI lineage: Eukaryota > Viridiplantae > Streptophyta > Pinopsida > Araucariales > Araucariaceae > Wollemia > Wollemia nobilis. The sequence goes on along the minus strand of JAQPPZ010017023.1, from coordinate 151,137 downwards.
TCAATTTTTTTGCTACACCCCGTACTTCTGTCGACAGGTCTGTTATCAAGTGGGTCTTACCTCCTACTGGGTGGCACAAGCTTAACTTCGATGGCACAGCCAAGGGCAACCCCGGAGCGGCTGGTGGAGGAGGAATTCTTAGAAATCATAGAGGAGAAATAATTTTGGCCTTTGCTCAGAACCTGGGAATTCAATCTAACAATATGGCAGAGGCTCGGGCCTTGCTACAAAGCTTGATTCTCTTGGAAGGCTTGACCATCAACAAACTTATCATAGAAGGAGACTCATTGCACTGCATCAACTGGCTCAATGGGACCTCTGTGCCTCCCTGGGCCCTTGTTTCGATCTTCCAAGAATGCAAGGCACTAATTGGCATTTACCCAGAATTAATCATTAAGCATCAGTATCGGGAAGGAAACAAAGCTGCGGACTGGCTTGCTAACAAGGGAGTTGACGAAACGGATATTCATGTTTGGAGAGATTCCTTCCCCATTGGCCTAAGGGACGCTCCTACATCCAATGTCTGCACAATGTGAGGAGTTAACTGGGCACCGGGTTTGTTTGCTTTTGGATCTGGACGAGTCTTCGCATCCTTTCATCCTTCCTCTCCCTTCGGCTGCGTTTTGGCTACTTGTCACGATTTCGTGACACTTTTCACCGTTGGCCGTGAATTTTTAGCTTGTCGCGATTTCGCGACATCCTTTTTGCTTTGGCCGTGAGGTTGCTACTTGTCGCGATATCGCGACACTTTTTTCTCCTTCGGACGCGGTCTTCCAACTTGTCGCGATATCGCGACACTTTTTCTCTCTGGGTGCTTTTTTGCAACTTGTCGCGATATCGCGACACTTTTTCTCTCCGGGTGCTTTTTTGCAACTTGTCGCGATATCGCGACACTTTCTTTCTTCAGGCGCTTTCTTGCATCATGTCGCGATTTCGTGACATTTTTTCTCTTTGGCGGAGGTCTTCCATTTTGTCGCGATATCGCGACACTTTTTCTCCTCGACGGCGGCCTTCCATTTTGTCGCGATATCGCGACACCTTTTATCTTCGGCTGCGGACTTCCAGATTGTCGCGATATCGCGACACTTTTTCTCTTCGACTGCGGTCTTCCAGATTGTCGCGATATCGTGACACTTTTTTTCTTCGGCTGCGGTCTTCCAGATTGTCGCGATTTCGCGACACTTTTTCTCTTCGGCGGCGGGCTTCCAGATTGTCGCGATTTCGTGACACTTCTTCTCCTTGGCAGCGGTTTTCCATCTTGTCGCGATTTCACGACATTTTTTCTCCTTGGCAGCGGTTTTCCATCTTGTCGCGATTTCGTGACACTTTTTCTCTTCGGCTGCGGTCTTCCAGATTGTCGCGATATCGCGACACTTTTTCTCTTTGGCAGCGGTCTTCCTTCTTGTCGCGATTTCGTGACATTTTTTCTCTTCGGCTGCGGTCTTCCATAATGTCGCGATATCGCGACACTTTTTCTCTTCGACAGCGGTCTTCCATCTTGTCGCGATTTCGTGACACTTTTTCTCTTCGACAGCGGTCTTCCAGATTGTCGCGATTTCGTGACACTTTTTCACTTCGGCTGCGGTCTTCCAGATTGTCGCGATATCGCGACACTTTTTCTCTTCGGCTGCGGTCTTCCATAATGTCGCGATATCGCGACACTTTTTCTCTTCGACAGAGGTCTTTCATCTTGTCGCGATTTCGTGACACCTTTTCTCTTCGGCAGCGGGCTTTCACAATTGTCGCGATATCGCGACACTTCTTCTCTTCCGGCTCCAACCTAACAACTTGTCGCGATATCGCGACACTTCCTCTCTTCTGGCAGCAACCTTGCATTATGTCACGATTTCGTGACTTCTTCCCTCCTTCGACTCCGACGGCGCTTCTTGTCGCGATTTCGCGACTTCCTTTCTTCTCTTGGCAGCTTCGGCGCATCTTGTCGCGATTTCGCGACATCACCATTTTGGTCGCGATTTCGCGACACCTTTCCTCGTGTGGAGGTTTGCCCGCTCTTTAATATTTTCTTCTTGGACCACCTCGGTCATTCTGGAATTCATGTAATTCCTCTTGTACAAGGTTCGGGGACCTTTCAACACCCCTTCTACCAATCAAAAAAAAAAAACCCTTTCCATTATTTTAAGTAAAAACCTTTACCATTGGTTTTAATAAAAACCCTTGCCATTGGTTTTAATAAAAACCATTAATATAATATTTAAAAATTAAATATTATATGCCTCTTGTGCCACAAAACCCTGTATACATCCATGCTCTCCAGAATATCATAAATAATTATTTATGAAGTGCTTTTACCACCATAACTCAATGTGATCCATGTGACATCAATGATCCATGTGACATCAATGACAACACAAAATAACTCAACTTGCCAAAATTCTTCAAATATATTTTAGCTATGCAAATAATTTCAACTACCAATAAGTATGGACTAGTGCAAGAATTTATCCATCTCCCATGTGCAACTAACATTATCTCATATTTACCTTCACTTACTTGATGCTCAATTTCATTTAACACGCTCGATATTACTACTAGAATCTTATCTCCACTCAAGACTTGAATCTCTTGGTGCTCAAATTTCTTTTAAATGATTCATTCACTTTGTCTCCCTTATAAATTGATGTATTCTATGTTCTTACACTTCATTAGTGTTCGTCTTAGTGCTTGATCCAACACTTTGATCTACTTATTTTGTCTTTGTGCTCTATCTTCTTACCTTTCGGCTACATTCTCCTAGATGCTTGGTCCAAATCTTTTGACATGACTACTTAAATTTTTTATCTTTAAATCTTGTTATCCTCCAAATATCATTATAATCAAAATTTGTCCTCATATCTAACTATCCTTCTATATTTCTATTCTCCTATCTTGCTATCCTCCATAGTATGCTTTCTCTTCAAATTGTTAAGATTTATCTTAGACAAATCTCCTTTTTTTTGTTTAATTTCTATCTGTACAAAACAAATTATATTAATGGTATCTTTCTTAATAATGACCAATATATATTTTCTTATGATGGACCTCTTTCAAAAGGGTGTCATTACTTTATCAAAAAAAATTAATGGGCCCTTCTCCAATGAGTCTCCTCAATATTTACCTTCTATGGGACCTCTTCTAACGAGTCTTCTTTGACTACCTTCAATGTTTATATCAAGGTCTATATTCTAGATATGAATCAAACTTATAGATTACCTTCTATTTTAAATAGATTTCTTGGAATTGGTAAACTCAATCTATCTTATGAATATTAATATCTTAATTAATTAAAATTTTATCAAGGTCTATCTTTGAGACTTGAAATTATAATAGAATGCAACTTGAATTAATCCCTACTAGAGGAAATCTTACTACCTTATTCTCACACTTAAATATGAAATTCTTCTCTATTTTTTGTAGGAAGCTTCCCAAATTCTATAGATCAATATTCACTTCAATAATTTCTTAGGCTACTTTATCTAGCATAACCCAATAATCCAATATCATTAGTCTAAATGACCAACTATCTCCTAATTTGATTCTCTCTTGTAATATTCAATTTGCAAAAACTTGAATAAATAAGTATTCTCTTTGTCCCTGAAATCTTTTATTAATTTCAGGCTTGGATATTCTTTAAATAATCAATTATCTTCAAGTTGATTCACCCAAATAAGAATCCTAGTCTTCACTAGTTATCCTTCAACCTAGTTAAAATATCCTGTATAAATCGTAGTTTCATTGGTTATACTTCAACCTAGTGGAAAGACATTAGCCAAGTCCTAGTCTTCACTAGCTATTCCTACAACTGTAGAAAGACTTTATTTCTCTTATTTTTACAACTTAACAAATCATGTGCAAGCAAACTTGTTGTAGCTCTGATACCATTGATGTTTTTTGAATCCTTAATAATAATAATATGAAACTCATAGAAAAATAATCACAAGATAAATATAATGATGTTTCAATATAATAGAATCAATATTATAAGAAGAACAAATATATGATAGTTGCAATAATATAAAATATGCTAAGTCATAAAAAAAATACTCACAAAATAATATCCATAATATTGCACATATAATACTAAAAATATATACTATAGACACTAAAATCACATCAATATGATTAGATGACCAAGGCATTGTCTAATTTGACACCATATGGCCCCCTTGGGCAACCCTCAATGGTTACATAGTGGTCCTAACTACTTTTGGGAGGTCCTACCCCACTTTGGGGAAGTTTTGGGCCATGTAGGGATGGCCATCCCACCCTAGGATGGCCATAGTTCATGGTCATCCCACCCAGGTATGACCACCAACAACCATCCATGGGTGGGACGACCATGGCCTTTGACCCTCAAAAAGTCAAAATTGGGATAAATGGCACCTAGAAATTATCATTTATTCTATATATTAGAGCATGCTAGTGACAGAGCACATAACTCTCATGACACATTACAGATTGAAGGTCAAAAAGAGATATTCCTTCTACCTCCAATGTATGACGACCTTTGGGACAAATGGCAACCCTTGCCTCACATGGCCTCACATGACCTTTTGACCAAATGCCCTCTTGGGCTATAAAGTGGATTAATTTCACCAAATTTTATAGAGGAGTATTTGCAACATTTGTAATGAAGTGTTGTCAAGATTTATCTACAACCTACTGTGTGTTTTCCCTTAAGATATCTATAGAGAGAAGGAGATTTTCAAGTGATTACAAAATGCACAGTCTATTTACAAAATGATCCATTTGAGTTAATCATAACCCCAAATTTATTTACAATACCTCTGATAGTATTTTGGACCAATTCCCAAAGGAATTTGTGGCAAAAACCACCAAATTTGGTGGCCATACCACCCAAGGATGACCCTCAAATTGTGATAGTCCAAAATGGCTCATCTTGGTATGGCCATAAATTGGAGTATAATTTTATTACTATTTTTCATAGATAGGTTCTAGACTATATTATATGCTCTCTATTCAAATTTGGTGTCATTTGGAGTTGTATTGCTTATGTTATCATGTTTTTGTGATTTGTAGGTCTAAATGGCTCATCCCAGTACGACCACAAATATGAGCAAAATTTCTTTACTATTTTTAATTAGATCATTCACAGAGCACATAATATACCTATATCTCACTTTTTTTAGCATTTGGAGCAATTTTGAACAATCTATTGCACTTTTCCTCTTTCAAGTTTATTGATGCATGCACCCTCAGGGTTTCATATTAATACATACATGCTTTTAATCGATTTCAGTTTCTTGTGTGTAGATCCAAATATCACAGTGTATGAGGAAGGAGTAGTAAGCTAGAAAAGTGATAGAACACTTTGCAACAGCATCGGAAGCCCACTCCCTTCAATTGTGAATGCAAGGAAGACACTGGAAGCACGCCTTGGATTCTTGGAAGGATTTGACCCTTTGATTTCTATATTGAATGTATCAATTGAGAGCCCTCAAGGGGACACTTTGTAACCACTTTTTGAAATTTATATCAATATAAGGATAACCACCCATTTATTTCATATATATGTCATTTTATGCTTGTTTGAAGTATCACTTTCATAGTTCTTAGATCAAGTAGGACAATAGATGCATCTTATTTTCCCTTGCTAGGTGTCTCATTTTTTCACTCTACTACTATTGAATAAAGTTCTACGAATGCATGCATAAAGCTATGCATGTTCGATGCTTATTATAGTACTTTATCACAAAATATAATTGTATGTGTATCCTCATATGCTGCACTCTTGACCTTCTCTTATTTACAACTCCTCACTTTCCTATTCTAAGGACACATGCGTAAACTTACATATAAGACACTTGTGCAATTTACACTCAGAACACTTGCACACATATCTACATGACACTTGTGCATTTCTTGCACATTATTACATTATATAAATATCTACTCACACACTAATATAGGACACAACCGTAATCTAATATTTACAATAATATAACAAGGTGGTACATTGGTATGTACCAAATAATGTAATATTATCCAACAAGAAAGAGGTTGCCAATAGTTATAGATACACTTTTATGGGATATTCAGATGCCTCAAAGCACTATTGTATCAATGATCTAGAGAAATAAGAGTTTCTTGTGTGAGGAAATATGATTTTTGATGAGGTTCTTACAATAATGTTTTTAGGCCATCTTGCTACTCTTTTAGCTAAATTTACTCCAATGTCTCTGATTCTTCTAGAGACTCTATCAAATATTTTAGTTGTCACAATTATAGTTGCTTTTATACCTTTAACCTCTAGTGGAGACTCCATAACTAAGCCTATTAATTTAAATTTTCCTTAGGTAATACACTCTCCAACAATGTTAAATTTTGACTTGAGGAATGATGAGCTTGATCCTCTTGAGTCTTATATGACATTGATAGATGCTAAAGTAGATCGTAAGTGTGATTTGGATGCTTCAATTATGGATTATAGTGTTGAATATTTTAAAGGATGTGATTTAGTATTCCCTCATTCATTTGACACCCAAGTGGGTTTGGACCTTACTTTAGGATACTCAACTTATTCTTTTTATGGAGAATCACTAAAAGAATCCTTCTTGAGCCTTGCTATCAAATATTTTTAATTTTGGATATCCTCTCACCTATTCCTAGCCCAAGCATCAACCAAAGTGGGAATATTTCATGATTACTATGTATGAATATATAATAAAAATCAAACACACGCTACACCAAAAAAGGCTTTTAATGGTGGCTAAAATAAGGCAATTTTTTATGGTGATAAAAAACTGCCCTAATAGATCCTAAGAGGGTGGTTTTAAACCAACCTCTTAGGGTGACATAAGAGGGTGGTTTTAAACCACCCTCTTATGTCACCCTAAGAGGGTGGTTTAAAACCACCCTCTTAGGGGAGGTCTCACTTAAAAAAAATTAAACTACGCGTAGAAAATGGCACTAATGCACAATAAAATCCCCTATATTTGTAATGTTTGAAAGTAATTTGGAACTCCTATTCCTTCATCTACTATAGATGCCAAAAGAGATTTCTTTTGTTCTTAAACACTTTTATTTGAACTAAATTGCCAAAGTAGAAAAGACTAAACCAAACTTTTCTTTGAACTAAATTGCTTGAGTGTATAGAGAAGTATGGGGTGTCCCATTTTCCCATAGTACCACTAATTTTATTAGCTATGATGAAAATAGAGATCACTAGGAAGTATGATTTGAGCTCCCTGCGCACTATTCTATGCGATGGAGAACCCCTCAGCAAGGAGTCCACCAAAGAGTTTATTTCCATGTTTCCCATGGTCTCATTAATGTAGGTTGGGGACCTTTTATTTATTTATTTATTTTTATTTTTATATTTTGTTCTTCATTGATGGTACTCATATACATAGTATTTGAGACCATAGAGAATATTGTTGAATGGGATTTGTGATGGTAAGAGATACTATGGAATATTATGAAGATTTATATATTTTTAAAGTAAAATCACAAAGAACATTATCATAAGAAAATATTGTCAAATGTATTATGTTTTGCATCCTAAGACCCCACCTTTTTGGATTAAGATGATGTGGGACAAGGTTATGGATTCACATAAACAAATACAATGGGAGCATCCACTGATAGCCCAAAGGAAAGCAAATACTATGGAATGATTGTCATGTTGTCTCCAAATATTGAAGCTAAAATTATAGCTCCTAATTATGGTTGTTCTTTTCCTCCAAATCAAAGAGGATATTTGTGGCTCTGTGGCCCAACAATTATGAAAGGTATTGAAAATTGTTTTAATTTTTTGTTTGGATTTTAATGCATAAAAATACTAAAATATTTTCATAAAATGTTGAGAAACTAAACACCCTTAGGATAAACTAGGGTAACCATTACCTAGGATAAACTAGGATAAGCATTATGTCTAGAATATTAGTTACTATGGTGTTTATCAAATGCCTTGCTATCCTATGTTTTCTTTTAAACCTTCATTGAAGAAATCACATAATGTGTCATTGCATCTTTACCTTTTTACATAGTACTATGCAATTTATTGTATTACTCTCCATAGATTGAAAATGACTTGTATCTTACAGGTGCATGGGTATTGAATAAAGTCCTGGTTTGATGTGTTAGTGCTTAGATTTGTGTTAACCTTATATTATTACATGACTCAGGTTCAACCTTGGGCATTTTACCATAAGGGAAACATGTGAGGTACTAGATGGTAGATTTTCTATTTGATAAGAGAATGTTTGTTGTCTTTGTTTAGTGATGTGAATCAATGCAAAATAATTGAGTTATGAAGTTGGATAAGTCTCATATAATAGTAGTAAGCATATCATTTTATTAATAATTTACTTCCAATAGCTGATTTTGTGTTAACCTTATATTACTACATGACTCAAGCTCAACCTTGAGCATTTTGCCACAAGGGAAACATTTAAGGTACTTGATGGTAGATTTTCTTTTCTTTGAGAAAAGAATGTTTTTGTTTGAAGATGTGAATTAGTGCAAAAGAAACAAGTTATTGAGTTGGATAAGTCTCATTTAATAGTAGTAGGAATATAGTTAATAATTTCCTTCCAGTTGTTGATTTTGTGACACTTTACTCCAAGAGGAATACTTGAGGTACTTAACTGTAAATTTCTCACTTAGAAGAGAATATTAGTTGTATTTGTATAGGGATGTGGATCAATGCAAATAAAACAAGTTCTCGAGTTGGATGTCTTATCTAACAACAATAGGAGTATAATTTTATCAATTATTTCCTTAGGACTATTAGCCTATCTCATTCATATGATACCATTGACATAGTTGATATGTGATGGGACTAGAAATATCAGTCTACCCTTACTCTAGTCTCTCTTTTTAATTGATATATTGAAATTATTTTTCTTAAGTCTTTCTTGCATGTTTATAAAAAGGTTACAAGTTTGCAAAAAGTATTAGAGGATTATAAGATGCAAGCACTATCTTAACACACGAAACTTTTTTATAGGTTTTGAAATTGGATATTAAGGATATTACTAGCTCTCCTCCCAACTACTACTTCATCTATTTAACTTGTGGTTTTCTCAAGGTGTTTTTTTTGTCCATCTTGAACATGGAACTTACTAGCTTATTTTCATTTGTGTTGTCAAGATGAATGGTCAGTTGTTATCTATTCTTAGTTTAAAATAGAATTTTTAAACTAACTACATTGTAGGCATTCCACATAGAGTTCTTTGGGATATCCTACAGTCGATGTCTAGAAGAATATGCTTATTAGTATATGGTAGAAGAACCAAAAATTGAATTTCTTATTTCAAGATGGAGCTGAAATACTATGCATTTAGATGACCTTTGGTGATGAAATATATTTTTGACATATTCTGAAATAAAGTTTTATGACAAATCTATTTATAATGAAATAATTTTTTTGACTTTCTATAGAGTGTTGGTGTCAATCGTTGTTTAGCATGTTAATAAATCTTGGTTGTAATATTACCACAAATAACTATTATAATAATAACAATAATAATATTATAACCATCCTCTTAGGGCTAACTAACCTCTGGTGAAATCAATCATTTATCTTTGCATTATCTCCAATAAATTTATACTACAATTATGTTCATCTAGTACTATTACCATGTAACCCTATATGTGGCCCAATATACACTATAGAATATTAAATTTATGACTAATCAAAATATATATTTGGATTGAGTGGTAAAGTTATCCAAAATTTCATGTTTTCCCATCTCTGGGAAATAACATTGCAATACAAAAAATGGGTGATTACATAGTCAACATCTAGCACCACAATCAGTCAATTATTTCTTGACAATCATGTTTCAATCGTTCCTCAAAACTGATGTCTGCAACTTAATTTTTGTCTTTTGGAACTCTAAATGTTGTGTTTTATTCTAAATTTTATTTATTGTAATCTGAATTAGAAGAAAATAAATCCTCTTATTATACCATGCAATTAGGTATTGGAGAATCAATTTACCCCTTTGTACCCTATCTATTTTAGAAAGCATGTACTACATTTATCCATTCATTGGATTACAATTTGACCTTATCCTTTTAGAAAGCTATGACCTAGTAGAATTTGAAAAATATGTGACCAGAGTTCTATGATACATCATGTTATCATCTATGCACTGTTGACAACACATTGGTCTTTGTATACTATATATTTTCTACGAGTTGGCTTTTGATAGGAAGTTTCATGTTTGAATTAGACAGGCATATAATCTAAGAAATATGACACTGGTTAGATGGTTACATCATGTTGGTTATGGAATACTTATTCATAATATATCACCTACTAGAATATTTTTACATTTGGTTACTAAATATTCTCAAGATAAATGCATGTAGTCATTCTCTGCTTATCTATATCCTTTTTATTTGGGTCTTTTATATTTTCTCCATTTATAATTTTGAACTAATGTATAGTTTTCTCATGAGAAGAGTTATAACTATCATGTGCATCATGAGGTATTAAATTTTTTTTATTATTTTTAAGTAGAATTTGCATTTAACTTTTCTCTATAATATATTTAGGTACATTTCCACAAAAACCAACATTCACGAAGAAGTGCATCTTGGATTTTTGAAACACTTTAGATAGGGTTATGTGTAGTGTCTATTTATTGCAGAATTGGCTAAAATTAGGATTTTTGAAATTTGGATTGGCTAATATTTGGGACCCTGACCAAGGCCCATTAGCCAAAAAATTTTGGGTGCAATTTTTTTGGGTCGATTTGCCCCAATTTTATAATAATTTTATCATTTTAAGTTTAAATTTCCAACCTTACCCCTAATAATAGTGAACCTTCTACATATGTTTGGTCACTTTTCGCTTGGATTTTGAAACTGATTTGCCATTTTTTATAAATACATTTTGAGGCCAACCCCTTACGCATAACCCTGAATTTAGAGTAGGAAGGGGTAAAATGCTTATCAAGAGAAATATCCACATAAGAAATACATTTTCCTTTTCATTCCTGATTCCATTGGTAACATATATAATGTTTTAAATTCTCTCTAGTGGTGATGTTGTTAGCAACAGACATTCATGAAGGTATATTAAGATTTATACTTTTCAAAACTCATGATTTCTTGTAATGCTATGCAAGATGTTTCATATAAAATTTTATAATGTACTAAGCCTTATCCAAAGATCAATTGTAACACAAACAAATTATCATAGCATTGCAGAACTCCAAAAATAATATATTTTTGTTTCATTTTAATATGTTTGTTATGGCATTGGTTTTGGAGTTATATACTTTGCAGAGTTTTTACAATAACCTAAACACATTTCCCTTTTCAATTGGTAATATTAATTTAGTTTGATTGAGTTATAATAAACTAACAATTATGTTGAGTTTCATGATTCATGGGATCATTATATTTTTGGTTTTGCTAATAATTCGTGATCTATGGACCAAATCTATTTCTGATTCTTCTAACTCAATTTGTAGGCCTGATTGTTTTGAATTGAGTAAATAATCATGCCAATGGATATTTGGTAGGGATAAAATTGGAGGTGATTATAATACAAGCTCATTTGATTACCATAAGTTACCTGATAAAATATGCATGTGTCATCATAAGGGCTACAAGGAAGAAATATGCTTGCAAAGTGCAAATTATGGGGATGGAATAAAAAATTGGTGAAATGTCTACATAACACATCTTGTATATAATGGGAACTATGGGTTTTATGGCTCTATTTGGTTTTTAATTGCTTCTATTTTGGTCTGATATAGATGATCAAACTGATTGATATTATATTATGTGCACATTTTTTGGCAATACTTTGAATCTACCAAAGCTTCCAAGTGCATATTATACCAACCTTATTGTCAAAGAAAGGATTTTCATGGGACATAATTGGGACATGAGAAAATTACATTGTGATCATGTTTCTCCCATAAGTTTTATTATTTCCTCTAGTATTTCAATTCAAAGAAGCAATTTTATTTCTTAGGAACTATGCAGTATAATAGATAATTTGTATTGTCTACACAATGACTATCTCTTATGTGTTGTAGTTAATTGTAAGAGATATGTGAATCTCATGAGCTTAAATGATAAAATTATTACATTAGTCAAATTCCCAACAAGGCCTAAAGCAGCGGAATTGAAGCTACTAAAATAAACTAGGATATTTAAGAGGATTTTGATTTTGAGTTTGTGATCCTCAAGGCTGAATTGCAATCCAAATTTATGAGGACATTCAAGTTCAAAGTTTATATGCACAGGAATAGACATCCTTGTGATGGAACCTAGACATTCAAGGCATATCTGTCTTGGAAAGCTTTCTTGTGTGAAGGTCCAAAAAGCATCAGAATGCTGAATTGATGTATGTCAAGCAAAATACAACTTAAAAAAATGTTAACATGATCCAAACACAAAGTCATTCTTCATTTGTGGGACAATGAAGTCCATCCTAAATGCAACTATGAACATGAACCAAATATTATTAGCATATTGAATTAAATAATACTATTTATCTTTCTCGCTTTTTTTTATTTGCTTTGTTGCTCTTCAAATATCTTTTCATGTAGGTTAAGAACAGACTCAGTGAATACTATCATGGGTTTTTGCAGTCCACATAATAGTGTAAATTAGAGCTGATTTAGAAAAAATAAACATCTATAAATTTTAGTAATGAAATATGAAAAATGACCCTTAAGCATTGACAATTATATTATTTAGTGTTGCCTTTTAAACTCATGGGTTTTAAAACATGCTCTTCTAAGAGGGCGGTTTGTAATTGCCCTCTTAGGGTTACAAGGGTAGTGATAAACCTTCCTCTTAAGGCTAAGAGGGTGGTTTATAACCACCCTTGTAGCTCTAAGAGGGTAATTTTAAACCACCCTCTTAGACCCTAAGAGGGCAAGTTTTTGAGGCGGTTTTCAGCCACCACCATATAATATAAACTTTTTATAACACCTTCATATATGGTGGCTAAGTAACCAACCTTAGAGGTATTTAAGGGAGATAAAAAACTGCCCTAAAAGAGCCTTTTTTGTGTAGTTACAAGAGCTTGTTCCTCTTCTAGAAGGGAAGAATAATGTTGGTTGTCAATGGGTCTATAAGATCAATTATACCTATGATAGTTAGATCAAGATGTACAAGGTATGTCTTGTTGAAAAAAGTTTCTCTCAAGAGGAAATTGACTACTTAAAGAAAATTCCTTCAATTGCTTGGATGATTCTATCCATAGCCACCTCCTATGGTTGTAAGGTACACTAGATGGATGTGAAGTGTGGTCTTCTTAATGGTGAGCTTTAGAAGTAAATTCACATATATGAGCATCCTAGTTTTGAGGTTAATGAGTAAGCCCTTAATGTGTCATTTGACCAAGTTCTTGTATGGTCTTGAGTAGGATTTGCATGCTTAGTATGAGAGTATCCATTTATTATTTCTTATTTGTGGTTTTCAGAAATGTGAGGTAAAATATGATGTCTACATTATGCATCAAGATGATAAGATATTATTTATTATATATTTATGATCTTCTCATCACAATAGGGTTATGCATAAGGGGTTGGACTTGAAATATACTTGTAAAAAATGGCAAATCCTAATCAAAATCAAGGTGAATTCTAAGAAAATTAAATCAATCATCTTCACACCAAAATATGTGGAATTTTAATCCCTAAAAAGTATGGCCATAGTTGGGATAATTATTGAACCATTAAATAACCTTTTAACTTCCTAAAAACACCACCATTATATCATGATCAAAAAGAGCTTTCCAAAAAGTACAAATATGCCCATTTTTGGATATATATTGTGGTGAATTGACCTTAAGATAAAATTAATCCTAAAATTTTTAGGCAAATGGATCAACGTCGAGGGTCCTCATATTCACCTATTTTCAATTTTGGAAATTCTAATACTCACCCAATTTGTGAATATTCACCATTGTCCATAACCTTGCATCACAACTAACTTACCCTTATTAATTTAGGATATGAATTCATACCTTCATGATACATTTGAGATGATAGGCTTGGGGTATCGACATTACTTCTTGGGTGCGTAGATTGGTCAAACTTATTTGGGGATTACTATATTATATCCCAAGTATGCATTAGATTTTTTACAATATTTTATGATGGAGAATTATGAGTTCAATTAAACTCCCTTTGCTTTTGACCTAAAGCTCCAATCAAATTGTACTACTCTATTGGTAGATGCTAATTCATATTGGTCCCTTATGGTGGTCTTCTTTATCTCACTCACACTTGGACATATATTACATTTACCATAAGCTATTATTACAAGTACTTATAGGCTCCTTAAAAGAGTCATCAGATAGTGTTTAAGTAGATCCTACGAGATATACAAGGTACATATGAAATGGGTATTCACAACTTAGTTGGTGCACCAATGATTTTGACAAGATTTTCAAATCCATATTAGACTGATGAATTAGATCAACGGTGTTTCATTACTACATTTATCTTTTATCTTGGTTTATCTTAGTTTCTTATTGTTGTAGATGATAAACCACTACATCGTAATCTTAATGGAATTTTAATACTATACTACCAATGAGGTCTCCAAGCACCTTCAATATATGCTCATGTTTTTTAATTAAGTGGGCATTCCTTAGTCTTTCACAGTCACTCTTCATTGTTAAAGCACCATTAACCTTCTCCAAAATCTAGTGTTTCATAGATAAACCAAGCATATTGATATTTGGATGCATAATGTGTGATGAATTTATATATATGGTATATTTGATTTAGGTTCTATGCCTTCAATAGAGTAGATAGCAGATATCTTGACCAAGGTCATTCTTGAGGTACCTTTTATGTACATGGAAGAGCATCTTATAATAGGAGATAATCCATTAATGGCCATGAATAATAAGGCTCTCTCTATGTTCCTCATTTAACATAAGAAGGGTGTTGGAATATATGGTGAAAAATCTTCAATTGAGGACAGAACTAGCTTTTGTATTGCATTCTTTGTATAATCCCTTTGGGCACTTGCACACCTTATGTAGGTGAATTTATTGTAAATTTTTAAACATTTTTACTATCGGTTGTGTCATGACCCTCCCTGGTAGGTTTTATGTCCTAAAAACTATTTATTTATTAACGATTTTTTGATGCTTTGTTTTTTGTAAATAAACAACTATGCAATGTTTAGTTTTATTATTAGAATAACATGGTACTACTAACATATTGTTAATATGCAATATCAGGTACACTCATTAATGGAAGAGTTAGAATCATCCACCAGAAAAGGGGTACTTAGGATTGGGGAATTGATGATTAAGGCAACTCGGGGCAACATGGATGACTACCCTCATATAGGCATGCATTAGTATTTAAGGATAACCATAAACTAGCTAGCCACCAAGAGCCATAGTTGATAGCCTATTGGCTATCATAAATTATCTGGATGAGATGGCTAGTTGAGTTGATGGAAAGATTCCCACTTTGCTTGTTGCATATAATTTTTTATCTTTTACTTCATCACTTGCTACATCATTGATTTGGAAAATGTGCATAAGTTTAGTTGTCTTTGAATTCTCTGAATTGTTGAAAGGATAACATGTTGCTAGTGAAGAACATGTATATATATAGAAAAATACAATTTAAATAATAATAGAGTTTTATTTAAATAAATAATAAATATCTAATTTAAATAATAATAAAGTTTAAATAGATAACAAATATCTAATTTAAATAATAATAGAATTTTATTTAAATAGATAATAAAGATCTAATTTAAATAATAATAGAGTTTTATTTAAATAGATAATAAATATCTAATTTAAAGGTCTATATTAATAATAATGGAATTTTATTATATAGATAATATAGAGCTTTATTACAAATAATAATAGAAGTTTCCTACTGACCATAAGAAGGAACTTCATTTGTGATAGGATTTCGATGCAAGGGAAATAGAATAAAGAAAAAAAAAATCTCCTACCCTACGGAAGACAAGAGGGAAGATAAGTAATGGTGGGTAGGTGGAGTTAGTGAGACAAGACTAAGGCGTAGGAAGGAACTCATTGGTGTTGGAAGGAAGAAAAGAGAACATAAAGGATATGAGGAGAAAATAAATTTAATTATTGCAAGGAAGGAAGAAAGGAGAAGCGCAGAACTAGAAGATAGTTGGAAATAACAACACCTCAAATATAAATCCAAATCAAAGTTTCATAGGTTGGTTTACCATACAATGTAGTATATTTATTTGCTAAGTGAATGTGGGTCGTACATTGGGGTAAATAGTTGGGTTTATTTTTTGTGTTCATGTGGTTTTGGTATTCTTCCCTTTCATAGAATGAGGATGGGAATCATCCCTTTAGAAATTATTCCTTTAAAGTTTAGTTAGGTCTCCCATGCCTTGGTAGGGTCAAAAAATCCTTGTTTTACCCAACGAATGATTCTCACATATTGGTAGTTGTCTATATTCATTATTGATGTTGTTCAATAGCTTACTATGATGGTGGTAGTGCTCCGAAGGTGTTGAGTATTTTTTTTGGACTTAACCTATTGTTGCTTCATTTTTATCTCTATAATAGTCGTGCTTGAGCTTCTTACTACCTATCAGATAGAAGTGCTCTCTTCCCTCTTAGTCTGTCTCACTATTGTAGACCATCGCTCCTCTAGATATCGTAAGGCTGGTTTCCCTAGAGTTGGTTGGGTTTTCCTAGTCGTAGATGTTTTATGTTATCCAACACAGATTGGTTTTTTAGGGTTGGTTGTTATGTCTTCTTGGAAGTCAACATTTCCCTATGAGCAAGGAGATGTTTTGCATTCCTAGCCATGGTAATCCATTATTGTAAACCTGTAGGTACCCTAGCCAATGATGGTCATAGTATGGCTTCACCCTATTATTGCAATCATGTCACCCATTGGAAACCTTTGGTGTCATTAGAACCACTCCTTTCCTAGTTGGTTGATCATCTGTTTATTTTATTGTTTCATGTTATAATATTTAATTTATAATAGTTGGTTATATTAAAAGAGAAATATTATAATATTTAATTTATAATAGTTGGTTATATTAAAAGAGAAATGGTATAATATTTAGTTTATAATAGTTGGTTATATTAAAGAAGAAAATATGCTTGTTGTGATGCAGTGGTAAATGCCCTGGGTGCTGGTAGAGGTCGACCCAGGTTCCATTCCCTTTGTCTCCATCCTGCAGATATATGGTATAGTTAGGAAAGTCCTATGTGCTGGTAGAGGCCGAAAAGGCTCCATTCCTCCTATTCCCAACATGTTGAAAGTGGCACCTCGAAAGGGGTGTTTTTCACTATAAATTAGTTTTCACCCAGGTGTTGTAGGTGATTTGGAGAGGAGAGGGCAATCCTCCAAGGGAGGACCCAAGTTCGAATCTCCACCGTACCAAAAAGATAAATTGGGTACCCAAAATCCAATTGATAATGTTGGTGCGGGCAGGTCAGGTGTGACTCTTGGGTGACTTTGATGGTATAGAACCCCCTGTTCGTGGTCTCTCAGACCAAGGTGGCCCCGGGTTTTTCACTAAAATATATATATATATATATATATATATATATATATATATATATATATATATATATATATATATATATATATATATATATATATATATATATATTAAAGAAGAAATGTTATAATTGTTGGCAATTTTGGGTACCTTTGGTACATTGCCTTCTCAAGTGTTGATGTTGTCATTGATGTCAAGAAGCTTTTGAAGGAATCTAAGTTCTAGGAAGGGTTTTGTGAAAACCAAGGCAGAAAAAATAAAAGGTTTTATTTAAAACCATGGACAACAGATTTGAAATGGGTTTTCTTAAACCCAAGTTGGCTCTTCGTTTCATTGAAAAAGGTGCCCCGGTGATGAAGATATTTAATTTTAAATATTTAGTTTAAATTTTATTTATTTAAAATTTAAATTAAAATTAAATTAAAAAGGCCGACGTGTTTGGAATTGTCGACGTGTTAAAAATGCATCATAGTGCATATAAAATAAGGCAATGGAATTCATTAATGTCGGATTGAATGTGTTCGATATTATTCTCTGTGCTTTTCATTTTTGACATTAAGCCCTTGGGATGGGGAGAGGGAGAAGTGGCACCAAGGAGGTGGGCTCACGGTAATAAAGATGCAGGTTGAGTTTTTCATGCCATGGATGAATCAATGCAGAGTAAAATATGAACGATAGGGTTGCACTTCATTTGACACGCGACAAAGACAAAATCAACATGCAGATTTTGAGGGTTCAGATTTCAAGGTTTTAGCGTCGATGTGAGATGGAAGTCAGAGCATGCGCATTGTTAGACTTAATGGGTAACTAGCCCATGTGGTGCTCATCAGTTTTTTGAGAGTGCGTGACCATCGAAGCAATGCAGGGTCAAACAAGTCGTCTGCAACGCATGAGTCATGATTAATTTTAAGATATGTTTTTTATGGGGTTTATCATGGGAGCTATAAGGTATGCGTTATCGTAGGAGTTATAAGGTCTCAGGTGTTTGAATGGTTTTATGTTATTATGAGAAGACATAAGGGTAAGGAGAATTTACTTACAATATTTTTATTATTTAATTAAAAATATATTGAGGTATTTAGGAGATATAAGGACTAGCAAGTTAATTTAAATATTTGTTTTGAAAATATGGGTAACAATTATTAATTAAGTTGGAGTGAAAAGGTTATGTAATATTTTGATTTATTTTATTTTATGGTACAAGTGGTTTTAGGAGAGATAAGGAAGTTGTGCAATTAAATGCTTTGGTGATGATTATTGAAAGGTGGAGTAAAGTTGATTATTTTGTGATCTACTAACCCTTGTGAAGATTGGCAAAAGAATTTTGTGATTGTGGCAGATTTCCAAAGGGGTTTCTTCACTTCAAAAGGTATGGGCACATTATTCTTATGAGTATGATTGGTGTATGTTTTCTTGAAATAAGATTGGAGTGAAAAGGTATTCAACTAGGTTTCCTTTGGTTGGGTGTAAATCCTATTTCTGTTTGTTGAAGACTACTTATGCATTGTTATCATTGATCAAAGTTTTGGTGAAATGCATAATCTGTTTGAGGTAGTGGAAGCATTGTGCACTAGGGTTTATGTTTGTGATTCTTGCTACTTGCTTTGAGTTGGTGAAACCCTTGGTTGGTTGTTGAGGTTGATGATTGAGTTGCTTCCATAAAGGTTGGTTGATCAAGTTATTGCCTTTACTTGATACATGATATGGGATTACTCCATTGAGTTGATTTGAACAAGTTATTCTTTGCATTTGGTGATATTGTGTGGGTGGCTATTTTGTTCAAATATCTTTGGAGGAAAAGGATTTCTACTTGTTTCCTTTATTGTGATGATTGGTTGAATGCTTCAAGGTTAATTTTGAGTTGAATGATGTTGGTTAAACCTTGTCTTTGAGCATTGTTGGAAGCCCTAATTGGTTGAAAAGATATTGGTTGTTGGAAAGAACATAAGTATCATGTTATATGAGATATTGCTTGGGGCAATTGTTGGGTTGTGTTCATGTTCTTGAGAAAAGCATATACATTTATCTTATCTTATGAGATTGAGATGAGTTGAGATTGAGATAGGAGTTAAGTATAGAACATATTGAGTCTTTAACAATTATCTTATGCTTCTATGAGGTTGAGAACACTTGGGTACTAACCATTCTCTTGTGGGTTCATGCCAAGCAAGTTTTTGATGAACTTGAGTTGAGTTGGGGACTGTGAGCTGGAGGCTTGAGTTTGATAGTTCTATCATGAGGATAGAGGTGCATTGTTCTGAGAAAACGAGGACATTTTGCTAGACCAGGCGTGTTGGAAATTGGACAGTGAGGGATAGAGTTGAGGAGGCCACAGGTGGGCTTCTAGGATAGAGTTCCATTTGCTAAGGGGGGGGGCGCCCGCGGCGCGGCCCCCCCGGGGGAAGGTACTCCGGAGGCTCATAAATTTAGATTGGGGAAGGTATCTCCTGAGGCTCATAAACATTGAGTGGAAGGTTTCCCAAAGAACTTTGAGATAACTTTAAAATGGATGAACCACATTAAAATTGGTGTCACTTTGTGGATGATCTTGTGCATTATTTTTATATTGCTTTGGATATATTGCTTCGGAAGTATAAAAGAAAGTAAAAGAGGTCTTATTTCCCCCTATTGTATAGTGGTTCTTCAAGTTTAGGGGCTTCAAAAGTTTGAACAACTTGAAGGAAGATCTTACAAGAACACAAATGGCAAGGAAAGAAGCAAAACCATTAGACCAAGAAAAATATATCTGGAAAGAAATGAAGAGATCCAATGTTGCTACTTTGGGAATGGAAATAGATTCAAGAGATGAATTAAACAAGAGAACAAGCCATATTAATAAAGTTTTGCAGGATGGGGAAGACGCTTTCACAAGAAGAGAATGTTTTGTGTGGTCAACTTATCACAATGATCATCATCCATGGGTTTAGTAGGTGAATGAGATGATCCATTCAAAATTGGGAAGAAAAAAAGAGTGTGATGAAGAAGAAAGTGATGGAAAAATTGGAAAAAGATTGGCGGGTAAAAGGAGGGATGGAAGATAAATCACATAAAGAAGAAGATTACAAGAAATTCTAAAGACTCAATGCAATCATCGGAAAAGAAAGAAAAATAAATGGCGGGAAATGAGTAATAAAGTGGTTTAACGAAGGAACTAACTTTATGAGGTTAGAGAGAATGTGGGGTGAAAAAGGTTGTTTATTGAAGAAACAACTAGGAGGAATAAATCTTAAATCAATATGGACAACAATAAGAAAGAAGAGGTACCTTGACAAAGCAGTGTGTTCTAGTGTGTAGTGAGTTTTTGGTGATTATAAAATGAGTTTGTTCTGAAAGGGAGTGCTTAGATTGTTGGGGCACTTGGATATTAATATGTTTGTTGTTGGGTTTCTGTGGAGTGCATGTGTTTTAGGGTAGCACCTCTAGTGATAAGAAACTAAAGTTGTTTAATATGGGACTTGAAGTGACTTATATGCTCTTGTTTTGGGAAGAAGAAGTGTAGACTCAGGTAGTTGAGATGTTGCATGAAGAGTAACTTATAGGTTGCGCTCTTGTAGGACAGAACTCAATAATGAGTAGATCTAGGTGTTAGTTGTGAATTAGACAAATGGTTTTTGAAGGAAATAAGAGTAAAGGATGTCTTGGTAGCTCATGTAACTTTACATGTCAAGAAGAGTATAGGTCTTGGTTTGTCCTCACGAGTTGGAGAGTTAGTAAGAGACTCCAAAGAGAGAGTTTTGATGAGGGTTTTAGACTGAGTCCTTGAATGTGATGCACAAAAAAGATGGAAGAAGTTTTAGGACCAAGGGTCATAAGGAGTTATGGTTTTTTATGGTCCTGGTTTGCTGGCTCGTGAGGGTAATTTGGTTCTGGGTTTGTATCTTAAGGTATTTTGCAGGATTGGTTGTTTGCTTTGGATTGGTTGTTATAAATTGTTACTTGTTATATGTTGGGTACATTGGTAGAGTTTTTGAGTGGCTGTGGGTCTAAGGATCGGATTGATAGAAAGAACAGATGGAATATGGACAGAGTTCAGAGAGGCGAGGAGTTTAGGTGTGACTGCCTATGGGGTTTACTCCACCCTTTCTCCCGGGGGGAGGGATAAGCTAAGAGGCTATTCTTAGTGAGCCGGTGGCCTTTGCCTTGATGACAGGGAGAGTTGAGTGGGGAGAGCTTGTGAAGAGGAGATTAATTGGGGGAGCATTAAAGGAAGTTTGGTTTGGTCTTGGAGTGTTTGTAGGTTTCATCTGACAGGGGGAGATTGTTGGCATTTTGGGTACTTGGGTACATTGCCTTGCTCAGTGTTGTGTTGTCTTGATGTAGGCTGAGGGTTTTGAAACCGGGACATAGGTTTTTTTAACCTGGACAATAGATTTGAATGGGTTTTCTTAACCAGTTTGTTGTTCGTTGAAGGTGCGTGGTTATTTTATTTTATTTTTTTTATTTATTTAATTTAAATTAATGTGTTTGAATGTTAAAATGTATGTGCATATAAATAAGGCATGGTTCATTAATGGTGATTTTCTTTTTTTTAATTTTCTGGGTGTGGTGGTGGTGGTTTTTTTTTTTTTTTTTTGAGCTCTGTGGGTTTTTTTTTTTTTTTATTTTATGTTGGAATAGGTAGCTATTTTTTTGTTGGGTATATTATTTTTGGGGAAGGTTATGTTTTTTGATTTTTTTATTTTTGGTTTGGAGAGTTAGGGGGTTGGTAATATTGATATTTTGTGACTACTAACCCTTGTGAAGATTGGCAAAAGAATTTTGTGATGGGAGATTTCCAAAGGGGTTTCTTCACTTCAAAAGGTATGGGCACATTCCTCTTATAAGTATTATTGGTGTATGTTTTCCTGAAATAATATTGGAGTGACAAGGTATTCAACTAGGTTTCCTTTGGGTGTAAATCCTATTTTCTTTTGTTGAAGACTACTTATGCATTGTTATCATTGATCGAGTTTTGGTGAAATGCATAATTCGGTTTGAGGTAGTGGAAGCAATGTGCACTAGGGTTTATGTTTGTGAGTTTGCTACTTGCTTTGAGTTGGTGAAACCCTTGGTTGCTGTTTTGAGGTTGATGGTTGAGTTGCTTCCATAGAGGTTGTTTGACAAGTTATTTCTTTTACTTGATCATGATATGGGTTACTCCATTGAGTTGATTTGAACAAGTTATTATTTGCATTTGGTGATATTGTGTGGGTGGTTGTTTTGTTCAAATATATTTGGAGGGAAAAGGATTTCTACTTGTTTCCTTTTATTGTGATGATTGGTTGAATGCTTCAAGGTTAATGTTGAGTTGAATGATGTTGGTTAAACCTTGTCCTTGAGCATTGTTGTTGAAGCCTAATTGGTTGAGAAAAGATATTGGTTGTTGGAAAAAATGAGTATCATTGTATATGAGATATTGCTGGTGGATGGGGTTGTGTTAGTTTTGATAAAAGCAATTACACTACTTATTCTTATGAGATTTGAGATTGAGTTGAGATGAGATTGGGAGTTAAGTATAGAACAATTGAGTCTCTAACAATCTCTTTATTTTCTATGAGGTTGATGAATCACATTGGGTCCTAACCATTCTCTTTGTGGGTTCATGCCAAGCAAGTTTTCTTGATGAACTTTTGAGCGGTTTTGGACGTTCGTTGGGGACTTGTGGCGATTTGGACGGTCTAGTAGAGGACTTGTGAAGTGAGTTTGATAGTTCTATCAGAGAACTTGAGGATAGAGGTGCATTGGTTCTATGAGAAGAACCCAAGGACATTTGTGCTATACCGAAGGACTATGTTTAGTGCAAATTCGAGGACCATCTTTGAGGTGATAGAGTTGAGGACAAAGGTCTCCAGCCAGAGGGGGAAGACGGTGTCTCTAGGATAGAGTTCCATGCTAAGGGCAATGGAGGCAAAGGTCTCTAGAGGATCACGAGGAGGGGGAAGGGGTCTTAGGATAGAGTTCCATGTGAAGGGGGGGGGGGTTTCTAGAGGATCACCGACGCGAGCAAAGGTAGGGGAAGGTATCTCCTTTGAGCAGAGGCTCATAAATTCAGATTGGGGGAAGGTATCTCCTTTGAGTCGAGGCTCATAAACATTGTAATTGGGAAGGTTTCCCAAAGAACTTTGAGATAACTTTTAGAGAAAATTTTTGTGGATGAACCACGTTAAAATTGGTGTCACTTTGTGGATGATCTTGTGCATTGTTTTGATATTGCTTTGGATATATTGCTTTACTATTTTGAAGTATAAAGGAAAAGTAAAAAGAGGTCTTATACTGTTCACCCCCCCCCCCTCTCAGTATAAGCTTGTGTTCTTCAATAATATTTAATTTAGAATAGTTGGTTATATTAAAAGAGATATTATAATATTTAATTTATAATAGTTGTTTATATTAAAAGAGAAATGTTATAATATTTATCATAATTAGTTATATTAAAGGAGAAATTTTATAATCTTTAATTTATAACAATAGGTTATATTAAAAGAGAAATGATATAATAGTATTTAATGTATAGGAGTTGGTTATATTAAAATAGAAATGATATCACCTTATATTTTATAATAGTTGGTTATATTATAGTGAAATGGCATAATGTTTTATTTTACTAAACTAGATTATAATACGGAAAGAAATATGGTTTATTTTATTGATTAAAGTTATGGGGCTTTGATTAATGAAAATATAAAAGAATATAGTTTATTTTATTGATTAAAGTTATTGGGATTTGATTAATGAAAATATAAAAGAACATAGTTTATTTTATTGATTAAGATTGTGGGCTTTGATTAATGAAAATAGAAAATAATATGGTTTATTTAAATAGTTAAATATATGACACTTTGATTATTTGACTAGAGAAAAATGGTTTATTTAAATAGTTAAAGGTATGCGGCTTTCATTATTTGAATAGAGGAAAAATGGTTTATTTAAATAGTTAAAGGTATGGGACTTTGATTATTTGAATAGAGGAAAATGGTTTATTTAAATAGTTAAAGGTATGGGACTTTGATTATTTGAATAGAGGAAAAGTGGTTTATTTAAATAGTTAAAGGTATGGGACTTTGATTATTTGAATAGAGTAAAATAGTTTATTTAAATAGTTAAAGATATGAGACTTGATTATTTGAAAGAAAGAGAATATAGTTTAATTGGTTAATTAAGGTATGATATTTTTATTAATTTAATTAAATGAAGGGTATTTTTTTTTTTAATTAAGGAATGAAACCTTGGTTATTTGAAATAATGGCTTTTGTAATAATTTGATTAAATCTAGACTTCTGATCTATCTGTGATTATTAAATGAATATCTTAGATTTGATGAGAGATAAGAATAGAAATGAGAATATTCTTATGAGATCAACTAAACAATATATGGTTGGGTTCTTTAGTTAAATTCGTATAGTTGTACTTTGGCAAAGTAAACAGTAAATGCACTAGATTCATGTTACTAGTAGATGTATTTAGATGCATGTCTTTCATAAGACCATGGGTTGTGATAATCCCCTACTATCCTCAAATGAATGATGGAAATAAAGGAGGACCAAAGAGGCAATTGGAACCGATGCACTAGTTTGATTTAAAACTACAATAATTTACTTATGCTCAAATAGACTAGAATTGTAGGGAGAAATCCCTAGATAAATATGATGTATTACTTTATTCTTTTAAGAGCATGGAGGTTTTACCATGCTTGGATTTATGTAATAATTAATTGAATGAATGGGAAATGTATCTTTAATTTACTTTTATGATTTATTTATGTTTTTTTATCTATATTTCTCTTTTGTTTAATGGTTATCTTCATTTAAATGTTGTTTCCCTTTTAAGTGTTTATATTATGCTTTATGGATTTTATTCTTTAGCGAGCTAAGTAGATAGAAGTATTTATTATCTTTTTGCTAAGCATAAAAGTAACCCAAGATATAGATAACTTAGGGTGAACATAAAGGGACCTAAGATATTGAGATCTCTTAGGGAGAACATAGAAAAAATCTTAGGGTTTGAGACTCCCTTAGAGTGATGGTAGTTAAGTAAAGTTATGGAGTACATCGAAGTTAAGATAGTTTATCATAAATATGAGAGGGATATCTTAGATTGTAATACGTGTAGCATACCTACATAGATGGAATTGTGTATGGTATGGTTATTGGTGTATACCTTCAACTATACAAAAGGTTATAAGTTTAGCTCATCAAGAAGGATGAGAGTGATAAACTTAGTTGTGGTAGACATAGTATGCCTACGTAGATGAGCTTGTGTAGGGTATTGAATTCAATGTGACTCTTAGTACAGTTGGAAAAATTAGTATACTTGAAACTATAGATTAACCAAGTGTTGGATAGGGTTTTATGGATCCCTCTCCATCGTAAAAAAAATCTTCCTTGTATTTTCTTATAGCTAGTTTTTTGGATCATTACATCTGGTATCAAAGCTCTAGGTATGAGGGTATAAAGCTTCTTAATGTGCTTTAGGAATTTGGATGTATTTATTTGTAGGTTTGCTTAAGTTTTAAGCTAAATTCAAGAAGACCTAGAATCCCTTTCTTACTAAAATATAGTAGCAATTAATCCCAAGGGTTATTGGAATGTGATGATACCTTACTATTAGTAAATATGGACTTCAGTATTGAAGTTACATCATAACCTTGGAGTACTACTCTAATTAGATTATTTATGTTTTAAGAAAGGTAAATCTACATTATGGCTTGTGTTAGTAGTTCATTTCAAAGTTAGAATTGTAACCTAATCTTCTATTATTTTTTTTCATAGTATAAATGACACCTAATGCTAGAAAAGAGAGGCCTACACCTTCAACTAGGCAAAATCAACATAATAATATTGAATAAGGGATTTAAGATGAGGATCCCAAAATTTCCAATAGAGAGGTAGAAGACCTCACTACTATGGTTGTTACCATGCAAGATCAGATGAAGAAAATATTGGAAACCATTGCAAATCAGAATTCACAAGCCAGAGGTTCATAGGTTAGCCAAGTCGTTGAACTAATTACAAAATAATTGGAAGCCTGAGATTTAAAAAAAAAGAACTGGCTAAGGATCTAAAAAATGTTCACACCAATAAGTTTTACAGAGAAGGATATGGTGATGCAACCGAAGCCTGGTTAAGGTAATTAGAAGTTAATTTTATAGTGGAGGGTTATTCCCTAGGAACCAAAATAGTTTAGGCCATAATCTACCTAGAAGAGGTTGCTTTAGATTGGTGGGAAACTTACTATGAGAAGAATAATATTGAACCTATTGATATTAAATGGAAATATTTTGTTGTAATATTCAAAAAGAGGTTCCTAAAAGGACACTTTTATGCATTAAAGTTTGAGGATTTTACAAACCTTTGATAAATAACCAAAACTATTAATGATATATTACAAAATGCTGGTACGATTACTAAAGTATGTACCTAGTTATAATGGTAAGATGAGGGTTCACAAGTTCATTCTCAGGTTAGAATTAAGAGTGAGATATGATGTAAATATGCATGAACCAAATATGCTTCAAAGGGTGTATGACCTAGCAAAGAAAGTAGATTCTTACATATAATTCAACTATTATGTCCTATATGAGAAAGATAAACAAACACTTAGAAAAATAAATAATCAGGGATTCATGAAATGGGAAGATGAATAAGATCAAAAGACAAAGAAACCTCAAAATTTTGAGAAGAGAAATTATGGAAAATAGATAAATTTTAATAATAAATTCCAAAAGAAAACCAAGAACAATCCCAACAATGCAAAACCTCAACCTCAAAAATTGTAAACTTCGGTCCTAATAGGGAAAGCAGGGAAACAAAAACTAGAAAAGTAGAAGGGACCCAAGGATGGGTGTTATAATTGCAGAGGCCCTCATTATGGTACTAAGTGTCCACTTGAACTAGGGACAAGTACATCTAGTTCCAAGGGAAAGTAACCCATGCACCAAATTTATGCTACAACTTGGAATCAAAAGTTGGAGGGGTAAGCCATCCTAATGCTTATAAAAGGTAAGATTTTTAATAAATAAGTAAATATTTTAATTGATAGTGGAACCATAAATAGTTTTATTTCTTCTAGTTTATCAAGAGATATTTTTTAAATGCCAAGATATTTGACCGAAGGACAGAAGGTCGAGTATGGTTTTGTACAAACCTACTTAGTAAACCAATGTTTTCCAATGGTAGAGATTACTCTAACTAGTGGTACCATTGAAGGTTGTTTTTATGTAGATCCACTTAATGCTTTTGATGTGATCCTAAGGATGGATTGGTTACAATCCCATAAAGGCTTGATGGTGTAAACTCAACTACAAGAGACCAACAAAATGGACTCCAATCACATAACACAAATGCAATAATGGAAGAAAATTACAAATTGATATTCTTCTCATCCCTGAATTCACACTCCTACAAAATATTACAATCCATCATATAGCAACCAAAAACCAAAGAAACCCTAAAAACGTATTTTTTCTAAAACTACTAAAAATAGATCTTCTTTCTAAAAACTTCTAAAAATAGAAATGAATCGGATTGCATCCAAATTCAGTGTACACATCCCTCTTACAATAAAAAACCTTACTTTAAAATATTAGGTCTCAAATTAAGGTATAACAAAATATAATAAACTTCTAACAACCAAAAAAACCCAAAAAACTCGAGAACCTATTCTAAAAGCTAATTTTTGGACACTAGATGGAGGAGTTAGGTCCCAAAAACACTTTTTTTGGAAAGTTAGGCTAATAAGAGATTCTCTTTATGCAGACAAAACACACAAAACCACCTACTAAATTTCAAGGGCAACAGGCGTACGGTTCACAAGTTATGGCTCTAGCAAGGTGCATCACTTGATCAATTTTCAAGATAGATGGATCAAGTACTCAAAAAATGACAAGGAAAGTGTGAGAATTTATAGTGAACAATGGTATTTCAAAGCCTACATGTTGTCAGATATGCAGCTAAATAAATCCCTCATGAAGGCAAGGATATTTTATGTTGTAAAACTCAATGAAGTTGAGAAAATAAAAAAAAGAGAAGTGTTGGAGAAACACCCAATTTTGTAGGACTTTAAGGATGTGTTTCCTGATAATTTACTTAGACTTCCCCATATGTGGGAATTTGATTTTACCATCGAACTTATGCTAGGATTAGAACCTATCCATAGATATCTATATAGGATGAATCCTATTGAGATGCAAATATTAAAGATATAACTGCAAGGGCTATTGAAAAAGGGATTTATAAAACCAAGTGTGTCAAAAATTGTGAAGTTTTCTAGATCCTCAAGGAAAAATTTTAGTATGCGCTGGTGCATAACTAGAAGGGTTATGAGGAGTACTCTCTCAAGATGAGTTAGTAGTAGCATACACTTCAAACAAGCTTAAGAAGCATAAAACTAATTATGCTATGCATGATTTAGATCTAGCTATAATGGTGCACACTCTAAAATTCTAGTGCCACTACTTGGTAGGAAGACCCTTTGAATTAAAATTGATCAAATTTTTAGGTATATATTCACCCAACATATACTCAATATGAGATAGAGAATATGGGTCAATTTTCTTACTGAATATGACTTTGAGATTGAGTATATATTAGGGAAATAAAACAAAATTGTTGATGCCTTAAGCAAAAGAAAGCACATAGAAACCATACACAGGATTCACACAAGTCTAATGGATCAAGTGAGACAAAATCAATCTCAAGATGAGTATTACAAGAAAATTAAGGCTAGGATGAGCAGAGACCAAAATAAGTATTACAAGGAAAATAAGGAATTTAGGATGAATGATGATCTTTTGTGCTACAAGTAGAATCATCATACCAAAGGTGGGAGATCTAAGGAATCTAAAATGCAAGAAGCCCATAGATTCCCTTATTCGAATCATCCTAGAGGGACCAAAATAAGGTAAAACATGAAAAATATCTTCTTTTGGACATGAATGAAGAAGGATATCACTGATTTTATCACTCAATGCCTCAAATATTAGAAGGTTAAGGATGAACGTAGGCATCATATAAGGCAATTGTATCCACACAATATACCTACATAGAAATTGTAAGTTATATATATGGATTTTATAGTATGTCTACCCAGGACTAGGTATCAACATGATGCAATCCTTGTAATAGTCAATAGAATGACTAAGGTTGCATATTTCATACTAGGAAACATCAAGGATGATGCTTATGTAGTTTCTAACAATTTTTTTTAAAAATTATTTTGATTGCATAGGTTTCCTAAAATAATCATTTTAGATAGCGATTCTAGATTCACTTCTAAATTTTTGAAAGCTCTACATAATGCAGTAAGTATGAAGTTTAATATGAGCTTGGCATACCACCCTAAGATAGATGGTAAAATATAATGGGTAAACCAAGTACGAGAGGACATACTCTGCATGTACTACACGGATCAAGAGTCTCACTAGGAAGACTACCTAAACCTTGTAGAGTTCACCTACAATAATGGAAATTATTCATTTTTAGGGATGGATCCTTTTGATACCTTGTATGGCAAAAAATATAGAACACCATTACCTTAGGATAATCTGGAATATTGAGTTGTTATTGGACCAAATATGGTTAGACAAATGGAGGATAAATTAAAGGTAATAATACAAAGGCTTAAGGAAGTCATTGATCGATAGAAACATTATGTTGATCTAAAAAGAATCCCAAGAGAATACTCTATGGGAGATAAAGTGTTCTTGAGGGTTAAAGCAATGAAGAGTGCTATCAAATACACAAACTTGGATCCTTTTTTGTGGGACCCTTTGAGTTTATTGAAAATATTATCTCGGTGGTATATCAACTTGCTTTACCGCACAACCTGTCAAAGATCCATGACACCTTCCACATATCCCTACTTAGAAAATATGTTGCTGACATTGAACATGTGTGGGATGTGTCTAAATTGCATATGGTAAAATTGGAGTCTATTGAAGTGATGCTAGTAAATATTCTTGAGTTCTATTATAATTCTATGTGGAACCAGACTCTTGAACAATGTAAGGTCTAATGGGACCATTTTATGAAATAAATACCACTTGGGAAAAAGGGGAGGACATGCAAATATATTTTCCATTTTTGTTTTAAAATATAATGTAATAATATTTAACTTTGTAACAAAAATACATGTGATGGTATTTAGTTCTAGGGGGTAGGATGTCATGACCCTCCTTGATAGATTTTATGTCATGAAAACTATGTATTAATTAATGATGTTTTGATGCTTAGTTTTATGCAAATAAACAACTATGTGATGTTTAGTTTAATTATTGGAATAACATGGTACTGGTGACATATTGTTAATATGCAGTATCAAGTACACTCATTAGTGGAAGAGTTAGAATCTTCCACCAAAAAAAGGTACTTGAGGTTTGGGAAGTGATGATTAAGGCAACCCAAGGGAAACATGGATGACTACCCTCATATAGGTATGCATTAATGTTTAGGGATAATCATCAAATAGCTAGCCACCTAGGGCCACAATTGATATCTTAGTAGCTATCATGAATTCTATGGCTGAGACGGGTGATTGGGTTGATGGAAATATTCCCACTTTGATTGTTCCATATAATTTGTTATCTTTTACTTAATCACTTACTGCATCACTTATTTGGAAAAGGAGCATAAGTTTGGTTGCCTTTGAATTCTCTGAATTGCTAAAAGGATATCATTTTACTAGTGAAGAACTTATATATATATATATAGAAAAATCTAATTTAAATAGTAATAGCATTTTATTTAAATAGATAAAAAGATATAATTTAAATAATAATAGAGTTTTATTTAAATAGATAATAAAGATCTAATTTAAATAATAATAGAGTTTTATTTAAATAGTTAATAAATATCTAATTTAAATAATAATATAATTTTATTTATTAGATAATACGAGTCTATATTAATAATAATGGAATTTTATTTATACACACACACACACACACACACACACACACACACACACATATATATATATATATATATATATATATATATATATATATATATATATATATATATATTATAGAGCTTTATTGCATATAATAATAGAAGTTTCCTACCAACCAAAAGAAGGAACTTCATTTTTGATAAGATTTCTAAACAAGGAAAATACAATAAAGAAAACAAAAATATCCTACCCTATGGACGGCAAGAAGGAATATGGGTAATGATGGGCAGGTGGATTTAAGTGAGACAACATTGAGGCATAGGGAGGAAGGAACACGTTGGTGGTGGAATGGAGAAAAGAGAACAAGAAGTATATGAGAAGAAAAGAGTTTTTATTATTGCAATGAAGGAAGAAAGGAGAAGTGCAAAATCAGAAGATAGTTGGAAAGAAAAACACCTCAAATATGAAGTTAAATCAAATATTCATAGGTTGGTTTACCATACTCTGCAGTAGATTTATTTGCTAAGTGGATGTGGGTCATACATTGGGGTAAATAGTAAGGGTTTTTTTGTTTGTTTTCATGATATTTTTATGTTCTTCCCTTTTGTAGAATTAGGATGGACATTTTCCCTTTAAAAATGTTCCCTTTGAAGTTTATTTGGATTGCCCATGCCTTGGTAGGGTCAAAAACTCCTTTTTTTGCCTAGTGAATAGCTATTTTATAGCTTGGTAGTTATCTACATCAATTATCAGTGTGCTTAGAGATCTTACTATGATGGTGGTAGTGCTTCGAAGGCATCGAGTGTGTGTTTAGACTTTACCTAGCATTGCTTCATTGTTATCTCTCTAATAGCCATCCTTGAGCTTCTTACCACCTACTAGATATGAATGTTGCATTCCCTCCTAGCCTGGCTCATTGTTTAGGATCTTTGGTCCTCTAGACATCATAAGGATGGTTTCCTTAGAGTTGGATAGGTTTTTCGAGTCATGGATATTTTATGTTATCCAACGTGGATTGATTTTTTAAGGTTGGTCACGATATCCTCCCTAAAAGTAGGGGGTTGGGTTGTATACCTGGCCACAATGGGCCATTATTGTAAACCCATAGGTGCCCTTGCCATTGGTGGTTGTGATATGGTTTCATCCTGTTACCATAGTTATAGAACCCTTTGGAAACCTTTGGTGTCACTGGAATCAATCCTTTCCTAGTCAGTTGATCATTGATTTATTTTGCTATTTCTTGTTATAGTCTTTAATTTATAGCAATTGGTTATATTAAAAGAGAAATGTTATAATATTTAATTTATAATAGTTGGTTATATTAAAGGAGAAATGTTATAATCTTTAAGTTATAATAGTTGGCTATATTAAAAGAGAAATGTGATCATCTTTAATTTATAATAGTTGGTTATATTAAAGAGAAATGGTATAATCTTTAATTTATAATAGTTGGTTATATTAAATGAGAAATATTATAATATTTAATTTATAATAGTAGGTTATATTAAAAGATAAATGATATAATCTTTAATTTATAATAGTTGGTTATATTAAGAGAGAAATTATATAACCTTATCTTTTATAACAGTTGGTTATATTATAGTGTAATGACAATCCTTTAACTAAAATAGATTATTATATGGAAAGAAATATGATTTATTTTATTGATTAAAGTTATGGGGCTTTGATTAATAAAAATAGAAAAGAACATAGTTAATTTTTTTTTGATAAAATTTAATGGGCTTTGATTAATTAAAATAAAAAATAATATAGTTTATTTTATTGATTAAGGTTATGGGGATTTTATTAATGAAAATATAAAAGCATATGGTTTATTTAAATAGTTAAATTTATGGGGATTTTATTATTCGAATAGAGGAGAAATGGTTTATTTAAATAGTTTAAGGTATGGGGTTTTGATTATTTGAATAGAGGAAAAATGATTTATTTAAATAGTTAAAGGTATGGGACTTCGATTATTTGAATAGAGAAAAATGGTTTATTTAAATAGTTAAAGGTAAGGGGCTTTCATTATTTGAATAGAGGAAAAATGGTTTATTTAAATAGTTAAAGGTATGAGACTTTGATTATTTGAATAGAGGAAAATGGTTTATTTAAATAATTAAAGGTATGGGACTTTGATTATTTAAATAAAGGGAATATAGTTTAATTGGTTAATTAAAGGTATGGTACTTTGATTAATTTAATTAAATTAAGGGTGTTTATTTATTTAATTAAGGAATGAAACCTTAGTTATTTGAAATAATGGCATTTTCAATGATTTGATTAAATCTAGACTTGTGATCTATTTTATTAAAGCTATACTTGTGATCTATTTGATTAAATCTAGACTTATGATCTCTTAGAATTGATGAGAGATAAGAATGGAAATGAGAATATTCTTATGAGATCAACTAAAAAATAGATGGTTGGATGTTTTAGTTAAATTTGTATTGTTGTAATTTGGTAACATAAATAGTAATGCACTAGTTTCATGTTACTAGTAGATGAATTTAGATGCATGTATTTCATAATATCATGGGTTGCCTTCATCCCCTACTATCCTTAAAATAATGATGGAAAGAAATGAGCACCAAATAGGTAATTGGAACCGATGCACCAGTTTGATTTAAAACTGCAATAATTTACTTATGTTCAAATGGACTAGAATTGTAGGGAGAAATCCCTAGATAAATATGATGTGTTACTTTATTCTTTTAAGAGCACAAAGGTTTTACCATGCTTGTATTTATATAATAATTTATTGAATGAATGGGAAATGTATCTTGAATTTACTATTATGATTTATTTATGCTTTGTTATCTAGATTTATATTTTATTTAATGGTTATCTTCACATAAATGTTGTTTCTCTTTTAAGTATTTCTATTATGCTTTACGGATTTTACTCTTTAGTTAGTTAAGTAGATAGAAATATTTATTGTCTTCTTTTTTTTTAATAAAGGGGTAAAAAATTATTGATAAAAAATCTGGATTATAGAGTACAACTGATGCAGGAGCATCCGAGGGCAGCAAAGCAATCGAGCATCAACCAAACTTTTTGTTGTTATTTTTTTTCTAAGTGTTGCAATGTTATTTTTTTCTAAGTGTTGCAAGAAAAATATGTGTCGCGATATCGCGACACAAAAAGTGTCACGATATCGCGACCAAAATGGAAGATAGGGGAGCAGCGGACACAAGGTCACGAAATCATGACCACCATAGGGAAAACAAAGGCAGAGACCAAAGGTCACGAAATCGTGACCACCGTAGGGAAAACAAAGGCGCGGAGACCAAAGGTCACGAAATCGTGACATGTCACGATTTCGTGACATGTCACGAAATCGTGACCACCGCAGGGGAAACAAAGGCACAGAGACCAAAGGTCACGAAATCGTGACCACCGCAGGGGAAACAAAGGTGCGGAGACCAAAGGTCACGAAATCGCGACCAAAGCCGGAGAACAAAGGCACGGAGGAACAAAGGTCACGATTTCGTGACACGTCACGAAATCATGACCAAAGCAGGGAAGGCAAGGCGCGGAAGACAAATGGTCATGAAATCGTGACATGTCACGATTTCATGACCAGAGCAGGAGAACGGAGGCCGATAGACAAAAATGGCATGATATCGCGACAGGTCACGATATCGCGGCCAAAACGGAGAGAGAAGGCTTGACGGAGGAAATGTCACGATATCGTGACATGTCACGATATCGCGATGGGAGTAGGAGAGAGAAAGCATAGGAAGGAAATGGTCACGATATCGCGACATGTCGCGATATCGTGACCAAATAGGAAAACACGCACTCCCAACTTTCTTAAAGGCGGCCCTTCGTGCGCGGCAAGTTAGCGATAGTGAAGCAGCAGTTCCAAAGAAGGATTTCAATGGGCATGTTGGCCACTCACGCAGGATATCTGGAAGACGCGTTTAAAGCAACTAACAACAAGCAACAGATCGAGAAGAAGATTTCGTTGGATATGGCAGCCAGTCGCGCACCTCACCTAGAGTCTCATCAATGCAACTTTCCAAAATTGTCCTAGGTGGCAATTGTAGATCGTGGGAAGTTTGAAAGCACAGAGGATCGAGACCTCGATAAAAACCCATGGATTGTAATGAGAGGGGGTTGGAAAATGGTAGTTTGGTTGTATATTCTTGTAAAATTCTTTCGAAGTATTGAATACAAATTTTGGGCTCTTGTTTCTCTGGTTTTCTGTATTATGCAAGATCTGTTCTCCACCAAGTGGTATCAGAGCCAGTAGTTCCTGAGTGTGTAGCAGATCACCGGAGGAGAGGCAGTTACACCAGGATCTATGGAAGGGCTTGGAATTGGGTGAGCAGAATGCCTCCAAGGAGAAACCCTATTGGTGGGAGAGGCATGGCAGCAGCGAAAGATGTTCGAGCTTTGCAGCGGCAAATGCAAGCTCTGCAAGAAGAAATGCATAGAAGATTGGAGCCAAGAAGAGACGAAGGTAGTGAAGAGGAAGATGATGAAGAAGAAGACCAACCTGAGGAAGAAGAAGAAGCAATAGATCCTGCTCAGGCCAGACTATACAAAGCCATATCCTAGATTGGGAAGAGGCCGAAGATGGAGGTTTCCACATATTTTGGGAACCTTGATCCAGAGGAATTGATCGACTGGATCAACGACCTGGAAGAGTACTTTGAGTACGAAGAGGTTGAGGATCCTGATAGGGTCAGATTCGCAAAGACCAAACTGAAAGGTCATGCTAGCATTTGGTGGAAGGGAGTGCAGCTGGAGCGAAATAAAAGAGGGAAAGAGAGAATAACTAAGTGGGAACGGATGGTAGAAAAGCTAAAGAGGTAGTTCATCCCTGGTGATTATGAGTTAGACCTGCTAAAGAAAATGCAAGGATTGAGGCAATCAAGCAAGTCTGTGAAAGAATACACAGAAGAATTTCATAAAATAATGATTAGAATAGGCCACTCAGAGGCCAACAAGGAGAAGGTAGCCCGTTACATTAATGGGTTACGAGCAAGTATTCAGGAAGAACTAAGTCTAGTCCGGATGACCACCATAGAGGACGCTTACCAATTTGCTTTAAAGGTTGAAGAGAAGCTCAATAGGAGGTTTGAAAACAAGCAAAGAGGAAGAGGTCATGGCGGAAGAACCGACGGAAGGAACAGTGGAAGAAGAAATGAAGATTCTCAAAAAAATGGAGAAGGTAGCAGCAATCAAGAACAAAGGAGAGAAAATACAGACCGCCCCCGTAATCAGAATAATGGTTACCGAGGGGGAAGAGGCAGAGCTGGACGTGGCCAGGGAAGAGGAAGATTTCGTGGAACTTGCTTCCAGTGTGGGGAAGAGGGACATCACCAATATGAGTGCCCACAACAACGAGAAAGAAATAATCGAAGGCCGAAAGGAAATGCCAGAGTAGCAGTCACGGATGAAGATGCTGGATCTGAGCATTCTGAAGAAGCTGAGAGAGGAGAAGTAATGATTGCAAGGAGAGTCCTACTGAATGAAGAGGGAGCTGCAGATCAGAGGAAAAGCTTATTCTGCACAAGGTGTAAATGCACGGGTAAGATTTGCAACATTATCATTGACAACGGTAGCACAGATAACCTAGTTTCAGAGGGAATGGTTACAAAGCTACAACTGGAGAGAAAGAAACACCCGCATCCATATCGGATCACGTGGTTGCAGAAAGACCATAAGGTTTTGGTCAATGAACAGTGCCTGGTAAAATTCAGTATTGGAAATTACCGTGATGAGGTTCTATGCGACATTCTGCCCATGGATGCGTGCCATTTGCTGCTGGGAAGGCCATGGCAGTTTGACAGGTGTGCGGTTCATGATGGCCGAGCCAACACCTATTCCGTGACCAAGAATGGAATGCGTCATAAGTTGAAACCCCTGAAGGAGGTGGAAGAAAAGGTATGTGGCAGTGCAAGAATTTGCTTGGTTGACGAAAGAAAATTTTTAGATGATTTAAAGCATGAACATATGTGTTATGCATTAATTCCTAGAGTCAGGGATACAGAATGCAAAGATGCCCCAGTAGAAGTCCAAGATCTATTGAAGGAATTTCCAGATATCATATCTGATAATGTGCCTGAGGGTTTACCCCCAGTAAGAAAAATCAGTCACCATATTGATTTGGTGCCAGGGTCAAGCTTGCCCAATAAAGCTGCACATAGAATGACACCTGTAGAAACTGAAGAACTAAACAGGCAGGTCCAGGAGTTGCTGGAGAAGGGATTGATTAGGGAGAGTCTTAGCCCATGTGCAGTACCTGTAGTACTAGCACCCAAGAAGGATGGAGAGTGGAGAATGTGCACAGACTCTCGAGCCATCAACAAGATCACAATAAAATACAGATTTCCACTGCCAAGGATGGATGACATAATGGACTGTTTGAGTGGAGCCAAGTACTTCACCAAAATTGACCTCAAGAGTGGTTACCACCAGATCCGTGTCATGGAAGGAGATGAGTGGAAGACAGCCTTCAAGACAAGAGAGGGCTTGTATGAGTGGTTGGTCATGCCATTTGGGCTGTCCAATGCACCAAGTACCTTCATGCGACTGATGAATGAGGTACTGAAAGAGTTTTTAGGAAAATTTGTC
Source organism: Wollemia nobilis (assembly GCA_028583015.1). Classification (NCBI taxonomy): domain Eukaryota; kingdom Viridiplantae; phylum Streptophyta; class Pinopsida; order Araucariales; family Araucariaceae; genus Wollemia; species Wollemia nobilis. The sequence continues at coordinate 113,202 of JAQPPZ010017023.1, read as the reverse complement.
ATTGTTTATTTAGATGATATATTAATATTCAGCAGAACCCTGGAGGAACACCTGATGCACATCAGGAGGGTTTTTGAAAAGCTGCGGGAGGAGCAGTTATTAATAAATCTAAAAAAGTGTAATTTTGTCAAGAAAGAGTTAGTATACCTGGGATTTGTAATCTCAGCAGAAGGTCTAAAAATGGACCCAGAGAAGGTGAGAGCTATCATCGAATGGCCTACCCCAAGAAGCACAATAGAGGTAAGATCATTTCATGGTCTAGCCAGCTTTTACAGAAAGTTCATAAGAAACTTCAGCAGCATTTGTGCACCCCTCACAGAAACAATGAGAGGGGATAAGAAAGAATTCAAGTGGACCTTAGGGGCTGAAAGGAGCTTTGATGCATTAAAGAAAAGGGTCACAGAACAGCCTGTTTTGGCACTCCCAGACTTTAACAAAGTATTTCAGGTAGACTGTGATGCCAGTGGCAGTGCAATAGGGGTTGTACTGAGTCAAGAAGGCAGACCTGTTGCTTATTTTAGTGAAAAGCTCAATGATGCTCGAAAAAAGTATTCAGTTTATGACCAAGAATTTTATGCTATAGTTCAAGCTCTAAAGAAGTGGAGGCATTATTTGTTGCCAAAAGAGTTTGTTCTATTTACGGATCATCAGGCATTGCAGTACATCAACAGCCAAACAAAACTGAATCAGAGGCACATGAAGTGGGTTGAGTTTCTCCAAAGCTATACCTTTGTGTTAAAGCACAGAAGCGGGAAATCAAACAGAGTTGCAGATGCCTTAAGTAGAAGGCAGAATCTGCTGATTGAAATGACAGTGGAAGTGGTAGGATTCGAAGAACTGAAGGGTCTTTATCTTGAAGATCCTGATTTTGCAGAAGCCTGGACGGCTTGCTTGGCACCTATTACTATGGACAGGACAAAATGGTTAGATTTCCTAATCCAAGATGGAATGTTGTTCAAGGGAAGTAAATTATGCATTCCAAGGAGTTCCATGCGGGAGAACTTAATCAAGGAAAAGCACAACGGAGGACTGGCTGGGCATTTTGGTCGGGATAAGACCATTGCCCTGGTGAATGAAAATTACTACTGGCCGCAACTTCAGCAAGATGTGAAAAAGTTTGTGCAAAGTTGCAGAATATGCCAGATGGCAAAAGGCGTAAGGCAAAACACAGGATTATACCAGCCGTTACCTGTACCTGAGAGGCCATGGGAGGACATAAGCATGGATTTTATTCTTGGATTGCCCAGAACACAGAGGGGAAATGACTCTGTATTTGTGGTGGTTGACAGATTCTCCAAGATGGCACATTTTATTCCCTTCCAGAAAACAAGTGATGCAGTTCACATTGCAGGGTTATTTTTCAAGGAAGTGGTACGACTTCACGGTCTACCAAGAAGCATAGTTTCTGACAGAGATACAAAGTTTGTTGGGTATTTCTGGAGAACATTGTGGAAGAAGTTGAAGACAGATCTGAAGTTCAGTTCTGCATACCACCCACAAACTGATGGACAGACAGAGGTGGTAAATAGAAGTCTGGGTAATTTATTAAGATGCTTGATAGCAGATAAACCCAAGGGATGGGATTTAGTTTTGCCGCAGGCGAAATTTGCATACAACAATTCTGTCAATAAGAGTACAAACAAATCTCCATTCCAAATCATATATGGAAACAGTCCGAGAAACGTTTCTGAGCTGAGAAAATTAGATAAAGGAGAAAAGTGCAGTGCAGAGGCTGAGGAATTCGTGAAACAGATGAAAAGCCTGCATGAAGAAGTGAAGAAACAAATTACAAAAATGAATACTCAGTATAAAGCAAGAGCAGACCAAAAGCGGTGGTTCAAAGAGTTCGAAGTGGGGGATGAAGTCATGGTCCATCTCAGAAAAGAAATATTTCCAGCCAAAACTTATAACAAGTTGAAGATGAAGAAGTTTGGGCCATGCAGAATACTGGAAAAACGGGATTCAGGCAATGCATATGAAGTGGAATTGCCAAGTGGGCTTGACATTTCACCTATTTTTAACATATCCGATTTAGTGGAATACCATGAAGGAGATAGTACAGAGGCACCAAGCACAGAATTGTGGAGCATTCCAACGTCTAACCCAACCAAAGACGAGATCGAGGAAATATTAGATACTCGTGAAGGCAGAAGCACAAGGAACAAACAATATTCTGAGTATTTGATCAAGTGGAAGGGCAGACCTGTAGAAGATGCAACTTGGTTATCAAAAATAGAGGTTGACCGCCTGGGTCTTCCTCCCAAAGATCAAAAGTGAGGATCACTTCTCAATCCACCTCGGGTGTCTGATGCAGGAGCATCCGAGGGCAGCAAAGCAATCGAGCATCAACCAAACTTTTTGTTGTTATTTTTTTTCTAAGTGTTGCAATGTTATTTTTTTCTAAGTGTTGCAAGAAAAATGTGTCACGATATCACGACCAAAATGGAAGATAGGGGAGCAACGGACACAAGGTCGCGAAATCATGACATGTCACGAAATCGTGACCATCATAGGGAAAACAAAGGCATGAAGACCAAAGGTCACGAAATCAGAGAGATGAGGGAAAAAAGGGGAGACAAAGGTCGGAAGGAATGTAAGACGGAAATGTGACATGTCACGAAATCATGACCATCGTAGGGGAAACAAAGGCACGGAGACCAAAGGTCACGAAATCATGACCAAAGCCGGAGAACAAAGGCACGGAGGAACAAAGGTCACGATTTCGTGACACGTCATGAAATCATGACCAAAGCAGGGAAGGCAAGGCGCGGAAGACAAATGGTCACGAAATCGTGACATGTCACGATTTCACGACCAAAGCAGGAGAACGGAGGCCGACAGACAAAAACGGCGCGATATCGCGACAGGTCGCGATATCGCGGCCAAAACGGAGAGAGAAGGCTTGACGGAGGAAATGTCGCGATATCGCGACATGTCACGATATCGCGACGAGAGCAGGAGAGAGAAAGCATAGGAAGGAAATGGTCACGATATCGCGACATGTCGCGATATCGCGACCAAACAGGAAAACACGCACTCCCAGCTTTCTTAAAGGCGGCCCTTCGTGCGCGGCAAGTTAGCGGCAGTGAAGCAGCAGTTCCAAAGAAGGATTTCAACGGGCATGTTGGCCACTCGCGCAGGATATCTGGAAGACGCGTTTAAAGCAACTAACAACAAGCAACAGATCGAGAAGAAGATTCCGTTGGATATGGCAGCCAGTCACGCACCTCACCTAGAGTCTCATCAATGCAACTTTCCAGAATTGTCCCAGGTGGCAATTGTAGATCGTGGGAAGTTTGAAAGCACAGAGGATCGGGACCTCGATAAAAACCCATGGATTGTAATGAGAGGGGGTTGGCAAATGGCAGTTTGGCTGTATATTCTTGTAAAATTCTTTCGAAGTATTGAATACAAATTTTGGGCTCTTGTTTCTCTGGTTTTCTGTATTATGCAAGATCTGTTCTCCACCAAAAATTGAGCTTCCAAAAAAGACTCAAATAAACAATCAAACAGGCTAAAACCACTAGACTAGAATGATACCTAGAAAAGACAAATAAGAACAAACCACATTAAGTTTGTACATCCTTGTGGATCAAATCCCATAGGTTTTGAAATTCCCCATATTGGAGACCTTCCCAATTATCGATACTCTAAGGATCCAGTAGCTCAGAAGCCCTTTTGGCCAGGTAATCAACAACCACATTCCATTCCCTTGGAATGTGCACAAAGGATATAAATTCAAACTCTTCACTCATTCTGAGAATGGTAACGGTTACAGAGGCCAACTACCAATTAAATTCCTCCACCCTATTATTGTTTAAAATATTAACCATAATTTGAGAGTCAAACTCGTAGATAATCCTATGCCAGCCAAGAGAAAACCCCCTCCGCAAGGCCTCAATAATTGTAAGAGCTTCCATAAAATTGTTGGAGTGAACACCTTTATAAATGGAAAAGAAAAAACTAACACCACCAATAGAGTCTCTCCCAACACCACCAATGTCAGTATGTCCAGGATTACCCCTGGATGATCCATCAGTATTAATTTTTAAAACTCCTCTAGGGGTGGCCTCCACCTACCATCTCTCCTAACATTCTTGATGAGCTGAGAAACCCTACTAGGGCCAAAAGAGTTCACACCATCCCAAAATATACCAAGGGATTCTTGTATCTTATCCTCCATAGAATCCAAAATAGGGTCCACATCACATTTGCTATGGATGGTTTCTTTAACCATATACAAGATCCTTTTCCAGATCTATTGAATAGCCAAATAACTGCCCTAAAATATGCATCGGTTCCATTCGAGCCAAATTTTCTAGATGATGCAAGAAGGGCCCAAATTCCAAGCCACCCAAAGGAAGGGGGCCTTGGTCAAAGGTCTGCCCAAACTACTCCAAAACTCCACCAGGGATAACACATGAAAACATGGATGGTTCCAAGCGCTCCACCAATGGTGCCAAATATATCTGGTAAAGGAGCATTGGAAAAATAAATGAGAAGAGTCATCCTCATTCTTACTGCAAAGGACACAAAAAGAGGGACCCTGAAATCCCATCTTCCTCACATTATCCCAAGTGAGGCATTTATTACGAGCTACCAACCAAAGAAAGAAGTTACATTTTTTTCCAGGCACATTTGTCCCACACCTTTTTCCACCAAGTGACAGGAAGACTCCCATATGTTTGCTTATCAAGAACCTGATAACCATAGGCTATCAAGTAGGTTTCCTTAGGATCAGGGTTCCAAGCCATACTATCTTTATCCCTCAATGAATAACAAGGCCTTCCCATAATAATAAGAGAAAGCACCTCTCTGTCCTTGGCCAGTACCCCCTGGGGCCATTCTTGCAGATCTTTCCACCTGTACACCTCCATATTTCCAAAAGACTAGATTTTTTTAAAGTCCTCCCCACGATACTAGCCTCCTTCCAAGAAAAAAATACTTAGGGAATGTAACCTAGGATATTGATTCAAGATAGGAGGGTGACCATCCCAAGAACCCTCCTAAAAAGAGCATTTGATCCCTGATTGCGAATCCAGAACAAACCCTGCTTGCTTAAATCAGCTCCTCTTTTTAGAGTGTCCCAAATAACTAAACCTTTCCCAACCAAGCTGACTCTAGGGATCTCAGCCTCATAAATACCTCTCAAGTATTTACAAGATAATATTTTAGCCCAAATATGATCTTGAGAGGTACACCATATCCAATAAATTTTTGCATCCAAAGCCTGCCCAAAAAGAGTTGTCTATCGTAACCCAAGGCCTCCCTCTTGCATCGACCTACATATAGAATACCACCTAACCAAACCCCATTTATATTGATAAATTTTAATAGACCATAAAAACTATATTGACAAAGCATCCATGTCCTTGATGAAGTGAGAGGGAGCTATTTGTACAAAACATCTATAAATGGGTAAAGATTGAACAACAAATTTTAAAAGCAACACTCTACCTATAGTGGATAGCCATTTGAAAGTCCAGTGATTCACCTTCCTTCTAAACTTATCAAGCATAGACTACCAAGAAGATCTAGGTAGAGGATGATATGAAATTGTAATACCAAGATAAATGAAGGGGGGAGTCCCAACCTGGAATCTTAGAATGCGAGCAATCCTAGATTGAATAAGAGGAGGGGTATTGAAGAAGAAAATAGAAGACTTGTCCTCATTAATAAACTGTACAGAAGCACCAAGATATATGTCAAGAGACTGTCTAATATTTCCAGCCTCCTTGATAGTGTCAACTCCCAAAAAAGCAGTATCATCAACAAATTGAAGGTGGGAAAGAGGTGGCAAACTACTATCCCACTTCCACCCCTGAATGAGACCCTACATGACTTGAGACTTGAGAAATATTCCCAACCCTTCCGCCATAATGATAAACAAATAAGGAGATAAAGGATCTCCTTGCCTCAATCCCCTTGAGGCCTCAAACAAATCTGATGGCTCATTATTAACAAGAACATAGAATGAGGAAGAAGAAACACAGCTCATCACCCATCTAATCCATTCCTCCTCAAATCCAAAAGCAACAAGAAATTTTTGAAGAAAGGACCATCTGACCCGATCATAGGCTTTGGCCATGTCCAACTTAATGAACATAGTTTTATCCTTAGAAGTTTCCATCGAGTGAATATCTTTTGTAGCAATAAAAACCCCATACAAGATTTTTTGACCAGCAATAAACCCTCCTTGCTCCTTAGAGATGATTTTGCTCAACCATATCTTCAACCTCTCAACAATAATTTTTGTGATGATCTTATACACAACATTGTAGAGAGTAATAGGCCTAAACATATCCAAGGAATTTGCTCCCTCTTTTTTGGGTATAAGCACCATAAAGGTAGCATTTAGGGCCCTTAGCATATGTTTGTTATTTTGGGACTCATGGACCACCTCCAAAAGATTAAATTTTATTAAATCCCAAAACTCTTGATAAAACTCAATCGAGAATCCATCTGGGCCCAGGGATTTTCCTTTTTCATCTTGAATACAACATTTTCCAACTCCTTAAGGGAAATTGGACCCATCAAGTGCTCATTCATCTCTCTAGAAACAATCATTGGAATATAGTTTAGAATAAGCTTTTCATTATCATCATCTTGTAGGGATTCCTCCTTGAAGAGAGAGTAAAAATACCTCTTAGTCTCTTCTGAAATATCCCTGAAAGAAGAGAGCAGGGCACCCTAATAATTCACAAGAGAGGTAATCAGGTTACCATTACGGTGAGCCTTAACTAAGTTATAAAATAAGGTTGTGTTCCTATCCCCTTCCTGAATCCAATCTACTCGAGATTTTTTTTTCCAAAAAAATTCTTCCTTCAGTTCCCATTCAGTAAGGTATTTTGTAGCCTTATATTCCTCAACAAGAATCTCCTTCATGAATCCCTTATCTCTAATATTCCTTGAAGCTTCTTCCATCCTCCTAAGAGCTGCCATCTTAGCCAAGGAAAGGTTCCCAAAATTTAGTCTATTCCATCTCTTCAATTTATGTTTTACAAATTGTAGTTGCTTCATTAAGGAATACATAGCGATGCCATGATGAGGTTTTCCAGTGGTCCACCAACGTTGCATAAAATCATGAAGCTTAGGATCACGAAGCCACATAAGTTAAAACTTAAATAAGGAATTATTTTTTAGCCCTAACTCCAAAGTATAGAGTTTGATAGGCCAATGATCAGATCCCCTACCCTCCAGAATCGTAGAACTAGCACTTCTATTATTACCCATTCAATAATTGGATATCAAAAATCTATCTAGTCTCTCTGAGATGGAAGCTTCCCCACAGTTTCTATTGTGCCAAGTAAAGATCCCATTATTTGTATTAAATTCAACCATGTTTAGGGCCTAGATATGAGCACTTAAGATAGAAGAAAAAGGCTCGAGACGGTCCACCCCACCACGTTTCTCCTCCATACAAGTGATAGAGTTGAAGTCTCCAACCAAAATCCATGGGTATAGGGGAACCAAACTTCTCACAAAGCAAATATGCTCCCACAAATTCACTTTACCATTGTAATCAACAGGAGCATACACATTTGTAAGTAGGATGGTTTCACCAGATTCATTATCATGCCCAACCATCAAAATAGACCATCTGCTGGAAATCCAAGTAAGAGGGGATATCTTAATCGGATCCCATAAACAAGCAATACCACCTACATATCCACTTGCACCAATACACTGGAATTATCCCCTTCTCCACAACCTAGGAGTAATATTGAACATATTATCAATAGCCAATTTAGTCTCCTGAATAAACACCACATCCGGAGAATGCACACGAACCAAATCACGAACAACTTTTTATCTAGGGATGTTGTTCAACCCCATTACATTCCATGAGAGGATAATAATTTTTGGGGGTTATAAAAATAGGAGTCCAATGTTCTCACCAAGCCTGATTCCACCAAAGTCTCCCCCATTAACTTAATTTTATCATGGTCCTTTCGACCAACCTTCATATTCTTATATGAAAAACTTTTTTTAATTATTTTTTGTTGCAATCCCAACACTGTAGGAGTTTTCTCCCTATTGTAATTGCCTTTTGTATTAATACAAGTTTTTCATTTTTTTCAAAAAAAAACACTGTAGGAGTTTGGTTGTCCATGGATGACTACATTAGTGCCTGAGTAGGAGAGGGCATAACTAAAACTTTACCACTTTCAAAAATAGTTTCCCTTATAGGGCTAGGCCCAACCATGTCCCCTATACTCAGATCCAAAGTCCTTTGTTCTTCATTTAAACCCCCTAGATTTGATTCCTTAAGCTCCCCCTCAAGAAGAGACATCTGATTTGGCCTTGTTATATTTGCATCAGGTAGCAACATTTCAGGTATCACCATGCACTGATCAAGATCATCTAATATTTCAAAATGGTTGAGTAGAGCATATGGTTGGCTATCCTTAAGATCTTTGTTTGCCCTTCATCCTTTGTTTCGAGATTTTATCAAAATAAAAACTTCCTTATCCCATTCTCCTCCATTTATCGAGGCTTTTCTTTTATCCAAACTTTGTCCAGACCGAGAGGTCCCAGGATTTGAAGCCATAGGTAGGACAAACTTAGGGATTTTTCTTTGTAGGTGGCCATATTCACGGTAAATCCAACAACAAAATGGAAGAGTTTCATAGTCAAGTTTTTGAACCCATGTAGTTGATCCAAATTGTATTTCAATAGAATTTGGAATAGGATTATTTAAGTCAATTTCAACACAAATACAAGAAACAAAGATTACCTTTTTATCCATTGTCTATTATGATGATCCAACCGGCTTCCCAAGAAGAAGGGCAATCTTATGCAAGATATCAGTTCTCCAAAATTACAATGGGAGACATGGAAGCCGCACCCATACTGGAGCCCACGATGACCACTCCTCTGATGGGTTGAAACCCACATGCTAGGGTTTAAGAAAGAGTTCCACTTGGTTATAGAAATAATTACCCCCTTCAAATGCTTTGTTACAATCTGCAATACAAGAGAAAACCACCATAAAATAATTGTTTGCACTCAACATCACCTCCACATCGCCTTCAAGATTCCAAGTCTTCCTGATCCAAGCCTCCACAAATGGGAGAGAAATTCGGATGCCCAAAAAATTGCCACTAAGGGCATGTTTGGTTAGATACTCCACATATTTCACCATCGAGTCTGGTTGAACCACTAGAACTAGCCTGGCTTCACATCATTCCAAACATCCATTGTTCTTTAACAAGCGGTTCCTAACATGCACTGGAAAATCCTGTTCCTTCCAATCATTTTTAGATGAAAAAACATCACGAGCATGCACTCTCTGTGCCGGACCCGATGCCATCACGACATTCCTCCAATTTTTTAGACCTCCTTCGAAAGCTATTGCCATCCCCGCAGAGCAGTTTTTCTTCATCAAACCCTAGCAGAGTAGTTTTTCCTCATCAAACCCTAGCATAGCCCTCTCTTATTGAGATCCCATATTTATTGTCTTCTTGGTAAGCATAAAAGTAACCCAAAATTTTGAGAACTTTGGGTGAACATAAAGGGACCAAAGAGATTGAGACATCTTACGGAGAACATTGGAAAAACCTTAGGGCTTGAGACCCCCTTAGGGTGATGGTGGCTAAGTAAACTAATGGAGTACACCAGAGTTAATATAACTCATCATAAATATGAGAGAAATATCTTAAATTATAATACGCATAGCATACCTACATAGATGAACTTATGTATGGTATGGTGATGGGCATATAAGTTTAGCTCATTAAGAAGGATGAGAGTGATAAATTTATTTGTGGTACACAGAGTATGCCTACACAGATGGGATTGCATAGGGTATTGAATGCAATGTGACTCTTAGTAAAGTTGGGAAACTTAGTAGACTTGGAACTATAGATTAACCAAGTGTTGGATAGGGGTTTATGGATCCCTCTTCGTAGTAAAAAAAAAAATATTTTTTTTCTTGTATTTTTTTATAGCTAGTTTTTGGGATCATTACAAGTTGGAGTTTAATTCTTTATTTTAGTGATATATTTTATTATCTGTAGACACCCTTCTATATCATGTGTTTCCTTTATATGAGTGTTTTTGCTTATCTAGGTAATTTTTTAATTCCACTCATTTTTAATATGTATTGTGAAATCCACCAATATTACCATGAGAAATAAAATATGGGGGAGTTGAACCTAAGAATTCATAATAAAGGAAGGTGTCTAACCACTAAACCATAATTACTATTGAAATATGAGTTTTTAGTACTCCATAAAGACATAAATATTTGTTGTAAAAAAGTGAGGTAGGGATTTGATCCCACAACTTTTTGGGATGGAAGAAATTTAGGAATATTGTGATAACCATATTAGCAATATATTGGCTAGAATTAAGACATGTAAATTCTTTCAAGAACCAATCTAAGCACTAGTAAAAATATCATCACCTTAAAGAAAGAGCGTAAGGAATGGAACCCATGACCTCACATCAAGGAGGATTTAGAAAACATTGTATTATCCAAAATGCCAAAATATTAGATGAAAATTTAGTTATGAGATACTACTCAATACTCTTCCTTTGGATCATATGACATCAATAACATGTGTAAAAAAATATTTCATAGGGAATATAACCAATGACCTTGTCAAAGGGAAGGCTTTAAGATAGCTTCACTAGCCATGATCATCAAAAATAGACATTGAAATGAACTCTAAATTCCTAACTTTTGAAAATGATCCAACTAAATACAAAAGAATATTGAATGGATTGAACTCATAATTTATGCACAAAAAATAACCCTAACACTCCCCTTGTTATCTAGTATACCTATGGTTTAGATGGGTTCGAAATTTTTCACTTTTCATAAAAGACATGACGCACTTCAACCAAAATGATATTTTTAGCACAAAGGGGTATGGAACATTAATTTTGACATTAAAAAAAAAAAAAAAAAAAAATGAATTCAAAAGTTTTATAAAAATCCCCCTCTGAAATAACAATAGAGGGGATTTTCATGTTTTCCTTATTTTATCTCTTGAACAAGAAATATTTTTTCTATAATTGAGTTATGCAACTCTAATACCATATTGGAATTCATATATTTTTCTACAAATATGCTAAAACATACTTTCATCACAAACCTATACATAATAATAGAAGACCAAAATAAAGGAAGAAAAAATGTTTGAAATAAAGATAAGGGGTAGGTGTTCATAGGAACCCCAAAATAACATATCACATGTTGATATAATGGATTAGTCATTGGTAGCATTTATAGTGATACCTAATAACCAATTAATAGCTAGCCTAAAGCTAGCATAACTTGACTTGAAGGTCAAATTGAAATATACTAAATGTATTAATTACTTTGATAAAGGTTAACCATAGAGGTGGTTTAACCAATATTACAAAGCATGAATACACAAAAGTATGTATACACTACATAGAAGATTCCCATAATATTACACATAAATATGCTTGTATCCTTACATATAGAACTCTCATATAATTATATAGAAAGCAACAATAGGCTTATATAGATAATGCCTATAGGCTTACATAGAACTTGCCTATAGGCTATATCGAGAGTTCCCATAGGCACTTCATCACTATTGGCCTTGGATAATTAAGGTTAAATTATAGATATTCCAATAATTTTAACATCTAAGAACAACTAAAAATAGAAACATTGAAAAGAAAGAAATTTTCCTTTTTTATGCATGACGTAAAAAGGAAAATTCCTACAATTATTTTTGAAGTGAGCTAGAGTAGCAAAGCAATAAAGTTAACTATTACAGATCTAAGTAATCCTACAATCCAATATTATTAATAAATATTAAATGTATTATCAAACCTTAGGTTCTAGGCTTAGGCGAGGGTTGAATAAGTCATGATATGCCATGAGAATGGGATAATGTTGAAAGTCTAATATGACTTATGGCTAAGATCCACATTGTATGATGTACTCTTGTATAGTTCTAACTACAATCATTGTACAAATATATTTAGTTATATATTTATGCATTTAATTTTTCATTTAATGTAGGTCCTATAGATCGTGCCTAACCTTGTTATGCCTAAACCTATCTTATATTTTGTAATTAACCTAAATCCCACTTGTTATGTAGGCTTAGGTTAACTTGATTATGTATTAGGATTTTTAGCATTGGTATAAGTATGTCCCAACCATTTTTTCCATTGTATTAGAGTGTTGTGATTGTTATCCATGGATAATACAATGATTATACATGATGCTCAATGGAACCTACCAATTTTATTTCTTTCATCCATTTTATGCTTTCTATATAAATTTAAGTGGATGGTTTGGTTTTGCTATTTTTGAATATAGGTGTAAAATACAACAAGGTATCAGAGTGGGTATGAAGCATCATTCCTTGGTCACATATAAATTTTTATTGGAGCCTTAAATATTTCTTTTGAATTCTAGGACAAAGTACTTCTTAGAGCTTCATTAGAACCTTGGATAAAAGAGGCAAAGGAAAGATCCAATAATTTTATTTCTCCAATTATTTTGATTTCTTTTGTAGAATTTATGTTTATTCTAGGTAATGCTTGATTATTATTGTAATATTTTGACATATTTTGTGTAAATATAAACCATTTACAATAGAAAAGGTAATGTGACTTTGACTTAAAAAGGGTGTCTAGATAAACAAATGTATGTATGTATGTATATGTATATACACACACACAAATACACACACATTTGAAGAGAATATCCATGAAGATAAACAAATGTATGAGCTATCAAAAAATAGGATCTCTCCGCCTTTAAATGAATATAATATCCATGATCTCCTACTTGGTTTATGTGTGCAAAGAAATGTGTAATAAAGCTAAAACAAGAAAACAACAAATGCAAATAAATATCTATCATAGAATAAAAACAAAATAGAAATTAGACAGTCATTTGGTGATCAAGCATACTTGGACTGAAGCAAATACCTACTATCTATAGGGATCTCATGGGTAGCAATATTATTTTAAACCAAGTAGTAGATTCCCCAATTCTAAGTATCATAGTTAGTTGTTTTCCATGTCTCAAGCCATATTTATGATGTGAAACACAAGAATGACCATACCACTTCTTAGGCCTATTGTACAACCCCATCCATATAGAAAATAAACAACTCATGGTTGGTTGTATCTATAATGTAGTGACTATTCTACCATGAAGAAAGGTGAAGGTTACGATTCATGCTTCTCTCTTTGATGAGCAACTGATATATAGACCTTAATTTATATTGGTACCAACATGAGTGTTGTTCAAATATATTCCAGTAGAGCGTGCCTGTGCTTATTGCCTAAGGCATACTATTTAATAACTAGTCTAGGATGCTTCAGGATTTCAAATTTAAGGTTCACCCTCATTTCATTCATCATTACTTTTTATATCCTAATATGTAGAATCTCTTTTTTTGTGTCATTCTCATTATTCCACAACATGAGAACACTTGGATATTTCTTTGAAATCCTCCAAAATGAGTCAATGGTGAATCCCAATTTGAATGAGCCAGCCAAATAAGAGTTGGAGATTCATCTATTCTATACAAATATCTAAAAGAAAAATTGGATAAATTTGAAGCCTATGGATCATATCAAGGTGCCTATTCTATGGGAAATATACTCAAACTCCTTCTTATGGATAAATGGGTTCCACACGACTATCAATTTTATGCCCTACTATCTATAGGGATACTACTATATGTAGGCTCAACTCACCCGAGGGAAGTGCTAACGGGGGATAAAGGCAAATCTTGGTTTGATCATCCTTTTCCTATTGTAGCTCTCTTTTCAAATGCCCCTACTATAACTATAACTATAACTAGAACTTCTACTATAAATATAACTAGAAATGGGTGGAGGGGTGGTATGTCTTCTTTCTCATTACTAGGTAGAGCAACAAGACTACTTACTTAACCTAAAGATCATTTTCATTATATTAAGAGAGTGTTTTAATAAAATAGGAGACTCCATAATTCTCTCGTATGCTAAATGACTCACCCCTTGTAAAGCTACTAATTACTACAAGAAAATAAACCTCTAATAAGTATTTTAAGAACCTTTTAAAATAAAATTTTCTTAGAGCTTTTGGATAGGGCTTTGGTGGAGAATATTTATTTCAAAAATCCTTAAATGAGATTAGGCCAAAGGAAATCAATTCATAAGGAGGAAGCATAAACATCATTAGTATCATAAGTGTCCCACCCACATAGATAGAAGGATTCAGAGGAACAGCAAGCCTCTTAAAGAGCTAGAAAGTGCACTGAGAAGAGTCTTGGACTAGGGGGGCAAAACCCCTCTATGAGTGAAAAGCTCGTTTATTACTCATTCTCTGAACATGGGTAGAGTAGTTCCAATTGAAATAGAAGAATTGCACCCATAATGAGTAGTTTTGGTAAGAATTAAAATGGTAGGCCTCTTTAAAGGGAGAAATGAATGAAGATTTCCCCTCTCCTCTCCTCTCTATTCTAAAATAAAACAAAATTGGAGAACTTTAAGATCATTAAGGCGTACTCCTTTGAGGGGTAGAGCCTGGGGGTAGGGTGGCCCAAAGCAATATTTTTTTATTGGTAAGAGGATTTTTGAAAGGTTTTAGTAACCTTTTACAAAAAAATTCTAGTTAGGAAAAATGCTTCCAACCATATGAAACAAAAAGGAAGAACTTTCTTCAAAACAACAAATAAGAAAGACTGATTATATGTCATTGATTTTTTGAGTAAGGAGATCGAGATGGGATGTCAACAGGTGGGAAGTTGTCTGTAGGGGTGCCCGGGAGCAGCTATGGTTCGGTTCGTAGACGCAGTGGAGTAATCAGAGAGCACCAGGACTATGATGGTGCAGAAGCGCCCGGGCCCATTGATGAAGACTGGGCTGACTGTTAGTCTCACAATGACATTGAGAGGGGGGTGAATCAGTGTAGCTCTTAAAAACTTAAATCTTCAACTCTTAATGTAGAAACAATGAAAACTTAAAACCCAATAAAGCAAATATAACAAAAGAGCATCACACAACACAAGATGTACCGAGGTTCACCGGTTTTGGCTACTCCTCAAAAATTGACTTGTTTGGACTCCCATCCAAATCCAGCCTTTGCAAAATACCAATTTTACAATCAATTTACCAGCGACCCACTGGAAGGAGCACCAACCCCTGATTTATCTGCACCAATAGAAAGGAGCACCAACCCTTGATTTATCTGCACCAACAGAAAGGAGCACCAACCCCTGATTTATCTACACCAACAGAAAGGAGCACCAACCCCTGATTTACCAGCACCAACTAGAAGGAGCACCAACCCCTGATGCCAAGCACCAACTTGGACTTCTATTCTAAAACTAGAAGATTGACATAAAGATGCCTTCACTTTTACAAGACCCTGACTGGTCTATTGCTTTCTCAACATTTCCCACTCTTCACATAACACACACACACTTAAGCTCGCTTCTCACTTTTCCCTCTTCACCCTCTTGCTTCTTCTCACTCTTTCTCTCAGCTCTCTTAATGCTCTCTTACGGCACTCTTAAATCTCTCTTTATCGTAGCGCTTTCACTCTTTTTCAGTAGCACTTTAATTCTCCATGTAGACCTCCTTTTATAACAAAGTTCTGACTCTATTTTTAACTTCCATATTTTTGCATGCAACTTGTAACTAGCCCTGTAACTGTCGTTCTAACTTTAGTTCATTGTTCTTATTTTAGTTGCATGATTTTTCTCTGTAACTGCACCTGTAACTGTCGTACTGAATTCAGTTAACTCTTCTTATTTTAGTTGCATGATTTTCTTCTACAATGGCCCTTGTAACTATCGTATAACTTCAGTTAACTGTCACATATCTTATTTTGGCTGGGTTCTCTTCTTAGCTCACGCCAAAGTGACCTATCATGAAATCGTGACACTTCTACCTCTTTGTCCTCTTCTCGGATTTCACCCACAAAAACACATGTCATGATATCGTGACACTTTCACCTCCTTGCTTCTTTTCTTGGCTTGTACCCGTAAAAACACATGTCACGATATCATGACACTTTCACCTCCTTGCTTCTTTTCTTGGCTTGTACCCGTGAAAACACAACATGTCACGATATCGTGACACTTTCACCTCTGTACTCTTCCTCTTTACTTTTGTCACGATATCACGACACTTCTGCCTTCTTACTTTCTCTCTCCTCCTTTAGTCACGAAAATGCGACATGTCGCGATATCGCGACACTTTTCCTTTTCTTCCTTCCTGCTCTTTTCAAGTCATAAAAATGCGACATGTCACGATATCATGACACTTTTCCTTCTCTGCCTTCCTGCTCTTTTCAAGTCACGAAAATGCGACATGTCATGATATCGCGACACTTTTCCTTCTCTGCCTTCTTGCTCTTTTCAAGTCGTGAAAATGCGACATGTCGCGATATCGTGACACTTTTTTTCTCTTCCTTCCTCCTTTAGTCGTGAAAATGCGACATGTCACGATATCATGACACTTTTCCTTCTTGCTCTCTCTCTTCTTTGACCTGAAATGACATGTCATGATATCGTGACACTTTTTCTTCCTTGCATTTTCTCTTCTAAAATGACATGTCACGATATCGTGACACTTTTCTCTCTCCTTTTCTCTTCAATATGTGCGATATCATGACACTTTCTTTCGACTCTCTCTCTTGCAATATGTCGTGAAATCGTGACACTTTTTCTTCCGTACAATCTCTCTTGCAATATGTCATGAAATCGTGACACTTTTTCTACTTGCCTTTTTCTCTTCCAACATGTCACGAAATCGTGACACTTTTTCTTCCGTACTATCTCTCTTCCAATATGTCATGAAATCGTGACACTTTTTCTTGCTTGCACTTTCTCTTCGAACATGTCATGAAATCGTGATAGTTTTTCTTGCTTGCACTTTCTCTTCGAACATGTCATGAAATCATGACAGTTTTTCTTGCTTGCGCTTTCTCTTTGAACATGTCATGAAATCGTGATAGTTTTTCTTTCTTTCTTTTCGAACATGTCACGATATCGTGACGATTTTTCTTCTTGCTTTCTTAACATGTCATGATATCGTGATAGTTTTTCTTTCTTCTCAACATGTCGATATCGTGATAGTTTTCTTCCTTGCTCAACATGTCGCGATATCGTGATAGTTTTCTTCCTTGCTCAACATGTCGCGATATCGCGACAGTTTTCTTCCTTGTGATTTTCTTTTGATTTTTAGCATATGGGCCACTTCGATCTTTTGGAAAATCATTGTACATACTCGAAGAACCTCTTAACTCCTATCCACTGCATCAACCGATCCGTCCGACTATGTTGACAACAATGACAATATTGTTGCTGCACCTTGCTCAACAATCTCCCCCTTTGGAATTGTTGGCAACACACGTGCAATTTCCTGTAATTCTTCTCCCCCTTTGACAATAATACCAAAGGGTTGCTATAGACTTCCTGACTTCCTTGGGCAATGGTTTTGAGAAGATATCCGCTACTTGCTCTGTTGTTGGAATGAAATCCAACTTAACCTCACCTTCCGCAACTTTCTCCTATGTACAGCACGTTGTCGCTGCAATATATTCTCCTCTGTTGTGGATAAGGAGACTGACTCTTGTTTCTTACTGTTCCATGTGACCAACCTGTCTCCAAGATAGAGTGCACCTCTACTGGTACTCTTTCTGTCATCTACACATCCTTGCTCAACTTGCAACCTATCGTCATGGGAGTGCTAACTGGCTTACACTCCTCCATTGTGAACTTTTTAGCATCTCTTTCACTAAACCAAATTATCAGAACTGTTATAATCCATAACTTTGAACAATGGCAGTAAGAACCATCAAAAGTATAACACTGACATATAGCAATACTACCAATGGTGACAACTCTCAATTTAATCACCACCCTTCATGGTACCTCCACAAACAACTACATGAATTGAAACACACTTTGACAACTATACGACAACTCCCCCTGCCTACTTGCCTTTCATCCTCGAGATAACCAAACAAACACATAGGAGCAAAAATAACCTTTAAGATTGCTCCCCCCGAGGATGTGCTACCCGGAGTTGCTTAGTGCAATAGAGGAGTAATCTCCTTGAGTCCAAGGAGACACGATTTCCTCTCTTCTTTCTTTCTCCAATATTTCTTGAACTTGGGCTTGAGTTTTTCAACTGCATCCCTGTTTTGAACCTTTTCGTGAACTTGAACATTTCTCTTGGGTGGTTGTCTCTTGTGCATCCTTGATGGATGATTATTTTCCTTTCTTTGATGCACATGATTTCTTCCCTGTCTGTGTTGCATTCTTTGTGTCTGATGAAATCTACTGTCTTGCCTTAGATTAGATACAAAAGTTCTTGGACAAAACCTTGCTATGTGCCCATGACCATTACATTTAAAACATTGCACATGGTGTTCAACAGATGTATTTCTACCAGCATAACTCTTTGATCTATTATTCAATCCACAATACATTGCCTTGTGACCATAATGGTTGCATCTAAAACAATAGCCATTACAAGCATTATTATGAATAAAGTGAGAGTGATAGAACCTCTTTTGTTGTGGTTGCTTTGTTGTAGATCTCCTTTGAGATTTTCTTCCTTTTGAAGTTTCAGCTTCAAACTTTTCTTGCTTTGATCCTTCAACAGTGGACTTCTTCTTCTCTGTAGATTTAGAAGATGAAGGTTGTTCAGCTTCATATCCAAGACCAAGCTTACACATGGGGCTCCTTTGATGCCTTATCATTTTATCTAGCAACTCTGTGCTCTTCTCAAATTTGAGATTTGTATTGGCCTCTTCTAGTTGTTTCCTCAATAAAACAATCTCCTCTTCTTGTTTGCCGCAAACATCGCTTTTATCATCCAGGTGTGACTTCAAGGCTTCTTCTATTTTCTTGGCTTTATGAATTTGCAAGAAGAGATCTTCAATATTATCCCCATATTCTTCCAACTTCTTGGACAGTCTTTTGTTCTTTTTCCTTTCTATACCCAACTCTTCAAGTGCAGCGATCAACTCACCTTCTAGATATACTTCAGCCTCAGCCTCAAGTTTTTTATTACATTCCTATTTTTCCTCTATTTTTTCTTCTTCGAATGCCATGAAAAGAGCTTCATCTGTTTCTTCTTCAGAATCCTCACCGGAGCTGTCTTCTGATGAACTGACATTCTTGGAGATGAAACTTTTCTTCCTGAAGTTGTCATTTCTAAAATTTGGTTTTTTCTTCCAGTCACTTCTTTCTTGGTGCGATCCTTCATCACTTTCGTCCTTCTCATTAAGTGGACATTTAGCTGCAACATGCCCAATGCCTCCACAGTTGAAACACTTAAATGGTAGCTTTCCTCTGTATTTTCCTTTTCCCCTTATTAGTTTTCGAACAAAGTTTGCTTCCGTTTCATCTGATGTCTCTTCTTCCTCGGATTCTTGTTTTGCTTTAATATTTTTATGTGCTTTAAAAGCAGCTTCTCTGTCTGTGGGTTTAGTTTTTCCTATTCTCATCTCATATGCAGTCAAAGAACCATGCATCTCATCCATACTAAAAGTATTTAGATCTTTAGCTTCTTCTATTGCTAAAACTTTAGAATCAAATCTTTTGGGAAGAGATCTTAGTACCTTTTTCACGATGACAACATCTTCCATTTTCTCGTCGAGTCCTCTAATCGCATTAATGATTCCATTAACTCTCAGCATGTATGCCTCTATGTTCTCATCGTCATTCATCTTTAATGCTTCGAACTGAGCTCGATGCGTTTGTAACTTGGCCTCCTTGATCTTATCATCTCCTTCATGAATGCTCCTCAGTTTGTCCCATATTTCTTTTGCCGTTTTACAACTCATAATTTTTACTAGTTCACTTGTCCATTAATCCGCACATGATAGCATTCTTTGCTTTTGAGTTATTCTCAAACAATTTCTTACCGACAACATCGGTTGGAGAAGTGGTGGGTATTGTGTATCCACTATCTATCGAATCCCAAATGTCGTATCCCAAAGCACAAAGATATGTCTGCATCCTGAGTCTCCAAAATGTGTAATTAGTTTCATCCAACAATGGTGCTTTGTTTGATGAGAAACCTTCACCACCTGCCATTGTGTCACTTCCAAGATCAACCCTAGCTGATTTAGCTTGACAAGGGAAACTGGATCTAATACCAATTGTTAGTCTCACAATGACACCGAGAGGGGGGGTGAATCAGTGTAGCTCTTAAAAACTTAAATCTTCAACTCTTAATGCTCAAAACAATGAAAACTTAAAACCCAATAAAGCAAATATAACAAAAGAGCATCACACAACACAAGATGTACCGAGGTTCACCAGTTTTGGCTACTCCTCAAAAATTGACTATTTGGACTCCCATCCAAATCCAACCTTTGCAAAATACCAATTTTACAATCAATTTACCAGCACCCACTAGAAGGAGCACCAACCCCTGATTTATCTACACCAATAAAAAGGAGCACCAACCTCGATTTATCTGCACCAATAGAAGGAGCACCAACCCCTGATTTATCTACACCAACGAAAGGAGCACCAACCCCTGATTTATCTACACCAATAGAAAGGAGCACCAACCCCTGATTTATCTACACCAATAGAAAGGAGCACCAACCCCTGATTTACTAGCACCAACTAGAAGGAGCACCAACCCCTGATGCCAAGCACCAACTTGGACTTCTGTTCTAAAACTAGAAGATTGACATAAAGATGCCTTCACTTTTACAAGACCCTGACTGGTCTATTGCTTTCTCAACATTGCCCACTCTTCACAAAACACCACACACACTAGCTGCTCTCACCCTCTTACCCTCTTCTCCTTCCTCTTACTCTCACCTCTCCTTAACGCTCTCTTATGACACTCTTCCACCCCTCTTTCTGAGCACTTTCACTCTTTTTCAGTAGCACTTTAATTCTCCACGTAGACCTCCTTTTATAACAAAGTTCTGACTCTATTTTTAACTTCCATATTTTTGCATGCAACCCATAACTGGCCCTGTAACTATCATTCTGACTTCAGTTCACTGTTCTTATTTTAGCTACATGATTTTTCTCTGTAACTGCACCTGTAACTGTCGTACTGACTTCAGTTAACTCTTCTTATTTTAGCTACATGATTTTCTTCTGTAATGGCACCTATAAATTGTCGTATAACTTCAGTTAACTATCACATATCTTATTTTGGTTGGGTTCTCTTCTTAGCTCGTGCCAAAGCGACCTGTCATGAAATCGTGACACTTCTGCCTCTTTGTCCTCTTCTCGGATATCGCCCGTGAAAACACATGTCATGATATCGTGACACTTTCGCCTCCTTGCTTCTTTTCTTGGCTTGTACCCATAAAAACACAACATGTCGTGATATCGTGACACTTTCGCCTCCTTGCTTCTTTTCTTGGCTTGTACTGAAAACACATGTCGCGATATCGTGACACTTTCGCCTCCGTACTCTTCCTCTTTACTTTTGTCATGATATCGTGACACTTCTGCCTTCTTACTTTCTCTCTCCTCCTTTAGTCATGAAAATGCGACATGTCGTGATATCGTGACACTTTTCCTTCTCTGCCTTCCTGCTCTTTTCAAGTCACGAAAATGTGACATGTCGTGATATCGCGACACTTTTCCTTCTCGCCTTCCTGCTCTTTTCAAGTCGTGAAAATGCGACATGTCACGATATCGCGACACTTTTCCTTCTCTGCCTTCCTGCTCTTTTCGAGTCGTAAAAATGCGACATGTCGCGATATCGTGACACTTTTTCTTTCTCTTCCTTCCTTCCCTTTTCGAGTCACGAAAATGCGACATGTCACGATATCATGACACTTTTTCCTTCTTGCTCTCTCTCTTCGCTTTGGACCACGAAAATGCTACATGTCGTGAAATCGTGACACTTTTTCTTCCTTGCATTTTCTCTTCGCTTTGGATCGTGAAAATGCAACATGTCGTGATATCGCGACACTTTTTATCTCTCCTCTTTCTCTTTTCTTTGGCCTGCAAAATACATGTCATGAAATCGTGACACTTTTTCTTTTGGACTCTCTCTCTTGCAATATGTCATGAAATCGTGACACTTTTTCTTTCGTACAATCTCTCTTGCAATATGTCGTGAAATCGTGACACTTTTTCTACTTGCCTTTTTCTCTTCCAACATGTCGCGAAATCGTGACACTTTTTCTACTTGCCTTTCTCTTCGAACATGTCAGAAATCGTGACATTTTTCTTCTTGTACTTTCTCTTTGAACATGTCACGAAATCGTGACACTTTTTCTTGCTTGCGCTTTCTCTTCCAACATGTCATGAAATCGTGACAGTTTTTCTGCTTGCGCTTTCTCTTCGAACATGTCATGAAATCATGATAGTTTTTCTTCTTGCCTTTCTCTTCGAACATGTCACGAAATCGTGATAGTTTTTCTTGCTTGCGCTTTCTCTTCGAACATGTCACGAAATCGTGACAGTTTTTCTTTCCTTTCTTTTCGAACATGTCGCGATATCGCGACAGTTTTTCTTCCTTGCTCAACATGTCACGATATCGCGATAGTTTTTCTTCCTTGCTCAACATGTCGCGATATCACGACAGTTTTCTTCCTTGTGATTTTCTTTTGATTTTTAGCATATGGGCCACTTCGATCTTTTGGATAATCATTGTACATACTCTGAAGAACCTCTTAACTCCTGTCACTTGCATCAACCGATCTGTCTAACTGTGTTGACAACAATGACAATATTGTTGTTGCACCTTGCTCAACACCGACAATAGTGATGGTCGAGGTAAGGACCCACCAGACAAAGGGGGTGGTGGGCCTCAAAAGTCTTATGCATAGGCTGCAGCATCAGAAACCCTAAACAAATTTTTTACCAAAGAGTTGTTTCTAGTTAGGGATAAGTTGGACATCCCGATAGAAGTCCTTTCAAGCTTCATGGAGTTTGAGAAATTTACCCTAATAGGCAAATTCATTGGAGGCCATCCCGACATGGAAACTATCCGAAAGTGGGCAGCAAGCAAATGGAGGACTTCTAGTCATTTGGAGCTGGTAGTCCTATCCTAAGGTTTTTTCACCATTAGACAAAATAATAAGGAGGATTACTGTAAAATTTTGGCTGGAGAGCCATGGTTTCTGGGCCATAAAAGTTTATTTCTTAGGAAGTGGGACATGGATTTCAGTCCTGATACCCAAAAAATCAAAATTGCCCCAATATGGGTTAGGCTCCCGAATCTTCCCCTCTTTGGCTGGCATGAAAATGTCATAATGGGTATTGCACGCTCCATTAGGGAGCTGGTCACCATTGACCCTCCCACCCGAGCTCGAACAAGGTTTGTCCAAGCCTATTTTTGCATTCTAGAAGATTTGGAGGTGAAACTCCCAACTTCCATCACTCTTCGGTCTAGAGAAACCATTCTTCATAAATAAGCTATTGTCTATGAAAATAGACCAGCTTTTTACCCTTAGTGTCGGTCCCAAGGGCACCTCCAATCCCAGTGTCCTCTTCAAAAACCAGGAAAATAGAAATGTGAAAATGACAACCCCTTGGAGCACAAGGAAGGTCTGTCGATGCAACCAAATATTCTAGATGCAAAGGTCCATGGATCCCTAGGCCCCACTGGATACTGCGTTGAACTCTCTCAGCCTAAAGAGAATCCCTCTCTCCAACTGGAACTCGAGCATCTGGAGGCTGAAAACCAGCAAGGAACAGACTCCGACTTGGAAAGTGAATCATAGGAAGAGAAGGAACAGACCCCAGCCCAAATTATGACTCAGGTTGTTTCTCTGTTCTAAGATACAGGCCATCCCAATTTTAGTCAGTCACAGATGCTGCTAGAAGAGTACCTCTTAGGAAGGAGGGGTGAACATTTTGGTCACATTAGCCCCTAAAACACGAGGATCCGAAAGCAAAATATGGATTTGGGAAGTGAGAGGAAGCAGTACTGTCCTCCTAACAAGGATAGGCGAGACAAAGAGATAACAATTGATGTTGCAAATGGAACCCAACATTTGCTGGTTCTAGATGACTGTGACGCTCAGTCGGACGAAGCACATGCATCAGAACCTCCCCGTAAACAAGGAAGGGGAGGCAAGAAAAACCTCAAACTATCCAGATGAAAGTCCTCTCATGGAATGTGAGAGGACTGAATGGTGCAGCCAAACGAAGGTTAGTGGCTGATCTCCGTAGGAGGACTAACCCTTCCATCCTTATTTTGCAAGAGACCATGCTCGATGCTATCTCCTCTGATAAAGTTGTGAAGGCCATTTGGGCCAATGCAAATTGTCTATCCAACCCTATAGTGGGAACAATAGGAGGACTCATGGTTCTATGGGACCCTATGAGGTTTGAGGGCAGCTCGCTGTCAACTTCCAACAGAATCATCAATGTACTGTTTTAGTCCAAAACCACCAATTTTTCTTGGATTTTGTCCAACGTTTATGCTTCAAATTCTGCCATCAATTGTTCCCTTCATCCTTCAGAGAAAAAAGGAGGGTCTGACCACTCCAGCCGTAGCTTGGAAGACTTCAAAGATTTTGTCTCTACTAATGGTCTGATCGACATCAAATTCAAAAGGGCTTCCTTCACATGGAGTAATAGAAATATTGGGAGCGATTTGATTCAAGTTAGGCTCAAAAGATTCTTCATTTCCCTAGAAGCCATTCCCATCCTTTGTGGGGCTATCCTTTTGGCTCTTCCAAGGATTGGGTCTGACCATAACCCTATTTTCTTGGATGCAGACGATGGGCCTATTTTTAAGACCCCTTTCAAATTTGAATCCATGTGGATTTCTCACAAAGATTTCAAAGGATTGGTTTCTACGTGGTGGTGATTGAAGGTGGAAGGAAGCGCTCCTAAGAGGGTGGCTTTAAAGCTCAAATTGGTCAAAGAAAAGCTGAAGGTTTGGAACAAAGAGGTTTTATGCAACATTTTTGAGTCCAAAAAATCCATCTTTAAGAACCTGATGGTTTTGGAGGAAAGGATGGATCTCAAAGGTTACACTTAGGGTCTCAAGGAGGAAGAGAGGATCCTTTTGGTGGACTTTCATTCTATTCTCGCTAGAGAGGAAAATTTCTAGTGCCAAAAATCTCGTGACCTTTGGTTGAAGAATGGAGACTCCAACACGAGGTTTTTTCATGTGTCTACTATGAGGCACAGGGGGGCCAACAAGATCAGAGAAGTGGCTTGTAAGGATGGGTGCATTACCAGGGAGATTGAGGAAATCAAGAGCGAAGTGATTGATTTCTTTCAGGATTTGCTTGGCACTCCTTCGGATAGCAACCTTTAGGTCCAGAAATCTATGCTTGCCAATTTTTTGACTAAATTTCCCCATGAGGTAAGCATTAAGATTCTGGAACATTTTTCCTCACCCGATATAAAGGAAGCATTATTCTCCATGCGACAAGATAATGCCCCTAGGCCCGATGGTTTCCCCCCTCGATTCTTCCAAGTCATGTGGGAGGTCGTGGTCCTAGATGTGTGTGATGTTATCCGTGTTATCCAAGCTTCTAGATCCATCCACCCAAAGCTCAATTCCACCTTTCTTGCCCTCATTCCTAAGTCTCCTTCCTACAAAATTTTCTCTGACTATCGGCCCATTAGCATGTGCAATGTTTTTTACAAGATTATCACCAAGTCTATAGCCAATAGACTCAAAACATTCCTCCCCCTCCTGATTGATCCTTGTTAGGGAAGCACTGTTAAAGGCAGAAACATTCTTGATGGTGTTATCACTATCTATGAGACCCTTCACTCCACTTACCTCTCCAAGAATGCTGCTCTTTTTCTTAAGCTCGACATGAACAAAGCCTTTGACCGAGTCGATCAAAATTTTTTGTGTAGTCCTCAAGTTTGGCTTTCACCCCCACTGGATTGAACTTGTCTACAGCTATATATCCACCCCCTTTTTCTCTGTGTTGGTCAACAGGTCCCCATCTGGGTATTTCCAAAGTTCCAAAGGCCTCAGACAGGGCGATCCTCTATCTCCCATCCTTTTCATTCTTCTAGCAGAGGTTCTGAGTTGGTCCATGAAAGAGGCTCTTCGTCAAAACAAAATTTTTGGCATCTTGCCGACTTCTAGAATTAATCCTATCACTCATTAGCAATTTGTGGACGACACCCTCATCTCCACTAGGGCGTCCATTTCTCAAGACAATTTGCTCAAGAGGATCTTGTCCCGTTATGAGCAAGCTGTAGGGCAAAAGGTCAATTACATAAAGAGCAAAATCTACTTTATTAACACTCCCCTACACAGAAAACTTTGGATTGCTAGAATTCTTGAATGCACTATTGATTCCCTGCCTACGTGCTATCTAGGGTTGCCTCTATCTTATAGCGGGGGGGTCAGTGGGGACATGTGCAACATGATTCTTGAGTGCCTTCACAAGAAACTCGATACTTGGAAGGGAAAACTCCTATCGCAAGTCGTGAAAGCCACCATCACCAAAGCTTGTCTACAATGGATCCCAACCTACTTCATGTCTGTGTTCATGCTTTCGAGCGTAGTCCACTCCAAAATTGAGAGGATTCTGTCTAGTGACTCGGTGGAGTGGGTTAAGCTGGTTAAAATGAAGTATCTTGGCCCCACTTCCTTCTTGGATGTTGAAACATCCCCCGTGGCATCGACATTTTGTAAATCTATGATCCAAACCCAGTATTTGATCTATTTGGAAGCTCGTTGGATTTTGGGTGATGGCAACTCCATTTCCTTTTGGAAGGATAGATGGGCAACTTAAGAAGCCCTTGGGTCGAGGGAGGAACCTTGCTGGGCTGAGAAGTTTGACCAACCCTAACTCTCAACTCAGGGTGGCAGATTTCATTGACCGGAGAACCCATTTTCCTCAGTGGAAGATTCCTATTATGGAGGGGTTTAATAATGAGGTTACCTTTCTTACTAATATCCTACAGTCGGTTTTAATTCCTTTTTCCAAGAGGAATGACAGGATCATATGGAGTGGTACGGAGGATGGGCATTTTTTTGCTAAATCAGCTTATGAGTTTCTCACCACCAAGACTACTCTGGACTACAAGTGGAATACTGTTTGGAGGAAATGAGTTGTCCCTAAAATCAAATTCTTCATGTGGATTGCTTTCCACAACAAAGCCTTAACTATTGACAACCTTCACAAGAGAGGGTTTGCATTTCCCAATAGGTGTTACCTATGTCTAGCAGATTGTGAGATGAGGGATCATTTATTCTTGCATTGCCCGTTTTCCCACTCTGTTCTTAGTATTGTCCTATCCTCCTTCCAAATCCTTTGGTGCTCTCCTCATTCCCTGAGAGATGCTTTTCACCAGTGGCCCAATCCTTTTAAGAATCCCAAACTCCGCTTCCTCCTCGAGGCCTCCTTCCACCATTCAATTTGGCAAATTTGGTTAGAGAGGAATGCCAAAATATTTGGCAAAGCTCATAGAGGGCCCCATTCTGTTGCTCAAAGGGTGTTATCTTATGCCATTGAAAATTCTATCACTGTCCCCAGTCCCCATCCCCACCTTCTGAGTGAAGAAGCGTTTCTCAAAATGATGAATCTCTGGCCATTTTTGGAGGTTTTTAAAGAGCCCTATTGAAGGAATGTTGTTTGTAACAAACCCCCCATGGGGAATCCTGGGCCCGCTGGCACTGGGGGGGTTGTCCGAGATCATGAGGGGAATATCGTGATGGCCTATTATAAAGATTTGGGATCCTAGACAAATCACTATGCCGAAGCCTAAGGCACTTTGAATGGTATTCAAATTCTCTTTGAGGATCCTCGACCTCTAATCATTGAGGGTGACTTGCTCAACATCATGAATTACCTTCTTGGTACCAAAAATCCATCTTGGAAAGTCTACAACATCATCCTCGAGGCTATATCTCTTCTCTCCTATCATGGTAGGTGGAAAGCAAATCATATTTTGAGAGAAGGAAATCGCGTGGATGACCATATGGCCAACAAAGGGCTTGCGACTACATGTCCGATCATGTGGCAGTCTCACTTCCCATCCGAGGTGGAAAGGTTGGCCAGTGCAGACATACCTTCCTAATTTTTTCCTTGCATAGGTTTTGGATAGCCCCTTTTGACGTGTTTTGGGGTGGCATGGCATTTTTGTCTACTCCTTTAGGTGACTGTGGGTGCGAGTGTCTTGTGATGCGCATCCCTGTTCCCATAGCATTTTGTTTTTCAAGTCTCCAAGACACACCAAAGTTGGCATCTTGTAGGCTATTTACTCTTTTTTCTCCACCAAGGCAGTTTATCTAGTTTGTCTGATCCTGGAATTGGTTCGTGGTTGGCTTTTCAAAGTACCCCTTTACAACAATGCCTACATGTGTGTGGATTATTGGTGGTGTATGGGATTGTTTGGGCTTGGATCTTGTCAAATCCTTGCCTTGGATTTGGCACAATCCTTCCAACCCGCCCTATGCATGCAAGACTAATGATGTTACGACTAATGAGGTGGTGAGTTCGCGTGGCATTTTTAGACAAAGGAGAGGCATGTTCAGGATCTGCGGGGCACTTTTCTTCTGTGACATTGGCTTATGGCATTGGATCCGTGTTGACTGTGGGAGGTGGCTCACGATAAGATTTATCCTCCCCCATCCCATTTTCTATATTCATATTTTTGCTTTAATCTCTGTTATTAAATTTTTCTATAGGTGGGTTTTTATGGCTAGCCCCTTCATTGAGCCATCTACCCTATCCCTTAGTGATGAGGCTCACATGTTCATGAAAGCAAAGAAGCTACTGCCCTTCTTGGAAAAATTTACTGGCCCTGACTAGGAGATTACGCAGAGCTTTGTTGAAACTTGGACCTAGGGTGATGTGGTCATGAAAGGTATTAACATCCACATTTTGACTGTGGTCTTGGTGGAGATCTCTGGTTTTTTGGCCCTTGGATGGGTCATCAGGAGAGATAATCATAATTGGGCTGAGGAGCTAGAGAAGCTCCATGATAAAGGGAAAAATATTGGATAGGATAGGCCATGTCTCCTCTGGTCTACCCTCCCTAAGCCTTATAAATCTGCCATGATTCCTATCATGCAATATATTACATGTGATGATCCCGATAAGACTATTCGAAGCTTTCACATTATCTTCTATAACCACCTCTGTGATGCCAAACAAGTGAGTTTTCTAGATTACCTCATGTACTCCCTTGTCCTTGCCATTGATAAGATCCAAAAAGTGAATTCACCTCCCATCCATCAAGGCCTCATGGCAATCATTTACAAGCATGCTCTGTCCAAGCGCCCTCCTCCTCAGGTTGTCAACCCTCTAAATTCCAAATCCCCCTGTGTGTCCTTTCCTGCCTCCAGCCCCTCTAAAAATAGCCCTCCCAGCATTGATGGGCCCTCTTGCTACAGCCACTCCACTCGTTCTTGGCCAAAACACAACATTAACGACAAATCATCCGTTCCTGGCAGATCTTCCCAGTGCCTATAGAAAGCCAAAAATTTTGAGAAGAGCGTCCTTTCGTAGCACATCCCATAAGACATGAAGAGTGATAAGGAGAGTCATGGCAAGTCTCTCCTGGACCTGGTTGGTTCCATTCTTACTACTGTTAACTCCATGATTACAATCCTGAAGCAGAACCAGAAGCACTCCAATTTGGAAGTATAGGAGGATCATGATTAGTTGTCCGTGGTTTTTGTCTTTTTATTTTTGGCCTCTATTTGGGTCTATCTCAGGTTTGTCCTATTTCTTTTTTTTATTTTTGGGCTTATAGGCCTAAAAGCCTTTTTGGTTGTTCCCAAGTCTTTAGCATTACAATGGCTTTACTTACAATTAGACTTATTGTTATAGCCAAGAGGTATGATGCATCATTAGAAATTTGGCTAATTTTGTACATAAGGTTTTGGGATCCTCTATAAAATCCCACTGTTAATATATTAAAATAATTACCAAAAAAAACAAATAAGAAAGACAAAAATAGATAGAGAAACTCTCACATGGAAAAATATGAAACCTCAATGGGCAATAATAGAGGCATGGGTGAAATAAAAGTTCCACGCAAGATACCATAAGTTCAACCATCGACCAATCCTAAGAAAAAGTTGTAGTCAAGGTGTGAGAAAAAATTTAGTGGCAATTCTCACAAGGTCGTAAATGTCATTAGTAGAAAAAATTATGTTTCAATCCTTTTCAATTTTGGTGTTGTATCTCTTGTGATGTATAGTAACCGTTTCACCACCAGATTCCTACAATATCACTTGAAAATAAAAATTTGAAATAGAAAGTTGTATTTGGAAATCACAATCATCCCTCATCTACTAAAAGAGATTAGTAACAATGATTCTCAAATTTTTTTTGGAGTAAATCTTTCTCATGTGTCTGGGTAAGATAAAAAATGGATCCATTTTGTAATCTATAACACAATAAAAAACCTACAAGAGGTATTCATTGAAGATGATGTGGTTACTATATCTTCATGTATGGCTTGAAGACATTCTCCATGTTGAGACACAAGCTTCATGTACCCCAAATATTGAATCCATGCATGAGAGTGTACGCTAAAAAAGAATCCTATGAACTTAGAAAAATCCATGGATCAATGAAACATTGAATGATGTGTCCTAAAAATGCTATCCAATCTTATGTGGATTCCCATAACATGGAGAAGATGTGGCTACCCAAGAAACCTAAATCTTGAGAAAAAACACAAAATATATACAGGTGTGGGATTGCCATCGACCAACGGGGGAGGAAAACTTTCATTCCAAATGGTGTAGTTAGGTAATGAAACCCCTAGGTTAGCTAGACAATCATAATCTTGGCTTATTTCCCTAGATTTAGCCTTAGAGATTAAACTAGAGATATTCTAGGAAGTTGACTGGGTGACTACAATGCTTCTAATAATGTTCATAGAGTCACCTTAAATAATAAGGTTAGGACAATTTATTCTATATAGGATAGACAAACCTTGGAAGAGGGATAGATATTTATAAAAATGGTTGGTTTAGATGTCAATATTTTATGCAAATACCAACAATATCTTCCCTATATGATCTTAAAATATACCTTCTACTCCAACCGGGCTTGGGTTACCCTTGGTAGAACCATCAAAATTATACTTGATACATCCCAAAGGTGGAGGAGACCACTAAATAAGCAAGCAATCAACCACAAAATATGGAGAAGAAATATTACAATAAGGGTGTTGGAGGGACTTGGCTAACCAAGCTTCACTCAGGGACCCCAACCACCTAGTTACCTAAATAATAGAGATATTTTCATTTGCCATGTGGCTAACTCTAGAAAGAACATAGTTGGAATCATGGATGGAGTTATTGAAGGCTATAGAATTTTATTTAAACCAAAATTCCCATAGGAAATATGTGAGACAGAAGTTCCAAAAGGATTTGACATGAAAACTTTTAAAGGGATTAGGCCACTATAAATAGAGGTTATTCATAGAAAAGTGAGGAACCCAGGAAATACACACAGAGTAAAATAATGAGAAAAGAACTATGAGGGAGAAAGGACAGGAGAGGAAAATATGTTGGGTGGATTCATACTCCTTGTAAAGGTAACAATAGTTAGGAAAGGGTAACCCTTGAATCTAGATATTTGGAATGGAGAAGATTTTATCCTGAAAAACAAACCAAAAGAAGAAATAGACTTTGGGAATGAGGTGCTTATTCCAAATAATCTTAGAAGGAAACCATGGATGATCAGGATTTTCATTAAGGAAATAGGTAGATTTGACAGAGAAAATCTCATTTTCATTGGAAGCCCACATAAACTTATCTTTAATTGAACAACTAGATATTAAACAAAGATGTAACATGTTAGACAAAATAAGATTATCTATTTTTTTATCTTCATTTAAATGACCATGAGGAATGGTTTTCCAGAACTTCCTATCAGCATCAATGAAATGGTACACCTATGTACCAAACATGTCAATCACAGGTTTGAGGTAGATCATATCAAGAAAGTTTTGAAGAGGGTTTTTACCTAGCCACTTGTCCTCCAAAAAGCATATATTCATGTCATCACCAAGTTTACAATGGATTTCTTTGTTTATAATATCCCTCATACACAATATGGGATTCTAGGAGGTAGAACCTTGAATAGGTGAAGGATCATCCAAAAAAATTGGTTGATGCTAGAGGTTAACCTTGATGATATCAGTCCATAGTGACTTTTCATTTTGAAGGATGCACCATTCTTGCTTGGCAGTGAGGGATAGATTCATCTGTCTAACCTTCCCAAGCCCTCTACTTAGAAATTTTTGGGTTTGAAGAATTGATTTCCAAAAAATTGATCCCCTTGGAGGAAAGGAATAACTTAAGAAATTAGTTTCTTGCAAGTGCTTTCTTCTTATTATAATAATCCATTATGTATTTGAATTTGTTAATAGATGCCACGCTTGTTTGGCTAGGAGGTCCATGTTTAAATGTTGGATTCTCCTTAGTCCAATACCTCCAAACTCCCTTGGTTTACAAACCCTATCCCAAGACACCAAATGAAAGTGTTGCTTAGATTCAAAACCAATCCATAGGAACATCTTCTGGATCCGTTCAATTTTAGTTTAGACACTTGCAGGAGATTTAAAAACAAAGAGAAAGTAGACAAGGATTCTTTGAATGTAAAATTTTGTGA
This sequence comes from Wollemia nobilis, assembly GCA_028583015.1. Taxonomy (NCBI): domain Eukaryota; kingdom Viridiplantae; phylum Streptophyta; class Pinopsida; order Araucariales; family Araucariaceae; genus Wollemia; species Wollemia nobilis. The sequence continues at coordinate 80,693 of JAQPPZ010017023.1, read as the reverse complement.
GAACTACCTTGCCAACTTGAGATAACAAATTCCCTTTCCATCTATCCATCTTCCTCTAAATTCTTTCGATTACATTAGTCCACATGGAATCAGCAGCTCTGCCTGTGAATAAAGGAAGTCCCAAGTATGCAGATGGAAGAGTAGACATTGAGCATCCAAGAATCCTAGTGATATTAATTTACCTTTGAATGGGAGTATTAAAAAAATAAATTTTACTTTTTACAAAATTTACCTTCTGCCCCGCTGCATCCTCATATAACTCTAGGATATGTTTTATAATATTAGCCTCAAAACCTGACACAAGAGTTAATAGAAAATTATCATCCACAAATTGTTGATGTGTGACTGCCTATGTTTGCGATGATGCTTTGATTCCTGAAATAAGACCAATATTACAGGCAGCTTTGATTGTCCTCCCAAGGGCTTTAGCCACAATGATAAACAACATGGGAGAGATAGGATCACCTTGCCTTAGGTTCCTTTCACTTTGAAATTATACAGTAGGAGCACCATTAACAAGGATCGAAAACCAAGGTTTCATAAAACATCCTTCCAAAATCTTGATCCATTCATGATGAAAACCAAATTTCTTAAGAATAGTAGAGACAAAACTTTAGTTTATGTGGTCATAGGCCTTGTTCATATCCATCTTAAGAGCAAAAGAAATTTGTTTGGTCTAGACTACCGAATGAAGGGCTTCATGTACTGCTATGACACCATCAAGGATGGACCTTCCAAGGACTGAACTGCCCTGGAAAACATTAATAAACACAGGAAGGATCTTCCTCATTCTGTTTGCAATCATCTTGGTCAAAATTTTATAAAAAAACATTACGTAGACTAACAGGTCTAAAATCCATCATAGATATGGAAGCGGGAATATTTGGTATTAAAGCAATAAAAGTGGAGTTAGAACTTCTTGGAATATGCTTTGTGGACTGAAATTCCTTGATAGTAGCATAGAAATCAAAACCTACAATATCCCAAAACACCTAAAAAACAAGGTGAAAACTCGTCCAGACCTGGAGCTATATCGAGGTTCATTGAGAAGAGAGCCTCTTTGATTTCTTCATCCATGAAACGCTTAATAAACTCCTCATTCAAGTCATAAAAAATTAAACGAGGAATATGGTAAAGCATTGATTCTGAAGCTAAGGCAAAACTATAGTGTTCTTCTCCTAAAAGGTTCTGAAAATAGGAAACCACTTCATTTTTTATCTCATCAGGGCTAGAAAGGAAGGATCCATCATCTCTAACAAGTTCTTTAATTCTATTGTGGCTTTTTTTCCATAAGGCATATGCATGAAAGAATCTTGTGTTAGCGTCACCTTCTTTCAACCAGGTAGCTCTAGACTTTTGCCTCCAAAACGTCTCCTCACAGGCTAAAACATAATGATACTCAGCAAGGGCTTTCTTTTCATCTACCTGAAGGGAAGGGTCAGGAAATCTCTCTTTGAGTTTTTTCTCAATGGCTGATAACCTTTCAGAGATGAATTTCTTGTTTTCAAAAATATTTTCAAAAATTTCTTTATTCCAAATCCTTAGATTTTCTTTCACCACTTTAATTTTTTGTGCTAATCTGAATGAAGGCCTACCCTGACAAGAATTATGCCACCACTGATAAATTCTATCTTTGAGATTAGGGTGGTGCATCCACATAGCTTTGAACCTAAAATACCTTTTAAATTTTAGATTCTCTTCAATTTCAAGTAGAATCAGGCTATGGTCAGACCCAATGTGAGGCAAGGACAACATATTGGCATCCCCAAAAGATTGTATTGCTTCTTGTGATAGAAAAAACCTATCAATATTTTCCATTATGATTTCATTTCCATACCTCATGTTGCTCCAAGTAAATTTAAAATTTTTCAATTTGACATCCAATAAATTGTTGTTGTTGATGAAATCTTGAAAGTCCTCCATACTTCTTATTGGAATTCTTGCTCCCCCTTTTTTTTTAGAGGGGTAAATAGGGTTATTAAATTCCCCCACCACTATCCATGGAATATCTTGAAAAAATTCCTTGAAATTACTGAGAAAATTCCAAAGATAAGCTCTCCCAGGTACAGAATTAGGGACGTACATGTTTGTTAAAATCCAAGAAAGGTCACTAACCTTAACCTTAAAAAGAATACTCATTACCATTTCTCCTAATTGAATAACCCTGCATTCCACCTTCCTTGGATTCCAAATACAAAGAAGACCAACTGAGGTTCCTCTGGCTTTACAAAAAAATGCTTCTCCCTTTTCCAGATTCTGAGGGTAATTTTTTCAAATAAAACTTCATCGACTTTAGTTTCTTGTAAAATAAGAATAGTGGGACCAAAATATCTTCTTAAATATTTGACTAACCTCTTTTTAGGAAGGCCATTGAGCCCCCTTACATTCCAAGATATGATCTTCATTTGGAAATTTTCAAGTTTTTTCCTCTTCCCCTCCCTTGGAATTGAGGGGGCTTGAGACTTTTATTTTCTTCAAGGGAAATATTACCAGTTTATGGAAAAAAAGTTTTTTGAATTCCATTAGCTATCTCATCTTGGATCTCTTCTTTCCACTGTTGGGCATTTGAATTTCTTCCCTTCTTTTTTTCCCCTCCATAGTCAATCATGGGGGACTTCATTGAGCTTCTAGTTTGTTTCGGGCTGAATTTGGCTTGGGTGATCTGTTAGATAACAATACTGGAAACCTCGGATCTAGCTTGGGACAAAGACAAAGGAAAAAAATATCGCTTGGAAGGGCTGATTAACTCTAAAAGCACTTTTTCTCTTTCTAGGGAGTAAAAGGACTCATCATTAGGGCATTCTTTATGGCCAACAGGAGGAGGATTGGAAGGTCTAGATTTGGTCGGGGAATCAAGGCTAGAAGGAAGACCAAGATTTATATCCTCAATATTAGGCCCTTCATTCTTATTTTCCTTTGTAATTGATGGTTTTTCAACCAAAAAGTTAAATTTATTCAAATTTTCAAAAGGAGAGCATACCTTTTGTTGGTCAGTTTGTTATGCGGCAATCTTCTTGCCTTTACCATTTTTTGTGTGAAGCTTAGCCTCATTCTCCACTTGCCCTGAACAGGAGGCCTTTGCATTTTCAACATTTGTATTGTTAATCTTGTACATCCTTGTGTTTTTGCCATTATTTCTAAAAGACTACCACTTGGAATCATTATTCTGAGGAAGGGTTTGTTGGCTTCTCAAAAAAGGGCATTGTCTTTTGAGGTGCCCTTGAATCTTACAATAAGAGCAAAATTCTGGTATGTTTTCATATTCTATGACCTGCAATCTTGTTTTATTTCCATATTCTAACTCCACATGAGTAGGAAGATAAAATTCTAGGTTTGCATTTATGCAAATCCTAGAATATATCATTCTGGTGCGTGCAAGGGTGGATTATCGATGGCCACCAATTATCCTATGGCCTTGGCAAAACCTTGAAGAAAATACTCATGCCACAAATGAAATGGGAGATTCAGGATGCAGACCCAAATGGGGGTAAAGTTTATGCTCTTATTTTTTGGGTCAAAATCCTTAGCCCATATCCTAAGAAAAAGACTTCTTCAACCCAAAATCTAGGGTCCTCTTGTTAAAATACGACTAGCATCTTCACTATTGTTAAGGCATACCACAAAAAACCCCCTTGATAATGTAATAATCTCTATGTGTCATAAAGTCTTCCACTTCAAAGTCGCCCATCATCGAATCATTTCAATATCAGGCCTTCCCCCTATGAATTTTTTGACTAGAGAGAATTTTTTTATCGATATGAAATCTTCCATTGCACTTTTAGGAATGGATACCTTTTTTCCGTTGGGAATGATATATGGTAAGGAATGTAAGGAACCCCTATTGTCGCCTTTAATGGCCTATGCAAAAGAATTGCTGCCCTCAAAATTATTTATGTATGCCCCCTTGTTAGAAAGAATATTAGGGGGTTCATGTCCCTCTAATTTTTTAAAGTCCACATTGTCCTTGTCACTATTCACTTGTCCTTCCTCAGTTTCTTCAGAACCTTGCTTGTTCCCTCCTTGAGCCTCACAGCTTCCAGATATTTGGAAACCTTTTTTCCCGCCTCCTACAGTTTAAAAATCATGTTTGCAGATCTTGCACCCGCATCTGCTCTCGCTCCATTAAGACTCCAAGAAGTTATGAATTCTAACCTAATACTCTTTTTTTTTAGATAATATAATAATATGAATCATATAATTTTGAATGACTTTTCTATCTATCTATATACATACACAAATAAATAAATAAATAAATATGTATGGAGGTATGGAGAGAGAGGAAAAATTACAAACAATGACATATTATATTTATTTTTTTTAATTCTAAGGTATATATGTATCTTTGTCTAATAAGGATAAGTCAAAATATGAGAAATTTTGAAATATTGTTCTACACAAAAAAGGATATCTTATAATGCACCATCATAATATCTATAACTATTTTTCTATTTGATCGTTTATTATGAATTTATGTGTCTAAAGAGTAAAAAAATGAAACATCAAGTATACGACCACACTAGGATGACCAAACAAAAAATTAAATGAATTTTTAGTGTGTAGATAGTAATGTATAGAATGATATCAAATCTTTCTTGACCCAATAAATATTTTTTAAATTTATTAATAATTACAATGTGTAGGAGTCTACGAAAATGCATCAAAATGAAAATTAAAATGTAATATCAAATAATATGCCTTTTTTTTAATGACATATTAATAAAGTATACAAAGGTAGATTTTGTATGGATTAATTGTTTACCATGTTGCTAACTTTTCACAAAAAATTCAAAATTTTTATTTTCCAATCATAAAATTTTAAAAATATATTTAGTAATTTTAAAATTAAATATGATTAAAATTATTGATTTTCCAAACTACATGTGTAATAGTAGAATATTTTATGATTTTCCTTAAATATAACATATAACATATACATTGTATTGTTTGATATGAAACAATTTACTTTCTATTCTATACTAGTAGGAAAACATCCCTTAAAATATCCTATGAAATAGACAACAAGATGAAAAAAAAACTAGTCACTTTTTATAACAATTAAAACAAATTCACTTTTTATAACAATTAAAACAAATTAAAAAATAATAGAAGATGAAAAACTTCCAATTTAATTTTCATTGTTTGTAGGCCTTAAAATGCATAGTTTGGATAGGCTTGGGTCTTCCAAGCCTAAAAATATATTTTTGTTATTTTTTAAACATAAGCATGATCATATTACACAAAATGCATGATTGACTTGTTCAATCATAAATTAGATTCATGGATAGAATAACATATGTGCATTATGGAATGTTCTCATATTATACATAAATCAAGCATATTTCTTGTTACATATATCAAATGCATCAATATGTTATTTGAAGGGAATTAAATGGAATAAGCTTTGCATAAATATATTAGAATCGTATGATTGAAATTTGGCATACATTTCTAATGATCAATTTGAATGAAATTCAAAATAATGTATTCAAGTTCCAAATATTTTATTTCATAATATGTAGATATTAGTCATATGGTCATATGATCCATAAATAGGCACCAACTAAACCATCACTTAGGGTAATTTCTAGGAGAATGATGATTAATTTATGGAATTTCACATAAAGAGAGTGGGTGGATGAAAAGCCCAATACTCTTCAAATGGGTTGAAATTATTCTTTGTATTTGGTAATCATGGATAATATCACTTTTCAAATGAATTTTAGTTTTTCCTTATAGTTGATAATTATGGATAATATCACTCTTTAATCATGGAATTTAGTTGTGTATCTTGTAGTTGGTAATCATGAAAAATCCAACTCTTACAATTTCATTAAATATTTTTTTATAGCTTTGGCTTACCATATAATTAATAGTTAAGACTAGTTTTGATTATTATTTAAAGGAATACCAAAAGGAGATAAGTTATTTCATGTGAGAAGCAAAGGATGAATTATTATTGCAAGCCATCACAATCTCTCAACATACCACTTGATTTAAAAAATATACTAGAAAAAAAAATAGAAAAATCAAGTGCTCTACAATTTAGTGGCATAAGATCCGAGGTGTAGACCAATTGGTTCATCCAAACCCCATAAGGGGGCGGAGGTCCAAGGTTCAAATCTCGGGCCTCGTCGAACTGAACGCTTGTCCCTTTCCTGGTGCTTTCAGTGGCATAAAAGGTTTAAAATGATGGTGGCATGGTGGTTATAGGGGTGGACTGCATGAAGATCTGTGTGGTGGCTTCTAGGGCGGACAACGCAAAATACTGTGGTGGCCATAAAAAGCTAGACAACCTGCCCGGATTCGTAGCGGCTATCGATTCCACCATGTAAATTCAAAAAAAACAAAAAACAAAAAAAAAACAATTTAGTGGCATATTCATAGTGCACTATAGTATGATTTATTTATTCCCTCAATATTCTAACCTATTAATTAATAGATCAAGGTTTAGGACTTGGAAGAGTGCTCACCTATCATTTCTAAATGTTTGAAATAAAACATGCTAGAGATTATTTGTATGCATATTCATTTAGACTATCTCTTGGGTTATTAGCTTATCCAATAATATATGCATGTCTTCTATATCATATAAAATGATGAATTGTATCTAAACTTATTTTTTATTAAATTAAAAAATAATTCATGATACATTTTTACTAATGACCAAGTAATTTTAAGTCTTGAATGTCCAAATGCATGTTTTATCTCTTAGTCTAACAAGTCATACTATAGATTATAAAATTGTTTCTTACATATGGTAATCATGGAGAATAATTCATTATTTTTACATCATGGAGGTCAACATCATTTGATACCTATAATAATATTTTGTAATATTTGCTAAGTAAATCATGATATCCATCACACTTGACACATTGTATATTTGATGTCTTGATGTTAATAGAGAATTTAAGGTTAAGGGAAGGAAATAAATCAGAAATACTAATATTTAAATCAATTTTATTTTTTATTATAGCTCATAATCATGAATAATCACACTATTGATATTATTTTCAACTATTTATTGTAGCTAGTAATCATAACATCAAACTTTATCTTATTAAGATGCAAAACACCTAAGGTAAATGGTACACAACTTATACAAAGGAATATTAAGGTATTGTACTTTATATTTTTAAGCTATAAAATATATTCTTTTTATGGCATCAAGTTGCTAAATGACATGTCATGCAATAGAATAGGATTAGGAAAAGAAAATAATTGGCTTCATCTCAAGATTACTTAGCATGATTTCAAAGCTTAATTACTACCATGGAAGTGATGTCATGTATCTTTGGTGCCTAAAAATTATCTCACATACATTACATCCTTAGTTGAGTTTAGAAGGATGATTTATAATACAAAGTGAAACATAGGTTTATTTTCATAGTTCTTCCATGCAAAGCAGACCACATTAGTTCTTGATATTTCCATGAAAGAAAACAAGTCCATCAAATAAAATATTTTCTTTTTTATTCAATCTATTATGGCAAGCTTGAGGATAATTATGGTAAGAGGTTAAATGGGATTTAGTATAAGTTAGATCACATAGGATTGAGGAAGAATATGGATAAATTTTATCTTACGAAAACTTTTTTGTTTGCATTGCAATCATAATTTATAATGGTAAGAAACAATGCATGTCATAAGTCACATAATATTCATTAGAGATATTTTTTTTTTGCTAAGTTGAGTTTAAATACAAATTAGGTTTTTTAAGAGGATCCCAAAACCTTATACAAAAAGGGTTGTAGCACCATGATTTTAGGCAAAAGCCTTAGTACATAAAAATAAACATAAATTGAAAGGGAAAGGGCCAAAAAAACCCTTGATCCATTAGAAAGACCAAATTCTAGTACCAACTAGTGAGACCCACTTTACCAAAATATCATACTCCCATTACTGTCAATATGGGATCCTATTGACATCCTCCCGGAGGTGGATACTACAGTCTGTGATCCTCCTGGGGGTGGATACAGTAGTATGGAATCCTCCTGGGAGTGGATACAGTGCACCTACCCAAACCTGAGTAGGGAGAGCAGGAAGGTCAAGAATAACCTGAAACTAGAAATCCTACCCAAAAACCAGAAGCAAATAATTTTAGAAAATTGGGGAGGATCCTCACCCAGGGATGACCCAGGATGCAACCTAGGGTGTAGCAGATCCATAAGTGGTCACACGAGCAAAGTGACAAGCAACAACGAGATACAGTCCATGGAGGAGCAGTGGGACAACCTAGGAAATGGTATTAGGATCCTCAAAGTAAAACAACGAAAAACCTCCCCTTGAGATTGTGAATTGGAACAACACTATTGGGGATATATATAAGCCAATATATTCCTGTGCATAGCAAGGTGAAATATAAGGAAGATGAAAGGATCGAGGTACAACAACAACAAGCACAAAGAAAGGATCCCCAAAATCCAAAATTGAATGTGGAAGGAGGAGCCACAACCACAAATGCATTGATATCCAGCCCCAGACAAAATAATATAAAAGAAATCCCTCATCACTCTAGTGGAAATACCTAGTAACTACCATCATCACTCACGAATAGATCTAGGGAACTGGAACTGGGACTGGGAACCACTTAGGAACAAGAGGAGGCCCAACCCTAAGGCCAAGAAATAAAATAAAAAACTTGAGGATTCTAGGTGGGAAGTGGTGACAGGCACAAATATGGGATCCTTAGAAGCCAAACCTGGGGGAGCCAAGGTTTGTATGCACTGATCATGGACCCCCTCCCCAAGATTAAGACATGCAATAGAGACCTAAAACCAAATGCCCTGGGTGTCCACCAAAATGTAGATCTAGTAAGAAGAAGCCTCTGAAAAGGAAACCAAAAAGGGTCCTACCCAAAGGGACAGGACCAACAACAACCAAAGGCATCTCAAAGAGGATTCACTAGAAAATGAGGAAACTGGCACCCCCAGACCAAACCCAAAGCAGTGAGGACCTAACAGGATGCACCAAGTAGTCAAAAACCTAACCTGCCACCATCACCGATCGAGGAGACCCTGGGAACCAGATCCAAGCAAAAAACCTACAAAAAACCCAGGGGAAATCCTAAGGGAGATTAGATAAGGGATCCTAGAAACATGAAGGAAACCCTAGAAGAACCCTAGGATGCACCAGACCAAGGGCTCAAGCAAGGAAACCCTAAAAATACTAGGAAAGGATCAAAAAGTGGAGAAGGATCTCCCCCCAAGGAGGATATCTGCTACAAAGCATTCCCAGAGTGGTATTACCCGGGATGAGCCAAGTACTGGGCAAGAATCAAGGGAGGGGGAGCAGGAAGAGGGATTAGGACCCTCCCCCTCTCCCCCTGGGATCCTCGAAATAAAACATGTAATATCTCAAGTATCATTTGAGATATTATTTTAAAATATGTAATATATATACACATTTTAATTATTTGAAAAGTAAAACATATTATTTTTTTATCTTTCCACAAAATAAAACATGTCCTATTTGAATAAATCTATTATAAAACGTTGGAATATGATTGTGATCTCCATAAAGAGGACTATGTATTTACAACTTGAGAGCACATTTGGGGTGAGAAGATAGATGGACCTAAGTCCAACCTAGCTTATGCAAGATATACAAAAAATATGGAAAGAGTTCATTTCATAAAGCATTTTATGTCTCCACAATAGGTAAGATTTATAAAATCTACAAGCAAAATTATTTGGAAAGTACCTCTTGCAAATCTCAAAAAAAAAGACACTTCTATTTCATGGCTAAAATTTATGTTAAAATTTACTATGTTAAATTAAATACCTCTTAATATAATAAGATTTATTGAGTTAAAATATTATTATAAATTGTAAAATAATTCATTCAATTGCTACAAAAAAAGTGAAACCATGTGTCTTTGGTTTTTAAATACAGAGTCACGTATTAAGTGCCAAGTGATGCAAAAACATTAATTCTACTATAAACAAGACATGCAAATATTTAAATAACAATTGCTTGAAAATAACTCTGATGACATTTAGACCTTTATCCAATCATTTTCACTCATATGCATATGATCTTTCACATATTGATTTATTGAATGATTATAAGCATACAAGTAAGTTGTTTAATACCTAGAAAGTCAATTAGAAAAGACAAACTATAGTTTAAATATGTGATTATATGAAGTCTAGTTAGCCCCTTGCTCCCCATAAAAGAGGATAAATTATTATCCATGACTATGAAAAAGGATAATCTTATATAATATAAGTATCAACTATGTGTTGTGAAAATTTGCATGTTTTATAAATAGTTGCATAAAATTTGTTTATGATAATCCAATATGGCCTAAATATACTATTGTTTTTAAATAATTCAAAAATTCCCTTCTGTCGATTATGATCTATTCCACGTCCAATTATTAATAGTATTTTTTCATTTTATTTTGTAGAGTATATTTTTATTAGTTGATCTTATCAATCCCAAAAGAACAATTTTAATATAATACTTTGTTATGCTTATATTTTATTATGATATAACTCTATAATCCTAGGATATCTATAAATGAAAATGATACTCTTTTCCACTTGGCTATAATATATTTTATAGATTATGGTATTCACAAGAATTCCCAAGAATTTACATGTTGAGAGGATGATTGGAAAGAGTGGGTGGGGGGGCCTATGGACAACCTAGAGCATGGGGTATAATTCCCAAGAGTATAGAGTTAGGCCATCCTCAAAGTTATAGGATAATTGGATTTGTCTTATGATTAACTTTCTTAGTTTCAAATTCTTAATTTATACCATGGAAGTGGTTCCATATGTATTTGGTATATGAATATGACCCATGTGCATGAACTTCTTATCCCATCATGCAAGAAACCTCAAGTTTTTAAGAATAATATTACCTAATTAATTTAATGACTTTGGCCATACACCACTTCTTCCCCTTCTCTTGACCATATTGGAAAATTTGGCAAGGTACATAAATTTAGAAAATATAAGTGTATTTATGAATTGCATGTGTATTGTAAACATATACAAATGATTTTATTTTTAAAGGTATATAAATTTTGATCATATTTTAGATCTTACACATGTTTTAGTAGGATTGGTTCTAAGATTTATAATATACAACTAAAATGCACACATAGTTTTTTAAAGCATATATAAGTCTAGTCCTTTTCTTCTTCTCTTGACCCTTGTATTATTGCAACTACACTTAAATCATATAAAAATGAGGATTACTATCCATAATTTTTAGCTATAAAAATTATTAAAGATCAATATTATCCATCGTTACATAATTTTTAGCTTTTTTCCTTCCCTCTATCATAAATTCTCCATCACCTTCAAAAACCAAAGGTACAATGATGCTTGTCATGATTTGGTTAACAATTCTAGTAGAATAATATTGTAAGTATGGGATAATATCGACAATATCAATATTTTTCCTTCTCTTAACCATATTATATATCATCTTTATATGCTAATTTAAAATAAATAAATAAACAAAATAAAATAAAATAATCTAAATGTCACTTGTCAATTCGATTTAAAATAGACCATTATAAGTGAAGTACTAGAAACCAATAAAATCAATTGAAAAATAGATGAAAATGTTGTTATGATGCTTGAGTGTAGTAATAAAAGTTCTTAAGGAGAGTGGATTTTTCAATCACACCAACTATAAGAAGTAAATATAAATTTTTTATTGACTTTCAATGTGATATCTTTCAATTGCATTTGCATACTCAACATTTAATTAAACTACTAGGTTATTCTAACAAAATAAGACATGTTCATAGGTCATGCATGAGATATTTAATAGATAAAAGTGCAACTTAGGATTTGGTGATTATTGATATTATATAGTAAATAATATTCATGTATAAATATTTGGATAAATTAGCAACCAACAAGGTACTTTAAATTTATTATTTTATACTAGCTATCATATACATGTTTCACTCCTGAGAAGTTTAATGTTCTTAAATGATCCACGTTGGAGTGTGCTATGAATATGGCACAAAAATTTAGATTTCTTGGTTGTTTAATTGCTTTTGGTTAATTCTACAAGTCTACTTGTCATTGTGGTTTTCCATTGAGAAATTCCAACCATTAAATAGATTGAGAAAAAGTACTTAGTTCCTCTTAAAATTTTACAATGTAAGATTATTTTTATTTTATATAAAATCTAACTCATTTGTAGATCATGGGAAAAAGTGTTGGGAACTCAAAAAAATTGTAAATTTATGTTAAATGTCATTCAAATATTCTTCAAAAACTTTTACTAGTATAAATTATTATTAAGGATACAAATATTGTTAGGTATCATAAACAAGAGGATCAAATAGAAAAATGATATATTGACTCAATTTAGAGTTATAAAACATATTTAACTTTAAAAATTTATAACACTTATATTATTTTACTTTAAAATCAATTATTTTATATTAATATTATATCAATTGATTCATATTAAGCATTAATATTAGATCAAAAAAGGTAAGAAACCTATCTCTCAGATCTAGGCCTTACAGTCTGAAGACTAGGTAAGTTCTCTTTTTGCAAAGTCTAATCCTTTCATTCCCTTAAATGGTCAAGACCCAGATATTGAAGATACCCATGTTGACCCTAAAACTATAGATCTTGTCATAGCCAAAAATATTTACAATAATCTCACTGATTTATTTGTTCACCTTTGTGATGCTCCCTAGTCCCCTACTAGGTATGGGCCTTATTTCCCCACCTCCAACCATTTTTTTGCCAAAAACCAACTTAATATTTTTGGCCCAAGAAGATTATGATTTCCTATCAAAATATTCCTTTTCCTGACTCCCATTCCCATGTTCTAGAGTAACTTCTAAATACTCTTCAAAAAGCTACAAGAAACCAAGGGAAAAAAAATACTACCAATGTTGGTAGTGACAAGAAAAAGGGAAAACCATCAAATAAATAGAGAAGGAAAAAAGAAATTTATCTAGACATTCCCAATGGCTTTCAGCCTACTATTATTTCATCTCTATCAGATCAAACAAACACTAATTTCCCAATGAGGAGGGAAAATATTCAAACCACTTCCATCTCATGGAAAAGGGATGGGAAATAAATCTTCCAAACATTCTAGATAAAGATCCTCTCATGAAATTTGAGAGGCCTAAATGGAGTAACCAAATAGAGGTTAGTTAGATCAATGAGGAAAACTCTAAAGCCTAGCATCATTTTACTCCAAGAAATAGAAATTGATATTGAGAACAGTAAAAGGATTGGTAAATTATTATGGAAAAATAATGAATATGTTTTTAGTCTTACCAATGGCTCTTCAAACAGACTCATGTGCATGTGGGATACAAATATTATTGAGGGTAGACTTATATCTATTTTAGAAAGAATGTCAATATTATATTCTTCAATAAAGACTCCAAACATCAGTGGATTCTCTCAAATATTTATTCTCCTAATAACATTACTTGTCGTTGTACCCTTTGGACCACACTAACCAAATGAGAAAAAACTTTCAAAATGAACTTTGGATGCTTGTCGGTGATTTCAACATCCCTATCTATCCTTATGAAAAGCATGGGGGAGATCCAATCACTTCCATATGTTTTTAGGAATTCACAGATTTTTTTGATTTTAAAAAATTAATGGATTTTCACTTAAAAGGTTTGAATCATACTTGGATAAATAGAAGATATCGCAGTCGATTCATCTAGCTAAGACTTTACAAGTTTTTATTGTCAAAATAAGTTATTCAATTTCTTAGCAATGCTACTTTGACTTCTCTCCCTAAAATAGGGTCAGATCATAACCCTCTAATATTTGAAGGTTTGCAGCCAGCTCTCAAATTCAAAATACCTTCCAAATTAGATTCAATGTAACATCAAAACCTTGAACTTAAAACCTACATCTCTGATTGGTGGAAAGAAAGTTTCTTAGGGACTCCCTTAACCCAATTAGCCAAGAAAATTAGCTCTATAAAGCTTAAGTTAAAACAGTGGAATAAAGAAGTTTTTGGGAATATTTTCCACGAAAAATAGTGAATCTTTGAACAATTTATGAATATTGAATATTGTAATCAAAATGGGAATCTAGACCCAGGTCTCAGGTAGAATGAACAGGGCCTTCTTGCTGAATTCAACAATCTGCTATCTAAGGAAGAAATATTCTTGAGGTAAAAATCTAGAGCATTATGGTTAAAATAAGGGGACTCCAACACTAATTTTTTTCATGCATCAACACTTAGACATAAAAGTTCTAACATAATCACGAAACTCCTCAGGGGTGACTATTCAAGTTTCAATGACATTCATGAAATTAGATCCAAATTTATTTCTCATTTTGAGAATATTTTGAGACCTAGCACACCATCCTCCCTCTAAGTCTGTAATGGTCTTCTTCAAAACATTCCTTACCTTGTTTTCCAAGAATCAAATGATGATCTTATTGAGAATTTCACAAAAGAAGAAATCAAAAATACCATGTTCTCTATGCACCTCGATAAAGCTCTCGAACTTGATGGATTCCCTCTTTGGTTTTTCCAGCACTTTTACGATATTGTTGAGAACGATGCAACCAATCTTGTTCAATACTTTTAGCAATCAAAATCCATTCCCAAAGATTTTAATTCAACTTTTTTGGCTCTGATATCTAAGTCCCAAGGAATTAAATCTAAATCTTATTTTAGACCAATAAGCCTTTGTAACGTCATTTACAAGCTCATATCCAAGGTTCTAGCCAATAGACTCAAGGATGTCCTTCCAAGAATTATAGATCACTGCCAAGTGCTCTTTATCAAAGGTAAATTCATAATAGATGGTATAATTACTAACATGAACTTATTCATCTTGTTGCCAAGAGCAAGAAAGTTGGCCTCTTCCAAAAACTTGATATCAACAAAGTCTTTGATAGGGTTTCTTGGGACTTCCTCTTTGTAGTTTTAAAGAAATTTAGTTTTCATGAGGAATGGGTCGCTTTAATCAAGGAATGTTTAACATCTACCTGGTTCTTAGTCATTGTTAATGGTTCAAAAACAGGATACTTTAAAATTTTTAGAGGACTCAGGTAGGATGACCCTTTTTCACATTTCCTCTTCATAATCATGGTTGAATCACTTGGCATATCCCTTAAATAGGCTTTATCTTTGGGTCTTCTTTCTGGTATCAAGCCTTCATCTATTTCTAGGCCCATTACTCATCAACAATTTTTGGATGATACTCTCCTAGTAACTCTATCCTTGGTTCCTAAAGCTAAAATAATAAAGTCTTTTCTAATTTTGTTGAAGATTCTAGGTAAAAAATTAACTTTGTGAAGAGAAAAATCTATTTTCTAAGTACTCTCATTCATACATAGCTTAATATTGCTAGGATTCTATGTTGTACTATTTCTCAGCTTCCTTCTACTTACCTTGGGCTCCCTCTTTTTTATGGCAATCCTTCAAAATTTTTATGGAGCAATGTCATTGAGTGAATCAACAAGAATCTGGCAAGGTGGAAAAAAATAATGTTAAGCCAAGTAGCTAAGGCTACTATTGTACAAGCGTCGCTCCAAAGTATTCCAATTTAAAGTTGCTATTTTTGTTTACCATAAGATTGAGTAAATTCAAAGGAGGTTTCTTTGGGCTAGAAATGAAAATTAGAATAGATTCCCTTTAGTTGCTTGGGATAGAATCTATAATAAAAAACCCAAGGAGGGTTAGGCTTTAGAAAAATCCACAAAATAAATCTGGCACTCATGGAAAAGCAAGCCTGGAGAATTTTCACTGAGGCTTAATCTACTTGGATTGATATAGTCAAAAATAAATACCTCCATAAAACCTCTTTCATGGATAACCAAACTCTTACTCAAGGTTCATTCTTTTAGAATTCTATCTTTAAATGCATTGACATAATTAAGAAGGGAATGAGATGGAAACTTGGTTGCAACAGTTTCATCAGGTTCTAGGAAGATTTTTGGCGTAAGGATCACCCTTTTGTATTTGAGATAAATCTAGAAATTCTCAAGCCCTTCACTTGCCAAACCTTTCGAAGCAAAGTGATTAACTTCATTTCTCAGTATCCTAACCAACGCCTTTGGAAATTCTTTCCCACCAATGATCTGGATTTCAATTCCACCTCTATTTCTAGAACCCTTCAAAATTTACCACGAGTCTTTATTATTCTAAAATCTCAGTCAAAAGATAGTCTCATATGGAAGCTTAGTGAGGATGGTAAGTTCATGGTTAAATCTTCTTACTATATTCAAGATATCCCCTCACCTAGCTCCATCCCTACTAAGTATATCTAGGTTAAAAATTTGATTCCAAAAATTAGCTTCTTTTCCTGGCTTGCATCTCAAAATCAAATTTTAACTATGGATAATTTAATCATTAGAGGTATTTTTATCCCAAAATATTGTCCTCTTTGCAATTCCAATTGGTAATAAACCATACATCTTTTCCTACAATCCCTTATTATCTTTCCATTATGATTTCCCTATTTGATTTGATCAACATTATTTGGGTTTAACTATCTTCCATTGTCCTTTTGTTTGAGCAATGACCTAACCCCTTATTTGATTCCCAGTTAAAATTTGTGTGGTCTACATGTCTACACCACTTCCTTTGGTATATTTGACTATAATATAACAATAAAGTTTTTAAAAGAGTTTCCAAAGACTCTCAATCCATATTCCTTTACATCACCACCTTTGCTTTTGAAAATATCCACTTTATCTTATCGAATGGGGCCCCCAAACCTGGTCTTGAATCTCACCTATTTGCAATTTTTATTCTAACAAATTGTGTTGCAGGAGCTTCTCAACCTATTGTTGATAGATCAAGCATTACTTGGACCCCTCCTCCTACAAAGTGGATAAAGATCAACTTCGATGAAGCAGCTAAAAAAAATCCTGGAAAGGTTGGGAGTAGAGGCATAATCATGGAAGACAAAGGGAAAATAATTGCAGCCTATGTGGAGAATATCGAAGTTAAAACCAACAACTTGGCTGAGGGGAGAGTTGTTTATCAAGGTCTGCTTGTCCTAGAAGGCTTTGGCTCCAAAAACTTAATCGTTGAAGTGGATTCCATGCTAATCATTAACTATCTCAAAACTTCTCAATCCCCTTCATGGAGCCTTTCCAATACCATTTATGAATGCAAGAGGATTGTTAGTAGGTAATATAATATCATTATCTAGCACATGTTAAAAGAAGGAAATAAAATTTGTAATTCACTTGCTAATAGAGGCATTGAGAAAGAGACCCTTCGGGTTTGACATGCTGATTTCCCTCAGAATCTCAGCTCTGCCAATTAGGATGATGATATTTTTTTACTCTAAATTTCCTTTTAGAATTTTTGCAATTCTTGGAACTAGTTGCACTTAAGGTATATTTGGGTTTCTTTCATCTCTTTTTTTGGTTTGATATGTTTTAGTTGCTCCCTTTTTGTTTCTTATTGGGTTAATCTAGTTGCTTTACCCTATTTTACTTTTATACTTTTTAAAAGGCTCAGGGTTCCTTTCAAAACCCTTTCCCATCAATCAGAATAAATATTAAGCATTAAAGTAAAATAAAATGAGGATGGGTTCTATATAAAATGCACATATTTTATAATGTGTATTATCAAAAGGTATATGCATTACTCTATGTATGAATTTATTTTTTTTCAAAAAATATGTGAAGTTATATAATATACACACCTTTTATAACATGTGCATGTTTCCTTTTAAAATTAGTTAAAGGAAGGGTGAGTGAGTAGCCAAGTTGGTGTGAGGCTACCAGTTGAGGTATGCAATCCATACCGTGGGTCCATTCAACTCTGGTTCAAATCACATTGGCTACCATAAGCCCTTTTTTAGGTCTGAGGTGTAGACCAATTGGTTCGACCAAACCTTGTAAGGGGGGCGGAGGTCCAAAGTTCAAATATCGGGCTTTCTCGCACTAAAATCTTGTCCCTTTCCTGGTGCTTTTAGTGGTTTAAAAGGTTTAAAATTATTATGTCATGGTGGTTATAGGGGCTGGCTGTACGAAGATCTGTGTGGTGGCTTCTGGGGTGGATAGTGCAAAATACTGTAGCGGCCATAAAAGTTGAACAACATGCTCAAATTAGTGGTGGCTACCGATTCCACCATATAAATAAATAAATAAATAAATACCTAAGGGATACAATTTTTTTCCCATTTTCACTAGTATTTAAGTGCATTATATATAATATTAAAATATGAAATGTTTATTTTTAGCTTAATATTTACTTTTCAATTTTATTTTATTTCCTTGTTTTTATTTCAATCTAATATGTCTCTATATCTCATATAGACCTTCATGTAATATTTTGATAATAAATTTAAAAATATCTAAAGAATTTTTACATCCTAAAAAAATTTCCAATTCCCATGGTTGGACTTTAACAATTAGCTTATTTGGTTTGAATAAGCATTGAGGAATGAGGAGTTTCACACCTTAAGCTTAGTTTTTAATATCATAAGTGAACCTTAAAACTTTGTCCCTATAGTTTGGAGTAAGTAGCAAGGAGCAAAGGGTTTTACATCATAAACCAAGGTTTCAATTTCATAAGTGAACTTTAACTTTTGTCTATCAAGCTACACTCAAGTGGTTGAAAAGGGTCATCTTCCATGGAGACCACTCAAGTAAAAGTCTTGATAGGAATAAGTACCCATTGTGTATGAATTATGGGTGATTAACCCCAAAATAAGTTGTGTTAGCTTATATGAACCAAATTATATAATATACCATTTTCAAAAATAGAGGTTCAAAAGACATTATGACATCATTCTATATATTAGGGTATCTTCATGATCTTTTATTTTTTTGCTTTGAATGAATTAAAAATTAAAAATAAATAAGTATAAAAAAATTACATTATATTAACTAGGTAAATATGTATGAAAAAAATACAAAAAGGGTTTGATCATCATTTTCATTAGTTCTAATTTTGTATTGCCATAGAAAATCCATTTACATGTCAATGTTCAACTACTAATCAATTTTTTTTAGGTATTTTCTTATCATTGTTATGGGAATTACTCATGAGGTATCCGATTTTACCATAATATCAATATTCCTCATTCTTATTTTTTGAAAGAGACTATCATACCTTACATCAACATCTCCCATTAGATATATTGTCCATAGATTCATTGAATCTTTCACAAGAATAAGTTCTAGTTCTCCTAATGTTGGTTAAGTGAACTTGCTTACTTTTCTCTAATTTATTTCTCTTTGATGCTTATTATTTAATGGTAAGAATGTTGTAAAACATATTCCACTTATTTTTCTTGTTTTCCACTTGAATATTATTTTTCTAGGTCTAAATACTATTGACAAATATCTTATATGGGTCTTTTAATTTATTGCTAACCATTTTAAGGACATAATTTCTAATATTTATTCTCTTATTATTGGTATGACAATATTTTTGTGATGTATTTAGTGTTTCATAATATAAATACCTATTATTCTTCATTTATAAATGATGCTTCGTGTATTTTTATATCAACACTTACCATTAGTGTCATGACCCTCCCTTAATAGAATTTCATTTGGATATATATATATTGCTATGATGTCTTGAGTAGAACAAATGATTGTATTTTGGTTAATTTCTATACAATTTATGCTTGCAGAATATATCCAAGTGTGTGGGAAAGACTTGTTGTCCTATAGACAATCATTCCTTGGTAAAAATATTTTGATATGATGTTTTGTAGAAGAGACTTTCTCTGTTTTAAAAGATATATAAAATAAATGGATGCTTAGATGATTATTTGCAAGTTCTAATGTTGTTACCTTATTCTTATAAAGGAAAGAGAACACTTTAATTTGGCTTTAGGAATTTAAGCCTGAACTTTAAAAGACATATATTTATATTAATAATAAAGGGAGACTTTTATTAATGGTGATGGAATTCCAATGCCACGAAAGCATATATTTATATACTCTGTAATGCTTGTTGTTTTAAATGAACTAAATGACCATGCATGTGGGTATCAAAGAGATCAATATCTCGAATGAAGATCATTTTTAAATCATAGATGAGTAAATGAAACGGAACACTTGGAATGCTTTAAGACAACCAAATTCCATTGGATACTCTACTTACTAGTCATTTTTATGTACGCACGATGATTATTTGGTGACGTAAGAAGGTGGTGGAGTAATTACACCTTTCCTCTATGAACATTCCAAGGTAGTGGAGATGCAATAAATGAAGGAAAAGTCTATCGAAAGAGAGGTGGAAGATAGGAAGGAAGAGGAAAAGTCAAAGGGAGGGAGAAAAGAGTGGAAAATTGATAGAATACTTGTAGATATCATGCAGTTTGTAGAACTTTTTGGAATACCAGGTAATTCTTTCTAAGGTTCTCTTGGTTGACTATGCAACTTAAGAGGAAATGGGTTCAAGAATAACTCCAAGGAATAGAACTAAGTTAGATCGTAGAAGTTTTTATGGAGAAAAAATCACCTTATGCAATTTTAATAAATGAATATATCTAGTTTTATTTTAGTTCTAGTAGATTTGGAAAACTATATATAGAAATAAGTTTCAATTATTCGATAAGAAAAAGAATTGTGTGATGTTAAACTTGTTGTGTACTTGTTTTGTTCAAAATCGATTCTAAATAATAATAATAAGAAATAGTTGTTGTTGGTAGCTTGTGGTTGCATACAATTATATTTGTTAGCCTTAGTAAATGTAGAGATGTTTTCTTTATATACCAAGGTTGTCCTTGTTTGTAGCTTAGCAATGTGTGGAATTGGCTATGTATTGTTATGTCAGGAATATCCTGAGTTGTGATGGAAATAAAACCCAAAAAACATAGTTGAAAATAGTTGTTATGATGTTGTGCTAACGACTACCTCAGTCAACTTGAGTTGTGTCTCAATTTCTACATGTATTGTTGGCAAGTTTATTTTATATTTTAGAAATTGTGTCCCTAGCAAAATGTAGCTGAAAGTTGTTATTTATACCGGATGTGGATAATTTTGAAGACTTAAAAACTAGTGAGCTTGATTCCAACATATGAGAAAGTTTTAGGTATTGGTATGAAAAACCTCTAGAAAATATAGTTTGATGGTTGTAGATAATTTATAAGTTATTTATTAATTCAATTCTTACTTCCTTATCCATTGTTGAGGTAAAACCTAGACTGGGTTGTTCAATTGATTTATGTGAATATGATTGATGAGCTTGTTCTTAATGGATAGTCGTTGATGTGTTGAGTGTTGTCATTTTTATGAAAACTAGAGATGAGTGCTCAGGTGATTTTGTTCTTATATGCATGATGGGTTGAGATCCCTGGTAAGTTTCACTGGCTTAGAGAAGTAGAGACTTGCTAATTGATTCTTTTTTATTTAATGGAATTCCTTCTAATTTAAGTTGTGGAGATTTACTTGTTACAAATTATATTTTACTTCATATGGCTATGTTGGTAAAATGAAAGACTTCATAGTTGAAAGAATAATGTTGGATTTAAATGATATTTTAGCTTTCATCTCAGAGTACATATCCTAGAAAGAAATGAGGTATGGTACTCTAGATGCTAATACCTATTCTCAAAAGGAAATGAGTAAATAATTCTTGATTGATCTTGAACTAATCAATGAACCGTGCTATAATAATGAAATACTTGCAAATGGAAGAGAACCTCATGCATTATAATGCATGAACTCAAAGGAAATATGTAGCTAGAGGTGTCTACGGGTGCATATAGTTGTGAGCGAATACCAAACTATTTTGAAGTACTTCATGCGGTGTTCCATGAGTGGAACGCCATGGTGGAAGTGTGGCCAGTTTTATTGTCACCACCTCTTCAAGGATAGTTTAAACTAAGTTAAATTTATGCATCGATGAATATTATTGTACCGAACTAGTATTTGTTGTACATGATCATCCAGCAAAATATTATGTGTAGTTAGAGAGTAAAGAATAAATTAAATAAAGATTTTTATTCTAGAACTTGTGGGTTGAAAATGAGATATTCAATTGTGTGTTAAGAACAATAAATTTATCATGGTTTTGTTATATGGAATTTCTCTACAAGCATTGGAAGTGGATTAAAGTCGTGGTTTAGTTATCTAATTGTGTTAATGAAGACTTTATGTTTTAGATTCCCTTTCAGCTGATAAATATATCACTTTATATGCTTGATTGAAGTTAAATTTGGAAATATGTTAAGATTAACTTTATGGAAGTTTTTCCATAAGAAGTGGTAGATTTGTTTTGTTTTGTCAACATAGTTACTATTCTTAGATTTTTAGACCGTATTAAAGAGTAACCTTATTTAAGTTGGATAACATCACTTCTCCACGAGTCAAATCAAAGAAGAGGCTTTAAGCGGGATGACTAGCTCATAATAGACCATGAGATAGAATAGTTGAATTGTCCCCATTTGCACCCATCACCTACATAGATGGAATTATGTAGGGAGTGATTTGGAGTGCTCCTTCAAATGAATGAAGGGATGATCAAATGGGCTCATAAGGATCCATGAGAAGGAATGTTTGATCTATTAATAAAATACCTAATGCACTTTCATAGCTAGAATTATGTAAAGTGTAAGGATAGGTGTGCCTCAAGGATTATTTTAGTTGGGTAACTATTGTGATGACTTTAGTAGAGGTTTTAGAGATTATAATTCTAGAGCCTTTTTTTAAAAAGAAAAAAATCAGGTTAGGAAGTTGGGTCCTGACATTATGGTATTAGAGCATGGTTCATAGTGGAATAGGTTCACTGTGCAAGACTAGTTTCATTGTATAATAGAAAACATATTTAAACCATAGCAAATGGAGAAAAACAGTAGAAGTAAGTATGTCTATATAATGGAGTGGAAAGAAAAAATAGTTAGGAGGAGGAGGAGCAATCTAAAAGAAATAATTGCTAATGAAATTTCTACCATCTCTTCTATGTGTGTGTGTCTAGGGATAATGCCACCAAAGAAAAAAAGAGCAAGTGTTGACACATTGACAAGGCAAACATGATAGACTAATGTAGAGGATAGGAATCTAGATGAGGGTTCATAAAACCCTGGGAATGAAAGGGGGATTCCTAGTAACAAGAATTTCATTCAGATAATAGGTCTACTTTAGGAACATATAGAAACTCAAAAGTAGTTGTTGGATGCCATGTTGAGTTAAGAAATATAGGAAGATAACCCTAGAGTGAGTTAGGTAAATGAACCTCTTACCGAGGCACAACTTTCTAGGGTCTTGTTAGAGGCCAAGTTGGGCAAGGAAATGAAATATTTGAAATATTTCAAATTTAATTGAGAGGAATATGGATATAAGGTTGAGGCATGGTTGAAGCAAATAGAAACCTATTGTAATATAAAAAAAAAAAAAATTCTCAGGCACTCAAATATCCTATGCCACCGTGCATCTGTAGGGAGATGGTTTGGATTTGTGGAAAAATTTTAGTGTAGATTGGAAATTAACAGCAATAGTTGAACTAAAATGGGATGATTTTGAAAAATCCTTCAAATATAGGTTTCTCACGAAGCACTTATATTCCCAAAAGTTTGAATAATTTGCTAAGCTTTAATAAGGAACTAGAATAGTGGAAAAATACTATCAAATATATATCAAGTTGTTGAAGTATGTACTTTTTTATAATAAGAAAATAAAGATTCACAAGTTTATTCTAGGAGTGGATCCTAAAATAGGGTAATAAATAGATATGAGGGAATATTCTATACAACAAAAGGCCTATGAATTGGCCCAGAAAGCTGAAATATATCTCAAATCCTATTTTGATTATTAAGGGTTAGACAAGAAAGGTAGGGAAGCATTAAGGAAAAGGAATAGTGCATGTTTTATCAAGTGGAAAAAAGAACAGTAAAACAAGTATTATTGTAGGAATAGTAAAATGAATTATTGGAGATAGGGGAAGTTCAAAAAAATATTCCAAGGAAAGAATCATTCTTCCAACAACCGTGACAAAGGAAATAATAGACCATCATAGGGATAGGTTAATTCTTCACATGTAGATAAAGTCGAAGAGGGGTAGAAATGGAAATAACATACAAGACCAAAAGAAGGATGTTATCTTTTTAGAGGATTGCATTATGCCAATAATTACCCACAAAGAGTAGGGATTATTTCAAAATGGAAGGAACCAATGTACAAAGAAACTACACCTAAAGAGCCCATGCATAAGATTTATGTAGCTACAAGAAACCAAAATCTTGATGGTCAAGCCACACCACTATTGATTAAAGGTAAGATTTTTGGTAGGAATGTTAAAATCTTCATTCATAGCGGTGCTAAATATAGCTTTATTTCCACTAGTTTATCCAAAGATATTTTAGAAAGACCAGGAATCTTGGCTCATGGGTGGAAGGTCAAGTATGGTTCAAGATAAGTCTACTTTGTTAATTAATGTTATCCTATGGCAAAAAATGTCTTACCTAGTAAAACAACAATATGATCTTTGTATATAGCGCCTCTGCATGCTTTTGATAAAATCCTAGGATTGGATTGATTGCAATCACATAAGGTCGTACTCAACTATTACGATAGGTGGATCGAGTATTCAAAAGGCACGGGTGTTGTATGAAGGGTGTATAGCCTATAAGGGACTTTTAAATCTCAAATCCTATTGGCTATGTAACTTAATAAGTCTATAAAGAAAGGAGGAATGGTCTATGTAGTAAAGATAAAAAAATTTGATAAATAAAATAAGGAAGAGGTGTTTGAAAAACACTCAATTCTTCAATTATTTAGGGATGTATTTCTAGAGTATTTACCTATATTACCCGCTAAACAAGAATTTTACTTTACTATTGAGCTTCAACCTAGAATAGAACCCATACATAGAAATAATTATAAAATGAAACCCATAGAAATGTAAGAGTTGAAGGTGCAATTGTAAGGGTTAATAGACAAAATATTGATCAAACCAACCGTATCACCATAGGGAACGCAAATGCTATTTGTAAAGAATTATGGTTCCTTGATATTATGCATAGATTATAGAATGTTAAACAAGGTAAATTTCAAGAATAGGTATCGCTTACCAAGGATTGAAGATCTCTTCAATCAACTCAAACATACCTTAGTCTTCTCAAATATTTATTTGAAATCAAGATATCACCAATTAAGAATCCATGAGGAGGATACTCACAAGACAACCTTTAAAACTTGTTATGGACATTATGAGTTTGTTGTATTACCTTTTGGTTTAAAAAATTACCGAGTATTATTTATGAATTTGATGAATATAATCTTTAGGAAGTACTTGGATAGACTTGTTCTAGTATTTTTAGATGATATTTTGATATATTCTAGAAATAAGATAGAGCACGATGAGCATTTCAAGATTTTTCTACACCTATTAAGGAAAAACCATCTATTTGGAAATTTATCCAAGTGTGAATTTTATGTGTTAGAGGTGAAATATTTAAAGCTGCAATATTTAAGACACATTGCTTCAACTGAAGGGATCACAGTGGGACCACCTACATATGTGATCAAAGTTCAAAGTTTCATGGGCTTAGATGGATACTACAGACGTTATGTGAGGGACTATTCTAAGATCACCTAACCAATAACTAATATTTAGAGAAAAGTAAAAGAATTCAAGCAGGCAGAAAAATGTGAGGAAACCTTTGATTTGCTTAAGAAAAGCTTACCATGCCTCATATACTAAAAGTGCATGATCTTCAATGAAGTTTATCTGTTTTTACTGATGCATCATTAGAAGGTCTATGAGGGATGCTCTCATAAGAAGAAGTAATGGTAGCCTATGGATCTAGTAAATTGAAAATATATGAGGTTAATTATGCAGCCCATGTCTTGGAGTTAGTAGTGATAGTGTTTGCTCTCAAGATTTGGTAAAATTATTTGGTCGGGAGACCCTTTGACCTAAGGAAATACCATAAGAGTATGTAATATATATTCACTCGACCTTTACTCAATGCTAGGTAGATAAGGCAGATGGAATTTCTAGCATAATATGATTTTGGTATTGAGTATATAAAAGGAAAAGAGAATAAAGTCATTGATGCGATGAGTTGAAGAAGGTATATAGCAATTTAATCTTGCATCAATGTCGGCTTGATGGAACAATTCAAGGAAATGCAAAATCAAGATACCTATTGTAACCAAATTTGGAAAAGGATGAAGATAAAACCTAATGAAAAAAATGAATTTGGCATCAAGGATTTTTTCTTATGCTTTAAGAATAGGGTAGTTAATTTTGAGATCGAGAATTTGAGAAAAATGATTATGAATGAAGCACACATATCTCAGTATTTTGCTTATCCAAGAGGAGCAAATATGAGGAAGAATATGAAAAAGACATACTTTTGATTAGGAATGAAGAGAGACATAACTAATTTTATTTCTCAATGCCTCGAGTACCAAAAGGTAAAAGTAGAACACAAACATCCTACTGGATTATTGCATATGCATGACATGCCTACACAATAATGGCAAGTTATTTTGATGGATTTTATGATAGGACTGCCAAAAATAGGTTTCAGCATGATGCAATCCTTTTGTGGTTAACAAATTGACCAAGGTTACGCACTTTATACCCAGGAACACTAAGGATGACGTTGTTTTAGTGGCTAATAGATTTACCAAAGAAATATTTCAGCTTCATGATTTTTTGGAGGCGAACATATCAATTAGTGACCCAAAATTCACATATGAGTTTTATCAATCCTTGCACCATGCCATTGGTACTAGATTGAATATCAGCTCTGATTATCATCCAAAAATTGATGGGTAAACTGAAAGAGTGAATCAGGTTCTAGAAGACATGATTCACATGTACTATATGGATCAAAATACCCATTGGAAGGTTTACTTGAATCTAATAGAATTTATCTCCAATAATGGTCACCATTCGACCCTAGGCATGCCATATTTTTAAGCTTTATATGGGAGAAGGTGTACGACACCATTATTTGGGATAATGCAGAGGTGCTTGGACTAAACATGGTCAAATAAATGGAGCATTAATTAAATGTGATCAAAGAGATATTGAAAGAAGTTGCAGATCATCATAAAAGCTACACCGATATCAAGAGGTCACCAAGAGAGTATTTTGTAGGTGATAAAGTATTTTTTAGGGTGATACCAAATAAGAGTGTCATAAAGTCCACTAAAATTAATCCCTATTTTATGGGACCCTTTGAAATCATATAAAATATCAGTCATGTGGCATACCGAATTGCCTTACCACCCAATCTATCCAAGATTCACAACACTTGAAATGTTTCATTGCTTAAAAAGTATGTTGCTAATCCTCAACATGTGTAGGACTCTTCTAATTTGCATATGTAAAACTCCGAGGATATAGAGGTTTGATAAGTAAATATCCTTGAGTTTCGGTCCAAATCAATGAGGAAGGGAACATTGGAGTAATGCAAGGTCCAATGGGACCGCTATTCTAAAATAAACGCTACTTGGGAGAAAGTAGCAGACATGCGGGATCATTTCCTATTTTTGTTTGAAAATACATTGTAAATGTTGTTTAATGCATAAGCTATGTAGGTACACAGAGGATTGTGTTAAGCCTAACAAGGTGAGAACACTTTTATTTGGATTTACAAATTTAAGCCTAAAATTTAAAAGACACATGTTTGGAACAGTTGAAAAAGTCATAACAAAGGGAGACTTTTATTAATGGTGATGGACTTCCACTACCATGGAAGCATATATTTATATACTCTATAATGCTTGTTGTTTCAAATGAACTAAATGACCATGCGTGTGAGTATCAAAGAGATCAATATCTTGGATGGATATTGTAGAGTGGAAAACACGGTGCACCTAGAAAATGGAAATGAAATGCATCTATTGCTCTATTGATCTAAGCACTACAAAAGTGACATTTTAAGTAAGCATAAGAGATAAATAAGTGAATAAAATGGGTGGTTCTCTTTATATTATTGCAATTGTCAAATATGCATTTACACAACGTCCCCTTGATGTCTCTCAATTGATATAACTCATTAAAATATCCAAATGGTCAAATCCTTTCAAAATTTTGAGGTACGCTTTCAGTGTATTCCTTGCACTCACGATTGAAGAGCGGGTTTTTTCTACCCCATAAATGTTCTATCATTATTATGATTTTTTTCTCCCTCCTCATGAACTAGAATACCTGGGTCTACACACAAGAAACCAAAATTTATTGATTTCATGTACGGATTGAAAGGTAATCAAAGAGATGTATGTAATAATTAGATTGAAAGAGGAAATGTATAATAGAATATTCAAAACTATTCTAAATGCTACCAAAACTTAGGATTATACATATAACATGTTCTGGAAAATATCTAATCAAGAACAGAAAGGAAATTGCACATAGATTTATGGTCATCCTAGGGTGTGCCATTCAGGACTACAAAAAAATAAATGCATAATAATATGTGCAAAACAACTCAAATTTGCACCAAAACTTGACATAAGGCATAAAATTTACTCTGGAATTTATCACTTGCAAAAAATGAAATAAAATGGTGATTATATTTGTGGCCATACCTAGGTGATCCATTTGGGACTGTCATAATTTGGGGGTCATCTTGAGGTGGGAAGACCACAAAATCTAGTGATTTTTCCCACAAATTCCTTTAGGATTTGATCCAAAGTACTCCTAGGGATGTTTTTTTTCAAAATTTGGGATTTGATTCACTTGAATGGGTCAGTTTTGTAAATGAATTGCATTTTTTTGAATCACTTGAAATCCTCCTTCGCTCGATGGAGATCTCAAGGGAAAACGTATGGTAAATTGGGGATAAATCTCGATAGCACTTCGTGGCAAAATATTGCAAAGACTCCACTTTATAGCTCAAGTGAGCATATGGTCAAATGGGCATGCTTGGCCATGCAAGGCAGGTGCCACCATTTGTCCAAACCTTGCCATGCATTGGAGGGATAAGGAATATCCATTTTGGGCCTCCAATTTGCAACTTGGCATGAGAGTTATGCACCCTCAAACTAGCATGCTTCAATGGATAGGGTAAATGGCTGAATCTGGGTGCCATTTGTCTCAACTTTGACTTTTTAAGGGTCCAAGACCATGGCCATCCCACCCAGGGATGGTTGTTGGTGGTCATCCCTGGGTGGGATGACCATGAACTATGGCCATCCCAGGTTGGTATGGGCATGACTACATGCCCTAAAACTTCCCAAAAGTGGGGTTGAATCTCCCAAATAAGACCATTATTTAACCTGTGAGGGTTACCCAAGCGGGTCACATGGTTTCAATTAAAATGTGTCTTAGTAGTCTAATATGATTGACGTGATTTTAATGTCTACAAATGCCCTTTTTTGGGATACATTTTGTGTAGCACGGTGCAGGGCAAAAATAGATGACTATATATCAAATGATTAAGGTTATTCAGTAACCTAACCAACTATAGATGCCTCAATCATGAAAATATCATGCATCCTTGAATCCTTGCTTCTCATAAGCTAAGCAACTTGATTCAAGTACAACCATTCATGTCAAGCTTACTTGATCTTGGATATTTTTCAGTAATGAAGAGGCAAGGCCTATGATCCTTCATGGTTCAGTAATACCAAGCATTTGTTTAATTGAAATTTTTGCTTGTTTTTTTCCCCAAGCAAGGGTATGATTATTTTTGGAAATGATTCACTGACAAACGTGGTTTGCATGATTGAATGTTTGATTATGAATTTGTTAATTATGACTACCCCCTCAAGTGACGAGTCTATGAGGGAATCACCAGTGATAAAAATGATGAGTCACTTGACCCATATGACTATTTTGGATTTAAAGGATAATTGATAAAATAGGTAGCCTAAAGCCATATTGTAGGTGAAATAATGATCATTGATCTGATCAACATTATATACCCCCATCATGATAAGGGTGCACATCTTACAATTGTTGCTTCCAATGATGTGTAAGGCTTAATTTAGGATTTTAGAAGACAATATTAAGTCAAATCATAGCCTTGATGCCGATTGGGAAATAATATTATGTAAAATCCTAGCCTTGATGGTGATTAGGAGATAAACATTAAGTCAAATCCTAGTCTTGATGGCAAATAGGAAATAATCTTAAGTCAAATCATGGTCTTGACGGTGATTAGGAGACAAGATTAAGTCAAATCCTAGCTTTGACGGTGATTGGGAGATGTAGAGTAAAAAGCATGACACTAAAACAATAAAGATAAAATAGAACTCAAAGAACTATATATTGCACAAATGAAAGAGATATTTTATTAATAATGGGGGGAGCTGAAAAACTCCTTTGATACAATCAATAGTTCAATGTGAACTTGATACAATTATTACAGACTGCTAGGGTTCTTTGAAACCCTAGCTACAATAGAATGTAGTGTCTTCAATGGTGTGCTTTCCTCCCAATAGGTGTGAGTGGGCTTCTTAGTTATCCTTTGGTCGTACCACTCCAGCTTAAACAGTTGCACAATGCTCTTGATTGTATTGCTAAACTTGCACACAAATAAGTAGGGCAATCAGTAAAAACAAATGAGGGCTCCATAATG
Source organism: Wollemia nobilis (assembly GCA_028583015.1). Classification (NCBI taxonomy): domain Eukaryota; kingdom Viridiplantae; phylum Streptophyta; class Pinopsida; order Araucariales; family Araucariaceae; genus Wollemia; species Wollemia nobilis. The sequence continues at coordinate 50,251 of JAQPPZ010017023.1, read as the reverse complement.
TGAGCCCTCAAAAATTAGTGCTAAAAACCCTAGATCTGATAAAATAATGCATGCAAAATTTAAAAATATGAAATAAAATACATGAATGATTTACCTTGCTATTTTACCATTTTTGTTGTCTGATCTAGAGATGCACTGTAGACTCACGTCCAAATATAAGGTTTCACTACAATCTATATAGCTCCAATCAATCTAAAAATTTGTGGAGACATTCTAGAGTGTATCAGGAACCTACCCTCAAAATTTTAGCTCAATATAACTTCGGATGAGTGAGATATGGCCAAAACAGTATGGGTAGTTTGTGCAGTCCTGTACAAACGTGGGTAGCCTCCATCTGTAGGAAGATCAGGGACTCAGGATGAGGCTTCAGGAATATTAGGATGAGCTAGGGTTTGGAAATGGTGGAAGCTATGTGGACTCTAGAGCTCAAGGAAATTAGGAGTTCTCAATATTGCATTCAAATCTAGAAGCAGTATTCTTTTCTCTACTATTAATCCCTGGTTGCTGGGAAACACTAGATCTTAAGAATGCAAATCAAAGAACACCATGAAAATAATCAGATAGCTAGAATTTAGAATCTGGGTAGAATCAACATCAGAGACCTCAGGTATCAAAAATCCCCTCCTTCCCTCTTTGAGCATCAAATATGCTCATATAAATAGTCAAACTTAGGGTTTACTTTAGGGTTTTTACCAACACTTTAATCGTGTGGTTGTAATTAAAGCAAATCCAAGGGCTGACATTTAACTTTGAGTGTGGCATGGATTGATGTAAATGGATGGTCAATATTAGAATAGATCTTATGGTTGGGGTTAATTTAACTTATAAATATATATTTTATTATACATATATTAAAATATAATATAAAATATTATATTTAAATATATATAAAATAAAATAAATATAAATTAGGGTCAAAAATGGTGGGAAAATGGTATGGTGGGCCATTGGATGGTGGGAAGGCATGGATGGAGGACAAGTGGCTAGGTTTTGGTGTCTATAGATGCCCCTTTTTGTACCATGTTGCGTGAAACACAATATGGTGCAAAAAAACATGAGACACCTGATTGGGCTTGGGCACAAAAGCAACTTCTCTCTCTTGTTGGATTTGTGGATCAATATTGAAGACAAAAAGAATAAATAATTTTGAGTTATTGCATAGCTTACCCCCTCAATTGGTGAATGATATGTGGATGAACTCATGAGCCAATTGAAAAAGAATGAATGGAAGAATATTTGTGCAAAAGAAGGAAATGGGAATGATGAAATGTGTGACCGTTTTTGCCCCAATGGTTGAAGGGATTTGTGGAATGAGGAATGATGATTGCATCTATTTTTGCCCCAATATATGGAGTGTTATGTGTCAAATGTAGATGTCATGATCATGTAAGATGTATCCCATCGTGGGAAATTCGGAATCAAATGTGGTTGCCCCAAATTTTGGGTAATTCCATGATTTTGAAGAATTTTGTCGTATGGCATCATTGATATGCAATATGAGATGCAAAACATAAATCATAAAGAAGTCAATCTTTAGAGGGCCTGCTAGTGACTATAGGATAATTCCTTCCACTGGAACCAATCACCCTAGCTAGTGCCAATCACTATGATGACTTGTCATGGAGTTTTTGAATGAAATGATTTGATTTTTGTCCATGTTTTAAGCCCCACGGACTAGGCCATCAATGACACTTTTAAGAAAAATTCATCTTGTCAAGGTTTCACTTGGATTGTGAGTGACCAAATTTGATTAGGCTTTTGAACTAGGAGATATGGAATGATGATGATGACCAAGTGTTCTTATGGTGATTCGTTCATCTTACCATATTGCATGGATGCTAATCGTTGCAATCGCCAAGTATATAGAACAAACCACTAGATACGAGATTCACTTGTAATTTGGCACATTGTAGAAGAATTGATGATGAATGAGGAAATTTGATGGAATAATGTTGATGAAGAATTGTTTTTTTTTTTTTTTTTTTATTTTTTTTTTTTTTTTTTTTTTTTTTTTTTTTTTTTTTAATTAAATATGATCGATTTAATTGATTATAATAAAAAATTTTGTTTGTTTGTTGTTTTTTTTTTTTTTAAGAGAGATTGAAAATTTGAGGAGTGGAGTGGAGTGGAGATTGAAGTGAGGCTAGTGGAATTTGGCATGGAAGCTATGGTGGTGGAGGGAGCGAATGTTGTTGTTGGAGCTGAGGCACGGTTTGCCCAGGTAATGTTGCTAAAAACACTTGTTTATTTGTGCAAAATTTTGATTTGTTGTTGCTTTTTTTTTAAATTAATACTAATGCAAAAATATTTGTTGCTACAGTTGAGGGATATAGAGCCTCGACATCAGTTTTCTCTGTTCATTCCTGGGATGAGGAAGAAGCTTTCAAAGGTGGATTGGGGGCTGTTGAAGAAGGTGGGGTTGGAGGGGGCGGCTCGGTTGGATGTGGTGAGGGTGGATGAAGGGTACCTCTCGGCTTTGGTGGAGAGGTGGGATTCGGATAGGGGGACCTTCCAGCTACCAACTGGGGAGATTACTATTACTCTTGAGGATGTATATCGCATCCTCTAGGGCCGAGTCATCTAGGCATGCTGAGTCTAGGTAGAGTTCTAGGTCTAGGGCTCCTACTAGGTCGTAGGGGTCTTCTCATGGACATTAGCTTAGTGCTTAGATGCACTTTTTGTATATTAGCCTTGGTGCTCCATTGTATGTAGCCTTTTTTGGCACTCATTGTATATGCGATATTTTATATATATACATGGCTTTATATTTTTGTGTTATTTTTGTGTGAATGCTTTTTGTGTATGCAATGCATGTTTATGAATGTTTTTATGGATGCCTTATGGATGATTAATGCAAGCTAAATGGTATATGTATGGATGATTAATGCAAGCTAAATGGTATATGAAATTCAAGCTAAATGATGTATGTATGCATGATGTTCTATTGATCATTTATAGTTCAGAATTTTGTTGGCCATTTTTGTTCATTGTTGTTTAATCAGGGGCACCAAACTTGGTGGCATTTAGGCGGGATGATCCATGAAGAAGACATGGATGTTGACATGGAAGAAGATATGGAAGTTGATATGGAAGAAGATATGGAAGTTGATATGGAAGAAGATATGAATGTTGATATGGAAGACTGAATGATTTTTAGAGACTCAAACATACTAGTGATATCAACCAAACTCACTAAAGGTTGTCTAATTTTCTTTAGGACCAATGTGTGTGCAGTGAATTCATGTACCAAATCTTGAGCACGACAATGACCCTAGACAATCATGAACCAGTGTGTGTGCAAGTGAAGTTCATTAACCCATATTGAGTAAATTGGGCATGACCTGTTATGGAGAGGACCAAGAAGCTAGCTTGTCCATATGTGCGGTCAGAGGTCTCTCTTTTTGTAAGAGAGACATGTCGCCCCGCATGAGCTTACTCCACTGCCAGTCAAGCATCTATAGCTCCGGTGGAGGCTCACTCCATAGTCCAATAATATGATCTTTTAGGCCTTGGGGATGACTACCTAACCTTCTGAGGGGAAATGTAGTACGATCCTTACAACTTTATGGATATGTGGTGTGTGAGTGGAATTTGGAGCTTTGGGGAATCAGATTCTCAACCGAAGTGTGATGAGAATTTGACCCTATCCTTACTACTCTATATTTTGTATTGGAAGTAATTGTGATGGTGGTGAAAACCACTATTTTTTATTTTGGACTATGTTGCATGATGGGACAAGCGAGGAATACCCTTTTCACTTCAAGGTGTAACCCAAGTATGGTATTATCCCTCTTTGACACAAGATGTTTTTAAGATGTGAAGATGTGTGTTTGGTTCAAGAATATTTTTGGAATCAGTTGTCAAGACTCAAGATTTTCTTAATGTGATAAAGTGATTTGGTCCTAAAGAAAATCAGAATATATTTTTGGAGTTTGCTTAAAACACTAGGAGTGGTTGAGTGACCGAAAACCTAGGGTGTATGGACTTTGTAAAAGGGAATGTTGGCTTAGGAAATTTAGAGGAAAGTGCATAGATGCCTTTGTAGATGCCCCTGATTAAGGTAACTTGACTTTTTGTTTGACCTTTTCATCACTACTAATAAATGATTTTCGAACATGGGGGAAATGAATGCAAATGGGTGATGCAAAATGTAATGAGATGTTGAAATGCAATGGAATTTGTGAATGCAATGAAATGTATGTAAATGCCATGTGAAAATGTATGTGAATGCAAAAGTGAATGCAAGTAGGATGTATGCAAATGCATATGGCATGCAATTTGAAAATTTGTTTTTATTTGTTTTGTTTTATTTTTATAGCCATGTATATACATATATATAAACATCACATTAACAATAAAATGCTTTCAAATGGATAACATTAAGTGGTTCAGGCTCCTCAACCCCCTCTAAATCGGCAAGTCTATAAGTACCATCACCCACTTTTTGAGAAATTATGTATGGACCTAACCAATTAGCCATGAATTTATCTCGAAGGTGTGGCAAGGCATTGGTGTTTTGTTGATTCTCTTTAAGGACAAGATCTCCTACTTGGAATTCATGTAGATGGACTTTGGCATTGTAAGAATGCTTTAGGCGGTCTTGATAAACTCGTAAGTGTTCTAGTGCATTGACTCACCTCTCATCAAGAAGAGTGAGTTGGTCAAGATGTGCTTGTCTAGCGGTATCATCATCTATGAATTCTTGCAAAGAAATTTGCAAGGAGGGAATCTCAAGCTCAAGAGGTATGATAGCTTCAGCTCCATAGACCAAGGAAAATGGTGTTGCTCTAGTTGGCATTCGGATGCTTGTTCGATAAGCCCATAGTGCCAAAGGGATTTTTGTATGCCAATATCTATGATTTTCGTTGACAAGTTTCTTGAGAATAGCAATTAAGGTCTTATTGGTAGCTTCGGCTTGTCCATTTGCTTGTGGGTAGTAAGGTGTCAAGAAACTGTGTTGGATATTATATTTCTCGTAAAGTGCTCGAACATCCTTGTTTTTGAAAGACTTGCCATTGTCTAAAATGATTTTAGAGGGGATACCAAAATGACAAATGATATGATGGAGTATGAAGTCCACAATTCTAGGTCCTATCATACTGGTTAGAGGAATTGCCTCAACCCACTTTGTGAAGTATTCAGTGGCTGTGATGATGAAAGTATGTTGTCCCAAGGAAGGAGGTAAGATTTTTCCAATTAGATCAAGACCCCATTGTGAAAAGGGCCAAAGGCTTTGGATAGGTTGTAATGCTTGTGATGGTACATGAGTTAAATTAGCATGTGATTGATATTGCTTACAATGTTTGACATAGTTGCAACAATCATGTTCCATTGTGGGCCAATAATAACCCATGCATAGAATACACTTTGCAATGGCCATCCCACTAAAATGACCACCACAAGTACCATCATGGGCTTCAGCTATGGCTCTTTGAGCCTCATTAGTCTCGACACAATAAAGGATAATTCCATCATAACCACGTCTATACAACACATCCCCCAAAAGAAGAAAATGAGCTACTTTTTTCTTGAAAGTGTGTTTGGTAGACCATGACATATCCTATGGGAGTGTTCCAAATTTGAGAAAGGCTACTATTTGGCTTGACCAAGACTCATATGGTTCTGAATGGATAAAGCAAACATCTTTTCCATCCTTAGGATCAGTACGAACAATTGTGGACTTAGAGATTGTTGAGATTATTAGGGGTTGTACCTCTCCTAAGGAGTCCTTTGGAATCAATGATCCAAGAGAGGCCATTGCATCTGCAAATCTATTAGTCGAACGTGGCAAGTTATCGATTTCATACCATTCAAATTTAGAGAGCAATTTCATTGCTACTTCATGATAAAGCTTAATGGTAGATTCTTTGCATTGGTATTCTCCATTCACCTGTTTTACAACAAGTTGAGAATCCCCAAATATCCTAATATGCTTAATACCCATAGCTATAGTTGATTGAAGACCTAAGATTAAGGCTTCATACTCTGCAGTGTTATTTGTGCATGGGAAGTCTAGCTTGAATGATAAAGGGATAGGTATCCCTTGGGGTGTATGAAAGACAACTCCAGCACCTTGACCTTTCTCACACTTAGATCCATCAAAGAATAATGTGATATCGACGTCTTCTTTCGGAATGACATCTTCTTCTAATTCTATGATAGAAAATACTGAATCATCTAGGAGCTCTATAATCAAAGGATGATCACTAGGTAGTGGAGCTTCCTCAAGTTGATCGGCTATGACCTGACCTTTAATGGATTTTTGGCTAATAAACTCAAGATCAAATTTAGTAAGGAGCATTATCCATTTAGCGATATGAGTGTTATTATAAGTGTGAGATATCATATAACGCAGAGGATTTTCTCTAGCTATGATATAAGTTGTATGGCTAAGCATATAATGACAAAGTTTCTTAGTGGCAAAAACCACTACTAAGCACAATTTCTCTACATAAGTGTATCTGGTTTCATAACTCACCAATGTTTGACTAATGTAATAGACAACTTGCTCTCGATTTTGTTCATTCTTTTGTGCAAGCATTGTCCCTAATGCAAAGTCCATTGTTGAGACATAAATATAGAAAGGGACCCCCGGACGAGGAGGAGCTAAGACTGGTAGAGAAGCTAGATATTGCTTGATATCATCAAAGGCTTTTTGACATTCATCTGTCCATACAAATGGCACCCCCTTTTGTAGTAGGTGGTTGAAGGGCCTACATTTATCAGAAAGTTGCGCAATGAAATATCAGATAGATTGGATATTTCTTTGTAAACTATGTAATTCTTTAATGTTTGTTGGGGGAGGCATTTCCATGATGGCCTTAACCTTGTTTGGGTCCACTTCAATACCTCTTTTAGAGATAATGAATCCTAGAAGTTTACCTGAGGTAACACCAAAGACACACTTTTTGGGATTTAACCTCACCTTATGTTCTATTAGTTGATCAAAGATTTTCTCCAAGACACCAATGTGCTCTTGTCGCAGTTTTAGATTTAGCCAAGAGATCATCTACATAGTCTTCGATAATCTTATGCATGTAATCATGGAAGATGTAAGTCATGGCTCATTGATAGGTAGCACCTACATTTTTAAGGCCAAAGGGCATGACCTTGTAGCAAAAGGTCCCCCAAGGTGTGGTGAATGTTGTTTTATGTTGGTCATCAAGATTTATTTGAATTTGGTTGTATCCTGAAAAATCGTCCATTAAGGAAAGCATTTCATGGCTAGCACAGGTGTCAACAAGAGTATCAATGTTTGGAAGAGGAAAGTCATCCTTAGGACACGCCTTATTAAGATCTCAAAAATTAGTGTAAATATGTATCGACCCATTAGGCTTGCGAATGGGTACCATGTTTGAAAGCCACTCAGGATAGTCAATAGGAACAATGAAGTTGACGTATAGGAGTTTTTGAAGCTCTTCCTTGAATATGAGCGCAATGGTAGGATGTATCCTTCTAAATTTTTGCTTGACCGGTTTGGCATCAGGATGCAAGGTGAGATTGTGGACAACAAGGTTAGGATCAAGACCAGACATGTCTTTGTAGGACCATGCAAGTACATCCTTCTTTCTCTTGAGGAGAGAAATGAATTGCTCTTGTTCATCGGATGATAAGCTTTTTCCAAGCTTGAAAATTTTTGGATTGTCATGATCTGAACTAAGGTTCACATCAATGGTATCTTCAATGGACATATGAGAACCTTCCTCAAGTTGATGGGGTGTTGGGATCAGATGAATGTCATCTAAGATGTCATCCAACTCTTTTTACTCATCCTCTTAAGCTCTACCTGGAAAACCTTGGGATTCTTACTGAAGGTGGAGGTGAAGGTGGAGGGGAAGGAGGAATGTAGTTGGCTGAAGCCCTTAATAATTCCTTGGATAGGACAAACTCTAAAAAAGGAGGGAGGAGAAGAAATCTGGTCCATGTCAATAAGGCTTATGTCAATTGGAATTGCTTTAGTGCCAAGATCGTATGGATTACGGAGTGGGGTGAATAAGTCAGCAGGATTCATGTTGACTTAGAGGAAAATGGATGGATTGGAAGAATTTATGGATGGATGGAATGATGGATAGGTGGAATGGATGGATGACAAAACTAGGAACTGATTCTAAGTCTTGTTAACCCTGGATAAAAACAATAAATACAAAATACATTTTATGTACATGCAAAGTAAAATTTGTTTTTTATTTATAATATTTTGAGTAAGGAGATCATCTCACCAAGAGGAATGAGTGAGCTGAGGTTTAGCGGGTGCGGCGGGAGTGAGGGTTTGAATTTTTTGGGCAGGAATCTCAGCCAAGGTGGCAGAGGTAGAGCAGGTATGGAAGGGGTGGGTGGGAACCTCGAGCATGGATCAAGCGAGGATCCAGAGGAAGGCGGTCAGGCTGTGGTAGATTTGGAGGTGGGCATCACGCGGGGCCCGACCCTCCTCAGAAAGACCCTGACAAAAAATATACGAAGGACAATGCGGGGCCCAAGAAGTGGTTGTCTTTTGCTGAGACTCTTAGAGGAAAAATAAAGGAGGTTCTCTCTCTTCCACCCCTAGTTCTAGTAAATAATAAAATTTTGGCCCCGACAAGTTCCATGAGCCCTTTTCTTTCAATGGAAGAATTCTCCCTGGTAGGCAAGTTTTTGGGAGGTAGGTCGGACATGGAGACTATCAGGGCTTGGGCGATGGGTAAATGGTGATCGGTAGGCAGCTTGGAGTTGGTAGCTCTAACTCGAGGGTTCTTCATTATCCATTTTAACAATATGGAGGATGCTAACCACATTTTAATAGGAGGTCCTTGGTTTTTGGGCAAAAGGAGCCTTTTTCTCAGATGATGGGGTGAAGATTTTGACCCTAAAAAGCAAAATATTAACATTGCCCCTATTTGGGTTCATCTCCTGAGTCTACCTGCCTAGTTCTTCAATGAATATTGGTTGTAGGGCATAGCCAGAACTATAGGGGACCTGATCTCCATTGACCATGCGACCTTGGCCAGGACAAGGATGACTCATGCATGAATCTATGTAAATGCTAATTTGGATAATGAATTGCCAAGGTTTGTGGAGCTAGAGTATGGAGAATACTATCAAAAATAGTTGGTAGAATATGAGAATAGATCGACATTCTATGCAGAATGCAAAAATCAAGGACATCTATGCAATCAGTGCCCTAACCTAGCAATGAATAGAGAAAAGCAGAAGCAGGGAATGCTAGATAGAGGAAATTTGAGGAGTTTCCCTGGTAGAGGTGATTTCAATCAGGCAAACTATGTCTACCAAAAAATAAAAGAGAGGGTGTAGGGTCCCAACAAGACAAAGGAAAACAATAGGTTGTTGGCAACCAAAATACTCAGGTAAGTTCCAATCCTCTAGTTTCAAATAAATTTTCAATTCTATCCAATATGGGAGTAGGAGGATTATCGAAAGACATGGAAGCCTAGAACCTTCAGGCTAACCTTTCTGACTCTCTAGAATCCCCATCCAAGTCAGGATCCTCAAACCCTAATGCTAAAATTACTGTAAGCCCCATGGGCATCACAAAGCCAAACCCTAATGCCCGATCTCTAGAATCCCCATCCAAGTCGGGATCCTTAAACCCCAATGCTAAAAATACTTCAAGCCTAGTGGGCATCCCAAAGCCAAACCCTAATGTTGAAGAACTTAGGAAGAAATTTGAGGCATTGGAAAATAAAAAATCTCATCTCCCTAACATCATCACTAGGAGCCAGGTGAATCCTACTGAGGGGTCATCCTAGACCAGGGGAATATAGGAAAAAAGGAGAATATTTGGATGTAGGGGTGGAGATATGTGAAACTCTTCAGACTAAGGAATATGGTAGTCCGGTTCTACAACAAATTGCCTCCCCCAGTTTAGTCCTAAACAAACCAGGAGCACTGTGAAGTCTCCTATAGATTTTGGTAGTGAAAAAGAAGAGGGAGAATATCAAATGTTGAGCATCAAAAAATTAAAACTGATAATGACATTGCCAATGGAAAATAGAGAACCTTGTTTCAATAGGTTATTTCGGGTTCTGAAGACAACAAATTAGGAAAACCCCCTCAAGGGAGGGGAGAGGAAGAAATCCCAAACAATCTAAATGAAGTTCCTCTCATGGAACGTGAGAGGCCTCAATGGCCTGCCCAAACACAGGGAAGTCAGTGCAATAAGAAATCAAGTGAATCCAACTATTATCATGTTGCAAGAAACAAAAACTGATGAGATTCAGTCAAAAAAGTAGCAAAAAAATTTGGAATCAAGGGGAGATGGTTTGCAAATCAGCCAGAGGAGCGTCTGGAGGCCTTATGACTTTGTGGGATCCCTGGATAGTAGAAGGCACCATTATTCAAAAATATGATAGGGTTCTTAGTGTTTTATTTAAGGAAATAAACAACAGGTCATGGATCCTTTCAAATATTTATGCCCCGACTTCAATTCAAGGGAGAGCTCTATTGTGGGAGTACTTAGGCAATCTGAGTGAAATATTCCATAATGTCCCCTGGATTCTAGCTAGGGATTTTAACACTCCTCTTTACCCTTCAGACAAAATGGGTGGAAATGGACCACCTATCAGGAGCATGGATGAGTTCAATGACTTTGTGAACTCCAACATGTTGATGGATGTAAAACTTAGAGGAGCGAATTATACCTAGAGCAATCGGTGGATAGGGTGTCATCTCATTCAAGAAAGGCTTGATAGGTTTTTCTATCAAAGGAGGCTACAACTCTGTTCGGTGATTCTACCCTACAAGCCCTTCCTAAAATTACCTCTGATCATAATCCCATTTTTTGGAGATCCCTAACTCTCTGTCCTTCAAGAAACCTTTCAGATTTCAATCTATGTGGATCAAACATTCCAGTTTTAGAGATAACTTAATTCAGTGGTGGCAGCAACCTGTCAAGGGTAGTGCAACTTTTAAACTTGCTAGAAAATTAAAGTTTGTTAAGGAAAAGCTTCGAACTTGGAACAAAGAGGTCTTTGGGAACCTCTTTGAAAATAAAAAATAGGTTGTTGAAATTTTGAAGATAATTGATCAGAGGATTCAACATGGTGATGTTGATGAAACTACTAGGCAGGAGGAACGGACAAAACTAGCAGAGTTTCATAACATTTTGGCCTGTGAGGAAATCTATTGGAGGCAAAAATCAAGGGCTCTTTGGTTGAAATATGGAGATTCAAATTCCAAGTTTTTTCACGTCACCACGCTTAGAAACAGAAGCAATAACAAGATAAATTTTTAAAAAAGAGATGGTTCTATTACTCAGGACTTAACAGAAATCAGAAAGGAGGTAGTAACTTATTTCAATTCTATCCTTGGTCAGGAATCATAGTGCAATGAGGAGGCCAAAGATATTCTCTTGCAATCCATTCCTAGCATAATAAATGAGGATATAAACCTTAAGCTTCTAGCTCCCTTTTCTGATGAGGAAATTAAGGAAGCCTTGTTTAGCATGGAGCCAGACAAAGCCTCGGGACCCGATGGCTTTCCCCCTCATTTCTATCAAGATTTTTGGGACATCGTAAGTGAGGATGTAATTTCTACTGTCAGAGAATTCCAAGCAAGCAATCATATCCCAAAAGGTCTCAACTCTACTTTTATTTCTCTAATTCCTAAGAAGCAAACCCCTGAATCTATGGCTGACTTCAGGCCAATCAATCTGTGCAATGTTTCTTACAAGATCCTAACTAAAGCCATTGCAAATAGAATGAGAGATGTTCTACCCCACATCATAGATCCATGCCAGGGAAGCTCTGTCCAGGGTAGGTCAATCTTGGATGGAGTTATCACAGTTCATGAAGCTCTGCACTCTGCTCATAAGACTAACAGGTCTATTTTTGCCCTCAAGCTTGATATGAACAAAGCATTTGATAGGCTAAATTGGGACTTTCTGATTGTTGTCCTCCTTAAGTTTGGTTTTCACCACCAATGGGTTAATTTGATCAAAGAATGCATTTCTAAAGCATGGTTCTCGATTCTGGTTAATGGAACAACTACTGGTTACTTTCAAAGTCATAGAGGAATTCAGTAAGGGGACCCTATCAGCCCCATGTTATTCATCATTGTGGTAGAAGCTTTAGGTAGAACCATAAAAAATACTTGCAGTTCAAGGCTAATATCAGGAATCAAGGCAACATCTCTCACTAGGGTTGTTTCTCACCAACAATTCATCGATGATACCCTTCTATTGACTAAGGCATCGGTGGTTGAGGCCAAAAGAATTAAATACATCCTGCAACTCTACGAGGATGCTGCTGGTCAGAAAGTTAATTTCAGTAAAAGCAAGTTATATTTCTTGAACACCCCCATTCAGAGGTAAGGAAGGATTGCAAAAATTTTAGGGTGTGATATAGCAAACCTCCCCACTTCGTATCTTGGTCTCCCTCTTTTCATTGGTTCTTCGAGAGAGTCAATGTGGGACAGGGTTATTGAAAGAATTCAAAAAAACTTGTTGGATGGAAAGGTCATCTTCTATCTCAAGCAGGAAAGTTGACCCTCACTAAGGCCTCTCTTCAGAGCATTCCAGTCTATTTCCTCTCCATTTTCAAAGCCCTTGTGAAGGTTTTCCAAAAATTGAGAAACTCCAAAAAGAATTTTTATGGATGGATCAGAGGAGAAAAAAAGGATACACCTTGTAGGATGGACCAAAGTGTGCAGACCCAGGGAAAATGGGGGCTTAGGTCTGAGGAGAATTGCTCATATGAATTTAGCTTTACTAGCTAAGCAGGCGTGGCGCCTCATTTTTGGTGAAGAAAATGAATGGACAACTATCATCAAATGAAAGTATCTTCAAAATATGGAATTTCTAAGTGACTCAGTTCCAATCAGAGGTTCTACTTTTTGGAAAGCAATTCTCAATTGTAAGGAAATCATCAAAAAAGGTTTAATATGGGTTTTAGGCAATGGTGAGAGGATAAATTTTTGGAATGATAGGTGGGCTAAGGATGAACCATTGATGCAATATCCTAACTTAGCTCGAATCAGAGATATCATGGAAGAACTCATTGGCAGAAAAGTCTTCGATTATATGGTTGAGGACAGAGGCAGAATGAAGTGGAAACAAATAAGGATTCAAGGATTTCAAGTGGAATCAAATGATCTTTGTAACATTCTCGGGCAATAGTTTATCCCCATGAGACCCAAGGAAGATCAAGTGACCTGGGCTCCTATGAAAAATGGGCAGTTCACTATTAAATCAGCTTACAAGCTTCTGCTTGATGACGAGGATTTTGTCCTCCAAAAGGACTTAGTTTGGATAAAAAATTTAATTCCAAAAATTGTAGTCTTTTCATGGTTGGTTATCCAAGGAAGAATTCTAACCATTGATAATATGATGCGTAAAGGTATTTGTATCACTAATCGTTGTTATCTATGCAGGGCTAATTGGGAGACCATTTATCACATTTTCCTTGAGTGCCCTTTTTCCTTGATTGTCCTAAGTGGGGTTTTTAGGCCTTCAATATTTCTTGGGTTAAACCAGCCATCGTACTTGATTTGTTCATCTAGTGGCCTTGCCCCTTTTCAAGCCAAAGACTTAGATACATGTGGAAAATTTGTCTCAATCACTATCTTTGGCAGGTGTGGTTAGAAAGGAACCATAGAGTCTTTAATGAGTCTATCCATGATCATCAAACTATCATTGCTAGGATCCTATCCTTTGCCAATGAGAATGTGAACCTTATCCCTTTTGATAGTCGTAAACCTCATCTGTAGGAGACCACGATTGCTCAATATTTAAGCTTAACCTTGTTAGATGAGTCTGTGCCTAGGGTAGTCAACCCTAGAGCCAATGTTAAGTGGTCCCCACCTCCTACGGGTTGGTTTAAGCTTAATTTTGATGGAGCGGCTAAGGACAATCCTGGCAGAGCAAGCATTGGTGGCATTGTGCGAGATCATAATGGGAATATGATGCTTGCATTTTCTGAATATTTGGGAACAAGGACGAACAATGAAGTTGAAGCTAGAGCTATGTGGAGAGGCCTTCAAATGACTCAAGACTTAGAAGGCAATTTGATCATAGAAGGAGACTCTATGCATGTTATAAATCTCCTCAATAATTGGAAAACACCTCCTTGGAGGATTAAAACAATTGTTGAAGAGGCTAGGATCCTTTTCCAGGGAAGACAGGACAGAAAATCCCAACATGTCTTTCGGGAAGCTAACAAAGTTGTTGATAAGCTGGCCAATTTGGGTGTCGATGGTGATGGACTTTTCAAATGGGAACACGGTGTCTCGAGTGAAGTAGAGGAGCTTATTCAACAAGAATGCCAAGAATGATAGTCAAATTTACCAATAGGGAAGGCATTGTAAGTTCGAAGGCTATGAGTATTCTCGTCTCTTTTTGAAATGGACTCACAATAAAAATTATCCGAGTTGTCAGTCTTGGTGGATGCTGCTTGGAAATACCACAAAGACTAATGGGGATAGTCACATGTCAGATAACATGGCTCCTAGTCATCTTAGTAATTTGAGGTTGGTTGATAATCATAGGGTAGGAAAGAAATGACAATATAAGACTTCGAACTAGAGCCACGTGGACCACTAGATAGCCACCGCCATAAATCTAGCCAGTAGGTTCACTTCTCCAAGGCTGATTGGCCAAGATGGGATGTGGTCCCAAAGCATGTCATATATGGAAGAAAGCAATTACCAAAGAATTATTAAGAGTAATTGTCAATACAGAGCTTGTGGGAGTTTTTTCAGTACTCTGCTATGTGTGTCTGTAGCTTTTTGTTTCTCCATTGTTTCAAGGAAGGGATCTGTGTCTGTTTCTTTTTTTGTAATTATGATGCAGGTGTGTTTTCTCGGGGTATACCCAAAATGTTGTATGGGAAGTTTCTTTTTGATAACAGGCTATGTGCCTTACCGGATGTAATGGCTTTGGCGGCATGTAGATTTTACATATATAGGATCCTTAGTAAGGACATGTTCATCAACAACCCTGGGCTGATTTTTGTAAAAGGTTTTGGGTCAATTTGTAAAACCCGGTATTAATGCTATAGTATCTTATCTACCAAAAAAAAATATACATATGTTACAAATTTGGTTCGTGATATGGGTCAATGAAGTGGAGGTGGTGGTTCACCAGTTGGTTTGGCTCGCTCTTGTGGAAGAAGCAAGTGAAATATGGGCTGATGGATGGGGAAAATTCTGAGGTAAAACTCATCCTATTGATTGAATGAGGAATGATGGGTTGAGATTCCTCTTTAGATTCATCGAAGCTATTTATATAACATTCAACTATTCATAAATCTCGTCTTCATAGTTCATAAGTGGGATGGAGTATCTTCTTCTACATTCAGGTGTAAGCATTTGGAAGGCTTGCTCAAGATAAGTGGTGGAGGAAAGTGGGGTGATAGCCTAATCCCGAACGGTCATGCGTACCTCTCGATATGGAACATCAAGGATCTCATGTATACCTTGCTCATGGGATCCTAGGCCTTGTCCTTGCCAATTAACTATATGGAAATAATGGGATGGGAATCTCTTCATGGTGTGGTATATTGGCACGCCTTGGTTCTTTGGGTTCTTCGAGAGGATTTGTCCCAATTAAGGAGTCAAGCCCTCCATAAATAAAATTGATGTGATTTTGAGTAGAACCCATATCATAGACGACCCCTATGGATAAAGGAAGGTCACATGGGTGACAAAAATCCTTGGCTGTTGGGATGGTGAATGGGGTGATGGTGATGTCTTGGACCACGTATTCACAAATACCAAGACTAGTAATGTGAACCTCGACTTGGGCTGAGGTGGTGGAAGATGTGGAAATGGGTGGCTCAAGATTGTATTATTGCTTAGATGATGGTGGGGAATGGAATATTTCATAATCCATAAATTCAACTTGTGAAATATCGGTTGATGAAGAAGTATGGAATGATGGTTGAGAATTAGAAGTTGGTGGATGAGACAATGATGATGTGGAAGAAAGGATGGTAGAAGAAGGAGAAGGATTTGTTGATGTTGATGATGTGGCCAAAGTGGATTGACTATGACCACATGTGCAAGAAGAAATGGATGATTGAGGGGGATATGTGATGGGCAAATCCTCAGGAATGGGAGCCTTAGAAGAAGATGAAAATGGATTAGAGGAAGGAGGCAGATTGAGAGATGATGTGGATGATTTGATGATAGTACAAGAATATATGGGTGGAAGGTAACATGGAATCATAAGGATTTGAAATGAAGTTACAATATTTGAAATATTCTACATCATCTAGGATGCAATGGACTTGGCCATTGTGAACATATTTCAAACATTGATGGAGAATTGAAGGAACATATTTTATTTCTCTCATCCAAGGTCTACCAAGGAGTATATTGTACGCCATGTCTCCTTCCAATATGTGGAAAATTGTGTGCAACGTTTTGACCCCTACTTCTATGGGTAAAACAATAGTGCCAATTGTGGTACATAAAGCATTGTTAAATTCTTTAAGGGTGAAGGATGATTTGGTGATGTGAGATGGAGGAAGATTGAGATGTTTGAGGGTAGTGGTGGTGATGATATTGATGGAGGAACTTATATCAATCAGGACTCTTTTGAATGGATTCTTGTAAATTAGAGCCATAATGTGCAATGGAGGATCCACATATTCTGATGATGTTGACTTAATATCAAAGTCATAAAATGTGATTGAGGGTTCCATGCATGTTTAAACACTCCCTATAAAGTTATTAAAGGCATTAGAGTCTTGGGATTGAACCTCAATATATTTCAAAATTTGCATTAAAGCTTCTCTATGTCATGGATATTGTTGTATAAGCTCATAAATAGACAATTTGGTTGAAGCCATTTTTTAACTAGTGGTTAACCGACTACTCAAAGATACCACTGCCCTCAAATGATGATAGGTGGGATGAATTGGAGGATAAGAAATATGAATTGGTGTAGATGTATTTGGAGAAGTTTGGATGGGTGGAGGTGAGGGCCATGACACACTTTGTTGAGGAGCATTTTTCTAATTGTGTCGTTGACCTCTACTTACCACATTGACTGCTCCTACAAAACCTTAGAATTATTGAACGTGGTTGACCTGATTAGAAGGTGTTGGAATTTTAGTACCCCCTACATTAGGTTGTGCCTCTTCATGGTTGGGAAGAGGTGTTTGAAATATCCTAAGGTTCTGATTTTGTGGGGCGAGGGGGTTATCCACCTTAATGGCCCCCAAGCCTATGATATCTTGAACAATGTTTTTGAACACGTGGAAATTATTGATATCATGACCATTATGTCTATGGTATGGATAAAATAGGTGTTCTTTGTAATTTCTTCCACATTTAGTTGGGTCATCAGGTTTAATTTTAGTCAAATCCAGCTTGTTTGTGTCATACAACCTACATAAAAAGAGAAGAATACAACTCCATTAAATAAGTGTATTGGTGGTATTGTCAAACAAGTTATCGACGAGGACAGTTGTTCATAGTTGGCACTGTGTTTTACATTATTGGTGCTTGGATGACTGAGGGAACCGAATGATAAGAAATTTGTTGTGGTTGATGTTGCACAAGTTATTGATCCATTATCGGTTGGCTTATGACCACTTGATTTACTTGATTTGATTGGTTAGCTAAAGTGCCTTGAGATGATTTTTTTTGCTTGAATACCTTGGTTTGCCATTCTTTATTTTTGGTCTTAATTATGCCTTCTTGGATTTTTATTTCCTCAATGACACTAGCATGAGCTAAAGCTTCTTCAAATGATCGATATGTCTAAAGTTGAAGCATCCAAGAGATGGGTTTTAAGCAACTCTTAGTGAATAGTTTTATTAATTTTTCCATTGGTATGGAGAATGGAAATTTTGTGATGACTGCCCTCCAATGGTTTCCAAAATCATAGATTATCTCATCATCCCATTGTCTTAAAGCATAGACATCAGATAATGAGACCTTCTTCTTGATATTGAGGATGAAACATTCAAAGAAAAGATCAATCAATTGTTTGAAAGTGTAAATACTATGATTAGAAAATTGATTGAACCACTCAATGGCATCTCCCCCCAATGTTTGAAGAAAATTTCAAAGTATGAGAGCATTATCTATTTGAATTCAAAAGCAAGCATGGACAAATGTGCTAACATGCTCTTTAGGGTCCTCGGTTCCCCTAAATTTATCAAACTTCGGTACTATGAAATCTATCGGATATGGTGGTGATGGCACCAAAGGATGAATGGGTTGATAAATCAATTGGTTTAAGTTTGGTCTTTGGTTGGACATGCCAGGAGTATTTTACATCAATTGATCGATTTGTTGTTACATGGTCTTAATCCTAGGGTATTCCCTAGGAATGTGGAAGCCTTGGATTACCTGATGATTGGGTGATGGGCTGGAAGAAAAATTTTGATGAGTGATAAAATGGGGTGATTGATGATGTTGATGAAATTGAGTGGCTTGGAATTGATAAGGGGAAGATTTATGATTGAAATATGGAGAATTTTGGTGTGGAGGAAAATTGTGGATGAGTTGATTTGGTTGGCTAGAAGGAATTGTGATGGGAGGAGTTGAATTTTGAATTGGTGGGAGGTTTGGAATGGAAACCACCAAATATTATGGTATCCAAATGGGGTTTTGGTTAATGATGGTTGGTTGGGTGGAGACTGTATGAGGCATAAGAATTATGTGTACTTTTTGTCTAGCGTTTTGACGCTGCTAAAGTATTTTTTTCATGAATCCCAATGTATCATTAATCTCTTGGTCAAAAATGGATGAGATAGAAGAAATAGGCAAGCATGTTGATGGACTAGAATACATGGGCATGGGGCAAGTTGCACTTGACATGACAACTTGGGCGGCTGACACCTATGAGGCAACATTGACTTACTCCTCATACAAAGGATTAGATCAACCATAGGTATAACCAAGTGGGAAGGAAGTGTTAGAAACACTTGGGTATTGGTGATATGGAATGGAGGAAGAAGGCATACCATATTCTTCATGAGAAGAATAGGTATACACTTCGATGAGATTGGATGGTTGGGAAGTAGCTAGTTCCTGCTGTGAAGCAGTACCTTGGCTAAGGGGCTCAAGAACATAGTTAGAGGATCTATAAAGAGCCTCTACCTTGTCCATATATATATGGGTGGAAGTTTATTCAATTTTATGAGGAAGGGATCCCTCTTGTGGTAGGTATGGGTAAGGATGCCTAGACAAACTGGTCTATGCCACATTGGAAGGATTTGCCACCGAAGTACCATGTGAATTGGATGTATTTTCCATTAAGTTATTTTGATTTATTACTTTCTTCTAATTATGGGTTAAAACGATAAAGTAAATAAATAAAAACTTAAAACTATCAAAATAATCATAATAACTAAAACTTTTACAAATTTTAAAATGGAAGAAAAAATCAATGCTAATTTTTCATCTTGTGTGGCTTACCTCATACATTAATTATTTTCTTCATTATTGTGTATTCCTTTTAGAGTCACAATTTTGTGTGTTCTGATGTTCTAATATTAATGAAAAATAAAGGTAAAAAATAAGGCTAGGCAAGTGCAACAAGATTCTTGTTGGTGATGAAATCCAAAAAGTTTGCTCGAGGGTGATCCTATGGTTTCTAGGGAAAATATTGGTGGATGGAGATGAAAGCCACCATCACCAAATCTCAAGAAATGGCAAATATTGGGCCATTGTATGGTAGGAATGCATGGATGGAGGACAAGTGGCTAGGTTTAAATTGATTGCTTAACTGTTTGATTGTTGATTAGGGGAGGTATGATATTAATAATGCCCCAATTGATGTTTCAAAATGTTTGTGTGATTTTGGACCATTAGATGCATTATGTGTTATGATTTATGGATGCACTAATGGATGCAATGCCTATTGATGATGCCAATATGCTATATGTATGTGATGTACTAATGATATGCACTAGCTAGATGATAAATTTATGATTAAATGTTGTGATATATATGTGTAGATGCTCTACTATGTATGCATATATAGATGCAATGGTGAATGTTAAATGCATGTTTAATTTGTTTCAATTGTTTATGCACTTAAGTTATGTTGGTATGATATGGTGAATTCAATGTATGTAATGCATTATTTACATGATGATGATCTAATGTAAATGAACTTGTATGCTTTAATCACTTAAAACATAAGGAATACAATTAATATGTGTTTTGACAAACTGATGGATGACACCATAGAATGTATGAAAATCATGAATGAAAATGATAACTCTTATCATAAGAATTAATCATTTAAGCATCCATATGTGAAATGAGATGATTGTGAGATGTGTAGGCTTTCTCTATAAGCTTATATAAATTAAAACATATGCATAAAATAGTCAATGGCCATCTAAATATCATTGTTGATATTTATCCGGTATCTATCCTATTTCATGAACACCACTTAATAAACAAAATCTCATAAAGAAATATGTGTATGATTGATGTAATGATTTGTTGCTATTAGGGAATTTTTGAGGTTTTCCATGAGACTCAAATACCCTAGTTGATTAATCAAAAGTTGTATAATGACTATACAGGACTCTTAAAAAATAAAATCTTTTGTTATGAAGACCAAGATATTCATTATCCTTATGTGTGCAAATGAATATATTATATGAGACATAAGACTACCTCATTGCCAGGCAAGATTCATTCATCACATTGTTGTAATGAGAATCACCATATGTTCATCATGATCCTAAGTTTGGACTTAGTTGGATTAGACCACTAGGTGATACAAGCCACCTAAAGCTATCTCTCTTTGTAAATTGCTTAGAACTATCCAATGCCAAGTAGGATTCATTCAGCCCATTGTTTTATTGGGGATCACTCGATGGTTTCAAAATACTGACCATTCCAGGGATTCAAACTCTTCACCCCCTTATTTTTTCACATTGATGTGGGATACTTGCTCATGCTTAGTGATGAAAATCATGGTTTATTTTGTATTTTGTTTTCTTTGAGTGAGGGATTTGTTTAGTGATAAAAATCACTGTTTATTTTGCTTTTGATTTTTGATTTTTGGGATTTTGCTTATTTTTACGAAAGCAAGGGATTTCTTTGGGTAGGGGGGAGCTTGTCCTTTTGTTAATGACCAACACCCTAGTCCATGTGCATCACAACATGAGCAAGTAAAACCCTTTTACTTAAGGTGATTGGGACCACTTTGCGGTGTTCATATTTCCCTTATTCAAACTAGGATTATTAGTGTTTGATTAGTGATAGGATTTTGAGATATGCTAGGTGCTATCAAAACTAGACCTTATCTTCTGAAAGTGAAGATAGATTTCTACAAAATATGAGAAGATCACTAGGTAAGGCTAAATAACCATAAAATCCTAGTATATTTCTTATAGCAATAGGAAGGGGTTGTGTTGAAAAACACAATTACTCACAAGGGTGAATGGATGATGATGATTTGTGGATGCATGATTGGTACACAAACATGGTGTCATTTGTAGGGTTGAAAAAACAACCTATCCTAATGCAGGTCCAATAAATGAAAATGCTTAATGCAACATAATTAAATGAATGCATATACAAAATGTAAATGCAAATGTTTTTGTGTTTTTAATGTTTTTGATTGTTTTTGAAATTTTATGATTTTTCAATTGTTTTTGAATTTTGAATGTTTTGCAATGTTTTTGGATTTTATTGCTTTGTGAATTTTTTTTTGGATTTTTGATGTTTTAGGAGGGGAAGGTATGATACCTTAGGTACCCCCAATGTGTGTGCTACTCAATGAAAGTGAGGAAGGTGCAATACCTTTAGAGTTCTCACTATGCTTCATTGGTTGTAATGTGGATGGCGGGGAAGGTATGCTACCTTTGGGACCCCCAACGTGCATTTTTTCCACTACAATATAGTTAGCCTGATTAGGAAGAGCAACAAAAATTGACTTTGCTTGTTGTGGAATGGAATATTGTGCAAGGACAATGTTTCAATGAGACGAGATAGGTGAAGGTGAAACATTGAATGAAAATACAAGTTGTATAGATCAATTTTGATATTCTTGGTCTTTTTTTACAACGCTGATCATTCCCACAAACTCTTGGGGATGTGGAGTAATATGCACCTAATTAGATTACCTGAATTGATTGGCAAATGTTGTATTTACTTCGTGTGTGAGCAAGGGGTCTTGGAAGACTCCTATTGGTTGGTCGTTTGGAGCAAGAGGATTTCCTATTGGAAACTCTTGCCTCATGATCATATCCTAAACTAAATCTCTAAAGGAAAAACATTTCTAGATGCCATGGCCTATTTTTTGATGGTAAACATAGTATAGATTTTCCCTATGTGCCTTTGATCTATGCTTATTAGGTTTCAATGGATGGATCTCGGGAAGCATGATTGCTTGTGCCTCATACAATTGATTGAAGATCAATGCTAAGGGCTCTAACAAATGAGTATATTATCATGGTGGCCTATGTGGTTGGCATTGTCTTTTCTTTTGTTGCATATGATTTTTGACCAATGGAGGCTAAGCCTGGTAATTAGGCTACATTGGTAATTATGGTGGTGGAGCCCAACTTGAGGGTTCAGGGATACTCAAAACCACTTGATTGATTGGGGCCACATTTTATTGCGTGTTACCACATTTAATATTATTTTTTGGCCATTCCCATTTGTGGAGTTGAACATCACCCTCCTAGACCTTGATGTCCTCAATGATCTTGGCCTATGTTAAGGCCTCCTTGAATGTTTGATACTATTATAATTGTAAGAGAAGTGAAATCTACTTCGAACAACTTCTAGTAAACATTTGGGTGAGTTTTGTTATGGGTAGGGTGAAAGGTAGTTTTGACATCACCTTCCTCCATCTATTGCCATACTCCATAACTAGCTCATCATCAAGTTGATGAAGGCTAGACAAGTTAGTCAAGTTTATCATTTTCTTAGTGCTAGAGGCAAAACATCCCAGAAACACATCAACCAATTGATCAAAGGTGTTTATGCTATGATGTGGTAGATGATTATACCATTCCAAAGCATCACCAACTAAATTTGTAAGGAATATTATCAACATCAAGGGGTCATTGTATTGAAAACTAAAGCACATATGGATGAAGCTTGTCACGTGCTCTTGTGCATCATCATCATATTTGAACTTTTCAAGTTTAGGCATATTGAAATTTGATGGGTATGTTAGTGATGATACTGATGGATGAAAAGGCTGAGTGCTAAGCTTATTTAGTATGGGCTTTTTATAACCCAAACTTTAATCTTGCTTTTATAATGTCTTTACCCAATCAATCAGCACTTTGAATGCCTCAAGATTCATGATATGATCATCCTGTTATTGCCCTTGATTAGATAGAGGAGGTCAATTTTGATGTTGAGGTGGATGATAAGTATGATTATTAGGTACCTCATCACTACTGGATTTGGGGTAGGTATATATTTTCTCTTGATGTTTCCATAGGGACTCTTCATATTATTCTTCCTCATATTGATCTTGGTATTGTTGAGGAGTATGAGGCTTTTGATGATAACCAGATAATGGCCTTTGATGTTGAACATGATTTTGGCATGGTCGAGGGAGAATATTTTGAGATTGTATTGGGCACCTTGCATGTTGTTGCATCCTATAGGTGCTAGGTGTAAGCACCACTTCATGTAATGCATTTTGCAATTGCTCTTACTATATATTTTATTGTTCTTGTATATTTTATTGATATAACCTTTGTAGGTGTACTCGTTGTGAGTCCACTCATTATTGATTTAATTGTTGTTGATCCAACTAGAGTTGATTTGTATGTTGTTACCTGTTAAGATTTGGCTTAAGTGCTTGATGAGTATGATCTTGTTACTCAATTGCATGGGATTTGTGTGCCCTCGTATTTGAAATATGGATGGGTTTATCATGTCGTTCCCTCGTAGTAGGATCTATTGCTTATTTTCCATGCTCCCTAAAGGATACATTGACTTGAGACTCTAGTTTATGAATTGGCTTTGTATAGTCTGATGATGTAGAGCCACAATGTGGTCGTACCAAGTACTCTTCACGAGGAGTAGGAGGATGACTTGGGTCTTCTTCCTCATATATAAGGAAATACTCATATTCAAGTTTATATGTAAGCTCTGTATATGCATGCTACATAGGAGAATGACGTGTGCATGTTGAGTGCTCTCTGTGAGGAGTATGGGGGTGACTTACTTGATCAAAATGTGTGGTTTGCTCATCTAGGCTAGGCCATGGTGTCCTCTTATTTTCATATTTCAATTGATGTATAGAGCAAGCTAGAATGTGAATCCATGATATTGACCTACTAGACCCCTCAGTGGGTAGATTATTTGCTATATAGAATTCCATCAGGGTATCCAAGTTAGGAAGGTTTCCTAGAGGACCTATGGGTTCTTCCCTAGTAGGGATATCTCGAAGGTTTGCCCCCTAGGGATGGTATTGTTGTTATGATAAAACATGGTATGCCATTCAGGGATGGGTATGTCCTCTGGACTAGTTTGGAAATATTCGTTGGTTATGGAGCTTGATTCTCTCTCTGAATTAGAGGTCTTGTTTTCAACCGCATTTGGACAAAATCCATAAAAGGGGGGTCCCTCGACCATAGTAGAAAATTTTGACTTCCAAAAATGTTATGGGTGTTGTATATCAAAATGATCAGCATGATGAGCTGATCACAATGGGCTAGGGCTCCAAAAAATAACTTCCTAGTCAAAATTTGTATTTTTGGAATATTTGGCCAACCAGATCTCGTGGAGAAATGCCCAATTTTAGGAAGGAAAATATGGATCCATACCTTAAAAATACATTGAGGGGTGTACAAGGAGCTAACTAAGATAACAAAATAAATTTGGTAGTTTTTGGGGTTATCTGGGGCTTTTTATGACTGTTTTAGTGCAGTTTTTCCCTATTTTTGGCTTTAAAATCACTCAAAAATAGAGTAATCATAAAACCAACATAACTTTTTTGTTATAGCTTTGATTTGCATGATTTTCAATTCACTGGATGCAAAATCAAAAAGTAGTAATTTAGGATTTGGTCCTAGATGGTAGGAGCTTATGTTGATTACTTGAAAAATAAAGAAATGAAAAATGTAGACAACATGATTATCTCTTCCAAATTTTAGAAACACACAATCAAATGATTAAAGAAGTACACAAGCAAACAATGTGATTATCTCCTTTAAATTTTAGATATGAATCTCTAAGCTGTTTGGTGTGTTTTGATTTATTTTTCAATACAATTTGCCCGGGGGGGGCGGGGCCCCCCCCCCCACGGGTTATTTTTCATAATTTGAATCCTTATCGTGGTTTGCAATTGTTGATATAATACTCAAATTGTTACAGGGATTTCACCTATATACTCGCACAAGTCAGAATATGGAGATGAAATCCATACTCAATGAGGTAGCATAGGTTCTACCGATCCTCACCCAACACACCATGGGCAACTATACACCCTTTGAGAAGGAGTATGTGTTATTTTCCATGGATAGGATAGTTCTTGGATTGGCCTTGGCCATGGACGGGTTCGATGATACAATGTTAGACAAGCCAACCGAGTGGTAATGACTTCCACCATTGGTCTTGATCAACGGATTGGATGTGAGAGCCCAACATCGTTGATGTTCACTTTGGATCATGGTGTGTGTGTGTGTGTTATTTTTATACTTAAATAAAGTAAAATAAAAGAGCACTCAATGATATTTCACTAAATGCAAAATTGATGTTTCACTTTCAGAAGTATTAGATAGAAATTGAACCTACAAAATGCATGCCCTAAATGGCAACCTAACCATTAGGTAGGTCACAAGTAATCAAACCACACAGATGCATTCCTACTTAGTTATTTTTCTATTTTTCTTCTTTTTGTTATCCTTACGATTAAAGAAAAGTTAAATCTATCTTTCAAGCAAACAAGGGGAGAAAGAAAAACTAAATTTGGCCTTTTATGAACAACAAAAATGCAAATTAAAGGTGTAGTTACTTACCTTGAAAGCCTAAGATGTTGTTGTTTCTAGAAATTTGAGTTGTAGACCCTCTATTTTTTGGTTGTCCTAAGGTGGGACAACTGCTAATTTGGGGGCTGTCCCTAGGGTGGGATGGTTGTTGTGGCCATCCCTATGTGTTCCAATTAGGGAATCAGGGGTTGTTTCAGGCTAGAACAACCAAAACCTGCAACATTTCAAAGATAAAAATAGGGTCAAAACTTGCAAAAATAAAACAAGACAAGGATCCCACCGTGATCACTACTGTAGAGCAAAAAAATGGTACACCTAGCAAAGGGAAATAAAATGCATCTATTGCTCTATGGATCTAAGCACTACAAAAGTGATATTTTAAGTAAGCATAAGAGACAAATAAGTGAAATAAATGGGTGATTCTCTTTATATTATTACATTTGTCAAATATGTAGTTACAAAATATTCCCTTGAGGGCTCTCAATTGATACAACTCATTACAATATCCAAAGGATCAAATCCTTTCATAATTTTGAGGCACGCTTTTAGTGTCTTCTTCGCACTCAAGATTGAAGAGCAACTTTTTGCTACCACTAAAATGTTCTATCATTGTTATGATTTGTTGCTCCCTCCTCATGCACTAGAATACTTGTGTCTACATACAAGAAATTAAAATTGATTAATAGCATGTGTGGATTGAAAGGCAATCAAAGAGATGTATATGATAATTAGCTTAAAAGAGGAAATGTATAATAGATGATTCAAAACTATTCCAAATGCTACCAAAACTTAGGATCATGCATATAATATGTTCTAGAAATAATCTAATCAATAACAGAAAGAAAATTGTACACATATGTATGGTCATCCTAGGGTGTGCCATTCAGGACTTCAAAATAATAAATGCATAATAACATGTGCAAAACAACTCACAATTGCACCAAAACTTGACATAAGACATAAAATTTGCTTTAGAATTAATCTATGTAAAAATAGAAATAAAATGGTGCTCAATTTGTGGCCATACCTGGGTGACCCATTTAAGACAGTCATAATTTGGGGTTCGTCCTAGGGTGCGATGACCACCAAATTTGGTGGTTTTTACCACCAATTCCTCTAGGATTTGATCCAAACTACTCCTATGGGTGTTGTCATCAAATTTTAGGATCTTATTCACTCAAATGGATCGGTTTTATAAATGGATTGCATGTTTTAGAATCACTTGAAAACCTCCTTAGCTCGATGGAGATCTCAAGGGAAACACACGATGAATTGCAAATAAATATCGATAGAACTTTGTAGTAAAATATTGCAAAGACTCCTCTCTTAAATTTGGTGGAATGACTCCACTTTATAGCTCATGTTACATACCTAAAATAATATAGTCATTGGCTATATTATGAAATATTATATTTGATCATTACTTATATCCAAGTGTAGAGTAGAATAAATCATCTTATCAATTATTCTAAAAACTTCATTTGCATTTTTGTATACTTTACCCATTGTGGTGGGGATCTGCCCTCCTGGAGTGGCAAGTTACTTCATTGAATTTATTTTATTTACAACCGTGTTTGAATATATTTATGCTATGCATACTATTTTTGATTGGTTGATTAATTGAATAAATCTCATATAGTTATGAAGAGAATAGCAAGGGTTTTCTTCCATGTGGTATCAGTCTCCAAGTGAGAAAAAATGGTAGGTATCATCAACTCTCACACTGTGCACCCACAGGTGTACTCACAACAAATACACACTGGCACCATAACTGAACAAAGAAACTGTCCCTCATATCATGCGAGCGAAAGGTAAATAGGCAGTCATTGTTGCATTCCACGTGATTGTAGTGACCTAGAGAGCATGGGTTTCCCATCCGTAAGTAGATTGCAAAAACACTAAAACACAATAGTCACATTGGAAGCACTCATAGGATTTCACAAAATAACACATAGGTTTCCATCCTTGTTAGGGAAATATTCCACAAACAGTAGTACTCAGTGCACGATGTTCTAAGTTTTACGCACACGGTTGGACAAAGCATAAGATGAGGAGGAGGCAATCAGAATCCTAGAAGTTTCAATAGCATCAAAATTATCAAACTCCATGTAGAAAATAACCAAAGATATCCTTGCATAAACCTGCGCAACTACAAGAGCGTCAACCAATCAGTGAACACAAAAAATAAAAAAAATCGTGTTATACTCTAAGGTACTTACAATAATTTTTTTTTCATGGGTAGTTATCCCACATTCATAGTGTTGTAGGAAATTATACATTTATAAGGAGCACGTCGCTAGTAGAGAGGCGTGACTTAGGTCACACACCTCCTACCCGCTCCATGCACGAATAGTCTAATGTCCTATGTGTCGATGTTGGTTGCTGAGTCAGCTTGTGGTTCATTTCCTTCTTTGTAGTCATATCTGTTCTATTTCCAGTGTCCCTTGTATCATGTCAAATCTTGAATTATCACCATCTTTTGTGTTACCTATCCTAGTTGGTTCCAACTATCCCTATCCACTGGTTTATCTCCTCGGTCACCTCCAATTGTTGTGTCTAGCTTAGCCATGTGTCGGTCCATCTCCCTCAGTGTGGTCTTGGGTTGCATCCTCTAGTGTGTCATGTGTTGGTTCATTCCTCTCAGTGTGGTCATTGATCATGTCTTCGAGCATGTCTCATTATCCCTTGCACTGTGCTCATCGTGTCATGTTGTGAGTGTTCGTCGTGTCCTAGTTAGTGTTGTGTTGTGAGTATTCGTCGTGTCCTTGTTAGTGTCGTATCATGAGTGTCCATCATGTCCTGGTTAGTGTTGCATCGTGTTAGGTATCTTGGATCGTGTTATCCTCCTAGCACGTCACTACCATAGTGGTGTGTTAAATAAAGTGTCAAGTTGTGTGCATAAAATAAAAGGTCAACATTGGTTTCAATTGGTGTCCAAGGACGGTCAAATTTAGGGGAAATTTACTGATTCAAATCAAGAAGTAACCCCATTGGGGGAAAGCTCAAAACTCAATCCGCATCGCAGTTGGAGTGGCAGTAAAAGTGGAAAACCAACAAATTGTTTTTGCCTAAACTCACTAAAATTCTTCAAGGCAAAAAAAAATTGTTGACAAAGATTGCTTGACAAGTGTATGAGCAGAAGGTGGACCAAAGGACCAAATGGATGACTATCAAGCTCAGATAACTCCAACCAAGGGAGCCTAAAATCACCAAGAAGACCTCCTAGAAGTAAAGGTACACAAAATTATTCTTCTTCTTTAGGAATTAATAGCTATAACCCTGATCATCCATTTCTTAACAAAATGACGTCCAATCCCTCCCCTAATTCTTCCCATGAGAACCTCACACAAGAGGAAACAAGAAGCCCCATGATCACTAACGAGGTCTTAATAGCCTTAGTAGATACTATTAAGAACATGAATATCAACATGTCCCAACTATTCTACGATAAAACCAACCAAATCCTCCTAGCCCAAACCACTGGAGTACTGAGCATCAATATAAAGACTATACACACCAAAGAGTTCATAATGGTCATTCCCCAATTTTCAATGGACAAAGAAATAATGAGGATCTGGGAAACGAAGAAGTTTCTGAGCAACAAAGGGGTTTTGGTAGACCCTACCAAAATCATATCCATAGACAAGGGAATAATGAGGACCAAGATAGGCACAATATTTACCACCAAAGAGGTCCTACTGGAGTCAATTTTCCATGCATTGACATGCCCACCTTTGAGGGTCATGATCCATGTGGATGGATAGCCAAAATGGAAGGCATTTTAGAATTATACCAATTTTGGGATTCAAAAAAGGTTCCTTCTACTGCAACCAAATTGGGCACTGAAGCTTATCAATGGTTTATATGGCACAAATGCAAGGTGGGAAACAACATCTACTAGAATGAATTCACCGATGCCTTTCTTCATAGATTTGATGAATGTCCCATAGCTTCCTACACGGTGCGGTTGATGTCACTTAATAAGATGGGATTTTTAGGGGACTATATCTCAGAATTTACTAGTATGCTTCACTATGCAAGACACTTACAACTAGATGTGGTGGCAACTGCTTTTAGAAATGGGATGAAAGAGAATATTAAAGTCAAAGTGGACTTACAAAATCCATCCAAGATAGATGAGTGTATAAGGATTTCCAAGTTGGTAGAGAAGAAGGTGCAACTAGGAACATCCACACGACGTGATTCATATGGTCGACCTCAATTCTGCAATAACTCTTTTTATATAAATGATCAACCATCAAGATATTTTTGCTATAAATATCACAATCATCATCCAAAATATCAGGCATGTGTACCATGATAGAATTTTCAAATTGAATATGCTGACAAGGAAGATGAGGAAATAGAGGAGAACAACTTTCCTGATGATCCCATATATGAAGACCATATTGAATGCGAAGAGGTTGTAGTTGAGGAAGATACTATGGCAATTTCAGTACATGCTCTTATGGGGTTATCATCTCATCACACAATCAAAGTGGCAGGATTCATTCGACAAAGGAAGGTAATTGTATTAATTGATTTAGGTAGTACTCACAACTTTATTGACACAAGCCTTGTCAAGGCATTAAACTTGCACATCCACTACTCCAATCAGGATAAATTTCAAGTTAGAACTGCAAGCGATAGTAGTGCTCAATGTATAGGTAAAACATCTTCAATTTCATGACAAATGGGAAATTATACTTGGCAAGGTCCTCTTTTTGTTATGAATTTAGGGAATTCAAAAGTTATCTTGGGAGTTGCATGGTTAGAACAAATGGAAACCATGGTCGGTTTTAATTACAAGTAGTGCTTTGTTGAATGGAAAGAAAATGGGAAGACCATTCACCTCCAAGGAATTCCAACACCTCCATCAAAGATAGTAAGTTCGCATAGCATGGAAAAAATATTAAAGAAAGGTAGTTATGAATTTATTGCTCAAATTAATTGTATGGAAATGCAAGCACAAGATATACCAGACATCCAATCAGAAGATCTACAAAATATTGTGGCCAACTATGATGAGGTTTTCCAAGAACCAAAAGGACTACCTCCCAAAATATCCCATGACCATGCCATACACCTTGTTCCAGGAATTCTTCCACCTAATGGTCATACTTATCGATATCCCCAACCCCAAAAAATAGAAATTGAGAATATTGTCCAAGAACTATTAGAACATGGTGTCATCTGTCACAGCATTAGCCCCTATTATTCACCAATAGTTTTGGCCCATCGAAAAGACAATTCCTGGTGTACGTGTCCAAACTTTTATCCTCTCAAAAAAATCACCATCAAAGATAAATTTTCTATACCTATCATTGATTATTTATTAGATGAACTACATGGTGCAAAATGTTTTACCAAATTAGACTTACGTTCAGGGTTTCACCAAATCAGACTTAGGGAGGAGGATATCCCCAAAACAATTTTTTGCACTCATGAAGGTCATTATGAGTTCTTGGTCATGCTCTTTGATCTCACTAATGCTCCATCTACATTCCAAAGCCTCATGAACAATGTGTTTCATCCATTCCTTCACAAATTTATCCTAGTCTTCTTCGATGACATACTCATATATAGTAAATCTTGGAAGGATCATTTGATGCATGTGGGAAGGGTCCTTCATATACTACATAAGGAAAAAAAAATTCAAATGCTCTTTCAGTGTTCAATAATTTGAGTACCTCAGTCATATAGTATCTCATGAAGGTGCTAAAGTGAATACCAATAAGATTAAGATAATTCAGGATTGGTCTTTACCTAAAACCATCAAGAAACTTCATGATTTTTTGGGTCTCACTGGCTACTATCACAAATTTATGTGCAACTATAATTGTAGCTCCTCTCACAACACTCACAAAGAAGGATGTTTTTCATTGGTCAGAAGTAGCCACTCAAACCTTTGAGGCTCTCAAAGAAGCAATGTGTACTACTCCAGTTTTGGCAACTCCAGATTTTCATAAACCATTCATCATCGAATGTGATGCTTCAAGAATAGGTATTGGGGCAGTATTAATGCAGGAAGGTCATCCCTTGGAATTTGAAAGTAAACAACTTTCAGGAAATAATTTGGGAAGATCTACATATGAAAAATAAATTTTGGCTATTCTACACGCAGTGGAGAAATGGAGACACTACTTAATCAGTAGTTGTTTCATTATAAAAACATATCATAGTAGTCTCAAGAATTTTCTAGAACAGAGGTTTTCTTATCTAGAACAAAACAAGTGGTTGACTAAATTGTTGGGTTATAATTTTGTTATTAAGTATAATAAAGGGAAATAAAATGTAGCAGTAGATGCATTATCCAAAAAATATGAAGATGAAGTGGTCATTAATGCTATTTTAGGTCCTTGTTCTCAATGGGTGTCTCAGTTATAGGAAGAATGGTTATCCAATAGTGAAACTACTCAAATAATTCAAGAGTTGTCATTGGGTTCATCCAAGCACCCTCTTTTCTCCTATGAAGACAAGATATTAAGAAATAAAAATCGCATTTACATTCCACACAATTCGATAATCAAATCAAGGATTCTAGATGAGTCACATGCTTCTCCATTAGTAGGACATTCAGGTTTTTTGAAAACTTATATGTGGGTTAAACAATATTTTTGTTGGAAAGGATTAAAAGCATAGGTCAAACAATGGGTAGTTGAATGTGAAGTATGTCAATGCAATAAGGGTGAAACAGTCAAATCACCAGGGTTACT
Source organism: Wollemia nobilis (assembly GCA_028583015.1). Lineage (NCBI taxonomy): Eukaryota > Viridiplantae > Streptophyta > Pinopsida > Araucariales > Araucariaceae > Wollemia > Wollemia nobilis. The sequence continues at coordinate 17,667 of JAQPPZ010017023.1, read as the reverse complement.
TCAGCCATTACCCATTCCAGATCATCAGTGGGAATACATTTCCATGGATTTTATTAAAGGTATTCCTAAATTGGAAGGAAAAATAGTATTTTCATGGTAGTTGATCGCCTCTCCAAATGCTCTCACTTTCAGGCACTACAACATCCATTTTCAGCAAGTAAAGTGGCTAAGGTATTTATGGACTCGATTTTTAAATTGCATGGAATGCCAAAAAATATTGTAAGTGATTGAGATCCCATATTTACTAGCAATTTTTGGAAGGAATTATTTTGGCTTAGTGGTACCAAATTAAATATGTCTTCTACATGCAATCCTCAAAAAATAGTCAAATTAAGGTAGTTAATAAATGTTTGGGTACCTACCTCAAATGTTTTTTTCAGGATAAACAATATCAATGGATTCAATGAATATCATTGGCAGAATGGTGGTACAACACTTCTTACCATTATTCCATCAAGATGTCTCCTTTTGAAGCATTGTATGGAACTAAGCCACCAATAGTAGCCGATTATGTACCAGGATCCTCCAAAGTGTCCCAAGTAGATGATTGATTTTAGTAGCGATAATCAATGCTCACCATTCTCAAAGACAATTTTGTCCATGCACATAATCGTATAAAGCAACAACAAGATACACACCGTTTGAAAAGAGAATTCAATATTGGTGATATTATGTTCTTGCATTTGTAGCCCTATAAGCAATTGTCCTTAAAGATCAAGTCAATTCAGAAGTTGGCTCCATGATTTTATGGTCCTTACAAAAATTGTGCATCACATTGGGGAAGTATAATATCAACTAGATTTACCTCACTCATCACGTATACATCCAGTATTTCATGTCTCCTATCTGAAGAAGGTGATCAGCTAGAAAGTGCATTCTCAGTCAGAATTACCAGTACTTGATTAAGAAGGGTGTATATCTCCAGCCTAAAACAATCTTACAAAGCAGAACACGCATACTAAGATCTCATCACATCCAAGAATTTCTCATCAAATGGTAGGACCTACCCGAATAAGATGCTACATAGGAACCTGAAAGTATTTTCGAGACATTTCCAGCTTTGAGGACAAAGCTTTTCGAGGAGGGGAGTCATGTTACATACCTAAAATAATATAGTCGTCGTCTATATTATGAAATGTTATATTTTATCATTACTTATATCCAAGTTTAGAGTAGAATAAATCATCTTATCAATTATTCTAAAAACTTCATTTGCATTTTCGCATACTTTACCCACTGTGGCAGGGATCTACCCTCCTAGAGTGGCAAGTTACTTCATTGAATTTATCTGATTCATAATCATGTTTGAATATCTTTCTATTGTGCATACTATTTTTGATTGGTTGATTAATTGAATAAATATCATATCATTACGAAGAGAATAGCAAGGGTTTTCTTCCAGCTCAAGTGATCATATGGTCAAATGGGTATGCTTAGCCATGTGAGGAAGATGTCGCCATTTATCCAAACCTTGTCATGTGTTGGAGGGAGAAGGAATCTCCATTTTGGGCCTCCAATTTGCAACTTGGCATGATATTTATGCACCCTTATATTGGCATGCTTCAATAGGTGGGGTAAATGGTTGAATATAGGTGCCATTTCTCTCACCTTTGACTTTTTAAGGGTCCAAGGCCATGGATGTCCCACCCAAGGATGATTGTTGGTGACCACCTCTTTGAGGATAGTTGAAATTGAGCTAATTTTATGTCTTGATTGATGAATATTGTTGTACCAAACTAGTAGTTGTTGTAGATGATCATCTAGCTAAATATTATGTGTAGTTAGGGAGTAAAGAATAAATTAAATAAATATTGTTATTCTAGAACTTGTGGGTTGAAAATAAGATATTCAATTGTGTGTTAAGAACAAAAAATTTATCATGGTTTTGTTGTAGAACAGAGAAAAGGGTGCACCTAGAAAAGGGAAATGAAATGCATCTATTGTGTTAAGCACTAAAAAGAGACATTTAATGTAAACATGATAACAAATAAGTAATAAAATGGGAGTCCTCTTTATATTAATCAATTTGTTAAATCCATGATTACAAAAAATCCCCTTAAGGGCTCTTAATTGGTACAATTCATTACAATGGGTTGAAAAGATTTAATCCTCTCAAATACTTCAGATGTGCTTCAATGTCTTCCTCGCACTCATGAATTGAAGAGTGGTTTTTTGGGACCGTTGTGATGATATATATGTATTCAAACATGTAGCTCCTTCCTTACATGCAGAGATATGTGTATCTACACACAAATAATTTATATTTGTTAATAGCATGTGTGGATTGAAATGAAATCAGAAAGATTCATGCAATAGTGAATATGAAAAGTGTAATAGAAGGTGAAATACTAATAAAAATTGTACCAAAACTTAGTATAATACATATAATCTAATTTAGATATGATCTATGCTAAAACAAAAATGAAATTGTATGCAGAATCCATGGCCATCCCTAGGCGTTCCAATTGGGACTATTAGAATAAAAACCTAATTGAAGGTGGAAAACTACTAAAAATGGCACCAAATATTAATATGATGCATATAATATACTCTAGAAATGATCTATGCTAAAATTGAACTAAAATTGTATGCATATTCATGGTCATCCTTGGATGTTACAATTGTGACTGTTAACCATCCCAGGTGGGGACAACCACCAATCTTGGTTGTTTTTGCCACCAATTCCTCTGGGATTTGGTTCAAACTACTCCTAGGGGTGTTGTCATTAAATTTGGTGATTTAATTAATATAAATAGGTGGGTTTTGGAACATATTTGCATGTTTTTGGATGACTTGAAACCTCCTTCGATTGATGAAGATTCCAAGTGAAAACATGTGGTGAGAGAGAGAGTGAATCTCGACAGGACTTCGTTGTGAAATATTGCAAATGCCTCTCTTTTAAATTGGGTGGAATGACTCCATTTTATATCCCAAGAGGGCATAGGGTAAAAATGGGCAAGTTAGGGCAAGTAAGACAAGTGCTGCCATTTTTCCAAACCTTGCCATGCGTTGGGTGCAAGAAGCCTCCAATTTGCAGGTTTTGATGGATTTGATAGGCCCTCAATCTATCATAAATTATTGGGAAGGATAAATAGTAGAATTTTATTGCCATTTATCCCACCCTTGAATTTTTAAGGGTCCTAGGTCATGGTCGTACCACCTAGTGATGGTTGTTGGTGGTCGTCCCTGGGTGAGACAACCATGAAATGTGGTCATCCTGGGGTGGGATGGCCATGGCTACATAGCCCAAAACTTCCCAAAAGTGGGGTAGAACTTCCCAAAAGTGGTTAGGACCACTATTTAACCCCTAAGGTTTCCTCAAGGGGGACATATGGTGCTGATAAGAGTGCATCTTGGTAGTCTAATCATATTGACATGATTTTAGTTTCTACAGATGCCCCTTTTTGAGATGCATTGTGTGAAATAGAGCGTGGAGCAAAAATAGATGACTAAACTATCAATTTATTAAGGTTATTCATTAACCTAACCAAATTTATATGCCCTAGTCATGGAAGAGGCATACATTCTTGGAATCCTTACTTTTGATATATTTGAAGGATTTGATTTTGGTATATCTTTTAGCCGCATTGTAATGACAGGTTTTGGGGCTTTAGGGTATACTTGGTCTTGGTTCCTTGTTTCACTTATAAGCCTATTCTGGGAAAGGTCCCAAGGCTTCAAGGAAACCAAGAATTTGTTTTGTGGAATTGGTGCTGAATTATATGCCCCAGCATGGGCTTGAAATTTATCTTTGGCAATGATTCTTTTGAATGTATGCAAGTTGCACTTTTAAGTGTTTGAGTGTTGATTTTGATTATGAATTCATTAATTACGACTATCCCCTCAAGAAATGAGTCAATGAGGGAATGAATAGTGATGAAATAAATAATTTTATTGACCAATATGACTTGATTGGGGTTCCTTCAGCTTTACCCATTGTAAAATTTCTCATTTTTGTGAGGATTTTGATGATTTTGTTGATATTTCAAGGAAGAAAGGAAATGAATACCTCATTCCCATGGAGCGGTCCGACCACAATGGCCATATTGGGGATTGAAGTAGAGAATTTTCAATTCATAAATGAACAATTTGGTTCAATATTTATCCCTTGTAAATTTTATCAGTTTTGACATGTTTTTGGTGGTTTTTAGGCCGTTTTCTTTGCTTTTTCTTTAGTTTTTTTTGGTGTTTTTTTATGTTTCAATTGTTTTTGAATTTTTATTTTTGATGAGATTTCATAGAATAAAGGAAATGAATACCTCATTCCCATGGAGCATTTAGGTCGTAATGGCCTTCTTGGGGATTGAAGTGAAGATATTTCAGTTTGACTATGAATAATTTGGTTCAAGTAGCCTTATGGTAATTTACTCATCTTGTTGGATTGCATGGAGTGCAAGTCACTACAACCGCAAAGTGTATATGGTAAATAAATGGGTATGAGGTGCACTTGGAATTTTTCTTTATTTGATTTTTTTATTGATTTTATGATTTTTGAAGATTTTGGACTAGTAGATATGCTTAATTGTTCTTTATGAAGCTCACATGAGGTCTGAGGACCCACTTGATTGTAGCCTATGGGTAGTTTTTATATTATAATGTAGATTTTTACCCCTATATCTATATATATATATATATATATATATATATATTATAATAAATATATATGAGTTTTTCTATTGTCATCATGTGTTTCCTTACTGCTTTATTATATGTATGAGGTGCTTATGTTTACTATACTAATGCTTTTATGGATGCTTATCATGGATGCATGTATTATTATATGATGTTGGTTGATGATATGTATATGTGTGTATGCATAATGAAATGGATGATTTGTTAATCTGTACTAATGAATTATGAATATTATTTGACACACTAGATGCTAGCACCATAGACTATACACAATTCATCGATTCATTTTCAACTCTATCATAAGATTATGTAATGGATAGTGAAAAACATGTGATAAAGTGGTATGGAATGGAATGAGTAGTAAGATGTTATAGAATGTCCTTGATATTTTCATGAGACTCAAACACTCTAGTGACCTAGTCAAAAGTTATATATTAACTATGCAAGAATTTTTGGCAAGGTATAAATCTATTAGGATGACCAAGATATTCAATATCCCTGTGTGTGCATGTGATTTCATTGTTATTATAATGCATAAAGTTACCCCAATGCCAAAAAATATTTATGCATCCCATCTGTACTAAATATCACCCTACGAGTATCATGATCATAAGTTTTGTACGTAGTTGGATTAGACCATTAGGTAATATAGGCTACCAAAATCTAGCTCATACACAAGAAAACATTGGTCTGTACAAAAGAAGATTGCTAATGTGACAAATATATCATCATGCGTAAGGATAATTCCATTGCCAGGCAGGCTTGATGCCATCCAACTTGTAATGAGGATCACCTTATGGTTGTCAAATGTTGAGAATTCCAGGGATTCAAGTTTAGTACTCCCTTCTTTTCTTTTATTTTTGAGTTGCTCCAGGGATTTGATCTTTTTTTTTTTGTGAGCAAGGAATTGTGGTAGTGGTTAATACCACTATTTATTTTTCTATTTGCTTTTGTTAGTGGTGAAAACCACTTTTTCTTTTGAGGATTTTTTCTTGTGGTGAAAACCACTATTTATTTTTCTTTTGCTTTTGTATTTTTTGCTCTTTGGATACTTGCAAAGATTTGTTGTGGGGCAAGGTATTTTTATTGCTTTGGGTAGGGAGAAGCTTGTCCTTTTGTCAATTCTCATCATCATTGAACCATGCACATAGGGGGATGAGCAAGGTAAACTTTTTAGTTAGGGAACAAGGACCACTTTGTAGGTTTCATATTTCCTTGTGCAAAACTTGGATTTATCAATGTGAGAATGTGTTGGGAATATGACGTATACAAGGTAAAATAAACAAAGGACTCTACATTCTAAAAATAAGGATAGCTTTTTGTTAGAAATATTGAGTTGTCATTGATGTCAAAGGAACAAGGTATTTAAGGTAGAAATATTCTTCAAGGGTGATGAGCTTATAAGGATGGATAAAATATCAATGATGGACAATCATTCAAGGCAAGCATATAATTCAGATGGAGCAAAGCAAAGAAAATATTTTTAAGGCATATAATTCAGATGGAGCAAAGCAAAGAAAATATTTTTAAGGCATATAATTTAGATGGAGCAAAGCAAAGAAAATATTTTTAAGTAAAGGTTTATAATATTTAATATCATATTTAAATATTATAAAGAAAAGTTTAAAAGAGGGACAAAGGTTTAAAGGATTAAGATAGAGAGGTTTAGAGTTGCTTGGGTCAAAATATTTAAAATTATAAAAGGTTGCATGGAACAAAGGATTAAATATTTGATATTATAATATTTAAAATCCTAGATTTTAAATATTATAATAAAAAGGGTTTGAAAAATAAAAGGCACCAAATATTATTGGAAGTGTTATAAAGCAAATATTTTAGCCGACGTCATTGATAAATCGAAGCACTATGGAGGCATATAAATATGATAATATTTCAGCCGACATTATTGATAAATCGAAGCACTATGGAGGCTTATAAATATGACAATATTTCACCTTAATGAAATGTAATTCGAAGATTGATTCGATGCGGTGAGTGCGAACAACAACGAATAGGAGTATAACGAAAATTTGGAAATGAATAAGGAAGAGGATTTATTAATGTGAGAATGTGTTGGGAATATGATGTATACAAGGTACAATCAAAGTAGGACTCTACCTTCTAAAAATTAGGATAGCTTTCTACAAAATCTGAAAAGAAAACTAGAGATGGTTGAGTGATCAAAAACCCTAATGATGCCTTATAACAAATGACTATGTGAAGGGAATGAGATAAATATGAAATGTGGGAAATGTGGATGAAAATGATAATTGTAATGTGGATAGGTATTAATAATGACTTTTGACAAAGTTGATTTTGAAGGATGGCTAGTGTACAGACCTGGTGCAAGATATGTATGATCAACTCTAGAATGCAAAATGCAATTATGTGTATGCTTAATGCACGTGATTGTATAATGCAATGATATGAAATACAATGCAATATTTTTGTATTTTTTTTATTTTAATGATGTTTTTGGATTTTTATTAATATATATACATTTGACCAACATGCGTAGTGGATGCCATTGGGGCTTTTTGGGTGACCAAAGGGTTCATGGATACCTTTGGGGTTTTTTGGGTTACCAAAGGATTTATGGATACCTTTGGGGATTTTTGGGTGACCAAAGGGTTTATGGGTATCTTTGGGGTTTTTTTTATGGGTGACCAAAGGGTTTATAGATACCTCTGGGGCTTTTTGGGTGACCAAAGGGTTTTTAGATACATTTGGATCTTTTTGGTTGACCAAAGGATTTTTAGATACCTTTGGAGCTTTTTGGTTGACCAAAGGGTTTATAGATACCTTTGGGGATTTTTGGGTGACCAAAGGGTTTATAGATACCTTTGGGTATTTTTGGGTGACCAAAGGGTTTATGAATACCTTTGGGGCTTTTTGGGTGACCAAAGGATTTATAGATACCTTTGGGGCTTTTTGGGTAACCAAATGATTTATGGATACCTTTGGGGCTTTTTGGGTCACCAAAGGGTTTATGGGTATCTTTAGGGCTTTTTGGTAGGGTGTGGTGCTTTAAGCATGAAAATTTTATAGGTGAAGGATATTCAAGGGTTCAGGCTCCTCACATCCTTAAATGGAAGCTAGACGATATGTTCCAGGTCCAATATGACTAGTGATAATGAATGGAACTAACAAGTTTATCGTAAATTTGTCTCGCAAATGGGGTGACAAGTTAGAGTTTTGTTGGTTCTCTTTTAAAACAAGATTATCAACTTGAAAGTATCTAGGATGGACTTTCATGTTATAGGCTCTCTTAAGTAGCTCTTGATAAACATGTAGATGTTTAAGAGCATTAATGTGTTGTTCATCAAGTAAAGTTAACTGGTCCAAACAAGCCTACCGCACGATGTCATCATCGATGAACTCTTGCATGGATATGCGCAATGATGGGATTTCCAACTCTAAAGGTATGATAGCCTCATCACCATATACTAGTGAAAACCGAGTTTCCCTAGTGGGTGTCCAAATACTAGTGTGGTAGGTCCATAGGGCAAGAGGTAATTGAGTATACCAATATTTGTGATTATCCTTAACGATTTTCTTTAAAATGGTAATTATTATTTTGTTTGATGCCTCAGCTTACCCATTTGCTTGTGGATAATAGGGCATAAAAATGCTATGGTGGATGTTATATTTAGTTGTTAAATTGTGCACATCCTTATTCTTGAAAGGTGGCCTATTATCTAAAATTATTTTAGATGGAATACCAAAATGACTAATGATATTATGTAATATGAACTCCATAATGCAAGGTCTAGTGGTAGTGGTAAGGGTAATTGATTCTACCCATTTTGTGAAATATTTTATGGTCGTTATGATGAACGTGTAATGGCCTAAAGAAGGGGGTGAGATTTTCCCAATTAGGTCAAACCCCCATTACAAAAAAAGCCAAATCGATTGAATCGGTTGTAAGGTCTAAGAAGGTACGTGTGTGAAATTAGCATGGTGTTGACACTTTACACAATTCTTAACATAAGCATAACAATATTGCTCTAATGTTGGCCAATAATAGCCCATGCAAATAATACACTTTACGATGGTTGTATCACTGAAATGGCCACCACATGTACCATCGTGTGCTTAGGTGATTTACCCAAACTGACTCTTGAGGTTCTAAGCAATGAAGGAGGATATCCTCATAGCTTCGACAATATAATATATCTCCAAGTAAGACATATTTTACCAGTTTTTGTTTGAATGTGCATTTAGTAGCATGTGATAATCCAGAAGGGATGTTACCAATATTTGGGTAATATTTTAGCTAGATTGATCAATATTGATTTGAATAAGCCTCAATTGCATAAATTTTTGGATCCTTTTGAATTTCATCTCTCATGAATGCTGATTGGGAGAGAACTTGTAGATATAGTGTTGTGCTACTATCAAAAGGAGTTTAAGGGAATAAAGTCCCCCAAGTGGTATTATTTAAGCAATTGTGAATTTGAGAGAACTGTTCATGAGAAGGTTCAATTTGAATCATGTGGACTTTCATCATGGAGTGAAGATCTTGACACTTAGTTGTATATTGTGATAATTCTTGGACTTGAATGGTTGTTATATAATTAGAAGATTTTTGTGGGATTAAAGACCCTAAGGAGGCCATTATATTTATAAAATGGTTAGATGATCGAGGGAGTGCCTCAATATCATACCATTCAAATTTTGATAGAATTTTATGCACAAGGGCTTTGTAGGCTTGCAAGATTGGGCATCTACATTGGAATATTCCCTTGACTTGATTCACTATGAACAAGGAATCATCAAAAATATTGAGCTTAGTTATTTTCATGGTGATTGTCGTTTTAAGGCCTATGAGAAGAGCTTCATACTCAGCATTATTGTTGATGCATGGGAAATTGAGTTTTAATGAAATGGGTATTGGATACCCTTGAGGGGTAAAAACACAATTCCCATGCCACTCCCTTGCTTGCACTTAGAGCCATCAAAAAATAGGCTCATGTCAACTTGTATTTTAGGCTCTTCAAGATCAGGTAATTTTGACACTTGAAAGACTCCATCATCGAGAAGCTTTATGCTAAGAGGCTGGTCATCCTAGAGGGGAGCCTCTACGAGTTGATCGATGATGACTTGACCTTTAATTGATTTTTATTTGATGAATTTGAGGTCAAATTCCATCAACAACATAATCCATTTTATCGTGTGACTATTATGGTAAGTACGACTCATCATATATCACAATGGATTCTCTTTGGATACTACATATGTGGTATGATTGATCATATAATGGCATAGCATTTTAGTGGTGAAAACCACTACTAAGCATAGATTCTCAATGTATGCATAATTTATTTCATAATTGACTAGGGTGCGACTAATATAGTAAGTAGCCTATTCTTTGTGCAATTCATTTTTTTGGGCCAACATGGTACCTAATGCAAGATCAATAGCTGATATGTATAGATAGAATGACACTCCTGGTCAGGGAGGAGCCAACACTGGTGGTGAAGCCAAATATTTTTTAATTTCATTAAATGTGGCTTGACACTCATCATCCCAATTAAATGTGACCCCCTTGTGTAACAATTTGTTCATAGGTCGACACTTATCCGATAATTGAGCTATAAAGCACTTGATGGATGCAAACTTTCCTTGCAGACTATGTAGATTCTTGATAGTAGTGGGGGAGGCATTTCAAGGATTTCCTTGACTTTATTTGGATCGACCTCTATGCCTCGTTTAGAGACTATGATTCCCAAGAGTTTTCTAGATGTGATGTCGAAGATGCACTTATTGGGATTTAGTCTAATATTGTGTTCTATGAGGTGATCGAGGACTTTGCACAATACATCAATGTGCTCATGGTGGAGTAAATATTTAGCCAATAAGTCATCTATGTAATCTTCCAAAATTTTATGCATGTAGTCATGGAAGATGTAAGTCATAGCTCACTGGTAGGTAGCACCAGTATTTTTGTGGCTGAAAGGCATAACTTTAAAACAAAATGTTCCCAAGGCATTGTGAATGCTATTTTGATTTTTTCCTCTAGATTAATGTAAATTTGATTGTATCTAGAGAAATAGTCCATTAGGGATAATCTCTCGTGGCCTATTTTGGCATCCACTAGTGTGTCAATGTTTGGCAAAGGGAATTCATCCTTAGGACTCACTTTATTTAGATCTCAAAAATCGATGCAGATGTGAATATTTCCATCAGGTTTCTTGATAGGTACCATATTGGAAACCCACGAGGGATAATAAAATGATATAATAATTTGGCATCTAACAATTTTTGCAATTCATATTTCACCATTAAGGCAATTTTTGCATGCATTTTGCATAGCTTTTGCTTGAATGGTTTTGCATTTGGGTCAATCGTAAGATTATGTGTGACTAAATTTGGATCTAGCCTAACATGTCTTTATAGGACCATGAAAAATATTTCTTCTTCTATTTTAGAAGAGTGATATAATCAGCTTACTCAATAAGGGATAAGCCTTCCCCTAACTTGATGAATTGGGGAGTTTCATAATTTGTGTCGATATCCCTATCAATTGTTGGCTCAATTTACATATGATCAAATGAATGTCATCAGTTGGATTTATGTCATTAATTGGAAAATCATGCTTAACCTCAGCATGAAAGACATTTTGAGTAGATCTTGGAGAAAAATTAAACGATTGTAGAATTTCATCACAAGGCCAATACTATGATGGATATGGTGGAGAATCTCCCTGATAAAAGTAAATTACCTCAATATCGAGGTGCAATGGCTTTAATGGTTATATAGATCATGCAAGGGTGTGGTAAGATCTATGGAAATCATGTTAATGGATGGATGATCTCTACTGGATGGGTGGTTGGGTCTATTGACAAGAGGTTGTTGTAAGACTTGTGGGGGTGGTTGTGGTGGAGGTGGAACGATCGAAGGTGGTCGATGTGGAAGAGGGCAAGCTTACTCCTAGAACAGTAAAATTTGTCGCTAGATGGGATGTGGTAATGGGAACACCCATAGGTATAACTCTTCCTCATAATCCAATGGTATGATCTATTGGTACTCCTCATTTGAACTAGGGAATTTAATAGGTGCTACACTGTAATCTGATTCATCATCAGTTATCCATTTACAATGGGGACCTTGATCCTCTTCCTCATTTTCGGATGGAAGAGTATGCAAAACTTTACCTTCCTCATATAATCGGGTGAAATTATGAGATATACTTTGATATATCATAGTTGTGAGAAAATAATCCCCCAAAGAGTGGATATGATTATGATTGGCATAAGGATCACATGCAATATCATCCCTATAGTTCAAACCTAGGTGCTCTAAATTGTCTTTGACGATGTCGAGAGGCATAGGGTTGTTTTGTCATAATCCATATTTATCATATGGTATTTGATATTACGTCTGGAAAGCAACATGAGTACATTTCTCATACAACCCCAAATCATAACCATACCAAATACATCGATGGAGATATCACATGGCAAATTTAGGATTTGACATATAATTGATGTCCTCATAAAAGGTTTCATCATACTCTTCTTGCAAAGGATATGGTTTTGTGCCATATTCAACACCCCCATATATGAATTTCATTTTATTGGGAGGTATACCTAGAGGTACGATGGTACCTATGGGAAGGTGAGGTCATCACATATTTTGTATTGTATCAATGGATGGAACTGTTGTAATATTCCTTACTAGGTATTCTCCTACGCTTGTGGTAGACAGATGGACTATGACCTACAATGGTAAATATGGAGGAGATAGAAGTGAGGCTTGATATGAATTAATGTTTATATCATGAGGTGGTTCCTCATATGCTAGACTAGGAATTTCTTTCATGGAAATGGTATAGATGATTGGAGGGATCTCGTCAATAGGCCTCTTCAACATGTTCTTCTATGGAGGATTTTACGATGATGAAGGTATATCTAAAGGTGCAAATGATGATGATGGTATGTAAAAATATGGTAATGGCTCAATAGAAGGCACTAGTGAAGGAGTCAGACCTCGAATGGATGTATTAATTTGGAAGTCCAAATGAGTTGATGGCAACGTCGACTCAAGGATTTGTTGCACCAAGTTGCATTATTTTAAGGGCTCAAGGTTTGTGGATATAATATGTACTTGCCCTTCATGAGTGTGCTTCAAACATTGGTGAGCTATGGATGGCATGCACTTTATATCCCTAATCCAAGGTCTGCCTAGCAAGATATTATAGGCCATTACACCCTCCAAGACGTGACACATCATTGGTATGGTTTTGCATTCCATATGAATAGGTAAGACTATAGTTCCAACTGTTGAGCATAGAGTATTGTTGAATTCTCGGAGGGTATATGTGGATGCAACAATGAGGGATGTTGGAAGACCTAGATGTTGAAGAGCATTTGTGGTGATGATATTTCTTGAAGATCAAGTATCAATTATAACTCTTTTGTAAGGTGTTCCATTTACACATGCAATAATGTGTAAGGTATGATCAACCATGTCATTTGATATTGGTTTGAGCTCATATTCATGAAATGTGATCACTGGATCTTTGCATTGTTGAACATGCCCCACAAAATTGATAAAGGATTTAGACTCATGGGGCTGTAGTTCAATTGACCTAAGGATCTCCATAAGATCTTCTCGATGAGGTGGATATTGTTGGATAAGCTCATATATAGAGATTTGATCTAATGTTGTTTTCAAGCTTTGAGAAATATTACTGTTTATGGTGACCATTGGACGAGGTGAAAGGCTTTGCACTAGAGGTGGAGGAGGTTGTGATGTGGAAGGAATATTGTTTAAAGCTACAAGTGGTGCAACTTTATTTGGATAATGCCTATTCCTTTTCATGATGTTAACCATCATGATGAACCCTTATTTAGGGGGTGTCATATGGATCTTGTTTACCTATTTTGCTTGATTTTCCTGCACCTTGTATGTGGGCAATGGATATTTAAAACTATCCATCTATTGATTATTTGTTACAATAGGGTTGTAAACTATAAGAGCATTCCTATTGATCATGTCTTGCACTAGGTGTTTAAATGAGTAGCATGTTCGCATGTCATGCCCATTCTGACTATGGTACTTACATTATAGATCTTCATGACATCCTATGGTCTTTGGATTATTTGGGTCCATAGGCTGAATATCAGGTAGAGTAATTACTTTGGCTGCACATAGATGCTCGAATAGGGAATCCATAGACTCAGTGAAAGGTGTAAATTGTTTCTTAGGGTGACATTGCTAGTTTTTCCCTTGATTCGTCTAAGTGTTGTTATTGTAGTTTACAGGTGGAGGTTGGGCCTGATAGTTAGCCTGTTGAGGTGGCATTGGTTGCATAGGCCCTAGAATTCTAATGGAAACCTGATTAATTGTTATTGGCTTTGGTTGTGTCATATTGCCTTTTATGTTCTTATTCCACTCCTTTTTGTGAGGTTTTACGATCTCCTCCCTCTTGAATTTTGATTTCTTTGATTGTTCTAGCCTACGTTAGAGCCTCTTCAAGAGTTTGGTATTGTTGGATTTGTATAAATAATGAAATTGACTTTAAAAAATCTTTGAAAACATGTGATTCAACTCAAATACTGGTAGTAGGTATGGTATCTTAGTGAGAAGCATTCGCCACTTGTTACCATAATTCGTGATTGAGTCATCATCATACTGCTTCAACCTCATGAGGTCTGTTAAAGTTACCTTTCACTTAGTATTAAAAGTGAAACGTTCCAAGAATGTGTTTGAAAATTATTCAAAGCTATGGACGATGTGCCTTGGGAGTTGATTGTACCACTCTATGATTGGGCTAGAGAGGGTAATCAAAAATGTTCTTAGAAGTAGGGCATTGTTATCCTAGATACTGAAGCATTGGTTCATAAACCTGGTAACATGCCCCTGTGCATCTTCCTCTCATTTGAATCTATCCATATTTGGCATTTTGAAATGCTCTCGGTATGGAGGGGAAGGTATTGATGGGTGAAGCGGTTGACTACAAAGATGGTGCAAAGTGGACTTTTGAAGCCTGGATCTAGAGGTCTTGTTTTCTATTATTTCCATGCATTCTAGTAACGCTTTATATGCATCAGAGTATTTGATCTCCTCTTATTTACTTTGGCCCCACAAAGGAGGGTGAGAAATGTTAAGCATATGGCATGGTGGTTGAATGTCATTAGTCATGCCTCCATAAGGTGCTTCCAGATATTCCTCTTTTGGTTCAAAATCATCATAGGCTCCATAAGGTGTTTTTTGAATTCGCCTACAAGAAGGAAAAAATGTCTACGAAAGGTGATCTATGTTTGGCATGGGAGGCAAGTCCCAATTAGGCTTAGGAGGTCAAGGAGGCAATGTTTGGTTAGGCCTAGGAAGTCTATTTTGATTAAATGTAGGTTACCTCTAATGAACCCCCTGTCTATGAGTACTTGGGGTAGGGACCCCGTTACGTAAGGTCTCTTGAAATAGTTCATGGGTTTGCTATTCAATTCTTTACTTTTATAACTGATGATGGTGGTCCAAGTGTTGTTTATCCATTCGAAGCTGATTGAATTGATCTTGGTGGTCAACATATATTTTAACAACTTAATTTATCTGATCAGTTGTATGAGGTCTATTAGCCCTAGCAGTATATCCATGGGACCTATCTTGTTTAGGAGGATCTGAAAGATCGACTATGAGATTTCCTTGATTGAGAGAGTTTGCATTCACTTGAGGCTCAGATCTAAACAGACATTCTTTATACTCAATTGGCATAGAAGCACATCGTGCTTGCATGGAATAATGGGACCGAGGATAATCAAGATTTTCCTTGGGTCTTCCTTCATAAATGAATAAGGGAAGGGCTGAATTTTCTCATCTAGGGTGATGAGTATCATACTCATCTTGGTACTTATGTTGCTGAGACCTATTAGGGTAGTTTAAGGGTGTAGTTTGATCATTTGGCCCTATCCATGGTGTGTAATATTGATCTTGTACGTAGGTGTGCAAAGTAGACTGAATAGGCATGCAAATGCATGGTATTACTCTATTTGTTTGCACCTCAATGCATAGTTGTTGTTCTTGATAGAAAGCATATGAAGTGTCTATATTTCGAAAGTATGTTCCTTGATTGGGACATAAACCTATAGGGGTGTCCCATGTAGGGTTCCCTTGTAGGTTAGGTTCTTGATTTGATATTCTAGGACATGGGCAAGTAGGAGGCCGCCAAGGAGGTATAATCATGTCCTTAGGGTCAAATCAAAGATGGTTCATGTCTCCTCACATACTCTCATTTGTCTCTATTAGTGGTTGGGGATGAAGTTCCAACTCATTAATGTTTAAATGTGATGTGGTGTGTGTGGTTCCTTTTATACTTTAAAAAAGTAAAACAAAAGAGCACTCAATAATACTTCACTAAATGCAAAATAACGTTTCACTTTCATAAGTATTAAGTAAATTATGGAACCTAAAAAATGCATTCCCTATATGTCAACCTAACCATTATGTAGGCTGCAAACAATCAAACCACACAAATGCATGTTTAAGCTATTTTTTTCCTATTTTTTTTTTCTTTTTGTTGTTTTTAATAAAAAGTGAAATCTACTTTTCAACAAACAAGGAAAAGACAAAAAAACTAAATCTAACCTTCTCTAAATAGTAATAATGCAAAGTAAAGGTCTAGATACTCATCTTGAAAGCCTAAGATGTTGTTTCTATAAATTTGAGCTATAATCCCCCTATTTGGTGGTCTTTTCAGGGTGGAACGATTGCCAATTTGGGGGCTATCCCTAAGTTGTATGGCTGTTGTGGTCGTCCCTAGGTGTTCCAATTAGGAAATCAGGGGTTGTTTCAGGACAAAATGACCAAAACCTACAAAACTTTAGAGATAAAATAGAGTTAAAACTTACCTAAATCAAATGGAACAGGGGTCCCACCATGATCACCATTGTAGAGTGAAGAAAATGACACACCTAGCAAAGGGAAATGAAATGCATCTATTTTGTTAAGCACTAAAAAGAGATATTTAATGTAAACATGATAACAAATAAGTAAATAAATGGGGGTCCTCTTTATATTAATAAATTTTCTAAATCCATGGTTACAAAACATCCCCTTGAGGGCTCTTAATTGATACAATTCATTACAATGTGTCGAAAGGATCTAATCCTCTCAAAGACTCAAATGTGCTTCAATGTCTTCCTCACACTCATGAATATAAGAGCAGGTTTTTGGGGCCTCTACGATGATCTATACGTATTCAAACTTGTAGCTCCTTCCTTGCATGCTGAGATACCTGGATCTACACACAAGGAATTTAGATTTTTTAATAGCATGTGCAGATTGAAATGAAATCAAAAAGATGCATGCAATAGTGAATATGAAAAGTGCAATAGAAGGTGTAAAACTAATCAAAACTGCACCAAAATTTAGTATAATGCATATAATCTACTTTAGAGATGATATTTTATGAAATAGAAATGAAATTGTATGCAAAATCCATGGTTGTCCCTAGGTGTTCCAATTGGGACTGTTAGAATGAAAAACCTTATTAAAGGTGCAAAACAGCTCAAAATGGTACCAAATATTTATATGATGCATATAACATACTCTAGAAATGATCTATGATAAAATTGAACTAAAATTATATGCAGATTCATGGTCATCCTTGGGTGTTACAATTGCGACTATTAACCGTCCCAAGTGGGGACGACCACCAATCTTGGTTGTTTTTGTCACCAATTCTTCTAGGATTTGGTTTAAACTACTCCTAGGGATGTTGTCAAATTTGGTAATTTAATTCGCAAAAATTGGTGGGTTTTGGAACATATATGTGTGCTTTTGGATGACTTGAAACCTCCTTCGATTGATGAATATTTCAAGTGAAAACACGTGGTGAGAGGGAGAGTGAATCTCTGTAGCACTTCGTTGCAAAATATTGCAAAGACCTCTCTTTTTAAATTGGGTGTAATGACTCCATTTTATAGCCCAAGAGGACATATGATAAAAATGGGTAAGTTAGGGCATGCAAGGCAAGTGCCACCACTTATCCAAACCTTGCCATGCATTGGGTGGAAGAAGCCTCCAACTTGG